>OX596380.1:170054210-171343853 GCA_951394425.1 Tipula unca | reverse complement strand
TTTGAGCGTACTACAACTTCTGTCAAAACATATTTTTTTTTTTATTTCTCTCATTTTTTTTTTGTTTATTGCCATAGTCGTACATAAAATTATTTAATTTTTCATAGAGTTAAAAAAAATTGGATTTTTAGAAATTTATGAATATGTAAAATGTACATAATTATGTTCAAAAATTATGTACAAAATTGATAAATATTTTTTACAATATTCTCGCAGAAAATACATAATTCCACCCATTTTATTTTAGATAATATAATTTAATTTTAATATTTTTTTAAAGGGATGATTAATCTTATATCCCGTTTACACGAGAAGAATAAAAGTATGTACCAAAACAGCACTTTTGAGTAAACAAAATATAAATAAAATTTTCACGCATTTTAACACCAGAAAAAAAACCCACAAAAAAAAAATAGTTACGCCGGCTATGAACGTTTTTATATAAACATCAAAAAAAGCAAAATGGCCGCGTAATTTTGTTGTATTTTTGGTATACAAACAGTTTAGTTTTATTTTTTTTGATAGAAAACTAAAACTGATTTAAACTAAAATGGGTGGCCGTAATAAGGATTAAATACACTTTAAAACTGCACAATTATTTTTAGTTTTCATTCGTGTGCATTAAATTGCGATCGAAGCGATTAAAAAAATTTTGAAAAAATATACACTTAACACTTACCTAAAAAAGTTAAATAAACACTTTTTATAATTGTTTTTTTTTGTACTAATTTGCTTCGTATTGAAGCAATTTGACACACAACACTTAATTAATTTACCCATTTTATATTTTTCACTTATAATTTTTAATTTTATTTCGATGTTAAACACACAAACACAAACCATGAAAAAAACAAAAAAAAAAAAATTTTTTTTGACAGGTGTTGTAGTACGTTTTTCTTATTCTCTTTTCATACATTTTAAGTTTTACACTCTCTCTATATATCTTTATGCTCGAAGATTCAACTGGTCCTAAACATTTTGTTGACTTACTTGAACTAATAAAGTAAAAAATTTACCTATGTATATAGTTAAAATAATTTTTTTTGCATTAATTAGAAGAATTTTTTATGATTAGGTTGTTAAAGCTTATATGTGAGATATATTTAAAAAATAATTTTCTGTGGTTTTAATTTCTTAATTTGATATTTATTAAAGATAAATTTCAACTCGATTTCAATCCCTTTGAACTCGATTCTATAAGACCGCTGTAGTATATACCACCAAAATCGATATACGTAAGATGATACAATGCAACTCTATTCAACTCGACCCGTAGGCATACCATATACAAACTAAACACAACATCAATTTTTCGTTTGTTCGATTTTCTCATTCTCTAAGAATTGTAATAACATTCGTTTTTTAAACAGAAAAAATTATTTGATTTTGGATTGATTTTGATGATGTTTAATATTAAGAAATGTAAATTAGCAACCAACCCTACCGAATAAAGTTAATTGTAACAGTTTTAGATCGCTAGATTATTGAAATATCGTAGGAATTAATGATGATTTTAGAACGTACAAAATAAGCGTAATTATGTGCATCATTTGATTTTTCATTAGTATAAACCTATTCTGTAGTTATATATTTTTGAATTTTTATAAACGGTTTACATACGAAACTAATTTTATGCAATCTAGCGTTTATACTCATCGGTTAGAAAAAAACATAAAGAATTAACCTTGACCGTGATTTTGTTTTTCTTGTTGTCTATTTGCTCTATTCTCGCTATTTTTGTTTTTTTGTTATTTCAAATTTTAATCTGAGTAACTAGATTGATTTTTTTCTTTAACCCCTATATTTTTGAAGCGCCTAAGCGATTATGAATGTGATGCCGATAAACTGAATTTGAATATATGTATGTAATTTATATCTTACTTCTTTCAAAAATTTATGGAAAATAAGGAAATTGGGAATTATGGTTTGAGCAGGAATGAATCTTGGAATGAGCTAAATCTAGATTTGTTTAATAGATAATTAGCTTGAAAAAAAAAATTGTTTTAAGATGGAATATGCCCCGTTCAAATTTTTTCCGATTACAATTTTTTGTGTAAATTTTAACTGAAAACTAAACATAAATTGTATTGCAATATCATATATGTAATTAAGTTTCAACATATAAATGTACAATTCAAATTATGTGATAAATTAATAACAACAATGCAAATGTATAAAGAGAAATGACATCTTTCATATTTTAATTGAAAAAACATAATAAATGTATATATTAATAACTGTTTTAATAGATGTTATGAAATATTTCATAACTTAATTTCATTTTATTTGTATTGATTTCATAAATTTATTTAATTTGTTCATTAGCTAAGAAATAAAGTATTAAAACTTATGCATTTGATTCTCAATTTTTTAGGATACGAAACTTTTTTAAATGATTTTACTATAAATAAATTACCATGTAAAAACGGGTTGATCGTCACAATTTTACCTTATATTGTGCAAATTTGTTCAGAAATATGCCATGCTATATTAAAATAAAAGTTTCATAAGTAAAAAACCAGACCAACGACAAATTTGTGTTCTTTATACAGATAGATCCTGAGAACGACTTGAGAATGAGAAAACTTACTATGTATCCGATGCATTTTGTTCTATATGATTTTTTAAATAAATGTATCATACAGGAGTACTAAAGTAAATATATCCGTCCTCTAAATATATCTACAATCCATAAGTCAAATTTTCGGTAATCATCTATTATTTGACAACATTCTAACTATTTCAATTATTAAATTTAAACCCTTTGTGTATATTTTACAAATACCCATAACAAATTATTTAACAATAGTATATTGTTGAAATTCATAACATAATGTTATTAAATCAATCAAAGAGTTTATAGAGTTATTCATAAACTTAAATGCATTTTATTTTCTTGTTTTGATTTAATTAATTAAATGAAAATGTTTAATAGCTAATAAACAAAGTTTTAAAATCAATGAATTTGTTTGTGAAATGTATTTACAAACGAATTATAAACATTTCGATTACTTTATAAACGGTTTATAGGATGATAATAAAATTCATTAAATATATAAATGGGCAAGAAATGATCTATTTTCGGTTTATAAACGGCTGTTTGTATTATCAATCAATCGGTTATCAACCAATAACTTGGTTCATACGATAATTCGTAATATTAATAAAAAAAATTATTTATAATACGAATAAGCAGGTTATAAAATTTAATAAATGGAGTTTATAAATAATACGAACGATTTTTTTTTCAGTGTAACTAATTTTGTAATTTTGTAATTTTGGCATGTTGAAATTGAATGTTCACTGTTCTCAGTGTTGTATTAATTAATTAAAAATACCGATTCAGTTAAGCCGTATGACAAATAATAATTTGACCAGTTTTAATTGTATCTCCCTTATAGTTGTGAAATCAAAAAAATGTATAACAAATAAACAGACAAAACTTATTTTGTGATTCTAAAACAGTTCCATTCGAATCGCATTAATCCTAAAAAAGGATTAGCTCTTCCAATCACTCTATCAATCGTCTACATTATTGACGGTTTCAACAAATTGTCTACGTTGCCTACACGTCGACGTAGAAAATAATAGATAACGCGTAAATGTCCATCCCTAGTTATTATTTATATAATAATCCTTATTTTCAAAGGGTTATATTGAGTTTAATAACGTTAAGTCATATATATGATTAAACCAATATTACAATTTAATTTAAGTTAATTTTACTACATATCCCAGTAGACCACACTATCCATCATAAATATTATACAAATAATTAATAACAAGTAGTTTTTTTATCATCACCTAAATTTAAATGAAATGTGTGTTATATATCAACCTCCCGCACCATTACTTTTCTACCCCCAGTATAATCGATATACATACCCAAATACGACAGATCCTGATTAGAAATCAAATGTCACATCAGAATATTTCACAGAAGGGGAAAGAATTTGTTTGGATGTAGGCGATGATGAATAATTATTTTGTTTGTTTGAATTTCAAATGAATTGTTATGGTAACTTTTGGGTTCGATTTTTTTTAGAAATGACTTAACTAAATATATATTTATATATGTGACATAAAAAATGTGAAGTGAGAAAAATTCCCTGGAAACTGTGTCACCTATGTTGTTAATTAAGCAACATATAATTGTGTATAAATTGTATATATACAAAAAATCATTTCTATAAAGCTCTATAATTCCATAAGGTGTGTTAATCATATAATTCATTACCTACTATATAGAAATCCGCAAGGTACGGTGTCTCTCATATACATTTACTATATAAATCGCCCAAGTAGTATTTCATCAACTACCTAAACGTATATATACATATGTATATATATACAAAACGCTTGTCTCAGATAAGCTTTTGCTGTTATTGATTTAATCTTTAAAAATCCATATCTAGAAAAGACTTTTATTCATACAAATACATATATTTTATTTTTAGATTAAAATAAATTTTATTATTCAACTCATATGCTTGGAGTTTCTTTATACTCGTATAAATAAATATTAAATTCAACCATCACCTTGCCGTATATATACCCCCATCAACATCATCATCATCATCATCATCAGTTTTCGCGCGTATTGTACGAAAGTGTATGATAAAAATGAATATAAAAACTTTGCTGGGATAAAAATAGAAACGAACGAACAAAAAAAAAATTGAAAGTTAGTTTTTGGAGAAGCTATATACGCTATGTACATACTTATATATAGCCGCCTTAAAGCATTCAAGCACACCAAAAAGCTTTGAGCATGAACGAGGAAGGAAATATGTATTTAGAGTAAATTTTATAAGCTTATCATGTTTTATTATCATTATTTTATATCTTATGATTAAAAAGCGAAAGCATCGCTTTTTTATTCATTTTGCAAAGAAAGTATAAATCGAAAATTTGAAAAATCATTAATTTTTCATACAACGTTCCCTTATAAAAGCTTATGTTTCTATATACTTTATACCCTTCCTGCGTGAAATTATTCCATGTATCGCATAGTGAATGTTAATTTCGTATATATACATATAGTTTGTATAACGCGGACAAGCATAATTAATGACGCGTTGATTGTATGTGTATATACCCATGTGAGCTCCAATTTATTATTCATTCGTTGTAATGACATGTACTATATTGCTGATTTTGCTAGAATTATACGTTTTATGCTACTAAAATCTAAATCATATATGCTAATTTTGTATAGATGTTCAGTGGAATTTTATTTAATCAATTTGTATGAAAATAAAAATTAGGGCGTTATTTTCATTTGGATTTATAAAAATGCCCTAATTTTTTTATCACCAAATTTTAGAAAATGTATGTTGTTTGCAGAATTAACGGTATCTCATAAAGTTTTAAAGCATTCTAAAAACAGTTATTGTGAAACTAAGAGTCGGGACCTTACCGATATTTTAAAATGTCATGCACCCTTATGAGTTTGAAATTCGTTCAGAGTACATAGAACTATATGAACAACCAATTGTCTCAAAATTAACAGTTTTTTCTCGTTTAACAAATTTTTAATTAACTTTAAAAAGCGATAAATGAAAAAGGAATTCCAAAATGAAAAAGAAGACAATAAAATGGTTAGCCCAGTGTATAGTTCTTATACTGGACGATAGCGTGCTTAATTTTTTTTGTACACATGTATAGTTGTGTTTCCCATTCTTGTTATAAATTTCAAGATTTAATTTAATGAACGTCTGAATTCTAATTTGAATTTAATAAAAATGCCCATCTGAAAGCTATACGAATGACAGCTACTGTCGAGAGCACTCTGAAATATATTGTCCATGTAAGAGTGATTTTTGTCGATAATTTTGTTATGTGTTAGCTCTCTAAATTAAATCTCCACGACGTGTCCACTTGGTGTTTCTGATATTACCAATTTGGTGGATAATTTGTTGAAATCGAAATCCTTGGAAATCGAAATCTATATCGTGTTGACGCCGTTGTCCGCCGCAGGTTAATCCCTATAGATAATTCAACAATTATTTCAGAAAACTTCATTTAATTAATTAATTATTTACAGATTTATCATTTGTACAACAAAACAGGAACAAAATATTTTCTTTTTAAATCTCCTGATATTTGCTATATGCATCGTGACATTGGCTATATCAGAAATTTGATAAAAATAATTTTTTTTCATTCTCTCCAAATGAGAAGTCTATAGTCTATTTAAATAGTTTCGAGCTTTGACAGCGAATTTTATGAAAATGTAATAAATGTCCCTCTCTTAGCACTGATAGTCCGAAATTTTATTTAATAATCGATAAGCTGTAACCTTTTAAACCTATTTTTTATAATCTGATTAGAAACAGTGGTACTTTGAAATCATAAAACATAATTCACAGCTTCACCCTAAGCCAGAGCAGATCAGTTAATCGGTTGTTCGAAAATTTTTTGAATTACCGATCTACATAAGGTAGCAAATATTGTGTATATTGGTTTGTTATATTTTATTTAAATTAGTGGTTGAAATAGAAATAATTTTATTTGTAAGAGTAAGTGATAAATAAAATTTTTCACTTCTACCTAAATCGTATACAAACATAGCACGAATCACTCAAAAGTCAACAACGTATTAAAACAACAGTTTCACTTTTTCAGCACCACAGAAATTCGGATCATTCTCATTAAAAAGTATGATTGGAAATAACTCACTCCATATTTTACGAATCCAGAGGCACATATTTTTGCGATTTGATTTTCTGATACAAAAACCACTGTGTCACGAAACTTTGGCGTTGTTATATCAACGTCGTCCTTTTTTATAACAACGCCATCATATGAGAAGAGATTTTAACTGAAGATTGCTATTAGCTTAAAAATATTAATTAATTGAAATATCAAAAGTATATTGCATAGCACAGTAATTGTTCAGATGAACAATCCTTTCCCGCATGGAAAAAATTAAAAATGATTTTCATTCATAACTACGCTAGTTTAAGTTTAAGTATTCTTGCCCTAGAATTTAATAGTTTGGAATAAAATAATTGCTTTCAAAAAAACGACTGACCATTGTTCATTAAAAGATTTAAAATGTGATCAGGACAAATTTAAAGTTATAAAAATATTATTACAGTTTAAAACGCGATTAAATTGTTTTGGTTCTTTTTTCTCTTCGAACATTTTATACGAACCAAGTGCTTTTATTTTTAACATTCTACAATACTAAAGCTTCATTAGTGTGAAACCAGATTCACTAAAACCTATTTTACCACTAGCCACATATAAAATTTACCAGTTGAGCTTCGCTAATATATATTATATTGCAAAATTGGAAGCTTTAAACTATTAATAAAAAAAATTAATCGAAGCTGTTTGAGTTGTAAACTTGAATTATTATTTTGAAGTATAGCAACCAAAAAGCTTAACTTTAATAAGTGAGTCTAGGTGGAAATTTAATAGTTTTACAAAATAACTTATTAATTACGGTTATAATTTCCTTAAGAAAATATCCGTGAAAGCTGATAATCATTAAGTACAAAAGCTCAATAGTCCCTCTATTAAATGTGATGTTTTACAATCATTTAAAAGCAAATCTTTTATCAGTAAAAGAGTTTTTTTCTTATTAAAGTGCAAGTTCTTAACAATGAGCTTTTTATATTGAAATTAATACATATAAAAGCTCAATTAATAATTAAGTTTTTTGAAGCAATTGGAAATTTTATTATTAGAAATGATTTTACAGAAAATAATGTAAAAAGTTTGCGTGAAAAGTTAGGAAATAAAAAGCTTCCAGTGATTACAAACGTTGTAGTATTGTATTTTCAAATTTTATTTTATCACCATTTAGCGAATATAAAGCTTTTATAGCTTTTGAAAATTTTACAAATTAAAAAATCATAAAGCTTTTAGATAAATCTTAATAATTTAATACTAATTAATGGCAACCACCATTAAGATGCTCTTTGATTTTAAATTTAATATTCAACAGTCTTAAAGCTTCATTAGAGTGTTGTGATTGGGCCTGTATAATTTTGTTTAAAAGTACACCTACTAAAACCTACAAACCTACAAACAAAACCTAAAACGTAATTATATATTATAGTTTCCATAAGAAAATGTTCGTGAAAGCTGCTACAATTGAGTATATTAAAAAGCTCAATAATCTAACTATTAAATTTGATGTTTTTACAATCATTTAACAGGACCTCTTTTATCAATAAAATAATTTTTTTTATTAAAGTGCAAGTTTTTAACAATGAGCTTTTTTATTCCAATTAATTTATGTAAACGCTCCATTAATAATAAAATTGATTTTGCAGGAATTAATGCATAAAGCTTGCGTGAAAAACTAGAAAATAAAATGGTTCCAGTGATAACAAACGTTGGAGTATTGTGTTTTCAATTTGAAAATAGAAAGCTTTTTAAACTTTTGAAAATTTTAGAAAATTATAATGACTAAAATCTAATTTACCACTAGCAAAGCTTTTTGAGTTGTAAAATATAATAAAAAAAATTTAATTTTCAATCCATGACTGAGAGCTTCTAGATTATTTATATTATTATTTTGAAGTATAGCGCCAAAAAGCTTAACTTAAATAAGTGAATCTAGCTGGAAATTTAATAGTTTTACATAAAAAACTTATTAATTACATTTATAATTTCTTTAAGAAAATATCCGTGAAAGCTGCTAACCATTGAGTACATTAAAAAGCTCAGTAATCCCTCTATAAAATGTAATGTTTTGACAATAAATTTATCAATAAAAGCATTTTGCTTAAAGTGCAAGTTTTTAGCATTGAGCTTTTTGTATTCCAATACATATAAAAGCTTATTTAAACATATGGAATTATTATTAAAAATGATTTTACAGAAATTAATGCAAAAAGCTTGCAAATAAAAATCTTCCAGTGATTAAAAACGTTGCAGTGTATTGTGTTTTCAATTTTTATTTTATCACCAATTAGGAAATATAAAGCTTTTTACACTTTTGAAATTTTTAGAAATTTAAAATCTTAAAGCTTTCACATAAATTTTATAATAGAATACTAATTAATGGTAACCACTATAAAGAAGCACTTATATTTACTTCTGGTTGCATTTTGAAAGCTGTTCGATTGTTATTTACGAAACTTAGTATCAAAGTCTCTTCTCACTTTTCGATAACTAAAAGCTTTATGGTTTTATAGCAATAAATAAAAAACTTCAACTAATAAAATTATGCTTCGCAGCTACTGTAAATATTATTATTCGGATACTTTTACAGAAGTTAAACAAAAAAAAAGCTTCCACATTTAGCTTGGGAATAAAGAGTTACAGAAATTAGATTGTTCTATTTTCAAAATTTTATTTTAACAGCATGAATGCAATATAAAATGGATGGAAGTTTGGGGAATACGAAAATATGAACGAAAATAAAATTAGGTTTAAAAGCTCTCAGAAAAATTTTAGTAAAATTTTGTGTGAGAATTTAGATGAATGTTCAAGTTTCCTCACATTTGCTCAACCTCAAACCCATAAAGTTAATATTTTGCAGAAATATGAATTAACGTATTATTTAAAAGCGTTATTTAAATTATCAAACCGCTCACAATTTATTTTTCATTTCTGGAATTGATTGCCTCGCTTTTTAAATGCTGTTGTAACTTAAAGTCTTGTATATTCTCGAGAATAGCATGATGTCGAAGACACTGGTTTTACAGTAGAAGATCATAATGGTATGGTTCTGGTATACAAAAAATTGTAGGGCACCTAAGATTTTCAACCCAGGATAATTATATAAGAAGGACCGTAATATATAAATAGGTTAGGTTAGGTTAGGTTAGGTTAGGTTGAGCGGCTGCTACGACACACTTAGACCGGTGACGGTCCATTATGATACCACAGAATCTTACTTCCCTATTACCCTAATATGAACTAGTTTGAGCTACTTGTGTAGTGTGATATATCTATAGCTGTAAGGTGCTTTCGAGATCAGAGGGGCTGTCGATTAAGAATCTAGCCATATATTAATGTCTTCTATGTGCCAAAGCCGGATATGAGCATTAGAAAGTGAAATACCGTTTGTTCCTCCTCCTCGTCCATACAGCTTCTGTAAAAATTATTTGCTTCTAGACCTAGCCGCCTCGCATGTTCTCCTGTTCATGTTCTCCACACGATCATTTTTAAATCACATCTACGTAGGTAGATCAGTGTCTTTGAGCGTTTCAAGTCCAGCTTTGGATAGACTTGTCTTGCTACACTACGTGTGAGGGTATTAGTCCACATTTCGTTGGGTGAGGCTACTACCTCCTTTTTAAGCGCTGCTTTGAGTGCCGTAAAAGGGTGATTTTTGAGTGATTTAAGTGCCGCAAATTCGTCCATTCCGGTAGCAGTTGGAGAGTTGTATCATGCCTAGCTTGTTCGTCCGCCCTACAGTTCTTAATGACGTACGAGTGGCCGGGGACCCAGACTATCTGAATATTGAAATTCTCACTCATCTCATTCAAAGACAAATGGCAACCCAACGCCACCCATAATGTCGAAGCATAATGTTGGTGTAACGTAGTCTAGATTCGCCAGTTCCTTCCTTAGCAATCTAATTATCGTCGAGTGTCCTGTCTGCAGACATTTCCTCTGAGATATGTTGAATAATCGTGTGGCCGTATTCGCCATCATCTACTTATCATAAATATCGACGGGGAGAAGGTGAAACATATAACCTCCAAGGCGCGTGGTGGTGTTATTCTTAGCACCCGCTTATAGCATGCAGGCCGTTCTTTGCACCTTGTCGATCTCCTTCTTGTAGGTTACTTTATCAAGAGCTGGCCCACCACACGCTCATCCCATACATAAGTATAGGTCTTACTACGGCAGCGAATAGCCAGGGTACCAGCTCCGGCTTCAGGTACCATCTTTTTCCGAGGGCGTTTCGGTAAAGACCACCAGTTCAGTTTTGGACAACCTGGTTGCCAGTTCACATCTGATGGTCCACCTCGTAATGATTAGGAGGGCATTTTGGATTACCTCCTTCACCGTGTTTAAATATTTTCCAGGGACAGCTATCACTACGTCATCTGTTTCAGTATTCACTCCGATCCCGTCTCTCTCCAGGTCTAACAGCATCCCATTGATGGATATGTTCTAGAGAAGAGGAGACTGGACCCCCTGTGGGGTTCCCTTAGCCACCAATCACCGCCCTCTTTACATTGTTAAAGGCGCCCTCAATATCAAGGAACGCCACCATACAAAACTCTTGCGAGAAGATTTCCCTTTACACTAGGCATGTTGAGACTGTGCCCAGTCACTAGGCCCTATTTTTGATCGTATATAAACATCTATCAGTCCTTTGGGTAGCCATGTTTTACCCGCTTTCGAAATAAAGATCACCCTGACCTCTGTCCACCTCCTCGGAATACAGACCAATTTTAAACAACCTTTGAAGATTACTTCCAACCAGGGGAGAATAATCAACGAGTTGTGAATCTCTGCTGGTATAATTCGGTCACGACCAGCCGATTTATAAGGTTTGAAACCTTCAAGTGCCCATAGGATCCGTTTTTTTGGTTACGATATCATCTATGCGCAGTGAATGTGCTTCCCGATGAGTGCTAGTCTCTGTCGAGTCGTCGAAGCCTCCTGAAAAGTGGGTTTCGATGAGAAGTTTCAAAGATTCCTCACTAGAAGCAGTCCAAGATCCGCCCGGTTTGATTAAATAGCTGGGACTGGTCTGATTAGTAGACAGTATCTTTCTAAGACGAGAGGTTTCGGATACTTTTTCCATTTTATCAGAAGATTCTCCATGACCTCTTTTGTGCTTTTTCCCGGTAGAAGGGGAAACGTTAAGGCTGAATGTTACATGCCACTCACCATTCTTTTACGATAGGATAAATATTACCTGAGGCGAAGGTTACATCCAGAACCATCCTAGTATCTGTGAATGTGGACAGAGCGAGGACACAATTGAATATATCCTCTATGACTGTGAGCTTACTCAAGAATCAAGAGATAAACTTCGCGTTGACATAAGACTTGAGTGATCAGCATGTAAACATGCTTTGATGATGCCAAACAACCTCAACACTTTTAAAAAATTTATTGATACCATAATAAACGGTATAGGTAGTACAACTTCTTCTGCGCCTCCATGCAGCAGGGATGGAAACAGGGAAACCTGGCAAAGCATACCAATTTATAAATATATGAAAAGTGACGTAAGACGTTGTGGGGATGTATAATATAAATATAAATTATAGGACTTGCCTGGGTAGGAGGAAGGGTGAAAGGGTAGTTGCCCTTCTTTATTTTATTGCTCGACTGCAAGACGATACTCCAGTTATTACTCAATACATGTAGAAGCTCTGGAAAACATAAAATGTCATAAAGCTAATGAACGAATAGGAGGAAAGTAATTCTGATTAAGATCACGGGGACTGGATGAAGCAACGATAACAGGTAACTCCGAATGTTTAAGGAGCTGGTGCGTTAATCAATATACGGAAACGCTCAAAAAGTCTATTCTACATAGTTTTAACGATAATTTGGCCATATTATTAAGGCAGACTAAAACGTTAAGAATAAGATTTGCTTTATTCATGCCTGAAAGAAATTTGATCAGCTAAGAATGGAATTATTTCTTTAAGTGAATTAATTCGGTTGCTTGTAGTTTGTACGCAAATTATGCGATGCGTGTGCTCCGAAATTTATTCAATAAGCCTCTCAAATGTACTTTGCTTATAAATATTTGTGGAAGATGATTTGCGAGGGCCCTTGTTTTTTCTATATATTTGTTCAATCTTTATGGTCAATTTATAATTAAATTGATTCTTTTTAGCGGGAGGTTGCGTTTAAAGTTCAACTCATGTGGCGGGAAAGTTAATCTATGTGGAACTGAAATATATATTTGTGGGACCTATTCCGAATTAATTTAAATTCGGGCTTTGCCAAACAGTTCGGTTGAAAATGGGATAAGTTGTTTGGGTGAGTAACTTTTCTGGTTTATTGTGGAACCTAATTTTTGTATATTCTGAAGTATTTAAAGTTTCAATTCGGGTTTTGGTAGTAGAATCTAAAAATATATAAAAAAAAAAAAAATTGGATTTGAGATCATCGGGAAATTAGGAATTTATTGTGTCATTGAGGAGGCAAATAAACAGATAGATAGATAGAAAGTCTTATTTATAAGATCTAGATAAAATGCAACTTGGAAATAATATTTGGTGTTTGCTACTGAAATTTTAAATTCTGTAAAAAACAATAAAATCCATCAAAGTGCACTGTTCACCACAAAGCTAGGATTTGCAACTGGCTGTCAAATGTCTCTTAGGATTGGCGACAAATTTGAAAATTTAAAAATTTACGAATTACGAGGTTTATGAATTAAGATGAAAATAATTTTTGGAAATATTAAAAACGAGTTTCGAAAACCAGTAGGATTTTATAAATTTTGGAATTAATTAGTTTAGAATTTTAAAAATTAAAATATTTAGTATCTGTGAAATTTCGGAACTTAGGATCATATAGCAAAGATAAGAGATTTAGAATTAAGAATTATTAAGAATTTGGCAAATGTAAATTTATGAATTTAAAAATATAAAATGGAAATTAAGGAATTTTTAAATTTGAACAGTAGGAATTTATAGCTGCGTTGAAAAAAGCTGTTTTCTGATTCGCCGTCTCTTAAAATACTAAACTCAGGACACCATGGCACATTTGTATCACTCTCTCATATATAAAATGTATAATAATTACAGCTGGTAATTGTTATTGTTAATATTCAATTATTATTGTTTATATTTTTTATTTTTTATAATTGCATTTTGGTTTCATACACAATCAATGGCTATTATATTTATCTTGGCTGCGCGCTTAAAATAGAGTTCGAATTCAACGAAAATATATACAAAATAAAACTATATGTTATGATTTTATGTATTTACTATTTTAGTTTTATAAATTATTAATTTGTTTATAAATAAAAAATTATATATTTTTTCTGTCTATCCGTGCGAGTATTGTTCGATTTTGATTTGGCTGAACGATAATATACTCGTATATACTCACAAAGGACAAATAAAATACCTACATCATATATATGTATACTGACAACTACGACGACGACGACGGCGATGATGATGGATAAAAGAAAAGTTTTGTTGTGTCAACTATCAAGATATTCGGATAAACTTTACTCTAGTGGGGGTATACACAAATTTATTTTCGATTTCCAATGCGTAATAGTATAATTTTTTTTATTTATTTCAAGTTTCGATTAATAATAGTAGTTTTTTTTATTTTTGGATATATCTATCGATTTATAATCATTTATATAGATAACAATAGTTTATATATAGGATAACGGACGGAAGGAATCGATGCGGGAGGGGACACGTCATATTGTACATTTTGAACGAAAATTATTTATAATCAATCAACAAGTATATATATGTACACATAGAGAGAAAGCTTTTTATTTTTAGAAATGCGGTGACAAATTATTTTATGTGTATATATGTACATACCTACACAAATATTTCTGGGGTCATAGACTAAACTATAGATGTTATAAATTGCGAGCATTATTTTTTATTATGCTGACTTTTAAGTACTACAAAATCAACAACATATTCGTAAAATCATTCATTCAGTCCAATTCACAATATATCCACGCACAGATTTCCCAAAAATATTTCGATTATTTACGAAAAAAAAAAATATGGGCATACTCTATCCTCCTGATCCTTAAAAAATCATTTTCGTTTCTTTTATTTACTAACCTTTGTTAAACTTAAATATCTGATTTACAATACAAAATTGTTTGGCCCAAATGAAACAGAATTCATTGAACAGAAAATTATAATTGGATTATTAGTAGTGACACAATAGTGACGACCCAAATCTGTAGAACAAGAAATCCTATATATAGAAATTTGCTCTGGTCCTTGGTCCAATGGTCGTATAGGCTAGAAAATATCACACATGTATATAAATATGTATAGTATACGAACAAAGGCCAAAAAAATTTGTTAAATCAACAAATTTGGTAAATAGGATATTTACGTACGGTGATTTCGGTACAAATCTTATATACATACTTATATATATGCGTATATGTAATCGAGTTTAGCTAAAAAATATTCATACACATGCGGATATATTGATTTAGGATTTGGGCATCAAGCTTTACATAAACAACAGAATAAATTATTTAGATTTTGTTCCCGAAATATCCTTGGAACATTAATCTTGTATTTTCGTTTTGTTTTATATTTTCTTTTTAATGATTTCAAATGAATTTTTCTTTCGGCACAAAATAACAATTTAATTATCATACTAATTGATAAAGTTTGTGTCAGCTATAAAAAATATAAAATAAAAAGACCAAAAAAAAAGCTTTGAAAGTATTTTTTAATTAGCGTGGAGTGCGATATTTAAAATAATACATTTTTAAAAACATGTATCTGTGGTCGGGGGCACTCATATGTCTCGTAAACCAACAAAAAGAATAATGGATAGCGCCAAAAAAATACCGGACATAAAAGTGGAGACCGCATGTGTCCCAGGACTATACGTTGCTCTACAGTGAAGATTACCTCAGAAATTGGAACCGGAGTCCTTCTTGGGCCGCACGTAAAGAACGCTGTTTTGGATTTCCAAGCAGTTAATAACCAATCGTGTAATCATTGCTTGCGCACGAAATTAGCCATCTTGTCGATAATTTGTGTACATCCGCCCACGTAAGTCAGCCAGCCGCCAGATAAAGACTCATTTTACAAAGACTTGGACGACTTTAATGCTAGAGCTGGTAGAAAAAAGACCGACTTGTGTGAAGACATAGGTCCGTACTTCCGATACGAAATTGCAACCAATAATGGTGAGAAAATGATATACTTTGCAAATGCTCACGATCTAATAGTATAGCAAGAACGTTCTTCCCTCACAAACAGATACATCTAGAGACATGGAAAGATACTCGCGAAACTTTCCGCAGCCTAATTGGCTTGTGGAAACTTATCGGCCCCAGCAACTAATACGTATAGGCAGCGATCATCATTTGGTTGCTGCAAAGGAAGTTTTGACTGTGAAGGTGTGATAAATGAAGATCATTTATCAAATCCCGCCGCTGTCTCCAATGTAAAATGTTGAGCCAATCTTTTTTTCGCTCAGCTTGAAGAATTGAAGAAAACTATTTAGTTTTTTTACTTTTATATTTTATAAATTTATTTATTTAAATAAATTTAAGTTGATTTTATTTATTGATTATTAAATTTACTGTGGCACAGCCGCTGTAATAATTGTGACTGATTTAATTTTTTAATATATTGTATAAAACAACAACAAAACAAAACACACATTGAACGAAATGACAAAAGAACAAAAGCTTTTCTTTTTCTCCTCTCACCGCACAATTCCTCACAATTAACATCCTCCCCGCCTTGATCTTTGGACTGACCAAGTTGGTCAATTGGTAGTGGAGCAATATTTGTAATAGCGCGTTTCATTTCTCCAGTAGCAGTCTTAATGGTTACCACTTGGACGAGACCATCAACACCAGGATGGGTTTCAAGGAAATTTTAAATATTCCCTTGATAATCTCCCAATGAGTGAGATGATCTATATTTGAGTTAGAACAGTCCAATTCCGGTATAGATTTAAGTGCCCGACCAATGAGGAAATGCCCTGGGGTGAGTACTTCTATTACATCATCGGTGGATATTGGAACAAGTGGCCGAGGTGATATTTTGCAAACTATATTGCGGCTTCGTAGAGACCACCAAAGTTGTATTTCGGAATTGAGATCCATGCTTTGAAGCAGTTGAAATAATTTGTGTAATTCGGTGTTGGCACCGACAAAATTGGTGCCGTTGTCGGAGATGATTTTCTTCGGTAATCTGATGATGCTAGTTCTACGTGCACGGCCTTTGTGGCAGAGCAAACAAGAACGGCCATATGAGCCTTTGTTGGGACTTGGATTCGTAACGTGAAATGCACATAGAATGGGTCACAGTAGTCAACACCAACGTAATAAAAGGGAAGTGCCCAGTTAACCCTATCGGATGGTAGATCACTCATTTTCTGCTGCAATAATATTGGTCTTGCTCGAAGACAACTTACACATTGCTTAACCACATTTCGAGCAAGGCGACGTCCATTTTTCGATGTCCTTTATATTCAGATGAATATGACGCCATTTGAACCAGCCGAATAACGGCTTGAAGACCATGAGTAACCTATGATGTAGAGAGAGGGCCAGTGTGACGAATTGCGGGTTTTCTCGTATTATGAAAGTGCAAAAAATAACTCTTGGCATTTTGTATTGTGAGAAATGAACCTCTGTAGTGAATGCGCAGAAGCATCTCCTTTGCGTCTTCTAACTACTTTAAATTGATAGAATTTATTGCAACTAGCGTTTGCGTGGTCAAAAGAAACCAAATCAGGATATTGTCATCAATAACATTGACGAAGCTAATTGCCAAGTCTGGCTGTGTGCACTCTGTCTGGGAGTACTGAAAACTTGAGATGCCAGTGGGATATGCGTTACAGACTGTAGTTGCGCTATTTCTAATACAGGCTGTAGAGATTTGCACTGAGGATCCATCCCATGAGGAACACTAAGGCCATGCAGAGATTAAAACGAAACCACTCATCTGGGGTGGACTGTATTAATTCAACATGCAGAAATTGCTCGTGTATAAGAACTATCGCGGTATAACTCTCCTTTGCACAGCATATAAGTTACTATCCTACATTATATTGGATATACAATCAACCATTTAGCGGAGGGCTTATAGTTGGTGCCTGCCAAGGAGGATTTCGCCTGAATCGATCAGTCATTGATCAGGTCTTCTCACAACGAATGATTCTATCTAAGTATTATGTACCATCCATCCCCGTACATGAGGTGTTTCTGGATTTCGAGCCGGTCTATGACTCAATCAAGCTAGAGAGTTTGTTGTCTGCCCTGGAATACCTAGGAATTTTGATTTGATTGAAATGTTCGACTAAGCATTAAGCAGGATCTCCTGGAGATGGCCGGGCCTCACCGATCACCCGTTTACACATAACATAAAGAGGATTTGGATAGGTTCAGTTAGAATGATAGAAGTTGACAAATAAAATTGATTAGTTTGCTGGGTCAGGCTTATGAGAATCAAATTAGTTACGATTTATTTTATTCTGCATTCCAACCTTTAATTATTTAATCTAAATTTAAGTCCATCTATTTGAGCAATGATAGACACCTGTAATAAATGCTAATTAGTTTAGTGCCTCTTTTTCCAACCCTCGATTTAAACATATACCCAATTTACACCTTGTTCATACTCCATCAAATTGCTTAAGACACCATAAGAGAGGCCACTTCAGATTCCCATAACAAACTCGCGTGACCTCACGTTATCGCCACAAATAAACAAAGCTATTTTTTTTTTATATTATTATAGCGTTTATTTGCTAGTGGTGCCATCTAGTTAATACAGCCCAACTACGATAAACCGCCTCATCCTGACACTCAAATCTGCAGCTATCTCCCCCGTCATACTACAAATCATTTGTACTGCATACACCTATTCAGCCAACTTACTTTAAGAGTAAAGCTACTGCTAACGTCGATAGTTGTCGATCATCCCCAACAGATGTCTCTTATTTTTTCGTTATTTCTTGTTGAAATTATTCCTCGTTAAATCCTAAATTTTGACATTAGTTTTGTTGTTGCTTTTATGTGATTTAAAATCTAAAAAAAACCTACAAAGCGTCTGTTAGAAGTGTGATATATGTATAAGCTTAAGATTAAATTAAATATAGATAAATTTCTTTAATTATTGTGTTAGATAAAGCTATTAAGTAATTCTAATGGAAGTTCATCCGATACCCGGCGATGGTAATTGCATTTTCAATGCCGTAATATATCAACTGGAAAAGATTAGTTCATACGGATCATCTAATGAATTAAGATCTAAAATTGTGAACTTAGAACAATTGTGAACAAGTATAAAAGAGGGATGTAGAGGGATGAACATGTACGGCGATGGTCAAATAAGTAGAGTCCAGAAATATTTTTGGTTATAAAAAAATAGATCAGGTCAGGTATTTTTCCTGGGTTTTTTGGCCATGTTATGAACCTTTTTTCCAGAAGCTTGAATAACTCTGAGTATTGTTTGGTTTTGATAGAATATCGAACTGAACTCGAATTCGTTTTACCACGGAGTGGGGTGTGTTAAATTTTATGGCACGTCATAGTTAAATTTCCCCGGATTATTTTCAATGAAAGTTATATCCTTTTTGTCTGACTTTTCTGCGAGCTATTTTATACCGTTCCACCGTTATAAAGAGGACTCCACACTATATGACGCTATATATCGTTGTTTTGGGCCAATTTAATAATTTTGTAATGGATAAACACGACGCTGAAGTAGATTCAAGGTATTTGAGCACGATTAGTTTTAAATTCCGCTCTTTTTGAGAAGAGATTAAATGCACTGGCGGGCATAAAAAAAATTTGATCGCCCTTTAGTTTAGAACTAATTTACAAAACCACTTTATAGGATTTGTCTACATTATCGACGTTGTCTACGTTGTTGACGTTATCTACAGGTTGTCGATACGTCACTGTAGAAAATAATAGATGACACATTAACGGCCATCCCTGGTCTTTAGATTAGATTTAAAGTAAATTTTAAGAATTTCAACGAATTGTTGTGCCATTCATTTCAGTAGTCGAGAACGTCACAATATCCGTCACATAGTTTAACAACTAACGTTTTAATAAAAATAATTTAACCAAATTTAATGAATTAAACGAAATTACATATTTTCCACGGTCAACGGATAATTAGAGATAAACCTATATAGATAATGTGCTCGCCTAACCGCGGATATAAACTGGTTAAAACAAGTATGCCGAATATAACAATATTATTTTTTTATTAAACTATATATGGTCGCATACACAACATCATGATTTCACCGGTTATTTCCCAGAATCATATCTACTCCTCCTCCACTATCAAATCCCATCCCTTATTTATAATTACATCGCATATATACCCTATCTAAATAAAAATAAAAAATGTGTTGCCCATTTTTCCATACATATTTTACAACATTTTTTGTTTGTTTGATGTGTGCATGGTATATGTGTGATGATAGAGAACCACTCCTCTAATCTAGAATAAATAGTTCGCTTCAGTTTTTAGTTTATTTCATCATAAATTAGTTACTTGTTGTTACTGTATATGAATATCGTATATGTACAAGTACAACGTATAGTCAGTTAGTAAAATTTTGGTTCATCACATAATTTTCGAAATTAATAGAATTAATTTTGTCGAATTTTTAGTTTTATTCAATGAACATTAATTTGTTGTACGTATATTTTTGGAATGGTTTTCTATCACATTCCTAAATTTTTAACTTGTTATGAGATAATATCGTTTCTGTTTGATGTATATTTTTGGTGTATAACGTTTCGAATCACAACAGGGCGGAAAACGAATTTTTTCTTTTCTTATTTTGGGGAAGAGCACATCAATGAGACTTGTGTATATGGATCAAACCTAATTCTGTACGTTTTGTCTTCAAAATTCTATATATAATGTGGAAATGAAATATTTTGGAAAAAATATTTCTTTAATTTTTTAATTTCCCCAATATTTATAATTTATAATTTTCTAATTACGATTAGACAAAACTTCAAGATTACACCGAATGTTCAATAATTTTAAGTTAATTCCAAAAATGTTCGAACAAATAAATTTCGAGTTTGGTAAAACTATAGACGAGATGAAAATTCAAGCTTTACAGAATATAAATATTCTAATTTTAAACCTAGTCAATTCTAAAAGTTTTAGATTATCGAAAATTTCTTAGTTCTGAAATTACTAAATTCCCTAATTCCTAATTCATAAACCAACCAATTATGAATCACTTGATTTCTTAATTCGATGAGTGTATCCTTAATTTTCAACTTCTTAAAACTAATAACTCCTAAACTGCAGAATTCCTAAATTCCGAAACCATTAAAAATACTTTGAAATTGTAAAAATTCCAATTACAAATCTGGAAATTCTTAAATTCGTAAATTAGTAAATCTATTGAAATTCCATATTTCAACATGTTCCTGATTTCCCACTTTTAATATTCCAAATCTTTGAATTTTTAAATTTTTAATTTTAAAAAATTATTAATTTCTACTTCTCTCAATTTCTTAATTCGTTAATTTTTAGGTCCTTATAATAATAACCAACATAAAAATTTAAAAATTTAGGAAATTGATATAGAGTTTTAGAATAACTTTGATCACATTACAAATTATAAATTTATTAACTCACAAAACCCCAAATTCAAAAATTAATTAATGTATAAGTTCAAAGTTTGTAAATTGTTGCCATTCTAAACCAAAAATTTCCAATATCCCAAAGTTATAAAATTTAAATTTTATGATAAACTCGTAAGTTTCCTGTATCCACAATACCGAAATAACCCAAATCCTAAATTCCTAAATTTTGATTGCTGAATTCTGAATTCGTTAATTTCCTGGTTTTTTAATTCTATAACTTCCCACCAAATTTCATAAATATTTTCCAAACCAGCGAAATCCAAAATCCTTAATGTCCAATAATTTTTAATTTAAAATTTTCCTTACAAATGTCTCAATTTCCTATTTTGCCAATTTCTTAATTAATAAAATAACTGGAAATCCATAACTCGCAAATTGATAAAGTTGTGAGTATATCATCTTCTAAGGCATTAAATTTTTAATACCAAAACTTTCAAAATCTCCAATTTTTCATTACTACACTTACTGAATCTTTGACTAAACCTAATCAACTGAAAATTAACAAAATTCATAATTTTTAAATTTCGGAATATAACAACATATGAATCATAAAATCCCAAATTTATCTCACTAAGTTCTCTCAAAATATCAAATTACTAAGTTTCTTAAATCCTAGATTTAGAATTCGATTCCAAAATTCCTAATTTTGCAAATTCCTAATTTCTGTTGGTTCCTTAGTTTCATATTTGCATAATTCCCAAATTCTTTAGTTTGTTCTCCCCAAAAATGTTGAATGGCTTAACTCCTAAAATTATCATTTAGAAAACTGCCAGCCCAGCAGATTTCATTTTTAAAAGTACATATCTGAATTTACCAATTTATAAAGGCAAGTTCTCAAATAAATTCAAAAATTTAAATTGCTACTCCCATATTCCTAATTTTAATCGCATAATTTCTAAAATCATTATCTTGCACATAAATGCAAGGAACTAAGTTTCTTAGCTCCAAGTTTTCTGACTTCTTAAACAATTAAGTTTCCAAGATTAAAATCATAAAATTCGAATTTCATAAATCCTTAATCTCATATGATTCAAAATCCATATATCTCGTAAAACCTTTAATTTGCTTAGTTTCCAAATTATCTTAATAAAAAAAATCACGTATCCCTTAATACATAGAAAATGGCTAATCCTAAATTCACGGATTTCTGAATTACTAAATTAATAAAATAATGGATATTTACTCTATTTTTAAAACATTAAATTCTTCAAACCCACAAATTTTTAAAATTTTCTTTATTCTTGAATTCCTCAATTTTTAATCACCAAGTTAAAACTACATAGTTCGATAGTGGCTAAATTCCTAAATTAAACATATTCTAAAAATCACTATTTAGTAGATTATTTTAAAACATAAATTTCCATTACAAATTCCGAAAACTGCATAGTTTGAAAATTGCCAAAGTTCCTTAATCTTTAAATTTGTGAATCATTAAATTCCTAAATCATCAAATTAACAAAAGAATTGGGAGTTTATAAATTTAAAAATTTCAGAGTTTTGAAATTTGTAAGTAATTTAAGAATATCTCAATTTTAAAACGGAGAAAGCTTAGAAATTGTTAATTTTGTGAAATATCAAAATATCTCAAACTGTTAAAATTATAAGATCCTTAATTCTAAAATATAATTTTCGACGTTTAATCACTAATTTCCTTAATTTGTAAATTCCCAGACAAAATAAGTTTGCAAATTCCAAAATTCTAAAATTTCTGGTTTATACTTTGTCACATTTAGTAAAGAACATTATTTAAACTTTCAGAATTTCGACATAACTGAATAAAATCAGATGAATTCAGTATCTTAAAAATTCTTTGAAAGGAAACAGAGTTGCCATTGTTGTTAATATTACAGAGACGTGTCTCTTATCCCCGACTTCTTTGCGCGTAACATGTTTACGACAAATGTCAACATGACACGAGTACGGGTTTACAATAAGGAATCACTATTCTGCTTGTGTTAGGTCAAGAAGTTGCATTACTTCAGTATTGGTGGTATGTTGCAGTAATCTTCTGTCATGTTTGATGGCAAATTCCTGGATCACTAAACGATTTGATTGTTTAGTACAGCCCCAGAATTGGATACCAAATGTCTAAATTGGTTTAATAATCGATTCGTTTGTCCGCAACCTGGTGTTTCCAGTTCAAATTTGAATCGAGATGCAATCCGAGATATATAGCTGATTCGGCTTGTGGAATTTATAGACCCCATTGAGAAATGTATGGCCGCAACGCATATGTTACATGGACTGATTTCAGCTCGTTCAGCTTTAATTTCCAATCCCTGCAGGGATGGCCCGTTGGCTGATTTTATCAAGTGTCTTTTGTAAGTATTCAACTGATTGGTTGGATCCTGAGGCACTTCTGCAATAGCTGGGTAAAAGTTAAAGTTTGTATCTTCATGTTATACTCTAAATTTTTGTTTGGGTAGGTACGACTCGAGAAGTTGACAGTAATTTTGTGTCACTAATTTACTTATCTTGTATAGAAACACATAAGAAACCTCATAAGACCCTTAGTTGTTTCAAAAACAGAGATCGGCCTGTATGATGTCATTTGCTCGTCTGGTTTGTCTGTTTTTTTTATCATGGCTATTTGTGTAGCCTTGAAACACTCAGGCACATATATGTAAATCGAAAGCAAGCATTACATATTTATGGTAACATAATCACTCCTCCTTAAACAGCCTTGCTGAAATTTCGTCATTTCCCGGTGACTTTTTGGAATTCAAATTCAGATCTATTTCTTGTGTGACTTATAGTGGTGTGACACTATTGTTGTTTAATATAGAGATCTAAAGATTGGTTTAGAATCAATCCTAGATATGTATATCGTGTGGTTGAAATACTGACGCCAGATGTTACGTTGCACGCATTCTTAATTTGTGTTCCTTATACGTTATTAGTAAGGTTAAGTTTCCTTTTCTTTTTTTTTCATGATTAATGTACTCAAAGTCATTAAGAAAAAAAAGGCAATCAAATCAGGAACTTTTTAATGACTGTAATGAGTGATTCACAACCTGACATTTCTATTGCACTTTGGAGTTCTTTTCCTTTTCCTTGTGCTATGGCTCTTTAATTTCCTATTGTTATTGAAAATGTAATATGTTTTGTTTGATTAAGATTGCTGTCCCTCCTCGAGCAGGACCACTGAGATGCAATGTTCAATAGGCTTTATATGCCATAGTTTTGATAAAGTATTTCTGTAAACTGCGTCTCTGATATTAAAGCTAAGTCTATGTTATTGATTCTTAGAAAAACATCTTATAGTACTTGTGCCCTTGCATTAAGCCCGTTAACGCTCCAGGCTATTATACGTAGGAATGTAACGTTCATTTACTTTTTATCTTTTTTTTAACATTTTATTTGGTGGCTTGAAATTATTTTCCAGTTTTTCCACCCTTTCCAAATTTTGTCTCGTATATTGTTTATTTGGCTTTTGCTGTTGGAGCTGAACTACTGTTGTTTTTCTCGGTAGCTGAGCATTAAGCTTATTCTGATACACCTGGCATCCTTTATAAGTAGCCGGATAACTCATTTTACATATTTGGCTTGCCTTTAGCAGAAGTTCTGCGTGTGTCCTAGCCGTTGTCAATTTGTCCACTGAGGTATACCTGTTACCTTTTTTTGGTAGTTCGATAGACACCTTGCAATATAGCAGGTTCTTAATTGCGTATATGTCTTTATTGTTTTCTCTCTGCAACAGGTCTACGTAAAACAATGAAAAGTATCTAATAATTTACTCGTTATTAATTGTAAACTTCTTATGAATGTTGATAATGTTGGTTACTTTATGACCATGGTCTTCTTACTGCATTGAGCTAAGACGGTTAATCTCGTATTACGACTCGATACCATCTTTCGCTTTTGACCTGATGACTTGAAGTATGATATTCCATACTATATAGTGTACTATCCTTGCTATTGGATTCAGTTTCTTTTATTTCGCTGAGTAGTTTTTAATCATTTTCAGACTGCGTTGTTATTTTGATATCATTATATTGGATATTGCTTTAAACTGAGCAGATTTCTCTGTCACTGCCAATTCTTGGGCTAGTTATATATTGAAATACCTAACATTGCTCAGATTGATTGGTGATGATAAGGGTTCCTTTACCTGTTCACCATGTGGTGGTTCTCTTGGTATTTCATTAGATTTCGGTAGAGATACTCTTGGAAATGGCGTGCGGAGAGTCTCCTCTTTTTATATATTGTACATTTAACTTATTTTGTCTGGGTTGAGTGAATCCCTTCTCAAGTTACTCTTCATCCGTAATATATTCATTGCTAAGACATTTTGTAGACTCTGGCTTTTACCATTAGTAGACAAAGAAGGTACCATTTTGCTGTTTAGTGTTTCAACTCAGATTTGTAAGTTTACCATAATATCTTGATATTTAATACATTGCACCTCATAATGTTGGCATTTTATTCTTAGTTTATTACTCTGGTGCTCAAGCGATACCAATGTTGAGATGAGTGTTTGTAATATATTAGAGGTAGGGAAGTTATACTTCAATCTGCTGTAGTAGGTAAGCTTTCCCCTACTAAAGCATTGCGGTCACTGGATGTTGACGACTGGAAGCCCGCTCGCTCATTTCCGAAGTCGCCAGGTACTGAATATCCTAATACCTGCACCGTAGCATAATTCTTCTCCTGCGATCTTTCATCGCTGATTTATTATTCGGAGTACCTCCCCTATAGCCAGATTTGGTCTACGGGTAGTATTTTGTTTCCCTCCTACCAGCCGGCCAGCCGATTAGGGCATTCCACGATCCACCACCAGGGGACGCGATTGATGGGAGTTTGGCATCTCCACCAGGGATGGGGATTTACGATTCATCTATTATTTTCTACCTCGACGTGTCGACATCTCGTAGATAACGTAGACTATGTAAATACCGTAGACAACGTAGAGACTATTCGTAAAGAACGTCGATAGTGTAGACGATTGATAGAGTGATCTAGTGAACTAGTTCCAAACTAAAGTGGCCTGTTTTCTTTAGATTCAATGCATTTTAATCTGTTTTCAAAATAGGTAAGGTTAGAAAAGTTGACATTATTTCACACCTTGGGAAGACAAAATTAAAACTAAACCAGTCAAATTAGTTCACTAGATGGATAAATTTCCAAGTTTTCCTGTGTAAACCCTGGAAAGCTAACACTATGGTGACGGATAAACTACGATATTACCGAGCAAATATCTCGAATCAAACTAGGGGTGGGATGCAAAAGGGATTCTTCATTATGGATTTCGATCGGGATTATGATGAACACATCTATAACCCTCTGTTGTGTAGAATTCATGGGCCGAGCCATCGTTCTTGTCGGTGTAGGCTGGCATGGTAACTAGGTAACTGCTAAATAGCCGGAAGGTAACTGCTAAATAGCCGGCAGACCCTTGAGCCCCATAACAAGTAGAGATTTAAAATAAACAAAAAACTAAGATGCCATGGAGGTCTAAGTTATCCGAAAAATATTTCAATTTTGTAAAAATTAGGGGATTAAGAGGTTAAGGATAACCAAGTTTGGTATCACATCATACGAGTATGTGTGTCAATTAGATGATTTTTCCGGATTTTCTTGGGATAATTCTAGGAAGGATTTAGTAATTCATTCAAGTCCTAAATCTATTATATTCGAACCATCGCAGGTAGGCTTAATTCACGCAGAGCAACATAGAAACTTGGCAAGTAATTTATGCCAATGGCTGTGATTTGAGTTAAGTATACGGAAACCAATTGCGGACAATTTTTAACCATCACTTTTAATCCTTTATTTGAGTTAAGTATACGGAAACCAATTGCGGACAATTTTTAACCATCACTTTTAATCCTTTATCAGTAATCGCCATGTAATCGGTCAAATCTAGATATTAAAACAGCAGTCGTCTATTTTAAATTTCAACATGCGAAAATACTGTAGGTTGTTAACGTTATCCCTGATCTCCACACGAGATTCATATATAGCTTAAAGGAAGCCTATAAAAAAAGTCTGGTATGAGCCGACGTTTAAATTCTGTATAAAATAAATATTTTTAATACTTGGATAGATATTATACGCGTTGTAACAGGTAATATTTATAAATTTTGGAAAGAATTCCTAGGCTAACTTCAAGAGAATGCAAAAACAATTTATTATTATTTTTATATAAGTCGACCTTTGGATTTCTACATCATACAATTAAATCTCATTTATATAATCTCTATAACCTGATTTGAATTACTCTACTTTCGAGAACAGTTAATATATGAGACTTTTATATATAAGAAAATATCGATGAACCACGCCATATTACCTGATTGATCAAATCAGTCATATCAATCATAAATAAATTACTTTTTTTTAGTGGTAATAAAATTATTAATTTCCACCATGCTCCGTATATAATTCGATAAAATTTATCGATCGACACAGTCATAAATCAAGATTAATCAAATATATGTTTGTATATATAATTCAATTATTAATCAAATTACTAATAAAAATGAAAAAAAAAATTACAATTAATTGTAAACCCTCGCTGGACATAGTGATAACATCATTGAAGCTCTATAAATTGGCATTGCGTACAAAAATCAAATCAAACAAAAAATTAACATCGCCGCAAAAATTTTAATAATTTGAAAGCTTTTTGTGCTTTAAAATATAAATTTGTATTTATATAAATCAAAGCTTTTTTTTTTTTTATTATCACGACTTTCCATTAAATTATTTACATTTTGTTTTTGTTTTAATTTTAATCAAACGAAAGCGCAAATTAAAAATATTATTTACGAACGTATATATGTATATCCAAAACTACTTTGCGTGTGAAAATCTTATATTACAAAAGAATAGAAAATAGAAAATTATAATTTTTTATTTTATTTCTATTTATATCTCGGAAAAAATATTTTAAAATCAAAATTCAAATCAACAAGTCTTTTTGTGTTCGTTCTATTTTGGGTGAAAAAAAAAAAAAAATCGCGTATTTATGTATAAAAAAGCTAATTTAAAACAAAAATCCAACTGATATCGCGAGTATTTGAACTTTGAACGAAATAAAAAAAAATGAAAAAGCTTTTTAGTTGTTGTTCTTGTTCTTTAAAGAAAACGCCCATATTTTATCCGTTTGAAGACATCATAAAAAAAAATGAGTTGTATATAGAGGGTATATAACGGTATTTTAACATGTTGTTGGTGTTTTCTTTGAGGTACACACAGGTGGTTGTTTTATTTTATTTTTTTGGTCGATTCCATAATAAGACGGGGCTTTTAGTTAAAAAAGAAAATGTGGTTCGAACATCATCATCATCATCATAATAATAATAATAATAATAAAGTGGGTGGTAGGAAGATTTGTAATTTTGTTATTTAAAGAAAAAGGAAAACCTTTTTGTATAAGCTTTTAGTGGAATGGATAATGTTCTGTGATTTGGTTTTTGGCTTTTGATTGTATTTTATGGGTCAATTAGTTGGTGAGTTCATGTAATATATAAAATAAAAATTGTGGTTAAAAGTCTATATATAATGCAGCCGATCAGAAGGTGCAAAGGAGAATTTCGCTATTATATGAGTTTCGATAACTTCTGCCGATATCTTAATTTGGCCCCCAGTATCTACAACATTTTCTTTTTCCTCCCATATTTTATTTTACCAAAATTAATTTTAATTTATTAGAGCATGAAATAAAATTTCAATGGTGGGTGCGAGAGATTCATTGCTTGACACAAAATTCGTCGCATTAAGTTCAATGAAAAGTTAATTTGTTGTATTGACGTATCTAAAACTTACTTAAGCGTTGCAAACATCTTCTTGCCTCATTCCTTGTATACACATTACACATTCAATTTTAAAAAATGGGCGACCCCATTTTTATTAACGCAAATTCAGAGAAAATAAAATTTTCTGATTTTTTTTAATTTGATAATTTAAAAATTGATTGTGGAGAATATTTTGTTAACACATGTACTTATAATTATTATACAAACTTCAAACTCAAGTTTTTCCAAATCAAATTCAGTCGTTTTCAACTATATATTCATATAGGTGTAAGGAAATTAGAATTTAAAGTTTAGAATTTAGATACAGAAACTGGCTATGTGAACTCTGTCTGGGGGTACTGAAAACTTCGGTTATCAGTACTGCTCAACAGACTTTAGATATAGTCAAAGTTAGAGCCAACAATGATTGGTTTGAACAACAAAATATAGCCCATATAGTGAAGTGCAAGGGCTAAGCGGATATGTAGACGGGAAAATCGAGAGTGGTAGAAGGCCGAAGTTCTGAAAGTACAACAACTCAGCATTGAGCACAGTTCGCGTGATTTCATTAAAGAAATTACTGACCATACTTTCAGGCCTGCGTCAACTGTCATTCGGGACTGGGATGGAAAACTCTGTGTCAACATCGATGCAGTACTCGACGCATGGAGTGGACACTTAACCGAACTGCTTGGTGTTTATTTGGGGTCGCAGACTGTAGTTGAGTCACCTAAAATACAGACTGCAGAGATTTACACTGAGGATCCATCCCATGAGGAATTCAATATAGGGCCATGCAGAGACTAAAACGAAACCGATCATCTGAAGTGGACTGTATCAATTCGGAGCTCTTGAAATTCGGAGAGGATATTTTGTGAAACTATCTTTTCGACCACATTCGATTAGTATGGCAAACCGAAGTTATGCTTGATGAATATGGACAGTGGCCGCGATATGCCCCATATTCAAGAAGGAAGACTGCTTGAAGTGTGAAATTTATCTCACTATAGCTCTCCTTTGCACAGCATATAAGTTACTGTCCTACATTATATTAGATATAACCACCACTCTAGCGGAGGGCATAGTTGGTGATTTTTAGGTCTTTTCACTGCGGATGATTCCATCTAAATATTATCAGACATCTATCATCATTCATCAGGTATTCCTAGATTTCCGGCAGGCGTATGACTCGATCAATCGAGCGAGTTTGTGGTCTGCCCTGGAGTACCGGAGAATGCCAACAAAATTGGTACGATTATGTGGAATGACAGTGATACAGTCTCAGTGCTGTGTTATAGTTGAGAACAGCCTGTACATGGAATACATCTTTCGTAAAACTGAAACACATTAGCGCAATATCTCATATCGCCAGTCCAATCAGAGGAGCTTGCATATGCAGATGACATATGCGTGATTGAACTGAATAGCAACGGAGTGAAGGGAATACTTGATCCACATATAAAGTTTTCAGTTGACTCCAGATCAATGAGTCTAAAACAAACTACATGATCTATATATGATATATCTCCCTCAGATAACTATATTCGTTTGGAAAATAAAGAAGAGCTTACTTGCTCCTCTTATTATGACGGTCAGTGAAACAATAATTGAAAAAGAAATCACAGCAAGACTGTCCAATAAGAATACCAATTGGAAAAATGTTCGAGAATTATTAGAATAAAACATCAATCTTCAAGCACCAATAAGGAACATTATACAAGTCGAAGAGGAAGTAGAAAGGCTAATAGAAAACATACAACAACCTGCGTGGCAAAGTACATCTTTCAAATACACAAATAACAACAACTGTAAAAACTATCCACTTGAAGTAAGAGAGCTTGTGGAAAAGAAACGTATAGCTAGAAAATCTTGGCAAATAAATCGAACCAAGGAAAATAAAACCGTTCTTAATAACCTATGTAACAAGTTGAAATCTCTGATCGAAACGGTTAAGAATGAATCAATAAGTACATATTTGTCGTCACTTACTACCCAAAAAGATACCGAATATTCCTTATGGAAAGCAACGAAAGTACTTAAGAGACCAACAAATTTGACGGCACCAATTAGAAGTGAGGATGGAAGCTGGCCTCGAAGCGGTAAACAAAAAGCTGAGTTGTTTGCGAGAGACCTAGAAGAAACGTTTCAACCATTTTACCCAGGTAAACTGCGGATGAAAATGTTAACCTACTGAAACGATTTGTTGAGCTTGAAATACAAAGTGAATCTCTACAAGAGCTAAAAGAGGAAATTCAAAATTTAAATTTGAAAAATCACCTGGCTACAACCTCATAACTGTACAAATAATTAAAGAACTGCGAATGCTGTGTTTAGATTAAGATATGTTCCAAGGCAATGGAAGGTGGCAAAGGTAATCATGATCTTTAAACCTAACAAACAATGTAGCAACAAAAAGTCCTCCAAACCGATATCCATACTCCCAACCATATGCAAGATTTTTGAAAAATTGCTCCTGAAGAAAATGAAACCCATTATGGTGGACAGAACTTTCATTCCTGACCACCAGTTTGGATTCAGAGAAAACCACTCGACTATAGAACAAGTCTATAAAATCACAGATATTATTAGAATGTACACTAAAAACTAAAAAAATATGTTCAACCGTTTTTGTGGATGTATAGCGCAAGCATTTGAGTGAGTTTGGCACAAAGAATTGGAGTTCAAGCTCAAGCGGGACCTTCCCAAACAATATTATGTAACTCTGAAATCCTACATAACTGATAGATTAAAGAAAATTTTAAATTTAAATTTAGCAATTATATTAAATATTGAATTAAACTTAACTCATCGGCTGTAATTTTCAGAATTAGAATTTAAAAATTATGAATATACAAATCGAATCAAATCGTTGAATCGAAATTTGATTATGAGATTCTCTAATTTAACAAAATAAAATTTATCTAGTCTACGGCTAAAAGTACGTATAGGATTTCCTTGAAACAGTTTTTTCGATTCATGATAGATGGCGCTGTAATAGACGATGTTTCCAGGAAATCCTATACGTACTTTTACCCGGAGAATCCGAATCTGCAATAAAAAATAGGGGTTCCTATTTTAGTTTCCAAATTGCCTCTTACAAGGAGGGGCGGGGGATCCTAATTTCAGCACTAATGTATTTCCCTTCCGAAATGATTTAATTCTGATAATGCGGTCATTTTTATCGTAGAGGGCTTATTTTCCGAGATATTTGAAAGTTTCAGCTTAAAAAAATTCTATAGAATCGTAATTGCTCACGACCCCTTTAGCAATATACCTTTCGATTTCGTTCCTCAGAGACAAACCATCTCACGAGACATCTCACAGGTCAACGCCACGTTCTTGACCGATAGCTCTGCCTCGGATAATATTAAAAATTAAATGCATCGAAATTCTTTTCTAGTAAACCCTTTAAAAAGTTCAAACACAATTTCAAAGTTTTTCAAATATTGCGGAATCACTTTAGATTGCGTAACAAATCTACGTTGAAATACTCTTTAAATTATAATTAAAATTTGATTCAAGCCCGTACTAGAATTTCGCTGGAATTTTACTTAACAGAAATCCACTCAACATAGTTCAAAAGATATTCAAATATAAATACGATCAGCTGAAATACTACCTTATATTCACTGGTTTAATTTAACTAAAGGTTTTGTTTCAAATTTACTTAAATTTCGCTCTAAAGTGAAATTTAAACTTGACTTAAATTCTTATATCTTAAATTATAATTCAAAATCTATACGCAAACTCAAAGAACACAAAATATTTTTTTCAACACAATATTTGATTTTTAACTCAATTTAAAAATTAAAATGCACTCAAAACCCTAACTTTAACTTAAAATGTTCCACTCAAAATATATAATTCAAATTATACTCAATCACAATCAAATATAACAAAAAGATAATTTCGAATCAAAGTTTCAGTTTTAATTAATTGCCTCAAAAAAAAAGACTTTTTGTTGAAATCTATCCGGTATCTGCAAACGCGTCTAAAATTTAACTCAACTCGATAGTACAAATCTATTTGAAATTTCACTTAAAAAAATAACGCCGTTTCTTAGGGGATGCTCATTGATTTCCCAACATATTTTAATATTTTAAACCTAAATTTAAAAGTTCAGCAGTATCGCTAACATAAAGCTTTATTCTAGACTTTCGATTTTATTTTAGTTAAGGTCCTTAAAGTGATTTCATAAGATTATTATTTACAGAGGTGATCTTTCCAATCCATAACAGTTTCAATATGATTGCTAAATTTGTTTATTTCTAACTCATTCCAAATTTAAAATTTATTTTAGGAATTCCTTAAAATTTTTTGGTAAAATTTTACAATGAATCTTGTTTTCAGTTAGAACATATGGTTATTACCTTTAAAATTATCTGGTTTAGCCAAAGTAGGACCGGAGCTATTTTATAAAATAGTGATTCCGTGGTTAAGCCGTATAACAAATAATAATTCGACCGTCTCAATTTTAATTTTATCTCTCCTATAGTTGGGAAATCAAAGAAATTTATAACAGATTGAAAGACGAAACTATTTTTCATTATTCAATGTACATAATTCTAAATTTCCTAAATATAGATTATGAAAATATTATAATTTATGTAGAACTTTTCTAACTTAATGGCATCCGGTATCGTACTCGAAATTGTAGATTTGGTTTTTAGAAATATAATGAACATCGAGTTACCGAGTTTGGTGGAAAGGTAATTGTGGTAGGAGGTGATTTTCAGTATATTTTTCCAGTAGTAAGAAATGGAAATCGAAGTTCAATAGTAAACGCTATACAATTAAGAAATCACGGTTATGGCGTCATTTCCATCTATTATATTTAAACAGGAATATGAGAGCTTCACAAATTAGTGATCCTAAATTCAGTGAATGGTTGTTAAATGTCGGCAATGGTAACCAAGTATCTGCCGAATTAAATAAAAAAACACGATATTCGTGTGATGTGTGAAATAAATACGTGTCTCAGGACCTAAATTCTTTGAATTATTCTGGTTTGATAAATGGAATTATGATCATCTGATTAGGATCGGTGATGGCGAGGAGCATACAATGTACAGGCGGTCTATGTAAAACGGACCAATAGCCAATATTTTACCTCTTCGATTAGGCTACTGCGTGAGGTCGGACGTCAAGAGTAAACTGCGAGAGAGTTGAGAGTGCCCGGGCCCCATGAAAATTTGCACAAAAATAAAGAAACAAACAAATAATACAATTGTGCAATTGCACAGGAGCCGCTAGAGGGTCATAATATATAGGGTCATATACAAAGTCGCCAACGTTTTTTCATACTTTTTTGAACAAACGTTTCTTTATTGAAAATAAATTTTAATCAAGTACATATTGACCATTATTATCTATATGACATTTTGCCACTTTTTGAGTAGCTTCATAATTCCATCGGTGTAGAACTTCAGGCGCTTCCGTCTGCCAATTTTTTACCATCAAGAGAGTTTTGCAAAGACCGAAACAAATGGTAATCAGACAGTGAAAGAATGAGGAATACCCTCCTCAACATAACATTGTTTGCCGTCAATCCAGGCTTTGAACTCATTTGTGAAGGATCGCCAGCATTTGACCATGAGCGCTAACGTTTGATATTCCCGTATTTCTCCCATTTTTCATCGCCTGTAATGATTCGCTTCAAAAATGGTTCGATCGATTTCACTGATGTCAATTCCGTTCATCAAATTTCTTTGCGTTAATTTATATGGCACCCAAACATTGAGCTTTTCATCGAGCCGATCTTGCTCCACCAGTTTCAAAATTTCATCGACTTTTGCAGTGACTGGCAAACTGGATTTTCTGAAATTTTAAATCATTTACGGAAAACAAAATAATTTAGTCCTAATTTAACGACAAACCTAAATTTCAAATTTGCATATATAAAATAACTGAAAGTTATGACAACATAAATTATTATTCTGCGTATAGCTCGATTATTAATGATAATTATTTTATATTATACATATATATATGGTATATATTGTCGTGTGTTACACCCACCCAAAAAATTCTACGAAATTAAATGTATATACATATATGTATGTACATATACATTATAATCCAGTATCACATTTGTATATGCTGGCATATAATCATTGTAATCGTATATAGCAAAAACATTGTTTGCTGTTTTGTTACATAAAATTTTATAATCACTATACAGATTTATGTAAATCTTTGAAGAGTATATCATCATCCCGCTATATATATATAGTATATATATATATATATATATATATATATATATATATATATATATATGTATATATATATATATATATACAAAAGTATTATGGTGTGGCATAAGAATGACGATTAATGTCAAAGGCAGCTTTTTCCTGTTTCGTTCGTTTGTTTGCGTTTATCTTTATACATAATTTTAATTGAAATTTTCCAATGGAAATGATTAGGTTGCCTTGACGCAGTATTAAAGTATATTTGTTTTGTTTATAAATGTTTTTGATAAAGCAAATTTTCGACAAAGGATAAAATATGTGATAATGCCAATATGAAACGGAAGTATAGCTAATTTTTTTGTACTTTCAGTTTGGATGCTCGTTTACAGAGTAGTTTTTATTTTTGAACTAAATACAAGATTTTTGTATATGTACATAATATGCATATAACATATGAATATATAACGTATGTTTGTTACATATTATATGTATGTATATACGAGTATATACATAGAACACAAATAGAATTTGAAGTTGAGTTCCAAGAATTTTTAATTAGATTGCGTGCCTTATTAGATTGTTTTCCATATAATTGGTGTATACACATGGGAAAACTATATGTACAGATAGATGTGTATATGTATATATACCTAAGTATATATATAAACGTGGTTTTCCAACAATTGGAAACAAAATAAAGAAACATAAAAATAATACTGGTATTTAATTTTAATGCTGTACGTATTTTTCTGCCGAAACAAAAAGATCTAACATTTTATTTTCACTTAAAGTTGCCTAAAACGGGTATATAGATATTTACTTTATCATATAGAGTTGAATAAAATAATAAAAATAGATGTACTTTCGCATAAATAAGATATACACGAGGCAATCTGCGACACTAAACAAACAAGTAAATTATCTTAACAATATATAGTATGGCTGTATATATGCGTATAACGCCTAAATGTTATTTCGGGGAAAATATTTACACAACATGACTTATTGTTGCTGTTGCCAAGCTATAATTTAATTTTTTTCTTATAAACATTTAATAAAACGCATTAAATATATAATTTAAAATTTCCTATATTTTAGATAAACTAATATGTATTATGTCGAATTGTTGTTGTTGTCAAATTAACAAAAATGTTGTTGTTGTCAATTATTTCGAATGAAAAAAAAATTTAATATTTATTTTGCTAATTTTCTAATAATTGATTATTAGGGACTCTCTATAGAATAACATAAATAAAATAACGTCTTAGTCCCCCGTTTATATATATAGGAGCAACATATTGATACAGGTTTCTGAGAAAGCTCTTCTCTCTCCTTGACATTATAAATGTTAGTCCGTTTCTCAATTTATTTGTTTTTTCTCTATTATGTTTCCCCGAAACAATCACAAAATAGTGTGATGAATTCTGCGAAAGAATGATAAATATATGGACCACACGGCGAAGATTTGCTCTAGGCTGCAATATTTGGTACGTCGCGTGCTATCGGCTCGACGACAATGTATAGTTTGTATATTGATAAATAGATTTATCAAAAGATTCCACTTTTTTCAAGAAATTTTTAAAGTTCAAATACGTATCCCAAATTTATTAAAACAATTAACAAAGTTTGTCACAATGTGACTGGGGACAACCGCAAAAAATTTGGGGTCACATATGTCACGTTTCGAACTGTACCTGTCTTTGGTTTCATTGACATCACTCAAACATGTAAGCACCGTAATGTCCTAGATCATGGCAACAGCTGCTTTGTAATGGAAGCGGGGGATACCACACAAAGTCGTCATGCCTATATGCCAAGGCCATGTGTTCGATACAACATGTGGCTTTCACAACGAGTGTGTCGATCGACGGTCGTTATCCCATTCTCAGTTTGATCACTCATAAGAAGAAAACGATGATTCAAATTAACATTAATTATAATTCAAACCTTTCAAAACTTTGTTTTTCTTTCTTCTGAATTATATCAACGTTGCTCTTCTTGGTACAACCCCACAGTTGTATACCATATGCCCATATAGATTTAAGTATCTGCCGATATAATATCAGGTTATTATGTACTGTTAGGACTTTCTACCAAAGAGCCAGTACATTTTCAGAGTTCAGATGGATTGATATGAAGGTAACTTTTCTGTTAGTGAAGTTGACGTGGATGGATTTCGTTTCGTTGAGCTGAATCCGTCATTTATATGTCCAGCTACATATTGCATTACTGGCATTTTTGTAATTTACCAGTTGATTTTTCTATGCTATCTGCAATTGCTAGGATTGCAGTATCATCCGCAAATGTTGCAATGTTTGTTTCTATTGTATTTGGTATATCTGTTGTATAAAGTAAATACAATATTGGACCCAAGACGCTTCCTTGTGGAACCCCAGCCAATATTTATTTTAGATCAGATTACTCATCTTCAAATTTAACGCGACAGTATCGATCAGCTAGATAAGATTTTAATATCTGGTAAAATTGCTCTGACAGGTCTTGGTGTAGTTTATACTCTAGTACTCGGTGCCATACTTTGCCAGAGGCTTAAGTCGGTAATTATATGCACTTAGTCTATATATAGTAGAGTGCCTCTCTACAAAGTAAATTGATGCGTGAAGGAATAAGTTTTCTTTCTTCTATTACTGATTTTAACCTTTTAAGCAATAGTTTTTCGAACAATTTTGAAATTGTAGGACGTAGCGAAATTGGTCTATACGAGATTTTAAAGTTAGGAGGTTTATTAGATTTTGGATACATAATCACCTCAGCCACCTTCCACTGGTATAGAACGTATTTCAATCGAAACGCCGCAGTTTTCGTAAACCCTTTTCAAGAAGTTCTTCAAATATTTGTCCTGAAATTAGGTCGTAATCTGGTAATTTTTTTGAGCTTAAGTTTTTGGTAATCTCATATTTTAGCTCTTGTAAAGTTACTGGTGGGATGTTTTTATTATCCATTTCTTTAACTGGGTTTATATTTTCATTCACTGATTGCCTCGAAAGGGGTTGAAATGTATTTTCAAGGTGAGCTACGAACAAGACAGCCTGTTCTTTAGCACTTCTTACCCAAGTTTCATCATCATTTTTGATAGGAGGCACTTGAATGTTCGGTCGTTTAAGTCCTTTTGTTGCTTTCCAGAGCGAATAGATTGTGTCTTTATGGCTGAAAAGACGGGTTATACGAGTAGATATTCACTAAATGAACTGTTCTTTATTTTTTTGATTAGCAACTTCAGTTTGTTGCTTACATAATTAAGGTTTTACGAGCCTTCCGACTTTCATTAACCAAATCTTTCACTTCCAATTAATAGTTGTTGCGCCTCGATATTTGATATTGACTAATGGACGTACTCTGCAACGCTGTTTGCATAGTTCTAATTGGTCATCGATTTGTGTCGCAGTTTTAATTGGTACTTGTAAGTCTTGGTACTGTGTTTTGTTCGATTAGCGTTCGGAAAATATCCCAATTTGTTTTATTGTTTGTTAATCTAGGCAAGTTTCTTTCTTGATCATGGTTGCACTCAGACGCCATAATAACTGGTGTGTGGTCTGAACATATTCCTCCATTATTTTCTATCAGTACGTAGTTTTCGGATACTCGCTTTGTTACAAAGAAGTCTATTAAATCTGGTATTTTGTTATGATCGGCACGCCAATATGTTGGTTTACCCCCAGAATAAAGCTCACAGTTTAATTCTTGCCCTACTGCAAACAGGTCTTTACCTTACGTGTTGAAAGTCTCGATCCCTAGTATATATTCTAAGCATTGATATGCGTTAATTGTTGATACTTGCATAATTTCCTTTAAAAAATTCTTTTGTTTGATATTTTCCCTTACAAATATTGCTGACCCTTCTCTCGCTTTCCCTATACTAGATGGATGGTATGATACTTCTGTAAAGTGGGATTCACATATTAGGAATATGCCTGTCCTTTCCATGTGTAAGGAAATTTCTAATGTTGGAATGATCTCCTTTGCAGTTTACACATTTAGCGGTGGTAGTTTTCCCCAGTTACCAGGCTTGAGCTAGATGTATTCCGGAGCATTTTACACATCGATATAGGCTCTCTGTTACAATATTTCCGGATATGGTTAAAGCGTTGGCATTTTGTACATTGGGGTATTAAACCAGTGGTCTGTCTTAATGCTTCAATTCTAACCCTCGTATTGAGAATAGCTTTACTGGTAAAGATATGTTTTCTACTTTTCCTTTATTATTAAAAGTAAGAATGAATAATGGGAGTCCTCTCATGTTAATTTCTTTAAATCGTGTATTATATCCTCTATTTTACAGGTAGGATAAAAACCTCTAGCCAGACTTTTATCGGTCGGTCATTTTTGTTTTCAAAAGTGTACAAATCTTTCCCTTCTTCTGTAAGCTTCGTAGCTAATGCTCTATATGTTATTGTTCAGAGACACGATTCTGTATTCTTTATCAGTAATTGATTTCATAAGATACTGAATAGTGCCATATTCAATTATTCCCATTAAATTGATTGGAGGCGGAGCCTTATGCTTTGGTTTGGCTATCTCAGCCTCTTGTTGAATATAATTCATGTCATTTGATTTTGGGGATTGGCTTAAACCTGCAGTTTCCGGGTAAGATTCAGGTTTTCTTTTTTTAGAAGGTCGCTTCTTTCTGTTTTTTTTAAGGATCCAGTCTGTTTCGTCTCGTAGTTCATTTTCATCAGTGAAGAATTCTGGTCCTGTATTTTTATGGCATGTATGTTGCTGATTGTTTGTTGGGTAGCCTTCCTCTAGCATTTTAAACCTACCGCCAGATATTAATAACAGCCGGTCCTAACTTGGAGGACAGATGCAGACCCAGACCCCGCCCAATGTGAGTCCGTTGCGCTTGGATTTCTTGTTCACTTATAGTTTTTGTCCGGGGGTGTTATTTTATTTCCCACCTACCCGCCGACGAATTTTTGGTATGCATTATGCAAATGTAACATTTTGCATACTGATATCTTTGCAATGGAAGCAGTTATCAAAATGTTGAAACTTCCAATCGAAAGATCTCAATAAAATACATTTAAATCATTGCTATACTGAGGTGACGAATTATCAATCGTGCGCTAACTACTATAGGGATGTGTCTCAAATACGAGTAATTGATAAGGTTATAGATGGGCCCTCGGCACTTTATCTGAAACTAATCACACACATGTCAAACAAATGTTGCACATAATTTCCGCATATATTTCACGTCTATCTATGTATCTACGGTTTTAATCCATCACCAACAAATAATTAATAATTTATGATTTTCTGTCTGGATACGATATCCATCATACAATGTTACAACAACAAATATATACATTTTATGTGTATATACAAAACCATCATCGCAACAACATCATACAAATCTATACGTATAATTTATGTATAGACAATACAACATAAAATCACCTTTATAATGTATATGCTGTTTGACTATATAAATGTGTATACAAGATTTCATATAAATCGCATATTTATGTTGTATATACCATCGTACTAAAAGCATTTTTCATACACATATTATACATTTAACAGAGTATATATGATCCATAACATTATTGTTGCATAAAATCAACAACAACAAAAATTATTTTATGAACTTTTTATACAATTTGATCAAATTTCATATTTAGTGCATATATGTACATATACGTCGGTAGACAGGTATCAAGTCAGTATAAGTTCGTTACAAACATATACAATCTTCTTAAATGTATATTTAAGTCGTTAACAATGTTTTACTTGTATTTTTATATAAGCTTAACGAATATAGTTTCATGTCACTATAAACAACCAAACGAACAGTATTATCGATATACTCGTGTATGTGAAGAGAAAGGGGATGCCTGCAACTTTTTTCATTTCAAATTTTTTTGGTATATAAATTGAAAATATATTGGTAAGATTGTTGCGATATGAGACGTCTCGACGTGTTCAAAGACCAACTAACTAACGTAAAAAAAATATTTGTGGAGATATTCAGTTACCTTTCTGCGTTTTCATTTGTATATAACTATATACATACTCGTAGTTTAGATTTTTCAAACAAAATACAAAAAATTACCTTTTTTCGTGTCCTTTTATGTCAAATTTAAATTCCCTAAGTATATTACTTAGTATATATACATGTTAACCTTTTATTTGACGGTTTGGAAAGGTCAACGTCAATTTTGAATACATTTTTTATGATTTCCGGATAATTTATGGTGTTTACGTTTATATATGTACTTCCTTTTTTTCATATTGTTGGTTTTGAAATATGTATATGTTATTGAATTCGTAAATTTAATGACCAAACTACATTAGGATATAGCTATATGGGTACGGTTGTAAATAATTTGATAATTGTGGGTTTATTTAGGACCGTAACTGGTTTTGTGTGAACCGAGTAGTAGTAGTAGTATACGTTTGTGGTTACGATGTTGAAAGTTATTGCAATCGAACTAGCACATATTTACCCTGTTAAAGTTGGCCGTCATTTCCAGCCGAACAAAATAGGTAATGAAGATAATTTTTTGTTTTGAATTGAACATTAGAGGTGAAGTATATTTTCTCTTTCTATCATACTACTGTCAGTAGAAAAATTTCAGTAGAAATTTTCCAGCAGAAAAAATATACGTTTTCGACATAATTCATAATTATTTACTTACTTGTTTGAAATTGCAATTACTTTAGAAACTAAAATTATTTGTTTCATAAAAATATTCGGTGATTTTCTGGTGTCATTCAAACTAATTTATAGAATTACACAATCCACCCATTTATAATTTGTCGTTTAAGAGGGAATTTAATTTAGATTAAGACATAGGTATAGAGATATTCCATGATGCATATCTGGAAAAAATTTCATGCCGCATATTTGGTAAATTATGTGGGATCATTCAAAATAATTAAAATCCCACTCATCTTCTATTCATATGAAATGGCCCATATTCAAAAATTCGGGTAGCTGGCACTTTTGATTTGTCGTGTTACCTGGCTTTAAGTTTGGGCTACCATCCTAATAGACATGGGTGGGGATTTTAATTATTTTCAACCTGATCCCACATAAAATATGACCTGATACAAAGAACAGAAGTTCTCTATTAGAATAGCAATCAAAACTAATAGCCAGTTAACACGATAAATCAAAAGTGCCAGCTACCCGAATTGTTTAAAATGATGGTGGGGAATTTAATTGTTTTCAACTTGATCGATCTCACATAAAATATGACCTGATACGAAGCATAATAATTCTCTATTAGGATAGCAACCCAAGCTGATAGCCAGGTAACACGACAAATCAAAAGTGCAAGCTACCCGAAATTTTAAATATGGGGCTATTTCATATGAATAAAAGATGGATGGAATTCTTTTTTTTGTTGAATTGAATTGTTTTCAACATGATTATACATAAAATATGACGTGATACGAAACGTAAAAGTTTTCCATGACGATGGTAACCCAAACTAATATGCCGGTGAAACGATAAATCTAAAGGGTTTTTCCAATAGCTATGACTAGAAAATTATTTTAGTCAAAGCTTTATGTGGGGATCTTGGGAAATTTAGATTTTCCAAAATCTAATGTAAATATTTGAAAATTTATAAAAAATGAGCCTCTAGAGTGTTATGTCTTAAGATGGCTTGATTTGAAGTGTTTTTCCAATAGCTATGACTAGAAAATTATTTTAGTCAAAGCTTCAAGTGGGGATCTTGGGAAATTTAGATTTTCCAAAATCTAATGTAAATATTTGAAAATTTATTCAAAATCAGCCTCTAGAGTGTTATGTCTTAAGATGGCTTGATTTGAAGTGTTTTTCCAATAGCTATGACTAGAAAATTATTTTAGTCAAAGCTTCATGTGGGGATCTTGGGAAATTTAGATTTTCCAAAATCTAATGTAAATATTTGAAAATTTATAAAAAATCAGGCTCTAGAGTGTTATGTCTCAAGACAGCTTGATTTGAAGAGTTTTTCCAATAGCTAAGACTTGAAAAATATTTTAGTCCAAGTTTCATGTGGGTACCTTGGGAAATTTGGATTTTCCAAAATCTAATGTAAATATTTGAAAATTTATAAAAAATCAGCCTCTAGAGTGTTATGTCTCGAGATGGCTTGATTTGAAGGGTTTTTCCAATAGCTATGACTAGAAAATTATTTTAGTCCAAGTTTCATGTGGAGATCCTGGGAAATTTACATTTTCCAAAATCTAATGTAAATATTTGAAAATTTATAAAAAATGAGCCTCTGGAGTGTTTAGAGTGTTATGCCTCGAGACGGCTTGATTTGAAGTGTTTTTCCAATAGCTATATGACTAGAAAATTATTTTAGTCCATGTTCCACGTAGCCCGGGAAATTTAGATTTTCCAAAATCATATGCAGTGATGGGCATTTACGCGTCATCTATTATTTGCTGCGTCGACTGTCGACAACCCGTATAGACAACGTCGATAATGTAGACAAATCCCTGAGTGATTTTGCGAATTAGTTTTAAACTAAGATGATAATTAATAGAATTTTCTTCAATGCATTTTAATCTACAATTTTCAAAATGAAAATGAATGAAATGAAACATGGACACGGTTTTATTTATAAGCTAAGTTTTTAAGCTATATTGTTTGCAATTGTTTGAGTTTAAATTATCCAAAGTGTCGTTAAAATTGGCTGTTATTAAAGATGGAATTAAATAAATCCACATTGTACACAAATACCTTAATTCCTTTGACGTTTGGTTTATATGTCGCAAAATAATTAAATTTGCCAAAAACTATGGTATAAGCGTTACAAAACGGTGTTAAAAAGGTCTCAGCCTAGAAAGAGCAGCTCACAAAATTCGGAAATGACGATGAATGACGAAACGTAAGTGAAATTGCGTGTGAAACAGGTTAGCAGGACAAAAATTGTATCTTCCCGAAAATAGTGGCAATGCTTTCGGTTAAGCACTTAAGTTAGACAAATTTGCAAAAAGTATTATGATGGCAAGGATATTACGTGTTCCTCAGGAGCCATTCTTAGTTACCGGCGGAATGCAATGGGTACCTATTGCAAAACACACAAAATAATTAATTAAAGTACGTAATTTCAAATGATGGTGGATACAATTTTAGACCCAGTGATAAATAGCCGCTCACAGTAACCACAATTAATGGCAGCAGTAATAAATAATAAACCCACAGTTCATTCTAAATACAATATCTTGTCCCTTTCATACTTTTTTGTTTATTTTTAATTTAGAAATTGTTCCGATTTCGAAATTATTTTTCGAGAAGTAGAAGCCGATAGAAAATACTAAACCTCTCTGATGTATCACTCACCAACACCACTTTTAGTTCTACTTATGTAAGTATAGTATACTTAGACAGTGATTAAATGCGGACTGTGGATCTAAACTAGAGTAAAACAACAGAAGCCAAAATGATAGGAACAATCAACACAACAATAGTATATCAAAAATATTAGAAGTTCCCGATACCAAATTTTATTTGACATTTTCAAGCACTCAAATATAGTAAAACGTCCGAAACACCAGTCAGTATCACGCAATTTTTTTTCTAGTTTACCTTGTGAAAGCTAGGTAACAATGACTAAAATTTGGTATCGAAACTTCCTTGTTTTAAAACAAAAATAAAATTGTTGATACCACATTTTAATCGATCTTTCCATGCACTCATATAGAACTGCACGAAAAATTCTCTTGCATTAGAGGTAGGTACAATTTTTCGTGTATTTTACTATGTAAGTGCTTGGGAAAATGGGCTAAAAATTTGAATTGAAATTTTATTTTTTTATAGATTTCCATTCACCATAATGGACAATACACAATGTAGAGTAATGAATTTTGTTGCGCAACGCCCAACAGAATCAAACCAATCAAGGCTGCAAGCAGACGCTTTGTTTGCCTATTGTATTTTGCCTCTAATTCGTTGACGCACGCACTACTAAGTCGACCGATCCAAAAACATTTGGTAATAGTGAAAAACATAATGGCGGATATACGATAACACATCGGAAGTTGTGTATATAGAATCTCACGAAGGGCATCGAACAACATGTGCCTTACTTTATCCGTAATATCATAATTTGAAATTTAGATCAATTCGAACGTTTGTGGTGTGTGATTTCCGATTTAACATGAATCATTCTTTAATTTCTTATTATGGCTTGACTGCGAACCCATTTTACAAAATACAATTGCTAACTGGCGCATTTTATATAAAATCGCTAATATATCGTAGGTTGTTGACATTCTCTTAATTGCCGACGCTAACAAACAATATTGCCAAGTAATCTACGTAATATTTTATGTGTCGACAACCAACTATAGATTACACGGCGTATTCTACCTCATCCATCCCAAATTTATCAAATATCAGCCTCTAGAGTGATGTCTCGAGACGGCTTGATTTGAAGTGTTTTTCCAATCGCTATGACTAGAAAATTATGTTAGTCCAAATTTCATGGGGGATCCCGTGAAATGTTTATGAATTGTGAATGTTATGTGAATGAATGTTTATGCTATTATCGGCTATATACATTTTTTATCGGCTGTCATATATTAATATCCTAATCTGCATTACCAATTTTTATTACTTCCGGCTGGAAATTATCGGCTAACTTTAACAATATCGACATATTTACCATAATGTCAATCAAAATTTATCTGATTTTTCGTTAGATTGTTAATTAAAGCTTATTCCAAAAACATTGCCAAACGATCCAAATGATTTCAAAATCTCCTCCGATAGAAGAAAGGCGGAGGCTGTTAGTTTTTATTGTTTAAAAACTTATTTTTGCCCTGTGCTACCAACGTTACATGGGACTCAAGTAATTGAATTTTTTTCAAGTTGTTCGCTAAAACTGCAATAACTCAAGAAAACTAAATCTTTTTTTTGGTTTCTATTTTTATTTAATACAATTACTAAATACGAGATACCTGTAGCAGTAACCGTTTCGAATATCGGTTAGCCTTGATATTCAAACTGCTACAGTACCCCCTTCCCAGATGAAATTCTCGACAAAGAGTTCGAATTTTCTGAGAAAATCGGCGTCAATGATCGGTTAATGATTCACAGCACCTAGTGGGATAAATCATGCGTTCTTTTGAGTCCGATATCCACGTCAAGCTACTTTGTGCCGTATATGTATGGATGGCTGAACCATTGGCTGTCGCAAAGGCTTTAGACGGGATTACGATTGAAAATTACATAACTTTTGTTATATAGTTCATTGCTGGCATAACCGAAAGTTCCATTCGAAAGTCAATAGAGACTAATCTGAACCGTTGATTAATCGTTTTTTGAATCAATGTTCATTTCGTCCGCAGTGTAATTTTCAGAGTGATCTGATGACGTGCTCAAAAAAAATTGTTGCCGGCAACTGTACGAATTCGTCGTTAGGCGGCTGATAGTGCATACCATCGACGAATTGGCGAGAGGAGTGACAGGGTGTACAAGTATCGGAATGGTTACCGTGCAATGAATTGTTTAGGGCCGGGATCTTCTCTCGTGTTTAACGCCTGGCTGACACAATAAACAAATTATAAACATTTCAAAATACCTTTCTCCTTTGAATTATTACGACAAACTGGATCCAAAAAAAATGAAAATGTATGGAACGACGCGTTTAAGTGGGGAAAATGTAAAATGCGCCATCTCACACGTTGCACCATCTTCCATTCTTCTACTTACATAATAATGCCGGTATAACGTTGAAAATATATAATATCAAAGCCTCATTTAAAGGCACCGATGTGTGAGTCTGAATAACTCGCTTTAACGACAATACTTGATTCGAAATGTTAAAAAATGTATCGACTAAGTTTGAGTCTTTATTATAGGACTGATGACCATTAGAACAATACTGAAATCCTATGATTTTGGGCTCATGTGAAAGACGTTGAATGAACAACGTTAATGCTTACTAGCTTAAGTTTACATAGTTCGAAGAGCGAAACTCGTTTTCACTACTGACTATACCTATACCGCTAAAAACTGTATCGCAGAATTTCTTGAAAGAATAATTGTAGTTCCCGCTCCTCACAGTTACTGGAGTCATATAAGTGGCAATTTATATATTGTCCCTAATATTTGATTAATATTCATAAGTTATTCTACCATTTAACCTCAATGATCCTGAGCGTCATTTATATTTGAGCACTAACTAAATTATTCGATCTGCTCATCCAGCAAACTTGTAAATCATGGAAGGTATAAAAAGGTCCGTACGTTTGTAATATAGACGTCTCCTTTTTTCAGCTCATTTTTACTATTTTCCCCTGCCTTTTTGCCATGGAAGTCTAAGCCTTTCTTCCAAGTTTAGTCAGTTTATAGTTTTAACCATTTTAATAATTTGTGGTCTCCTAATGCAAAGCGTTCTTTATAATTACATCATAAATGTTTTGCTGGAGGATACTGGGTCTTGTAATTACTACTAATGATTTGGTGGGCAATTGCTTTTTTTTAAGTCCATCATAATGCTAGGCCAGCCCAAATTAGCGAACGCTCCAGCCATGCCTAGGAATATTCTCTGATTGTTCTGTTATTCTGACTCTTTTAGTATGCTAATCTAGAATGGTCTTCAAAACCAAATAGTCGGTAATTCATTTTTCAAGTCCAACAAAATGAAAGATCCTTAGTCCTTGGGCCATTTGTCCCTATTTGTTCAGATACTTTGTCGTTTTATAGAGAACGACTTTGTCTCCTCTACCGGTGTCACAGTTTCACCCGTGAATCTATTTTGATATTATTATCAAAGTTTGATGCTATACTTTCTCAATAACCCGAGGACTGCGATATGATGTATCTCCGTCACTGGGTCAGTGTTGACAACAATTACACGATTTTCATTTCTGTTATTTTTGGTCACTATACACAGAATATAGTTTGAAACTTATTTTAAAAAGTTTGAACAGTTTTTAAATAATTTTGGAGCACTATGGCATATCAATATTTCTAAATCGAATTTTTCTAATGGGTTATTCAATATTTGAAAATTTCAAAACTTTGTTTGTATAAAGAATTTTATACTTTACACTTACGTGCAAATCAAGTAAATATTTTGAAATCTTTAATAAATAAAAGTCAAAGTGGTATTCAAATTTCAACAAAATTAAACGTAATTTACCGGATTGGAAAATTTTAAACACTAATTATTTTTAATTAAAATTTTTTATTAAATTTTGAAAATATTTCGAATGTGTTGCATTGAGTATCTGTATAATTAAAATTTCAGTAAGGTCTAGTTCCAGTTCTGTAGCTTCCAAGCGTTTTTCCACACCGCTAAAAAAAAAAATTAAATTAAATATTTTTTAAAAGCTCGCTCGTATAAATTAAACGATTTTAGCATATTACACATGACCTAACAAAAAATTACGAGTTTTTAGTATAAAAGCCTGTATTGTAAATTAAATTATTTTTGCGCCATATAAACGTATATACATAATATACATAATATACATATATATATATACGACATAATCTTTAACCACTTTATTTACAAATTTAAGCTGGTAAATACAGCAACGAAACCTACTTCCACTTCCACAGCGCCATTAAAACCTATTATGTATTCTAATTTTTCAACAACACAAAAACCACCAACAACTAACTACAGCAACCACCACCATCCTCACCATCAGTAGTATTTGAAATGCTGTAAATTCCAATGCGAACGAAAAATGGAAACGCGCGGTTTATTGTACATAATATTAAAAGCTTTAACAAAACAAAACAAAACAAAAACGAAAAGCTCTTAATAAGAGGTGAAAATAACAGTATATTTTCTCTCCAAGGAGATCAAAGACAGAAATTATATAACACAGTTCACAGTATTTGTATATAGTACGTACATATACCCATATTTTCGATTACGTAACCAAGTATTTAGCTTATATACACAATCATATGTACATAAACAGACAACAACAACAACCATTTTATATAAGCGAAGTAAATGAAGTAAATGATAAACAACAACAAATTTTATCGAAATAAAATCAAAATAATTTTAAATGGTTTTGACATCAACAAACAACAGCGTGATATATGCATGTACATATGCAGACACAATAACAAATATATGTACACAGAAAGCTCTTCAAAATATGAAAATGCAATTTTTAATCATGACGGAAATTTTTTATATTTTTTTATGACATTTTAAAATGTTATATTTTCTACTGTACGAGTTATATTCTCTTGGATTTTAATGATGATTGAATTGGCTTATATATTATGATTTTGGTATATATGCTTGTTAAAATTATGACTGTGCCATATGCATATACGCCACATAGTTAGTCGAGAGAGATTAAAAGTTTGGTTTAATTTTATTTTTTCTGCGTCTCACTAACTTCAAAATGTCGGAATAAAAATTTTTATTACACTTCTGGCTAGCGCATATTTCAATTATGCCATGTCGTTGTTAAGTGGGATAAGTTAATATAATATTTTTGCATGATTATTCTTATGAATTATTTTAATTTCTTGTATAGAGTAATGAACTCCTTGAGTTATTAACCAATCTGTAAAAATTAAATAGAAGATTCTTATCGACAACAATTACATTGGTTAGCAAAATTTAATTTAAAGTTCAACCAATTGTTAATAACGGAAAACGAAAAAATTTAAAAATTCAAAAAACCAAATTGTTAAAATAATAAGTTCCAGAATACTCCATCTAATTAGAGAATTCATAAAATTTCACAAAACGAGTGAATTCAATAAAAATGCCATGACTACGTTTTGAAATTTAGAAAAATTTTGGTGAATGATTTTTTAGTAGAAATGCTCCTAATTTTATGTATGTCCGATTCGGACCATCAATAAATACACTGTAACTATGATTTGTGTTTTTATTAAATTTATTTATTTTTATTTATTTATTGGTTTATGTTTTACGATATTATTATTCATTCATTAATTTTTTATTTTTTTCACAATATAATTATTTAATTTTATATTTATTAATTAAGTTTATTTATAATTAATTTTATTATAATTTTCACCACCATAAATGAACTTGAACTTGTTAAGGTAAAAATCGCAATGGACGACAATATTGTGTTGTTTTGTTTTGTTGTATGACGTCGCCTTCGTGTCCAAAATACGATGGTTTTACTATAAATGTTTTATAGTAATGGTTCGGTTATTAGATAGTGTTGGTTGGATAGATGGATATGTGATGGGGTTAGTGAACGCTTAATTCAAATAAGTTGGTTTATATTTGAATTTCACTAATTGTTTTGTTTGTGGCAGAATCGAATATCGGTGAGTCGAATAGTCGAGCTACTACAGTACCCCCTCTCCAGATGAGAAACCATGGGTTTTGAGACGTTATACGGTGAACCGGACGGTTTTATATCGTTTGCTGGCCGATATTTGATCAGCCGTGTTGAGAATACCGTAGGCCGGTTTCAATCTGTCTATGGAGATTGAGTGGTGTTTGTCTTTGATTGAGACAATGAATTGCTTGCGTAAGCGGCGTATAACTCTGTATGGCCCATCGTATGGAGATTGTAATCCAGTTCGAACCTTATCAACCCGGACAAAGACGTAATCGCAATTGTTGAGCGATTTGGGAATGAATATGTTGCTTTCATTCGTTGGTCTTGTTGCCGTGGGGATAATATTTTGCATGGTGGTGCGAAGTTGGTCGATGACTGTGTCGGTTGTGGATGGAGACGGTAGAGGATGTTCGACGAAGAACTCACCGGGTAGCTGGATGGTTTGACCGTAAACCATTTCAGCTGGTGAGCACTTCAGATCTTCTTTAACCGTTGCTCGAATACCAAGTAGAACGATTGGTACTTCGGAGCTCCAGTGAATAGTGTTGCCTCGGGCCTTGAGAGCAGCTTTGAGCTGGCGGTGGAAACGTTCGACCATGCCATTGGGTTGCGGATGGTAAGCCGTTGTACGTATCCGATGCGAGCCGAGGAGTTTCGTTAACTCCGAGAAGAGCTTCGACTCGAATTGGGTTCCTTGATCAGTGCAGGTGATGTCAAGTGGAACGCCAAATCGTGATACGTAGTTTTGTACGAATGTGGTGGCAATGGTTGCTGCAGACATGTCGCTCATGCAGTACGCTTCTGGCCATCGAGTGAAACGATCGACACAGGTGAGTAGATATGAGTATCCATTGGATGGAGGAAGTGGTCCTACGACATACAAATGAATATGCTCAAATCGACCAGGTGGAATTGCGAATTGTCCAAGAGGCGATTTTGTGTGTCGCTGGACTTTTGATTTTTGGCAGGATAAACAGGATTGTGCCCAATGGGTCACGTCTTTGTTTATGCTGGGCCAAAAGTATCGAGCAGTAATCAATTTACGAGTTGCGCGGACACCAGGATGTGAGATACCGTGTAGTGTGTCGAAGATGGTTCGACGTAGTTGCTCTGCGATGTACGGGCGATTTGCACCCGTAGATGTTTCGCAGTAGATTTCGAGGCCAGGTAGTTTGAAAAGCTCCAGTTTCAGTGATGAACTGGCGTGACATGTGGAACCAGAAAGTAATTTCTGAAGTTCTAAGTCTGCTTTTTGCGCTTGTGCGATTTTGTTGCAGTCGAAGTGAGTCTCGACTGTGGCCGTTTCGTTTGATGTTGTGCGCGAAAGTGTATCCGCGACAACGTTTTCGGTACCTTGAACATGTTGGATGTCCGTAATAAATTGACTAATGTAATCCAAGTGGCGTGCTTGCCTTGGATTGCGTTCAGTTTTAGACTGAATTGCTCGAGTGAGAGGCTTGTGGTCGGTGTAAATTGTGAAGTCCCGACCCTCGACAAAATATCTGAAGTGTTTGATTGCTAGATATATTGCGAGTAATTCCCGATCGAATGCAGAGTATTTCTTTTCGGCATCCGAGAGCTTCTTTGAGAAGAATCCCAGGGGCTCCCAACACTTGTCGTTGTACTGTTGCATGACTGCTCCGACAGCAGTGTTTGATGCATCAGTAGTAATGCTGAGCTTTGAGTCGCTCAGTGGATGTGACAAGAGTGTTGTGCGTGCCAATTCAGCCTTGAGTGACGTGAATGCGTGTTGACATTCGTCAGGCCAAGAGAAGTTGGCGGTTTTGGGCTTACGTAGTAGTACTGCCAGGTGGCTGTGAATTGGGTTGAGTATTTCAGCGAGCTTTGGTATGAATCGGTGGTAGTAGTTGACCATGCCGATGAATCGCTGAATACTTTTGATTGAGGTTGGAGCTGGGAATTCTTTAATGGCATTGATTCGGTCTTGTGACGGAAGGATGCCATTAGCGGTAATCTTGTGGCTGAGGAAATCAAGAGTGGATGCGCCGAAGACGCATTTTGAGCTCTTGATGTGAACATCAAACTCGACAAGTCGTTGGAAAAGTGTTTCCCAATGGAGTTTGTGTTGCTCCTCAGTTTGAGATGCCACAAGAATGTCGTCTATGTAGACGAAAACGAAGTCGAGATCTCGAACGACTTCGTTCATGAAGCGCTGAAACGTTTGTGCGGCATTGCGTAATCCAAATGGCATTCGGGTGTATTCGAAGAGGCCAAATGGTGTTGTGATTGCCGTTTTGCAAACGTCTTCAGGTGCCACGGGAATGTGGTGATAACCTCTGATGAGATCAAGTTTGGAGAAAACTTTGCAGCCATGCAAGTGCATGGTGAAGTTTTGAATGTGGGGTATCGGGTAGCGATCCGGTATCGTAACCGTGTTTAAACGCCGATAGTCCCCACATGGCCTCCAGTCTTGATCTTTCTTCTTGACCATGTGTAGTGGACAAGAGACGGAAGATGTCGATGTTCGACAAATTCCTAATTCCACCATGTGTTGAAATTCTGCTTGTGCAGCTTTGTGACGCACCGTATCTAGTCTGCGTGGTCTCGACACGGGAAGATGGCCTTCTGTGACGATGTGATGTACCACGTTGTGTCGGACTGGCATTTTGTAGTTCGGCTCTGCTGTAAGTAGTGGGTACTTTTTGAGCAGAGTGCCGTAGCCGTTGTCGATGTTAAAATGGATCGGTGTTGGTGTGTTAACACGAACCATTGTGGCGTTTATTGACAGCTTTGTAGCTGGGTCAATCAGCCGTTTGTGTTTGACATCGACAAGAAGTCCGAATTTGCTTAGAAAATCGGCGCCAATGATCGGACGATTCACTGCAGCTAGTATGAAAGCGTGCGTGAAGGTTCGTTTGAGTCCGATATCCACGTTAAGCAATTTTGTGCCGTACGTGTGGATGATTGAACCATTGGCAGCCGATAAGACTAGATCTGAATTTCGATTGGCTAATGAGTATTTCATTCTGAAATTCATTGCTGGAATAACCGAAAGATCAGCGCCAGTGTCGACTAGGTAGGTGAAGGTTGTTGTGTCTATCGTACACAAACAAACGGGACGTATAGGGTGTGTTTGTGGTCAGGGGAGGCATGTTGCTCTCAACCCGTGACTCTAATAGTTTTTTTGTTGGTCAATGTCCAGTTTTACGGCGGCCGCGGACGTCGATGGTTGCGACGTGGTGAAATTGCACGGTGGCGTGCATTTTCTGGCGGCTCTACCAAACTTTGTGTGGAACCAGCATTTACCATGTTGGTATGTGTTGTTGCTGGGACTGCGGGTTCTATTTCGTGAGGGAGCTCGTCGCCCACGCGAACGGCTTCGACCTCGAAGTAGCCCGTCGAGTCTAGACTCGATTCTCGACAGTCTTGCTTCGAGTGTGTTTGGTGCTTGTGTTGAACGGGGAGTTCTGTCTCCACTGCGTTCACGTGATTGCCGGTATGGTGCATTGACTTGACTGACGCTTTGAGATGTGATGTTTATGACATCATACATCTTGTCGGCTATCTTGGCTAACGTTTGTGTCGTGGAGGATTCGGGCTGTGCTACCAGCGCTATGCGAATCAACTCCGGCATTTTACGTACCCACAAAGATTTAATGATATTTTCATTAAAATTATTGTTAGCCAGTGTTTGTATGTGCCGTAAAGCGTCAGATGGTTTTTGGTCGCCTAATTGCTGGCCTGAAAGCAATTGTTCTAGCTGACGTTCGCCCGATGGTGCTAGTCGTTCTAGCAGCGTTTGTTTTAGTGTGTTGTATTGGTTGGTTGTCGGCGGATTGAGGAGGAGATCCGAGATCACATCGCACGTTTCTGGTTGCAAAACTGATAATGTTTGCAGGTACTTTGTTTTATCAGCTGTTATACCTTGCAGTCCGAATTGTATTTCGGCGAGCTGAAACCATGTGTTTGCTCTTTGTGGCCAGAAAGGTTGTATTGTGATTCGCTGATGTGATGCCGCGATCTCTATTTGTGGACTAGCGCCTTCAGGCGTGGTGTCCATATCCTGTGATAGATGTTTTGCATCTTCTGTCATTTTTGTTCTTTTGTTAACAACAAACCAACACAATAAAAAAAATTCAACAATACAATACTGTGAGAAACCCCCGAATATGGAGTTCCTTTCGTCCTACCTTATATTGGGGGGGCTCGTTTAAAATTTTAAAATGTGTGAAAAATTTTAAAGCGGAATGGTTACCGTATATAAAAAAAATAATTGACCAAAAATGAAAAATTAAGCGGAATGGTTACCGTGTAATGAATGGTTTGAAGGCCGGGATGTTCCTTCTTCTTAACGCCCGATGCGAGATACCCCCGGAATATGGAGTTCCTTTGCGTCCTACCTTATATTGGGGGGGCTCGTTGAAATTTAAAAAAAATAAATGTAAAAATAAACTTAATTCATGCGAGGTGAATTATATTGCAGCGAGAAAACGACCAGGGTGTGAGACTATGGATGGGTGTGCACGTGGTGGTGAAAAAAATATATAAAATTGTACAGTAATAATGATTCTACGTTAAAGTTTTTTTAATTAAAAGTGATTCTACGTTAAAAAATTTTTAATTAATAATTTTTGAAATATTGTTAATAAAAAATAAAAAAGGAAAAAAAATTTTAATAGAGAAAAAATATTTACTAATAATAAAAATAAAAAAAACTCTTATCTGGGTTTTGTACAATGCTGATGATGCTGCTGCTGTTGTTGTTGGTCGTTGCGGTGAGGGTGGATCGCTTCACCGTTTGAGTTGTCCCGCGTTGCGTGGGTGGTTTGCGGTCCCTTCGCCACGTGTATTATAATTCGAATCCCTCGTAGGTACGTATTTTAATTTTTCCTACGCACGTAATTTTCTTCCCACGCGGTTGCGTGGTTGGGTTTAACCGCCGTCGTGGTCACCAATTTAGTAGAAATGCTCCTAATTTTATGTATGTCCGATTCGGACCATCAATAAATACACTGTAACTATGATTTGTGTTTTTATTAAATTTATTTATTTTTATTTATTTGTTGGTTTATGTTTTACGATATTATTATTCATTCATTAATTTTTTATTTTTTTCACAATAGAATTATTTAATTTTATATTTATTAATTAAGTTTATTTATAATTAATTTTATTATAATTTTCACCACCATAAATGAACTTGAACTTGTTAAGGTAAAAATCGCAATGGACGACAATATTGTGTTGTTTTGTTTTGTTGTATGACGTCGCCTTCGTGTCCAAAATACATGTCGTATTTTGGAGAGGGAACAGATGCGCCGGCGACGGTCGACATTGCACTTATGTTAAGTGCAGTGGATTATTATTGCATCACCGAACATTGTTGTTCGTGGTGATGTTGTTAGATGGCGATGGTTTTACTATAAATGTTTTATAGTAATGGTTCGGTTATTAGATAGTGTTGGTTGGATAGATGGATATGTGATGGGGTTAGTGAACGCTTAATTCAAATAAGTTGGTTTATATTTGAATTTCACTAATTGTTTTGTTTGTGGCAGAATCGAATATCGGTGAGTCGAATATTCGAGCTGCTACAATTTTCTTTGATAAGCTTACAAATTTTAGTGTGGGATCACATTTGAAATCTTAAATTTTTTGAAAAATTCAATTTATTTTGATTATTTATCAAAAACACTATTTTATAAAGAATTCTTAATTTTGAAATTTACAAAATTTTCAGGCAGTAGGAAGCTCTCGAACCGACCACTTTTCAAGAAAACATTTTTATTTTTTAAGAAAATATTTAATTTCCAGGGAATTACTTTCAACAAACGTTTTCCAGAAAAGTAAAATTGGAAATTAAAAATGTAAATTAAATTAATCAGCCAATGGAATTTTATTGTCACGTTTTCCCAGCTTCCAACTTTAGTAAATCTGTGGATGTTCCTCGCAAAAATACCGCTCGGGTGAATCTTTAGAACAACCTTTAAAAATGAGTCCAAATTCACAAAAGTCAACTTTTCAAATTTCAGCATTCGAGTAACAGAAATGGAGAAAATATCAGATTTAAATTTTTGTTTTACAATTTAATTATAGAAAAAATTTTAATTTCCCGAATTTTCTTCCAATATATAATAAAATTTACTAGACAGAGCGTAGTAAAAAAGCTCACAAATTTCTATGAACTTAGATTTAAAAACTTTAAAATATTGAAAATTTAAAAATGCTTGGACTGTATAGTAAAAAGCTTTAAGCTCCCTCGACAAATATTTCTTGTATGAAAGAGGTAATATTATATTCTTTTCGTTTTTAACTCCAATGAGATAAGTTTAAGAACGTCCTCTAGTTCATTTGTCCAATTCCCTAATTGTTTTTAACATATTATGTGACCTTTTCGCTAGAATAAGTAAACTTTCGAATAAAAAACATAAATTGAATAATTTAGCAAAATATATTTCTAGAAATTATTCAAAATTTAGCAAGCTTTCACAAATTTCTTCAGATTTCAGTATCCGGTTAGTGCTTTACTATTGATTACCAATAGATTTGAAAGCTTAAAGCTAAATTATTTATCAAACCGATTTTCAAATTTCAACTAGTATGAAGCTTTAAGCTTTAGGAACCAATATGCTTTGTTAAATTTGTCAAGGCATTGTTAAATCTGTAAAATGCTTTAAGCTCCCTTAACCAATATATGTTGTTTGTTCGATATATGTTTAAAAGTTCAATGAAATGGAGTTTTTCTTTCACATTCACTAATTCTTCAACCAATTGTTCATAACAGAAAATAATAAAATTTAAAAATTCAAAAAGCAATAAATGTTAAAATATTGCTAAGCTTCAGAATATTCATCCAATCACAGAATTCATAAAATTTCATTAAAGTCAGTCATGACTACGTTTTGAAATTTAAAAAAATTTTGGTTAAAAATTGTCCTCGATAAAGCTTACAAATTAAAAATGCTTGGAGTGTGTAGTAAAAAGCTTTCAGCTCCTTTAACAAGTATTTGTTGTATGAAAAAGGTAATATTATATTCTTCTCGTTTTTAACTCCAATGATAAAAGTTTAACAATGTCCTATAGTTCATTTGTCCAATGTACCAACATATTATGTGATCCGTTCGCTAGAATAAGTAAACTTTCGAATAAAAAACATAAATTGAATAATTTAGCAAAATATATTTCTAGAAATTATTCAAAATTTAGCAAGCTTTAAGCCGGAGTAGAAATTTACAAAATTTTCGAAATTGATAGAATTTCAGATAGCTAAACCAAAATTTAGGAATTCAAAAAGCTTTAGAATTTAATTATAAGTTAATTTAAAAACTATTTTAATTGGTATAAAACTTAACTATTCTATTAAAAATATCGAAGTATTTCAAATTTAATTTCATTTATGAAAATGGTCTGAGAAATTAATTTGAACGAAAACTTACTTCAAAATTTAGATAAATAAAAATTTCATTGTCTAAGCTTTTAAAAATGTTTATCGGATTTGATTTTAAAATTAAGTATTTACAACTGATAAGGTTTAAAAATTTAAAGAGACTAAAATTTACAGGTTTAAGGTTTTACAAAAGCTCCATTGCGTAGACTATTAATCGAATTGATTTCATAACAGTTTAATAATAATAATAGTCTGAACCCCCGCAAAGTGATCAAGCTAAAATATTTAAATGAATTCAAATGTAAAAGCTTTATTTATATGATGGATTGTATTACAACTCTAAAAAAAATCTTAATTTTTGAATATTTAAAATGTTTCGGCTTAAAAAAACTTTTTGTCGTATTTATTGATGCTAGATTATCAACTTAAAGCCTATTTATTTTATATCCTTTTTGCTGAAGTAAGTAAAATTGTTAAATTGCAAAGATTCAGGTTTGGGTGAATTCTTAAAATGATTCAATATTGAGATAATTTGGGTAGTGAATTTAAATTCATAAATTTCTTCAAATTTCAGTATCCAGATAACAAAACAAAATTTCATATTTCAATAAGCTTAGTGCTTTACCAGTGATTACCAATAGATATGAAATCTTAAAGTTTCTCAAAGGTTTCATTAGCTAAATTATTTATCGAAGAGGTTTCCAAATTTCAACTAGTATGAAACTTTTAGTTTTAAGAACTAATATGCTTGGTTAAATTTGTCGTTAATATTGTAATCTTTCAGTGAAAAGTTATACCGAGCAGGTAATATACTCTTATAATTTTTAAGTTCAATGAGAAAATAGTTAATTAACAGCCTATCTCATTTATCGCATACCGGCACAATTACAATGGATGCAGAAATGTATTTTAAAATTAATATTTCGTCGCTATTATAAAATTATAAGTATAAATTATAAATTATAATATTATAAAATTATAAGCCAGTCTTCAAATTCAGCAATTCCGATCTCAGTATTTGATAAAATTTCAGATATCGTAAAATTTTCCTGAACTAACTAACCAACACAAAATTGAAGCTTACGCTAATGTTTAATAAGCGCCAACTGAAAAGTCGATTTACAAGGTTAGAGATCCGTCGACAGTGTAGTAAAAACCTTTAGGCTCCCTTAATAAATATTTGTTGTTTATTCGTTATATGTTTAGTATAGTTCAATGAATAGTCCAAAACCTATAGATCTCATAACGGTTTTATAATAGTCTGAACTTTCACAAAGTGATCAAGCAAGAAAAATATAATGAATTCATATTTAAAAGCTTAAAGTTTTATTGTGAGATCACATTTTAAAGCTTAAATTTTTTTTAAAATCCATCCATTACGTGGATTATTTATCGAAAAGTGTTACATTTTTTTAAAGAGTTCTTAATATTGAAATTTATAAAACTTACAAGTAATAGGAAGCTTAAAGCTTCCAAATCGACTGCTTTTCAAGGAAATAGTTTTATTTTTTAAGAAATTATTTAATTCCCAGGGAAATACTTTTTCAAATTTTAAATTAAAATTGTAAATTAAAGCCAAATCGAATTTTTTTATCACATTTTCCCAACTTCCATACTATAGTAAATTTATGGATGCTATTCGCAAAAACCTCGCTTGGAGCAATTCTATAGAAACTATTTAAAACTAACAAACCTTTAAAAATGAATCCAAATTCACAAAAGTTAACTTTTCAATTTTCAGCAATCGAGTAGCAGAAATTGAGAAAATTTCGGATTTCGATCATTTTTGTTTACAATTTAGTTATAAAAAAACTTTTAATTTCCAAAATTTTCATCCAATATACAGAATTTCGAATACAAATTTTCTTAAAATTTAAAAAAATCCCGAAAAATTTTGAAAAAAATGTTCGAAAAAAATTTAAAATTCCAGATAGCTATAAATATACATGTTTAATGTTTTTAATTTACATGTTTACGGTTTTCCAAAAGCCCCATTGCGTGGATTATTTATCGAATCGATTTTATAACAGCTTTATAGTAGTCGAAATCTTAATAAAATTGATCAGCTAGAAAATTTTAAAGAATTCATATTTAAAAGCTTCAAATTTTCAAAAGCCTCATTTACTGCATGTATTATATATCGAAGGGATTGTCTCCCAACTCTAACAAAATCTTAATTTTCAATAATAAAAAAATCTTCGGCCAGTCAGAAGCTTAAAGTTTTATAAATGAAAACTTTTTGTATAGTTTATTGATGCCAACTTATTAACTTATTGCATATAATATGTCAATTTTACTGAAGTAAGTAAAATTGTCAAATAAAAATGTGAATTAAATTAATGACCCATCGCTTGCAATAAAATCACTTATGGGTGAATTTTTTAAAAATTTCAATATTAAAATAATTTGGCTAGTGAATTTAAATTCACAAATTTCTTCAGATTTCAGAACCCGACTAGCAAAATTGACCAAATTTAAAATTTCAATAAACTTTCATAATTCATAGAGCTTTAGAATTTAATTTTGTAAGCACAATATATTCGATTACATCTTGAAATTTAAATAAATTTCTATTACTATTGACATTCAGAATATTTTCAGAGCACGTTGGAATATAATAAAAAATTCTGAGTTTAAAAATTTAGTGCTTTACTATTGATAAACTTTACCAATAAATATGAAAACTTAAAGTTTCTGAAAGGTATGAAGCTTTAAGCTAAGGAACCAATATGCTTCTTTTTTCTTTTTTTTTAATTTACTGGAACCCATTAAGGTACCGCACTCAATGCCACAAAGGGCCCATGGTCCAAACCTTGGATGCTATCAAATCAGCTGCCGATGAAGTGTATGCTATCATCATCTTTTTCAAGGCATTCATCGCATACGGTATTGCTAAGTAAGAATCGATACTAGTATTCTTAAATTATCCTTTTTTAATGAAAGAGCGTAATTTGTCAGCTTCGAGTTGGCTCACTAATAAAGTATTTCGCCGTACGGCAGGTGGGGGTGGATGACCACGCTTGCTTTAAGTGAAGTAAAGCAACATTTTTGTACCAATGTAAATAGGCAACGGAGCAGCAGATTCAAGTTCAACGAAACATGAGCGTGAGCCAATTTTTTGCCAAATTGTCTGCGATTTCATTATACCTTCAATGTCACAATACGCAGGTACCCATAAGACCGTATCTTCGTTATTACGGCAGATAACATCTTAAAATTCTTACAATACTTCACCAGTTTTGAGTTGGTCAAACAATTACTTAAGGAGTTGAGGACGGATTTACTGGCCCAAACTGCCAGAATTTGTCAGACCCAGCGATGGGCAGTAGATACCGAAGCCAGTAACCTGTTTCTGAAGAGAGCGCCATCGAATGATTTGAAAAAGTTAAATTCAAGCAACAGCCTTTTCAAGTGAATCGCCGATGAGCAAGCTGTGCTAAGAATGGATGACTGTAGCTGGGGCAGAGATAAAATAGACTCCATAGCTAAAAGCGGAGCCGAAGCCATGGCTCCAGTAACAGACCAACAAACGATATTTGGCAAACAATTCAGTTTGGCAAGTGCTAATTTAAAGTTGACTACTGCCACCAAAGTACAGATGCATATGTTAGCATTGGTAGAACTAGTGACTTGTATATAAAAAAACATTTTGGGTGACAAGCCCTAAGAGTTACCAAAAACTCTTCTGCATTACCAAAAAATCGCTGTGGATTTTTGTAGTTTGTAATCCAGATGATACTTCCAAGAGAGTTTATGACCGGATTCTCGTAGTTTTACAAGGAGCTCGTCAATGAATGCTTTGTTAAATTTGTCGTTAATATTTTTAACATTCAGTGAAAACGTATACCGAGCAGGTAATATACACTTATAATTTTTTAGTTAAATCAGAAAATAGTTTATCAACTGCCTATCTCATTTATCGCATACAGCTACAATTACAATGGATGCAGAAATGTATTTTAAAATATTGACTTCGCCGCTGTATGCCTTTAACATTTATGTGATCCTATTGCTAGAACAGTTAAAATTGAGAAATTATTCAAAATGAATGAAGCTTTCAAAATGAACCTAACATATAAGCCAAATCTTCAAATTTTATAATTCGAATACAAGTAATTGATAAATTTTCAGAAAATATACCGACTAAACTAACACAAAATTGCAGCTTCTGCTAATGTTTCATAGGCGCCAACTGAAAATTCGATTTACGAGGTTACTTTTCGATGGCTTTTCATTTATACTGTGTAAAGTGATGCATAAATGATGATGAGGTACATCTTGGGAATATACATAATCCTCCAAACCTCCATAACTTATAAACTTGGATCAATTTTAGGATACGACCAAAATTATTAAGCTTTCAAACATTACAACTAATTAAGCTTTATAGTTTAATCAAATTAAAATGTAAAGGCTTAAGAGTTTACAAAAGCTTCTTTACGAGTCGAATTTTTTAAACCTTCTCTTAACCTCCCCAAAGTGATCAAGCAAAACTTTAATGAAATAAGATTTAAAAGCTTACTCTTTAAAGATTTTATTAAAGAATTATTCGTATTCAGTGCAACAAAAGCTTTGACGCACCAGGGTTCATCGTTATGTAAGCTTGCACCGAGGAAGAAATATTTTTAACTTAAATGGGAAAATAATTTATTAGCGTCTAAAGCTCATCAAAGTAATAACTTAAACGGAACCGACACATGTATTCGTAAAATTTATAATTTGAACAAAAAGTTTAGTGCTTTACAATAGATAAAGCTCCATTACGTGGATTATTTAACGAAGTGTTAAAAATTTTAACATTTAGTGAAAACTTATCAACCAGGTAATACATCTTTGAGTATAATATAAAGCTCAACTTAATTTCAACTTCGAAATTCATAAACGTTTCAGAATTCAATTAACAAAAATTATTAAAATTACAGAATTTGAAGAACAGAGCTTGGTTGAATTTCAAATTTCCCATATATTTTCGGATTTCAAAATTTAGCTATCAGCTATTCTCGAAAGCATTCTATGGACACGCAATAATTCAAATTCCTTTTGTTGGTAGATTCTGAGTTTAAACATGCACACAGACAGACAGTGAAATACTCATAGTAGTATGCTCTTTTTACATTATGTTTGATCTGGGTAAACATGAACATTGCTAGTTTTGAAAGCTGACCTGCCTTCAATCGGCCAATTTCTAATTTTCTTTGTCTGTTTCCTTCGTAATCATCACTTTGGCTCATTGCGAACGAATCAAATAAAAATTAAACAATTCCCAAATGTATGTTGTATATGTTTTAAACTTCATTACAGGTAATACGATATACATGGCTCGATATTTTTTTCCAAAAATTCATTATAATATTCCTACGCTCGTATACATAACATAAATAAATACATACATACATCATTATATTTCAAAAATACATATATATAAGCATAAATATCATAAAAATAAGAAACAAAAACGCCAAAACTGAAAATCTTCTTCCACCTTCTTCCAATTCATATATAAATAATTTAAGTATTTCCTTTTCCATAAATAAAATTAAGTTTTGTTTCGCTTGAAAATTTATGATTTTAAAAATAAAATTATTGATAAATAAGATGGAAAAACAAAAACCATTTCATTTCCACCCGCGCGCACACACACACCATTTCCCAATATTTTTTTTTTTTACAGTGAAAAAAAGTCAACGAATTTTTTATTGACATAGTTTCTCGGTTCGATGTTATGTTTGTCGTTCGCTATATGCTCCACAATATCTCTTCCCCATTTGTGCCGCGTTGCAGCAGCCTTTCATCTCAATTTTTGCTATTTTATTTACAACTTCTTGAGGTGGGTGTATAATTGAATTAAAAATAACTTAAAGTCAAAAACTTTAAACTTTATGTTTGTCGCCGAAAAAAAAAATTATAAATTATTTATAGCAAAATTGTACGACATTTTGTGTGGGTGTGTGTGTGTTTGTTCATAAAAGCTTACTACTCTTACATTATACATATACAATTTCCGTATAGTATATACCTAAGTTCGTTCCTGTATTAACTTACGTATCAATAACATAGTTTTTATTTTTTTTATCATAATTTTCTTCTAATACATAAATTGCAATTTGCAACAACATAAAATAGTTTCACCAATAATAAAAAAAAAATTCGAGAATAAGCAAATTCTGAATAAAAATAATAATAAAAAATATCCTGGAAACTATTTTTTTTACAAATACATATATGATGATCTAAAGCGGCAGGCGCCATTAGGACCAGACATATGGCGGGGGTGGTTTTATCTCATACCAAATCACCATATATATGTACGTAAATACACATATAGTACATAACAACAGAAAAATATGTATCCTATATGTGTACGAGAGTACATATACAGAGAAAAATTTATAATCCTGCTTTTGTGTGGTGTACTTTCTGGGTTGACGTTCGATGATTTTGTTTGTATACAGATATATTTTTCTTACCCTATACTCAAAATGAAAAAAAAGCATCATCTTCTTAAAAATAACATACAAAAAATTGTGTTGTGTTTATTTTGTTCTAACACCCGCGCTTAAATGTTGAGTTCCCATTTCTCCGCTAACAATGCGACTTGAACAGCAAAAAGCATTCTATACGTATATATGTCGATGTAAAATGTATCTACATATATGTATATGTATATGTCGCCTGATGTCTTGTAAATTTTTTATCTGCGCACAGGGTGAAGCGTGTCATAATCCCAATAGCTTAAGGTATTTTACAGCTTGCATATAAAATTCTGAATGATATAGTTGAAAATTGAAAACCGTCCAAATTTAATCGTAAATATTTAGAAAATAGAAAAGTATCTCTGCTAATAGAACTACAAAAAATCATAAAAGCTTCCACTAAATACCAATTCAATAGTCCAGATACCTGGATTTGGATTTGGGAGCACAGTAAACTAAAATAAATGTCAACATATTTTGATCAAAAAACAAAAAATACGTGGCAATGTGTACAATAATGAAAACAGACGAGAGGCCACAGGGACAAATAAATAATTTTTTTGTGATGATTTCCACATAAAAACTTTGATTTGTATTCAAATATTCTGACGTATAGTCGCTTCCTTGGAGCTAAACTTCTAAATCCGGATCCCAAGCTAACCAAAGTCTATCATTTATAATGATACTTCAAGTAGTTTCTCTAGCTGCAAATACGAGAAGATTCGTTTGTGAACTCTTAATTTAAACGTTACCGTACCACTAAGTTTAATGCTTATGAATTATGCATTTATAACATTAATCTAAATACGTTTTGGAAAAAGTTAATTCAAATATCGTTGAATCTCTTTACAGAACACTATTGGGAACTAAAACTTTCACATGCATAGATATTACATAAAGATTACATTTAGATTTTTAGATCTAAAAAATAAAAGGTTGACGAATGACAAGCAGCTTATGTGAAATTTTATAAGAACAAGCCCAATTTCCAATTTGACAATTGGCTACAATTATCAGGACCCGCGTTGTAAACAGCAGCTGTGGTGCTAAAAAGTTTACTTTGGTTTACCCCAATAAGGTTACAATAAGCTAAAACTGAAAAAAGGGTGAATACTTAAATTTCAAGCAATACTGTTGTTTGAGCTTTTTGGCAGCAGAAATCTACTCACAAACTGAGTTTTCATTCCCAGAAGAAGATTTTAGTTTATCACTTCAGCTTTTATTCCATCAACCAGATTTGTAAAATATCTGGCCTCTGGAATCCGGAGCTTTCATGTTGTTCAAAAATTAAACAATAGAAACAGAGAAATCTTGTGGCAAATTCTGCGTTTACAATAGAAAAATATTGAGATTTTTATTTCTCAAAAAGCTTAACTGACCAAAAATTTGACCTTTGAAAAGTGTGACCGCCATCATCAAATTGAACTTTCGTGTTCATAAAAGTTTAAACATTTAGCTTTCTATAGATTACTAAAAACTTACCGAACAGGTTATATCAAAGTTTACAAGCTATTTTGAGTGTAATACGAAGCTTTTATAGTTAAAAGCTCATTAAAATACCGAAATATTAAATGTACTTTTAACTTAAGAAAAAGCTTGGCTAGCGAATCACGAAACGTATACTTGCGGTAAATCATCTCTAAGCTCGGAGCTTTCATATTATCGTTTTAAGAACTTGAAAATATAAATGTTGTGCTCTTACACTTAATTGAAATGGTATCGAGGTTCCAAGTTTGCATAAGTGAACAGCTTTTGTTTAAATTTTAAAAAGACATTACATTAAATTATGATTGGGAAAGTTATGCTTAACAAACAGTTTATAAAAGCTCATTAAAATTAAGCTACTTTAAACAATATGCATTTAGCTATCATTTTACAAAAATCTTTACTAAGTTTTATTATCGACTGACAATATTGAGCTTCCACACTCATTTATTATCATTAGCAATTTGACGAGCAGTTGATGTTAAAGTTTACAAACAAATTTGAAATATACAGTTTTAATGGAGGTTTTGTGGCAAAGCTTTTATGGTTAAAAGCTCATTAAAATATAAAACATTAAATTTAAGAAAAAACTTGACTGGCCAATTCCGAAACGTATATTCCAGTAAACTATCTATAAGTTCGGAGATTTCAAGTTTTCAGAAAGTACAACACAACATATCGTTTTGTGGATTTGAAACTATGAATGTTGTGCTCTTACACTTAATTTAAATGGTATCAAGGTTCCAAGTTTGTGAAGGTAAGTAAACAGTTTTAATAAAAAATTAAATGGGAAGCTTTTGCTTAAATTTTATAAGACGTTACATTAAATTATGATTAGATAAGTCATGACAAAACATTTAGTTCAGCTGTTATACTTACAGAAAGCTTAACGAACTGTTTATACAAGCTCATTAAGATTAAGCTACATTAAACAAAATACACTCAGCTATAATTTCACATAAAACTTTACCAAAGAATAGTGTTGATCGACTGACAATATTGGGCTTTCACACTTATTTATTATCAATAGCAATATGAACTTTATAGGTTGATAAAAGCTTGACGATCAGTTTATCTTAAAGTTTACGACTAGGGGTAATTTCTAATTGTAAAGCTTACCACAAACCAAACCAGATGACGTGATTATCGAAACTCTAGTGTATAATTAAAGAGCTTTGGTGGATGTAAATATCGAGCTTTATTTTAACAGTCGTTCTTTTCATCATGAATGGTTTAGTAAGTAAAACTTACAGATGTCGGCTTTGATTCTTCGCAGGTTAGATTGTGTCATATGCAAGACTAAAATATATTGTTGCTGGTTTGGTTTTCCAAATTACATTTATGTCCAATGTTAAATTTGAAAGCTCGTCACAAATTTTAATGGTGGCGTAGTAATGTTGCCCTTGCAAAAAAGCACATAATAAAGTTTAGTTAGCCCGATTTGTTGTGCAGTTCATCATCATCGGTTTACGAATATAATTGCTATACTGTCATGTTTCAAAGAAAGTTAACTTAATGATGAATATGTTAGCTTAAAAAATTTGTTTAAATTCTGGATACTGAGAAATGAAATTGTGCGCTAATATATTTTTTGGAGTAAACATAGTATGCAAATGCTGGACTCCGCTGTATGATCGAGCAACTGCAACTAATCTCAATTAATTAATTAGTTTCGTAATAAATTCATTTGAAAATATGGATTGTTCAGGTAATTCAGTCAACCTATGAATCATGGACATTGGAATGAATTTTTGTTGGAACGTCGTTTCACTGAGGAAACGTAATGAGTTTAAATAGACACCCATAGAACGCCCAAGCCAACGTCCAAGTATCCCAACAAAGATATTTAAAAGCTTTTCACGGTCTACGTATATGCTATAAAGTATCAAATATATTAAAATTGCATGCGAACTTTTCATTTTATAACAAAAAAAAAAAATCTAAATATTTAAATTATTTTAAACGTTATCGTAAGAATCTAGGATGGAATTAGAAATGTTGGAGAACGAAGATTATATAAATGGCAGCATAAAAAAATTAAATTTGGAAGTCACTTCAATTTAAAGTTAAATTAGAAAATGTTGATGAAGTTCAAAATGCTTAAAATAAATTTCTAAGATGCAAAATTAAAAGCTTTCATGAATATTATGAAAGCTTACATTTTAAAATCAAACCCGTCTAGCTCATTTTTATATTTACATTGGAATATAAAAATTAGAGCTTTGTATGTCTCTTTTAAAAGCTTATATTTGTCTAGCTATTAAAATTGTGCTTTAGTCAGACATTTTGTGAAATCACAAATTTTATGTTATTTGAAGAACCGTGGTAGATCACTGTTCACGGTTCACAGATAAAATTTTGCTTTATACGTCACCATCAGTGCAATATTTTGTTGATGTGGACTAGTACAAAATTCCACACACCAATTTTTATGATTTCCCGCTTAAGCCTATATGCATAACATATAAGATTGATCTCTTCCGCAGAAAACTAATCAACTTTTCTCCATTTTATTATTATCCCGTAAAATTCCATAGAAATGTTTACAATCGTTAATATAACACCTTCGCAAAATACTAAATTCCATGAAGTTTGTATTTATAACAAATAAAACCTATTTCCTTTGGCCTTGAAATCCGTCGTTTAAATGATGAAATAATTTCCATATTTAACGGGAAATATGAAAGACAATATTGTGTTCACTGGAATTGGGTGTAACAAACAATACGTATAACTTATTTGTAATACTAAAAAGTGCTTTTTGACGAAATTGAAAAAAAAGCATAAAAGCGCGCGCGCTTGGATGAAAATTTATGTCATTTAACTTCATTATGGTTTTCGCTCCCACATCTAGGAAATGTGATGTAGTAGATATATTTTTTTTTGTTGGATTCTCATAATTATGAGGAATTCATATTGAAGCCTAAGAATAATAACGAGGAAGTTTTTTAGTTTCCATAAATAATCTCTAAAAATAAAATATTTTGAAGTGGATTACAACAAAATATGTTAATGCCGTCAAAGAAAATTAAGAAATCTGATTTACGTTGTATTTATGATCAGGTGGATGGTATATATGGCAAAATATATAAACCTGAAGATTATGATTTAATCAAGAGTGACGCACACCTTTTACAAGATAGTACGAGCATAGGAACATTCTAGGATTCTCATAGGAGAATCAAGTATGTATAAATGAACTCTGATTTGATTTCGATATGTTTGGTACGCGAAGATGATGAATTGTTAATTGCCAATTGTATTGCGGTTTTGTTTGATGCAGTAAAACACCATTTGTTTCAATGATGAAGGGAGTACCTCAAGTTAAACTTCTTGAACCTATAATGAATTCTTTTATTGCAAATTTACTATTGCCATGATCTCTGATTCGGTTGCTAATATAGTGCTGCAGTTGGTTGACAGTTCAATCCCCAAGAAACAGCTGCACCCTGCATAATGAAAACATACAGCCATATCATTCATTGAGATCACTAACCCAATCTGTATGACAATAGCCTCTGTACGGTAGACATCTATTGTTGTTCATCGAACTACCAATGCGGATGTTGTGTCACCTTAATCTTTCATCTCGAAGTGCTTGTTTACAATTCGACCCTTAGCAAAACTCGCGTGTCTCATCGTTAGGGAAAATTAATATGTCATCCCCGTAAATAACAAGAAATAACATTCTGTTACAATTCACCGTTTAGCAAACGCATTGGTTGGAAAACGAACGCTTCAGATTCAATTTTACCAGACGTGATTACTTTAATCCATAACACGATTAATGCAGCTTGCAAACTTTACTCAAATTATTGATAAATTCTTCGGTTTGACACATGCATACGTCTTCATTCAGTTCACCGTTGAGGAAAGCTGTAACTGCATCTATTTGACGAATATTATGTACAACGTTTCCGACGGCGCCATGTGTTTTGATCGAGAAAAGTTCAAGTTATATCAGCTTTTGGACTCGACAATGCTTCTGCAACGGTTTCAGGCTCATGTCCAAGAAATCTATAAACAAGACATCTCTGCGGATTACGATTTTCTTAGTTGCCATGTTGTACAACCGATACGATTTGATTCATTGCATACCCAAGCATAATACATTCAGTTGAATTCGTGCCGAAACATCGAACTCGTAATATGGTCAAATCTGGATTTGTGTATATGACCAAAATTTTTGCAAGGTACATGATTTATCAAACATGCTTTTGATAAAGCTTCCCCCTAAAACTTAAGCCGGACGATTAACATGCATCAAACTCGTTCTGTATGGGTGTCTCGTTTTGATGTACAATTCCGCTTTTCGCTTAAAAATCAACTAATAGTCGATAACAACTCGCTGTTTCATTATCAGTGCCCAGAACTATGATTGTTCTTGAGCACTGATTTTAGACGAGAGCCACCACTCCACTTCGATTTTGATATGATAAGTCGTTTTAAATTTGACATTTCAGTATATTAAACAAATTTGATTATAGAAATTGAAGGCAAACCAAACATTTTGAAAAATTTGACATGAATTTTGGCCTTAACAAACTACTCACTCGGGACGCACGTCTTACAAGGGAAGTATGTATTGATCCATATACATAGTTTCATAGATTTAAGTTTTGGATTTTGGATTTAGAAAAATTTCGATCCACAAAAATTAATTTTTTTTCAAAATTATTGAAATGCTTTAGTTAAAATGGAAGTTCGGAATTCTAAAAATCAACCTTAATTCGATGTAGCGAAAATTGAAAAAAAGAAAAAAATTTAAATATTAAGAATTCAAGCTGGAATATCACAATTCTTCTGAAATTGTATAACAAAAAAGTCGGTTTCATTATCAATTGGACCGAAGTACCTGGGCTAATTAAAATTTATACAATTCATAAATTTTATTAAATTTAGGATTTGTCATTTTAATTCGAATTTTGAAACTACTGGATCGCCCAAAAAATATTGAAGTTTAATTTTACAAATCTAATTATGTAAATTAAATTCTACATCGAACAATGAAATTAAACATTAAATTTTGTAATTCTAAATTCAAAATTTCTAGGCGATCAATCGAAATTTTTAGAAAATTCAAATTTTTAAATTTTTCGATAATTGGGATTGAAATTTCGAATTCAGACTTCAACGATTTAAAAACTAAGAATTTCCATAATTCTCGAATCTCCATAATAATATTGAAAATTTAAAAAAAAATTCAAAATATTGAAAATTTAAAATTAATATTTCTGAATTACAGATAAATAAAATTTTTAAATTTTTATAATTTTATATGAATATTTCGACTCTATACACTTAAAATTTTTAAAATGCAGTAATTCAAATTCCAGAATAAGTTCAGATTTGCTTTAAAATATCTAAAATTGAATACGAAATTTCAATCAAAAACCACTTCTTGAAAATATTCAAATATTTAAACTTTTAAAATTTTGAAGACATCATTAAAATTTAAATTTGGCAATATAAAATTTTAATTGGAATTTCGTTTAACTATATCGAAATTTGTGATTTTGATCTACCAAAATTTCAATGTTCAAAACTGAAATTTACATTAAAAAATTTTCAAATCTTTTAATTCAGTTTGAAGTTTATGTTCAGTTCATACTCAAATATATCATTAATCAAAATTTTCAAAATTCAATTTCAAGCATTTTTTCTTAAAATTTTTAAATTTTTAAATATTTTTAATTTTGTTAAATTTTCAATATTCAAATTCTTCTGAAAATTAGCCAATCTGTCTAAATTAACCTTATTAAAATCATTATAAATTGTGCATGTCAAATTTAAAAATTCTTTAAATTTCGAGGAAACTGTAGAAACATTTTTATAACTTCTAAAATAAAATTCCATAAAATCTGACAAACAACTTGAAATGAGTATATCTGGCCACTCTTCACAAGAATGACATTTGAACTTGAGATTTGTCTTTTGTTTTTTAATCGTATTTCACTTCTTGCGACAGCAATGTTTTCACTGTACCGTTTTCACTGTCAATTTTGCTGACAATGCTATCCAGCCAACATTAGCGATGCGATTATTTATGGAAGCCATGGTAATGCAATTCACATACAATTCACATATGATTCCATCGAATTGCAATCAGGCAGCATTATTTGCAGCGATGTACGAATAATTTAGCATTTCCAACAACAAAATAAGTTCCGATGTTGCCTTTATGATTTGCATTTTTAACTAACTCATTTTCGACACGTGACCACAATCTTTTAATTACTAAATATGATTCAGCGGCAATTTCCACAAGTATCAAAATTTTCATAACTTTTCAATTTCACGAAGTCATACTAAAATTTTCAGCATACTTCGTAATACAATTTTCAACACCTATTTTGTTTTCGTTTGAACGATACTTTTGTATGGAAAGCTGGGCCCATAACATTTGAATTATTAATTTTTAAATTTTTCCTTTTGTCCAATTTTCACTATATCGAATTTAGGTTGATTTTTAGAATTCCGAGCTCCATTTTAACTACAGCATTTCAATAATTATGAATGCATACTACGTAGAAACATTCGAAAAAATTAATTTTTGAGGATCTAATTTCGAAACTTTTCAACAAATATTTAATCGAGTGAACATTTTAAAAATTTGTTGAACCTTTCTGAAAATCCTAAATTTGAATTTAATAGGTTCGTTCTTATCAGGAAATTAGTATTTAATCCAACAATTTCATAGATCGATGATTAAAAAAGAATTTTCGGAATTAGCTTTAAAAATAATTTTATTTCAAACTTCATTTGTTTTAACAAATAAAAGAAATATCAACTAGCCTACGGTTCCAATTTGTACTGGGTAGCATTGGTAGTTAAGCTAGAAACTCAGTGAACTTGTGCTGTGCTGTACTAAAATTCCAAAAAATACCAAAATGGTAACCAAAACATAAAAATAAATGTAAAATGCTTCAACATGTTTGGTTTGCCTTCAATTTCTTTAACATACTAAAATGTCAAATTTAAAACGACTTGTCATATAAAAATCGAAATGGAGTTTTGGTAAGCCTGTATGAAACTTGAATCCAATATCCAAATTCGACAGTTCATAGTTGATCATATATTGAAATTAGTCAAACAATTTTTTTGTATTCTCCGCAGTTGTAAAATTCAAAATTGCCAAACTTTTAAAATCAAATTTCGGTGATAATTCATTAAATTTTGAAATGGAATTTTATTAAATTTAAATGTTGAACATTTGTTTCATTTTAACAAAAAATTAAATTAAAATTAATTTTGGGACTGATTTTATAACTAATGAAATAATCGTCTGGGGACTGCATGAACTGCAAAAACATTTGTTGCCTCGTTAGAATTAGAACGTCTTTAAATATTTAAATTTTTTAAAACATATACTGTTTTGCCTTCTAAAATATCTGGTCTGCCTATTCGTGCGGCCACATGGGATAAAATTTAAAATCTTTTGTATATATATACAACATATCTAGGGTGAATTGTTAAAAAAAAAAAATTGCAGAGCGTATAAATAAGACACTCACGGACCGAGAGTTGTTGCTCGACACAAAGTCAACTGAATGTATTATGCTTGGGTATATAGCAATCAATCAAACGCATATCGGTTGTACAATATGTCAAGCTTTCCTGAAAAGTCAGAGCTGAAGGTAATTGAGCAACTATAACTATAAACACTGATTCTTCGATTGCCAATAAAAGAAGATACTATAAGACGTTTGATAACCAAACTGAAAACTGTGGCGAAACCTAAGTAATTGAGAAAGTCAACAAAACCGAAGTAAAGGATTTAAATGTTGAAAATTACGCAGTAAATGTACCGGTCATGGTTGACACATCCGATAGCAATATGTTACAACTGATGGTGATCGTGACAAATTGTATATATTTCAGATTAGGCTGCGGAAACACTACAACAAGTTTGTAACATAAAACGTTATAATCTCTTGGTAAATAATATCCTTTACCAGGAAATGAGCCTGAAACCGTTGCAGAACCATTGTCGAGTTCAAATGCTGATCTAACCTGTACTTTGGTCGAATTACCTTGTGACAAAACACCTAATAAATGCTAGTGGGTGTTCAAAACTAACTGCAGTGCAGATGATGAAGTTGTACGGTACAAGGCGAAATTGCCAGTGAAAGATGTGCCGCAAAACACATAGCGCCGACGAAAAATTTTATTCCGTTGTAAATAATATTCGTCAAATAGATGCAGTTACAGCTTTCCTCAATGGCAAACTGAAGGGTAAGATATGCATGAGTCAACCCGAAGAATTTATGAATAATTTGAGCAAAGTAATCACGTCTGCTAAAATTTAATCTGAAGCGTTCGTATGCCGACCATTGAGTTTGCTAAACGGTGGATTGTAACAGAATGTTATTTCTTGTTATTTACGTGGTTGAAATATTAATTTTCTCTAACGATTAGACACGCTACCTAAAGGTTCAATTGTAACCAAGCACTTCGAGATGCAAAATTTAGGTGGGAGTTCGAATCACGCGTGACAGGGAGCCTGCCACAATTTAAATCAACCAATCCAAAGTCGAATGATGAACAACAATAGATGTCTACCGTACCATATATGCAAACAATTGGTTCGCAGTGCAGATAACTCGGCCGGATATTTACTGCTACTTTACTGCATAGCAATAAATATCCATAGCAGTAAATATATTTGTTGAGTTGATATAGCAAAAATCGGAGAAAGGCCCATTGGCTATATGTTTTCATCAGGCAGTGTGCTACTGTTTCTTGGGGATTCAACCGTCAACCAACTGCAGCACTATCAACAACCGAAGAATCCATTAGGTTCAATGATATTGAACCAAACAAATGATATTTTCAAAACGATTTGGTCTCATTTAACCCTAGCTGTATGTGTTATGTAGATGCTACTTTATCTATTAATTTAAGTTCAGTGTGATACTGAAGAAATCAAGTTTGTTGGGTCATTTTCTATTTATAAATAAAACACACATTTTGGGATGAAAATCAAAATTTTTTATTGAAAATGAAAGGTATACCAAATAATCTCGTTCATATAACCATAACGGCTTCGCCTACAGGCCTACATCCGAACATCAAAATTTCCGAAGACTTTTTCAAAGAAAAGCGGGTCAATGACCTCAATTTCAGCTCGAACGTTGTTTTTAAGTTGTTGAATTGTTTGTGGATGATTAGCATAAACCTTTCCTTTCGAATAACCCCACAAAAAATAATCAAGTGGTGTTAAATCCTGGCTCCTTGGTGGTGAAAGAACTTCACAATTTTGTTAACAAAAAATCGATTGTTGCACGATTTGCGTGGAATATCACTCCGTATTGTTGAAACCAAAGGTCGTTGACACACAATCAAAACCATTCAATTTGGGCCACAAAAAAGCGATAAAGCTCCCCATTCACTGTAAGGGCATTTTCTTGTTTTTTCCAAAGAAAACTTATCCAATGATGCCATAAACCACACCAAACAGTGACGCTTGGAGGATGAAGTTTTGCTTCGTGAATAACATGAGAGTTCTCCGCTCCCCAAATTTGACAATTTTGCTTATTGCCGTACCCACTGAAAATGATGATCTTCATCGCTTAAGATGATTTATGATGAAAATCTTTCATTTCGTTCAAGCATTTAAATGGTCTGTTGGCTTCAATTTTTGAGTTAGTTGAATTTTGTATATGGATGCAAATGAAGATCAACATGCAAAATGCGTCGTAATGTGGTTCGTGAAATGTTTAGTAGATGCGAATGCATGATGATAACAACTCCCTGATGGTATATTTTTTACTTTGTATATTTACTGTATTTAGAAAAATAAAATCAATTGCCTCAGGTTTTTTTTATTCTATATATACAACAGACGTGTTCCTATTATTTGCAAAATCGAATATCATCAACAATGTAAAATTGAAAATCACCAAAGTGCGGAATAGTTATAGTCAATAAGGTTCTCGAGTAGTTTCCCAAAACCAGACATTACCCTGAAATTTAATTATATAGAGATGAAATGAAGCACCGAGCAACCCCCATTATTCCACCGAAAATCACAGTTATACATACTACTGACCTACCTTAATACCCCACCAAACTATCGATTTCCATCAAAACATTAACGTCACATACACAAACACTATAACACTATACATAATATACTACAAAATCTACCGAAATTAAAATTTAATTGATTTTCCACTTCCATCTCTTTCTCTCTCTCACTATTTTCCTCGTTGAGCATTTATCGTCGAGGTTCGAATATCATTATTATGATACCGAAAAAATATTCAATTCCTAGACAAATCTCAATACATTATAAAATCATAAAAAAAAAAAAATGTTCGTTTTGTTCCAGCACAAGCCAGTTACAACAAAATATTCACATAACCTAAGGAAAAGTATAGAAATGGAAATGCCAGAAAACTTTTACAACATAACAGAGCAACAACAGCAAAACCATGTTGTATAATTTATTCATAGAAAATTTTCACTTAGTTTTTTCTTCGCTCGTTGTTTTCTCGCTCCCCATCCAGATTCTTGATTTTCTTTTCTTTTTCTTTTTCCAAATCTTTTCAAGCTCAAACATATATACATATGTACATACGAGTATATATACACATATAGCGAACAGTATTAAGATATCCGTACATACAAAAATTGTTACTTTGATTTCTGTACTTTTATGTCATGTACTTATGTATTTATGTACATGATGTTGTTTGTGTAGACATATACTCGTAAGTTGCAACATGGAAAATAAAAATAATTTTTTTGTTTGTCAGATTTCGAAACGTGCACGAAGGTGAGTGCTCTTCAATAACCTTATTATTTTTATTTTTTTGTTCGAAATGCAATTTTCTTTCGTTTTTCCTATTTTTTATTTTTATTTTTTTTTTTTTGGCGATTACTTCCGTCATTTTAGACTTATGTGTACAAGAAAAAATATATCTGTACATAAGATTTTGTTACAGGAAATTTTTTATTATTTTTCTGTTATTTCCATTTTGGATGTTAACATAAAAAATATATATAGCTATAAAAAAAAACAGGTGTGGACTTCGGATATCGATATAATTTGACTGAGTGTATGAAAATCAATTGACAGTCCTCCACCTTACAGATATTTACCATCTATTTAAGAGCGATACAATAAATCTAGGAAACTGGAAAACCGTTTACGATTGACAAAACCTTATATTATGTATAATATTGATTGTAGTGGGAAAAAAATTCAGAATTGGATTATGAGTTGTGTCATAAACGAATACGACCCTCAATTTCCTGCATTTTAAATTCTACATCCTACTGTTTGGATGAACTCAATCCCTGTCATGAATCAATTCATACATTACATTCTTATACCGGGAGTTTCTTTTAAACTGAGACGATCAAATATCTCGAAAAATATAGCCACTCTACGGAAAAAAAGTCCATAATCAAAATTTAATCATACCGCGGGGGAAATACATTAGTGCAAAAAAATAGTCCCCCACCCCCGCTTTGTAGGTGGGGCGGGGGTAACTTTTAAACTAAGATAGGAAGCCATATTTTATATTGCAGATACGGATTCTACGACTAAAAGTACGTATGATTTGAATGAAATATTTTGTTCGGTTCATGATAGATGGCGTTGTAATCGACGAAATTCCACTTTTTCAATTTCTCCTTCTTAGAACACACGCATTCGATTCTGCAATACGTTTGAAATAAAAAACATCACGTTTTCATTGGAAATACTCGAAATTCGTCATCAAAACAATTTATTTAGTTTTGTAAATCACATTTAACGTTTGTGTTATTTCTTATCTTCATGTTTTTCGTAATTGCAAAATAAACGACAAAATACTTTAGAATGGAGCGTTTAACTGTGCCAGAGAAAATTGAAATGGTTCTGGTTTATGGAGAAGCTGGCAGAAATCTTGAAAATGCTGTTGCTATTTACGCTCAACGTTTTCCGGATAGGATTCGTTCACGTGCTTCATTTGGCCGTACTATCAAACAATTTATTACTGGTGGAAATATTCAACCGAAAAAGAGGACCCGTAGAGCAACAGTCACTGGAGAAAATAATGAAATTTCTGTATTGGCAGCAGTGGCTCATAATCATCATATTAGTACACGAGAAATAGTTCGCGATTCTGGATTGCCCCTCACCAGTGTTTGAAGAATTTTAAAACGGCACAAGTATCATCCATATCATGTGTCTTTACAGCAAGATCTTCATGGCGCTGATTTCCAAAATCTGGTAACTTTTTGTCAATGGGCATGTGAACAAATACAACAAAACACCAATTTTTTTCGTTGCGTAATGTTCTCCGACGAATCGTCTTTTACAAACCATGGAACGGTTAATCGACACAACATCCATTATTGGAGTGTTACAAATCCGCACGGGCTTCGTCAAGTTGAACATCAGCGTCCTTGGACTGTCAACGTGTGGTGTGGAATAATTGGCAACAAACTCATAGGCCCCCACATTATTGAAGGCAACCATTCAGGTCAAATGTACCGAGACATTTTGGAAAATGAACTGCCAATATTACTTGAAAATTTGAGCTTAGAAGTGAGACGGAACATGTGGTTTCAACATGATGGTTGTCCTGCACACTATTCGTTGATGGCACGTGAAATACTTGATCGTAATTTCAATGGTCGCTGGATCGGTAGAGCTGGTCCGATAAATTGGCCCGCCAGATCACCAGATCTTACTGCGCCAGATTTTTTTTTGTGGGGCTACCTCAAAAACAAAGTTTACACACAAAAACCAACAACACGTGAGAACATGATTGAGCGAATCAGAAATGCGTGTGCTGAAATTCAACCAGACATACTTCTCAGTTGTGTACAATCATTTGAAATGCGGATTAATAAGTGCATTGAAGTCGCAGGGCATCATTTTGAACACTTATTATAGATTTACTAAACGAATAAATTGTTTTGATGACGAATTTCGAGTATTTCCAATAAAAACGTGATGTTTTTTATTTCAAACGTATTGCAGAATCGAATGCGTGTGTTCTAAGAAGGAGAAATTGAAAAAATTGAATTTCGTCGATTACAACGCCATCTATCATGAACCGAACAAAATATTTCATTCAAATCATACGTACTTTTAGTCGTAGAATCCGTATCTGCAATAAAAAATATGGCTTCCTATCTTAGTTTAAAAGTTACCCCCGCCCCACCTACAAAGCGGGGGTGGGGGACTATTTTTTTGCACTAATGTATTTCCCCCGCGGTATGATTAAATTTTGATTATGGACATTTTTTCCGTAGAGTGGCTATTTGTCGAGATATTTGATCGTTTCAGTTTAAAAGAAACACCCGGTATATCAGAAAATGTTTTGTCTTCACCAGACGTAGGAATACTGGAGAGCTGTCTGCTTCTTGTCTTTTTGGAGAAACGATCACTAGATCCGACACAGTAAAGCATCTGGGTGTCATTCTGGACAGTAAACTCTCCTGGAAATCTCACATTGAAATTAAATTGCAAAAGGTCACTTCCATTTTCTGGCAGTGTAGAAGAGCATTTGGCAAGTCGTGGGGTCTGACCCCCAAAATGCTAATTTTTATTTAGAAATCTCTAGCTTAACCTATGCTATCTTACGCGTCTGTTGTTAAGTCGCCTGTGGTCATTGCGGAGCTTAATAGATGGCTTGTCAAGCTATTACGGGTGCCATGTCCTTGTCTTCTATACTTGCTTTGCAGGCAATCTTATTTCTGTCCCCACTGCTGTTGGCCATCCTAGGCACAGTATGCTCCGCTGCCTTTCGCCTGCGGTGTATTGGTGCGTGGAACGCTCTCGGCCTGATCACAGGGCATAGCAGAAATTAGTATGGTTAATGACAAATTGTTGCCAGAATTCTGCTTGAATATCTCTTTCTCGGTGGTTTATCCAGCAAGGGACTCGTAGTTGTCTCAAGAATTCAATGACTGGATGGCTCAGTCGCTCGTGTTTTTCGCTCACTCTAATTTTGGTGCAGATTTTGGAACCTATTGCGTAGCGGATTGCACTCGCACGTTGTGCGATTGATGCTTCTAAGCTCTCTGTTTCCAGAAAGGACATTATTCTATGCAGTGATAGTAAATCTGTGCTCCATTACGAAATCCTATGATCACTGTCAAACAGGTAAAAGACCGTAAACATTTTATTAACGTCCTTTGCTCTAATAATCGTGTCAGAGTTATGTGGGTTCCGGCTCATTATGGCATTGAAGGTAATCAGGTAGCTGATGTTCTAGATAAAACATTGGACCTGTACCGACAGTGCCTCTGACCTTTAAGTGTAGTAAGAGAGCTATTAAGAACTACATGTTTTTGCAGACTAAGCGTAATTGGCTAGTTTCCACTACGTGCCGAGTGACTAAGTACTGCATTTGTCAACGTAATCTGAGGCTCACAAAGTTTGCTCTATCTTTGAAGAAAGACCTATACTGAGAGTTCTGGTCACTATTCTGAATTATGGAATTACATGAATTTCAAAATTCTATAAGTCCTATAAATTGAGTTAAGTTCTTCAAATCGATCAACAGATGCAAATTGTTGCAGTCATTTTTTCTGATGAAGAAAAGTTTAATCAGGAAGGTCCCTAGGCTTCCAATATAACTCTTATGACTTAAAACGGCTGAATTATTTTAGAACTGCAACTATAGTATAAATGTGGAGAGATTGTGCTTATGGTGAGATCACTTGCCAAAAATTCACGCTCGATACTTTGCCGCAAATAGTGAATTTATTCACATGATCTTTTACCAAGTTATGGTAATTGTTTTTGCTTCCGTCTGATGTTAAGGTATCTACCTCCAATTTTGAAAACACTGTGGCGATCCACTGACTATTTTTTCCTGAAATAAAACAAAAATTTGATTCTACTAAAAATTAATAAGTAAACCGTACTTACCAAATCCATTCATGAACATAGTTTTGCAAACTCTTGCGTTATCATTCCCACACTCTCTGGTTTATAGGTTTTTTCAATTGTTGTCGTTTTCTTAACGGTACGTGATATATTTCTTAATAAATATTCCCTTTCGATGCTACTATAGAGCCTAAAGACCAAAACCTATCAAATATTTGTTGCCTGTGTTCTAATGGCATATTCTGTTGACATTTATGTCTACAAACGGATTTACAACCCACACCCATTTTACATGCCGGCACAATTTATCCCTGTAAATTCATGTGCTCCAACCGTGTGCTTTTGGTTGGAATTTCGTTTTACGTCCAGGTCCCTTATTAATTTCAGACTTATTCCGTGATCTATGAGCAACCTGCACCGATAAGTTTGGCTCGTTCTTAAGGTTTTCTATACCTAAAATTGAGCATATAACTAGTGTTTGTGGCTCTGTAACCATTGCGGTTGATTCGTCTAGATTTATACCCTCATATTCTTCGATTTAAACGCACGCGGGTAAATGGGCTGAAAACATTCGAATCAGAAAAATTTTTTAAAAAAAAATTTTAATAATTTTATCTCGGTAAGGCTACCAGGTATTCACGCGAGTATACAAAAAGACGTTTATAGAACTTTTTTATTCATAGAAGGACAGACAAAAACAGTTTACAAGAAGCTAAACTAAGAAACAACACTTAAACGTTTTCAAACATACAGAGCCTTGCAAAGCCACGATCAGGAATTGACTATAGGTACTGGAGATTTTGGGAGGCTGCGACAAATTACTTAATTTCAACGAAATTCAGAAAAAATGGATTTTACGAGTTTCAAAAACTCTTGTTAGGAAAAAAGGCCACTTCTACTTAAAAAATAAAGGTAAACTGTAATAAAAGTTCAACACTTAACCTAAAGAATTTTCATGTCCTGGGTTTCCAATATGGACGCTGCTTCAAAAAATCAAAACTCTTTGGAGTTCGAGGCCCTGCAGTTGCAAGGGGATTCGGCTCAAAAAATTAATTTATTCTGTTGGTTTATATGCTTTCTATCGGGTATAGTAATCTTAATTGGTTCTCACGAGGGGTGTGCTCCATTTTTATATGTCCAAATATTATGACTCATTTTCTGTACTTGTTTTAATATTTATTTTATTTTTCTGTTAAATATTCAAGAGTCCTTTCAAGAGTTGTTGTAAAAATTGGTTTTTGTTCTGTGGGGAAGAACAAATTGTTCCAGAGAAAGACAGTACTTTTGAAAATGGGACGCCTTGCCGCCTCAATGTTGGTAAAGTATCGAAAAGCAAAATCTGATGTTTTACGAAGCTCACTGAAAAGTTCTTTTAAGCTTACTGTTATAAAACGACAGCCGCTGAATTGCATAGTAAAGCCCCTAGTTTCTCAAGTTAGAAAATTAAAAAAATAACATTTAAAAAAAGAAAGAGTAAACAAGATCGGAGTAAGAAAAGAGAACATGTTGTTTTTAAAGAGACCTTCTGGCCACCCTACCTTAAACTTTGAATTCGAGGACTAGAATCTTTACCCTAAAACCGCTTAAAACAGCCTAAAAAATTCACTAATTCCCACTCTTTCAAGTTAAATTATTTGTATCTATGATCGGATATAAATATATGTGTCCTCGTGAATCAACCTACAATGCATTTTATCTAACTTACCAAGGTTTAACAAAAAAACAATGTAATCTCAACTCGCCCTTTTTTAAAATACAACTATAAACTTGTTCACACGCTATAATATCGTAAGATATTGCCGTTGGCTTAGTTGTCGATATTGACAAAAAACATGACACAAAGTTTTACAAAAATATTAATGGTCTGAAGAATTTGATTTACAGACAAAAAAAAATGTTTGTGACTGTAAATGTTGAATGTAAATATTAATATTAAGTTTTTTTGGTTTCGTTTTAGGTAATTTAACAAAATCATCTACCACTTATATATGTATGTATTGGGTAATGTGGTAAGTGCATAGTTGCTAACTGATCTACAAGTTAAGATTATTGATTCATTAATCTTTAAAAAACTATTTATTTTATTTGGACAACGCCCGTGTTCATTCTGGGTGTTACTTAAAACAAATTATTTTTATTACAATTTTGAGAATTTATTTGCAATGTTATGGTTTTACAACACTATGTTATCTTAACTCTTCCCTCTCTAAAAATCCTTTTCCTCGAGGATAAGAAATTCAGTTTCAGCGAGTTTTTGATATTGGTTTTATGAATTCTTTTTCACGAGACTGTTGTCACAGTAACTCTATTATCATTCGCCACAATTTCTTTCCAAAATTTAGGCCTAGTTTTTAATAGCTGTGAATTTTTTTAATAGCTGTGTATATCGGTGTTCGGATTTCGTTGTGATTTAAGCCTTTGGTTGTTCTTGATCCTCTGTGTCAAATATTCATTCACTTTTTCTTTGAAATTTAACAGATTTTGATAATTGTCCGTTGGGTTCGTCCAAGAAATATATCGCTAGGCCTCTTTCCAGGGATGGAAAGTATAACGTTTTTGTATCTATCGACCGCTATATTGACTAGTTCTTTAGTCGTGTAATTCCTGTATTCTTTTTGCAGACATCGAGTAATTTTAATTCGCTCTTTTGTGAGGATGTTAAGTAAACCTGGATGCCCACCGGACTGCCTAAGCAAATCCGTTGTAATAGGGCTGACAAAGCTTGCCTCTTATCAATCCTCATTACAATTATTCAGGTTGTTGGGAAATAATATTTTCCTTCAGGTGTACCGATGTTCTGTCCTTGCGTGAAAAAGATATCTATGCGCATGATACAAATTTCTTGCGTCTTACGTCAATCAGGTCGATGTGTAGGATTTCTGCCGGATACGTCGGAATTAGCGTTTCCTGGAGTTGTGGTTTATTGGGATGGCGGTCGTATTTATTTTGATTGCATGTATCGCAATTCTGCGTGTACTTCCTTATTAGGCTGGCCATCTGCGGGAAATAATACTTTTCTATTGTTCTACCGCGAGTAGCTGGAGATATTTTTTAGGAATTTTGATTCCGTTTGTATATTTGCCACCAATAGCTCCGTAGAGTGCGGTAGATATTTATTTTACAATTCTATATAGACGGATGAACTTTGTCCTAAATCCAAAAAATATTTTCATGTGTAAGTGAGAATATCATATTTTATTCCGACTCATGTAAGCTGAATAAATAGAATTTCAAATTTTCTTGAAAAATCCCTAGAAAGCTATAACATCATATTGACGTATTATTCAAGATGTCAATGTATCTAAGCTTTCCGAAAAATATTTCTATTTTGAAAAAATTCGTTAAATCGAGACATTCTGCTCTGCACACTAACACATATAAGCTGAAATTGTTTTTGTAATTTTTTTAGGACAGATTTAGGACAAATTTCACATACGTATGAATATTGTTTTTCTTGTCGCTTTGACGCATTATTTTTTTAAGGTGTCGTCTCCGATTATCCCGTCAAAATGTTTTTTTGTCGGATTGTGACATTAACCCCACTCCGCCCCTCCGCTGATCTAACAATGCGTTGTCGATTTGTTTAGTATTTTTGTCGATTTTCTCTTAGTATCTTGTTATTTGTTCGATACTCTATGTAGGGTATACTGGATAGGCACTCGTTTATAATTTACCTCTATATTCTCTTCTGCATCTTCTTCCATATCCTCGGTGTCACTGAAGCTGTTAATATACTTCTCGTATTCCTGTTGATAATTCTGTTGTTTCATGTGTTATATTCTGTGTTGCATGCGTTGCTTCAAGTGGGTATCAGGACTCCTTTCTCTTATTGGTTTTATTTTCTTTATTACTTGATCGATTCATATAATTGTTTCGTATTTTGCCTAATTCGTCAATGGACATTGGTACTGGTGGTTTCGGTTGAACTGCACAAAGTAATTTTGTTGTTGCGGTTATTGTTGTTGTCGATATGCCAGTATAGTGTATGTTGTTGAACTCTATTCGTATTGATTTGGTTTACGGGAGACGCTCCGCAAACTAAGATTTTGTATCTCTAAACACGATGAATACGCCTCTGAAAAATTCGCCGTTCTCTGAATTGTCAGCATCCTTGATATATCACCAGTTAGGCCCCTAATGAACACGCCCAATGCTCGATTCCTGTATGTCTGCACGGTAGGTCTCGGTTTTGATTTTATTGAAAATGAGGGATAGTTGGTGATTTGCGGTTGCTTAAAATTCGTCGACACGTTTCTTTCCTTGAGTCAGGCTACCTAATTGATATTCTAGTGTCCGCACGTTTCTTTTATTGACACAATGTAGCGATAAACATCCTTTTATCATACTCCAATTTCCGTCGAATATGTTGTAAGATAAGCGAGCTGGGTCCGCTGTTCCTCGAATTCGATCTGTATATCTGTATATCTGGTATACTTTGTAGTATATGGATCTATACATAGGCTTATCTTTTGCTATCTCGTAGTCCTTTAAGATACTCTCTGCATATCCAAGACACATAATGTGTTGGATTCCCGTCGAAAACTTGTAGTTTTTTAACACTGTGTGGTAGTCTGCTTTATTAAGAAAATGTCGTATACTTTACACAAAATTCATAATTTATTTTTTGGTGTTCTATCCTTCCCTTTTTCCAATAAACTTCAATAAACAATGTGGCGTGTGCTCTTATTCTTATTAAGTTTTTGTGATTATCAAATTCATTTTTATGTTGAAATGTTGGAGGGAATGCCAACATAATATCTAGTAAGAACTTAGTAGTGAAAATATCCTATTCTAGAAAATACCGGTTTTTATTTATATTCAAATTGTTTTTCAGTAGTTTTAGAATTATTCTAATAATGTTGCTCCTCAGATCTCTGCCTTTTCGTCTCTGAGCAGAACCCTCCTGATGCTCAGTGATACGTCTTACCCATGCAAGCGTATCCTTGTCTCTATCCGTTCTCTGCTCTAACGGAATGTTATTGATCTTGGAGATCATGCGCCTCTCTTTCTGGTCTGGTAGTTTGATACTTGTGTTATTTGTGCGTATGCCCCTTTTTGCGATTTGGATACCGCGCCTAAAGACCGATGTCTCCGCAGCACTAGGAGCCAGTTTTTTAAGAGTGGCGGTCTCTTTTTGTTTTTTATTTCGATAATCCATGATAGGTTCCACGAGTAGCAGAAAATGGAGGTCCACCTGTGCAGAGATCCTCAATACACAGGTAACGCCGCATGATTCGGAGAGCCCCAAGTGTCCGGATACACCGTGTTTTCGCCCAGTACACAACATAAACATGGTCTACCAGTTTCCCGGTGGTAACAGGCACACTTGTAGAAGCTGGAAGATACAAAGCTGCAACAAGTACCAACTTGATTCCCCGAAGGCAGCTTCGCACCAGACCACCATTTCAGATGTTAATATGAGTCTACTGTTTGACGAGATCATTTTCATATATGATCGAATGAATGTATACTGTAGATACCGTTGATCGGAAGAAACATTTAGAATTCCCCAGAAAGACAGCATTATATTTTGAAAAATGCTAAAAGTTATAAAACGTTTATAACGTTTTTAAAATTAGATCTTTCCTATGAGTATTCCAGCAACTTCTAAAAAATAGATGGAAGACAGAAACAGCTGTTGATTTAATTAAGGCAGAATTGTTTGTAACAATCAATTGTCAGGCAATTTGAAACATTTTATTGAAAATGTTAAAGGCAACCAAAAGAAATTTTATAAATTTAATTAAATTGGATGAGTGCTCCTGTCAGATGTTGAACTTGTTCCATCTTTATATTCTTTGTAATTTGTTTTAAAATCAATGTTTAACTTCGAGCCGCATTTGTTCGTTCGCAGACAAAATTCCTAAGTTCTCATGGAATTAATGGTCTTTTGTCTCAATTATTATGTTCTCACGGTTATAATAATTCGAACTTTTTACACTTTTTACTTTCACTCATCTCACTGTTTCGGCACCAGTTGATGACGATTGCCATTATGTTATCTTAACTTATATACTCGTATATACAATTTAATTTGGCTTCTAAAATAAATTTAATCAAACATACATAATGAAACGTAAATACCGCTTCCTTATAAAAAGAAAATTGTCTCCCACGCTAATAAGACTTTTACCAAATCGATACAAAAAAAAATAATAATCATAATCATAATACAATATTTTGTCCACGTGCCAATAATACTCGTATCCAGTAACACATAAAAATTTTGTTGATTTTGTGCTGTGTGTACAAAATAAAAAATTGCTGATTAATTCTACTGTCTCGAAATGTCAACAATGTCGAATCATTTTATATATAATATATTGATTAATGCGACTAATTAAGTGTCTAAACGGTAAAATAGATACATTTTCCTAGCACACATCAGAATTGTATTGTTCTTTTAATTGGACGCTATTACTAAACTTATTTATTTCTTTTTATTGCGCCTTTAAGAATTATATAAGTTGTATATAATACAAAATGTAACATGATAAGAACACAAATATTTTATTATGCTGTATACCTGTTGTTGTCTTTAAATATCACATCTATATTGTATCACACACACAAATATATTTCGTTCGTCTTTTACATTAAATGTCTTATGTCGTTTGAATACATATACCGCATGGGAGATGCAACGATTTGCCAGGGCTTTAACATCGTTTGATGTATATATTATGTTCATATCAGTTCTGATGTCATATGACATCAATTGCTCTCGTTTCTACTATTTTTGTTTTTTTTTTGTTTGTTTTATTAATAAATGGAAACGATGACCAAATCGAGAAAGCTTTATTATCATTATGATAGCTTTAAGTAAACTAAATTGGATCTGGAATGAGTTTATTAACATTTTTGTACGATTTTCCTTTTTTTTTTTTGGTTTGGTTCTTCTACAGCTTTCAATCTAAACCACTTAAGATTTTTTTTTTGTGTGATACAGATATTTTGTTTTAATGCTAAAGCTCTACGGGATAGAATATTGTCTCAACACAAAAAAATGTGAAATTATTCAACACAGGAATGTTTTGATTGTGTTACTCGAAACGATATATGGATTTATTGTTAAAACAGTTTATGAAATTTGATGCGAAAACTTTTTAAATTAAAGCTTTTCATCAAAATGGTAAAGCTTTTAAAGCTAACAAATTTTATCATACTATGTATTTAACTGGAAGCTCAAATTCATAATTAATGTTAATTTTTTCATCAAATATAATTCGAAAGCTTTTAGTTGTTGAGCCATATGTGTGAGCTTTAAAAAATAAAACAAAATAAATGAGTTGAAGATGTGTTGAACTTCATGATAAACAAAACAAATAATATATTTTCCCTAATCTGAAGGTCTAAAGCTAATTTGTGTTACATATATTATTTTGTATGCAAGAGCTTTTAAAGTTTGAACCAAATACAATATAAAAATTTTAACTTTTCCACATTAGACCCCTATTAGGTTAAGCTAATTTTTAAAAAAAAATCTAAAAGCTTTTTACTGTTAGTGACTCTACATCAAGTGAATTAATCTGAAAGTTTTAAACTATTCAATAAACTGATTAAGTAATTCAAATAGTTCAACTTTTAATGTTTAATGATGTATGAAAACCCATTTTTCTACTCATAATATTCACTTAACTTAAAGACTCAAAACTTTTTGAACGAGGTAAACACAATTTAAAAGTATTATGTTTCATTGCAAAAATTAAAAAATAAAACTTAAGATAATTTAAGTATTAAAAAATAATTATAAGTTTAAAAGTATGTCACGCGCGTCTCTAGAAACATAAATCTTGAACTTTTTAAATGTTAACAAAAGGTTTCAAGTTCAATTGTGATGAATTTTTTTATAAATTAAAAAATAAATAACAAAAGTCACATATGTATGTACTTAACGCATTGTACTTCATAAAGCTTTTTTTTTATATAGAATGTAACGTAGAGAATTGGGCCGAGAATTGAAATTAGAAATTGAGGAAACACTCGACCTTTTAATTCGAATTTAAAAACTATCGCCATTTTTTTAATATTTCTAATTAATTTTTTTTTATACCGGAATCACTTTGAAATCTCAACTTTTAAGCAAGGTCTGAGCAAGGCCCTAAATTCAATTAATTATATATGATTGTGACCTGAGCTAAAAACGACGCCCAAATCATTTACCAAATTGATGTTTCAAGATCTGAAATTTTGAACTTCATGACCCCGTTTCTTTGAATAGAAAGGGGTTTATTGCTCAAAGTTTTTTAAAAAAAATTAAAAGCTTTAATTTCATGTGATACCTACCAATTGTAAATAGGTGCAAACAAAATAATGTTCTTTGTAAGATTTAACGCTTATATAGCCTATTACAATTCCTAAGTCCATATTTGAAAGTTAACTTACTTAAATATATAAATAAAATTGATTTTTTTATAAAAATATCGAGAAATTTTCGAAGAGCTTTTTACAATACATTATGTAAACGTTGAAGTTTTACCTAAACTACCTTAATCATTCAATATTTACAATATTTTATATAAATATTTAGATTTTAAATAGAAAGCTTTTAAAAGCACAAGCATCAAAGCTTTTCATCGCATTTCATTAGTATCAACATCATGTCCATTAAAAAAGCCGTATAAAGCTTTAGTTTTTAAAATAAAACCACTTCATACACCAAACCAAATGAGCTTTTAATTGAATATTTTGTTAAATTTAATAAGCTTTCAACACAAGCTTTTTTAAATTACAATATGCGGTGATAGCATTTTTTTTAAGCGTTTGTGGTTTAGTTCAATTTTTGCGAAACCAGAATTGCGCACGGTGATTCAGCCCTACATGGATTGGAGCAGTGATCGATACATCTTTGGGAATGTATAAAGCAAGTCTACACGCTTCAAAAGGACTGGATCGCCCTCTATGCCTATAATATAGTAATTAGTAATCTGCATAGTCGTTTTGAAGCCGCTAAAGCTTGTAAATCAGTGTTTTATCTTAAAAGCTCCCACGTCAATTGATTGCTCGATGCTTCTAAAGTTTTAACTTTCTTGCATTTATTTATTATTTTAAAAATCTGAAATTTTGAAACTGTCAAATATGAAAATAATTAAAAAAATTAAAAAAACGTTTTTTTTAAGTTAGTGGTCGATAAATTAAAATTAAATTGATCATCAGCGATGTTGAATGATTTTGCTGATCTATTTATTATGAATTGAGATGTTTTCCGAAAAGCTGAGGAAATCTATGACCGAGAAGAATGTTACCAATTTCAAAAGATGTCTTCTAGTTGCGAGGGTGGAAATTTTATAATCCTGCGGCATCCGGTTGCAAGTTAAAACTAACGTTTTCAGTAATCTCATGAACTCTCTACTGAATACTATGTTATTGAGTTTGTATCCAGTAAATAAAAAACTCTTTTTACGATGGAAAGACATGATTTTGCATTTGTTCATGTTTAAGTCCATCTGAAGAGTGAGTTTGGATCACACCATTCATTCAATTTATCGTTGCGTTTTTGTAGATTGGGACCATCGTGTATTCCTTCAATAGTGTGAACAAATTTTACGTCATCAGCACATTTGAATTCTTCGCGTGATCCTTTGCCAACATCATGGACCTGTGTAACATCATGAACCGTAACTTTGATAACTTTGGCTCTTTCATCCCAAGCTTTTGAGAATTTTGGTTTGATTTGTATTGAAAGCGAAATTATTTATATATCTAGTTTCAAAAATTTTTAATTTTTAAGGAATGTTGCTGATTTCGAAGTCTAACTTCGATCTGTTTTAAAAAAGCATTAACCATTGTTTAAGTGTGAAAGTCCTCCAATTGTAAGGCGTTGTACTCTAATTTAGATTTAAGATTCTGTGCTTCTGAAAACTTTTCGCAACAATATCAGTTTAAGTTTCAACCTACTCAGCCTACTCAATATTTTAATAATTTTAGCTTTCATTAGATGTTCATAGATGTTCATATGGATTCATAATTTAAATAAAAATTAGCTAAATCTTAGTTAGAGCTTTTTAAAGTTTAGTGACAATTTTGTTAAGAGTAATTTTGTCTCTTTATAAAAATGTTTGCTTCTGAACTATACAAACCAAAAGCTTTCGAGAGCTTTTCACAATACATCATGTGACCTAAATATTTGTTGTTTTTTCAACTAAATGGGTTCCTAATTCATCAGGACATAAGCATTGTTACTTTGGCCACGCGGTAACTAGGCATTGAATCCGTTTTACAGAGAATCTGTGAACCATTCGAAGATATTGATGTTCATCCTGCTGGAATGATACAATTTTGGGAAAAAATTTGCTTGGTTTATTTGTAACACAAAGTAGAAAAAATTATTTTATTAAAATTGAAAACTTAGTCACACGACTATGAGATCTTGAAATCATTAGTCAATTCTGTCATCGATCAATTCATTTAGACTCGGTAGTCATAATTTTTTTGATTTTGTATGCATACCGCTACAATTAGAGAAAATGTGATAAAGAAACAGGAAGGTACACAATTTTGACTTTAGTCTAACTTAGAGAAGCGGTTTAATTATTTTTTGTGTTTTTTTGTATTTTTTTTATGTATTGATTGCAAATTAGTTAAGCAGATAGAAAAAAATGTTTGAGAGCTTTGGATGTAACCCTCAATTTAAGTTACATTAACAGTCACATCAAGTGAATTCAATAATATAGATCTTAAAGGTAAAAACGCCATCACTTTTGAATGTGATTGCAGCTTCAAAACGATTTTAAATCATCCGCTCAAAATAGACAATAAATTGTTGCCTGTGCATCGCGAAGATAGACTTGTCAGAGTTCATAGAAACATATTGAGGAAATTAGAAAAATATTTAGAAATCTAATTTTTTAATTTCAACTAATGTCACTCCTAAGTTTGTAGCACAGTGTTGGTATAATAATAATTTAAATTATTATTATACCAACACTTATTTAAGTACAAATTAAAACTGATTCTAAAATACTAACTCACCCACCGTACCAGATTTGTGAAAAATGTATGTTAAAATAATCATAACAGTAGGGTGTCCCAACTAGACGAGTCCAAACGAGTAGAGCGTGTAGCAAGATTACGCATATATGCCCGGAAATGATCATCGACTTAAAATGCATTTCAAAATTTCTAGCACGGTACAATACCTTGAATCAAGTAAATGTCAACATTTCTTTTAAAATGTATGATAACTCAATTGTTTGCTATAACTTTAAAGGTATAGATAGTTCTTCTTCCTTCTCTGGAAGTAGAAATCATGCTTAGTATTTTCTATGATATAAACATTGGTGAAACAAAAACAATTATGCGAAAGTAGTTTTTGAGATTACTAGAATTGTTGTTAAATTTTTTCATGTAATTTGGTTGAACGTTTGTATAATCAGAAATAAGGATGGCCATGCTATCCATTCAAAAAACTAGCCAAAAATCCAGACAGGCCAGTACCAGAAAACTGTTTGACCTAGTTCACATAAAATTACGAGAACGGGGACCATTGTTCTCTTATGAATATGATAATATTGGCCAAATTCAACACGAAATCAATTCCGAAATACAAAATTTGAGTTCCGTAGGAATAGATCCCACCATAAGCACGAGACGTCTTTCGATACTATTTGGTATTAGCAAAATTAAAGCCCGGGAAGAACTTTAAAAAAAACATCTATACTTATCCATTCCAGTACACTTCGGTGCAAGAATTACTACCGGTCGATTTACCAAAGAGAGCAGATTTTTGTCGTTTACTTTTTAACAACGAGGATATGGGTGGCAACCAGAAAAGCGAAAATCATAATTTCCAAGACGATTTGAACAATATTTTAGTAAATGGTCTGTTAAACTTAAATTTAAAATAAACTAAAAAAATGATAGTGGTAAGTGGTTTTTTCGAGCAAAATGAAATAAATGTTACTTTTTTAACTTTCGCATAATTTTTGAGCATGATATGCGTACAGCTACACGCCCTACTAGTTTGGACTCGCCCCAATGGTATAAAATATAATTTTAAAAATGTGCTAATTTTGTCAATATAACGACATGAGCATTTCTATTAAACTCATTTTACAAAAACAGCTACCATATTAGGGATGATCATATGGCTCTAGTGTATCAACAAAAAAAAGCCAAAGTATTAAAAAATGTGGATTCGGAAGTGTGTCATCCGTTCCTGAAATTCTCGAATAATTCATATGAATATATCACGTCACTAGCAACTTGATAATTTCAATAAAGGCATTTTACACAAACTGCCACAACATAGGAAATGACCATAATAGTCTATTTGAAAAGAAAACATAAGAAGTTCCTGAAAATATAGGCCCCGAAAGATTTCAAAACTTCCCAAAAAATTGAATATTAATGAAAATATCACAAAATATCACAGCTTGATAATTTCTATTTAACTAATTTTACACAAACAGCCACCATATAGAAAATGTCCACAATGCTCTAGTCTAACAGGAAAATGTCAAAATATAGACGCTAAAGAATCTCATGAAACTATATAGAGGATGGTCATATAACGCTCTTGTCTAACAAATTTTTCATGGATGCGTGCAAACGTATCGGAAAATTATACCCTGAAAAACCGGACAATTTGGCCATCTCATTAGAGAAAGCGATATTCAGACGGCGAGGAAGAGGATATGGAATATTCCGTGACATTGAGGTTACTAGCTTAAACGAATTTTATAGCACCTCAACTCGTAAATTTCTGCCGATACCTGCACAGTTGAGGTATTATCAAATAGACTCAACAATGCCAAACAAAACAAATTTGAAAGCTGCGGAGAATTTGGAAGCCGCGTCCTAAGCTACGCACTAGGTTATGAAGCAGGTGTTCAAATTAAATATGGAGAAGATAATTCACTTCCGAAACGCCTATATTAGCCCCATTGGAACAAGTAGCTTTTATTCATGGTTCAGAGAATGTTGATATAAAAACACACCTAACGATATTAGCAGACAAACCTCTTAAGGAACTCATCGAAATGGCTGCGGCTGAATTGAACGTCAACTTGGTTACAGGAAATACCAAACAGCAGAAGTAGCAGACCAGGAAATGGAACAAACTAGATGTTAACTATGTGAAAGAATAGGACACAAGGCCAGAGTATGCCGCTCCAATATCAGAAATCCAACACTCAAAGAATACCAACTCGTATAGTAGTTTAAGTCATCCATCGAGAACCCCCTCGAATATTAATAATAATCAATCGAGAATCTCCTCGAATAGTAGTTTAAGTCATGCTTCGAGAACCTTCTCAAACATTATTTCAAAACCATCGAGAACCTCTTCGAATAATAATCTATAATAAACTATTTTTACCCATCAAGAACCTCCTCGGATATTAATAATAATCAATCGAGAATCTCCCCGAATAATAGTTTAAGTCATGCATCGAGAACCTCCTCGAATAGTTGTTTAAATCAGCCATCGCGAACACTCTCGAACATTAATTCGAACCCATCGAGAACCTCCTCGAATAATAATCTAAATCAATCGAGAACCTCCTCGAATAACAATTTTAACCCATCGAGAACCTCCTCGCATAGTAGTTTAAGGCATCCATCGAGAAGCTCCTCGAACAATATGATAAATCCATCAAGAACCTGCTCGAATAGTACTTTAAGTCATCCATCGAGAAACCCTTCGAATAGTAGTTTAAGTCATCCATCGAGAACCTCCTCGAACATTAATTCAAAACCATCGATAACCTCGAATATTAATAATAATCAATCGAACATTAATTCAAAACCATCGCGAACCTCCTCGAATAATAATCTAAATCAATCGAAAACCCCCTCGAGAAGCCCATCGAGAACCTCCTCGCATAGTAGTTTAAGGCATCCATCGAGAAGCTCCTCGAACAATATGATAAATCCATCAAGGACCTCCTCGAATAGTACTTTAAGTCATCCATCGAGAAACTCTTCGAATAGTAGTTTAAGTCATCCATCGAGAACCTCCTCGAGCATTAATTCAAAACCATCGATAACCTCGAATTTTAATAATAATCAATCGAGAACCTCCTCGAATAATAGTTTAAGTCATTCATCGAGCACCTCCTCGAACATTAAATCAAACCCATCGCGAACTTCCTCGAATAATAATCTAAATCAATCGAGAACCCCCTCGAGAACCCCATCGAAAACCTCCTCGCATAATAGTTTAAAGCATCCATCGAGAACCACCTCAAACATTATTTCAACACCATCGAGAACATATTCGAATAATAATCTATAATAAACTATTTTTACCCATCAAGAACCTCCTCGGATATTAATAATAATCAATCGAGAATCTCGTCGAATAATAGTTTAAGTCATACATCGAGAACCTCCTCGAATAATAATATAAGTCATCCATCGAGAACCTTCTCGAACATAAATTCAAACCCATCGAGAACCTACTTGAATAATAATCTAAATCAATCGAGAACCCTCTCGAGAACCCCATCGAGAACCTCCTCGCATAGTAGTTTAAGGCATCCACCGAGATGCTCCTCGAACAATAAGATAAATCCATCAAGGACCTCCACGAATAGTAGTTTAAGTCATCCATCGAGAAACTCCTCGAACAGTAGTTTAAGTCATCCATCGAGAACCTCCTCAAACATTAATTCAAAACCATCGATAATCTCCTCGAATAATAATCTAAATCAATCGAGAACCCCCTCGAGAACCCCATCGAGTACCTCCTCGCATAGTAGTTTAAGGCATCCATCGAGAAGCTCCTCGAACAATAAGATAAATTCATCAAGGACCTCCTCGAATAGTAGTTTAATCGAAAAAATTCTTCGAATAGTAGTTTAAGTCATCCATCGATAACCTCGAATATTAATAATAATCAATCGAGAACATCCTCGAATACTAGTTTAAGTCATGCATCGAAAACCTCCTCGAATATTAATAATAATCAATCGAGAACCTCCTCGAATAGTAGTTTAAGTCACCCATCGAGAACCTGTTCGAATAGTAGTTTAAGTCACCCATCATAAAACCTCCTCCAATATTAATTCAAAACTATCGAGAACCTCTTCGAATAATAATCTAAATCAATCGAAAACCTCCTCGAATAACAATTTTAATTAATCGAGATCCTCCTCGAATAGTAGTTTAAGTCATCCCTCGAGATCCTCCTCCAACAATAAGCTAAATCCCTCGAGCACCTCCTCGAATAGTAATTTAAGTCATGTATCGAGAACCTCCTCGAATATTAATACCAATCAATCGGGAACCTCCTCGAATAGTAGTTAAAGTTATCCATCGAGAGCCTCCTCGAACATTAATTCAAAACCATCGATAACCTAGTTTAAGTCATCCATCGCGAACCTCCTCGAATATTATTAATAATCAATCGAGCACCTCTTCGAACAGTAGTTTAAATCATCCATCGAGAACGTCCTCAAACATTAATTCAAAACTATCGAGAACATCCTCGAATAACAATTTTAAACCATCGAAAACCTCCTCAAAAAGTAGTTGAAGCCATGCATCGAGAACCTCCAGAATCATTAATTCAAAATCATCGAGTACCTCCTCGAATAACAATCTAAACCAATCGATAACCTCCTCAAATAACAATTTTAACCCATCGAGAACCTCCTCGAATAATAGTTTTAGTCATGCATCGAAAACCTCCTCGAATATTAATAATGATCAATCGAGTACTTCCTCGAATAGTAGTTTAAGTTACCCATCGAAAACCTCATTGAATATTAATTCAAAACCATCGAGAACCTCTTCGAATAATAATCTAAATCAATTGGGAACCTCCTCGAATAACAATTTTAATTCATCGAGAACCTCCTCGAATAGTAGTTTAAGTCATCCGTCGAGATCATCCTCGAACAATAAGCTAAATCCCTCGACCACCTCCTCGAATAGTAATTTAAATCATGCATCGAGAACCTCCTCGAATAGCAGCTGAAGTTATTAATTGAGAACCTCCTCGAACATTAATTCAAAACCATCGATAACCTAGTTTAGGTCATCCATCGCGAACCTCCTCGAATATTATTAATAATCAATCGAGCACCTCTTCGAACAGTAGTTTAAATCATCCATCGAGAACGTCCTCAAACATTAATTCAAAACCATCGAGAACCTCCTCGAATAACAATCTAAATCAATCAAGAACCTCCTCGAATAACAATTTTAAACCATCGAGAACCTCCTCGAATAGTAGTTTAAGTCATGCATCGCGAACCTCCTCGAATATTAATAATAATCAATCGAGAACCTTTTCGAATAGTAGTTTGTCATCCAACGAGAACCTCCTCAAACATTAATTCAAAACCATCGAGAACCTCCTCGAATAATAATCTAAATCAATCGAGAACCTCCTCATATATTAATAATAATCATTTGAGAACCTCCTCGATTAGTAGTTTAAGTCATGCATCGAGAACCTCCACGAATATTAATAAAAATCAATCGAGAACCTTCTCGAATAGTAGTTTAAGTCATGCATCGAGAACCTCCACGAATATTAATAAAAATCAATTGAGAACCTCCACGAACATTAATTAAAACCATCGAAAACCTTCTCGAATAATAAATTAAGCTATCCATCGAGTTCCTTCTCGAATAATAAAGTAAAAAAAAACATTGAATTCTGTCTTGAACAACACATCAAGTAATCCGTTGAGTTCCGCCCCAGATAATGAACAAAATAGCCCATAAAACCCTCTAAATAATAAATCAAATTCTATCTCGAAAAGTACAATAGTTCGGTAGCTCGAGGCATACAAAACTCAAATACTATATATAGTTGCACCGAATGATGATGCGATTAGCCACCAAAAGGATCATTCATCACGCTAGCACAAATCCATAACATAGTAACACAAGAAAATTCCCCTTTCAGTTAATTATGCTCAGTTCCCCGAAATCTTGAGAAAATATCACAAAACTTACATAGGTGTTTGGAAGCTTCGATACAGATTCAATTTATTAATTAAATCAAAACACAAAATAAATTAAATCAACACGATATCAAAGGTGGATGTATACGTTTTAATGCTATTCGTTGCAAGTTACGTTTCAAACTGAATTTTACTGAACAATCGTTAAAAAAATCATGTACACAATAAATTTGCTACATAATTGTTTCTAATTTAATAAATACAATTTTTATTATCAAAATGCGCTAAATTAAATTTCAAATAAATTTGTGTTAAATGAATCTCGCTGTTGCTTCATTGGTTAATAAACACACCATTTTAAAAATCGAACATGACTCGTACACTATAAAATTAAGTATAGAGCTTTCGATAATACATATGAGAATCAACGGTCACGTTTCTAAATAATTATATGACGATTGAATTCATTGTGAACAATTACGAATATAATTATAAAATAATTGATAAAAAAAATTTGTATTTTGTTTTGACCTAAACGATGAACCTTGAATGCGGTCAATTATTGTTATCATACCCAAGTCCAAAAAAAAAAAAAATTAAATACAAATACAATCGCACGAAAAACAATTTCCAAATTGATTGATCATAAATTATGCGAGATACAAATGAAAAACCTTTTTTTGCCGAACTATATACATAAAAGCTTTAAGTCGTCAGCAAAGTTTAAAAAAAGAACACAACAAAAATAAATTATGATTGTGAAATTGTTTTTTGTTTTGTTGTACCAATTACCACCGCTTTAATTATATAAACAATATCTGCGTAATAAACTAATACAAGTAAAAAACCAAAAAGAAACTTTCCTTATATAGGGTTTTCCAATAGGAATGATATGATTTTTAAGTGACGTTTCGGCCATTTGTAATATGGCATGATCTGTAATTTTTTGTTTCATTGTATTCAATAATGTTTACAATTTCATCATATGGTGAGATATACGCAAGAACAACGTTTACAAATTATTCAGTTTTTGCCATCTGAGTGGTGCGGTAAATAAACAAAACTGTCGATTCTGGTGCGAAGAAAATCCACAACTTATTCATGAAAAATCATTACATTCACCTAAATTGACAGTTTGGTGTGGTTTTTGGTCTGGTGGAATCATCGGTCCGTATTTTTTCCGAAATCAAGTTGGTAACACCGTTACTGCCAATGGAGATCGGTATAGATCGATGATAACCAACTTTTTATGGCCGAAATTGGAAGAAGTTGATCTTGACAAGACGGGGGCTACGTGCCACACGAAAAGTTTGGAGATTCGGTTATTTCAAGAAATTGTGATATTGAATGGCCTTCAAGAAGTTGTTATTTGACACCATTAGACTATTTCTTGTGGGGTTATTTGAAGTCATTGGTCTTTAGCAATAAACTTCACATTAAATAAAAAACATTTCAATTTCTTTAACAATTAGTTTGTTTGTTTTTAAAGAAATCATATCACTCTTATTGGAAAACCCTTTATATACATCGAAAGGTATATGTATATGTACTCGTATATACCTATACCAAGTATTAAAGATAATTAAACTTTTTGTTATTTCTGCTAGCTATTATACATATACATAATATAGAAGAGAAAGCTTTAAGCATTTTATTTTGTATTTAACAAAACTAAGTTATAATTCTTTTGATTAGCGTGACAAAAGTATTTTACTTCTTCTTTTTAATGTAATTTTCTTGAATCGCGTGATTAGTACTCCTTAATTTTAACTTTTGTGTTTTGTTGCTGTTTTTTTTTTTGAGCTGCTTCTTTTTTTTTTTGCTGATATGTATACCTACGTACAAGTATATATACATATACGTATGTATATCAGTAAAATATGAAAATTCAAATTATATTGTTGTGTGTTATATAAATAGAAAACCAAAAACAACAATATTATATAAGGAATATGTATATACTTATGTATATAGTTTTGAAAAGACTTTAAACCAAAAATAACAACAACAAAAATCAAATAACATGTTGCATATCTATTTTTGGACTGTGGAAAAAGAAAAAAAAATTAAAATAAAATATTTTTTTTTAATTATTAATTTTTGTGGGGTTTGGGGTGTTGGAGAGAAGATACATACGTATTATGTATGTGATATATATAAACTAAAAACGGAAATGGTGGAAATTCTTTCAACATTTTTTTACATATATAATTATTTTAATGCATTTGTGTTGTAATTTTGTTGAAATGTGGCGAAAGCTTTCCTTGACGTGCCTCATTTTTTAGCAACACAGAATCGATGGTTGGGTTTGCATTACGATCGTAGTAACGTTTTGATGTTGTTTTGGAGGTAATAAGCGTGTCATGGGTGATTTTGAACGCGTTTTGTATTCTAAATTTCAAATCGGAAAGGTAATCGTCATAATAAATTGGTTCTGTATTGGTGGGATATAACAAGGTTTAAATCCAAACAGAAGTTCAAACGGCATATATGTCGTAGACGAGTGAGGAGTAGTATTATAAGCAAACATCGCATAACTAAGCCAAGAATCTCAGTTCGTTTAAAGAATAGTTTCGGAGATATGGGGCGAACGCTCCAGTGTTCCGTTGGTATGTGGGTGGTAAGCTGTTGCATTAAATTTTTCAATTTTTAGAAATTTGCATATTTGTTTAAATAAATCAGACATAAAATTTGATTTAGATGAACCAAATGTACAAAAAATATTTTCCACAAAAGCTCTAGCAACGGTCTCCGTTTCTTGATTGGGTATAACGGAATGGCGAACGAATATTTTGATAGATATTTTCTAGGAAAATAATAATATTGTTTCAATCGGTTATACGTTCGAATTATGCCCTAATATGGCCTACTGGAGTGATGTGGAATTCTCTGATCACAGATTGAATGTCGTCGAAGTTTTCCAGTGTTTTAACCGTTTTGTTAACAGAGGAAATTTCGGGTTCTGATAATACTGTTTTCTGATTTGGATGATTTGAATTTGAAGGTTCAGATATTAAGGTTTGTTGAATTCACTGAAGTGAATTGTTAGGGTTTGGTACAATGCATCAGTAAAACAATTTTTCGAACCAGGATTGTGGATAATTTCGTACTGATATTCATCAAGCTTGATTCATCATTTCAATAAACGAGATGTTGGATTACTCACCTTTCAAAGCCAAATTAGTCACTTATGATATATGACGGAAATGATTTACGCTCCAAACAATAGCGAGTACTTCCCTTTCGACTACGGCTAGAATATGCGATTGGTAAATCACCTATAGCAACATCACTAGCATCTGTAGAAATTATGAACTCTTTAGAGAAGTCTGGGTATTGTAAAATATAGGTGGACTTAAAAGATTTGATTTCAGTAAATTAAATGATTCATCGCAGAATTCTGACCATTGAAACTTAGCTGACTTTTTGAAAATAAATTTGTTAAAGGACTAGAGATTTTCGCAAATTTTGGGATAAATTTTTGATAGTATCCGACAAGCCCTAGAAAAGATTTAATCGATTTAGTATCTTTTGGGGTCGGATAATTTTGAATCGCTATTACTTTGAGCTGGTCAGGTTTTATTCCAGTATGCATTGGAATAATTCAGACAATCTTTCGTTGTGTTCTGTAATATTTTTACCATAAATCACTATATCGTCGAGGTAAACAAAACATTTAATTCCATTTAGCCCAGTGAGAATTGTATTCATAAGCCTCTGGAATGTAGCTGGAGCTCCCTTTAAGCCAAAAGGCATGTCCAGTGTTGGTACTAAATGCAGTTTTCTCACGATCAGCTGGATCCATAAGAACTTGGTGATATCCGTTTGATAGATCAAGAGTGCTGAAGTACTTTGATTTGCCAAGTTGGTCGAGAATTTCAGTTATGTTATCCATTGGATAACCACCAATTCTGTTTTCCATTGGATAATTTTTTTGAAACTACCAATAAAGGAAAGTTCCATGGGCTAGAACTTGCTTCTATTATTTATTTTGCAATGAAATCTCAGGTTTTAAAGCTTCTGGCAAACGATAAGGTTCCTGATATATTGCAGGAGTATTCGGCATAACGTTAAGTTTATGTTTAATTCGGTTCGTATAAATCAGTTTGTCTCCCTTTAAATTAAATATGTTATTAAAATTTCGGCATAGTTCTAGAATTGAATGTTTTTCTTCAGAATTTAATTCTGAAAGATTTAACTGAGCTTCAAGTAGTTGTAGACGATTGACTACGGTATTACCATCATCCTGTTAATTCTTGAAGTTCTACTAATTCTTCATTTGTGTTAAGTAATCCATGTGTTGTAATACCATTGAAAATATTGATCAAATTGTTACCGACATAAACGCCCGGAGATATGTATTTCTTCAGAGTGACAATAATAATCACCATCTGATGTATTACTTATGTATACGCACAATTTTTTCACAGCGAAGAGGTATTTTTACCTTTGATTTAGATGTATCTTAAAAGTCGACCCACGATAAGGAATTTCAAGGGTTTTGGAGGGGAAATTAATGGTACAGTTATTTCTTTTTAAGAAGTCTTGACCAATAATACCATCGAATGGAAATGAAAAATCAGAACCTATTATTTCAAAAGAATGACGAATGATTGATTGAGTATCTAATTGAATGTCACAACTACATTGAGCTAAGGTTTGAATTGGTTGAGAGCTGATACCATTAAGGTAGCATATAAAACTTGGGAAACATTCAACTTTTATGAGGGAAATTTCAGCACCCGTATCGACTAGAAATGTATTAGATTCAGTGTTAGAAATATCTAACTGTCGAAAAAGAAGTTTATTCGGGTCGGATTTATTGCTGTTATCAGTGCAGTTAGTTATTTCGGAATTGGCTGTATTCGGTTCGGTAATGTTATAAATGCTAGAGGGTTCATGCTTTTTATTGTTTGAACACATTATTTCTTTAATTTTTGAACTCGAACAGCCGTGTTCGAAGTTGATTGCTCGAGTTCCTTCACGTTTCCCGACGGATTGGTAGAAAATTGTGGCCTACGTGAATCGTTATATTGTTTTTTTCGACACTGCGATAGATGATAACCATTGAATTTGCAATAAGAGCAAATAATTGCTTTTCTTGAGATGAAACTTGAGTTGTTATTACTCGATGAACTCGGTTGAGGAAAAGACGCAGTTCGACGATATGATCGATTTGAGAAATTTTCCGAAACTTTTTTCGTGGCATGATTGAGAATGCTTTCTTCACTACAAGCTCTTTCGACGGCACTATTTGATTGAATGGTTTTGGATCCCTTCTTCAAAAGCACGTAACCCCATTTTATTATTCAAATTACTAATTTGCACAGTGAAGGTCTTTCCTTCAGTTTGAACACATGCATCGTTTAGTTCCGAAATAAGCTTGAGGACACGAGATGCATATGCGCGTATGTGTTCCGATTTGGTTTGCCTTACACCACCTGTTAATTCAAACTAAATTTGTGAAACAGTTCGACAATCACCAAATTGAGATTTTAATTTAGCTTTAAGTTCCTTCCAAGTTTTAAATTCAATATATTTAACTAAATCATATGCCAAAATAAATGTTAAGCGAAGAGGGCGATATTCTTGACATACGCTTAAAATCAAACAAATCAGACCAATTAGGATAATGGGTAAAAATCTGCACTCTAAATGTAAACCAGAAAAAATTATTGAGGCCCTGAAAGGAAAAGGTTGTAATGCAACTTAAACGGATTAATTAAGCTAAAACGGAGAAATAAGGAGCCTCTGAGCATGTATATGCTGACATTCAGATGATGATATTGAAAAAATATATCAAATCAAGTACATCTTGGAGTGCAAAGTCAATATTCAGCCCCTACGAAGATCTAGGCTTATACCACAATGTAAAAAATGTCAAGCATATGAACATACTCAAAAATACTGTAACAAAGAACCCAGGTGTGTCAAATGTCCAGATAAATGTCCAGTTAAACCCACAGATTTACAGCCTAGATGCGTACATTGTGGAGAAAACCATCCAGGTAGTTTACAGAGGGTGCAGTGTTGCTATTGAATTGCAAAATATCAAAAATAAAAACAGACTGTTAGAATAAACAGACCTGAATCACTTAAAGGAGAGCTAAGGCGTAAGGTATTGATAGCCTCTCAAACAGAAGTGGGCAAAATAACTTACGCTCAAGCAATGATGAGTCAACAAAAACAGACGAAAAAAACTCCTCAAACAGACGACATAAATCAAACGCTTATGCTGATATTAAGCAAACTTAATACTTTTGATCAGCGATTACTGAAACTAGAATACTGCACCAAGGGAGCCATCCCTAAACAAAACCATGTCTAACGACTTGGACTCCAGCAACACCAACCGGAATTGCAAATGGTTCTGGACGCAGAGAAAATCGATGTCTGCCTCATCTCTGAAACTCACTTCACTAAACAATCAATTATCAAATTTAGAAATTATAAAACATATCACACTATTCACCCGGGATATACTGCCAAGGGAGGTAGTGCTGTTATAATTAGAAATAGTATTAATCACTTCGAGGAATTAAAATATGAAACAGAACAAATACAAGCAACAGCTGTTAATATCAAGAAAAAAAGTAACTCTATTAGTGTTATTGGAATTTACTCCCCACCGAAATACTCTCTGAAAGAAAAAGATTATCTTAAATTTTTCAGTTAATTAGGGTAAAGATTTGTGATTGGAGAAGATTTTAATGCAAAAAATATCCACTGGGGTTCTAGATTAACGGTAAAGGTAAAGAACTCCTCAATGCTATCAGAAAATATGGTTGTGAATCCTTATCAAACAGTAAACCGACTACCAGATCTAGTTCCCTTCTTTATAGTGAAGAATGATCCTGTAAATTAGGTACATACATATAGATGAAAATCTTGACTTAAGCTCTGACCACTCCTCAATACTTTTGACAATAAGTGAAAGGATCATTCAAAAAGAAAGCTATTCTAGTTTACACAAATTGGGAATGCTTTAGACTGTCTTTAGAAAGTAAAATTAACTTAATGGTTCCGCTAAGGAGTGAGGAACAATTAGAAAAGGAAGTTCACAAGTTTATATGTGACATACAGCAGCCAGATTGCGAAAACACCCCTGAAGCTAAAAAGAAAATTAATGGTCACAACTACCCTAGAGAAATTAGAGAGCTATTTGCAGGAAATGAAGGGCAAGGAGAATATGGTAACAAACTAGACCCCTCATCAGACTCAGCTACTTAAAAGGGAAATCAAACATTTGAAAGACGAATCTATCAGTAACTACCTCAGAAAAATATCTAATGATACTAATACTGATTATTCCTTCTGAAGAGCAACCAAAAAAAATTAAAAGGCCAATAATGCAGATTCCTCCAATCAGAACAGAAGAAGAACTCCCACCATTCTCGCTTCTTCCGTCTACAAATCCGGATATCTGCCCTCCTTGCAGGGGCAGCCTTGCTTTTTCTCGTGATTGTGAGACTTTGTTGCACTTCACTATGGGCTATATTTTGTTGCTTAACTGCAAAACGACACTCGTCATCAAACTAATCATTCTAGGAGTGTGACTTTCACTATATACCTAAAGTCTGTTGAGCAGCACTGACAACTGAAGTTTACAGTATCCCCCAAACAGAGTTCACGCAGTCAGACTGGTAATTGGCTTCTTCAATATTGTCGCTGACAAGATCTTAATATAGTTTCTTTTGATCTTCATATATCAGGCCTTCACAATCGAAACGTCCCATGCAGTTTCGTGTCAGGAGTACGGACCTATGTTTTCACACAACTCGGTCTGATTTCTGCCAGCTCTAGCATTAAAATCCCCAATTACCATTCTAACATCGTGTTCGGGTATCGATCCCATCAGATCGTCCAAGTCATTCTAAAATGAATTTTTATCTTGGGGCTGGCTGATTCCTTTTAGTGCGTGTACACAAATTTTCGACAAGTTAGATAACTTCATGCGCAAGCGAACCTTACACAATCGGTTATTGACTGCTTAGAATCCAAAACAGCGTTCTTTACCTGCGGCCCAAGAAGAAATCCAGCTCCAACATTTCCGAGGTCATCTCCACTGTAGAGCAACGTACAGCCTTGGGACTTGAGCGGGGATCCAGTGTTTTTTGGCGGTATCCATTTTTCTTTGCATATAATAATAATAATAATAATAGTGATTCAAATAAAAATACAGCTTTCCAATATTATTAAGTTTTTTTTGCTTCCATGACTTCAAGAACTTTTATACACTTCTTCAAAACTATAAATATAAATAAAACTTATAGTTTTTTTTGAAAACAACTATTCTACCGATAGAAATCTTTCGATTTATTAGTTTATAAGATAGATGTTATTCATAAAATAAATACAACAAATAGAAGCTTTCATTCAAAGTTTTCTTTTTATTTAAACAGATTATTGAAAATGTTTTTAAATTTCTTGCACTTTCGATAAAGTTGAAATTTCTTTTGATTTGGTTTTATTCGATTTTATTATTATTGGAGATTTTTTTTTATGAAAAGAAAAAAAAAAGGAAGAAATAAAAATATTGATTACAGTCGTATAAAATAACGAGCTTAGGAGATTATAGTTTTAAATTTCTTAATATACGAGTATAAGATATGTATGTACACTACATATGTATATATAGAAATTTGTTTCTTGTTACTCGTTGAATCGTATGACTAATATACTGTACCTATAGTTCAGCTCCAATTCGAGAAAATACGTTGTCTTTTTATCTATATGGCTCGCTAAATTGTATTGACAACAACAAATAATTTCTTGACAACAACAATGCAAATCAACATTTAGGGGTAACATTTTATTTTTATTTCAAATTAAATTTTTAATTAGTAATTTTTTTTGTTTCGATCAAATTGATTTGTTTTTATCTTCTCAAACTGAGTAAGTTGGCTTAATAGTATCTTTAAGACAAGTACGAAATTAGATTTTATAGCAAGTCTTATGTTTTTGTGATTTTAATTCCGGATTAGTTATATAGTTTAAATACGGTTTGACTATAGGAATGCAAGACTTAGACTTTCGGAAGATTCGCTTATTCCAAACATGTTCTATTCAAATCTCATTGAACTAAAAATAGTTGTGACTCTATATTATGTGGGTATTCAGGTGTAAATTTTTATATAGTATTTTTAATCCCAAGGTCTCTGTGGATGTTGCAATTTCGGATATACCACGGAGCATTTGTAATACAGCGAAGTATTTTTGATTGCGTTCGTTGTAAAAGATCTTGTACAATTGTACAGCCCCATACCTTAATTCAATTTTGTATATAGTAGAATTAGTATTGTATCTTCTAATCATCCAGTACATTTACTTAGATTCAATTTTTTTTTTTTTTGTGAAATCATAGTATTTTTGATTATGGTTATATGAAACAAATTGTTAATTTATCTGCGTGCGCACACACACCATCTTTCAGTTTTTTATATATCCATTTATCATTGTGTGTGTAAGTGAGGATTCTTAAAAAATATGTGTTTTATATATTGGCTTTAACATAACATTGCAATAATTCAAGAAAAAAAAACGTATTGTAATATTCTGCATAACAATTACTTCTACGTACCGTGGTACATGTATCTATGTAATATGTATAAGGCAGCATAAAAAATTCGAATTTTAAAATATTTCATCCAAGAATACCACGAACCGAAAATAGATTAGAATTTTTATTATTTATACTTGTTCTGGCAAAGTAAAATATGTTTATTGAAAATAAATCCAGAACATATTTTGTTTTGCGGGCATAACATTTTATAACCAATTTAATAGTATTCTGTATATACGAACCGAGTTAGCGCCTATATAACATAATTTTAGAACACACTTTATTGATCTGAACTATATACATTACACAAATTAGATTTTTAACAACATATTCAGCTGTTTGAAACAACTTTTGGCAAATTTAATTTAAAACATTTTCAAACAACAATAAGCAGAACACAGTGCACAGCAACAGAAAAAAAATTGATTATCGAACAAAATAAAAAAGGAAACCAATTGACGCCAATAATTTAATCACAATCAAAAGAACCAGAAGAAAATTCGTTTAATTTGTTTTCTGGAAAAATTGTTTTATAAACAAAAAACTTGTACTTTTTTGTTCTCCTCGCCCCCATATTAAATCAAAACAAAAAGTTATTAGGGGTTAGGGTATAGGAGGGAGGAATCTTTGTTCAAGATATACCAAGAATCAATTTATGTATATAACTTGAATAATTATTTTAATAATTTTAATTTTATTTATTTATGTATATAGAATGCCCACCAGCTGTCGATGGTATGGAACGTTTCGCCTGTCCAACACCAGATCGTCAAGGACGCTACCGATGTATAGATGATCATGTTTTATGTGACGGATTTATTGATTGTCCGGAGGGACAAGATGAGGATCGACAAGCCTGTATGTTTTATAAAAATGTAAGTATTTCATTAAATATAGAATTGTATATATTTATACTGTACAGTGAAACTTGTTTTTAGTCTTCAGCATAAAGCTCGAAAGGTACTTTTTTTTTTTTGGAAGCACTCAAATTTTAGAAATAAATAGAATTAAAAAATGTTATTAGCTATCCACCAGAAATTTTTATAGCAAATGGAAACTAATTCACTATGTCTATACTATTTGCTTATACAGTTTCCAAATGATTCCACTCTTGCTCACATCTTCCCTTACAGAAAACCTCTAAATACTTTTACAAATATAAAACTTTTATATAGTATATATATATACTTACATTAAAAACACCCAACCATGATTTTTTGGTTACCATCGGGAATCGAAGAAGGACCCAAATACCAATGCAAGGACGCTACTTACTGTGCTAATGAAGACGTCATCCTGAGGGTACCAAGAAGCGTTGAAAGCCCCTGACATCGATCTTACTAAGATCGCGTCAGGTGGTCCAAATGGGAAGTTCCCATAAATGGTTTTCTGCTGTACGCTAGACTAGGAAAGGTGCAGCGCAGATGGAACACAGTTTCCTCCTTCTGCGATATTGAAGTGCCCTGGCACCCACGTCAAGTGGATGTTGAGCTAATCAGCCATTTCATTCAAAGATGCCAGACAGTTCTGGGTTATCTCCGACGTCAAGCAGTATGATTGTAGCGTTTTAATAGCAGCCTGGCTGTCCGTAAAAATGCGAATATCTCTCGTAGATATTACATTATGCTTCAACCAGTCTATAACTTTCATTATCGCGATAAGTTTCCAATGACATTTTTGCAGGAGTAGAGCTACTTTCACTAAAGATCAAGCGAGTACTATTTAATATTGGAGGGGCACGCTGAGGAAGTTTGTACTTTCTGCTAAAGAGGACCAGCTCCGTTTTATCTGGGATTGCGTTCAGTTTGCAACTGCTTGCTCACTCAGAGAGGTAGCCAAATGCGGACTGCATGCGCTCATTAAGCGTGCAAGGATATTTACCGAAGACCGCAATAGCACCATCATCGTAGGCGACCACCTTGAAGCCTGGCCCATCTTGGTTTAGTAGAAGGTCATTAGTGAGCAAATGCCAAAGGGTGTATCAAACTCCACTTAGCGGTGTCCCTCTACTCACGTATCTGCCAACAGACGTCCCACCCAGATGTGTTGTCACGATCCGGACTCTAAACATTTAATCTATCCATTTTCTAAGTAACCCGTCTACCCCCAGACATACAAGGGCCCGAGTGATTGCCCCCGGTCTGTCGTTGCCAAAGGCCACCTCTATATATCCAAGAAAGTTACCATTGAATATTCCTTTATTATTCAAGTGATTTTTCAATGGGGCCAACAAGGGAGTGGAGAGCTATTTCCACCGATCGTCCCTTACAGTATTCGTGTTGAGATCCCGACAGCTCCTTCGGCTTTATTGAGCCTCTGGTGTTAGCCTCTATTTGACTTTCCAGTGATTTTAATATAAAAAAGTAAAAGGTTAAATGTCTTTGGGATAACAATGAGAGCCTTTTCCCGCCTTACGTGTAGATACTACTTTTACTTTAGTCCATTTTCTAGGAATGTGACAAAGTGTTAAGCTGCCTATGAAGATAACTTCCAGCAAGGGTAGGGTTAAGTCAATAGTTCGCTGGATATCCGCAGGGATAATGCCATCAAGTACTGCTGACTTGTATGACCTAAAAATTTTTATTATCCATAGGATTTTCCGCCTATTTATAATATGACTTACTGAATGTACACTCCTATTTATCTCGGGCCTCTCTGGAGCTAGTACTGAGTACTGCGGAAAATGCGTTTCTAGTAGTAGCTCCAAGGATTCCTCCTTATACGTAGCCCCACGGACCATCCGGTTGTTGTAGATAACTCGGGATGGATTACTAGAACATAGGACTCCGAGGACTCCTGTAGATTACCACATTAGAGCCACCAGACCCTTGTTTTGACTGCGCTTAGTACCTGTTTTCAGGACTTCCTTATAGCAGTCTCAATTTGCAGCAGCATCTGTGTTCCTCGCTTTCATGAACAGTATCCTGCATTTCATACGAGTACCTTGGCAGATCCGGATTGCTGATTTGTAGAACTTCCAGGATCTCCTTCGAGTTACTTGATTTCGCAGGGATCCAAGCTCGTACCCAAGGCCTGCAGAGAATTTCTTCTTCTAATTTGGCCCCAGGCCAGCCTTCACCCAGGCTGCCTATCGCCTTTTTGTATAGGGTTACCAACCTTTCGTTGGCACAGGCAGTCTTTACGTGACACCGATGCCACCCTCCGTTTCGGCAGGACGGAGAAGGTCTCGGATTCTCCTTCATTATTTTTAGGAAGGTGGCGGCTAAGGCCATATTCCTCCAGTTAAGGGTCGTAATACTCCCATTGTCTTGAACGCTGTCAATGACTGCCATAATCAGGTGCTACTTTAGCACCTCGTTGAATGGCCTGGTGACAGTGTTCAAAACCCTTTTCTTTTTTGCCTCCGTAAGCAATTCATTTTCAGATCTATGCCTTTTCAGATTTAAGATCTCAGCGGATACCACCTGCTTCGGCTCAGTGATACGTCTTGTCCACGCAAGCATATCCTTTTCTCTATCTGGTCTCTGCTTTCTTCCTGGTCTGATAGTTCGATAATTACAAGCCAGTATTTGTACCGTTGCCCTTTGGTTTTGGTTTCGCGAGGCCAGCCTCGTTCGTGCTCTTGCCCCGTTTTGCGCTTTGGAGACCAGGCCTAAAAGTAGAGAAAGTGGTCCACTTGTGCAGTGATCCGCAATACACAGGTAAGACTTCATAGTTAAATACTGGACTAGATTTAGACTGGGCCTCCAGCCTGGCCGGTTATCAGCATGGTACGGTTAACACCTTAACCCGAACCCAGTTGTTTACCGCCGTGTTTTCGCCTATAGTACACCACGGGATCGATACTTATGCCCGTATTACAAAATACCGAATGAACAAAATCCCGTAGATCACAAAAACAACGTATTTCAAAATCCCGTATTTCAAAATACCGTACAGCATGAATTTTTTTCGAGATTACGGGATTCATCAAATTAAAAAACATTTACAAAATATTTATGTATTTTAATTCATTTTTATTATTTTGAGACGTCGATGCCAAGCTTCGACATTGTTTTGGGTTCTAGGCAATTTTTTTCAATGCCATGAGCAACGGTCCAAAAGTTTGGGGAGTATTGAGGGTTTGTGTGATTAGGACCAGATATATAATTTTTTTTAAACCATATACTTATTTTCTTTAAATGCGGATCTGTAAAACTATTATGCAGTTCTTTATAATAGTCAGCAGTTTGATCAGCTGGCACTAATACCAAACTTTTAATCATTTTAATTTGTTAACTAAAACTCACCGTATGGCTTGGACTTGCCGCCAAATTATTTGTCCAAAATGGAACAAACATCCGCTAAACAAGGCTGAGGTAAAATACTCTTTTGCCGTAGGATTCAGGATTTTTTATAAAAATCACATAAGCCACACGGCTGAGCTCAAAACACATTTCATTGTAAACCACTTTTGTTTTTTTCTTCATAAGGCAGAACAAAAGTGGTACAATATGGCTCTACATCCATCAACCATAATAATTAAAATATTTATGTCTATAAACAGATTAATTTATGTGATTATTAAAATTCACAGTAAAGGTTTAAGACGTGTAGTCAATTTTCAGAAGCCTCTAAAACAGTTTCACTGTAAATATAAATTTTTAAAAAAAAATTTAATTTTAAATATTTTTTTTTTCTTTAGACAAAAGCACATTTAGACGTACTGGCCGATGCCCTATTAAGGTGGGCAAGAGGACGCTAAGCAACTTGTCATATACATAAAGTAAAAGAAAAAACTATACATAAACACAAAATTTCCAAACACAAAAAAAAAGTACTGTAAATTGTTTTGATTTAATATTATATATACATACATATATATATTATAAATAATTAAATATAAAATGTATATTTATTATTATTATTTATTTTATTTTTAAAAATAGAATATAAGACTTAAAAAAAAAAATATATAGATATATATTAAAAATAAAAAACAACAATTACAATTATATATTTTAAATATAAATAAATAATTTTAAAAAAATTAATTTTTTTTTCCTTTTTTTTAATATAAAAATAAATAACAATCAAATATTTATGTGTAAAAAATATAACAAAAAAACTTTTATAATTTTTATTATTTTACTTATCAGTTATTATTTAACTTATTAATTAATTAATTATTATTATTATTATTGTAAATTTGTTGTTAAAGTGTTTAGATTTATTTTTATATATCAAAATAAAACATAATAATTATTAAAAATATTTAAAAAAAAAAAAAAAACATCGGAAACTATTCTCATGGACATGGCAGCTAAAAAATCTGTAGATAAAAAAAAACAAATATAATTAATTAAAACAACATTAATTAATTTAGTGAAAAAAGAACAAAATTTAAATTAATAATTATAATCTATTTCTTGTAATTCTATATATATTTTTTAAATTAAAAACCAAAAAATTAACAAAAACTTTAAAAAAAAAAATTCAAGACTATGTAAAATTTTTAAAATTAAATTAAATTTTATTTATTTAATTTTATTATATAATTATGTAATCTTGTATCTAATATCTATAATTTAATCCAATCCATATCGTTTGAAAAGCAATTCATATTTATAATTAACAAAATTATATATTTTACAGTGTCATGTCAATTAAATAAACAAAATATCTAATTTATAATAATATAATTTGAACTGATACTCTACAACGAAAATAATTTTATTTTGTATTATTATTAATTACATCAAGATTACATAATAATAATAAAACACATTTAATTTTAAAATATTTTTAATTTCAATTATATTTTTAATTTACATTGTGGTTGTGGATTTTATGACTAAAAATAATTTTTAATTATTATTTATGCGTTATTTTTTAAACATAATAATTATTTAGTATATATCATGTGAAAGTGTTGCCTCCCCCCATTGAATTAGAATTTTTCAAGTGGCAATACTGTATAATACACTTTAAAATATGTAATACTCTTAAAACAGTATACCTATATATATATATATATATATATATATATATATATATATATATATATATATATATATATATATATATATATATATATATATATATATATATATATATATATATATATATATATATATATATATATATATATATATATATATATATATCTGTTAAACAAACAACTTCATTTAAAAATAAAAACACTGTCGTTGGTATTACTAACAAACAGCAAACAATATTGAATGGTTTCTCGCGTTATTGTTTTATTTTTATTTCTTATAATTATATAAAAGAAAAAATATGGCCTAACTAAATAAATAAAAATACAAAAGTCACATAAATCATACAAGATATAATTAAAAAAGTAATATTTATTACAGTAGAAAATTTCATTTTAGCGATAAATCGATAAAAAAAAATATAACAAAAGACAATTTTTGAGAGTAAAAAGACTTCATAAATTTAAAAAAATAAAATCTTAGTTAAATTTTCTAAAAATAAAAAAAAACATAATTATATAAAACAACAACAAAATAGCTAAACAACCTACCAGAATACTACCACCCGAAAACTAACTTACCACATCCCCCAAAAACACTCAACAATTTATTTTTAATTTTTGTTTAAAGTATTTATTTGTTTTATTTTTAATATTTTCACTCTATCAAATTATGTTTACCAATTTATTAAAACACAATAAAAATTTCAAAATAATTACACACCCAAATTTTATAGTAGTAATATTTAAAAAAAAAATTTGTTTTTTGTTTATTTGGTAATTAAAAAATAATTTAACACTTTTTGAAGAGGTATATAGCCGGTGGCGAGTGGGTGTGAAATGGTAAAAGATGGAGCTGAATTTATGCTACTGTGGTTCACCAATTTATTGGTAAAATAATATACTGAGGTGGCCTATCTTTTGGGCCAACCTAAAAAATCAAAAATTATTACTAATTTATTGCGAAACAAATTAAATGTTAATATTTTATTTTATGGAATAAACATAAAACACCATCGTATACGATTATATATTAATTAAATACTTCAAATAAAATTGAATGATTTAAATTACCATTATGATAATATATTTTATTATAACCGATATTAATTAATTTTATTATTATTATTATTATTGATAACCAAATATATAAATGTTTTTAAATAAATATAATATAAATTAAATTCATATATGTATATGTATATGCAAATTAATAATTAAAAATCAAAAAGTTAAAAAAATTAAAAAAAAAAAAATGCTTTAAATGTTTTATGCATGCATAAAAAATTATAATAAATATATATATAAATGTTTAAATTAATCAAAATTAAATTTAAAAATTTTCGCTTTGGGGAGATTAAATTTATTAACCGATTAAAATTTTTTAATGGAGGCTGGATTCAAAATGTAATCACACAAAAAAATTAAAATAAAAAAAAAAAATTAAAAACACATAAATCTTTTTCAATTATAGTGCCGGGTGATAATTTTTTTAATTAAATTTACAAAAATGTAATTATTTTTGTAATCAAAATTAAATTAATTATCCGGAGCCACCGACACTTTTTTGAATAAGGTATTTCATATATACGATTTATACTATGCAAACAACATACAGTATATATGGCTTCGGTTTAAATGTTACAATTTGAATTCAAATTAAAAAATTAGTTAAATAAAACTCTGAATTTAATTTCTTCAAATTAATTTATATTATATTATTATATTCAAATTAAATTATATTAAATAAATAATTAAACAAAAAAATAAAAAACCTTAAATTAATCACATATAATAATATTAAAAATATATATACTCAAAGTAGTAAACAAAACAAAAAATATGAAAAATTTGTAATTTTTAAGAATTTAGAAATTTAATTATATAATTTTATTTGAAGTAATAAAAAATTTTGTTAACATCTTGGAATAATTAATATCGTATATAAAATTTGCAGAGCCCTTCTGAATTAACAAATTTAATCATCGTTACAAAAAATATAATTAACTATTTAATTTGTTTTACGATTAGTTACAATAAATTTCAATTTTGATTTAAATATCTGAAAATTAAATTTAACCACATTGCATTGAAATTTAGCGCTCTAATTTTTCACCACTTCGCACAGAACTTTACAAAGGCAATTTATTCTCAAAAACTGTGATTAAGTTTAATATAAATACTAATTTTGTTTATTAAAATTAAACCGTTAAAAACTGTTAATCTAATTTTAATTTTTATTTAACTTCTGTTTAATTTTATTGATAAACTTGGTTTTTTTTTTAAATAAATGTTTTAAACAAAAATTAAATTGAATACAAATACACAAAAAATACATTAAACCAAAATTTAAAATTTCTCTGTATCTCTAACTAATTTCTAAACTAAAACAAAAAAAACTATCGAAAATTGGAACAAAATAAAACTCGTTTGTTTGTTATTATTTTAAAATTAAAAAAAAAATTAAAAATTATAAGCAATGCACTTAACTTATCAAAAAAAAAAACAAAACAAAACAAATCAAATTGCAATATTTATCACAAACAAAAAATTAACCATATTTTATTTGAATTAATTTTAATTTTATTTTTAAGTTTTATAATTTTAATTTTAATAAAAATAAAAATATTTTATTATACACAAATATATATACGTATATATATTCAAAAAATATTATATTGTTATTTTATATTGTAAATATATTTAAAAAAAAAAAAAATACATTAAATATATATTATATATACTTATATTAATAATAATTAAACAAAAAACAAAAAATGCACCATTTTGCACTTATTTATTGCACAAATTATTTTTTAGATTTATTATTAAATAAATTAATTAAATTATAAAAAAAATATTAAAAAACATTAAAAATAAATTTAAAAACCATATTGCACTTATATTTATTATTATTATTTAATTTATATAATTTTATTAATTTTTTTGTTTTTATTTTCTTGTACCGCACTTATGTATATAAATATTTGACTATTTAAAATAAATATTATTATTTATTTTAATAAAAATCTCCAAAATATTTAAATGTGAGTGTGTGTTTTTTAGTGTTTAACAAACCAAAAAATAACTAATATTTTCCTAATTTTTCATTTAAATAAATAAATCTCATTCTATTTCATAAGAATATATTAAAGTGATTAAAAATTTGAAATTTAATATGGCTGTCTTTTCCGTCCAATTCTTAAACGAAAACAAACAAAAAAAAACTAACAAAATGGCGGAATTAAAAAACACGCCATTTTGTGTATTATTTCCTTGTCCGCGCCCATTTTATATACTCGTACATACACAAAACACAAAATGATGAGATTTATCCTATAAAAAAAATTTTTTAATTTCACTATTCTGTCCAGTTATTTAATTTTTAATATTATTTAATTTTTTAATTTATAATTATATTGTATGTATTTTGAAAAATTGCACTGCACAGAAAATGTGATATTTTTATTAAAAAAAATAAAATAAATTAAAAAATTATTAAAATTTAATATTTAAAGTAAATATAAAAGAAATATTTATATATGAGAATTAATGTGTTTTATAATTTTTGGTTTTATTATTTACTATAATTTAAATAATTAATTTTTATTTTATTTATTTTATTATTATTAAAAAGATTAGAAGTAGTCACATGTACCTAAAATAAAATAATAAATGAAAACGAAATATGAAATTTTATAGGTTTTAATGAGGTGTGAGGGTGGCCTTATAAAATAAATAGCCTGAAGTTACTAAAAACAGTCCAACTAATTATCAATCAGAAAAAAAAATTCAAAAATTACGTCGCCCACGTACACGATTTATTTTTACTGACCTGCCTGTTATTAAATTATTATTTTTGTATTTCAAATCATATTAAAATTAAAAAGAAAATGTCCTCTTATATTATTTGATTTTTTATTATTTTATAAACATCCAAAAATTCTAGAACCCGTCCTTTAATTAAAATTCTATATACAAAAATTTTAAACAAAAAAAAAAAAAATATAATAATCAAAAATTTTAGGCCTTCGTGAGGAATATTTTCTATATATATAAATTTGAAATTTATTTCCAATTTAATTTATTTATAATTAAAATTCATATTTATTTTTTGTAGTATGAATGAAAATTTAAAAAATAAATGTATCAAAATAAACTAAAAATAATTGTTAATTAAATATTAATATATGTGTGATAGTTATTTATTTACTATAAAATTTAATAATCAAACACATTTTTATTGTTGTGATTGCACAAAATGCACCAAACGCACCATGTTTTTTATTATTATTAACTAATTGTTATTTAATATATATTAAATAAAAACAAAATCATTAAATTTTTAATTTTTTTTTTTTTTGTTAAATGTTTCGAAATTAAAAAATATTTCCAACATGTTTTTATTAAAAAATTAAAAAATAAGTCAAAAAAATATATAATTATATAAATATAAACAACAGATGAAAAATAAAAATAATGTTCCGATGTTTAAGAATAACATTTATTATAGAACAATAACAAAATGAAATTATGAGAAAATTAAAAATAAAAATGTTTGGAAAATTACAAAACAGAATTACTAAATAAACTAAAATATTTTGAGGTTGGAAGTGAAACAAGGAATACAAATAATTAATATTATATAATTTGAGAATTTAACAACGATACCAGCGGCAATCAAATAAATAAAAATATATGTGTGTATATTGAATTAAATAAATGAAAATATAATAATACAGAAAACCCCAAACTAGACGCGAAAATTAAAAAACATTAATTATTATTTAAATAAATTATATCAAAAGTTTAAAAGCTATTTTTACTTTTTTATTTGATTTTTATATGTCACAACCCACCCAAATAATATTATTACATAACAAATATACATTTAGATTTTTATTATTATTGTTACGGTTTAATTTAATTTCTCACAAATATAATATACAAAATAGAAAACTTTTGATATTTTTGTTTTAAATAAAAATTTAAATGACATAAAAAACAAAAACTTTATATGACTAGAATATATATTATATTAAATAAATGAATAACAACAACATCAAGAAATTATGACGAATACACTCTTGTGAATAATTATTTAATTATTAATTTTTATTTCTATAAATATATATACATATATATACAATTTTTTTGTATTTTATTAATTTATTTAATTTCACAAGAGACAAAAAAATAAAAATGAAAGATTTTTTTTTTTTTTGGCTTGAAATTATAAAAAATAAAATAAACAAAAAAAGTTCCTGTGAATATTAAATTTAAAAAAAAGAAAAAAAAATCTTTCATCATAATATATAAATTAAAATAAATTAAAAAAATAAAAAAAACAATAGAATTAATTAACAAAATGTTATTATAATTTATTTACAACATTTAAATTTTACGTTATTATTAAATTTAAATTTAAACAAAACATATATAATTAATTAAAATACAATCTAACAAACAAAAAATGGAATGAATAAATAATGTAAATTTAAAAAAAAACAGTTTTTAATGAAAACAAAAATATTAACTAAAAATGAACAAAAAAAAAATGCTATAATTATTATGATTGTTTATTATTATTATTAAAAAAAAAGCTAAAAAAAAAACACAAGAATATTAATTATTATTATAAAAAACAAAAATATTTTTATTATATCATATTATTATTAAATATAGATATTATATTTATAATTTTTTGTATTATTATTTATTTATTTATTATATAAGTATTATTTTTATCATTATATTGATTATGATTATTCAAGAAAAAAAAAATTATATTAACAATAAAATATAAATGTAAAATAAATGCCTCAGTCAGTATAAAAAAAATACAAAAAAAAAAACAAAAAAAAATAATTAGGGCGTTTTTATTAAATTATAATTTTTTTTTTTTTTCAGTGTAAGTTTCAACTGCAAATTAAATGCCGATTTTATAGACGGTTTGTATAAAAATATTTTTTGTTAATTCTCTGCGAGCAATTAATTAAATTCCTAACCTTATAAATTCGTAAAATCATCCTGAAAATTAAAATATAGAATAGGTTCTGAAATCTTATCCCCAAATTTCAATTCGTTATTTATTTTAAAAATATTTAAATAATAAAATGCATATAAAGGTCATTACTGGCCCCTTATTGAGTCAACAATCTGCCTCCAATAATTTCGATCCTGGGGCTGAAGAAGCCAAGTCGTTCTCTACACTGTAGAGCCATCGACGCCTGCAACGACCTCTGCCTAATTCGTTCGGGATCAGCACGAGGTAGGAGGGAACTCGCTGAGTTCTTAGTTGATGTATAATGTCGGGGATCTTCATCAGATCTCTAATCTCAACATTGTACAGAGCTCGATATGTGCCATCTACCTCGAGTTTAGAGCCGTAATTCATCCGCATGTTTCTTCTCTCAAATATAAGGAGCCATCTCTCATACTAATCCGTCAGCGCTTAATTTTCAAAATCAAACATAACAACGGGCCTGATCAACGCTTTGTATGATTCAGATTCACGGCACTTGACGGGTGTTTAGATTTTAGGAGTGGCCTTAGGGGATAGAAAGCAAGGCTGCAAGGCGCACTTTTATATCCTCACAAAAGACCTAATCAGTGACTGATCGACTCGGACAAAATCCTCCTTGATAGTCACCAACCAGGCCCTCCGCTAGAGGGGTGAACAGTAACTTGTATACTGTGCAAAGAAGAGCTATACCGCGATAATTCTCACACTTCACAGCGGTTTCCCTTCTTTAAGATAGAGTACATCGCGGCCACCCTCCATTCGTCAGGCATTACTCCGAATATCAAGAGCTCCGAATTAACGCAGTCCATCCCAAGTAAGCGGTTTCGTTTCAGTCTCTGCATGGCTCTAGTGAATTCCACATTGGATGTGTCATCAATGCCAAGCTCCTTGACACAGAGGTTTCCATCCCGGTCCCGAATGGCAATTGACGCACGCCTGAAAGTATGCTGCAATACAGTAATTCCTTAAAAGAAATTAGGCGAACTGCGCTCATTGCTAAGTTGTTGTACTTTCAGGATCTCGGTCTACCACCATTCTTGCTTTTTCCGTCTACAAATCCCGTTAGCGGCCCTCACAACGCAGCACTGACAACCGAAGTTTTAATTATCTCCCAGACAGAGTTCACACAGTCAGACTGGTAATGAGCGTCCTCGATGTTATCGCTGATAAGATCCTGATATCGTTTCTTTTGATCTTCATTTATCAGGCCTTCAAAGTCGAAACGTTCGTTGCGTTCGAGTACTTGAGCGATATTCAGTTTTCATTTTATTGATTTTATAAACAGATTATTATTTACGGATGCGGGTCGTCAGCCCAGCGATCCAACCGTTTAGTTGCTTCCTACGACAAGCATAGGATACTGTGATAGTATTCTTGAAAAACATGTTCGTGCAATTTAGGTTTACGAGACATGTGAGTGCTTCCCGACCAAAGGAGCCAAAATTTAAAAATAATACATTTATTAAATTCTAGAAACTGTCAAAATACTAAATTGCACAAAATAGTCGCTACTATCAAACTTAGCTTTCCGCCCCATACATGAACTCGCACCCAACCCTGCCTCTGCGTAAAATCAGTTGTTGCTTGTAGAAAATAAATGAACAAAATAGTCACTTATAACAGTTGTTGTAATTATGTATGGTATCTCCAATTCCTTCACCCGTTTCGGATGTAAAACCTGTTTCTTTGCCCGACATTATAGATGATTCGTACATTCAAAGATCGGTTTCTACATCTCCCATATCGCGATGGCTTCCTTGTTCGTAAGCGTTCGTTTTGCGGGTACAACCAAACAAATTTGGAAAAACCATCTACGTCACAGAAAATGAGTTTATTTTGTTTCCTTACTATAATTTTCGTATACACACCTGAGTTCAAACGACGGCGCAACACACATAAAATTAGAATTCAAGACAACGCGTCCACATAACGCTTCCTGTAATGTACACGAAACATTTTCAAATGCCAAAAAAACTATGGCCAAAAAGTTAAGCTCGTTGCTTAAGTATCTCTCTTCATATACGCACTTATTTTTCAACTGTAGAAGAATACAGGGTGCATAGCCTAACCCTCCCAATTCTGCTACATGACGATGGCACCTATCTTATAGGCGTCTGTGTGCAGACATTTTGTTCTGAGACGCGGCTTTACAACACCTTCTTCAATTTCGTGACCAATGATATTCCACCCGTGTGACCAAAAACATACACTTGGACCAATTTATATCCAACCTATATTATTCTCAGCGAAATTCAGAACTCTCTCCAGTTTTCCACTGATTCTTCCGCTGTGGCACGAATAGATCATCTATGTATAGGAAAATATGATTTTCTCGAGACATTGTGAGTTGCACAGCCCAAACGGTATTGTCGGTATTGTCCAAACGGTGGGACGAAGGCTGTATACTAAATCGATTCGTTTGTTATGGGCACATGGAAAAACCCATTCCGCTAATCAAATGAACAGAAAAATGTTGTGGTCTATCTGGCCATCTACAATTGGCAATGGATACCGGTCCTTTATGATCATTTTATTGAGTTTATGGTAGTCGACGCAGAGCCGTTTTTTTCATTCTTTTTGTTGGCTAATAAAATTCGGACTAGAAAATTTCTGGTGAAATTAGAGATGATTACATGCCTTTATAGACAATTTGGTTACGAATAACCTCTGTCTCTAAAGACAATTGTCTTCGTGATTTTTGATAACTTTGATTATTATCCAACAAAAGAATCTCGATTTTGCAACTCGACGTTCCCTTTTTGCCGTCTTAGCCAATGATCATTTTCTGAACTATTTCCGCCAGAGCTCTGTTTTGTATGTGTTTTAAACTTATTTCATTTTCTCGCTCGATCTCCACAATCGCAAGTTCGATTATTAACTTCCAGTAACCAACGCTCTCAGACCTTATTACAGTGTTAGTATAGTAGCTATTTCCACACAATAACAACAAACGGCAGAACACCATCCTCCGCCACATGCAGAACCAACTCCGTGGATTGATGTTATCCCTTGTTACAGTTCTAGCTCGCCGAATGTTTTGAATTTTTGCCGTGTTTAAAAATTTAGATCTTACACTGTTGATAACTGCGTACACCTCAATATCGATCCTTTTAACGTATCGATCGGCACCTTTTCGAATGGCTGCACACATTTTCGATGTTTTTCGAATTTCGTGGTAGGATTTTTCGCACCGCCATTTTCAATGAATGAACGCACTATTTTCTGCGACAGCAAATTCTTTCCTCAAGAACTTTTGTAGAATCCCCCATTTTGATATCAACGCACTTATACGACGCGCCTTCATTGCATCACCCGCCTGTTGGATAAACGGGTAGCCAACACGAGATCATTTCAATTTGGGGACGATCTATTAAGATTTTGTAAAAATTCCTCGGAACATCTTTAAATCATGCGGACATTCTAAAGATATCCCGTTACATGGATTCACTGATGCTAGAGCGAGAAGGCATAAGAAGCTGCAGTTTATGTGCGACTTCGTAATTCAATAATATCCAATATGCTCAAAATCTCGCGTGGTTGCTTTAAACCAAATAACATTACCACGACTTGAGCTATGTGCTGCTCTACTCTTAGTAAAACTGATCGAAAAATTGGCCTCTGTTATAATTTCGTTGTTAATGACCATTTATATTGGACTCAATAATGGCCCTTTGCTGGATCAATTCGTCGCTCATTAAACGGAACACTTATATGCGAATCGAGATTTGATCATATTAACTCGCGATCTAAATCAAAAAACTTTTCGCACATCGAATCGAAATTAAATCCTGCTGACATAATATCTAAAGGAACATAACGCCTAAATTATTGCTGCATTGGGATTGTGGTGAATTGGACCACCATTCTTACTGTCTATACTGATGAAGTGTGGAACAAGAACAATTTTATATTTGGTCAGTGTTTGTACTTTCGGCTGCATCCTTTTTAAAAATTCGGAGAATTTACAGTCAATTCAACCATCATCATTCGCTGAAATTTACCACGGTCTGCAAGAAAAATGACCGATTAACGGAAAACCTCTATACGTTCAACACCACGTGGTAAGGCATCAAATGAGGCAGTAGTTCATCTTAAACTCGTCTCAGACTTGTCTTCGGATGCGTTTTTGGTAGCAACTCGATGATTCATTATTACCATAGGAATATGACCATTTCAAGAGTACTCTAATAAAGGAACTAATTTTGTCGGTGCTAACTCTAAACTGCACGAACTTAACAACTTGTGACAAGCCAGTCAGACAAAAGCTAACGTATGTTCAATTCGTAAAAATGATAAAACGAAGGCAATACGACCGCCATATCACAAACCGATATTCATATTTCAGAATAGTTGAGGTGCGATGAGTCAACATTACTGGATTATGTTGTTTCTATGCGCAATTAGTTTTATTATTTTTATGTCGAACTAAATTTGTGTACAACGACCGCTCTTATATAGTTTCTCCATGACAAAAAGTGAAATCGGTCGAATCCGCCGTAATGTAGATACGAAATTTTGTACATATATTCTTTATTTCAAATATAATGCCATCTATCAACAAGCTCGACCCAACTTCCATTTTATTATTATTATTTTCGTTTGACGTTTGACACAAAAACAAAAACACATTCATAGACTGAAAACAAGCAAAAAAATATTTTTTTATAGTTCGGTATAGTAAAGTTTATTTATTTTTACAATAAATTAAGTAAAATCGTAAATTAAAATAATTATAAAAAGTAAAATGGCGGTATTACCACCCGATCCCGTATATATATTACGACATAATAGTGTTGATAGTGTAAATTCATTATGTTTTCATAATTGCAACCGATTGTTTGCTGGATCGCTTCGCGGTGCCGTTAATCTCTGGGACATGGACACAAATCGCTTAATATTGCAGCTGAATACCCAGCACAATAATCCAATTCTAGCCATGTTACACTCGAACGATTATTTGGTAACACAATCGAAGGGGAATTTCATTAAAATATGGAAGCTAACAAATTCCGGCTACGAGCCGTTCAACGATTTCGAAACAATTGGTGACAATAATGCGCATCCCGGATTTTGTCGCATGGTCCCATGCCCGAATATGAATTCGGTTTTATTACCAAAATGTGATAATTCAATTATGATGTATGACCTGAATAATTTTACGCAAAATTTACTGTTTAGTTATGACGACAGCCACAAAAAGCTGGGCTCGATAATGGCAATGAAATATCTGAATTTTAATACGGGACAAAATTATGTGTTGGCTTTATACGAATCGGGCGATTTTGCAACGTGGGATTTGCGGAGCTTAAAACCAGTGCATTTGATTAATTTTAATCAGTGTTCAAGCGATGGTAACGATTGCCCCATTGCGCTCGATTACAATGTAGAAACGAATCGTGGCATTTATGGTGGAACATCTGGTAATTTGGGTGTAATCTCATACAATCGGCCAACTATGGAACTGATGCAAAAGAATGAGATACAAATTAAAAATCCCGGTGTCAATTGTATCAATATACGAAAAGACTGTAAAATTTTTTCAACTGGTGGTTGTGATGGTCGTGTCAGAATATTCTCGTGGAAAAGTTTAAGACCATTGGCTGTGTTAACGGATCACAAAGATTCGATTTTAGATATAGCATATTCGAATGAAAATGTATCATTTTGGAAGTCGCCTATTATGGCAGCTGGCGGAAAAGACGGCCAAATTACTTTGTGGGACATTTATAACTAAGCAAATTGGAACAAATCAACTAAATAAAAATTCTACTTATGTTTTGTTAAAATTTGTGTCAGAAAATAAATATTTATTTACGGTTAAACTATTCATTAGTATCGTGTTAATTTATTAGCCAGTGATTCATAAACAATGTTCCGTGGAACATTGGATATGGTTTTTAAAGAGCCGGCAGTAGCGGTAATAATCCATTCGAGCTGAAAGTGGCCAAAATTACTTTATTTTCAGTATCTGACATCTAGTGATAGTGAAATATATTAAAGCTAGGGCAAAGGTGGTAATGCCATTGGCCTTTCAAACCGTTAGTAATCCATGCAAAGTGTGTTGGTGATCAGTGTGTTTTTACATGAAATTGCCTAAGAAAATTGTATTTTCTACCACCTCTTTCAGTCATTGAAACCTTCATAACCGTTAAACTCTGAGGAAGGTTACTCGTGATTATGCCTGGAAAACATAAATATGAGTGGTCACATTTGTTGAGTTGATAACTTGATGAACACTATTTCCACACGACAAGAATTTCATACATTACTACCCAAATGCTTTTCACAAATTGTAATGTCATTGCTAAGTGTACGAATATCAAGTACAAATTCCAATTGAGAGATGGCAGTAAAAAATCTCACAATTTTGACATCTTCACGAATTATTCGAGAAATCGGCATAATTTCTGAAATGAAAACTCATATCTCATAAATAATTTGTTTGTGTGAATAGTTTAAATAATTTCATTCCATTATCCATTCCATAAAATTTAGTAATTTTTTCTCATTTATTCAAAAAAATATGTCATCGCGAAAAAATAAAAAATCAATCGGTTGTAAACCAACTGAACAACAAAAATCTCATTTGATTGAATATTTGGAAAATCATACATATTTAGTTGAGTATGAGATTTAAATTGTTTGTCAAAGTACATAAAGATATAATTTTATTTTATTTTCTTAGAGGTGATATGATGGGCCGCCAAAAGTCCGAACCCTGGAATGAAGTAGCTGAAGAGTTGAATGCGTTGGGTGGTTCCCAAAAATCTGGAGCGAAATGGCTGAAATTCTGGTATGACCAGCGGTAAGTAAGCATAAAGTGCTAATTCTTAACAATACCAGCATAATTTTAACGGATTTAATTGTTTTAGTACTTATATCCGTGACCGACATGCTGAACTCAATAATAAGGCGCGTAGAAAGATGGTTTCTGATCCATATGCTAAACGCCGAAAATTTAACGATTATGAAAACCGAGTAATGGCCCTCTTAACATTGTCGTCTGCCAAAAAAGAAAATGCCAGAGCCGGAAACATAGCTCAAAATTTAGACGAATTTATACTCCCAAATGAGACAATAGAAGAAGAGACATCAGAATCTAGAACAGATCTCACTGAAAACTTAACTAGCGAATCTTTAGTTAAAACCATTGAATCCGAATGGGACAGCGATGATTCAAGATATTCTCAACAGCTGGAATATACTAGAAAACGTATAAAAGACGTCCTGCCTCATTCTCCAGAAATGTTAAGTGAAGTAAATATTAAATCAGAATGTAACAGTGAGATTAGCAGTTCTTCCGTACCTTTCCCAGAGCTAGCTCATACGAGTACATTCTCCAAACCTAATGATCAAGCTGATGTACCTCCACCAATATTGGTAATTGAAGAAAATATTAAATTCGAAAATGATCGTACTGAACCTAGTAATACTAGCCCTGTTCCAAGCGTGCAGCACACAAACCGAATCACTACAAGAGATACTGAATTCTCGAAACCAGTTGGATTGAGAAAATTGTCTGGTTATTGTTCAAGTTGTAAAAACATTTCGAACAAATTTGAAAAGGATATTCAACTTAAAACATTGGATGCAATCGAAGCGACTGAAAAATTTACCCGGGAAATGGAAATGAAAAAATTACAAGTGGAGGAGAGAAAAGTTGAAGCGCTTTATAAATTAATTAATGTGGTTCAAAATGGTTTCGACCGGCTCGCAAATTTGTGATTGAAGAATTTTTGAAATATTTTATTTTAAACTGTGCATAATAAATTTATATGACACATTAACTGGAATATCTTTTTTTATGTAATTCGTAAAATATTTGAGTTGCTTGAATCAAAATGTTAGTTCCGAAATTGATCACTAATAACAGCGCTAATTTTGCGCGCTGTCAAATTTCAACAGTCCGCTATCTATATTACAACTGAAGCTAGGGCACAAGCGTTTCTGTTGAACGGGAGCGGAATCCATTGTATTCTAGGCTTTAAAACATATTTTGTTGTTAATTTCAAATTTTCAATAAAATATTATAGTACAGTTTTCGATAATATAGGATTGTAAACAAACTGGGGTTATCGTTTTATATAGTATGCACAGGAAGAAAAAGGTAAACAATAGTAAATTTGTAATATTGTTTTCCTTTTTCTTCTTTGCCTACGATAGCCGTCGAAAATAGTGGGCGAATTCCATAGTAGGGCCTCTGAGGGGTAGAAAAAACTAATCGTATAATCGCATTCACATGTGTCTTAGCTAAATTTGGTGTTATTAAAAAAAATGAGAATTTCGAACCTTTCAATAAAGCTTGATTTACATTGAACGATTAAGCAGATCTGCAAGAAACGTCAAAAATAACTAATAATAACTATAATAACTAAAATAACTATAATATTTTAAATTATTTTCAATGTGTGTACAAAATTTAGTATATTATACATTTTAAGTACATGAATTGACGTCTGTTTATAGTAGCAGATGAAGCTCGACATCTTTTTTTCGTTTGCATCTGCTTTTTTTTGGTTTACTGGGATCGTTTTGGTATGATTTTTTTTTGCAGACGATATATTTTTCTCGTTCTCGCTTTAATAAATTTTAATCATTGTATCTCAGGTTTTTTGTAGACGTCGAAAGTCGTCAAGTGTAAATCAAGCTTAATAGTAAACACATCATTTATGGCTTTACGAAATGATAGTCTTAATTTAGGTAATACATATATAATCTCATTAGCTTACATTTATTTAAAAAGCAGCTCTAGTACAAATCTTTATTGTAAGATGGCGTGCAACTTTATTATACCTTATACCATCTACATGAATAATGTTGATTGTTGACATTACACTGCCGCGAACTTTGACAGGTGTGATGGTTATTGTCGTCAAATTTAAAATAATTTGTTTTTACCAACTAATAAAATAAGTTATAATTTACTGTTTTTGTTAAATATGTCAGCCTCAGGTGGGAAAAAAAAATGGCGTGTCCGAGCTAGTGACTCACAAAAATCATATGTGCTTGAGTTTATGGAAAAACATCCTCAACTTGTGTCCAGAAATCATGAAAATTTATCAAACACTAACCCCAACATCAAACGAGAGTTATGGAATGAATTAACCGAGAAATTAAATGATATAGGTCATGCTTGTAAAACGGTAGATACATGGCAAAAATATTGGCGCGATCAACGGTTGGTATTAACAAAATTGATCATATTCCCAAAAGTGCCAATATATATTAAGTTTGTTTTCTTTTTATTTTAGTGCATTTGTTAAAGAACGACATGCCGCTTATATGCGATCATGTAAAGGTAATAGTCGGAATCTTCGAAATCGAGTTAAACCTCTAAATGACTATGAAAAAAGGGTTTTCGCACTTATAACGACGGAATTAGAAAAGCCTGATTTTTTCGTTGTCGAATATGTTGATAGTGATAATGAAATGGTTAGCCCAAAGCTGGAAATAGATGATGAATACTCTCAATTAGAATCATTGTGCGAACCAAGTTTATCGTCAAACAAAAAGTGCTCACCACCATCAGTAGAACAACGCCAATCACCACCAACCCCTCCAACATCAACGTCATCATCAGTTCCAAAAATAAAGAGTATAAGAAGTCTAATGCGCGAAGATGAAAAAAAAAATAGTAAAAAATTTAATGGAAATCAAAAACGTGTTAGACTTGGCCGAGAACTAGAACGAAAAACTATAGCTCTATTGGAAAAAAATGAAGAATTTAATAGAGAAATGGAAATTAAAAAATTACAAGTGGAAAAAGAAAAGGTGGAAGCCCTTAAGGAATTGGTTACAGTTGTGAGACTTGGATTCGCTTGTATAGCGGGGCAACAATTAAAGTGATTGCATGGTTATGGATATGATGTATATTTTTTTAAATAAAACTTAATTAATTTATATTATGAAGAAGAAATTTTGATAAACCATCCACACATGACACATATACAGGAGATACAAGAAAATAATTAATTACTAAACTGCGTGAGTCAGCCTTTCTCTCCAGCTACAAAGAGTTGAAAAAGAATCGACACTAAAATATGCTAACTAAGGTGTTTGATTCGGTTTAACATGAGAGATTCATACAAGCTCTACGTGCTATACTTCGTCCCCAAGATGATTAAATCATTTCTGCATAATCCGTATATTGTATGTTCACATACATTCATGTCTTGCCAGCACTTCTACGAATTTAGGGTAATTGAAAAAATACCTCTGTATCTGTTTAATATTTAAATAAAATTTTAGAATCTTATATTTGCTATATTTTTGATAAACTTCTTTCTAGAATGCCCATAGACTCAAAACAGGAACTAATACGCTTGTTGGATACAGCCTTTGTTATTGCATCGGAAATCATAGCCTCAGTTGGAATATACTATATATCGATGTACTTTGTTCTCGCATGATGCGACCATTACTGTTGGCTAGATCGATGGCTCCCTTGTTATTACAATACGAAACCGTATCTTTCAATGGTTCAGAGATAAATTTCTTCTGCAGATTCTTGCAGCCACAATAATTCCTGACGATAAACTTAAATATTCGGTTTCTGTTGTGGAGAGAGCTACATTCTGCATCCTGAACACATTACCAGTTGTTGACCATTTATCGTCCAAGTTTCCTGCCCAAATTCAATAAGCATATTATACAATTGCGATGGATTATCATAACTATATTCCAGTGCGCCTTTTCCGGACTACTATTAAATCTACTGAGCTCACCTGCTGCTTATGTTAAATGTCGAGCCTCGTCACGTGTGCTGCTAACATAAAGCTTCCTGATGCGGCATATTCTTCATTTCGGTAATATGCAATTCATTTTCCAACGGTGTAGAAATCGGGTTGCAGTCCTGATTCCCAAGGGCCTCTTGATCCAAACTAATATTTCCACAACGTCTGTCACGAGTTATACGTATGTCCAAAATATAATTCGGGTCGACATAAATTGCGGCCACAAACATCTTGATTTCATCGGCTCTATACAAAGTCCAGTCTAGATGCAACATCTCTCGGCAGTATATACGTGGCTACGTGCAATAAATATGATGTGTTCGATACCTTGACTATTTGAAAAATGCCTTGACATCTACGTTTGATATTGATTTTGAACTTGGCCATTGACAATTGACGTAACGAATAACTATTTGAAGTATTTCACATTGCGTGTTGCCTTTGCATTGATTATCATCGAATCATCAAACTTATTAAGTAGAACTTTATTGGATAAGTTCAAAATGGCTCGTCCCGTGCGTAGACCATCATGGATCCTGAATTGCAATTGAGGAATCATATATTTCTATTACGGCTGAACTTGAAGAATAATTGGTAGAGCTGAAGGAGATCTAATCGGCGAGGAAAACCCCGGTGAACACAACCTATATGTCCACTATATATATGGTGGCGGGTACCTAGAATGAAAAATGTTTATTGTCGTCTTTGATTCACTCATTCATGAAAATCTAATGTTAAGTGACCGCACGAAATTTCAAGACTTAAAGCCGTCGATTACTGGGGTCGCTGCCGGTACCATAGCTGCAGTTGAATTGTCAGACGAAAACTACGAAATTGCACGATAACTCGTCAAAAAAAGGTTCGAAAAGGAGTGTGAAAGGCATTTTACAAAGTTCACCACGCATGACCGTGCCATAAAATTGAACACACCCCACTCCATGGTAAAACGAATTCGAGTTCAGGAATAGTAGCCTATACGTGCTACCGAGTTATTAAAAGGCCAAATTGTTCAGATAACAAAAACTTGTTCATGTATATAAAAACCAACAACTTTCCTATTATTGTGGCAGGATTGTACTGTCCACCAAGACATTCTTCGAGTTCTTGAAGCGTCTGAGAAAGCGGTTCATAATAGGTGGTGACTGCGTGAATCCATTTCAAATGGAAAACCAACATATTGGCCAACTGACCCAGGAAAAATACCTGACCTGATCGAGTTTTTTATACCCAAAATAATTTCTGGACTCTGCTACATCCCTCTTTTATACTTGGCAATCAATTGGAAAAATTTGAAAATTTTAATTGAAGATAATTTTAATAGAGTTATTAGAACTAATCGGTTAGATAAAATCTAATTCAAAAAATGTTAGCCCGAATGCCGCTTGAACTCACGTTCACTAACCAAACGCCCATTACTTTGCTTACTTGACCACTGCCGTACAATTTCATTACTGATAAATCCATCTTTTATACTCTCCATTTGAATAGAGAAAAATGAAAATTTAACAGAATCAGAATTTAATTAATTTGTAAGAAATTAAATTAAATTTTTTTAGCCCTAATCGAGACCTCAACTCAGCTATACCTATTTGTTATACTTTCAGGTTGTATAGGGAAATTTTTTATTTGGACGTTATTCATGTACTGACTTAAACTTAAAATTTTTATATGGTCAGTCGTCAATATTGTGGCCCGCCTAGAAAATCGCATCAAGAATCATTGACTGGAACGGAAGTTTTATAATTTTTAAGAACATAAAGAGGAATAGCTTGTCAGATTTTTAACTTCTTCGAAACTGCACTTTACAGTTCAGTTAAGTTTTAACGATATTAATGTAGGAGCATTTTTGGTTCAACTCAGCTTCTGTTAAAAAATTTCTCAAGTTTCTCAATTCAATTGGAAAGTATAAAAGATTTGTATAACATCAAATATATATACGGTGGTGGGCGAGGAAGTAGAATGCTTGACTTTGGATTCGTGGGCGTAGGTTTGAGTCCCATAGCGACGGTATTATTTTAATTTAATTTCTCCTGTATTCAAATTAGTTCACACAACACACAGCTTCTGGTAAACATTTTCATATTTTTCAAGTAGTGACATGTATACAAGACGGGTATAATATAGCGATGGTGAAATAAATGCAGAGTCCATAGTCTTTCCTAAAATTTTCAATATTTTCTATTCAAATGACAGACAAAAAAGATTTGTATAGCATGAAATATATGTATATGCGGCGGTGGTCCAGTAAGCAAAATCAGTGAATTTGGATTTATGGATCTAAGTTCGATTCTCGACCGAGCCAAACATTTTTTGATTTAACTTATTTAATTACCGTGCCATAAAATTTAACACACCCCACTCCATGGTAAAACGAATTCGAGTTCAGGAAGGCTATAAGTGCTATCGAGTTATTGAAAAGCCAAATTGTTGAGATAACGATAAAATATGTACCAGACTGATACCGAAATGGTCACAAAATTTAGTGGATGAGTTTTGATGGATGACGAAAGATGCATAAAATTAGTTTTGAAACACTTCAAGTTAGATACATTTGCAAAAAAATGTATGATTTGGCTAGCAATTTGCAGTTGTGGAGTCTGGTTTTTGTCACATTTTTCATAACGACGTATTTTGCCGCTAATTCTTCAACATGATTCAACAGTAAAGTTTTGACCATATTGCTCGTTCACACGACTCTAATTCCAACAGAAGCAATAAATTTGCACGATAATCAAATCAATTTGCACGATATTAATCAAAATTATCTCACAGAGTTCACAGGTTTTCGATGTATCGAAATTTTTTTGGGTATAGTGGCCCTCAAATCTAGCTGGTTTATTCATATAGACTTTGGACTTTGCATAGGCCCAAAGAAAATAGTCTAGGGATATCACACGATCTAAATAGTTCAACGATCCGAACCGTAAAATTAATTGCTCGCCAACATGATTTTTCATTAAGTACATTGCTTCGCGCGCTATATGTCAAATAGCACCGACTTCTTGGAACCAAATGTCGTCGAGGTCGGGCTTCAATTTCAGGCACCAAATATTTTATTATAATTGCGCAATAACGAGCACTATTCACAGATACATCCCAGCCGTCATTTGTTTTGAAGAAATATGGACGAACGATTTCAAAGGTGCTGAAAAGCTGAACAATTTGTGGACGTTATGCCGCGCTCAGTCTTTCCATGATGAAATGTTTTGGCAAACAATACTGAATAAATAAAAACACGATGACAGTTTGAAACTATTCATGCGTATTCGTTTGTCAAAAAAAAAACAAAAAACAAATGATTAGATCACCTCTAGAAGAACGCTTTTACAAAATACTCCCGTATTGGATTTCAAATCGCTAAAATATCGTAGGTTGTTTACATTATTTTAATTGACAACGTTGACAAAAAACACTGCCAAGACACTGTTCATACAAGTTATATTTTATGTGCCGACAACCACGTAGATTATATGGCATAATATACCTCGCAAATGCCTGGCTTATATACCGCAAGCCTTATCACACTTGCATATGATGATCCACCACTTTCAGCCCATCAAGGAATTTCGACGACTCTTAAAAGCTTAAGCATTAATATTATTGGCTATAAATGTCACAGGACGTAAGAATGTACATCAATCAGTGTCGAGTATGCAAGCAAACTAGGTAAACCAGTAAATTTGCCATTAAAGCCTGCAATGGGTCAACAAATCTAGGTAAAGAGATCGATGCAGCGACTGTACATGGATTTTCTACGTACCGATTCTGGGCACCAATATAGCTTGTGCTCTTCGTAATATAGTACTTCTCTCCGCATTTTATTATGATTGGCCAGCATATGATCACGCATGGAAATGACTACAAACTTCTAAAGAAATTAAATTTGACTAACGAAAGGGGGGTGTCAGTACAGACGAAAGCCAACCGGTTAAATGTGTGTCAAGAGATTATTATCTGTCATTTGAAACGTGCGTATGTACGAGGAGCTCATCGCGTTACAACCTTCGGAGTAATACTAGAGATTTGAACGTAAACCAAACAGTGTATGTCGAACATTTCGCTCAAAGCGACCCATCGCGGAAAACCCCCGCAAAGTTAGCTCCAAAATTCATAGGAGTCCGAGTGCTTCGTAAAATCGGAACAGTAGCGTATTAGTTAGTTTCTCCTAATGGTAAAAACATTGGCATCATCCATACAAACTCAATTCAATGAACATGAATAACACGACATTAATTTACTTAGTGAGACAGGTCACTTAAATAAAGAAAATTTGTTGCAAACCGGAATGGACAGATATATAACTGTTCAGACCAACAGAAAAAGAAACCCGAAATCAGCGCAATTAGCTAGTAAGACTAAGAAAAGCCGCCACCAATTTATTTAAGAGAGGCGTCAAACAATGAACTCGTTAATACAATCGACAAGTTTACTGAGTAAACATTTTATATTGCCCCGCTTAAATTGCCCCAGCTGAAACGTTAAAAAGGGTTGAATGTTGTTTTAAAAGGAGAGCAGCGTAGAGGTGACCGACATTCATGCGGCTCTCGCTTGGCAAGGTTTCCATGCCAAATCTATTGCAAACATTTTAAATCGGGAGAAGGTTCCTCAACCGATGTTTTGCATAGAATTAGAGCCAGATGAGAAAAACAAAGGAAACCACAGTATATATAACTTGAGATATTTACTGCATCGCAAAATCACTGTATATAGAAGAACCCAAAAAGCGAACCAGTACAATGCATCAAGTGCCAAGAATACGGGCACACAAAAGCTTATTGCGCGTTGAGTGAACTTTGCGTTATCTGTGGCGAACTTCATGATTCAAAAAATGCGATAATATATGAGAAATGATCCATCAGTAAAACGCAGTAGTAATTGCGGTGAAAATCACACAGCAAACTATAGAGGTTGCCCAGTAAATCTGGATTTGAAGCGTAAGACCAATCCAAAGTTGCAATCCGAGCAACGAATGCTTAAGTCACGTTACAATCAAAGAGAAGTAACTCCAAGAAGTACAATTGCCCAACAAGCGAATGCACACTCAACCACATAAAATGACCTGGAAAATGTAACAAGCAATTTTGCACAACCAGGAGTTTCCTATGCCAACATCCTAAAAAGTACCACCCAACGAAAGTTCATTTCAACGAAGAAGAATTAAGTATTCACGCAACCGTAAACAATCTGACCGAAACGATCCAAAGTTTCATAAAGATGATGGAAAGACAAATGAGCATGATGATGCAAAATGTAAACACACTAATGCAAATTATCGTCAAAAGCCAAAACTGACGGTCCTAAAGATAGCTGTAGGGAATGCGAACGGTCTTTCACAGCACAAAGCTGAGGTTCATACCTTTCTTGTCGATCAAAATATAAACATCATATGCTAATATCAGAAACACACTTTACAAAAAATACCATTTTTAAAATCAACGGATATTCAGTTTATTTAAAAAATTTTTGTAATATCGGCTGTTTACTATCCACCGGAACACGCAATCAAAAAGCAGCAGTTTATCGATTATTTTAATCCGCTGGGCATTCAATTTCTCGCAGGGGGCGGCTACAATGCTAAACATCGGAAATGAGGTTCGAGATTAACAACACCTAAAGGAAAGCAACTATATGAAGCAACGAACGAAAAAAATCTAGATTATTTATCTTTTGGACACCCAACTTACTGGCCATCAGATAGAAATAAAATACTGTAACTGTTGCAAAATCTTTTGTGAAAAATGGTATATCAAAATTTTGGGTACCTGTAAATATTAACGAGGCCTCTAGGCACACGTTGAGTTTGGACAACTCCTTATCACCCGCATTCTAACGGAGTGAAACTGAGAATATTAAATATTCCCCGGCAGAACTATAGCTTATGGACAACCAGTAAAATTACCAGGCGAATTTTTTATGGAAGCACCAGAGCAACAACCAGCAGATTCCGATTAGGTTATTAAATATCTACGAAATACTATGCACAATCTAGTTCCGGCTGCGCCAAACATGCTCTGAAAAACGATATATTTATTCGTTTTTATCAGAGTAGATACAATTCGTACTAAGCTGACATCGCCTTACGAAGGCCCCCATAAGGTAATTTGACGATTCAGACAATATTCTGTGGTGGACTTCAATGGAAACACATTCATGTCTATCAATCGATTTTAATTAAACCAGCTTTTGGAGTCTCGATCAATAATATCGCAAAAGCAAAATGTGTTCAGTTTTTAGTTTAGAAAAAAAAAAAATTTTTTCCCGTAACATTTACTTGAAGTGGGATTATGTGGAGTCCATGTCAACAATCTTACAACCCCTGACTGCGATGAATTATTGACAAGAAACAATGAAAATAATTTCATATGTAGAGAATAATCCGATTTGCAAAATTCATCCGTCAACAAAAAAATTCGTGTTTTTGACGAAAGAGATTATAAATCAATTCAGTTAACAATTGCATAGCAATACCCACTAACACTTACAAGCCCACCGGTTATTGGATTATCCAAAAATATTCGGCAGTAGTGAGAAGAACGCTGAAGAAGAATAGCAGATGCGATCAGGTTGCTGAAAATATGCTTACCAAATAGAATAATAGAATAATATTGCTACCAAAGTATCACCTGAAGTGTTGCGGAAATCTCACGTGCTTAAATCACGCACATGAGATTCCCCACAACGTAATAACACAATTTGAAATTTATGTAGACTAATTCGAACGTTTAGTGCAATAAATAATCTTTAATTAAATCTATTGTTTGTTTGTATTTCAACACATATTTCCAATAGTGTCCCATAACGGGATTCCCAATTTAACTTGCAAATTCTTTCATTTCTTCGTACACGACTTAACTGAATTGCCCTTTTACAAAATACAGCTGCAAACTAGCGCATTTTTTTCAAATCGTAAAATATCAAATCAAAATATTGTGCTTTGTTGACATTGTCTTAATTGTTGACGTTGACAAAAAACCTTGCCAAGTAATCTACGTAACGTTTTACGTATTAGCTCCAAAATTCATAAGAGCCCAAGTGCTTCGTAAAATAGGAACAGTAGCTTATAAGTTAGTTTCTCCTAATGGTAAAAACATTAGCATCTTCCGTGCGAAGGATATCCGTTCCTATTGATCATATTGCCCAATCTAACATGACTTAAATTATGTTCAATTATTAGAACTTACTTCTGGTTAGTTTTTTATTATGTACCGATTTTTTAAATGTACAATAAATTAACAAAATTAGTGACTATAATTGCGGCGCGGATAATATTCAGTCTAAGATTCCAACGCGATTGCGTTGCTTCGACATACCAAAATTTGGTTAGGAATATTTGAGTAAATTGTGTTGGTTTTATAACCATTTTGTATTTAAGAAACAAAACAAAACAAAAAAGTTTCAAATATGCTATAATCAACAACACTAAAGGAAAGCATTCAGAATTTTGGTGAAGATTAGAATGCTGAAACTTTTGGCAATGTATGTAGTAAAACTTAGTTCTGAGATAGCGCAGATTTTATCATTTGAAATCTTTACAAAGAATTAAATTGGATTTTATACAAATTTGAGAATTCCCTCCATAATTTTAATTTCATCCCTTGCTGTTGTATACTGTTTGTGTTTTTGGTCCCACAAAGAGCGCCTTTCTTCCACAAGTTTAATTTTTCAAAATCCATTTTACTTTAAATACGTAATTTGGATAGACTTTGTAGATGTCTCTCCATCGAAAATAGGGCATAGTTTTTATAATTAGAAATACTTTTATTAACTATAAATAAGCTTCATTTTGTTTGAAGTGGTTAATTCCTCTTTTTCCAGAATTTATTAAATAAATTTTTGACCTTTTTTAGAAATTATGGGACACGTCAGCGAAAAGTGTTCCGATAATTCAAACGAACGACTGATCAAAAAACAAAATATTTTGTTGGTATTGAAATCCAGTTGAAATTCAGAGGATTCCTACGAATTAGACGAGCTTTTAGTTTACTTTTGATGATTTCGTACACATCCTTCCAAATTCATGCAAAATTTTCTTAAGAATTCATATCCAATATGTAACCGCAGCCTAATGGGACATACTTGAGAAATCCCATGACCTCTTTAAACCTACAGCTTTTAATGCTAATTAATGATTAGTTTAATGATGTATAAATACATTTTTAATAGATGACGAGTTAGAGTTTCGTTTTAATAGATGACGCTTCGAAATGTAGTTCGAGGAGTCGAATATACCTAATTTTTTTCAAATAAATTCATTTAGAAAGCAGGTAAATAAGAAAACAGCATGAATTTTATTATTCCAGAATCGATCTCTATATATTTGCTTCCACAGCCTGTGATTTGAAGAAATGAAACTAACTAAAGAATTAAGAGGGGTACACGATTGAATTCTCAAGAAAGAGCCTCTTGGTATTTTTATCCGAAATGTCCAACCAAGCCGGCTTCACCTTAATTTCTTATTATAAACACGGCCTATAAATGGTTTTTTCAATTTGGGTCAACATAGAAGAGTACGGTGGTAGGGAGCTGAAATGACTTCCTGAGGTTCTTATTTTATTCATCAAATGCGCAGTTTTATGTTTTATAGATTTGGGCATTATCCGTTCCAAAAAACTTCAAACTCTACCTCTAATTGAAACTCTAATTCAAGTAAAATTTGCAAAATGATTGAAGAACTCCTTGCATAAATTGATGAACTGAGTTCTCTTTTGTAATGGATGATGCACAAATCCACAAAACTGCGCAGATCAAGGTTATAATAGAAACCTCAAGAAACGATTTAAGGTTCCTACCACCGTACTCTTCCATGTTGAACGTTTGTTTAATAGTTTGTAAAATGAACCCAATTGAACAAGCCTTAAACAACAGAACAAGGTTAAACGAGAGAACGGAATTTGGGTCAAAGATACAACGGCTAGGTAGTGTGAATTCAGTGCCATCTACGGCAGCGAAATATTTCATACATTTCTAGAGTTGATTTTTTATGCTTAACCTTTACCTGTCGGTACGTTTTTATAGATAATTTTTGCGATAGGTCGAAGTGTTTATTATGGAGCAACTTGATCATTCCTTAACCGATTACGATGAAATTCATCATATACGATGAAAATAGGACTCTAATAATTAAATAATATAATTTGTACATGAAGTTCTGGAATCCAATCAGTAACCTTGTAATTTCTTAATCGATTGTTGTGAAATTAGAAATGATTTTTACATGGAGTTCTTTAATATGGTCAGAAAGGAACTTAGTTATTTCGTAACCGATTATGATGAAATTCGAAATGTGAAATGGAAATGGAGAAGGAACTTGATTATGATGAAGACGAAATTAAATCTTTTAAGAAACTCCCGAGTACCTTCGGACATGCTGAATTTCATCATTATAACCATATAATAATTTCATTATAGCCATATTCCAGAACTTGTAAAAATTATTTTAGAATCCCCTTTTTATCGTTCTTGCTAAATTTTATCTCTATCAGTTAGCTCGTTTTGCCGACCACTTTTGAAAATTGTGTCCTGATTATCCTGATTGTGTCAACAGTTTGTTGAGGTTCAAAAACAAAAACAATGATAACAAAATAACCAAAATTACAATAGACAACAGTTTTATTGTGTTTTTCATTACGAAAAATGTCTTGGTTTTTATACATTTTATATGGTAAAAAACATCAGCAACTGAAAATCTGCAAATAGCGAAATAACAAATGAAAACATGAGTCCTCCCATCAGAACGATAAGAGTTAATCTTGTATTGTTGATACCAATCTATGTTACTGTTTATTACAGATTATCCTATAGATTCAAAGGCGATCAACTTAATATAAAAGGTTTCATTGGATTTGTAATTAGTTTTAGTATCATTCTAATTGAAAAAAGTTTCATTCCAATTGAAAACGGTTTCATTCTATTTAGAAATGGTTTCGTTTTATTTGAAAAAGGTTTCTATTAATTTATAAAAGTTTAAATATGCGTGAAATTGTTTCACTTCCAAACTTCATTTAATTAACTATACTTGTTTTATTTTTCTACAAGAACGTACATTTAAATGTATATTTCGGAAATCCTAGATTGTCCCGAAGTTAAATTTCCAAATATTTTAAAATCAAAATACATAACACTCTCACTGATGCAAGTATTTTGTACAATAACAAAACGCTATGTAAAACAAATATCGGGTGTTGTGTGATAAAAAAAACAAAATCTAATTCGTCCACCTTAGTTATAAATTGTTTTTTTGTTGTTCTTGTTGTATACATTAGAGCGGAAATAAATGAAGTTCAAATGATACTCAAAACAAAATATTTCAGCGAAAAATCTTACTGTATAGTTCGATACATTGCAACCTAAATATATTACCCTCCCAACAAAAAAATGTATACTCTAAATTCCATGCAGAAACGTAAACTTTACGAACACTTTTTTCAATCGAACACCAATACACAAACATCTTTTGTCATGCTACATATGTACTCTTTTAAAACAAAAGCAAAATAATTTTATGAGTAGAAGCAATATTCGAAATCGAATGCAAACGCCATTTTACTGTTTTAATAAAAAGAAATTAATATTTTATGCTTATATTTTACGCTTTAATATTTATATTGAACTATTTTAAAAGCGTTATTGTGTTTTAAAGGAATTTAAATTGACAATTACATATAATTGCGTCGGTGTAATTTTGTCTGAGGTAATTATACTTTTTTTTAAATATGTCACAACAAAAGCTATACCGGTCAGTACGGAACGAAATCAAAATGATTTGCGAGACATCGAAAGTAAATGTTGACAATCCTTCGGGAAGTAATGTAGCTCATAAATGTGATGGAATTGATTTTAATCTACCCTCATTGGAAAATATTTGTGATGACAGTGAGTCTGAAATAAACAATAGCGAATTTGAGAGCGATGAGGATTTTATTGAATACGAAGAAATTGAAACGTATAGTATTGAATCTGATATTTTGCAATGGAGTGTAACAGAAAACGTTTCGAATCGGAGTACGAATGCTCTGCTGAAAATTTTAAGAAAGTGTCATCCAAATTTACCAAAAGATGTTAGAACTTTAAAAAAAACACCTACTACGAATAAAAATATTGTACCGATGGGTAGTGGTTCATACTCTCATATTGGATTACAGAAGCAATTGAAATTGTTCCTGGATAATACTGAATATGAGGGAAACATATTGAATATCGACATTGGTATAGATGGTATTCCTCTTACCAAAATTTCTACGAACCAACTATGGCCCATTCTTGTAAATATTGTTTCACACAGAGCAGTCTTTCTTGTTGGAGTTTACCACGGATATAAGAAACCACATTGTGCAGATGTGTTTTTGCAACCATTTGTTTTGCAACACAAAGCAATTATTGGAAAACGGATTTCCATATCATGATAAACATATGACAATTACAATTAGAGCTTTTATATGCGATGCACCAGCAAGAGCGTTTCTATTAGGTACATATTTTCAACAATATTTTCTAAAATAAAAATGTAATAACATCGATTTTAAAATTTTCAGGAGTAAAATCTCATTCGGGATATGCAAGTTGCACTAAGTGCTCTATAAAAGGTGTTTATATTGCTCACAAAATTTGTTTTCCTGATGGCAATGAAGAAATACTTAGAGAAAGAACAGATGATGGTTTTCGACATAAAACAGATTTAGAACACCATATTAGATTTAAAATTACATTGGACGATTTGCCTGTTGGTTGGGTCAGTCAGTTTCCGATAGATTACATGCACTGCATGTTATTGGGCGTGATGAGACAATAACGACTTTATTGATTAAAGTTAGAAAACAACATTTCTCGTTGAAAAAGAATGCAATTGATCAGATAAATGAAAATCTAATAAAACTTCGAAAGTGCATACCGAGTGAGTTTCAGCGAAAACAGCGTACGTTTAACGAAATAGTGCACTGGAAAGCTTCTGAGTTTAGAACTTTACTTTGTTAATCAGGTATGGTCGCATTCAAAAATATCCTGGAACAAAAGTACTACGTAAATTTTTTACATTTAGTTTGTGCTACTATTGAAAATAATAAGTGTGCAGCAGAACTACTTAAATCATTTTGTGAATCATTTGGTGAATTATATGGACACCAAAATATGTCTTACAACGTTCACTGCTTACTTCACGTTGCACAAGACGTTGAAAAATTTGGGCACTTGGATAACTACAGTGCTTTCAAATTCGAAAATTATATGCAACAAATAAAGAAACTTATTAAGAAAGCAGGACAGCCTCTCCAACAAATAAACAACAGAATAAGCGAACACCTAAACCTGTCTTTACGTTAGATTCGCTTTCCAAACAATTATTGTTCCATAAAATGCAGATCTGTTATTAATTTAGAAAACTTTTTTGAATATCCTTTAGAATCCAAACATTTTGGAATTTACTCTACGAATCTCGAGGAGTTGAGTCTTGAGACTTATACTTTTAAAACTCAACAAACATCAAATAAAATATTAAAACTAAACACATGCAGCATTTGGGTGTACATTCCAATGCAACACCTATAATAAATAATATATTTACAGACATGGCGGAATCTGAAAATTATGGTCAATACTGGAGCATCAGCAAAGAAGAAGAGGTCAAGGGTAATGACAATTTTGGTTCGGATAGTGATTTTTTAAATTTCTTAAGAATCGATTCGAATATGAATCCATTCAAATCTAATCAAAAAACCAGATGTGAGAAAATATGGACAAACAAAGCAGTTTTTTCAAATACAACTTTACCAAAACCAACAAATAGAGTTGCAAATATAGAAGGTAGAAAAACAGAAACTTCCGAAAGAGCAATAATACCACTACAAGTACATAATTTGAACTCGAATGTAGCAACATCACTAATTGATACTGGAACTATTTCATTACCAGCAACAAAAAGTTCAACTACGTTAACAAAAATATTAAAACCAAAAAAATGCATATATAAATTACCGTTCAACAACAATATAACAAACAATTTAAAACCAGTAATTATAGCAGCTTCATCAACGCCAGTATCAGCTATTATTCCAGAAAACGTTTCTAATGTAACTAATTCTAAAAAGTTCACTTATAAATTACCAACCGACAACAATATATATATACCAATTTAGAACCAGTAGTATTATCAGCTCAATCAACGCCAGAAACAACTTTTATTCCAGAAACTGTTTCTAATATAAATTATGAACCAATATCAATGACAAATGTAGTCAAAGGAAGCCCACAAACAGGAATATCCAACGCCGAATTACATGCCATGATGAAGGCCACTTACGCACAGAAATCATTGTACATGTCAAAATAATAGGTCGATTGCACTACATGACAAAACCATATTAAAACTTCCTTCAAGCACCGCAGAAGAGTTTAGTGCCCTTGAAAATGATGTTAAAAATGATTCTGAAAAGGAAAATGTTTTGGTAAGCAAATATAATTTATTTTATTAACTGACAGGTTTATAATTATTGAATTTAAATTACAGATCCGGCGCTTTAAAAGTATTACAAACTTATCAGTGCAAAAATATGTAAAAGAATGTTTAAGGGCAATAATTACAGGCGAAGCAGCTCGTGTGTTTTCATGGCATGGTCAGCATAGACATATTGCTGTTAAGGGATATTTCATAATGGAGGTTTTAAAAGGTATTATTATTATTATTAAATGACGACTCATTTTTAAGAAACTTACTATAAATAATTTATTCATTTTAGAAGAAGCCATGCAAAAATATGATACTGCAAGACCATCAAACATCGAAAACGAAATCAAGAAATGGTTTCAGTACGCAAGAGACCGACACCGTAAAAAAACTCGTCGAAATTAATTTTATTTACTTTTATGTCAATTTAAATTTTTTATTTGAATTATAATTATTTTTTATTAATTAATTTTGTTTTACATTTTTTTGTATTTTAAAATGAATTGGGCTAAGGTAAATGAATTACAGAAAAAAATTTCAAAGTTAATTATTAATATTTTCAATAAATATTTAAAAAAAATCTACTTTTTCGTCTTTTAAATTCAAAGCAAGCGTGTACAAATTCCGCTCATATTAGCCGTTCGTTAACATTACGCTAAAACGAGGTACAATCGAAAACATGTTTGTTTTACTAATACATACACAAGTCTACGCAAAATAGTTTCACTTCTCTTGTGACGATCTGTTCGTTTTCACAACTTTTTCATTTCGTAAAAGCTTTACGTTAGCGAAGACTTTAGTACCATGAAGTCCGAGAACTGTGTGATTACTTTACGCTATGTTTGAAGGGTATGCACAAAAAATTAAAAAAACATTCAAAATCGTGTATGTAACGCTATCTATTGAGGTAACATTGTAATTGCGCATGATTTCTCTATTTATACAGGGTTTTTCAATAAGGCACACTTCAACTTTTTTTTTGAATAAAACACAAACTGTTCGACTTTTGAGCTAACTTTTTTTTTATTAACGAACTTGAACATATACATTTAAGTATGAGACTCGATTTCTTTTACATGATCACCGCGCACTATTTCTTTGCGTGGCATGCTGTACGTATAATAAATTCAATATCTTGAAGCAACAGGAAATTATTTCGTAAGCAATTGTAGGGTATACACGTCCGCACCATTGTAACATTCCGATGCCACAAAAATTATGCATTTTTTAAATTCTGTGTGTTAATCTGGCCCGGGTAAAATAAAACACAATGCACAAAAATTAATTTCTCTATTATTAATTTTATTTTATAATTAAATATTGCATTTAATTTATTCTTGTTTTCTCGCTCGCGTATATATAATTTGTTACAATTTTGTTTTTTATTTTTTTTATACATATAAAAATTAATTAATTATAATTATTAATTATTTTAAAAATTAATCGCTAAATTTATTCTAAAAGGAGTATTATTAATTTATTTTAAACTAAAAAATAAAATTATTTCCTTCCTATCGCATTCATTTCAATAATATAAATACAAATTAAAAAACTAATTATTTTTTTTTTAAATTAATAATTAAAATTAACGTTTATAGGTTTTATTTTTTAAATTTATTTAAATATAATTTATAATTATAAAATTATTTTATTTTATTTATTTATTATATTTAGGTTTACGATTAGTTTAAAATTGTCTCTAAAAATCTAAATCGTAGTCATTTCGAGTTAATCGCCTCGGATTATACGTATACATTGACATTGCGTTCCGGTGATGACTCTCGGCCGCATAATCATCGGGTGGATATGGCCCATTCTTTTGTGAAATATAATTATTATGATCGTCATAATAGTAGTCCGGCTGTTGTGGATTCGGATTATTATGATGGCCGCCGCCCGGACGATGTTGTGATCGCCAACTATCATATATATTCGATGCACTACTACCGTGCATTGAATTGGTAAAGCGCTGCTAGAACATGGATGGACAAAGTTAATAATCGGTTTACAATGAAATGATGTACATTCATAAAATAATAATTATTACCTTAGGCTTGATATTATTGTGCTTTTGACTATTCTCCCATGCTTCGTCAATATTATAAAATTCTTCTTGTTCGTAGTTTTCTAGTCCGCCCATATGATTTTTATTTAGTTCATTCAACATATCGGCTGTTAGTGGCGTTGGTTGCTTCTTGGCTCGATTTTGTCGGCTTATTATCTGTAATTAAAACCACACAAAACGTTTTTATCTCGCAATCAATTGTAAATAATCAAAAATTACTTACCACTGTCACACCAAACAAAATGACAAACAATAGTGATCCAATTCCAATCACAAGCACAGCAACAGCCCATTGTGGTAGAATTGCGTCTTCGTCCGCATAGCCTACGGTCGGATTATTTGATTTTGGCAGCACAATGAAATCGGTTGACACGGGATCAACAATAAAATTGCCCAGCAGTAAATTATTTCGTGTATTCTGTGGTTCCGATATTGTTTCATAGTATTCCGAATCGGTACCATTCTCGATCAGGCGACTTGAATTTATATCAAGTTGTTTTATCGGTGACGGCATCAATGCATCATGGAAAAGTCGTTTTATTTCGAGCGTATTCACCTCACCGGTTATGTTTACTAATTCGATCCAGTAATCGACAAGCACACTACCCTTACTAAAACTATCGATTCTGACCCCCTTATACCAACGGCTAAGGTCTCGATCACTCGTATACACTTCATTGAGTTGGATTTCGACTTCGCGGGCTAAATTTTGCCACTCGTCTGTGTTGTGATCTAGCAATTCGGGCTTCCATGACACACCATCGATAATTTTAATTGTTCCCGACAAATTACATTCAAAGCGACAATATCCTGGTGTTGTTGGACGTACCGTAGTGGTGGTCGTGGTTGTAGTTGTTGTTGTGGTCGATGTGGATGACATCGAGGGGGCGCCAGGTAGATTCAGCAAATCAGTAATATCAATTGCTTGGGCTTTTTGGAGTTCTAATAATTTATCGATACTGTAAGGGGTTGTGGGTGGTGACGGCCAACCGGTAAATTCGGTTGTTACTCGGGTTGGTGGACCTTTCCGAATGTGAATGTCCGTTACACTAGGACCTGATGTAGTCTGATCACCACCACTAGCCACAGGTTTGGGGGTAGTGGTCGTTCGTTGACCTGGTTTTCGATGCGAAATTAAAGCTGTTAAGCCGGGAATTTTTCCGAGTAAAACCACTTTCGGTTTCGCTGTAGTTGTAGTTGTTGTGGTCGACGCTTTAGGTGCTTCCACTTTGGTTTCATTTAATTTAAAATCTGGTGGAAGAAGATTTGCTACCTCCTTTAATGGAATTTTACCTAAAATACTCTCAGGTTCTTTAATTTCGGCACTCATTTCTTCCGAACCATCCTCCTTTTTATTTTTATAACCTGGTGGCAGCAATTTACTGATACTTAAATCTTCATTCAGCGCTATGATAGCTGGTTTTTGAATTGGTTTCTCTACTGCGGAATAACCGGGCGGCAGGAATTTGTCAAGATTATCACTTATTGGAATAATTGGTAAGGATGACAGTTGTGGTTTATTTGATTCGGTTGTTGCCTTTGGAGCTGGTGAACTGGGCGCGTAGCCATGTGGTACGAATTTCTTTGGACTTTCGGTGGTCGGGAATGGCCGTTTTTTGTTCGAGTATGAATTTTGTCGGAAACCAGGTGGCAAAAATCTATCAACATCCTCAGCGATTGTTACAAGGCCTTGTGGTTTTTTCGTAACTTGCGGTGGAGCTGAGGTGGTCGAAGTTGAAGCAGGATGAACATTCTGTTGCTTAAAACCTGGCGGCAGTAACTTTTCCACATTATCCTCGAAACTGATTTTTTTCAACAGTTCGTTTAGTTTTGGTGGAGTTGATTGTTCAGCAGAATCGGTATCTACCGGTGGCTTATAACCTTTTGGCAATAGTCCTGCTAAAGTAATATCCTGGGCCGCCACATTATTTTTGAACGATCTGGTATTAGTCTGATTTCTGGCCGGCTTTAAATTATCAACTTCTGGTGATACTGTCGTCGTGGTTGATTTTCGATTTTTAAACGCACCTTGATTTTTAGACTTGTAACCAGGTGGTAACAGTTCTGCGATTACTTCCTCTGCAGGAAGACTCTCAGCCTGGAATGGTCGTTTAGTTGTATTTAATACTGAGCCTGTCGATTTTTGCGTTGTATATTTTCGGAATAGTGGCTGCCCGTTTGGTGGCGCTTTTGTGGAAGTCTCTGTATTCTCATTCATATCTTGTAGAATCGGGAATTTTCCAGACAACAAGCCAATTGAGAGCTCCGATTGGACACGATCCAGTTTATCGATAATACTTTCGGTGGATTGCGATAATACCGGTTTTGATGTTGTTGAAACGACTGGTGATGGTGTTATTGTGACATCCTCTTCTTCTTCTTCTGGTGACATGGGTAACGTAGTAATCTCAGCACTACTTTGGGTCGCCGGCATTTCATTGACATCTTCTAGTTCATCACTTTCTTTTTCTAGTTCGGACAATGTTTGTTTTTTTTCATCTTGTTCGACCGATGGGAATGGTAAAAACCGTGCTCCCGATACACTTCGGCTCGTTTGTACGGATGCAACGACCACCCAGCTCTCGGTCGAATTATTGCTATCGTTATACATGGAGGCTTGAAGTTCCGGCGCCAATTGTAAATTTTCCGGTCTCTCTTCAGCACTGTTGTCCATTACTGTACTGTTCTCAAAACTTTTAGTTGTGACCACCGATACGACTTGCTCGCCTAAAATCTCTGTATTCGACGGTATTACGCTTTCACCGCTATCCACGACTTCGGCACTCTTTTCGGTGCTTTCTTCTTCTTCAACTGAAACTGGTTGAATATTGGTATTTTGTTCAGTAATTGTTTCGACCGTGGTTGGTTGTTCAGTATCCTCTTCCGAATAATCTTCGTACTCATATTCATATTCGCCACCGGGTTCCGTCGATGCCTCACTATCATATTCAGACGAGGCTACCACACTATCGTTGGCCACATCGTCCTTAGGCAAATAAAAATTATCTGTCAGGATTACGGTATGTTCACCCAAGTCCGCAATTTTATTTTCTTCACTGTGGTTTCGCACATACGAATCAACAGGCGCAACGGTCGTCGTAACGACTCTTGAAAATTCTACATATTCATAATCCGGTTTTGCAGTCGGTTTAATTGTGGTCGTACTAATATTCGAATCGTACACCTCATTCCGGTTATTCTTCTTTTCGATTACATAGTCGTAATTGTCGTCGAGCAGCACTTCATCGACATTCTCTTCGTACGATGCGTCTCTAAGTTTTGAGCTGCCATTGTGCGTGATATTAATCGCGCCCGTATTTACCGGTTTCACAAAGTATCGCGTATTGGTCAGCGATGGGAATTCATTCGAAACTATTTCGGAGCTGGTCGGTTGTCGCGATTGGTATACGGGTTTATTTGGTCGACTAATCGGTTTCTCGGTGGTGTGAATTTGGGTGATCGGTTTTGATGAGGGACTAAAACGATTTCGTCGTGTTGGTTTTGGTTTGGCTGGAGCCGATTGTTCGGTCGATGATGGTCGAAATTTATTTTTATTGTTGTTCCGATTTGAATTACCGTTACGATAATCCTCTTGACTAGAATAATAATCATTTGATGATTTCAACGTGTTTTTATTACGATTGCTGGCGCCACCAAATGCGAATCCACGTTGTTCGTTATTATATGGTGTGGATGGTGTAAATCCTAATGAGGGACCGGCGCGTTGGCCTATATACGAGGTGGATTTTTCCGATGAATCAGCATGTAATGGCGCTCGTGTCTGTTAAATATACGAAAAAAAAAAAAAAAACTATTAGTACATGATGTCAGTAGCACAGTAGTTAAAACCACATCTCCCACTAAACCAATTTTCTCTTTATACAAATATTTCTGCGGTTATTAATCTCTTGCGGTCTGATAATTCGAAAACATTTTTTTTCCGCTGTACAAACCGAAATTACATAAGACTGTGAGATAGAAAAGCGCATAATTCTTCAATTCATCGAATTTGATTAATTTAATTTTTTTCTTTTTATGTTTTATGGTTGGTTGTAAAGAAAAGAAAATTGGTAAATATATAAGATGTAGAGTTTTTAATTTTATGGTTGATTTATTGATGTTTGTATAATAGTCGATCACAATAAATAAGTAATCGGTTTAAGCTTGCTTAATTGGTAAATGACCTTTGTGTTGTGATATCGAAAACAATATCGCTATTTAGATGATCGTTATGTGATCATGGGGATTTGAGATCAAATCTTTTGTTAACATATATATTTCATTAGATTTGATTTTATGACTTACTAATCTTTAATTCTTGCGCTGTGTAACATCATAACCTCTTAATATTTCAGCTTTTCTTTACAATCTATACTCAATCGAACGTTTTACACAACTATATAGGTCTTGCGGCTTAACTCAACTATATTTGCAAATGCCTTACACAAAATAAGTGGTGTGGCATGGTGCTAAGCAGAACAGACGTTCGCTCGATCGATGTTTGAAACGATTCTGCGGTATAGCAATTTTATATTTCCTCAAATTGTGATAATTAATTTTATTTCAATTCAACCGCACATAAACAACAGTTTTAAAGGCCATTACTGGCCCCATACTGTGTCAACAATTTGGCTTCAATTGTTTCGATCCTGAGCATGGTCTTCCTACTGTCTTAGACAAGCGACCTCCGCGCCTACCATATGGTGGCTCTCCTTTCGGAGATTCAGAAGCTGCAAAATTCGTTCCGGATCAGCATCATTCTAAGGCTTTTCACAACTTTACCACAATAATGAGACTGTGTCACTGTTAATCTACACAGTCGTCCCAATTTTGTTGGCATTCCTAGGTATTCCAGGGTAGACCACAATTTTTCTCGATTGATCGAGCCGTAGGCCTGCCGGAAATCCAGGAACACCTGATGTACGGGGATGGACGTCTCAAAATATTTAGATAGACTCATCTGATTAAGACGTATAGGATTTAGAATAAATTCTACATTTTATGATATCACTTCTTCAATTAATTGTCCAAAAATTCTAAAATTTATAATCTTAAACGCTTTCTTAAATTCTGTGCGCTTTTAAAAATTGCATCGAAATTCCATCTATATATAGTCCGAAACCAGAATTGTAAATTTTCATTCAATTTGATAACAATTAGATATTGCTCGTCTGATTTTCATTGCTATATAGCATATCAATGGGTTAATTATTTGTAAATTGATTATGCCGACCGCAGTTTTCATTTCCCTAAATTTTCCATCTCTAAATTCTCTCTGAATAAAGTATCATAACATATTGGTACGACGTATCCAAATTGCATTGCTGTTAAACTTCGAAACCAAATCTTCAAAATATTCAAAATAATTCTCTGGTCAAAAATATTGGCAGAGATAAAAGCAATTACCCTCAACAGAGTAAAATGGTCTAGTCTAGTAAACACCTATGCTTATTAAAAGAGCAATTGAATTTTTGGAGAAACTACGTGTTATTCAATATTTTGATAAATTCTGAAGTATTCTACCCGGGGCCAATTTCAAAAATGCAACTGAAAAGTTTTGTTTTGCAATTTTGATTTGAATCAAATTTTTGGAAAATATTAACAAATTTTAAATTTGTATGTCATCATATCGAGATCAGTGAGTACGCTAGCTCGGATCGAATTGTACAGCGATCTCTGAAAGGAGAGCCACCATATGGTAGGTGCAGAGGTCGTTGCAGGCGATCATACTTCCCAGTATGAAAACCAAGCTCAGAATTGAAACCGTTGGAGCCATATTGTTGACATAGTAAGTATCCAGTGGTATTATGACAAAATCTAGAGTTTCAAATTTGACAAATTTTTCAATAACTGAAAATTTTGATCGATTTAAAATTGGTCTTGTTCGGACAACAGAAATTTTGTGAAGTTTCGATTGGTTTTAATCTTTTAAATTAATTGGCATGCCTATGTACACCTTCAGGTTAAAATCAGCAATTTATTAGGCGGCACCTTGCTTATTAACGGTATAAATAGGTATATAAAATTTGCACCTGGAGAAGGTACACTGTGTATACCTATACCATATATAGTGTCACATAAATTGCTAAACAATTCATCTAACTAATTTTATATAAGCAACCTCTTTGAATGGCTTTTGTATATATATATATATATATATATATATATATATATATATATATATATATATATATATATATATATATATATATATATATATATATATATATATATATATATATATATATATATATATATATATATATATATATATATATATATATATATATATATATATATATATATATATATATATATATATATATATATATATATATATATATTTTATATATATATATATATATATATATATATATATATATATATATATATATATATATATATATATATATGTATGGAGTATTCGTCCGAAGCCCCAATATTGACTTATTAAGATTTGATATTTCATACACATAAAACCATCGAAAATTAGTGATGTTCCAGAGAATATATAGAGATACCACGCCAAATAATTTTTATCTTAATAAATGTACCAAGACATTGGAAGTTAGAGATTGAGCAAAAGATGAGAACTGTTTAGAAATTCTGTTTTGCGAAATTCAACTTTGATAAACGTTCTGGGTGAAATTCGGATTTTGCCAAACTATTATAATATGTTGGAACACCATGGTTAAATTTTAGTGTGGTTGAACTTCAAAACTAACGTGAACATTTTGCAATTTTGTAATCCAACAATTTTTCAGACTTTTCCCAGAATAATTTTCTGTTCAAACAATCATTTCATGGTATTAGAATGGAACCTGAATTGAAGCATCTTAGACTAGTAGACGACTTGATGCTTCAGAAAAGTGTTCAAGCTCTGAAATAAAATAAAATTAGAATTTTGAAGAATTTGCATGATTCATAGTTTTAACAAATTTTGAAGTTGCAATTCTATGGGGCCAAAATCACTCTTAAGAATTTCAGAATTGAAACAATTTAGCAGAAATATAATTGTCAAAATGTTATTAAATTTTGAGCGCTCACACAACTTTATCTTAAGCACATACGCATCTATAGTTTGTGAAAGCGCATACTTATAAAAAACGTGATACTAAACCCCCAGCAGATATCAAGATTTTACTTTTCTCCCCATAAAGATAAATTTCTGACAATTTGTGAAATTCTGATCGTTCTATTCTGAAAATTGATGTTTTATAAAATTCCGATTTTGAAGTGGCAAACACACTAAAGTTTAAAATACAATGTTTCAGATCAATGGAGATGTGTCTCCGTAAATCTTAAGAATTTTGTAAACATTTAATTGTTTGTCTTAAGATTTTAAAAATTTTAAAAATGAATTATCAAACATATATAAAAATTTAGAGTTTTACTCCCCTGCAATAGTTTTTATTTTATTTTATTTTATATTTTCTCTTGTACATATAAACCGAATGGAGTCCGATTCCGACTCCCACAAAAAATCAATAAAAACAGGCTGACTGCCGGCTCCGACTCCACATTCCTGCGCTTACACAGGAAATCAAAAATGATCTAATGAAACCATTTTGTAGCTATACCATCTAGTTTAGTTTTGATCTTAAATCTGTTACCATAGTCAAAATTTAGTATCGTATAAGATACGTGTATGTATACCGTCGAGTGGCTGTCTTATATATACATGTAAGTTCATAGGAGATTCACATATAAAATGTTATACTGTTTCTTTTCAAGTGTTTCGATTTAATGTACAAATACGCCATTGTATCTCAAAAGTCGTGTTAAAAATAACCAGATTCAGTCCGAAGAAAGTTTTGAAACAGTTTTCTTGACAAATCAGCTATCAGTTTGGCAATGTTTATCGTCGAACACGTCAACAATACCATTAAAAGGGCGACTAATTACTCATAACCACGGGGTTTGGCACCCTGTTGGTCACCACCATGCCAAAATAGAAAGAAAAAATCATATGCCCAAGCTTTTTCAGGGACGGCTATTGTTTCATATAGATCCTTGTGCCAATACTATGCCAGCGCAACTCAAGAAGAGAAAAATAGGCGGTTTACATGATTTTATTTGATTTGATTAGATCGGATTTTAATTTGATCGGATTTTAATTTGATCGGATTTTAATTTGTAGGATTTATATTCAAACTCGGATTCGTTTACCCGACTTTATATGTAATACATAGTTGGTAAGCTTTAGTGAGAGAACCACATGAAAACCGAAAGAGAAGGAGTAAACATTTGTATACTTTATGAAATGAAAGAGCTTTATACTAACAGAAAGAGAAAAAACATAGTTAAGTTAATGGAAAACTAGCGTATGATAAAATCAAGCTGCTCAATTCTATAGCATGGGGAAAACGGATATTCCTTCAATGACCGGTATTGTTATATGGAATAAACATAAGCTAAAAAAATAGAGCTTGGACATGTGATCATTGCCTTTTCAATGTTACAATTACAATTATAAATCATTTAAATTTTTTTGAATTTTGGAATAAACTATCTAAAAAAATCCAATAAGTTAAATTTGATTCCAATTATTCTGTCTCTTTTGTATTTCATATAGTTCTCTCACAATAAATGAAATATTTGAAAATCCAATTGAATTTAAAAACGTAAATGATATTTTTCTTGTTAAAAACTTCACAGGCTCAAAAGATTGAATGCCCAAGGTTTTGAAGGGTACATACTTTTTATTTTGGGATTATACTTATCGTTACGTTTTCCATCTGTCTAGTCTGTCACAGGCTCATAACTTTTGATCTATCATTCGTTTTCTGCACCAGAATTTTTATTTTTTGTATCATGTATATATGCACCTACCGAGCAAATAGCGCAGTGGTTAAAGCTGCGACGTTTGGATCGGGAGGTACCGGGTTCGAATCCCAACAGAGGCGGGATGCAAGAGGGATTTTTCATCTCCCGATTATGATCGGTGATTAAATTGAAAACATCTATGACCCTCTGTTGGAATGTAGAACTCATGGGCCGACCCATCTTCCATATCACTGTACAGGGTGACATGGAGCTATGCAATGTGCAGGTGGTGGTATACTGTAATTGTGTGAATGGGATGAATGAATGGATTGAATGAATGTGTTGTGTGAATGTAAGGTAAGGCTATGGACCGTAAAAGTGTCTATGCCAAGTCCTTTAAAAAAAAAAAAAAAAATATATGCACCTTCAACAGGATAATCTTTGTTTGACGGGTTTCCGGAAATAACTAAAACCTTCAACTACTGAAGCTTATCGTGGGTGGGAATCAATCAGCAAACGTTAGGTCAGTTGTAGTCAGTCTAGTGCCCAAAAAAGTTTCTGTAATTCTAGCATAACAAGTTCAAATGTATCGAGATATAAATATCTGGAGTAGGTTTATTATAGCTTTGTACAGCTCAGTTTAGAACATGCCGTGCCTATAAAAACCTAGCATTTTATTTACCCCATTTTTAATATTGAAATGTTCACAAAGATGGACAATTCCAACGATCAAAAAAGTATCAGCGCTGGCATAGCGCGGTGACCAACAGGGTCACAAACTCAGTTTGCACATTTCTCAAATGACGGAAAATGCAAAAACACCGACGATTTCACAATCTCATCATCTAAAACATTTAATATCTCGTGCAAACATACGATAAAAAACAAATACTGTTTAGAAAGCTAGAAACTTGGTATTTAACGTAGCTAATTATATCCAAGCTCTAAGCCAATAAATTTATCAAAATATAACGATCGGATGGAAATAGTTCGGGTAAATATCCGACTTCGCGAACCAAACTGAAAGAAAGGAAATGATTCAATTTTTTTGGGCTATTTTAAGCGATTGTGTTATTTTGGGGCTAGAATGTAAATAGCGAGGGTAAATATCTGTCCACGTGAATCGTGAAGCAACCTTGAAGGTAGGATGGCCAGAATGTCTCTTTATAAAAGAGAACAATTCATTTATTACCCTGATCTTGTTTTTTTTTTTTTTTTTTTTTTTAAATTGGGCGGATTACTCCAGCACTCACTGCCACTAACGGGCCCACGGTGCAATACCCGGACAAACACATTTACTTACAAATTAAAAACACCCAACCGTGATTTTTGGTCACCACCGGGAATCGAATCCGAGACCCTCGAATAACAAAGCAAGCACACTACTTACTGTGCCAACGAGGGCAGTAGGGGATCTTGTTTACTCTCTTTTTAAATGTTATCTTTTGTTACCATTCCTTTAATTTTCTATAAATTTTAACTTGAGAAACTAGGGACTCTAGTATGCAAATCGACTATTGTTTTCGACGGCTGTCGTTTTATAATAGTACACAAGGATGTAAAGGAAAATAAAATGTTTTACTATTGTTGTTCACCTTTTAATTCCTTTGCTTAGTGAGTGATAAATGGGTGAAATATTTGTTGCAATGGAAAAACGAGGAACTTTTCAGTAAGCTTCGTTAAACATTAGATTTTTTTTAATACTTGGCCTTAATTAAGGCTGCCAGGTGTCCCGTTTAGAAAAGAACTGTGCTGCTTTGCAAATAATTTGCTTTCCGTAAATAATTTTCTGGTCTTTTTTAAATCGTTTGGAAACTATACTACTACTCTAATTACAAAACTAAGTAAAGGAGCCACACGTCTCATAAAAACCATTTGGGATAACTATAACCGGACGAAAGCATAAGCAAACACAGGAAATTTTTTTTTTAGCCGAATCCTCTTGAATAACTGCAGGGCCTTGAATTCCAGAGAATTTTGACTTTTTAATGCAGTGTACATATTGAAAACCTAGAAAGTGGTATTATAGTTTATTTGAAGCAATTCTCATTTTCTAGTCCTGAAAAGTATTGGCAAACCACGAGATGGAAACAGAAAACAAAAAATTTAATCGTTTCGTTTGAACTTTTAGAACCATGAAAATCGAAATTTTTTGGATTCAGGCTACGGACCAATTCACGGATAAAAGTCGATTTTTACTTTAATTTTCGGTAAATTCATTTAACCTATCAAAAAGTAGGGTAATCAGTTATGAATTTTTTAAAAGTTTTCAGAAAATGGACAGACTCTTTCATTGCATCGTATCCGCTCACCTATTTTACATCAAAGAGTTGAAAGAGTCGAATTCCTGTCCGACCTATGTAGGTATAATGTTTTCCTTCGACGGTATATAGCTTTAATGAAAGTTATTGTTCAAAAGGCATATATTATGTTAGGCTTCATTAAGCGGAACTGTAAAGATTTCTGTGACCCAATTACTCTAACTGCATTGTATGTCTCCTTTGTTCGTTCTACTTTAGAATATACGCTTGGTAGGGTATGCCCAACATCATATCATCAGTCATTCATATCACCAGTCACTCAGAATAACTGACTGTGTTCCTACGAGATCGATTGTACCGAGCTTCTTGCACGGCTAAATTTGTATGCTCCCGAACGTCATTTATGTAAAAAAGCGTTTATACCTGCTATCTGTTCCAAACTAAAATTCGACATACATATCGCAACTGTTGCGTAAAACAATTACGGAAAGTAAAAGTATTCGGTCCAATTATAGATCTTATCGATTCTATTATTTCAACAGTTTATTTATAATCGAAAAGCGACAGGTTAATCTACATACTTATAAGAACCATACATTACATAAATTATAATTTATCTTGACAACCTGATCTTATATATACTTGATTGATCTTTAAATATTCGACATGGGTGACAGATCACCTATAACAGCTATTATTTCAAAACCAAATATCATGTAATATGAAAAATTTATATGAAAATAGTTTTCTCTATTAAGCGCGCAAATAGATTGAGCTGCCAAACAACAAGTTTCATTTTTCTAATCTCATAAACATAATTTTTTTTTTTTTTTAAGCCAACAACATTTAGTTGCTATTTCCGCATAAATGGGAACAAAACATAAGAAAGAAAAAACCAATTAAACAACGTAAAGTAGTTACATTACTAAATACTGGTATGAGTATGTATGAACAAAAACCACTGAAAATGGCAACAAGTTTTTTTTTTTTCTAATTTTTTGTGTGTTAAAATGTTTAATTTGTTTTTTTTTTGTAAATTAAAATTCAATTTTCTAATTTTGTGTCTCTCAAATTAACAACGAAATGTTACCATGTCAAAGTTATGAATGCGCGCGGCACGCCACAAAAGTCGTCGTTACATAACTTCTACTTACAATATTTTCTATGTACGTATACATTATACCTATGTATAACTATATTTTAGGTTAGGTATTAAGTATTAGACATAGATTTTAGCTGATAGCTATATATTTATACTTTTTCTAATTATTTGTATACATTTATGTATATATGATGAATGGTTTGATGTGATCTATTAGATTTGGTTACGCATGATGCTGTAACTTTAGGTATATGTGGCGAGTGATATTTTTGTGCACAACACGCAGCATAGTCTAATATATCATGTACACATGATATACGTTTAAATTACTTTATTAAAACTGTAAATGTATTATATGCAACGCACTGTACACGATTCGATCTTTTAACGCGATCATGATGGGAAATATATTGAGTATTGTGTAAATATTTTGTAAAACACGTAATCATTTCGCGGTCGATGAAATATTTAGTTAAGAGATATACATCTTGTTATTTTGACAAACTGATCTAATATTTATATGGATCTGTGTTTTGTATTTTGCATTGAATTTTTTTTTAAAATTCAATTCGACTTGCGATCTATATGAACGTAGAAAAGGTGACAGCAATAAATATTTAGAAGATTTCAGCGAATGAGCCAAATGTATTGGTATAAACTGTATTTTATTTCAGTATTTATAGTGAATTGCTGTATTTTAAATCCAAAACAGGTATACCACGCCAATAAATGTCATTTATACAGAAAACATTTGGAAACATTTGTGATATTAATGTGAAAGTGTTAATGATTCATTTAAAAAAAATATCTAACATTTTGTACGAGTGTATCAGTATTTACTCCACCTTGCATTTATATTTCTAATGCTATTAATGCCGCTCTATAGTACGGCAGTGCTGATCACTCTCGCGTATGCTGACTCACGTTTCAAACTTGTCATCAGCCTATCTACCCTATGATTCCACCTCACCGCCGCCTTCAGAGGAAATGGTGAATCTTGTAATGTGGTGTAGGGTCAATAAACTACCTCTAGTGATTGGTTGTGATGCTAACGCTCATCATACCATTTGGGCTAGTTCTAATACTATAATAATAGAGGAGTTATAGGTTCTCAATGTTGGTTGTGAGCCAACGTTTGTTAACTCGGTTCGCAAAGAAGTGATTGATATTATAGTTTGTGCTCTATGCCCATCGTTGACCTGATTCTAAATTGGAGGGTGGCGGATGATATTCTCACCTCTGATCATAGGTGTATTTCTTTTAATATTAACTTTAAAAGACCACCGGTTAAACCAGATCGCAATAGGAAACTTACGAATTGGGATACTTTCTCCTCTGATCTCGTTTCACTACTAGATTTGCCTAGCCAGATTTGGTCTATTGCAGGTCTTGATTTGCAGGTAACTGCACTAACGAAAGTGATATCGACTGCTTTTGAAAAGTCATGCCCTTTTATTAACAACCAGAAGAAGCGTAACCAATCCTTCTGGTGTTTTGAACTTAAACAATTAAGGAATGTGCGTACAATTAAAAATAAAGCCAAAACAACGAATCTCATTTCGAATTTGAATCGATTTTTATTAGCTGAAAAGGCTTATAAAAAAAGCTTAAGATCCGTGCACAGGACTGCGTGGAGAAACTTCTGTGAAGAAATTGACAGCTCATCTGTTGTCGCCAGACTTAACAAAACTCTGGCTAAGAATGATACGTATAGACTCGATAATCATCGCCTACCCTCCGGAAAATTAACCTCGTGCAGTCAGTGAGCTACTATTGTCTGTCCACTTTTCTGGGTGTGTCATTGTTGATTCGGATGTGGTTGCCTCCGAGCCACCTGACATTTTTGTCGGTACTCCGGATTAAAACTTAGCCCGTAGACTGATCACTACTGATGTTTTACGCTGGAGTGTTTTCTCGTTTCCACCTTTTAGATCGAGTGGTCCGGACGGCGTTTTCCCGCATGGTTTTACAGCATGGTTTTCTACACATCAGCATTTACCTGCTCAATCTGTGCCAGGCCTGCGTTGCATTTTGCACTGTACCGTGCGGCTGGAGCAGAAGTAGAGTAGTATTCATACAGAGCTGACTAGTAGTACAGAGCTGGCAAGTCCTGCGAAACTGCTCTACATGAACATACGTAAGTAGGATCGAAAGATCACTTAACATTCTAGTAGGTACCTTCCTGGACATTGCGGGAGCTTTTGATAGCACTTCGTTTTCCTTAATCACAAGTGCGTGTAACAATTTTAATATTGATCAAACCTTTGTTAAATTCATCGATCTCATGCTTAAGTCTCGGATAATTGAGACTGAGCTGGATGGCTCATCAGTGTCCGTCAAAGTAGCCAAGGGCTGCCCTCAAGGAGGGGTTCTTTCACCCTTGCTGTGGTTCTGTAGTTATTGATGAGCTACCTGATAAATTGAAGCGATCTGGGTTTATCGTGCAAAGCTTCGCGGATAATCTTGTTTTGGTAAATACCTGAACGTCTTATCTGATCTGACGCAGAATGCCATTAATATATGGTAGAAGTTTGGTGTTTTGAAAAGGGGTTTTACGTCAATCCCTCAACGACTGATCTGGTTGTCTTTACGAGACGTAGAGACAGTGCTAATCTGTCTGTTCCCATTCTCTTTGATAGAGCGATCACAAGGACCGAGCACTTTAATGTACCTAGGTGTCATTCTAGACGGTAAGCTCTTCTGGAAGTTTCACCTTGTTTATAAGCTGCAAGGCTGGATGAATTGCAGATGACAGCTTGTAGGGCTATAATCGGGGCTATGTCGTCTGCTCCTCTTCTTGCTATGAAGTCTATTCGACATCTGCCCGAATTGCAGTCCCACATTCTTGGTACAGCGTGTTCTACTGCGTATCGACTAAAGTGTATTGGGGTATGGAATGTCTTCGTGACTTGTACGGGGCATAGACATATTTTTAATAAGTATAAGTCACATATTCCGGAGCTGGAAATGTCGTTCGGAAGTCAGATCAGGGTTTGGATTTTACTGTTCTAAGTATGATTCCTCTATCCTTCAATGGTGGCGTTCTACTTATAGCTGTCGAAAGGTGAAACATTTCATTATTGAATCCAATCTGAGGTTCACTAAATATGTATTATCCTTAAAAAAGAACCAACTCAGAATTCTGGTCACACTTATCACCGGCCATGGGCGTTTCAAGGTTCATCTCCAACGCATGGTATAAGCACTCTTTGTGACCACTGCCTAGAGGAAGTAGACGAACTTTTACACTACCTCTGCAGCTGTCTGGTCTTTGTGGAGCGAGATTCCAAGTGTTCTCTTCCGGATTGTAGTGGTTTGCTAAGATTACAGTACGCTCCTGCGATTTAGGATAGATCTTCTTGGTTTGCACCATGGGCCCATTGTGACATTGAGTGCGGAACCTCAGTAGGTTCCAACCATGTTAATAAAAATATAAAAATAAAAAATACTCCACCTTTTTAACATTGTTAGCCGAAATCAGTCCTGTCAATATTATAACGTATAATCGTGAACTGTCGCCGCAAATATTGTAACGATCAACGTTGTACTGATCATGACAAGGTTTGGAAGGTATAACACCCCTGACGTTAAATATTTATTTTATTTTGTTGTTGTTCTTTATGGCACAAGAAATTATAAAAAATACTAAAGCGTTTACAAACATGCAGAACCCCGATATGCATGAGTACTGAACATTTTGCAACGTTGGAAGTGATTTATATAAAATTTCAACGAAATCCAGAATAACTGGATTTTGTAAGTTTCCAGTAATCGTGTGATTCAAAAAGTAGAATTTCCCTTTTTCGGGGCCTCTAAAAATAAAAAGGATTTACTTAAAAATTCAATTGAACTCAAAAAATTTCAATTAATGTTTCAATTTGGGTTTAGTTTTGAAATGATTAAAAAAGGGACAAGGGCAGGACATAATTTTCGGGGAGGACAAATTGTTCCAACGAACGACAGTTCTTCCTTAGTGTACTCGTAACTCCACTCGTGGTATATCATCATCATTTACCCCGGCTCCTATAATTTTCACCTAAAGTGTTTTTTTAAAGAGAAATCTCGAAATTAATGATGTTTTTAACATTTAGGATTATTTTATCCAAATTTTGCGGGTGTCAAAAAAATGTTGCCATCTATAGTCTACCAGTTTTTAGTATTCCGATGCATACGCCTTTTTCGCGTGTGCTTTGTTATTGTCAGTTTTTGCAATTAGACATCCATTTGGTTTTCATTTTGGTATCGCTTCAGTTTTTTCTCAACCTGTGCTAACCTTGGTGTATATATGTCAAAGGTTTTTCGGTCTATAGTTTCCAATTCACGTTCGGGTACGTTAGACTAGGGACGATATTTGTGTTAGACGGATTGTAAATTATTTCTTTTATTTTGGTTTGTAAACGTTTCGGTAATCATTTAAATTCGGATTAAGAGATGATTATTCTTTGGAATCTTAGCGAGGGCTGCTGGATAAGGCATGCTGGCCTACCCGCCAGCTACATCCCACTTATGCCGAGGAACTGCAGGACAGGAAACAGCAAACCTAGAGAGGACTATTACACCGTATAAGCTACCGCTTAAGAAAGAGGTGGTGGCATTGACGAATGAATAACTTGGCTATAAAACTGAAGTTGAAGCCCTACAATACTTTAATCGTGAATTAAGAACGGTCGTGGGGATACTGACAGGACACTGTCTATAAGTAGCTCTGATTTATTTTACTAGGGGCGAAAGGGAAGTTGGATCCTGTAGTATCACATTGGACCTTTACCGGTCTAAGGGTGTCAAAGCAGCCACTCCAACCGAACCTAACCTAACCTTATATTTTGATGGAAAACATTGAAATGCTGGATGGAATCAATTGAACAGTATATACCTGGCTCGGAAAATGTGAAATTTTATTTTCATTTTCAAAGTATTTTGGTGTATACGGTTACGTTACAATATACGATTGTGATTGTTGCCTGAATATACACCAAGATGATGCAGAGATACAGTAATTCAGAAGCAGTAAAAATCTTAAGATTTTCAGGAAACAATTACCCGCAGTCAAATTTGAGTCAACATTTATTAAGAATAAGTGATTTAGACAAAGTCCTTTTATATTATTTCGTTAAAAATAATATCTTAATTCAACTAAATTAATATTTAATTAATAATTTTAAAAATTGATCAAAAAAATGTGTACAACTAGATTGTTTATAAAAATCCGTTTCATTTGATATATCACATAACATAACTCAAATTAAAAATTTGATCCATCATCCAGGATCTATGGTCCAGGAGATTTCAACAACACTCTCTATCCTCTAATCCGTTTCTACAGATCTCCACGAATACTTGTGAAATAAAATTCCAGATTTGTACCAAAAGATGTTATGTAAATAAAAAATCTTTTAAACATCTTCAGATTTTAAGTTTGTGTTGACAGAAATATCAATCACATACGTAAGTTTGGATTCAGGCAACATAGCGGAATGCAAAAAAGACAAAATCTGAGAAACAATTTTTTTTTCGATTACAATACTACTTTATCCTTACTGCGTATACTTATCCTAAGTATGATAATGTAAAAATTCTGTTGGAAAAATTCAAATACGTAGGAATTTAAGTTGTTGGATTTTTTTAGAGTTTTTTGAAAATGTATACAAATGGTTTAGATTTGGAAAATTGAGAAAATGATGGTGTTGGTAAATATAAATTCGATTGTTTTAATTTAAATTTGTTTAATCGTTTTAAATCTTAGTCTTCGTAAGTTTCCATCATTCAACTAAAATATTGAAATCAACCAATAGGGATATATAAAAATAGTTAACTCAAAAGTGATTCTTTTTTTTTAATAAAACATTAATATTATTTGACAGTAGAGATTAAAACTAATCTGACAATACTACCAAAAAAAATAAATTCCAAAAGAAATTTCAATTCCAATGAGATACAAAGAATAGCAAATTTAATTCCAATGGATTTTTTTTCCAATAAAGAGGAAAAGACATAATTCATTTAACTGTGGTTGGTTTCGGAAACTAGTTAACTGAATTTTTGACGAATTTGTGTTATGATCGAAATCAACCTTAAAATTAAATATATTTCCATTTTGAAAATTGTGAACAAAATTTTTTTTTATTGTAATAAAATGATAACTGTAGTTGTTACTGTATTAGTTAAATTTGCATAAACTTTTTTTTTTTAAATTAACTTGTTATAAAATAATAACTGTTTTTTGCTAAATTTTCATCAGTAGTTTAATCTTGATATTCATTTTTTAATTTACACCAAAAGTTATTCGTTTTGTTAAAACTAGTTATCTTTACTTAAAACTTAACAACGTGTTATTTATTAATAAAACTAACTATCTACAGATATCAAATTTATTTGAATTAAATTCGGATACACTAAAACAGGGTATCTGACATATTTACATATTGCAGCATAATAAATAAAACTAAGTTGATTGACATATCGAATAAAATAAATAAATATTTTGCAGTTAACTAGTTTTTCAACAAAAGACAGAACCACAGATATGTTAGATGAGCCACAACAAATTCCATTCAAGTTCAAATTTTCAATAGTATATTTGTCAAATAAAAAACCGCTATTAGAACCTTGCCGTGTCAATAAAATGTTTAATTTCTTAAATCACATTCATCAAATCGCGCATAAAACTTAAATAAATTCATAAAACCAAACTGCCTTCATAATTATACTCTAACGTCTTACTTAAGTAATATTATCTATTAAGCGCGAGACGCGCGAGTATTTATGAAACGAAAATGACTAATCTGACGTTTTTTGTTTTGTATTTTAATTTCATCAAACCGTATGAATGACAATTGCGGAAGTTTTAAACAATTTCTATATATACAAATGTACATTTAAAGTACAGTACACCTTTATATATAAGCATAATTAATTTTAATCAGAATTTAGCATGTACATACATATGTACATTAATTAGAACAGCATAATTTCATGTACACTGACAATTTTGAAAGTACATACATGTACTTATGTAAAATGTGACAAAATTTACTATTTAAATTAAAAAATGTGTGACACAACGTATATTGTAGTAATTAGAGATCCTAATTTAGTACTACATTGTAAATTGTGCAATAACTAATTTTTGGATGTAGGTACTTACATTTGTTAATCGTGATGGTATGTTACGTCCACCATATCCTGCTGCACTATTTGGATTGTTTGATGCAGCCGACGTTGGTGCTCGCGAATATTGTAGTCCATTTTGATTTGGGCCGAATGAAAATGGTCGCGGTGATATTTCAAAGGCATCCGAATGTCTGGTTGTCTAAAAAAAGAAAAAAATATTAAATAGTTTTGTGACAGATTTGATTATTTAGTTCATATGTATGCATATACAAATATAAGAAAGAAACTTGATCATTATAATATTATGTAACCCCGCGTATTATACATTTTTCTTGTGCCCAAATAAGTGAAAAATAAGTTTATTATGTTGTTTACTTTTATATACTGTGTGTAGGTTAATCCATTACATATACCGTTGGCATACAATTATATACATATAGACATATATATTATATAGTGTTTAACGGTTTAAAACTATTATGAGGCAAAATAAATGTGTTTGACAAAATCGCACACCGTGTGAGTTTGATAATTAATAAATTCGCAATACAGAATTCCCGCGTATTGTGCGGTCTCAATTTCAAAAATAGTTTCATTTCAGCCAGATTTCTATAGTTATTGTTTCATGAGTAAAAATAACAACAGTATTCATGGAATTCAATACAATAGCCATAAGAATTTCTGCGAATCTTGTTAGTACACAGATTATCGCTCGAATTTCGCATCTACCATAACATCTCATATTTAATGTAAATCGTCGTTGGGAAGGCATCTGTAGTACGACACATCAAATAGTTGCACTTTCATGGGTTAGTTCCAATATGCGATACGAGATGTCCCGAAGAGCGTCATTTGGACATGAATGAAAAAAATTGGTAAGAACAGTTATTTTCTTGAAGCGTCGTTCGGATTTGTTCGTGAGAAAATCAGTGGAGAATTCCTACTAAACCTACCATTTGGTTTTGTTGGAAAAGCGTTATATAGGCAACTTTATAGGTTCATTCCACATGGACCAGACTAAATGAAATAATCGCAGAGAGCGATTACTTGTGTTGATGAAAAGAATGAGATTGTAAGATATATTGTTGCTATAGCCATCTTCATTTTGATCAAGGAATCCAACGGTACCATCCGTGTAAGCGAATATTTTAACAACCTGTATATATATGTATGTATATGCCTCGACATGACGGAGGTTGTACATAAAAATCATGATCGACAAACCTTGGCAGATTTAAAAAAATGAAATTGAATGAAAGTTTAATTTCATTTGGGAAACCGTTAATTAGAAATGTAAAATTGTTAATTTTAATTCTAAAAAATTTAATTTATATTCATCGATGGTTTAAATCTGTTTGGAAATAATTGAATTTAAACGGGAGAAGCTATATCAAAAGACATTTCTGTAATATTTTTAGAGTTTAAGGATTATACGACACGGGCGTCTCATGTATACCTTCCTGTTCACTTGATTGCGGACATTTTTTTTTTTAAAGACTCTACTGTTTTCCCCAGTTTCCCGGTATTGTAACGTAAATTTAAGTTAAATTCTGAATGCGAGAATTGTTATGAAAACACTGTAACAGGTGTAACAAAACAACAGTAAGCACCTATCTGCAAAATAAAGAGTACGATGGAGAAAATCTTACAAAATGGGTTTGTCTAGCTACTACAGCTCAAGACGGACACGCGAATCGTCGTAAAACATTTATAGTTTGGCTCTATTAGTAGCTAAAATTAAAGCCAGCATTGAGAACAAGCTGGCCAAAAGTACCGTACGTTGAGTGATACAAAATTCTGATTATTTTGTGCTTCGAAAATTACAAAAAAATCCAGTATTAAACAGCGGTCCATATACTGAGAAACGGGTTCAAATCGCAAGAGGCCATATGACGTGAACACTTATAAAGTGGCGAAGAGTTGTGTTCTCTGATGAAAAAAAATTTAACCTAGATGAACCGGATGGATACAACTATATTATTTTCTTCATGTCAGAAGAAAGGGAGAACTTTTTCTGAGTAAGCTCCAGGGAAGAGAAGCCGATGTAATGCTCTGAGGAGCTGTATCGTACTACATGAAGTATTTGATTTGGCCTTTCCCAGTATCAGGATTGCTTTGCAAAATGTTTATAGATTTAAGAAAGAAAATGTTTGGGGATTGTCGGTTCGTATAAGGCCTATAAAGACGACATTCAATTTGATCAGCGAGGAGGATTTTTTGGAAATCAAATTTCTCCAAGACTTTAGGATCTTTTTTAGGAAATATTGAACGGGAGATAGCGCCCGTGTCTGACGAAATATGCCAAGCCATCGAAAATTGGGTTCAACGAATCGACACCTGCAAGCGCGCCCGTTGTGGATACATCATGGATATCGCATTCTATACATAAATGTTTTGATTGTACTTCAAGCCAATAATAAAATTTTCGAGATATCTCAAATGGTTTGCGGGAAACCCTTTAGATGTAAAAACGTCCTTACCAATTTGGTTTAAATTGTTTAAATATATATTTTATAACTTGTTGGTGGTCAAGGTGGATCCCTTGATCCAGACACTAGCGATCGACGCACCTGGAAATGGTTTTTGATATTATTTCGCTTGCGCATCATCAACTTATATAGATTTTTGTAAATTATCTCTCGGACTAAGTCTCGACACCTCAAGTTCCAGCATGCGTATGGTATATTGTACTGTTCAGAAATGACCAATTGTATAAGCCATCTAATTGGGTCAAAACACGCGTGTCGCGCACTTCTATACTTACATTAACTCCCAGCTTTTCAAAATAATTGTCTATGGGTTAGAGATCTCACCGTTAACGAGTTTGGAATTCAGTGAATCGTTACAAATTTTAATTAACTACGTCTCATCCGTATATTATATAGGGCTCCGATTTTTCATGTATTCAAATCCTATAAGGACTAACAAAGTAAACTCACGTGTAGCGTGTGACTGTAACACTACACGCTACATGGTAGATTAGACCCCGCATGTCACAAGCGACACACCGGAACACGAGTAAATTTTATCGTTCTCACATATGAAAATCATTGTTAAGAACGAATGACGCCTCCACACTTTTCCACTCGGCACACACTACACGTCGATATATGTAAATCACCTTTACTCGGCTTGGCCTACTAATCTCCATAATTAATGCCTCTAAGTGGGGCAAGAGTAACTATCTCATCGTTTAAAATATGCAACATGTTTATGTGCAGATTATGCCGATTATTTTCAATGATTTGGAAATAAACTGCTTGGAATTAACTCAATTGGAATTGTGATTTTTGGAATCGCCGAACTTTTTTTTCTTCGAGTTTTTAATTTTTAATAAGTTTTTAAAGAGCACCTCCTTGCAGGATTCCTTCTCTCAGAAACACTCTTTTACTGTAAACTCTCTTTTATTAGAGAATTTTAGAAACTCAGTGATTATTATCAAAGGGCAATCAATAATAGAAACTCAGTGATTATTATCAAAGAGCAACCAATGATAAATTTTGAATGTGTTTCTGGAAATTGGGATATTGTAATAGGCTTAAAAGTATTAAGAGAACCAAAGAAGCAACGAACCAATACATCGACAAAATAAATTTGTCTCCCGGAAATATCCGCGCTTAAGTAAATAAAACAAGCTTTATCGTTAAAAAAAAAGTTCGACGGTAATGCCGCTTTCAACACCAACATTGTTTGTGTGATCATCGCATACTTTCTGTGTATTTTAATTTGACCGACGTCGTAGCTTGTTGATCATTGATTATGTTTATATCTTTATTGGCCTTTTAAGTGTTGCTCTTGGAGCTAGTAAGGTGCCTAAAGTGTATTTATACATGAAATGGTCTAGGACATTTTTATTATATATGTTCACTTTTCGGTTTAGTATGAAAATATTTCACCAGATGTTAGACGCTTTGCGACTAAAAAGTGAAAGGTCGAACTCATTTTTCAAAGTTTACTTTGTGCGTATAAATGTTTAGAGCATAGAGCATCAAACCGATATTTGGATCATTCCAGATTTGTATTCACTTCCAAAAGATTTGTTATCCCGGTTTTCTACTCCGGTTTTGGAAAATACTTTTCGTTTTGGTGTAAAAATTAAAATAAAATTGAAATTGGGCGGATTTTAACTCAGCACTCAATGCCACTAATGGGCCAACGGTGCAATACCCACATTCACACTAACATTCATTCAACCCATTCATCCCATTCACACAAGTACAGTATACCACCTGCGCTATGCAATGCAAACCCTGTACAGTGACATGGAAGATTCATTCTGTTGTAGTTCCGGACTGAACCGGGTAGAAATAAAAACTAGTTAACTATGTAATCACAGAGCTTCGAACAGGAACTGAATCGGAACATTAAACCGTCATCAATTGAAATATTTTCCGCGGATTTTAATCCGACTTGAAACCGATTTAATAAAAAATATTAAAACCGAAATCGTAACCGTAACGATAAATGTTTTCATATAGTTTTAACGAAACTAAAACAAATGATGAAGTACTTCATTGTAGTACAATCGCCTTCGAAATTTTTTAGTTTTTATACAGGCTTCATAACATAATATAACATAATGAACGATTCGGTTCGGATTTTCGTGATCGCAGTCACAAAACCGAAAAAACCGTTTACGACAAAATAAAAAATTATTTGACGTTTTGACGTTTTATGAATTTTGAGGTTTGTGAACCACGAAAAAAAACGTAATGCTAAAGGATGAGTCCGTTTGCCGGTTGAACGGTCGTACCACGAAAATGAGGAAAAATGTTTAATCATTTGGATTAAAAATAATTTTTTTTTATCGTTCGAAAATCAAAATGACTTCGCTTTAAACATGTCAATGGGGTATGGATATTTAAGGGAAGGTTTCAAGAAAACTAATTCAAACGATTGCGTAAGAACAATAATTTTAATTAGCCAAAAGAATAATTTTTCTCATTTTCTTCGTGCGATGTAATGAAATTGAATTTTTTATAAAAAAATTATCGTTCAACCGGAAAACGATCAAATATTATATTTTTTTCCTATGGAACACAAATCTTAAATTTTTTACGATTTTTTCGATCGTGTAACTGATCACGAAAACCCTATCTGAATCGTTTGATTTATTGTACCATTTGTGTTTGTATCGTTAAAACTAGGAACGATAAAACGGAACGAAAATATTTATCGTTTCGGTTAGATACGGTTTAATGTTAGAGTCCCACGCAAAACGAGTGATCACTGTATATAAATTATTTAATTAAATACGGGTATATTAAAGTTCGCGAGTTTTTGTATTAATTTATATTGGTTTCGAATTTCTTAATATCAGGTAGAGTTTATAACACCTTGCTGATTTTAAAAAGTAGTTTACTATAAAAAAATCATAATAAACGAAATTGATTATGGAAGTGTAAACTATATACTTATAGCAGCTCAATACATGTTTTTGTTTAAATGAATGAATTGGAATTGGGTAACCATTGAAAATTTGAAAGTGCGTTAAACTTTTCGGTTTTCGATTAATGGCATTGCATATACCGAATATAGTGTTTTTTTTATATAAACACCAGTTAGTCTAGATGTTACAAGTGTTACGAATTTTATATAATGTTGTCGATACAATATATATATATATATATATATATATATATATATATATATATATATATATATATATATATATATAATCGAACTAAATCGGATTGATTGCAAAATATATTTGCGGCCTTATAATTTTGTTGGTGGATTTTATTTTTGCAGGTAATCGTAATTTGTATAATGTATCACCTAAGTATGTATATATGTATAAAGGGTGTCACAATAAGCGGTTCAGATTTGACATATCGGTTATTTCGGCTCTAGCAAAACTATTGTCATTCTTTCTTTGACAGAAACTCAGTATACTATTTCTAGTTGTCAAAATGAGCTGCATAACGCTTCAGCAAAAGTCGGATACGTTGGAAATTTACTTCCAGAAAAAAGACAATTGGTTCGAAATCGCAAGTAAATTTCGTACAAAATTTGGTCAAAACACCGCCTTCACGATATCTGAGAAGCCAATGCATCCATTGCGTGTTACTGTTTGATGCGGCTTGTGACGTGGCAGCGATATTGAGAAGATGACGCCGGCGCGACCATTACAGTCAACGGAATCAACTACCACCATATGTTAACATCTTTTTTGTGGCCATATCTTCAAGATATTGGTTTGGATGACCTTTGGTTCCAGCAAGATGGTGCGCCATGCCACGCATCGGGCGTTACAATAGCGAAACTGCGTCAAAAATTCGATGGCCGCATTATCAGTCGAAATGGTGACTTGAATTGGCCGGCAACGAGATGTGATTTGACGCCTTTGGATTTTTTTTGTGGGGTGCCGTGCAGGATAAGTGTTATGCGGACAATCCACAAACAGTTGAACATTTGAAAGCCAATATTGAAGCAACCATTGCCAAAATAGAGCAGCTTTAAAATTCTACTTGATTAGTGTGCCAAACATATACTATGATTTTTTAGAATGTTTGTAGCCATCTAATCCATGTTCAGTTGATATCAAAGGATCGAGATAGTTTGGTATCTATTCTCGGAATATCCTGGAATACCAACACGTTTGATAAACTTTTGTAAAGTACAAATTTGGTGACGAATGCACCCAGTGTATAAAGTTCTATCAGAGATTGCACATTGAAGGGGATTTTAAAGTAAGCACTTAGGCACTTGTCTAAGGTCTCGGATTTAATCATTTTGTAAGTGGTTTGAAATTCTCTTCGGACTATGATAAGGCCTGAACTCTGGAGATTTTGGTAGACCTCCTATACTAAAATAATACACAATTTGAAGACTTTCAGGGACACGAAGGATTTACGTAACAGTTTAACTGCCATTATTTTCTGGACCAAAAAAATGGAAATCTCTCTAACTGATTTGCATTGTGCGGGTAGCAGTGTTTTTTTACTAATGTTACAAATTTTTATTAAATTTGGCTTAAACTCCGCCTTTGATTGTATAATTGTTGGATCGCTTGAGATGATGTGCGCCAATGACTTTTGGGGAAATTCGCATAATTGATAGACTTTACGTTCGATTGAAAAACTACGCTCCTTCTTAAACTGACCTGCATCTAAATTTATATTATCTGTTAATTAAACTTAACTAATCTTGTGGTCGAGCGAATTCGTCAAGACCAATATGACAATTGCTGCAGTAAATTTGGTAACGTTGGATTATCTAACATGGCTATCGTGAAACCTAATTGGATAATGCGATAAAATATTAATTGAAGATTCTCTTACTGAATGTTTTAAGTCTGAATAATAGTTTTTGTTGGACTACATTCTCCATAGAAAGGATCGGAGTGGTTTCAGCACCTTACTCAAAGATGGCAGTACCGATTGCAGCGAAAAATACATTTCTTAACGAGAAGATTGCGTGCGATCCTTGACGTAATAGTTGCCCATGAAAAAATGCTATGGTCCTTCGTTCTCATCGTCGCGGTGGATATATACATGTTTCGGTTGAAACCAGGACCACTACCTCGAGATCTTCAGGTTCATCGATACTGACAGCAATACGTGACAATGAATAATTAATTATTGTGACTTTATATTCTTGGCAGTACTTGGTTGAATATCGATGGTGTTATTACGGAATTTTAGAAGCAAGGTTGCCGCAGTCCCCTCTCTGATAACCTTTCAGAGCTGCTCTGCCCGGCTTCCAGTTGATATCTGTAATTTATTTGCTACTGTGTTCGAATCAGTTTATGAACCGTATCAGACGCGAAATGGCAAATCATTTATTCTTTGAAATAACCTGGAATTCACTTACCTATCGGTTACCTCAAAAGAAATCTTCGATTGTTTATTCAATATTGACATCAATAAGGGTGTAGGTCATTATGGTTAAGCGCCCATCCTTATTTGAAATTTTGCAGAGAGCTTGTGTAGTCACATTACTGTTATCTTTAATGAAACCCTTCGAATCCATGGAATATATCCTTCATACGTCCCATATTCAAATCGGATAAACGTAGCGAGATAATAAACTATCGTTGGATTGCTATACTTTCTACCATTCCCAGTTCTTTAAATCAATGGTACAGCGATTTATGTTTTTAACATACAGAAACGTATATTTTGCCTGTGCAACATGGTTTTTTGCCGGGGAGTTCAACAGTTATAAACTTAGTGTCTTTATGTGTCCATCTTTACAGTACGATTGATTCTAGACTACAGCTGGACGAGACCACTATATTGATTTTCAAAGGCTTTTGAAAGAATTGATCACGCAATTCTGATCGACCAGCTAGTGAAATCCCAATCAGATGGTTGAACTCTTATCATTCAGATAGTTGGTAATTTGTCAAGTTATACGTCTGGTTATAACTTTTGTTGTTGGACTATCAGCAACAATTTAAAGCTAAACGTTAGCAAATGTAAGACACATTCATTTTGTAGTATCCGATCCCCATTACTGCATTAGTATTTCTTGTATGATATATGTATGTTAATTGATCGAGTCGAATTTATGACTAATGTTAGAGTCACGCTCTCTTTGGATCTAACATTAATTAGAGGCACAGTGCACCTGCTGTTTCAAAAGTTAATTTCATTAACATTAAAATTTTTGTATGTGTGATTTGTTCGACCTGTTTTGGAATATGCCTCTCAGGTTTGGTCACCTTCGTATCTGTGCTACTCGGCCAGAATTGAATCCGCTCAAGAGACCGTTGGAAAATAGCTGGAAAATGCTATGGAACAAATAAGCATGCATATGGGAGGGAGTTGGTAGATGATGGTGAAATCCATTAGGACCATGTTAAATCAGATCATTAACATACCTAAGTGATGAACTCTTATAGAGTATGTTACTAATTGTCGTCCATTAACGTCCATGATACAGATCCGTTTGATTTTCAATAATAAGACTATAAAGGTCAAGGCCACAAGTTAAATCAGTCATATAAAATCAATTATCAATTCGCGTTTCCGATTGGTTTTATTCGCCTTTGAGCAAGAATAGATTAATTTACAAAGTATCAGAAAATGACCTTGTGCATGTCTATATGTACAAGAAATTCCTGGAACATATTCTTACATTGACGGACTGCGGCAACATATTTGATTTGATGGAAAATCTTATTTATTAAATTAAAATTGATTGAGAAGTGATAATCCTTTTATGATTGATTACGACCAACGGCGATTTATATTTTATCGTGCATAGTCATGTCTTCTTATATTATAACCTTTCAGCAACATTCTTATTTATAAATACAAATTGTTATACATATTAAGTTAACTTAAGCGCAGATTAATTTATTTACTTTGTGTTCTATGTTAAGTCAATTTATTTCCAATGATGGGAACTACGGACGGAACTATGTTTTTAAAACATACTGTGTGCTGTGCGTATATCTATATATCGTTTTCTAAAATAATTTATTACATTTTTGTTAAGTTTTAGGATAAATGATCTCCAAGGATTTTCTTGTTCTTGGATGAACTTTAATTTATTGTATACATCGGTACGATCTTATTTACATCTCGTATATAAATTGTTTATAGAAGGACACAGACGGAACTAAATACTTAAATTACAAATATGTGCGCATAAATAATTTCAACGTTTTGTACACAATTTTTTTATTTTTTTTTGGAATCGTTTCAAAAGTTTTGGCTTGCGCGATACCGTTTTCGTGTATACGCGGTGAAAGTGTGGCGGTTTCATTGCGAACTAAAAACTATGTTTGTACAGTATACATACAATGACGTATTCGTGTATATATAGATTTTTATGTCAATTTGTATTTTAATTTAATTAATTCTCAACAGTGGTGATAAAATGTTTAAGTGGCTCTTTGAAAAAATTTACGAGCATCTTTACGATCGAATAATATCAGGTTTCAAAATTGTGTTTTTATACCTATATATATACTCGTATATACGCATAATCAGATGATAATTAGGGAAATTAAATGATCGTCAATCACTTTCTTGACGAATTTCTGCGCGCTGTTAATAAAAATTATTTACTGATCTTCATAATTTCTAATTTTGCTTTCAATTCTTTGTGTTAACTTCGTAATGAAAAGTTAACCGAATTTCAAATAGATAATGAGAGCATTACAAATTGATTAAGTCCACACACAGACACACACACACACACATCAAAAAACCCAAAAATATTAAATTTAATTTCATTTCGTTTTTGGTTCTATAAATGTTGTTTGTCAATAGAAAAAATGTATTTTGTGATATCTCAAAATATATCATAACCGCTGGTTAGGTGGAAAATATATGGTAGAATTTGGTTTTAATGTTGTATCTGTAAACGTCACCTATGTTTTATTTTAGACTTTATTATATAGGCGAATGACAACACACTAATGAAGCTTTAAGACTGTTGAATATTAAATTGAAAAGCATTTGGTCCATTTAAAATGCTCTTAACAATATAAAAGCGCTATTTTTAAAAAAAATTTAAAACCAAAACAATTTAAATGGCGTATACTATTCAGTAATAAAACTTTTAGTAAACCTAAAGTTTTGAGCTTTAATAATAAAATTACTTTAAACTTTAAACTTGCTTTCTACTTCCTTCCTTTACTTTCTTTAAACACTTGTCGGAAAGTGGTAAACAAAATGGTTCTGAACTTTTTTACTATTTTCAAAGCTTTAAAAGCTTTTGTCGAATTACCAATCATTTTATTGAACACCGCGAGACAACAAACAATGGCTAAATCGTATACCAGCATAGCACGAATTACTCATAAGCCAACAACTTTAATATATCGCCCAGCTAAAAACAATAAAAATAAGTTTTCTCACCGACGAAGGTCACGAGGCAAATTCAAAAATCGCTGATGCACATTCAAAGAACTTTCGAACCACCGATCAACTGTTCTACTCTGGCTTAGTGTGAAGCTGTGGATTACGTTTTATGATTTCAAAGTACCATTGTTTCTAATGAGATTATAGAAAGTAGGTTTCCAAGGTTACAGCTTATTGATTACTAATTAAAATTTTGGACTATCAGTGTTAAGTGAGGAAGCTCCGGACATTTATAATATTTTCATGTGCTATCACTATACTTATACGTATCTTCAAACGAAACTATATTTTCTAAAACTTGGTGTTAAAAAAAATTAGGGCGTTTTTTTCAAGTTCAATTTTTTTCAAGAAAACAACGCCCTAATTTTTATTTTCATCGATTAAATAATTCTGATTTATGGTCAACATTTAGGGCAATCTAAAAATTTTATTTGGCAGAATTTAACAATTTAGAATTTTGATTAAAATTCCACTAGAACATCTACACAAAATTAGCATATATGGTTTAGATTTTAGTAGCACAAAACGTTGTTTACAAACTTATTGTGGTGTGACCTATTGTGGTTTGAGGCATGTGATTTGTTTGCCAGTTAAAATTGAAGTATTTAAAAAATGTAAATTCAATACTTTACGAGCTAATCGAATGAATTTACTGTTTTCACGAAAACGTTTATCAATATAAAGTTGTCGTACCCAATTAATGTACAAAAAGCACGTATCGTAAAAAAATAAATCAACTATAATACTCCGCCAAATCCGATATCATGGTTTCAGACGGGTTATATACTACTTCGACTGTAGTAGCGGGCTTATGGCAATTCCCGTTCAATTTGCCCGTTTGTGTGTATAATCAGCATTAAAATGCTCAGTTTTGTATTCATATCTCAGTGAACTACACTGGGGCCAACAATCACGGTGTACTTTGAAATTTATGATATTCGAAGATAAACATTTTGAATAAAATGTATTTAGGAGCATAGAAAATAGTCGTAAATGAGAATTTAAAAGATATTCATTTGGGATCCTTTAGAATTTCTCGCTCCATGTACGGTCGTAGCTTAAATTAAGTTTCAGAAGCTCTGGCTTAGCTAATTCGACGATCCGAGAACCTCCCCTTCATCAACCCTTCGTAACCGTTCGTCGGGTATCGTAACTGGAGATCACTTCGTAATGAAATGTCCGGTGGTCAATACTTCGCAATTCTCTACAAATATTATATCAATAGGCGCAATGGGTCTTGAATTTAATAGATACTCTATCTGGCACAACACAATGGAGTATTCCTCGAAAGTTTGAGGTGTCTTTTGACGGTGGGATGACGCTGGCAGAATGAAATGCCACTCCATTTTCTTGGTGGATAGAAAGGATCGTAATTCTTCTTCGGAAACTTACGCACAGACCTTGCAGAGTTGACTGATTTTTCTCTTGGTACCGACAAAGTTCGATCCATTGTCGGATTATATATTGGGTTGGAATACCACATCAGGAAGTAAAACATCTCAAGCAGGTCAAAAACGCTTCTGTTGTCAATTCGGATACAACTTCTATGTGAATGGGCTTAATGACTATAAGCAGACAAAACCCACTATAGAAACTCACTACTCCTTGTAGATCTTAGCACCTCGTCCGGTTTTAGATTTTACTTTCACGGGAGTCGCGAAATCCGAATCGACGGTAGATTACCTATCTCTTGCTGTGACATAATTAAACGATAATGACTGCAGATGACACAAGACCGAGCTACTTGTTTTGCAAGATTCTTGGCACCGATTATATAATAGTTTTGTCGCATGAAGGTGGATAATTGCTGTTCAACTTTCAGCGTTCCCCAATCATCAACCAATATCTTCTAAAAAGCTCTCATTTTGTGAAATATAAAGAAAGTTGGTTTGTTAAATTTATCGCAAAAGCGATAACACTGAGCTAATGTTCTTATGACTGAAGAGAATGATGACGACTTATTGAATAATCTCGCGACCGCAGTGCAATCAGTCGGCACAAAGCGAGTGAAGCTGATCGCCAGATAATTTCAGTCAGTGCTTCATGTAGGAAGTCTGGACCATCCCACTACAGCAAGTTGACGACCAATTGTTAAATGATGTACGGTTTTGGATGAATGTTCTTCACCGTCTGGGAATATCGGTAAGCCACTCTAAAACAATCATATAGAATTTGTCCAGCCAAATTTTTTCAAATTTGAGATATCGAAGATTTGGCATTTTTCGAAGTGTTCGAAAATCAATGCAACTCATGACAGGTGATGATAAAATGTTTAAGAAACGAGGAATTTGAACATTTTCGAATAAGATGAAATTCGAGCGAAGTTTCCCCATTCTAGTTGCATTGTTTCAGCCAAAGTATCGTCCCAGTCAAATTTTCGAAGCCAGAGCTTTTGAACCGGAATTTTGGCTATGACAGTATATGGAGCGAGAACGCCACCAAAGGGATATAGTGATTTATCTTATTTTCATCTTATTAATTTCAATTGTAAAACAATCCGAATAAGTCAGCCTAACTAGACCTAGGGTTTTCGCAAAGACATCACCGTTGGAGTTTTCAAGCTAGCCTATACGCGCTTTGAGTTTAACGACCTGTAGAAACATCTTTTCCAAATCGACTGTGAATACAATGTTGTGTTTTCGAAATCTAACTAAAATCAAGAATAATTCTTGTAGTACTGACGGTTCAGTATCCAATGTATCATTCAGTGACACGCCTGACGAATATTTTGATGACCCGTCAAACACCATACGCGTAATTTTGTTGATGAGCTTGAATCTTGCAGCGCGGCATGAGGGCAATAAATTGTTTTTACGCTAGAACTTTTGTCCTCGCGGTGAGGGTAAGAGACATATGGCTCAAATCTATGTATTCCTTCATACATTTTACGTACTCCTTCTTTAGATGGGGGAATTTTTGAAATCGACCCTCCCCTTATGGCGAAAAGTCTCCGGGCCGTCATACGTAACGAGTCACCGAGATCAGGAGAATCTGGTTTAAATGGTAACCGCGCACGATGTATTTACCTAATTTTTGGTCCTAAACTGTATTCTCCCTAAAATGAGATTCATGGCAATCCATAACGGAGCCATGAGAAAAAACAGAATCATGATCATTTTTGCAGAAAGCCTTACCAGAGACGACGTAACCAAAACATGTGTTTTGAGCAGAACCATCGTCATCAAGTTGATATTTTTCGGAACGCAATAATTTCAAAAAAATGTCCACACCAAGAAGTACGTGGATATACTTCTTACGGACATGGCTGGTTAAAGTTTTGATCAGCGAGTTGTAAAGACTCAACATTTTCGTATTTGATTAACTTCACTGTGATTGGAAGATGATCAGAAATTTAATTTTTCATTATTATCGGATAAAATGTCGGATTGAACAGACCCTATATATAGTTATATATATATATACTACTTTTCACAATCTCACCCAATTTCTATATAAACGCATAAACTAGAAAAATTATTTCAAATATTAAATTACCATAACTCATTTCAACCTTCATTAAATAATATCCACTCTAATTACCCAAAATTTACCCAATTAAATTACAAATCTTTATAAAATATAAATAAAAAAATTAATTATTTGCCCACTCGCACACATATTTTGTTGTGTACATGAACATAAGAAATTTAAATTTCATATATTGCAAATTAAATTCCAACCAATTGATCTTTAAGTTAATGAGCCCATATATAATAAAATTGTTTGAGTCTATTTATGTATGCACCTTCATTTGGAAATTTCTCTATATATACACTTTCAATACATATAGGTTTTATGTTAAAGGTACTTTCTATCCATTTCCGATTACACTAATTCGATCATTTTGATCTGGCTCAGAATTCTAACTTGTGTTCTACAAAACCTTCCGTCATATAATTATACCGCACTAATAATAATAAAAAGTAACGATCCAACCAAAACAACAACACTATTATAATTATAATTTGTTCCTCAATCAACGCAATCAACCAACAACAACCACATCAACCAAAATGAAAATTCCAATTTCTATTTATATTTTTGTTGGATTAATCAACTGTACTAACTAAACAAATAGAGCTTAAACGCAAAGTTCATTGAAACTATATGTATATGCGTGATAACTATACACTAAACCACTATACCATACCATACAGCACTTAAATCTAAATATTACATTTATACGACTTAACCCTATACACACTATAGTAAACAATATGGTTCGCGTTTGCGTAAATAAAATTATTTAGAAAATCGCATGCAGACGAGAAATTCAACATTTTAGATGTAAATATTTGTTTAAATATATATTTTAATTTCGAATGGAATTCGCAAATATTTTATACAGGTATTCCTCCTACAGCGCGTTCCATAGCTCAACGTGACTTTATTCGGATTGACTTGGTTCATTTACTAGAATTGAATTACTTACTATTTACGAAGACTGATTATTTTGTGGAACGTATTCTCAATTTGTGGAACTTATGTTCAGTGTTTGATTAGCGCATTGCCGAACTAGACTGTTTTAAAAACTGATAAATTTTATGAAATGTTAAAAAATTATGATTGAGTTCGAGAAAATAATTGTGGAACATAGGTTCAACAAAATGTAGAAATGTTAGACTTCATCTTACATAAGTAGTTCAAGCCGTCCCAATTGATTTCACTTACTTATTTTGACAGCCACGTCATCACAATAGAAAATTATTTAGAAAATATTTAGCGTAGATGGCGATAACAAGTTGAATAAGTTAGGTTCCACAAATAAAGTTTTAGAACTTAAGAGAATATTTTTATTGACTAAAGCCCGCTTCGGTTGACTGAAAGAAATAGTAATACGTCCTTTATATTGAGACTAGATAATTTGTGGAACGTATGTGCAGTCAAACTCTTTATTGAATATTGTTGAAACATAAATTAGGAGTTTCCGCGCGGAAAGGCGTATAAAGCGTTATACATGGTAATCCTGTGTACGATTAGAGTATAGTGTGCAACCACATACATTATGTATAAGAATACCATTTCGCGATCATCAAATGGGAAAGTATAAAGAAATGGGTATGAAAATAAAAAAAATTGAAAACAAATGAACGATGCCGCGATTAATTTCTATTTCTTTTCTATTTTTTGTTTTTTTTTCTATTCCTAATTATTATGATTATTGTTGTTATTTATAAATTTTTAATTTTATTGTTATTATTTCGATTTGACATAGTTTTTTTTTATGTTGTTGGAAAAGTGAACAATTACTGATGTTTAATTTGTGCATTACAAGTAACTGCTGATTATACGAAATATTTATGCTATCCATGTTTATTGGTCTTATATGCAAATGATGACTTATTAATGTAAAAGCAGTTTGGCACCTATATTATGATAAATTAAATTTAATTAGATCTGATTAAATGGATATTAGTGTGAGCTTTGCCTTTTCGGTCGGCGAAATCAAAGTTATAATGGGAACACATGTCTTTAAAGTTTAACACCGTAATTAGTTTTTTAGACGAGATTGTCGGGAGAAATTTGAAATTTTTTAAAATTATATTGTAATTAACTTGAACAGTAATACTTTAAAACTGTATTACTATAGTATTCAAATGAAGATAAATATATGTTTGAATCGCCCTTAGATGAAGTTTCTTTCCAAGCCAATTTCTGATTTATATAGATGTGGCCGTTCGCCTCAAACAAGCACTAAGAAAACTGGGGGTGGAGTACTCATAGCCGTGGATACTTCTATATACTCTAACAAACGAATTATATATTGATATATATTCATATACGTTGTATATCTTCCGCCTGACTTAACGATATCATCATAATTATACGCCGTGCTATAACACAATTATTGAAATCAATAACGATGAGGAAACTGATGAACTTGAAGCGACCAATACAATTAATTTGGCAACCGCCTTAATTTCAATTGAATTGGAAACACTACAATATTGCATTAGCTTATTTCCACATAGTGAGAAGCAATGCACAAACATTTGGTATTCGATAATTGCTTGTGGGGATTATCGACAACTTAACATAGTTACTACGCCGGATTGTTATCCTATACCCCACATACAAAATTTTTCCATGCATTTGCATGCGGCTGCATAATCTTCTCCAAAATTCATTTAATTAGAGGTTATCACCATATTCCCGTCGCACCTAAAGACGTTTTTAAAACGGCAATCACTACCCTACTTAGCCTTTTCGAATATACCCGAATTTCATTTGGATTAGTCATAATGCCGCTCAAACGTTTAAGCGTTATGAACGAAGTCACTCACGGTTTAGATTTCGCAAAGTCAGTGGAGTTTGATGTACAGATTAATGGTGCAAAATGAGTATTTGGCGCCAGCACACTTCCTCAGTCATAAAATGACTCATGATTGCATTCCACATACCGAACAAAGGATTAATGCCATTAGGAATTTCCCACAACACCCAATTCAATTAAGTGCATTCAGCGTTTCGTTGGTATGATTAACTGAACCATTCGGATTTTTCTTTATGAGGCTATCGGATGCCGAGAAAAAGTAACCTCTTACTCGAGTAGTTCAATGAAAAACTGAGAGAATTCCGAGACAATCTCGTCATTTCGATTTTATTTCGCAATTTACGACGATGTCGCGGACCTTATCACCTACCACCGAAACTGCCTCAGTCGAGACTTACTTCGACTTGAATAAAATTAGCCGGACCCAAAAAGCCCACCTAGAACTTAACAATTTATTTTCTGATTCCGAATGTTGCACTAGTCACTACAGTTTAGAGCTTTTTGAAATTTCCTGGTTTTAAAGTTTACTGCGAACTATCTACGGGTGAAAATCGCCCGTACATCGCAGAATCACTGCGTCGAACTATTTTCGATGCATTACATAATATTTAAAATCCAGGTATCCGTGCTACTCGAACATTGATTACGGCTCGTTACTTACTGCATTGACAACATGTCGTTTTACTGCATAGACAATATGTCTGCAGCTACAATTGCTTTAACTTTTGTAATTAATTACGTATCCCAATTTGGGGTTCCACTCAATATTACTACTGATCAAGGAACGCAATTTGAGTCCAAACTTTTTTACTGAGTTAACCAAATACCTTGGCTCAAATCGTATACGTACTACGGCCTATCATCCTCAAGCAAATGGCATGGTATAGAACGTTTTCAGCGCCTACTTAAACCAGCACTCATGGCTCGAGGAAATACTAGCAATTGGAGCATTGATATATTATATTCTGGCGAGTTTAAAATTGTGATTGATTTTGTTTAGAATTCACTTTTGAGTATTCATTATTATCGTTCAAAATTTCATCACGATAATTTTATCGAATTTCCTTATTTTTTTATCAGTTCCACATAGTGGAGGATTGAAGTTTTTTTGCTCGATCCGACTAAGGACCTAGGATGAAAAACGCTTGGTCGAGTAGTTTTTACTAAATAAAAGATTAAGATAAGATTTTGCGACCCTCAGTTCATTGAAATTAAAAGTTACCAGTTTCCACATTGAAAATATAAAATGGCAACCAAACTTGATCCAAATAAATCAAATGATGGTCAAGCCAGTAACGTAGATAAAATGAAAACTGACGAGCAAGGAAATGAACTATCTGACATGAGCATATGAAATTGCAACCATTTTGGTTAGACCGCCCGTCAGATTGGTTCAATATTACAAGCGACAAAACTAAATTCATGCTAGTTCTTAACGCAGTATCCTCACAAGCGAGTTATAAAATATCGGACATACTCGCAGATCCGCCTAAGCAAAATTGCTATCAAACCTTTAAACAGGTGTTTCTAGATCGATTGGCTCCGCCGGCAGAACGGACACTGAATCAATTGTTGGGTGGCCAGAATTTGGGGGAAATGCGTCCAACAGAGATATTAAGACATATTGAAATACTATCTGAGGGCAGATTGAATGACTCAGTTTGCGATCACTCTGGTACAGTTTATTTATATAGAAATTATCGAATACAAAATGATTGCCCATTGCCCTATAAAGGAAAAGATAAGAAAAGATCCGAAACACTTTAAAACAAAACGTGAAGTTAATGGCTACCCAGCTCACATGAATTATACAAAGAAGAAACCGTGTGACCCGCAAGTTATACCGAACATGTTTGCTGAGTTTTTCCAAATGGTATACAAGCTGTTCTGATGGCATTCCAGCTTCATTATTAAATGATTTCAAAAATTTGGCATTCCTCAGAAATGAAAATTAACCAAAGTGGCGCCAATTTTTAAAACTAGAGCAAGGAATGATGTATCATGTTATAGAAGTATAAGTCAGGAGCACACCTACTCAAGCTCTGGAGATTCACTTTCATCTCACTCCCTTGGATCTTGCGGCCGAGCAGCTTGCATTTTGCATAGTATCGCCATCTGTTGAGGTGAGATTCCAAACTGAGTTTCCCACCAGAGAGGACTGGGTGAATGATGGCTCAAAAATGGGTAGAGGGGTTGGCACAGGTTCCACATCGTTACAAATATTTTTAAAGTGCATGGAGAAACCATTGGGACCATTAAAAAAAACGAAAATGCTATTCGTCGATCCGTGTCGTCTGGTACCAAATATAGTACAAAGTATGCATCTTAAAGCAGAGTTTCGGCCATAGAAAAAATGATAAAGGTGCTTTTCACGTGGATTGAGGAAGATGGGAAGACAGATTGAATGACTTAAGGATAAAGCTTTAAATATTTATTAAATATAAAAAAAATGAAACTATCAACGTCGTCCCAATTAATCCACGCAGAAAAAATTAGTTTGCTGCTAGTAATGGATGGTTAGAGGGATTTTTGAAAAGACAGCGATTCACAACGTGAAAACTAGAGGAGTAGTAGCTTCTGCGGATATCCGTTCAAACTTACAAAAATCATTGAAGTTGGCGAATATACGACTGATCAAGTACTTAATGCGGACGAGACTGGCCTTTTTTTGAAGAAGATGCTAAAAAGAACGTTTATTGGTAGATCAAAAAGGTGCTTTTGGTTTCGAGGTTGCTATAAACCTGGTGTAAATCTAAAAAAACTACCAGTTCATTGGGTGGCAAACAGAAAACCTTGAATTACGATATCAGTATGCAATGAGTGGTTCAATTTGTGCTTTGTTCCTGAGGTTAAACGTTATCTCGAGGAAAATGTTTGCCTTTTAGTGCTCTCTTATTGATAAACAACGACCATAACATAAAATTGTCTTCCTGCCTCCTAACACCACATCATTAATTCAGCCACTGGATCAAGGTATAATTTTAAATAAAATGTAAAATGATGAAACGATAACTGTAATTGATGCGTGCAAATAACTTTCTATCATGGACTGCATAAAACATTGAGCTTTGGCACTATCTGAAATAAAGCCATCGTTGTTAAGTGGTTGTTGGAAGGTATTTTGGCCAAATAATGTGTAAAGAACACAGAACTTCATCAAATAGGTGTATGAACAAATTATCTCATTGGCTCAAACCGTTGGCGATGAGGGTTTCAATAATCTAACCAAGATTGTAACCAAGATTTTGAGTCCTATTTTGAATTGAAATACAAGAGCTGTATTAGCGACTTAAAGGAGGAAATAAAAAGAGATCCCAAACCCTTTTGGGACTTTTATAGAACCAAACGCGAAATTGACGGTTACCCAATATGTTTGCTTATTTCTTCTAGTCAGTTTATAAACCAGAAGATATAGATAACTACAAAGATCCAACAATTATTGATTATAGTGATCAATATTCACCCCACACATCGAGCCCGAGGACATTCAGCGTGCATTGGATGGTTATGGAGAAGGATGTTTCCACGGCAACGGAAAATAACAAGAGTAATGCCGATTTTCAAATGTGGGACTAGAAGTGATATCTCATGCTACAGAGGTATTACATCTATATCTTCAATACCAAAATTATTTGAACTGGTAGTATGTAGGTCATTCAGAGATTTAGCACCACGGTATGTGTCCCAGATTCAACATGGATTTTTGCCCGAAAGATCAACATCACCAACCTTATCGAATTTACCAGCTATTAGGTTAAAGAAATAGAGAAACTTGACATGATCTACACCGACTTTGTAAAAGCCTTCGATTCCATCAGTCACTGTAAAACTCTGGGACACATTTATAAGTTTGGGTTTTCCAGCCAATTCGTAGCTTGGTTTAAACCATACTTAAGTAATCGCTTACAGTATGTTGAGCTAGGAGATAAAGATCCGAAACTATTCAAGTTACCTCCGGTGTTCCACAAGGCTCTCATGTTGGTCCATGGATTTTTATAATTTTTATTAATGGCATCACTGGAAAATCCTAATGTTCGCTGATGACCTGAAAATCTACAGAACCATCGAAACACTTGATGATACCAAGAAACTGCAGGAGGATATCGACCAAACTAGTTATTTCGTGTGAGTCTAATTCACTTAGTCTCAACATTGATAAGTGTAAATCTCTATCATTCCATCGTGAAGATAAATGATGTACTTTTTCAGAAAGTATTTGAAACTAAAAACCTAGGGGTTACTTTCGTAACCATTTTTAACTGAATGTAAGAACTATAACATGACAATATTGGAAAATAGGCGCGAGATGTTAATGTGTTCGTTTGTTGGTAATCTGCTGCTCGACCAAATTGATGCGCCTTATATTCTGGAATCAATTAAAATAAATGCACCTAGTCGGCAGTTAAGGGATCGTGACTTCCTATGTTTTCACACAAGTCAGTCTGATTTCTGCCAGCTCTAGCATTAAAGTTCCCAATTAAAATTCTAACATCTAGTTCGGGTATAGATTCCATCAGATCGTCCAAGTCATTGTAAAATGAGTCTTTATCTTGGGGCTGGCTGGTTGACTTCTGTGAGGACATATACACAAATTATCGACAGGTTAACTAACTTTATGCGCAAGCGAAGCTTACACATACGGTTATTGACTGCTTGGAAGTCCAAAACGGCCTTCTTTACCTGCGGCCCAAGAAGAAATCCAGCTCCAAGGTTTCCGAGATCACTTGGTTTGTAATAAACCTTTAGAACCAACCAATTGAATTTTTTATAATACATAGTAAGATTGTTACTTTGTACTTACATAATTGATACACACACACACACACAACTATAAATATAAATAATACGTAGCGACCCTGGTCCCAATATATTATTAAAAAGAGATCATCATCAATCTTCTATTATCTAACTCTACATATTTCAAATATCATATATTAATTAGACCGCATACACTATAACTTGTCTACACAAACTGTCTGCGACTATAATACAAATCTTCAAATTAATTTACTATCGTATCGTATACACAAAACTATATATAATCAACAATATATTGATCAAGACGATACCGCGATCGCCGTTTATTTATTTTCAATACAAATTGGACATATTGTTTTAGACTAAAGATTTATCTAGATAAAATCCGATAAAATGATGTCACTCGCTTAATAAGATGTTCAAAGTCATAGATACATGATAATTTTGAGATCAATGGATTTTGATTTACTATAACCGTACAGCTGATTTAAAAAACCTGCTTTACATGTTATCAGGTTGATCTACTGCATTTTACAAAATTTCACAATTAAATAACGACTCATCGCAATATTTCTTTATTCAAATTTTTAAATTGCAACAATTGTATACACATAGTTGATCTTTCTGAAAATGATCGCGATAATGATGTCACAATAAAATAATTTACGATCAATAAAGATCATCAAAAATTTTTAAAAATCATTTTAAACAAACTTTCACCTTCAATTTGTGACGTTTCGTATGTGAAACTATTAATTTGTATGTAATATGTATTTGACCTGCTGTCTTCTCGATCAAACTCATCTCAATCAAATTATTAATTTTCTATTAATGAACCCGTCAAATATACGTATATACATAATTAATCATATAATTTATAACATATCAATTACATAGAGTAGTGCGATGATAAAAACTATGTCTAATGAATAATCTACGAATAATTGTTATTATTGTTGTTGAAAAGTGTGCTCAATTTATAAACCTATCATCTATAAAATTAACTATCGATCGCGCGTTGTAATCAATTAAATTTTATTTATCATGCTACGTATGTATAACTATGTATATCTACGATCGAGTACAGTTAATCATTTTTAATCTACTTAATATAAGAAAATGACCTTGATATGCTGTACTAAGTGCTATAATTAATAAAATAAAAATATGCAAATTAATTTGTACACTGCTGTTGATTTTATAGTTTTTTTTTTATAGGCGATCTAGTTTTTAATATTTTTTTTTTTATACATAAACCCGATCGCGATTTACTATAGTGTTGTGTTGTGTGGTTTGCTTATCGGGGTGGCAAGATTAATTTCTATAAGCAATATTACAAATCCTTGAACGGCATACCAGTAATAATAACTAATTTCAAAAGGTGTTTTTTTTTTTAATATTTTGAAATTGTTTTTAATAAATTACTGTACCGCATGCCGGATACAATCTATAAATTCGAAATGTAAATCATACATACATATATGTTTGTTTGTAAGCATAAGTATATATAAGGTTTAATCAACCATAACAAATTAATGCAAACAAAATTTGATTAAAGCTCATATATTTTTTTAATTGAGGTTTTTTAATTATAAAACATTGTGCATACACATAGGTAATATAATTAAGTAATTAGGCATGCATTATTGCAGGTACCTAATTTCGTAAGCGCGCGCGCACGGTACTTCTATATATTTATTCAAAAAGCGACAATATCAATTACGCGGATCTGATGTAACTGCAATAAATATAATTTCACAGCGCGTATTTTATAAACAAAACAACAATATAGTAATTATAAAATTGTGTTCCCCGCATTGTCTTATACATATATACATATGAACGCAGTCATCTCTCAACAATTCAATCTGGATCATATATATAAAAACACTTACAATTAAAATTTCGATTTGGTTTGAATCAAATCAAAACAAACAATTTCTATCCGGGCATATCATTAGGTCAGTTAATTATTGGACACACTACTATACACTGTAGACATTGTATTATATATATTTAAAAAGCGAATGGCATAAAATAACAAACCACTCTTACTATACTGTGTCCAACTGGAATCGCACAATTTAAACATTTTTGTATTTTTTATTTATTTTACTTTCTTTTGAGATGAACAAAAAATATCGTACATAGCTTTTGAATGCCCTTCAATGCTTTAAAGATGTTTTGTAAAAAAAAAAAATATCGGTATTCAAATAATAAAATTAGAGATTTCCATAAAATACGGTCAATCATTTTTATTTGTATAGTACAGGTTTACCTCGATTTATGTTTGTTTACTTAACTAATGTATATATAGACTACATATCAAAGGTTGACGATCTATAGTTTTCAATAATATTAGCTGGGTTTTTACGATACTGTACGAAAAACGAGGCATGTGAAGTTTATACTAAATAATTCCTAAAATCTAGCTAAACGTAAGCTCACATGTCCCGTAAGCCTAAATTGCACAAACCTAGAATACCACCACACTGGATCGCTGGGCTGACGACCCACATCCGTAAAAACTAAACTGTTGGCAATATCAACAAAAGAAAAACTGGATACCGCCCAACCAATACTGGACCTCCGCTCAAGTACTCGGGCACGAGATTTATGCCAGTTAGAAAACCAGGATCATTGACAGGCCTAATAACATGAATGAGAGAGTATTGGCTGAAACTCGTTGCTGTTCAAGAAACTCGCTTCAATGCCTTCAATATAGGGCCATGCAGAGACTAAATCTGAACCGCTCACCGGTGGACTACATTAATTCAGAGCTCTTTATATTCGGAGGGGATACCTTGTGGAACTGTCTTTTCAACCTTATTCGATTAGTATGGTGAACCGAAGTTATTCCGGACGAATGGAAAGTTGCCGTGATATGCCCCATCTTCAAGAAGGAAGACCGTTTGACGTGTGGAAATATCGCGGTATAGCTCTCTTTTGCACAGCATATAGGTTCGAATCGACCAGTCACTGATTAGGTATTTTCGCTGCGGATGCTTATATCTAAATATTATGAAACCTCCAGACCTATACGACTCGATCAACTTGAAAGTTTGTGGTCTGCTCTGGAATATCTAAGAATTCCAACAAATTTGGTACGACTATGTAGAATGACAATGACGCAGTCTCAATGCTGTGTTAAAATTGTGAACAGGCTATCGAAATTTTTAACAGTTAACTCGGGTGTTCGGCAGAGAGATGCTCTGTCCCCGATACTCTTTAATCTCATGTTGGAGTACATCTTTCGTTGAACTGAAACATTTCAGCACAATTTCTTATATCGCCAGTCCAATTAGGTACTTGCATATGCAGATGACACATGCGTGATTGGACTGAACACCAACGGAGTGAAAGAAATAAAAATCTTGATCCGCTTGTAGAGTTTTCAGCTACTGTTGGACTCCAGATTAATGAGTCCAAAACAAAATACATTATCTTTGGTTATAGGGACAATGGCACACCAGGTTTTAGTAGTGGCTTTTAGTAGTTTGAAGGAGTGAGGGGATTCAAATATTTGGGCTCTCTTATCACTCACAATAACAGTATGGGTGAGAATATTAAGGTGTGGCTAGCGGCTGGTAGTCGTGCTTTGTGTCCTGTAGGGCCACTACTAAAATCTAAACACCTATCAAATGCCGTGAAGTTGAAGCTTTAAAAAGCGTTGATCAATCCCGTTGTTATGTATGGATGTGAAAATTGGCCGCAGACGGATGAGTGCGAGAATTGGCTCCTTACATTTGAGTGGGATCTTGCGTGTGATTTACGATCCAAAACGCAAAGTGGTCTGAGCTCACAGGGCAGTTAATTCGAATTGAAATTTTGAATTAAGATTTGTGAAATTTACAAATTCAAATTTTCAAATTAAATTAAAATTTTCTATTGCCACCTTTTATAGATTGCAAATATTAAAGATTCAAAATTCACATAATTACTTTCTAATTTATTTGAATTAAGAATTTGTTGAAACTCCGTGAATGGTAATTTTTAAAATTTCCGGAAAATTTAGTATTAATTCCTAAACATTCAAATTTTTTAAATTAAATTTCCTAAAACGAAATTTGAATTTTTAAAACAAATTCTACGGGTTCTACGCTTTCTGTACCAATCTGTTTAGCATGAAATGGTCCAATTTTCGTTGAATACTGAATAATTTTTCAATTCTTTCAGCTAAGTGAATCACATCTTACGCGAAATTTAACTTTTATTTCCATTCAAATTTCAATTAATCGTAGTAATTGTTAAACTTTAACTCAAGGGCCAAATAAACATTTCAAATTTAGAAAATAAAATTCTTTTTTATTTAAATTGAATTTTGATCACAAATTTTTTATAAAATTCAGAATTTTTATTTAATTTGAAATAATTATTTCTGAACTTGTCAAATGTCATATTTTAGATAAGATTACGAAATTTAAAGTTTACGTACTATATTCTGAATTTAAAATTTCAGATTAATAAATATTAAATGTTTTTTATACTTCAGAATTGGTAGCTGGATACGAAATTTACGAGAATTTTGTTTATTTTCAAAATTTCAAAATTCTAGAATTTACTATGTGTGTATATAGGTTATTGTCAGTATCTGAACTTACTATGTGTGTATAGGCTATTTTCAGTATCATCTAACACTTAGTTTTAAGTAAACTAACCGGAATTAGAATTTTTATTTCGGAAACCAATGCAGAGTTTAAACTTCAAAAAGTCACATGTTTCTAAGTAAAATTCATACTCTATTTGTATGCAATTTTCGTTTACACAATCAGAATTTGAAATTGGAAAAAATTGTAAATTCTAAAAATATTTTTGTATGTAAAAATGGCAATATCTCGAAACCCATACAACACTGGTTTTTTAATAAACTGAATCTACCATTTTTCATACGGAATTTAACAGAATTTAAAATTTTGAAACTTTAGAAGTTTTTAAAGGCCAAATTGAATTTATTTAAAATAATCGAATTTTGAACTAATTCTTTGAATTTTTTAATTAAAATCTTTAATACTCCAAAAATCTGGTTACCTTGTATGTACATATAAATCGAAATTTTATTTCAATTTTCACTCAAATTTTAATGCAATGGCCAAACATTGAAATTCGTATTGCATATTTTAAAGTCTAATCGACATCCAAATTTAAAATATAATTTTTTAAAACGAATTTAATTTGTTTTAATCATTTTCAAACTAACAAAATACTAAAGCATGTATCTCATGTAACTAAGGCTGCCAAATATTCAAAAATCATATAAAAGGACGTTTTCGATGTTTCTTGTATCCAGAAAAGGACATGGAGGGACAATTTGGAAAGTTGCAAGCGATTTACTGAAAATTTCAACGAAATCCAGAAAAGACCGATTCTGTTTTTCGAGGCTTAAATTTCACAGGTTTTACTTAAGAGTTCAACTGAACCTAAAAAATTTCAATTTCCTTCTGTGTTGCCGGCTGTTTTCAAATTGCTTCAAATAACAAACGAAACCGACAATAGTTTAATTTTTTGTTTGCTCCAACACTTTTCAAGACACTAGAAAATGAAAATTACTTCTATTCAATTACTATTTTTCAAACGTGGGAAAGCAGTATAAAGAGATGATTGCTTCTTTTTAAAATACACAAATACCGCGACCCATATAATAGAAATATTTTAACATTTCTACAATTTACCAGTAATAACAAGTTAACGGAAATTTGGTTTTTGGGAACATTTAGTTTTGAAATAATCTAAAAAACGACCAGGGCAAGACATTATTTTCGGAAAGGACATTTGTTTCAAAGAAGGAGAGTTTTTCCCAAAACCGGACATCTGGCAGCCTTAGTGTAACTCCACTCGCATGGGTAACATTTTTATTATACACTCGTCGTATGTATATCATGAACACTTCAACCGCTTCTACGTCTAATAACAACGACTATCTATCAACGACTATTTGTTTCAAATAAGAAACAAAACCAAATATATACAAACAAAAGATTAATCTTTTATCGAAACTGGTTAACTCAGAAACCCTCTTTACCATTTAAAATGATATAATATTTACCTGTAACTTAAGGATGCTAAAGGTCAGCTAAAGCCATCAAAACTTTAAAGTGTCAAAAAAATTTTGCCGCGTGCCATAGGTTCGCCATCGCTGGCTTAGATCACCCATTTTTGTGGTCAAGCCAATAAATGTAGATTCCCAATTGGATTTTTATTTGAGCCCATCAATTGGATCAAATAATAAAGGATGCAATTGGGAAACATAATAAAAATTTAAGTTCTGTTAAACTGGTAAAATTTTGGACAGGCGTATATATAGTCGGGGAATATATACGAATAGTTATGTGAACATCTCTATATATATGATGGGATAAAAAATCATTTAAAATTAGTGAAATTCTAAATTATGTGAAAAATATTAAAGTCCACCAGATTTTCTTTTGCTTCACCACACAAATCCTAATTGCTCTAAATTATTCAAAAATATAGAAGACAACATCTCTGAGGTGGGTAGAATTGAATCCGCTATAACCACAAACACTTGGTCTAAACTATCCGAATATCTATTTCATGATTCAGAATATCTATTTGGGTCAATCAAATCAATAAATAAATACAAATTAGCTTGGCATCACTATACTGTATAAATGGCTATGATTGCTATTCATATGATCCAACATCGGAAAAGTATCAAACATGCGAAAAATTGAATTAAAATCGCGAACTCAGCATAGGATAGAGTTAAAAAATGGTAAAAAGTGATCGCACATATTACTTTAAATATTTTTCAGAACAACATTACAATTTCCTAAGATTACAGAGAATGTTTGAATTAGGCCGTTTGTGAATATACTAAAAATATTTAGTTACACATTTGGTAAATCGAGGTGAAATATTTTTACTACCAAATAAAATGTTGCCGTATCAAATAGTTAAAATGTTGACAGTTGAAACCCAGACAAAATGAACTGAAATAATGGAAATCTTTGCCACTGTACTTGTTTACAAGAAATTAATTAATTACACGATAAAGCTAAACTACCTGCAAATACAAAAGATAAATAAACTATTTTGACGTTTCGAATGATTTTTCCATTGTTCTTTGAGTGATTTTCGTTTCACGAATCACGACACTATAGCACTAAATGTATACGAAGGATATAGTAGTTCAATCGAATTGGTTTTCAACTTTTTTTACATGACTTGATGTTCCCAGAGCTCAAATTAATAATTTTTGAAAAATGTGTGCCTGTGTGTCTGTGATCAACTTTTTGGCAACAAAAATAAAAAAACTACGTAAATCTTTTATGTCCGGAGATGGCTTGAGTTGAAGTATTTTGCCAATGGCCGTCACTAGAAAATAAATTTAGTTTAAGTCTTATGCGAGGAACCTGGAAAATTTTGATTTTCCAAAAACATGAAACATAAACTAAACTATGTTACTATAGTGATAGCTGTTGGCAGAACACTTCAAAAAAGCCATTTCCAGATATAACCCTCTAGAGGCTGTTCTTATACAAATTTTTAATTATTTGCATGTAAATTTGAAGATTCAAAATTTCCCGAGCTATTGTTCGCGAAACATTAGCAAGTTTTAATAAAATCAGCCTCTAGATTGTTATGCATAGAGACGGCATGGTTTGAAGTATTTTGCAAATATAGCTTTATTAAAAATAAATTATCTCCCTTATTGGTTTTTTTGGGCTAACTTTAACAAACAGGATATCCTCAAGCACAAAATCCCCAAGTTAAAAATTTGCGGCTGTTGATTGCAGTGGCAAATGTCCACCGCGCAGTTTACATTTTACATAATTGGAATCTTTTATCTCAGGAATGATGAGTTTGATATTGGTTGTGCGACTTTCGATTGATTGTTGTTCTCATAAACCGTATCATTCATTTAGCTCCACAAAAATAATGTTATGGTTTTAGATAACACGTTCTTGGTGGCCAACTAACATCTCCTCTTCGCGAAATTAATCGTCCATCAAGTCTGTTTTTCAATAAACCGATTTTATCATTGGTTCAATGACACGTAGCGTCGAACTGTGGAAACCACAAGTCGTTAATACTCATACCAACGCAAATATCGGCCATACGAATTGTATTATCCCGTATCTGTAGCAAACACCATTGACCTTCATCAGAAAAAAGCTTGCGGCTTAAATGTTTGACCCATAAGGATGTAAAGATAAATCCTTACATAAAATTTGCCATGTGATCATTATGGACAAGTTTAATTGGTGCACGTGTCACTGTTTGTATGTTTGATACAGAACTAGTGGGCACCAAATTTGACGCTAAATTTTTAATAGGGGGTTAAGATGGAAAAGAAAATGCTTGGGAGGGCGTCCGCATTAATTTCTCAAACCCCCATCTTTCATAATTATTCTATCGAAAATTTAAAAATCAGCAGAGGAAATATAGAACTGGTTAAACTTCAAATTCTCTATTTGTAGAATTTGGTGGTTATGGGAATTTTTTGATTTGTGTTTGAGCTTGAAGATTTTTAATATCCTGAGGATTTTTGTTTTTCCACCAATCTGTACCAATGACTAACAATCTAATTAATAAATAAATCATTATGAAATTTTTTACCAACAGTTAATTGTTGGCTTGGTGACGGACATAAGTGCAGGTTGGTCAGAAGACGAACGTCATATATATGAGTCAGAAAATCCATGCTAGTCTGTTGAATGAAGTAGTTTTTATTGAACATCTCTTGACAATTATATACACAATCAAGATTCAGGCATACATCACGTCATTTTTTGATAATATCTTCACTATTAATAAAAACCTATATACACGACGTTAATTAGGGGTAACCTGTATCCGATCAATTAACATACAATCGATAAATAGTTTAAACTTATTGCAATGTTAAAATGTTATGCGTTTTATTGTTTAGCATCTCGTGATTTATTTTAATTTGTTTATACATATATATAGTTGCAATTAACTATATACAACGAGTCTATATACCATATAGATGCGGATAAAAATAGTTACATGCAACAATTTATGTTAATATATCGTGTGTACCGCAGCGTACAATACTTATATTATGTATACATTATACATATGTATGTGCGCATGCAGAGAAGAGATACAAATCAATAAAATTATTTTTATTTAAATTTAATTATTTATTTATTTAAAATTACGATTTACACACTTAATTAAAATACGTGTATATGTATATCGTTAAGTTAGTCAAGTACAACAACATTTTTTGTTTTTGGTATTGCTGCGTCTTTTATTGTGGTTGGTATCTTTATTTATTGAACGAGATGTTGGAAAATTTTATTTTGTATGTGGAAACTGTGGATGGTATGCACAATGTGTATGACTAAACATACAATAAAGCTGCGCTTAAGTATTTAAACATAAAATATCTTTGGATTAAATTTCTAAGTAAAATTTAATTCAACAATATCATCGAAATATAAATACTATATACAGCAAATTTGTAAACGAACTTCATTTTAGAGATCATAGCGCCAAAGTAAGCTAATTCAAAAATATTACATAATGTGGTTTCAATGTCGCGACAGAAGTCGTGTTAAATTTAAGAAATTTTGAATGTTTTAAAATAATTTGAAAAAAATGTATCAGATTGTTTATAGCAACGGCCTGCGGGCATCATATATACACCTTGTTATGTTTAAACTTTTAATTTGAGTTCGATGGTATGGGAAAGTAAAATTTATGATCATGGATCTGGGAATCGCTGGATATTTTTGGTTTGAGTATAATTTGAAACAAGTTTGAAAATAATTATGACTGATTCTATTCAAATTCCCTCCAATTTCCATAATATACACAAACGCTAATTTTAAAATTTCATATTTAGATCGAACACCATCAAATTTTTGAAATTAAGTAAAATAATTTCAAACTCCGATCAAATTTTATTTTTACAAATTAGCCTCAAAGTTACTAAAATTCTGATTTAATTAGTTAATTTTTGGTTCGCTTCGTATTGGGCCCACGTTATTATCAAAATTCATTTTGATTTAAGGAACTTATATAGGCTAGTTAAGTAATTCTTCAATTCCCAATGTACTTAAATATGGAAAATTCTTCTCAATTTTGCTTAGAAATATTTTTCAAATTACATTCAAAGAAAACATAATGTTTCTTTTTTGCTGAAACTGAAAGTGTTTGAATACAGTTCGGCGTTGACTTGACGGCGTCGACTTAACGATAGCATATGGCAGAATTTAGATTGCTGGCCAACAGATCAGTGCCGAATGATGGGTATACTCCGGGTCCTGTCAGTATTAAATAAAGGGTTCCCTAACAAATTTCTACCAAAAATCATAAACTACAACCATTGTTGTATTTTTCTATTTGGCCTACTCAAGGCTTTGCCAAGTCTATATAGCCATTTGCCTCTACTACAGGTCCTTATCTATAAAATGATGTAAATTAGAAATTCCGCGTCAAAATTTTACGAATTTTAAATTTTAATTTTTAGTTTTTCAAACTCAAATTAAAATTAAAAATTGTAAACGTCAAAATTGATTTCGTATTTTGATTTTCGAAATATCAGAATTTTGATATCAAATAACCGAATTTTGAAAATTCTGAATTGAGATTAATTTTTTTCGGATTTTGAAAAAATTGACAAATTGATGAAATCTTTAAAGTTTTATATAAATTCAAATAATGTGGGTTTATTAGCAACTGTTGAACTTTATTCAAATTGTGTGTTGTTAAAAGATTAAAGCCTGTTTTGAAAACATAATTCGTATCGCACTGTATCGACTGCTTGTACCATTCACTGACAATCCTAATGAGTTTGTGGAATAATATAATAATAATACAGTTTTAAAGGCCATTACTGGCCCCTCACTGCGTCAACAATTTGGCTCCAACGGTTTCGATCCTGGGCTTGGTCTTGGTCTGTCCTAGACAATCTGAAGAAGCTAAGTCATTCTCTACACCGTGGAGCCATCGCCGCCTGCAACGACCTCTGCGCCTACCATATGGTGGCTCTCCTTTCAGAGATCCTTGCACAATTCGTTCCGGATCAGCACGCAGAACGTAACCGAGCCAGCGAACTCGCTGAGACTTATTTCATGCACAATATCGGGGATCTTCATCAAATCTCTGATTTCGATATTGTACAGAACTCGGTAGGTACCATCTATTTCGCGTTTTGGGCCGTAAATCACACGCATGACTCTTCTCTCAAATGTTAGGAGCCATCTCTCGTACTCATCCTTCAGCGCCCAACTTTCACATCCAAACATAACAACGGGCCTGATCAACGCTTTGTAAAGCTTCAGCTTCACGGCACTTGATGAGTGTTTAGATTTTCGCAGTGGCCTTAAAGGATACAAAGCACCTCTGCCAGCTGCCAGCCGTACTTTAATATCCTCACCTACACTGTTATCGTGAGTGAACAGATATATTTAGAAGCGATATGAGGTATTACGCGGTAAATTTGATGGGTGTAGCATACCCCCTGCATTTATCAAGAGCGGAAACATGCTAAGATCTCCGAAAAAAGTACGGTGAGCAGTACATTGGAGAAAGGATACAAGGCGGTAAAGAAATTACTCTGACAAGACTTGGAAGGAAAATTCAAGAACTTTCAGGGTTTGCCAAACCTAGGAGCAATGTGCATAGTGAAATCAAGACGACAATTAGCATCATCTGCACACTCTATGATTCAACTATGATTAAGATGAAACTATCGGAAATGGAGTGCCAAACTTCACCGATTAGCAATCAAATAACGGAAAATTCGGTACATCAACGTATTATCCGTGACATGAAGGAAACGAGGGAAGGTCATAAGTAGAATATGCCAATAGCGGAATCCACCAAAAGGAAGTTATTCACACCACCCAAGAGTGACGCAAGCTCGCGAAGGAAGAAGCAGAATACGAAGTACACTCTACCATATACTCCTCCAAATGATTTACAGGTGCCTGGAACATAAGAATTGCATCTAAACAAGGAAGAGGAAAATGGGAAAATGAGCAACCAAACTCCTGAATGGAGGAAAATTGAACCCAAAAGGCGTACTCAGAAACTCATAAGATGTTATCGTCCAGTACGCGGACATACTACACAAGGTGAAGCTGGATCCTGGCCTTACAAGACTGGTGGAAAAGGTTAAATACATTCGCAAAATCACACTGGGAGATCTTTTATTAGAGCTAAAAAACACCGAAGACCAAAAAACTACTCTGGAATACCAAGCTAAGCTCGAGGGCGTTATTAGCCAGGAGGCCAATATAAGATCTCTTCCACACAAAGTTATGATCGAAATCAAGAAATTGATGAAGTAACAACGGCGGAAGAAGTGCGAGAGGCACTGGAAAAAAGGCCTATTTGTTGTTAAGAAACTAATAGCGGCGTACCGTGGAACCCAAGTTGCTGTGGCCTTCCCAGCGGTCTGGCGTGAAAAAATACCATTGAAGACAAAATTCGAATCGGTTGGGTATCCTGTACCATAAGAGAGAAGATAGTTCCCAAGAAATGCTTCAAATGCCTACACTACGGACAAGTGGTACAGAGAAGTTCTAGCCAAATATGGATCACTCAAAACTTTGTTATAAGTGCGGAGAAGAGGGACACATCACAAAAGCGGGCAAAAAGGAGCCATAATGCTTGCTGTGTCTCGAGAAAGGATGTTACGGAAAATTCTAAGTGCCCGATATATCAGAAGGAATTACAAAGAATACGGCGATTATGATTTTGTTACAATTAAATCGTAATATCTTCGATCTGGGGGTGCATGAGATTACCAGATGTCGCCATTGTACAAGAGCAATATAGAAACCGTGATGCTGTGATTTGGGCAACTGTTCAATGCTTTGGCTGTTGAACGGGCAGTAGAGTATCAAACTGTCGTGGTGTGGCTTTATTAGAAGCTTTTGCCACATTGAAGATTGTTCTATTAAACACGGGCAATCGGTGACATTCTGCAGAGATAATGCCAACTCCATCATTAATTGGATTATTATAAGTTGCATTTTTAGTAAAGGCGTTTCTTGCAAAGTGAGTCAACAATATACATAAAACGACCATCAGGCGATAATCTGTCAGTTAAGCTTCGTTACTCCTCAGGAAACTGAAATCAAACACAGCGGATATACACGTTGGAGGACAAAACACTTCGATGAAGATATGTTCTTGAACGTGCTAGAAAACACAAGTATCTCGGGAGTAACTAAGAACAAGGTGTCACAAGTTTTGTATGCTATCACAAACGCGTGCGATGCAGCAATGCAAGTTTATACGTCTGGGTCTGACAACATTCCGAATTTGGCACTCAAAGTATAGCAATTCGAACGAAACCGAAGCTTCGACTAATGACTTCTATTCTTACTTAAACGAAGGTTTGTTTCCTAGAAGGTAGAAAAAACAAAGACTATAGTGCTGTTACCAAAAAGCAGGAAGCCACCTGAAGACCCGTCGTCATACAAACCCCTATATATATACTCGACACTGCGGGTAAAATGCTGGAAAGGGGGGTTACGGGAGGCAGGATTTGTTGGGATTTGCTTTGCTACCAAAACAATTTTTTGTGATCTTAAAATCATATTTGGAGAGGCCCTATACTTTCGAGTAGAATGCGAGGAAGATTATTCTGAGCTCATGAAAATCCCAACATAGGTTCCACAAGTTAGTGTATTGGGACCAATAATCTAACTGTTTTACACCAAAAACGTACCTCGCATGAACGATGCTACTATTGCAATATCCAATCCACAACTAAATCCACAACTAAACTACAAAATGATTAGACCTAAATAACGCGGATCAGACTTAATCAATCAAATGACCTGTTACTAAACCTGGAAGGGCTAGGTTTCGCTGAGTGAGCGCATGCATTGCGCACTAGGTCAACTCTCTGAGTGAGCCAGCAGCTGTGGACAGAACCCCACAGAAGACGGAGATGGTTCTCTCTACCAGGAAGCACAAACTTCCTCAGTGTGATCCAATACCAATACTCGCTTGATCTTTACCGATAGAGCGAAATATCTTGGGCTACTTTTAGACAGCACGCTAAACTAGAAACCAAACATCTTATAAGAAGCAAGTAATAAAGCTACTGTATCGCGCTTTACTCAGTACACGGGCTCTACGTCTCAGTGGTCAAACCTATACTGCTGTATGGGGTTGTCGTATGGTAGCCATAGCTTTAAAAATGATGGGTAATCTGAAACTATTGGATCTTGCGGACCAAGAGCTTGCATCTTGCACAACCATTCGGCTCTAATCCAAAAAAGGGGTATTTCTGATACTACCGAGTAGGCTATCCCTTCGCCATCTGTTAAGGTGAGACTCAAAACTGAGTTTCCTACCAGAGAGGACTGGGTGAATGAGACGGTTATGAACAATCAGGCACTAACCTTCTTCACACATGGCTCAGAAAGACATAGAGGGGTTGACTTGGGGTTTTCTGGGGTATTCTGAGAGGTACTGAGGGTTAACCTCTCTTTTCGTCTCCCCGACTTTTGCAGTGTTTTCCAAGCTGAACTTAACGCGATAATCGACGCCATGGATTGGTTGAAATATAATGTAATATTTACGAGAGATATCTGCATTTTTTACGGACAGCCAGGCTGCTATTAGTTCTGACTAGTGAGTTCAACATCCGCTTGACGTGGGTATCAAGGCACTTCAATATCGTAGGAAATGTAAAGGCACATGAGCTGGCTCGCAAGGGCACAGCACGCCTTCTATCACAAAGCAGCTTGGATATAAAGATATACCGCTTGCTTCCTGTAAACTGCTGCTTCAGGAAGAAGCCATCAAAGAAACGAACTTCAGATGGTCTAACGGTAGTTCGTGTGTAATAACCAGGCAAATCTGGCCGAGACTTGACCGCTCCACATCCGGCCAACTCACATCTTTAGAGATCTAAAGAAACAAACAGTTGATTCACGAACGTGTGGCTCAATATATGAATGTGGAGGTGCGTGGTATATTGGACACCACAGATGCAATGAGACGCTTGCAGAAAACGAAACCAACTGACCTAATGGAGTAAGATGATCATCTCGAATTAATTTTATAATATATTTTGTGTAATAACTTGTAAATGGGACTGGCCAGTTGGCTTTACCTATAACTAAACGTGTCATATACGAATGAAAGTAAGATTACTTGATGAATAATATAGGTATAATCTATAATAGATATAATCAATATTTCTTATAGTTTCTAAATAAACACAGAAGTATTATATATCTCTACGGGACATACTATGATCCGGCCCTGTAACGGATGAACGATTTTCAACTATATTCACATTAGATAATCTATCGAAATTACCAAATTACTATCAAACTTTCCAAATGTTAAACATTTTAGACTTGATGATTAAAAATCTAGAGTTATACAACGCATTTGATATATAGGTCTAAGGATCTAGTTCTTCAAATTTAATTCAAAGAATGTTTCAAACTTAAGAAAATTCCATTTGTTTTTAATATCGTATTGCGCGGTTTTCAAATTTCAGGATTTTAAGTCGAATTAAATTCTGCGAATTCTGTCCAGCGTATACAGTTCCGGAGCATCCATCACAACACAATACGTGCAACTCAAATTTTAAATCTTGTCTTTATGGAGGTCTAGGATTGAATCGGTTTAATTTGGCATCCACATATATGTGCAATAAAACTGCATTTTGAATAGTAAAAATTTAATTATAATTTAATTGTATGCATTACGAACGCGCACGTATACATACATCGAAATAAAATAATTTCTCGCGCGAACAGAAATTACGAAATCTATAGACACGTATATGCACTAATTATAGTTGCATCATGCGAATTCATCTGAAATCATAACATCCACGTATCGTCATCAAATATTATTATTATTATGCAGTAGTATGTGAATGAGTCTACAATATACGCCGCGTAAACATAACATATGTAAAAATATAAAAAAAATCTTCAAGGCTGTGTGCAGTAGACGCAATTTCTTAATAAATCTAATTACAGAGCTCTCGCATTTCATAAAAATTCCCATCGAATAAATAATATCACATCATAATAAAATCATCGTGTCCTTGAGATATATGTGTATAGTGTGCGATGTGTGCGATCTTGATCAGCTATTTTCACATTTTCTCTTTTGATATCGCGCAATATCAAGCACGACATTATACGTATATTCGTCAAGGTACTCACCGCAAATGATGGATGAAATGATGAATAATAATTTGGTGTCGTATCCTGATTTCGATTATCGTTACCAATGAATAACGTTTGTTCTTGATATGAATCGGCCGCCGGTTGATTTCTTAGACCGCGATCCAAATACGTGCTTCGTCCGTTTGGAAAGCTTGGCACAAAACGTCCTTGGGATGACGATGGTTGTGTATTATCTCTATAATAAAAATTATCTGTAAATAAATAAAAAACAAAAACTCATTAATATACAAATCGCACGCAGAAATATGATGGGATGCGCGTCGGCCATGAAGTCGCTTATAATGACTTTATTTATATACTTATATACATTATCAGCGTTTAATGGGCCAAGCAAAATTGAGATTTAATGAAAATATACGTATGCACGCGCGTGATAAACAACTTAATCTCTTTTAAATTAGCCGCCTGTATACAATTCATCATATCCATACGTAAACTAATCATTATATTTGGCATAGTTCGAGGTGAAGGTTGGATATTAATACGATTTTTAAATATGAAAGTTGTAGGATGCAGCTTTGTACTCTTCACAGTATTTATTGTTGTAAGTTTTTCAAATCTATATATACTAATTACCTATACACTAATAATTTACTTTTATATACGCATATATAGTTTAATAATATAGCTCACGGTCAAGATTATGCGGCCGCAGACGAAGAAGACACCACCAAAGATGGAACTGAGTATGACGATGAAAGTTCAACAATCGCGACAACGATGAGTCCCAATGAAGAAATGGCAACGGTGAAAATTATGAATATGCTGCCGCCTGTAAAGGGGAGGCCGATCTATACAATGTATAATGTGAATAAATTTGAACGACCGGTGTTTAAAAATAATTCAGCACTAAGTCCAAGTCCAGCCACGGCAACTGGCTCTCGAGGACGACCATATAAACCTGGTCAAAATACCCATGATAAAAATGAGCGACCTGGTAAAGATAAATTTGAGATGGTTGAAAAGCATTCGAGCGGAAAGAATAAACAAGGCAATATGGATGATCGGGGGCATGGACCACCCAACCGGGGTAAAAATGAGAAAAATGAAAATCATGGAAGTGTTAAAGAAAAGAAAGGCAATCAGGATGAGAATGATGATAAACCGATTAGAGGTAAGCCACCAACAAAAGGAAGAGATAATGATCGTTTCACGGAAGAAGAACCAACGCGAAGTAAAGGTCACGGCAATAATAATCATAACGGAGATAGCAAACTGCAGGCCAAACAAAATGGACATGAGATAAGTAAACCAGTACGAAGAGAAAGAGAAGACAACGATCGTTTCACTGCCGAGGCACAAAATCAAGGAAAAGGTCGTGCCAGTCAATCTAATGACGGAAATCAAAATAATAATCATAACGGTGATAGTAAACCACATGGAAAACAAAATGGACAAGAGAAAGGCAAGCCACAAGGAAGAGATGACAACGGTCGATTGATGGACGAAGCACCAAGTCAAGGAAAAGGTCGGGACCATCAATCGAGTCACGGCAATCAAAATAATAATAATAACCGTAATAACAAGGAGAAACATTCCGATGATGATTAGTAGTTCCCGATTTGGAAATAAAGAATTTGGGAAACGTTTGATTTTGGTTTTACAGAAATTAGATTCCTAAACTACAATTTTTAAATTAATAAAAAACAGTTATTAGAGCACATTACTAACCCCTTACTGCGTGTCAACAATGTGACTAAATTGGTTTTCATCGTGAGCTTGGTCTTCATACTGTCCTAGACAACCTAAAGAAGCCAAAATGTTCTCTACACCGTAGACCCAAACCTCTGCACCTCTCGCTCCGCACGCTAATTGTGATCGAGCGATCTTACTTCGTGTACAGTACTATTATTTTCTATATTGACCTGGTGTCCACCCGTAGACAACGTCAACAACGTTGGCAACGTCGATAATGTGGACAATTCCTAGAGTGTTTTTTTTATCATTTAGTTCTAAACTAGGCTGACCAAATTTATTTAGGAACAGTGCGGTACTGTTGATAGTTTTATAGAATTTCCGTCAATTCATTTTATTCTCGTTTCGAAAACTAATTGTGCTCAAATAACATGAATCTACTTCGATGGAACGTTAGAACACCTCGCACAAAACTCGGAAAAAAAGGCTCACAAAAATCTAGTTAGAGATCTTTACAAAAAGGTTATAAGTTTAATTAAAAACAATCCGAGGAACTTTGACTATGACCGTGGCATAAAATTTAACACACCTCGCTCCAGGGTAAAACGAAACCGAGTTCAGGAACAAACACTAGTTCGCTAAAAAATGGATGTGTTTTGATGGATAACGAAATTGGGTTTGAAACAATTAATTAGGTGAAAAATTGCATCTTACCAAAAACCGAGGCAATGCTCGTTCTAAGTAGAAGCATTTCAAGTTAGATACATTTGGAAAACAATGTATAATTTGGTCAGCAATTTGCAGTAGTGGAGCCAGAATTTTGTTACATTTTTCATAATGACGAATTCGTAAAATTTAGTAGCAGTAAAATTTTGGCCGTTTGGCTAGTTCACACGACTCTAAGGAAGTAATAAATTGATACGAGATTAATCAAATCGATTTTACCTCAAAGAACCACAGATTTTCGACCTATCGAAAAATATTGGACTATAGCGGAAGGAGTGCTGAAGAAAAATGGCAGATATAATGGAACTATATTGGTGCCAAAGCCACACCGGAAGTTGTGTCAGAAATAAGGAGCAACAAACAATATGTGCGTCAGACCTATTGTAATCCTTTAATGTAATAAATAATCTTTAATTAAATCAATTTTTTGATTTATTTCAAGATATTTTCGAAAGTTATAAGAAAGTTTTTGATTCATACGATCTAAATAGCCAACATGATTTCTCAATAAGTGCATTGTTTCACGCGCTGTATGGCAAATAGCACCATCTTCTTGGAACCAACTGTCGTCGAGATCGGGCTTCAATTTCAGGCAGCAAATATTCCTTTATCATGGCGCAATAAAGAGCGCCATTCATAGTTACGTAGCGGCCATGTTCATTTTTAAAGGAATATTGGCCGATGATTTCAGAGGCCCATAAACCACACCAAACCATTTATTTGGTCGCGTACCATCCAATACTGTAAATTGGGATTCAAATTTCTTGATGGTATTCCAAATAGTGGTTTCGACAGGCCGACTATGTCAAGAATAATTTGGTCTAAGCGTATACGAAATATACATTCCTCACAGAACGCTGATTTTCGTCATAAAGAGAACAACTTGTAGAAACTGTGCCAAGTTCAGTCTTTCAATTTTGAAATGGCAAACAATAGTGAATAAAAAAACCACGACAGTTTGATATTACTCATGCGTCATTTGTCAAAAAGAATCAAATCAAAAAATCATCTCTAGATGAATCACACTTTAGTATGGTATGTGATTCAAGATTTAATTTGAACCAGTTTATAATTTCTTCCTTTATATGTCTTAAATGAATAGCTCTTTACAACATAAACATGCGAACTGGCGTATTTGATTTCAAATCGTTAAAATATCGTAGGTTGTTGACATTATTTAAATTGTCGACGTTGACACAAAACACTGCCAAGTAATCTACGTAATATTTTACGTGTCGAGAACCGCGTAGATTATATGGCGTAATCTACTCGCTCATCCCTGGTAAGGAGCCTACTATTAAAACTGCCTGCTGCCAGCCACTCTTTAATAGCCTCACCCACACGGTTATCATGAGTGATAATAGAGTTCAACTATTTGAACCTCCCCATTCACTCAAACGTATAGTGCATTACTAAAATCTAAGGTGCCATTGTTCCTATAACCATAAATAATTTGTTTTTTTGGACTCATTGATCTAGAGTCCAATAGAAGCTCAAAGCTCTACAAGCGGATAAAGAATTTCCCTAATTTGGTTACTATTCAGTCCAATCATTCATATATTATCTGCATACGCATGTACCTGATTCGGCTGGCGATGTAATATGCTGCACTGATGTGTTTGAGTTTTACGAAAGATGTACTCCAACATGAGATTACAAGCTATTGGACTCAAAGTCTCCTTACCAAACCACTCGTGCAAAAGTTCTCGATAGCCTGTTCTCAACTTTACCACATCATTGAGATTGTGCAGCCTCTGTCTTTCTACACAATTGTTCCAGTTTTGTTGGCATCCCTATAGATTTTCCATGGCAGCCCACAAGTTCTCTCGATTAACCGAGTTATAGGCTTGCCGGAAATCCAAGAACATCTGATGTACGGAGATTGATGTATCATAATATTTAGATATGACCATCCGCAGCGAAAAGACTTGATAAGTCTATCTATTCTGACGAGATCCTCCTTGATAGTCATTAACCCAGCTCTCCACCAAAGAAGTATGCTATCCAATAGGAGGAGAGCTATACTGCGATAATTCTCACACTTCAAGTGATCTCCCTGCTTGAAGATGTGGCCTTGCAACAATTTTTCATCCGTCAGGCATATCTCCACTTTGCTATACGAATCGAAGAGCTCCGAATTAATGCAGTCCACCCGCCAGTAATTATTTTTACAGACAAAGTTAACACAGTAAAACTGGTAATTAGCTTCCTCAATGTTGTCGCTAACAAGGTCATGATATTGTGTCTATTAATCTTCATTTATCAGATGCTCACAGTTTCGCTATGTTCCCCGGCCCTGTACGAAAACTTATAACGTAGCTTTGCAGCGATCGAATAATGACCGCTGTCTGCGTATTTGGTTGCTGACCTATAAGTTCCTACATCCTTGGCTGCGGGAAGTTCCGCGAAGATGGGTCCATGTCTCTAGACTGTTTGGAAGGGAAGAAAGTGCTTGCTATAATCTAAGATCGTGAATAATTGCAAAGTACATCATTCTCTCACCATTATCGGTCGTAGTTTCGTATCGGGAGTACGTACCTATGTTTTCACACAAATCAGCCTGATTTCTGCCAGCTCTAGCATTAAACCCCCCAATTACCATTCTAACATCGTGTTCGAGTATATAGATTACATCAGATCATCCAACTCATTGTAAAATGAGTTTCTCTTGTTGACATTACATACATGTTGATTTATTTACGGATGCGGGTCGTCAGCCCAGCGATCCAACAATTTTTAAATTCTAATATTTAAAAAATTTACACCATCGATCGCGTGATCTAAGTATATACCCTTTGACAATTCAAAACAAATTGTTGTATAAATATTTAAAGGTGCCGCTTGATAGGCGCACTCTTGCCAAACTATCAGCGGCATACTTAAAAAAACAAAACAAAATTAATAGTCATCATGATCGTACTTTCTAATTGCAAACTATTGTATAAATATATCGATGATCACGATCGTATATAACCCATTCAAATTTAAACTTCCTTTGTGTTAAATGCATACATCCGCGACGCTACCATTCCTCCCGAGGCACTAATATGTTATATCACATCACAATCTAATAAATTACCATCACCCTTAAGAATGATTATGATCATGACTATATATTTTCTTAATAACCAACCGCGATCACTCGTACATCCATATTCCGCATACATAATAGGAAAAAAAATCTTGCACGACTTTGATTATGTATATTAGGTGGAAGCATTTCAATTGGTATATAACAGTAATAATTTTTGTAATTAAAATTTCCATCTCAATGCAAATCTACATATAATATATACGAAATACATTCGGGCGGGAGGAAAGTGGGAGGATATATAAGAAGTTGGACATTTTTTTTCTTTTACCATGAATCTATAAAATAGAATTCACGATTTTTACCTTTAAGGTAGTTAAGAATATTTAATTTATCTTCGAGTCTATATTATTACATTATATATTCAAGAATATATGAATGCGATTATAAATTATAATTAAATTCCACCTTTGAATATGTGATCGGTCCCGTTATATACTTAGAATATATATGTAAGTATACATGAGCGCTACTATATAAGGTATGATCGATGGGATTATATTGAATCATCGTTGGATGTTGTATTTTTGTTCGGTTAATTGATTGATGAGTTTTATGTATAATACTATGCGATATATGATTTGAGAGGTCAACCATCTTATATGATGAGTTATGATGATTTTGACTTGTTGACATAACATTATGGTAAAATGCGTGCGTGTAAGGTTGAACTTACAAATGCATATTTCGTATAATACATAACATTAATTAAAATACAATTATAATGCGTTGATTAGCATTTGTGTATATAGTGTTGTGGTCTGTGAGATAGTTCATTGGCATGTCATCAAAATTATTTTTAGAAAGTTGTCGACCATTAGCCTTTCGGGTTTGTGTGAGAAAATACAAAGTTGCTTAAAGTATACTCAATTATGATCAGTGAATTATGTTGATAGCCACACCATGAATTATTACAAGGGTGTACGTACGGTATCTTCATCTATCAAGTACCAGAAATTCAGTATACATTCCCTGTGAACGATATAAGTCAATATACGCTTAATCAACTTATTTCTAAAATAAACTTGTCGAAAATTGAGTACAAAATTTAGTAGAAATGAAGCCGCAACTGAAACCAACCCGCCATCGCTCACAGAAGAATTAAACATCAGCGATATGCCTTTCCGATTAATTTTACACAAAGACTGGATGGGCCAATTATCGATTGGAAGAAGATGAGCAGTTTCACCGAAAACTTATATTTTGGGACGAACCTCATTTTATTTGGTGTCCAGAAAATCCACACGTGATAATTGAGAAGCCAATATACTCCAAACGAGTGACTGTTTGGTGTGGAATACTAAATATGGTCCAAAGGTATCATAGGGCCATTTTTTCGAATATAAGAGCAAGGAGCCGCCTAACAGTCAATGGCGGCCGTTCTCGTGCCATAAGCTTTTATTCCCTACGAGTGAAATGGAACACTTGGTCGGCATTTCTCTTCAACAGGACGACGCCACTGCCCACACAGCTAACGATTAAATCGATGTTTTCAACTGGCGATGTCAACTGGCCGCCTATGAACCATAATTTGACTTCGTTGGACTGTAATTTGTGGGGATCCGTCAATGACAAATTCTATGCTAACCAGAACTAATGAGGCGCAATTGAGCAGTATTGCATTATTAATCGGAAGGTGTACTTTTGATGGGCACTGTGCTGCGGTCATCACTTTTTTCGAACTTATCATTAATGAAACATTATTGAGCAAAAAATTATCGAGTATAACCATCGAAAATAGTAGAACATAAATATGGTTATCAGATATTAACGCGAGTCAAATGTGCAGAGCCATAATAAGGCCTGAGTACTGGTAATTACAGATAAATAATCTCCTCAATTGCATATTGCTTCGTATAACAAAACTCCCTCTGAATTTCTACGATTTTCATCAGAACATTAGAGATGGAGGCCTAATCCTGGCACCGAACAAAATATTTATTGATTTTAAGACCAAAAATTAACGGAACTGAATTGGATTCACACACTTTGTTTAGGCGTATACTAACTACGTATCAGAGATGAGCGAGGTACGTTACATGTAATCTATACACGTGGTTGTCTACCCGTTAAATATTTCGTTGATTACCTAAAGATTCCTTGGCAATATTTATTGTCAACGTCGACAATTAAAATAATGTCAACAAAATACGACATTTTAGCGATTTGAAACCGAATCCCCCTGTTTCAGTGCTTGTGTTTTGTTAAAGGGGAATCAATTTTGTCGCGTAATGAAAAAAAAATCGATAATCACAATATCTTTAATTAAAGATGGTTTATTACACTAAACGATCGAATGGGTCCAAATTTCCAAATTTGTCATTTCGGATAAAATCACGCACTTGTTGTTTCATACTCCCTATATGATATTTTGCACTTCCGGTGTGTCTTATCAATTTATTACACCTTTAGACTTAGAGTGAACTAAGTGTGAACTAGCTAAATCATGTCGACGAATTGGCAGCAAAATAGGTTATTGTGGCAAATGTGAGAAAAACCTGACATTTGACTCCACAACTACAATTACTGTTTCTGGCAAGATAAAAATTTTAACCTGGTAAATTTTGCGAGCCCATAAAAAGACATCCACTAAACCTTGTCAAAAGTTGGATCATATAGAGCAGTCTGGCACGTTTTATCAGACAAGTTTTGGCTTATTAATAACTCGGTAGCTCTTATAGCCTTCCTGAACTCGATTTTTATCAGTTGTGTCATGTTTCTAATTTCTGCCATCTGCCCTTTCCTTGCTCTTTATATGCTATTATATTATTGTTTTGGACAAATCTACTGATGTTACAATGGGAAAATCTGGCACCGAAGGATTTTCAAGGTATATTTGTGCACAAGTAGTTTTCAATTGTTAATTTCTATCCTTAATAACATTTAATTTTTTAGCGACGCTTTGGATAATAGTAACTTCAACAATTGGGAACTTTGTAGACTATATAAAAAGCTATGTGGTTCCCGATTTTATGTGAACTTTTCTTCAACATAGAACCTAGGTCAACAAAATGACCACCCTTTTTGAAAATAGATTAAAATGAATTCACGGAATTTCTATAAAACTATCACTGGACCCGCTACATATTGATCCTTAAGAAATGGGGTTACCCTGGTTTAGAACTAATTCACAAAACCTCTCGATATGATTTATTTACATTATTAACGTTGTATACAGGTTGTCGACACGTCGACGTAGAAAATAATTGATGACGCATATACAGATATACAGATATAGATCACTTCTACGTATTGGGCCTGTATGATAAGATCCTGTATACATTTATCATATTCAAGCTTATGAATAAATTAAATTAATTCCTATTAAAACTGTTGCAATTGTAATTTTTTCACTGCACCAAATACAATATTATGTGATGAATTTTTACAAAGGCGATGGTACGTGGATAACATATCACGTGCGGGCAGCCCCATATTGAATGATAGTCGGAAAATTTGAATGGGGCGCCAAAAATCTATACCGCGGCTTTATTAGGAAAACGGATCACACCTAGCCTCAAATGGCTAATGAACCGGAAAGAGTTAAGCTGTAACTACTCTTCGCCTGGTTTAAAAGAACAGGAACTTTATAATAAAATTCAATGGGATCCAAATAAATTTCGAAAATTTAAAGTGTTAGATGGATGTTTTGAATCACAACGAACTATATTGGCTATATTACATTATATTACAAAAACATTATTTCTCGAACACTTCACTATGTTTGCCTTATTCAAACCATCGAATAACGGCTCACCACAACTGATTGGACATTTTTGAGAGGCGAAGTGTTTTTTGCCTGGATGGGCTCCCAGAACCATAATGTTGTTGAGATGAGAATTTGAATAATAAGCTTCCAACAATAAGTGTGGTGGGTAATGGCGGCTATTTTGTGACAATAGAAAATAATGTTGAACTACAGATTGGGATCGGTAATATAAGAAAAATGCAATAAAAGCGATCAGGAAAGTCACAAAAAACATATAAAAGGACTAAGTAACAGAAAAAAAGTAAACGAGGTAAGTTATCGATGCCGTTCACTCATAACGAAAAGTATAAATATTTTCCCTGCAAAACCATTATGAAATAATTTAGCACCTGGAAATATTCTCTATTTCACAGGCACAGTGTGCATACCAATTACAGCTGTAAGTAAAGAACAGCAGTGCACGATCTTGAATTTTTTATCAATGACGCAGCTGGGTTTAGTGATAATGACCGTAAAGTCGAAGGCAACCCAATTTTGATGCGTATTCCGATTTTCTTTAAAACGACCAAGTCGTCGTTTGAATCTAATTACTTATGCTAGTATAAAATTTCGTCCGCGTCTGGTTTTCTGGCAGTCAGAGCTAATGAAAATCAAAATTGTTGTTTAACATTACCAAACGTACATTAACGTGGCCAAAGCAAAAGAAGTTACACGATTTTTTGTAATTATGAAACTCGTTCCAAACCTGACGTTTTACGTTGTTTCACCAAGTTATAATTTAAAACGATTCGAAATGGCCACCATTCTCATTCCAATTTAAGTTTTCTTCTCAAATATCAGAATTGATATTTAATTTTAAAATTTATGACAGTCAGATCAAATATTCCAAATTTTTGAAATTCTGATGTTGAACCAAAATCTATTATAGGACGATTTTTAACCTAAAGGCTACATAAACTTAATTGATGGTTGATGGTGCCGATGGTATAATAGAACAAAATGCGAAGGCCGGCAAGCCGCCACCAACTTTAATAGAGGCATCTAGATCAATGTGAGGTCCAAAAATTGTCTCTAAATATTGTCCCCCTACAATTTTAACAGGAATAGAGAGAAGGGTAGACGTTACTGGTTAGACGTTATAGTCAATTTCAGTGCTACGCTATGAACTGACAGTAAATATTTCTCCCTACTATTTAGTATCGCCTCCAAGTATCGTCCTTTGCTTTGTTCAACAATATACGTGTTGTTGCTATATGCAAACAATAAACTCAGAGTAATTACGATTTAACATCGGTCATAAAATTGTTTATTATTAATTACGGAATTTTAGCAAATAATAAAATTGCGATATACCAACTTTTAGTCGACCTTGGCAAGTACTCACATAGTAAAACACGCGAAAAATTGTCTAGCACAGATTCAAGATAATTTTTCGTGTGTTTTATTATTGTGTTTGCTTAGAAAGGGTGACTAAAATTTGGCATCGATAATTTATTTTATTTTTATTATTACTATTTATAGAATTTTATAATAAATAAATTTTCGATACCTAATTTTAATCGACATTGCCAAGCTCTCACATAGTAAAACACGCGCAAAATTGTTTCGCACTTATGCAACACATTTTTTCGTGTGATTTACTATGTGAGTGTTTGAAATAATCGACTAAAAATTGGAATTAAGAAATTTTAACAATTTTAAATATCGTTTTGACTATTCTGTTCTCTCTATTCAGGTGATACTACAGTTAGAGTACAGCAGTTTTTGATTTTTATAAATTGATTTTCAAAATGATTGATAAAATTGATAATTTTAACAGAAACGTTTCTGTTTTCTATATTTGAAAGTTAATTGCTGTGAAAAATTTCGCTAAACCGTTTTTTTAGTCATTTCGTGAGTGCTTGTACGTATTGCGAGATACTTTTTTTAAATCTTGGTCACAATTTTAATTCTGATTGTTAAAAACCAAAATATAAAATTGTATGTACAATGTACATACGTAAGTATAGCGATTGTATTTCATTTTTCGAGTTTAACATCAAATTTCAAGTTTTAGATCCACAGGCCACGACTGGAGCGGGCTAAGGGAGCAATTTTTTAAATTGAAATGGGAGTCAGAGTATTACGTAGATTACTTGGCAATATTTTTTATCACAGTTAAGACAACGTCAACAACTTACGATAATTTGGCATGTTAAAATTACAAATAGAAGACTGCTCGGCGGTCGTTGATAATGGATTAAAAGTTCGTAATTGGTTTTCGTTTACTTAAGGCGATGCATTAATCAAATCACAGATATTGGCCGAAAACATTTGCCAAACTTTTGTGTTGCTCTGCGTGCATTAAGCGTATCTAATTGATTGAATATAACGGATTTTGGACTTTATGAATTCGGGCAAAACCAATTTCCAAACTAACAACACAATGCTTGCACCTTGGGCCTTTGTGGCATTGAGCGCGGAATACTCGTAAGTTCCCACCAAATTTTAATAATAACACCATAATGACTTACATAACACGATGTGATTAGTTCTAAGTAATCCGAAAATTAATTTAATTTTTAAAAATGTAGGGGATTAGAAGGACAACAATTCGGGAAAGTCATTCAATCGAAATACATGATCATATCTAATTTAATATCCTAAACCTCCCAATCTCGTGTTTCTCAAAATTGAAATATTTTTCGGGTAGCTTATACCCATAATGACGTATTGGCATATTCGGCATTATGACGTTAGCTTCTTAATCAACATACCACACTTGGTTGCCTAAACTTCCTAATCCCCAATTGCTTCCAAAATAACTTTTCTTCGGATAGCTTAGACCAAATGACATCTTGAAATATACGTCATTATGGTGTTACATACATGAGTTGTTGAAAATTCAAATAATCGGTTACACTATAAGATTTCTGGGTTTATCCGAATACACAAACTTTGTGATGTGTGTCCTAAAAAATCCTCATTTTTTTTTAGACACATTAATTAAGACAAAATTCAAGAGTATTAGTTTGGCTGGTTTAGTTTTAATTTTATCTTCCCTATAGTTGACATTAATGTCAGAACTTTAAAAAATAAAATCTAATTTTGTTAACATTCAAATGTGATTCTAAATTTATAGATATAGATTTTGAAAGTATTTTAATTAAAATGCACCGAAAGGGATTACAAAACTGGCGCCAGCTGAATCGCATTAAACCTAAAGAAATCGGGTATAGCGTTACTTCAGCCAGACATTTTGCTGACAATGCAGTTGAGCCACCAAATATTTAAGGTTTCGTGCCTTTGATAAATTCTAAACGCCATTGGTTTTAATATACAGTCCACATTTAGAGCCAATACAAAGGACTGTGCTAGATTTACACTAATATTTGGTGGCTCAACTGCATTGTCAGCAAAATGACTGGCTCAAGTAACGCCATACCTATACTACTACGAATAGTCTACGTTGTGTACGAGTTGCCGACACGTCAACCTAGAAAATAATACGCAAATAGACGCGTAAATGCCCATCCCTGACATTCCAAGAAGTGGAGTTGATAGGGCATAGTCCCAGTACAACTTAAGTTTGTATACCGACAACACCCTGGGGGCTGTCTGAAACACAAAATTTTACAAAAGATCTTCTACGCATTGCCAGAATATGGCAGTTAGTCAAATTGTTTGTGTTATTTCTTCAATGTTATAGAAATACTCATGGGAAAAATAAAATAAAAAAATGTTGGAATTCAGGAAACTGCGAATTAAGCTATGTGTATAGGTGATAGACAATTAATCAATGCCGAATTATTTTCGAAACACAAAATGCTATATAGATCGGAATCAATAAACTATAGCATGTCCACATAAAAATATCTTACACAAAAAATCTCATGGGAAAATATTTCGTTAATACACAAGACCCAATTATTCTAAACAATTTCATCGATGTACTGTCAACTGCGTGATGTAATAAATTTTAATCGTATAAATCAATTCGTGGATCAACCACTCCTATATATAGAAATAATCGCTATATGTATATACTATGTTGAATAGAATTTTAGTATTAAACTATTTATGTACAGGGGGATGGTCAAATCATCATCAGTATATACAAAATTGTGTCCTTCAAAAAATATTTCACATCAGCATTCGAAAGATATAATCAGAACTATATATAGTTTATCGAACTTTAAGCATTAACCGTTTTATTTATAACTATATGTACATACTAACGTTCATATATTATATAAGCTTTATTAATTACACAAATATTGTGTAGTCAAGATCACATTAAACACCGCCCTCTAACACTGAAGTTCATTTTTCATATAAAAATTCGCAACACATATACACTTCATCTGGAAACAATCTCAAAACCGAGCATAATTTTGATTGATTAAGTAAATCAAATCAAATCAAAACTTAAGTGTGTATGTATATATATATGTACGTAAATTCAAGGAAATTTAATTGACGTTTAACTTGTGCTACATACACACGACGTACATATATGTACATACATAAAACGAGAAATTTTTTTTTTAATACATAATACATCTTAAGACGTCTTAAGTTCGAAAGAAAAGAGACGTTAATTAATAAAAAAATGATTTAATCTGTGATTGACTTCTTTTTGAAAGATGAAATAGCGTGTGATCATTGTGTTGTTTAAATCAGGGGCAGGGTATACACATATATACATAAATAGTTAGATTTGTTTAATTAATTTTTGGTTGAATTGATTTCCGCTTAATTATAATCTGTGTAATGTGTTACGCTACTGCGTTATACCGGAAGATTGTGCTCTATGGTACAAAAACCAATTTTTTTTGTGAGTATGTAAATCGATGTATGAAAGGGTTTTTTGTCTTAATTATACGAAAATATGCGACATAATAAACAACTTGATCCACGCGTTATATTATGTAAACTATATCGAGAGAAAGTTAAGTTACTAACTTTTACTATATATCATTATATATACTAGCCCTTTTATATAATCGCACACCCATAAAATGCTGCATATATAGGTATATATATATATATATATATATATATATATATATATATATATATATATATATATATATATATATATATATATATATATATATATATATATATATATATATATATATATATATATATATATATATATATATATATATATATATATATATATATATATATATATATATATATATATATATATATATATATATATATATATATATATATATATATATAGTTGGGAGATGATGCATCATGAATCATTTGAACATTTAACAGAATTTAAAAAACCGCAAAAAACCAACACCCACCCATGTTTTCTCATTATACAAAAAAAAAATCGTTTTTTTTCTTCAATTATCCAAATTCTTACTCCTTTCACTCTTGAAAACCATATGAATTTTATTAGTATTTATTACGATCCATTTATTTAGTTTACAAGCCGCAATTCAAACTCTACAAATGCACGGTATATAGATTTTTATCGGAATGGCAGCGCACAATAATGGATTATTACAAAATTTTTGGTTGTGCAATTGGAACATGACAAATTTTATTTCATATTTAAGTAGAAATACTTAGAAATACACAAATTTCTAAAGTTTGAAAGTTATTGTGCGCGGTTGAGACGTTTGAAGAGGTTTTTGTGTTTGCGTCTGTGTATGGTCTAATGTTATTCTAAATACTGTGTTATATAAGGTAATTCCAAAACAAATCTTAAAATACAACCTGGAGAAAGGCAACCATCCCGTTGACTTGGTGTGTAAAGACATCTAGGCAGACCCGTTATAATGGGCATGAGGGGCGCAGTGTCAATAAAATTTTACAAAAATATAAATTTTCGATACCAAATTTTATTTGACTTTCCCAAGCGCTGACATAGTAAAACACAGGAAAATCTGTCCAGCACTACTGCAAGACAATTTTTCGTGTGTTTTACTATGTGAGTGCCAGAAGAGTCGACTAAAATTTGGTATCGAGAATTTTTTTTAAATTTTAGTATTTATAAAATATAAAAAATGAAAAATTTGTAGTAAAATAAAATGTTAATACCAAATTTTTTGTTGACCTTGTCGAGCACTCTCATAGTAAAATACACAAAATACTGCCTAGCACGGATGTAAGATAATTTTTCGTGTGTTTTACTATCTGAGTGCTTGGAAAAGTTTATTAAACTTCATATCGAGATATTTTAATATATTTTTGTTTTTATTATTGTATGGCCTGTATTTCTATTACTACACTTTTGCTACAGTGAGAGTAGAGTTTTTGATTTTATAATAACATTGATAGTTTAAGCATCGAAATTATTTTAACATCAATTTTTTTTATTTTGTATTGACGACTACAGTATCCTTTGCTTGTGGTAGGAGGTGACTAAACGGTTGGATCGCTGGGCTGACCACCCGTATTTGTAGAAAACTCAACTGTTTTCAATATCAACAAAAGAAAAACTGGATACCGCCCTACCAATACCGGACCCCCGCTCAAGAACTCGGATACGAAATTTAGGATCGGCACGAAAAACGTGCAGTCATTAAGAAAACCAGGAGCGTTGGAAGGCCTGAAAAATTATTATAATAATATTCCAAAGATCGATGAAGAATCGACAAACCTAGGTTTTCTTCAACACTACGGGCTACAGCAGCAATAATCTCAGTTGTTCTTGAGCGACGCACACGGTTTCGATTCTTCGCATCACTAACTTGTCCGAAAATCTCAAATTTGTCCACCAGTTTCACTATTGCCAGTTTTCACTAATTTTAATAATTTCAATGAATTTCAATTGAAGCGTGTATCGTACCGTTAAAGGTCAAATTATAAACTACATAATTTCAAATAATCAAGTTTATAAGAAACAAAAATTTTCATAATCTCAAAATATGTAAAATAGAATATAAAACTGAAATAACCTGTTAATCAGCCTAATCACTTGCATGAAGGAGTATCGGCTGAAACTCGTTGCTCTTCAAGAAACTCACTGGCCTAAAACTGCAGATCATGTGCCCCAGGACTTTACGATCAGTGATGGGCATTTAGCCGTCATCTATTATTCTCTACGTCTACGTGTCGACAAATTGTAGACAATGTAGATATCGTAGGCAACGTGAACTATTCGTAGAAAACGTCGATAATAAAGACGATTGATAGAGTGAGTTAGTGAACTATAAGTGATATACTATACTTAATCCGCTTATAAAGGGTGGGCCATTTGAAAGTTTTTATTAAAAAATGCAATAAAACAAAAACGGTTTGAAATTTTGCCAAATTTATATTTTTGTTGTGAAGTACAATTGTTCCTATTAGAGATGGAATATTATTTCATTCATATGGCTGCCGCGGCTGGCTTCACAGTACCCCATTCGATCGGACCAATTTTCGAGCCCTTTTTCGGGTGTAAAAAAGTTAATGTAAATGTGTAAAATTGCCGTATTTGGGGTTCAGAAAACCCACACGTGGTCTTACAGAAGCCAATGCACTCATTACGAGTGACTGTTTATCGATTTATTGCGTCAAACGTTTCATGGCCGTTTAATTAGCTGAAATGGTGATATCAATTGGCGGGTAAGAAGCTGCGATTTAACACCATTGCACTATTTTCTGTGGGGCGCCGTTAAAGACAAGTGTTATGCCGACAAACCAGAGACAATTGAGTATTTGAAGGCCAATACACTCGAAAACGTGCTTGATAATTGGTCCGATCGAATGAGGTACTGTGAGGCCAGTTGCGGCAGCCATATGAATAAAATAATATACCATCTCTAATCGGAACAATTGTACTTCACAACAAAAATATAAATTTGGCAAAATTTCAAACCGTTTTTGTTTTATTGCAATTTTTAATTTAAACTTTTAAATGGCCCACCCGTTAGTTCTAAACTATGGTGGCCAGATTTGTTTAAGTTTACTGCGATACGGGTGACAACTGTTTTGTAATCTCTTTAAATGCATTTTAATCTGTTTTCAAAATGAGTTACTAGTAGATTAGACCAATTTTTAATTAAAATGTTTTCATAATCTATCTCTAGAGATTTAAGATTACATTGACATCTGAATGTTCACAAATTAAGTTTTATCCGTTATAAATTTTTTTTAAATTCTAACATTATTTTACGACTAAGGAAGATAAAATTAAAAACCAGTCAAATTAATTCACTTGAATCTGTCCTAAAAAAAATAACAAATTTAGAATTTTTTTTAGGACAAAATTTACAATTGTATATAGATGGTTGAAGTTTGTCCTATATCCTTTATGTATTTTTACTAACTTAGTGAGAATATCATGTTATAAAAATCTAATAATTTAACGTTTTCCTGCCAAAACATTTCTTTTGGCATAGGCCTACCAAACAAATAAATTTCTAAATTTTTTTGCGATAATTTTTAGAAAAACAGGGGATTGGGTAGTTTAGGATAACCAAGTTTGATATGACTTCATAAATTTCGATTATATAACTTTTCCGAATTGTTGCTTCCTAAGCCTCGTAAGCCTTTTCTAAAAACTGGAGTGATTTTCGGATAGCCTAGACCCCAATGACTTATGTATGTAGGTATATATGTCATTATGATGATAGTTTTCTAGGATTTTCTGTACAGAAACTTTGAAAAAACATATAATCGACGTATTATATAACAGATCATACCAAACTTGGTTGTCTGAATCGCTTATAGTCATTAACAGCTTCGCATCCTCTTACATTTAAATAGTGTAACTTAAAGCACCTTCTAGCAATAACTTTATAGGTAGCATCCGATGTTTTATCGCATTTGGCGACCGATAAATATCTTAAAGAAGCACCTAATTTCGCTAATTCATAAAGTCCAAAATCGATTATATTCGAACAATGAGATATGCACTTAATTCACGCGGAGTAACACAAAAGCTTAGCAAGTGTGTCTTAAATCGTTTTAAATAAGGGAATATCAATTACGTACAATTTTTAACGATCACTTTTAAACCATTACCGCTAGGCAATTGGTTAAATTGATATTGATGAATTGAAGCATGGATATGAAATATCGAGATATAACGCAACTTTTGTTATAAGACACTTATAATGAAGTCCGGAACCCTGAGAACTATAAAAATCTAAGTAAAATGATTCTTTTTGGAACCTTGTTATTACGTATAACGAAAACTTTAAAATAGTTATAACAAACGTCGAAATCAAAAACAGCAGATTGAGAAGAAAAAAGACTTTTCACAAAAACGAACTCGAATCACAGCAAAAAAGAAACCTATTATGTACATAAAGCGAAAAAGTACCATACTAAGATCCATAAACACGTTATTTTTCTTGAGGTTCATTATAAACAAGTGCGACTGAATTGAAGCTATACAGTCTTCTATTTGTAATTTCAACATGCATAAATATCGTAGGGGTTTGACGATGTCTTAATTGTCGACGTTACATGGCGTAATCTACCTCGCTGATCCATGTTTACGATGCTCAACAGTGGAGATGACCCAATTTAAAGCCGATGTCAAAATGATTAAAAGTGCTTTAGAATTGGTTAGGACTACGTTTCACCAATCTAATGAAGAATTTGATACATACTTCAAGGAAAAGCACCTCTCATATATTGCGTATGTACAACGATGCATTACAACCAACTTTAAACAATTCTGGAAATACTTTAGATCCAAACGAGTAATTGATGGTTATCCTACTAATATGTATTTGAACGATATTAAAACATCAGATCCCAAAAAATTGCTCACATATTTGCGGATCTTTTTCAACATGTATACAAACCTAAAAACAGTAATTGGTTTACTACTCAGTCAACCGTAAATAATAATGTACTTATCAGTTTACCAGTACTTAATAGATTATAACGTTATTTTAGTAAAACATTTGAATCCATCTGCCATTACAAGGCTCTAGAAAGTCTTTACAACTTTGCTTTGCATTAAACTTCATTAAATGGTTCAACTCATATATATTTGTCTAGTCACGTACATTATGTGTCAATTGGAAGCGAAAAATCTAAACTAATCAAAGTAACGTCAGGAGTTCCTCAGGGTTCCCATATTGGACCATGTATTTTTCTCGTTTTCATAAATGGCATAACTGAAGTCATAAAATACTCAAATTAGTGAAAATATTTATCACACAATTAAAGATATACATGACACAAAAATATTACAAGAAGACATCGAGCGATTCAGTGAATCGTGCCACAAAAATTCTTTGCTGTTAAATATTGACAAATGCAAAGTGATGTCTTTTCATCGCAAGAGAAAACCCGATTAACTTTGCTTAGTTAATGAAATAATCGATCCATGAGTCACATCCACTGAAAATATGAGTATTAACAACCACAGTCACATATAAATTTGGTTTTGTCAAGCGTTGGACTGGAGAATTTGCAAATTTGTCATCATCATTTTCAGTATATTAAGATCCCAAGTTGAATACGCATCAGTAATTTGAAGCCCTTATTAGGCTAACCACATCAAAAATATTGAAAGCATTCAAAATAAATTTATGATCTTCATTTTAAAGAAAACTAACTGGGACTATGATCATAGCTTACCGTTTTATGAGAATATAGTCCACCTATACATACACGACAAGATGTTTAGAGTTTCAAATTTGCACTCTGGAAAATAGACGTTTATTTTTAGACTCAGCTTTCATCGGTAACATCCTTCTTGGCCATATATTGATTCACTTTACATATTGAAAAATACAGCTATCCATGTTCCAATCAAATCGCTGCGAAACCAACGATTTTTGGAGATAGTTAATAGACTTGCAAAATCATTCAACATCGCAGAAGAAAACTTTGACTTTCACCTCACTTGAAAACAAACTTGAAAAACTATTTTTTAAATTTTAAAACTAAATATATCAGAAATTATCCGATATTTTCTTTTCAACTTCTAATCTGAAGAAGTTAACTTTTAATTTTTAAAATTGTAAAATTTAAATTTTAAATTTAAACTTTTTTAGTAGCATGAATGGTGGAAGACCGAGGATCTGAAAGTACAACAACTCAGCAATGAGCGCAGTTCGCGTAATTTCTTTAAGGGAACCACTGGATTGTACCATAGTTTTAGGCCTACGTCAACCGCCATTGGGGACCAGGATGGAAACCTCTGTGTCAACATCGATGCAGTCATTACTCGACGCATGGAATGGACTCTTTACTGACCTGCTTGATGTTCATCATGCGTCACAGACTGTTGCTGAGTCATTTTAAATACAGACTGCGGAGATTTGCATTGAGGATCCATCCCATGAGGGATTCACTAAGGCCATGCAGAGACTAAAAGGAAACTGCATTAATTCGGAGCTCTTGGTATTCGGAGGAATTACTTTGTGGAACTGTCTTTTTGACCTTATTCGATTAGTATGGCGAACCGAAGGTATGCCTTATGAATGGAAAGTGGCCACGATATGCCTCATATTCAAGAAGGGAGACCACTTGATTTGTGAGAATTATCGCGGTATAGCTCTCCTTTGCACAGCATACAAGTACTGTCCTACATTATATTAGATAGAATGACCGAATCGATCAGTCACTGACCAGGTGTCTTTTCGCTGCGGATGATTCTATCCAAATATGACGAGACATCTATCTGCGTACATCAGGTGTTCTTGGATTTCCGGCAAACCTCTGACTCGATCAATTGAGAGAGTGTGTGGTTTGCTCTGGAATATCTAGGAATGCCAACAAAATTGTTATGACTGTGTAGAATGACGAATGAATCTTATATAGCTAGTAAAATCAGGTGCTTGCATAAGCAGATGACATATTGATTGGACTGAACAGCAACGGAGTAAACGAAACACTTAATCCACTAATAGAATTTTCAGCTTCTGTTGGACTCCAGATCAATAAGCCCAAAACAAAATACATGATATCTGGTTATAGAGACAATGACACACCAGATTTTAGTAGTGGCCACTACACGTTTGAGGGAGTGAGGCTCAGTGCGCCTGATAGCCGGCCGTCATTCTTTGTATCCTCTAAGGGCACTGCTGAAATCTAAACATATCAAGTGCCGCGAAACTGAATGGATGTCAAAGTTGGGCGCTGACAGAAGAGTACGAGAGATGGCTGCTTTATATTTGAGAAAAGAATCAATTATTTACGGCCGAAATTCGAAATAGATGGTACGTATCGAGCTCTGTACAATGTCGACTTGTCGAGATCAGAGATCTGATGAAGATCCCCGATATTGTACCTCAAGTATAAGATCTCAGCCAGTACGCTTGCTCGGTCATGTTCTGCGTCCTATTATCAGGACAAAATGTGCAGCGATCTCCGAAAGGAGAGCCATCGACGATGGCTCTACGGTGTTGAGACCGATTTGCGAGTTCTTCAGGTTGTCTAAACCAGTATGAAGAGCTAGCACAGGATCGTAACCGTTGGAGCCGGATTATTGAGTCTGTAAGGGGCCAGTAATAGCCTCTATGTGAAATATTAAATGACATATAGGCCAATCTACTTCGGCTTTTCATGATACAGCGTATCAACAACTATCTGGAAACCTCAAATAATCTAACCGAAAACTAAATCTATTTACCATGTATAATCTGATATACCATAAAGCCGTACTCAATCAAAACTAGGGCACATTTTGGAATCAGCAAAACTGTAGAGATTATTCAGTGGTATTATTAATTATAAATGTATGATTATTGGCCAACTATTCATTCCGATGTCACAAAGTTTGTTAAAATTTGTATAGACTGTTTAAACCTAATAAGACTACAACCCGAATATGCAAACCCCACTTGGATTACTTTCCATCACCCGACCGTCCTCAAAGTGAAATTTTTTAATTATCCGCCATTCCCAGACCCATTTCCTAATACCAAAGCCAAATCTGTAGAAAATGTAAAATCTTCCAAAATTGTGAAAATATCGAATCGAATCGGCCCAACAAAATTTATGTTTTTACTTTGATTTTCGTTTGGCAAATTGTAAGATTGGCTCTAATTTGAAATTGGCCCTTGAAATTTGGTTGGAATGATATATGAAAAGCGCGTGGCATTCAAATTAAATAATTTGCCATAACCTATAATATAGGTTGAAAGGCCTTGCCAATTTCATTGTATATAATATACCATAATTACAGTTCGTGGGCGCAACAATTTTACAAAAAAAAAATTGTTTGGGTTCGTTAAGTAATTACACACAATAAGTGAATCACATACACAGGGTAATTAATAATCTTAATTATGCAATTGTACGTATATGTAGACTGTGGGAGGTATATAGCGTTTTAATGCAAAATTAAATAAAACTGTACATTGTTTTGTTGTTTGATGAACCTTGGCGTACATACAATGATTTAATCATATATATACATAAGTACATATATGATTTAAATTAGATAACCCCTTTGGGCTTACCAATTATTTTAATCAAATTTTGTTTTTAACATACCAGTGCCCGCCCACGTGCTTATACAATTAATAATAGTCTCCAGGGCAAACAAAATATACATTCAACTCTGTCTAAATCAATTGATACATGCGGTACATATATATAAGAATGCATGCGTGAAACGATAATGTGCGCACGCTTCATTAGGCATGGTTGCGCGACATGATATTGACGGAACTACATACATAATGATTTCACTTTGTATATAAATACCTTAAGTCTAATGATAAGTAACGATTTACTTTTGGTGCGGAATTGATTAGCGAGTATATATATAGTGAAGTTCCGGGTTCGGTTTATTATACTTAAATATGAATATGCGTATAGGTATAATTATAAATGTATATGATATAGTGTCTGACCAAGTGAGACACAAACAAGTAATTTTACATATATATGTTTGAGCAATTGTGTAGGTATTTTGGTTGGGTGCTGTGCATATTAATTTCTTAATATGTGTAATAACTACTTTGCTTAGCTTCCAGCTGTATGTTCATATATACATATATACACAAAGAACTATAAATTTATTATCGAATTCGTTACAAATATACAACACTTGGTGAAGGTTAGTCTGCGTATATATACCTATGTCGACCAACTGGTATATTATACAAAAATTGAAAAGTAAAAGTCTAACCGAATTATGGGTGCACTAAATACTAAATGGCCAGTAATAGCGACCAACGCAACTATTTGGCAAATCATACTCCTGTAACAATTGTTTTTTTCTTACTTTAAATTGATAATAGTTTAAAGTTGAGTGGACACTTTCTCCTCCTAAAGTACCATCTCCAAATTTCACATCACATCACAATTTTTTGATGTCATTTTTGATTGTCTTTCACTTTAATCCAAAGTAAGTATGTACTAATATTTATATATGTGCGGCTGTCTTCTTCGGTAGATATGCCGCATATATACACGAGTATACAAAATAATCATGTAAATTGATTTCATGCGGCGGTTGAAATCAAAACACAAAAATTAAAAGCTTAAACCATTCCGTTTCACTTTCATCTATCATCGTGATGAAGATGTCAAAAATAAATTTAAGACAGATTAACAAACAGGCGGGTACTTATATATATATTCCCTTGATCAAGTTCATATATAAGTTCAACCCGATACGATATGAAACGAGCAATTTTTATTCGTTGATTAATCCAGCTTGTGTGATGTCTTGTTAAACATAATATAATACAAATAAATATTTTTAATCTTGATAAGATTTTGAAGATTTTTTTTTATTTAATTTCGTGTTTGTTGTTATATTATGTTAAAGACACGACGAATTTCTTCCCACATAAATAAGTAATTAAATTGCTTAGCAACTTTGTCTTTAAGATTGGTTATTATATTATTGTTGTTGTTGTTGAATGTAATGAATAATAACAATATAAAATAATTGTTAACATCATTAACATTAACATTGATTTTTTGTTGTTTAAATTTGCTGTATATTGCTTGCGTCGATTATTTGCGTGGTGTATACATGAATTTCAATGAATTTTATATTTATGTACCTCCAAATAGTTTAATTACCTGATATATAGTCTAATTAATATAATTAACTCGGCAGAGTTGAAAGTATATTTTAGAATACCATTAAAATTTTTGCTATGCAGATTTCCTGTTTCTCTTCCTTATAAAAACGAATATTTCCGCAATTAGGTGAGTTATGAGTATAATAGAATGAAGAAACGTCATTTAATCCAGTTGAATTCAACTAGATTCATGTGTCATTTCGCTGAGTGGAATCCTATTGATGGTCTCCAACGATGAGAGCTTTTACTTCACCCTCGCACAACTGAATGATATAAAGGAGCAAAGGGGAGGAGATCGTGGATCCGTTTCAAGCATGGATATAAAAGCTAGAATGCCTCGATTCTAAAACTGGTCACAAAACCCGAAACAAAGGAGGCATTAAAGACAATAACCATAAGCCATTAATCACATAGCCATATCTTCTAATATGAAATATTAGGCTATAGTGGCTTTTGGGTTAACCAAACTGGCCATAACGCAAAAGTTAGAATTAAAATAAATGTCATCATAAAATAAGTGTCTTCATCGTTGTAGAGCAGATCATATAGATATAATTGAGAAAAAAGCAAATGAAAGGCAATGTCCAAGGCACTTCGGCGCATATTAGTGATATCCATCAATTAGGACCATCTGTTCATCGAGAGGCAGCTGAAAACTCAAGTTTCTGCTCATTCTCACAATAATATACTGTTTTGCATTGATGAAAGAGCGTTATGTTATGAAGATGTCAAGCGGTCGCCATCACAACTAATAATATATACAACAACACAACTAATAATATATACAGTATACTTTCTTATCATTTCAAGGTAATTATAATGACTTCAGCCAACTTGAACATATTCTCAAAATCGAAAATGAAGGCATAAACTAATCTGACAACCGATTTGGACAAAGCAGTTGAGACAAAAATGTCCAATTATAGTGAATAGCAAACACACCTCAGTGCCGTTTTTGAATTTGTCCGGGAAGCATATGACGTAAGTAATTAAATCATATGAGAACATCAAATAATCTAGATTCTCTAAACCATATATGGGCATGAGGCGGACAGCCAAGATATTTTATTTTGCGCCCGACAATTTAAAGTTATTAAAAATTATTACCTAAATTTAAAAGTCGAATCGAAATTAAAATAAACTGCAGTGTTTAAAGACTATTACTGGCCCATTACCGCGTCACAAATCCCAGGAACTGGGGTGTGAATTCTCTGGCTATTCCAATCACATGAAGGATTGGAATTGCCAGTTGGTTCCGGGAATGTGCACAAAATACTTCAAAAATGGACCTTATATACTGTCTGATAATCAAGTAGCGCTCAAAGCACTTAGCAATTATTAATTCAGATCTAACACGCTCTACGAGTGACACGAAGCATTAAATAAACTGGTGGTAAAAATAGGATCCTTGTTGTCTGGGTACCAGGAACTGTAGGAATCGGGTGCAACGAGAAAGTAGATCTACAAACAAAACAGGGTGTGGCCAAGCTCTTTATAGGATCATCACTTTTTTTAACAAGGGTAACGTGGTGGAGGGATAATAGAACTGGACTAATATGGCAAGCCATTCGATTATGACAATAATTAAAAAAGTTCCTGGATTATGAAACAAGACGCAGTCCTTGCAGATACAAACTAAAAATTAGGTATGAGGTGCTAGATGAGACATGGAGGTTCTGCTGAGTGGACAGGAAGACCGCCAGTCACATACATAAAATGTTCACCGTTACAACCATATCCAGGGCCATATTAACCAAAGGACCCCTAAAACTTCTTACAGATATGGATGTTATTAGGGTTCAAGAAGCAGAGGGCACAAAAGTTCTTTAGTGTAGTACAGAGTTATATGGTATATAGGTTTTCCAGGTTAAACGCCATCTACTCCAAAGTAAACGAAACTATTTCCAAATTAAACGCAATTTTTTCAAAATTAATGAAACTACTCCCAAATTTATCGCAACCTTTTCCAAATTAAATTAAACTTTTCCAAATACAATTTTGTAATTTTTTTCATAATGAATTATTATGGAAGAAGTTGCGTTTCAATTTGGAAATAGTTTCGTTTACTTTGGAATAAGCAGTAAAATATCAGGTGCCACACCAGGAATGGCGGCGTTAAAATTTCGTACAAACGTACACATTGTCGGCGGATCTGCGTTACAAAATAATTTTACGTTCAACCACGCTCAAAACAACCCGAAAAAACCGCTGACTGAAAAGAAGTTGGGGGTTTTCCGGCTGGATCTCACTTATCAATTACATCACTTATTCACAAACGGTTGAGTGCTATCTTGCTGATAGTTTTTTTGTCCCCAAATTTAATGACATCTGGCCAGCTATAGGTTGGAGATTCCCCAAAACCACTCGGTTATTTTCGGAGTGATTAGAAATCCTTTGAGAAGATCATGGGTCCTAGTTTGACTTTGCAATACGTTCTGGATAGTATCTCGTAGAGATCATCTATACAGATGAACTTGCAACACAGTAAGTTGGCTCCATTTGGGTTAAGGAAGTGGCTTTCTATAATGTTTCTAGATATTTGACTAGTACAGGAACCGTACCTTCTTGATGGTGCTGTCTCTGCGAGTGAATTGCCAGAATAAGAGCTCTTCTGTAAGAATAATGTTGATAAAACTCTGGCGTGCATTTTTATTGGTAACATTAGTAGGCCTTCCTCATTCAACAAAGTGTAGTTCGGCTGATCTTACAACTGTGCTCATCACTTTGATATTTAAAAATTCATGTACTCACCTAGTATACTAGCATCAGATTACTTGCTGGATGAGTCCTGTCATAGAAAATTTAGTGAGCTACTTCTGTCTGCTCATTTTTCTGGTTGTGGTATAGTGTCAACTCAGATGATCATACTGCCGGACCCAATTGCGATGTTCTGCGCTGAAGTTTGTTCTTCTTTGCACCTTATAAGGCTGATGGACCTTATGGTATCGCATTGTGGAGGCTGAGCTGCATGGCGTTTCAGTTTCTGTCAAAGTTGCAGCAATCTGGCTTCATTGCACAGAACTATACTGATGATTCTATTTTAACATAGGCTCAGGCAAACATCTGAATATCTTATATCACTTAACGCAACATGTCTGGACGTCAATCCGTGTAAAACTGATTTAATTGTCTTTACTTGGCGTAGATATAGTCTGGACCTAAGCGTTCCTTGTTTTTTTGAGAAACCGAATACTAGATGTGACCAAATCAAGCCCATTGGTGTTATTTTTGATTGCAAACTCCAAAAAGATGTGGTGGTCAGCGGTTAATTCAAAGACTTCTATCACCAAACTAAATAGGCTCCCAAAAATCGCTTGTAGAGCTGCTACTGGAGCAATGTCCCCGATTACACTTAATGCTATGGTATCCGTTCTTTCCGTGCCTGTTAGCACTGCTTGCTCTGCAGCATGTTGCTTTAGGTGCGTTTTAGTGTTGAATGTTCTCCGGTTCTATCGTTGGACATAGACCAATTTTTAAAAATTATACTGCATTTTGACCATAAATTGATATTCTACTCCCACCCATTTATTATCTGAACGTCTCCAATTTACTCTCGGTGGTTTATTCATCAAGAGACCTGTGGATTTCGAAGGGTTATCTCAAAAAATTATATGAGTCCATAGAATGTTTTTAGATGGTTATCGCTCTAGCCTTAGTGCTACGGATCTAGAATCTACTGTCCTTGGTCTGATCTGAGATCTTTTGACAGTCTGGGTATACACTATGCATTTTTTTTAAATTACGCGGTTTAAAATCAAAACATTTTTCTGTATACAGATAGCAAAGCTGTACTTAATTCATTAAATAATTTCGTGAACATTTCCAAACTTGTCAAGCAATACTTCATTAACCTTTATTTCATTGTAAAGAGGAAGGTATGCCATTAACATTTGAAAACGATATCAGCCAATTGGCTGGCACGGCTACGCTGTGCACCAAATCCTTTTCATGAAATTTTCCATGACCAATTCGCACATTTGCAGCTGTATGTCCTTGATAACTTCACGAAATCCTTCTTTAAGGTCTTGAATCGAATTGTGCAACATTGGCAGAGACCTTATCTGTCACGTGGCCGCAAAGCAAAAAGTCTAAAGGTGCTAAATCAAAAGATCTCGGTGGCGAATTGTGATCACCTCTTCGTGAAATAATACGGTCAGGAAACTTTTCTTGCAAAATTGCGATTGTTTCGTTGCTTGTGTGGCATGTGGAGCCGTCTTGCTGAAAATAAACGTCGTCCACATCAATATCTTCCAATTCTGGCCATAAAAAATCATTAATCATAGACGGTAGCGCAATTCATTCATCGTAACAGTTACACCAGCCCATTTTCGAAAAAGTAAGGCCCAATCACACCGCCAGCCCATAAACCGCACCAAACAGTGACACGTTGAGGATAGAGAGGCTTTTCAACAATCGACAATTCTGCTTATTAACTTAGTCTCCGAGGTGAAAATGGGCCTACAACAGCAATATTCTCAGTTGTTCTTGAGCGACGCACACGGCTTCGATTCTTCACATCAATAACTTGTCCCAACACCTCAAAATTGTCCACCAGTTTCACTATTGCCGGCCGAGACGGTGCTTCACGACGACCAAAAATTGTTTTAGTTTTGCGAACTGTATTGTGTACATTTTTGTAGTGAATTATAACAATTTCAATGCGTTGTTGCAGCGTGTATCGTACCATTTTTAGTAATGGCGTAGTTTCAACTTGTCGAATGTCAAAATATGTCAGCTTCATGATTGACAGCTGCCCAAATAGCAGGCTATTCAAAATGAAACCTCTTATTGGAAAACCCTATATAATTAAGGATGAGTGAGAGGTGCCTTGAGAATGATAATGACTTCCTTCATACTGTGTATATAGTTATCCAGTGTTAAATATTATTCGGTTTTAGGTTTTCAAATATAAATCTATTAATCTAGGACAGTTATGATCCCGTTTTGTAACCTAAACTACATAATTTATGCCGCGCACATATTAGATTATATATGACGCGCACCTACAATTATCCACGAACATCATTATAATTTGTATAGGTATTATCAAATTTAAAATTAATTTGGATGAGTCTTCTTGTCAAGGTATATTAACGTCAAGTTAATCACAACCCTGAACAAACCCGTATCATGGTAAAAACCTTCTGTATACATACATTAACTCTGAGTACCAAAAATATCAAACGTATACCTATATATGTATGTCAATTAACGCACAGATTATGCACCCGCCCAATTCTTCATATCACAATTAAAATGAAATCACCAACGAGAGCTTCAAGCTCACATATGTAAATGTTTATATCTCATATTTTTTATTTTATATTTCATTTGTTTTTCAAACGAAGTATAAGATGGAAAAACAGTCATCTTATACATTTTATATGAAATAAAATAAAAAAAATATTAAAATGTCAAATTGTTAAATGGCAAACGGTTAAATTGACGTCAAAATTGTAATTTCATTCGTTCAATTCGTTAATGAAAAATAATTGCTTTGCTTTGTGCGCTGCGCATTTTTTTTTGTTTTGTTGAAATATAACTAAATGTGAGACTCTAGAGACCTTTGCATACATCTAGATTGTATATAGGGATGAATCATTATACGATAACTGCCCTCTGTCTATACTTTATATCGAGTTCTATTTATATCTGTATACATAATTGCAGAGGAATGCATGTTAGTAATTTTTATAGATCTAAATGAAATGACAAGAAAATTAATTTATGTCAGCAAGGTGTTACTGTCGACTATACGTATATTATGTATAAAAAAGCACAAGGCGAAGGTAAAGCGAAATGAATCTAATTGGTTTTGTTTAAACATAAAAATAAAAATCATGCTTTATGTAAATTTTTTCTGTTGATGCGATGAGCGCACGACGATATGATATGCGGCCATCATGATCATCATCATCATCATTTTGATTACCCAATGCGTCGCATTGAATGCGATTCGAAAAAATTTCGATTTTATTTTATTTTGATTGAACATAACATTAACATAACAAAATGTAATATCAATGGCAAGGAAATAGATTTCTTAATCGTCTCACCCTCGTGTGTGTGTGTGTTTATCTATCATTAACATAAATTTGTATATCTTATTGTGAGACTCGTGTCTCATGACAAATGTATATTTAACATTTTAAATATCAACTATTGCGTTGCTGATATCGAATATTAGATATAATTATGTATATACGTATATATTGGAAGTAATAAATTAAATTTGCCGACACGATCACCGCGGTAGCCGTGTGTGCCGCATACATTTATATACGTTTTATAATTTATTCATTGCGCTCTGTGAAATAACTCAATTCCTCCATTAACGTAATTTTCTTCGCGTTAGTATAATATACATATATAGTTAATGGAAAACTAATTGTTCTATACACACTATATATATAACAACAATGTTGAAATTAATTAAACTATTTAAATGACCATATCGAATGTAAATGTACAAGAAAAACTATTTTTTTTTTTACACAACAAACCAATTCAAATTGCAATGCAAGGACACCAAACACACATAGTATACTTAACATTATCAACATTCCATAGTATGGGCGAGAAAATTTTTTATAAGACAATTAAAACAGATAGTTGAGAGAGTACAGCCCAAATTATATATCGATTAACCTTCGGAACCTTTTGCTTTATATCATTATACAAATAATTCCACAGCTGCGGGAGGTTTTTGCTGTTCCTAATGAATGGTTATATTGAAAAGAATTTTTTTTTCTTTATATGTACGCCAATATATACATATATAAAACATTAAATGTTGCTATTGTTGGTTGCGACATGCGGTAGAAAAATTAAATTGTATACACAATTAACTATATATATAACTGTCTTTAAAGCACTCTATTTGTATACAACTTCATATATACATACAATGTCTTATAATTTATTGACTCCCAAGAATATAATAGTGCCTGCTATCTATATATTTATCAATCAAGGTTCTTGAAACTAAACTCTAAATTTGAAAAGTGGTCTTTGAATAAAAATATAAACGATTTTGACTGAACAATGAACCAGGATTTTAGTTGTGCAATACAGCATTCCAGTTCCACCCTAATTTCAAAACTTGGGAGGGACTACATTTCACTAATTTGTCCGTTCGTCTGTGTGAATGTTTCAACTTGCAATGGGACCTGAAAATTATGGAACACTTTGAATGTATTAGTGTGACGTTGAATAATCCAGTTATTGAACGTTAAATATCAAATTCAATGCTTCCCTAATCAGTGTTAGCTTGCTGGCTATCGGTCTAATCATATTTTTCTAGTTACTTCGTTCGATTTGCAAAGTTCATGATAAATTTATAGAATTGACCTGGTTCCAGACTCCTTAGTGGCAATGGCCAGTAAAAAATGTGACCAAAATTCTCAAAAATCGTAGACAACGTATCAGTACGTCGATTGATAGCGTGATTTAGTTAACTAGTCTTAAACTACGGTGGCCAGATTTTAGGATTAATGCGATACTGTTTTATAATCTCTTTCTATGTATTTTAATCTGTTTTGAAAATAGGTAAGGTAAGAAAAGGATTAAATTAAAATATTTTCATAATATATAGTAGTAGTGGGGACACCTGGGGCGGCCTACTTTCGTGCCCTAGATTTTTACCGGAAATAGCTTAAATAATAAAAAGTGAAAGTAGCTAAAATAGGAAAAGAAAAAGTATAAATATTCGGTTGATGGAAAAGTGAAATCATTCAGGACGTTGACCTTCACGAATGATTTCACTTTTTACAGGATGTAAAAAAAAATTCCGCAAATGAATGTCAGCGTACTTTGAATGTATGAAAAAACAAGTCATGCGGTAAATTTCTAGGTCACGAAAGTAGGCCGTCCCAGGTGTCCCAACTACTACTATCTACATATCTTAAGAAATCTAGAATTGTATTATAATATAAAGCGTGTTTTTTTGCTTAATGGTTTTTCATGTATATGTTTTTGACACAACACGATAGATTAGTGACATCAGCTGTCAAATTCAATTGTACAGAGTGCGTTCCATGGAAAATATTGTTACTCTAGATAGTGTTGATGAAGACCACAAAATGTCCATCCGTCGCAGGGCAATTGAGATTGTGCTATTAATAAACCAAATGCTTAAATTTAAAACTAAACCAGTCAAATTAATTCACTCGAATTTTATTCTAAATCTGTCCTAAATAAAGTGTAGGATTATTTTTAGGATAAAATACAGAATCGTATATATAGACTGCTGAAATTTGTGCTAAATAACCGATTATGTGACTTTTTCCTGCTGTTAGATTTATTGGCGTCTGGTTATTTCTATTTTGGTCTACCAAATAAATAAATTTCAAAATTTTTGTTATGAAAAACCTGGAAAACTAACACAATAATGACGTATATACCAAGATGTCATTGAAAACAGTAAAGAATAAGGACAACCGAGTTTGGTATGAGATATAGTCGATTTTATGATTTTAACCGGATTTTCTTGGGCAAATCCTTGGAAGCTAACACCATAATCCCGAATATTCCAATATGCCATTGTGTATTAGATATCCAAAAACTATTTCAATTTTGGAATAAACAGGGGATTGGGAGATTTGGCACAATCAAGAATGACTTCATATATATTTTGATTATATGACTTTTACGATTTGTTGAACTGGACCTTCTAATCCTTACTTTTTGAATTTGAAATAATTTTCAGACAATCCCAATGACATCTCGGTACGTCTTGGTGTTAGTTTCCTAGGATTTTCTCAAGAAAATTCGAAAAATCATTTAATATGTGTACAACGTAATTATATGAGGTCATAGTTGAAACTAAACATGGTTTTCCTTTAAGTCCTAATCTTCTATCTTATTTCAATATTGAACAATACGCTTTATCGAAACACTCTGAGACTTTTTAGAACAGATTTAGGACACATTTCTGTTCTGCTGTTTTATAAATTAATACAACAGTAAATTGGGACGTTCATTCAATTTCAACATACCAACCTACGATTTGTTGACATTCACATAATTGTCGCCATTGATAAAAAATATTGGCAAGTAATCTATACGTAATACTCTACGTGTCGAAAGTTTCGTAGAGTACATGGCATAATCTACCTCGCCCCTTGCGCTCCTGTCCCAGTTGAAGAAGAGCGGACTAATTATTAGCAGCGTCCGGACTTTGTGTGAGTGCTTTTAGTTCAACTTGAAAAACCGTACTGTGTTTTTAGTCAGACTATCCAAGAACCAATAAGCCCATAATTAGGGCAATCGAATTCAAATACTGCACTGATTTCTGAAAGAGAGCCATCCGCAAAACAGACTATCGATTCAGATAACTGTCTATATAGAAATTCTGAGAGAGCTATAATCCTCTCGAGAGGAAACGACGGAAAATAAATTGGTGAAATATCATTTAGATTGCATTCATTAGTACAGTTGCCTGTAATTCAAGATCTGTGATAGAAGAATGTATCTCTATCCATGATATTAAAAGAGGTACACCTATGATCAGAGGTGAGAATATCATCCGTCACCCTCCTTTTTAAAATCCAGTCCACGACGGACATAGAGCACAAACCAATTTCAATCACTTCCTTTCGAACCACATTGACAAACATTGAAGAGTAAATTCGAGTATAATTAAACAGTGAGGATCCTCTATTATTAGCCCGCAAATTACCCCAAGTGGTAAGCAATAGCATTACAACCAATCATGAAAGATTGTTTATTACATATACCATAGATTAAACAAGTCACCAGTTCCTATCAAGGAAGGGGTGAGGTCGAGTCATAGCTGATGCAATAACAAGTTTATAACACGAATCAGTATACTCAAGAGCGGCGTCAATATCATTATAGAAATATAGATACATGCTCTAGTTTCAAAGGCAGACTTCTTATCTTACCACACTAAAAGATCTAATCAGAAACCGCACCATCAATAAAATACGGTTCCTGGATTATGACAAACTGAATTCAATTCTGGAGGTAGTTCTGAAAATTTAAATTCAATTAAATTAATGACTTACAAAGGCCTTTGCAATGTCAGTGAATTCCCCAATACTATTTTAAAAATTCTTCATGGATGTATGGGTCGATCCAATTAAATACTATTAAAACTAAAAAGAAGACGACTAAGACAAGGCAAGGTGGCGAAATGTTTTTTTTTAAATGTGCTAACACCACATATGGTAAGTACCTACTTATATAATGTACTTTTAATGAAACATGTATATTCGGATTGATAACACCGAACTGGAAAATTGGGCAAATTTAGGCAAATATTAAACAATTGTGTATTGTCAAACACCAAGGAAATGGTAAAGGATTATCAGACGCACATAGTAAATTTGTTAGAATCAGATTTTAGTGCGATTTTAGCTCGACCTAATTGGGCTCGATTGTGTGACCGATTTTAATTCGCAATAACTCTTGATTCGATGATATTTATTGGCCAACTATAGTGTTGATTGACATTTACGGTTCTTTGTGTTCCGCGCTTCGCACATATACTCTCAAATTCTTCTCTATATGTACCTTCAAATTTGTACAACGTGTTCGAATGTAACCAATTTATATATTTGGTGTATTGCATTCTGACATCAAAAATATGTCTTCAAAATATATAAATTAGACCACTGATCATCGAGGTGAAATCTTTAATAAACTAAATCTAACACTGGATGGTTTAAGGCAATCACAGAAATTTTAACTGACCAACTCTGTAAAGAAAATGTATGAATGCACGTACACTAATGTCTGTAAGTGTTGTAATTCAAAAATCAATTTTAAGTAGAACGGAGACATGTCTGATTGACTAAAGCTATGGGAGTATGCAGGTTTGGACACTTTGTATTAAAATGTTAAAGTGATCAGACCTATAGTTTAAGCAGCATTCATACACATTCCACTATACAGAACTGTTAGTATGTTTATATGGCAAAAACTATGAGATTTGTGTGCTTAAGTGAAACGTTTTCGTACCATTTGCATAAGTTTTGTCAAATTTTTAAGCCTTAAGAGCGCAGCTCAATCATTTTTATATTAATGTTCTATACGAATTCTGAAAGGTCCAAGTGCCCACTATTCAAAAATACTAGAATTCAAATAGCAAATTTTCTTTGGTTTTTGCATAATTCTTGTTAAGGCATGTTACAAGCATATAGCCTTTAATAAACTCGTAGATAAGCAAACTGTTCGTTTGGATAGCAGGTAGTGTATTGTACTGGAAGTGATTTGAGGTTTTATGTTATAAAATTTAAACCCGTGTAAAGCAACAATAACAATAAAACGACATTTTATTTTTTAAATGGACCGCCATCTATTAGACAATAGATTAACTATATAAATAGCCGATAGAATCGAGACATATGTTTTTATATGTTTTCATTTTTCACGAATTTTGTAAAGAAACCCGGATGTTTACAACAATAGACCACATCTATAAATTTATTTAATTCAAATTTTCGATGACGATTTTACGTGGTTTGAAAAGTCAAATTTGCTTCTAATTTATTATGATGGTTCAGGATTTGTTTTTGTAAGCATTATATATTCCAAAAATTAGGCAAATTAATCGTATTAGACTATTTATAAACTACCCACAATTATATTTATTTGTCATTATTGAGTGAACAACTCATTTTCCCACAACCTGATCACATGCATTATAATTTTAAATTAAATATTAATCGCAAAAAAATCTACGATTTATGTGCATCGGCGCATAACTCGCGAGATATGTTAAGGTCAATTAAAATGGTTATATCTAGTCGGTTAATCGCCTGCATATATAAACAACAAATATTTGTATCTGCTAATAATATATCGCCAAAACCTACCCACGATTGAAATATAATTCTATTAAGTGTGAATTAATTTTTATAGACCAACATTCAGCAACAATAACAAAACTTCATTAAATACAAATTTATGTTGTTTCGTCAAGCGATGAAGATTCAATGAACTGATTTTATCAGACCGACGATTTTCATTTATATTTTGTATAAATATAGTAGACCTTCATTCTAGATAAACATTTATGTATGTTAAAGGGACACGCGAACATTTATTTATTAATCCAGAGACGGGTTGCATACATTTTGTCATTTATGTGGCCTTTAGAATTGAACTCCAAAAATTAGTTCATATACAATTAGATTTCATTCAATCGCTTTTATTTTAAAAACTATTTACAAAACACTCTTATAACAATGACTTATACTTTAATTGAAATATCTCACACTATTTAAACAATTACCAAACTATCATAACAATAATTTGTAACAAAAAAATAATTTATGATTTAATATTTTCGACTATAAATTAGAAATAAAATTGGTGTAAGTATTGCTTTAGTTATAAATTTGATTCGTATGGTGTGTATAACGCACGCCGGCCTCGTTATATTTAAACTAAAATTATATGTTTTGTTTGTGGACCATAAACGCGCAGCTTTCATTTTCATTTCGAATTTTTCGAATCGTAACAATAATGAAAATTCACACGAATTTTTTTTACAATAACATAATTGAATTACAAAATTTGATGAAATCTATATAAGATCTTTAGAGTTGGTCGCGCTGTACAAAAATAATTCACTCAGTTTGACGAGATTTTACGTAATTTGTTTTTGAATGAAAGTGGTTTACACTCATCCATTTGGTGTTTAAAAAAAGTTGTGACATGATGATGATTGATTGGTTTCATCCAACCGCACGGTTGAAATTGATTGATTTTAAGTATATCTACTCGTATAGCATCATATTGGTCACGGTATAAGTTTAATGAATATTTGGTTTATGTGCTTACATCTGAAGATCTATACGCAAAACATTAAAAATTAAAGCTGTACCTTCTCAACACATCGAACTATACATAACTTTAGACACGATGAAGTAGGACGTTGATCTTGCCTCGACGTAGACAATGCAGATATCGTAGACAATGTTGAAAATGTTGATAATGTATAGACCATGATAGAGTGATTTAGTAAACTAGTTCTAAGCTACGGTGGCCAGATTTTTTTTAGGTTTAATGCGATTCGAGCGGGATAGTTTTATAGAATCTTCTTTAATACATTTTTCTCTTGTTCAATTTAGGTTAGATTAGAAAAGTTCTAAATTAAAATATTTTCGCATAACCTACCTTTAATAAATTTAAAAATATGTATATTGTAATCTCAATGTTTGAAAAAATTAGTTTTGTCGGTTAATCTGTTATACTAGAAGCTAATAACACACTGCCAAAAGGACTCTAGTCACTATTAAATTCAAAATCAGTCAATAACGATCAAAAAAGTTTGCGATGCCAGCGTTTTGCGTGTGATCTTCGTTTGTTCACATTGCTCCGCTTCTTCTTTGGCTAGAAAAGACAATTTTAAAGGTTGAAACAAGATTCATTGCAAGATGTTAACAACTTTAAAAATCATCTTCCAAACTATCAAAAATCTTGTAAAAAAAACTACAAAATTAACTTCATTTATTCTTCCTTTCACTCTCCTCTCATTCAAGCACACAAATTTTGAGGAGTTCTTTAAATAAATTTTGAATTTGGAATGAGTTAGAAATGAACTAAGTTAGAAATCGTATTGAAACAGTAATGGATTGGAAATATCAAATCTTCAAACAATAATCTTATCAACTAGCGTTAATGATCTAAACGTAAATAAAATCGAAAGAATCTAAAACAACGAATTTTGCCAGACAATTCAGCGGATCTACAATTATAGAGTAAGCAATACTGCTGAACTATTAAATTTGCTTTAAAATATTAAAAATATATTGAGAAAACAATGATCATCCCCTGAGTAACGGTGTTAGGTACCGTGTCAAGAGCTCGATGCACATAAAGCTATATTTGCTCTATAAAGGTTGCCCACAGCACCATGAAAAAAGATACCGATAAGAAACCTAGCAAATTGAAGATGTTGCTTGAAATCGAAGGGTGGGTTTTATTTTTTATTTTTATTAAAACGGTTGGAACCTATGGAGGTTCCACATTCAATGGGCCCATGGTGCAAACCTTGCGGCTCTATTCTAACTCGCATAAACGCACTGCAGCCTTAGCAAACTGTAATAGTTTGAACCAAGAGATGGATAATAACTGATCTACGTTCAAAGATCCGTACGAGACCACTTCGAATATGGCTTCAACAAAGGCCGCACAGCTACAAAGGTAGTGTAGACAGTCGCCCACTTCCTCCAGACAGTCGTCACAAAGATTATCTTGACCAAGTCCCATGCGTTGGAGATGAATCTTTAAACGTCCATGGCCCGTAATAAGTGCATCCAGATTCTGAGTTGTCTTTTTGTTAAGGATAACACATATTTTGCTGTGCGTGCCAGCTTTCGCTATAAAGTTAGCAAACTCATTTTCCACAACGCCACAATGAGCAAGCACACATATGATCCTTACTGTCGTATTAGAGGAAACTCTTTGACCAGTTTAGATGTAGTCAAAGGGTTAGTAAGGGTGTTGAGCAAGGCTTTACTATCCGTGCAGATAATAATATATTTGCCTAAATCACTAAACTTAAACGCCTCAATTGCACTATGGGTAGTTGCAATTAATTCACTCTGAAAAACCGTGCAGTGTTTACCCAGACTACCCGAGAATCTGAGCCCATACTTTGGACAAAAGAAAGTAAATCCTGTACTGACTTCTGAACGAGAGCCATCCGCAAAAAAAATATCGACTCGGACAACTGTCTATAGAAATCCTGAAAGAGCCACATTTCTCTCGAGGGGAAAACGACGAAGGATGAATTGGTGAAGTTAAATTCGGGCAAGAGCCTGTCATTCACAATTTCAACCTCCGGAATATATGACTTAAACTTATTAAGAATCTGTCTATGCTCTGTACAAGTCCCGAAGGCATTCCATACAGAAACAGAACACAGAAACAGAGCACACCATACCAAAAATGTAAGACTGCAATTCGGCCAAGCATAGAATAGACTCCATAGCAAGACCCCAGGAATTGCCAAAGGCCCTTCTGCATTGTAGCTTATAATCAAGGAGAAATTTTCAGAAGAGTTTACTATCTAGAAAAACGCCTAAGTGTTGGCTACTTTGACAGACACTGATGAGTCATCTAACTCAGTCTCAATTATACGGGACTTGAGCATTGAGTCGATGAATCTAACAATGGTTTATTTAATATTAAAATTGGTACAGGCACTCGTGATGTTGCATGTTACTGAGTGGGGAGGTAGTTAAATAGTTATTCCTAATAAATCTGTCGATGAGCTCTCTAGAGCTTTAAGAAAAGTAGAGGGCACGCCTGGAATAGATTTAGCAGGTGAATCTTGTAGTATGGTATCATTAGAAATATATATGCACGCTTTGGTTTTAAGGACGGTGAACTTTAGAAATATCCTGCCGAACTTCGAATCTAAACCAGAAACCACGCTATTAATGAGGTACGGTTCCTGGATTAGACAAAAATCTGTATGCGATACAGCAAGCATCCATTTGAACTCATAAGAGGCTGACTTGCTATGTTGCAGGTTGATCTGTTTATAGTCGAGCATGGACGTCATCATGAAGACCAGCCGTGAACTTAACAATATGATAATAAAATACCTTATTTTAAATAAAAAACTTTTATTTTTGATTTTATAGTTTAATTCTTCCTTATGGTGACAATTTTTATTTTTGATTTTTTCGGTAAATCGATTTCGACTTGCGTCTTCCTCAGTACCTTGTTAACTATTCTGAATAGAATAGTTAACAAGGTACTGAGGAAGACGCAAGTCGAAATCGATTTACCGAAAAAATCAAAAATAAAAATTGTCACCATAAGGAAGAATTAAACTATAAAATCAAAAATAAAAGTTTTTTATTTAAAATAAGTTATATAGTGACAAAAGATTACACAAAAACATTAAAATGAATAACATTCATTTAAACTCAATTAATAAAATACCTACGGCCTTGACATAACCATAATAGCGACAATCTGGACCCAGTAATGTGTTCGAAGGACTTCTGTTCAACCCTGAACACAGCCGATTGGCGATTAGCCTCTCGCTTGTTTCAGATGGTTATCCGATACAAGCGAGAGGTTTTCCATCCAGTGGTCAATACATTTAGATTCATTATGCCGATGTTCATGACAACTACCGTTGGGATTTACAGTTGGCCCAGGAATCCATGAGTGCAAAATCAGAGGTTTCGGGGGTTCACCAACATTGATCTCGCCACAAAACCAAGCGTACGTTTCATCGCTTTGCAAAGGATGAAAAGACGCAGATTATCCTCATTATTTTCCGCGTATGTTCGCGGCCTTTTAGCGGCCATTTCACGCGTAGTGCCCGATGCCGAGCTGGGTCTTTTGGGTGTACCTGAAGAGCCAGGCTCCTCGTAAAATGCACCCAATGCCAGTCAGAGCATTGGTGGTGATGCTTGCCAAACCGCTTAGTTTAACCGCGATGGCTTGGCTCCGTTATAGAGCCCTCACCACCCGAAAGTAGTAGGGCAGTCTCTGAATTGATGTCTGAGTTGAAACGGTCAGCACTTAATATGATGAGGTCATCCAACTCCAAATCGGACTCATTGAGAGTCCCCATGATAAATTATCAGGCTTACTATGAACTAAAGGGTGTGGGGGTAAAAGTGCTCGCTATTATAAATTTCATTTTTTTATACTATTTTGATTTTAGTAAATGTTAAATTATATATTTTGAGTGAATTTTTTAAGTGAAATTCAAGAACTGCACTATGGAGTTTTAAACGCGGATTTCAGTCTTTTTAACGGATAGATTTCAACAAAATTTGAGTGCAATTTAAATATTAATTAAAACGTAATTTTGAGTGGAACTTTTTAAGTTAAATTTAGAGTACAATTTGTACAATGAAAATGAGTAACATTTTAAACACCATTTATAGATTATTTGAGTGTAATTTAAATTATAATTATTTACTCATATTTGAGTTGGCATATAGACTTCAAAGTATGTTTATAATTTTTGAGTGGATTTGCTTAAGTGAAATTCCAGAATAGAATGCTGGTATGAATTTAAGCCAAAATCTTTAATGTTTTTTTAAATGATTTGTATATTTGTGAAAATAAAGAAATATTTCACTTTGACTTGAACAAAATTTGAGTGCATTTAAAATGATGTTTAATCGTATTTGTGTTTGAATAGCGTTTGAACTATATGTTGAGTGGACTTTCTTAAGTAAATCAAATTTTAATTATAATTTAAAGAGTATAGTTCAATGTAGATTTGTTACGCAATGTTAAATGATTTAAGCAAAATTTAAGGATATGCTTTGATTTCTACGGCAGTGTCGTCAATGTCTCCCAAATGCGCGTTTAACTTATATCTATAAGGCTTATAAAAGAAAATAATGGTTTGGGGAGTAACGTGACCCAAACCTGCATATTCTATACAACTTCGAACAATTGCATCAAAGTGGCTTCTCTTTGATGACCTGCTCACAACAATTATGGCAACCAAAGTAAGTAATAATGCGTTCATCATTCGGGAGGGAATGCTTGAGCACATTTGATGTTGAATTAATTGGCCACAATTTTCAAATTTTATCACTTGAAATGGTATAAGTATTACGTAAGAATAAGCAAGTGTAAAGGATTTACTGGAAAAGAATTTTGATTTCTTATTTCGTTATAATTTTATTTGAGGCAGAACTATTGGTCAGTTGTAGTGTTGAAATCAGTGAGATTGGTTTTTCTCTGTACATTACAGGAACGAAAATCGAATAGTATTTTGCCATTATTTGTTTGTCAAATCTGATTTTACAAAACATGCGGAGAGATAAATTGGCATAATCTACATGATTGATTGATTAGTATAGTAAATTTTTGGTAGATATATGACAAGTTAAAAAACACCGCCCGGAGCTCCCGTTAATATTTAGTGTGGCGTTATAGATGTAAAATTGGTTTGCCCTATCGTATTGCTGCGTCGACCGAGCAAATAGCGCAGTGGTTAAAGCTGTGACGTTTGGATCGGGAGGTACCGGGTTCGAATCCCAACAGAGGCGGGATGCAAAAGGGATTTTTAATCTCACGATTACAATCGGTGATTAAATTGAAAACATCTATGACCCTCTGTTGGAATGTAGAACTCATGGGCCGACCCATCTTCCATGTCACTGTACAGGGTGACATGGAGCTATGCAATGTGCAGGTGGTATACTGTACTTGTGTGAATGGGATGAATGAATGGATTGAATGAATGTTGTGTGAATGTAAGGTAAGGCTATGGACCGTAAAAGTGTCTGTGCCAAGTCCTTTTAAATAAAATAAAAAAAAAAAAAAAATTGCTGCGTCGAAAACTCGTATAGACAACATATAGATAATATCGCCAACGTCGATAATGTAGGCAACTCACAGTGTGATTGTGTGATCTATCTCGCCCATCTACTCTGTCAGTTAGACAACGCTAGCATAACGATACAAAAAATGTTCAGAAATTATTGTCAATCGCGTAATCAATTAATATACAAACTGCCCCATCAAAAATGTACAAAAAGGTCAAAACATTACTCGAACCGCGTGTTAAAGAATGCGGTTTTTTTGTATGCGCGCACGTAAATTAATTAAAAATCTGCAACTTCAAAAACATTAATTTACCATTTCCATCTTATATATTTATAATTCCAAAACCTCAATGAAAAGTCATAACAATCACAATATAAATGTATGTTACTTTGTAATTTCGATGTCTCACCTGAAAAATTCGGCATTCAACGTTATTGCACAAATACAAAAAAATAATAAATTGGCAAATGTAACAAAAATCTGTAAGAATTTTTTTTATTTACGTATAGACAGATGTATGTACATTATCCTATACCACGCAATTTTTATATCTCGCTTTATAAGATTTGATTGAATTCAAAACCACATAACAAACCTTTGTATAATTATTTAGTTATCGATTGTATAGGACACCAAAAGCAATTGTAATTTAATAGTAATCGACCTCTAAATTGACACCGTTCATGGAAAACCAAAAACAACTAATCGTCATACACAAACACATATAAGCGACTGTAAATTTATATAAATATATGAAGTTTAATCGAAAATATCGACTTTCACTTTTATATACAAATATACATATTTATTCGGAATTATTAAAGTTATAGTTGTTTCTTATGTTGTTGTCTTTATACTTCTTAATATACACCGAAATACCAGCTATTGCACAATAATAATTATTTTATAAACTACTTGCCAACTATATATAAGTATATTTATATACCGAAAAGTAACACTACATTGTATTCAGCTTATCCCTATATACGTATATGTAAGAAAAGACAATAAGTCAATAAAAATTAAGAAAAGCGAATAAAATATTAAAAAGACGGCGCGCGGCGGTATACGTATGATGATAACAAAACACAATTTGGACAGGAAATAGTATCTATCCTCTTCATGGTAATACTGCTTTAACGACCAAAAACGTCTGCGAATTTATTTTGTTTTCTTCGTCTTAAAAATTTTTTATGTATAAGAGTTTATTTGTGTTCCCATATGGATATAAACGAGTGGTCGACTATTGAAAGGCAAAGAAATTTCAACAATTTGAGACAACGAATGAATAAAAATTCTTGAAAAAAATGTATAGGATGTTATATAATCAAAAAAGCTTAATATTTATAAACTCGCAACTTGTCTGGCCATCTAAAATTTCATTGAAATTTAAAATTAGAAGACATCGTACGAAAAATTTTAATTATAATTTTGAAAATTTTATAAATTTCGATAAATGTTTTGTTCTAAATTTTTAACCGAAATTTGAAATTCTAGAATTATTAAAATTGTTTAAAAATTAAAAAGTTTTCAATTTAGTTCGTTGCATTTTAAGACAAAAATTTAGAAATATTTTACAAAAAATGATCAAAACACAAATTTAGAAATTAACGTATTTTCATAAATTCTGAGAATTGAACTTAAGAATAAAATTCAGATTTCTCGAATTTTGTTGCTAATCAACCCAAAATTTGAGTGTGAAGCCTGAATTTTGAAAATTTAAAGAATTGTCAAAATTTTCAGTGAAATAATTTTTTGGATTATTTTAAAATTTCTATTTTATTAATTAATAAATAAAATTTGTCATACACAATTTTAAAAATTATGATTTGTCAAATTTTCATAAAACTCGTCCAGAGTATAAAATCTCTAAATTTTGTACGAAATTTGAAATTTTATAATTTTTACGTAATTTGTAATAATTCTAATAAATTCCAAAATTCGATTTTGAAAATTATGAAAATTTAAAAATTTTGAGTTTTACAAATTTAAAAGCATCCAAACATTGCGTTTTAAGACGTAGAAATTTACGTATCTTCATAAATTTTGAGAATTCCTATTTTAATAAAATCTAAAATTTGAAATGTGAAGCCTGAATTTTAAAAATTTTAATCTTTCAGAATTTGGCGAGATTCTGGATTCTCAAATTTTCACCTCTGTTTGTATGTAATGTATACTTTGTAATGAATTTGAATTAATATTGCATGCGAGATGTCATAATTTACAAATATGTGTATTTTGAAGTTATATTTTCTAACTTTTAAGAATTTCAATTTTATTAATTAATAAATAAAATTTTAAAACCAAATTCAATAAACGTTAACAAATTTTGAAACAAAATTTCTCATTATGATTCTTTCTAATGTCATAAAATAAACATAAAATCTTGTCAGAATTGGTTTTAAAAGCTGAGCTTAAATTTTGTAATTTCAAATTTCGACATCATATGGAATTTCTAAATTTGGTACGAGACATAAAATTTAAAAATTTTGTTAATAATTCTAATTATAAATAAGAAGTTAGAGAAAGTTAGTTAAAGCAATTTTAAAAATTTTCATTGAAATTGAAAATAGCGAAAGTTTCACGATTTACGACTTTGAAAATTTAAAATTTAATTTTGAGAATTTTATAAAATTTGAAAATGTTTTATTTGAAAATTTTAACTCTCTAAAACAAATAAAATTACCAAAAATGTTAAAAATCCCATTAAAACTAAAATTTTAACTCGGGCTTGAAATATTCGATTTCAATAGTTAAAGTTTCATTGAACTTCATTCCATTTAAAAATTAAAATTATTAATCCGTAAGAGTTAAGTAAGTTAAATTTAAGAATTTAGTAAAAAGTTAATAAAGATTGTGTTCAACGTTTCAAATTTATGATTGTATACTCAAAAAATTTTGAAATTCGATGATAATTTTAATAAAGAAATTTCAAAGTAAATTTAAATTTTTTTAAAATATATCAAAATTCGATAAATCTGAACGTACACATTATATAAAATTTTAATTTCTGGCATTTCTGTATTCTCAAATTTTTGTATTTTTGAACATCAAATTTTATGATATATTCGGATTAACAAAATGTGGAAAATTAAGTATTTTGAATTCCTTTACACTCCAAAATTATCAAATGTTATAAATTATGATTCTTTCTTGTGTCAAATTTTCATAAAAATGATCGAAATTTGAATTTTAAAAACTAAGTAATCTAACCTACTTAAATGCATTATTTAATTTAACATAAAGTTTTCATAGTTCGATATGTAATTCGAAATTTAGAAATTAAACAATTGTAAAATTCGTAATATTATTCAGCGAGTGTTTAAAATTTGCAACATTAAATTATTTTATAAATCTAAGAACTACTGAAAATTTGAAATTAGTTCAAAGTTATCAAATTTTAAAAATTATTATTCTATACAAATTTCGAAATAAATTATAAAATTTCTAAATTTCTAACTAAATTATAAAACAAACAAAAATTTATAATTGGACATTTTTAAAATTAAACAATTTTTTGAAATACAAACTAAAACGCAAGTTTAGGTAAACTTATAAATTAAAGAGTTACAAAACTATCATTTTTTGGTATTTGATCAGATCGAATTTTGAAAATTATGGATCCTTTTAAATATTAAATTTTAATTTCCGAATTTGATAATTTTTGTATGTTTGGAAAGTTAATTTTACAATTCTGGACTCGAATCAACATATAATGTTAGAACGAATTGTCAAAATTTGCAAAATTAGACATTTTGGAATTTTTGAAAATTTCAATTACCACAACTAAGTTTCATGAAATTTGAGTAATCTTAAAATTTAGAAATTTACAAAATATTTGAGTTTTGGAGTTTAGGAAATGAAAGTATTTTCATTAAGTTGAGCTTAAAATGTAAATTTCAGATTTATCGAAATGTGATATTTTAAAAATTCTAAATTTCCCAATAATCGTCGAACTAGACAATCTAAAATTTGAAATGGTGAGTGTGAATTTTAAAAATTATTTTAATATTTAATGATTCAAATCAGTATTTTAAATTTTTGTCTTTTAAAATTTTCTAAAAACAATATTTTATGCAGCGACTTACCAAAATTTAGAAATTAGGAACATAATATTTTGAAGCTTTTAACAATTTTTAAATAATTTTGATATCAAATTTTGCCCATACAAAATTGTAAAATTTTTATAATAAGTCGGATTTAAAAACCGAGTTAACAAAATTTGACTGCAACTTTTTTTAAATAATTCGATATGTAATTAGAAATTTAGAAATTAAACAATTAAGAAATTCGAGTTAGAGTTGATAAATTTAAAAAAATTTAATTCTTACAAATTTCGATATAATTTACCGAATTTTCTACGAAACTTAAAATTTTACAAATTTTAAAAGAATATTCAACATATTTTCAAAATTTTTAAAATTAAACAATCTCAAATGGTAACTAGCTAGGAGTAAAAACTAATTAATTCATTGCATTTTAAGACCATATAAAATTTAAAAATTTGCTAACTTTGAAATTTGGGTATTTATGAATTTTGGGAATTAAACTTCATATTTAAAATTCTGACTTATTAAATTTTAATATTTCAAATTTAAATTAAAGCGATATTCGACGTATTCGATCCAAAATTTGAAACCTTAATCCAGAATTTTGAAAATTATCAATCTTTTAAAATGTCAAATTTCAATTTTGGAATTTTTGGAAGCAAATTTTGGTCGTGGAATTTTTGGAAGCAAATTTTGGTCGAATTAATATTTCATACAGCGGATGATAAAAATTCTGACTCATTCAAGTTTAAATTTTTCATACAATTTATCGATATTTGGAATTTAAAACACAGTTAAACATATGTAATTCAAAATTTCGAAATATTATCTGGTATTTTAAAATTTTGTATGAATTAAGCTTTAAATTATTTAGTTAGAAATATTAGCAGATGTTCCGAAGTTTTGGAGTTTAGTAAATGAAAATGAAATCACAAGAAATTTTAAAAATTTACAAATTTTTACAATGTTGAGAAACAATTCTTCAATTTCGTCATTTGAAATATTAAGTTTTAATTTCCGATTTACCGAAATTTAAAATTTCTGAATTCGAATACATATTCAATGTAGCGAGTTAACAATAAATTTGCATAGTAAGATTTTTTGAAACTTGGATGGAACTTTTGAAAATTTAAAAATCAACATGTTCTATCAAAAAATTTGTTCACATTTTCATAAAATTTATCGAAATTTAAATTTAACAACCGAGTTTAAGAATTGTAATTCTGTATTGCCATTCGTTCCGTAAGGTATAATTGCCGCAAGATAAAAAATTTCAATAACTGTTCTGAACTAAAATTTTAACTCTGTCAATTAATTTTTATCACCATAAAAATTTATTGTAGGTCAGTCCTGAATACAAACAATTCTATATTTCGGTTGACAAATGACAAGGCATCAACTCAATACAGGCATCAACTCAATAAACGTATTGTTTTCGATATTTGAATCTAGTTTTACGTCATAATACACATATTATGCATACATGATTTGTGATCCGTAACCATTACCTAATTAAAAATTTGAATTATAATATAAGAGTTGGCGAGTTGAAAGTCAACCTAAGCAACATTAATTCAACCTTTTATTACAATACATTTGCTTTATATATCGCGACCTTGAGCGAAAAATTTAATATTTTTGAAATGCGAGCTACGGAACCGCGTGTAATAAATGAAATAATTGCGGGCAAGGACTTATATATAGATATACATACATACTCCATGCACGTACCAAATTTTGAAATTAAATATATACGTGCGTGCGAATAATGTACCGGATCCAGTAAAATTCTGGTTCTCATCCTCCTTATACAATTATTTATAAATAAAGAGACAAACATTTAGTTGTGCACGACATACAATGTTTTGATGAAATTTGGTAACCAGCGCACAAAAAAAATGTTAACTTAAACAAAAAAGTACTTGCACAACTCAACAACAACATTCAACATTTTTGAAAGACAATTGTGTTGACATTTCGTATGTGGGCGTCTATTTAACGATTAAAAACACCTAAACAAGTGCATTACATACAATTTGTGTTTTAAAATTATACAAATTATAAATATTTGTACATACCGACGTTATAACGTCATGTGGGAATTATATCGTGTTGATATATTATACAAGTATGCTATACATATACCTGAATTTCTTAAGAAATTCTAAAGTCATCTTATATATACGACATGACTTGAATGTTACTTGACTCATGCTGCACCAAGCAGAAATAAAAACGGGTAACCTTTATTTGATGAAATAGTATATGCTTTGTGTATCATAATAATTTCCGGATGATTTCTTCTGTGAATTCCTGAATCTTGTTTTGTATTTAAAGGTGAAAAGTTGACTAACCTGAAATGAGAAGAAAAATAACAAATCGATAAATAATCTTTCATACAAAATTTTTTTATTTTTTTTTATTTATTTGTTAAAAGTGAGATTTTACAAATGATTACGAATAAATCGTTCAATAACCTTCCGTACCTGTTGCACAATTTTTCGTTTGTTTGTTGTTTTGTTTTTATTTTTTAAAAAGAAATATAAAAGAAATTAAGAATATTTTTACTTTTGCGCATTCGCCAAAGAATTCTTATATGAAAAATGAAATGAAAATAAAATTTTATTATCACTTTAAATCAAAAATGGAATGTATACTTATAATACATACATATATATCCATATAAGACAAAAGAGTATATGTTCGAGTTGCATTTTCATATATGCAGAAATTCAAATGATAATTTTTGTTGTTGTTCTTGTAAATGCGCCTACATATACTCTCGTATCTATATACAGCACACGGAAGATTTGATTCTGTTACAATAAAACTAAAAATTATACGAGTATATAAATTTTATAAATATATGTTTATTCATATATACATATTGTGTACACGGTTACTGACTTCAATGTGCGCAACAACCAAAAAGAAAATCTTTTTCATAAGTTAAATAAAATTCTCAAGTCATCGACTTGTTTTCAACACCACACAAATGTACATAAATACAAATGAAAATATAGCAACAAAGAGTGTATTATACATATTTAAATTTTCTGCAGTTTTCATTGTCATCAACATCATCATCATCAACATCTTTCATGATCTTTTGGGTGATATTCGAAAAAAAATTATTTGAAACGTCATCGCTAAGATAAAATGTGATTTATGTATATGTGCTTATGTGAATCCTGAAGAAAAATTAATTTACCCATTCAGTTAAATCTTTTGAGGCCCTGACAAATGTAATTTATGTAACACTTAAGGATAGTTATACACAGGTGTAAAGAAAATTGTAACCTCTGTTTCAAATAAGTCACTTATAAAAACCTTTTGGTCGTACATATAGCGAGTTATAAAATATTTAAATATTTTTCATGGCTGCGCAGCATCAGCTCAGCGATTCATTGCTCTAGCCACTTTATACAGTAAAATTGGAATCCTAAATTTTATAAAAGTTACAAATTTGATTTCCAGATAATATTCAGAAATGCATAATATAATTTAAGAATGTCAGGCGCTATATAGAAAATTTGAATTTAACTGCATTGACATCTAATTTCTGATATCAACATTTTGTAAATGGCTGTAAAAATTATTAAATATAAATTAATTTTAGAATTCGGTTTAGTAATTATGAGTTTTGCTAAGATGTTAAAGAATATTTGTAAAATATACTACCATCCAAAAAAAAAAAATCTCACAAGTTATTACAAAAGACTTCAATTAAATCTTTACACATATTGTGTAGGCTAAGCGACGAACTTGATTTAAAAAAAAAAATGTTTAATACATTTCAATTTCATGAATTCTTTCATTTTCAGTTTTAGTTAAAATTTACTACATTAAATAAATGATTTCAGATGTCATATAAACTGTCAATAATTATTATAATTTTCAGAACCTTAAAATTTACGAATTTATCAACCCAAAATTTTAAAAATTTCTATAAAATTGTCTTTGTTTAGGAATTAAATACGATTTTCAAATTTACAAATTCGAAATGTTTAAACTGCAATATTGAAATAAATTTCAAATCCATTTGCCAGTTCTCAAATAAAAGACAAATTTTTCAAAATTATAAAATTTATTTTTTAAGAACTTGTAAGTTTATTAACTTGAAAATAATGTCGTTATCAGTTATTAAAAAAATTTAAATTCACTTTAAAAATTCACAAACAGTAAACAACTCCCAATTTTTATTACCAGGCTGGTAATATCAACTGAAGATTTCTCACGTTAAGACATAATTGTTGGGCACATGACTATGTGTAATAAACTACGCTCTAGATCCGGAATCCAGAAGTGCTTAAACTCATCCTGTCTGGCTTGTACTGCAGCCTTTAGTGCAATATTAGGAATTTTGTCAGGCCCAGGAGATGTGCGGAAATAGAGCGCAGTTAAAATTCTACGTAATATCACTGGACAGGTGGGCGGCACTTCATTTGCCTTTTTAAGCACGATTCTGTAGGGTTTCCCCCATGGGTCACGATCCACTTCTTCACATTGCTCTTTCCAACATTGGAGTTTCCTTACTTTAATGGCCTGATAATTTTGGCGCAGGCTAGAATAGGTCCACCAGTATGCTGGTTTTGTCTAGTAGCCTTTCTAAAATAGATACACTCGAGGCGTTGGTGATCGTATTCATAATCTGGGCCACTTTTGCATTGGCATACCTCGAGAAGATCGGCTTCTCCAATGATACCATAAATAGATACCCCCCCCCCCCCCCCCGCCGATTTCCTTATATGTTTCGACGCTTGTTTCGTTCTACGCTTGTTTCGACCTCCTCCTTTTGCTATTGGTAATGGTCGTCCTCCTTATTATTTCTCTGGTTAGTGATGGTTGGTGAAGTTTGGGTCTCACAGCACACAGTTATTTGCTTAGCCTATTTCGCCAATTGTCTGCGTTGTCTGATTCTCATCCTTGTTTCCACACTTTCATGATTTTTGATTGACGTGGCCAGTTTCTTTATTTCATGGTGCATGTTATTGCTTCCTCTGATGTACTCGCATAGGTGATCAATTTTCTTACCCATGCGAGTATGAGGATCAAGCTCATAAATATCCAATAGTGAATCAGATACTTCATCGTCTACAGACCTTGGACGAAACGTCGAAGGCAATCGAGGAAGCCTACTACTTTTTTGGGATGGCCTCGCTAATGTATTTAACTCTGGTCCTGCAAGGTCAGAAAACGACCGGGAGTTCCTTTGGATAACAGGAGGCGATCTCTGGAACATATAACTTTTCCTAGATGGGTCTATGTTCCCGCTACCTGCAACATACATAAGTGCTTCTCGTTTTGAAAGTACAAGTTTCCGTTTCTTCTTCGAAACACCTTCCTACACTTGTAGTTCTATGAACTTCTGCGAGCCCGCTTGTTAGGGTAATCACCCTTTGCGCCGTAAACGGGTTTTCAATTTTTTCACTCATTCTTGGTTTTATATTCGGGGTAGCCTTTCCCTATCAGTTTCTGTCCACGGATAGTATTTTATTTCCCATCTACCCACCAGCGTGCCTGTTAGGACAGTCCCCTATCCGCAGCCTGAGGACGCACCCGATGGGAGATCCTGACACTCCTCACAGGTATACAATATTTCTATGATCTCATATTGTATAGAACTCTCGATGTACCATTTCTTTCGCAATAAGAACCCTAAATTATACGATTCGTCACGCTTTGTAAAGCTTCAGTGTCACGGCATTAGATTTTAGTTGTAGCCTTAAAGGATACAAAGCACGCCTCCCTGCCACCAGCCTCTCTCTATAATCCTCACCCACACTGTTATCGTGAGTGATAAGAGAGCCCGCACCATTTGAACCTAATCACTTCCTCAAACGCGTAATGACCACTATATAATAAAATTTGGCGTGTTATTGATTTGGACTCATGGATCTGGAGTCTAATAGAAGCTGAAAACTCTATAAGCGGACCAAGTATTTCTGTATATGCATATCTGTATATATAATGCAAACACCTGATGGAGAATCAGGAATCGGGGTCAGAGCGTATCTCCTTGCCGAACATCTGAATTAACTGTAATAAAATTTTGTAATCCTGATCTCAACTTTAAAACGGCATTGAGACTGCGTCACTGTCATTCTACACAATCGTACCAATTTTGGAGGCATTCCTATATAAGTATTCCAGAGCAAACTACAACCTCTTCCGATTGACATAATTTCAAAAACACCTAATTTATATACGAGGACGGATGTCTCATAACATTTAGATATAGAATCATCCGCGCAGCGAAAAGTCTTGATCAGTGACTGATCGACAATTTTTAAGTGAGAAATTGAATTAGAAAGATAAATTAAAAAGACCTCTAGCCGTGTACAAAATAGGGATACTATTCAGCTTTCAAAAGACAATAAATCCACTAGCCGAACAGTCTCTAATTAATGTATATGTATGTGTTGGTATTTATTTAAAAAACAAAATATAGCTCAAAATTTAAAAATATCTCAAAACTCCTAAATTTAATATTTGATTTTTGACTTTATACAAATTCTGAAATTCTGAAATTTACCGTGATCTGAAAATGAATTGTTTATTATGTGCGGTTATTTAAATGTGTCTGCGGATAATAAAAGTGAAGCTTCAAAAGTTAATCCTAAAATATTAACCATGACCTTAAATAACAATCCTATATTTGAATAAAAATTGAGCAATAATTGAGTGATAAATTTTGTACATCAAACGAAAAATATATAAATTGCGACAATAAAATCGAAATGTTAAAGTTTACACAAATAAAATGTGTTTAAGGTTTTTATTGCTCAGACAATAATTAAAATACCGATTGTCGTCGTTGTATATGTATATGGTATGTGTACAAATTCCACAGGTCATAATTTAAGTTTTATTTTTATTTGTAAACAAAACACGATGCGAGATTCTCGACCACCCAATTCATCGCACACATACAAATATTAATTATTTTTGGTTGTTGCTATATATTACGAAACATTGGTGCACATAAAACGACATCAACCTTAAAAAAATGTCTGTCTTAAATCGCTTAAGGAAATAATTAAATTTTGTGTATAACAATCCTGTAATTTTGAGTATATGTGGTTAACATACAAAAGTTGTCACACGTCCAATTAATTTTCACGATGATGTGTCAAATTTCTATATTTGGATTGTAAAAGGTGTCAGCTCGCGCGCGTGTGTATAATTCGATTGAGTAATCGTACAATGAGTGATATATAGTATATATTGGAAGAAAATATTCGGCATATTTAAGTGAAAGTCAGCCGCGCCAATTAGGAATGTACATACATAGGTATATATATATATATACGTACTTTGAATGAATTCATTAAGTGAATGTTACAGTTATAAGATATTTATTTGGATCATATAATTATTACATGGATTGACACGTATATATATATTTGATCGGTATAAAATCAATCAATCGTACAAAAACTATAAACCAAACCCAACCAAAATTATAAAAAAGTGAAATTCATATATAAATCCAAGGACTATAGAAACTATATATAACATATGATATACACAGCAATTAAAAGTGATTAGATAATTAGACTTGGTTTTGTGTATATGAGCGAGCGCGCGCTCGGAGTTCAATATATTACATACATATTGTTCATGCATGATTTATTTGTATTTATAATTTAATTAGACGTTTCGAGACGCTCGCGTGTTTCGTGTTATAATTAATTATTACAGTGTTTTATATTTGTTTGTACACAAGCGTAAATATAGTTCATCATATATACGAAACAAAGAAAATTGTGTATATATTCGGGGCTGAACCGAACTTTAACCATTTATAATTTAACTATATATACGTATATGCGCTTTAGACACTTTTAGCGAACGCCCTCTTCTATACAGTATATGTATATATATAAATTCGTGCATTACTCATAAATATATTTCATAATCGTATAGCATTTTGAAAAAAAAAAAAAATTATTGGAATTTAATATCAAAATCTGAAATATATATTTTATGTATATATATGAAATAGTTTTAACCTTAAATGGAAAATTGTACAAAAAACAAAAAAAAATGAAAGTATAACAATAAAATTTTGTATTGTATTCTGCGGTATGAATTTTGTGTGATTGAGAGATACAAGTAAAATTAAATTGACTAATGTCGGTTAATAAATATATGATCACACACCACACCTTAGAATTATAAAGATATGTAACATATATAGTCAAATAAATATATAGTTCAGAGAGCGAGCGGTGTTCTTAGTGGTGGTCTTAAATTACAATGACAGGAAATTAGGTATACGATCTTGATACTGTCTAACTCGATTACGAAAAACAATTGGTTTGCTTGCGAGTATATATACATATACATATATCGGGCGGAATTGATTGAATAAAGGTTTGACCTATATGAAATATATACCACTGTAGATAACCTTCTAAATATATATTAGAATATGCGTATATATAAACACGAATTTAATTTTCTAAAAATATTTTCTCATTCTTACATGATGTAGGTATATGTATATATAAAAATGAGATCACAACCTTAACGTTAACATGAAGCAGAATATAAACAATCACTTTGTTAATCGGAGCATTTCAAAATAATATGTATACTTATATATAAGAATATAACTATATATCGCATCTATACACAAGATTTCTCTATATACCAGACTCATTTTCAGATACTCGTATATAATTGAAGTTTGTATTTTATATTTTATTTGTATATATTGATAGATGATGGAAAAACAATAGAAGATATGGTTCCATTTATGAATCTTCTTATAAGCAGATATATATACGCTTGTTGTGCAATTGGAATAAATTTTCAATTTCATTGTTATTGTAATATCCATACTATACAATAATAATGTGTTTTTTAATCAGGTTCGTCGCTTAGTCTACACGATGTGTATGAAGATTAAATTGAAGTCTTTTGTATTTACTTGTGGGATTTTTAAATATTTTTTTTTGTAGTTCATAATCATACATAATTACTATTTCTAAATTCTGTCCTAATATCGAAGAATTCTTATAATTTGTAACTGTTATTTCCAAATCCTTTATTATTTTAATAATAATCAGTTTTAAAAGGCCGATAGCGTTTTTTTCTCGATACTATCGAAAATGGCCGCTTATGAAATTTTCCGACCGAGGTTTTTATATCGATATTATCGAAAAATAGCTATTATGGAATTTTTCGAATTGGTTTTTTTTTTTGATAATTTTGATAATTTATGACTGATTTTTATGTTGCGAATAATGGCGAACATAAATTTTGAGTTTAATCAAATAAAATTTATTTTCAGTGCAATTTGATATTTTAATTGGCTTTATGGAAAAAAACGAAGGTATTACAAAGAATTTTTAAATACGCAGTGATTTTAAGGTATCGTCCAAAAAGAAATGGAATGAAGTGATGGGCCGGTTGAATGCTGTAATCTTCCCAGAGAAAACCGTAGAAGGTTGGAAAAAAGTGAGGATATATTTCGAAAAAAAAATTAAAATTAAACGATTAATTTACACGATAAATGCATCAATTATAGATTCTGTAAAGCACGTTTGCTAAACCAAAGCCATCTTAATATTTATTAGATTTATGAAGATGGCTTTGGCTAAGCAAACGTAAATTGACCATATTATCACAAATCTGACGCATTAATGAAACATAATTTAAAGGGAAATTACCGATTTATCTTAATTTTCTTTTTTACGAAAAATCACCAATCGAGTGAAAAAAAATGAACGCTGCGCCGACTGAAATATTGCAAATGGGAACAGCGCAAAACGAGGTATTGGTGTATATAATATTCTAAATCAACAGAGTGATTTTATCTATATAGCTGTCGTCGTGCCGGATATTTCAAAATTATTTATTGGTCCCTGTGGTCGGGCAACAAAATATAGCCCATAATGAAGTGCAACAACGTCTCACAATCGCAAGGAAAAACAAGGCAGCTCTTGCAAGAAGGGCAGCTAAGCGGATTTGTAGACGGAAGAAGCGAGAATGGTGGAAGGCCGAGGTTCTGAAAGTACAACAACTCAGCAATGAGCGTAGTTCACGTAATTTCTTTAAAGGAATTACTGGATTGCACCATACTTTCAGGCCTTCGTCAACCGCCATTCGGGACCGGGATGGAGACCTCTGTGTCAACATCGACGCAGTACTTGACGCATGGAGTGGACACTTTACTGAGCTGCTTGATGTTCATCATGCGCCACAGACTGTTGTTGAGCCACCTCTAAGACTGACTATGAAGATTTGCACTGAGGAGCCATCCCATGAGGAATTCACTAAGGCCATGCAGAGATTGAAACGAAACCGCTCACCTGGAGTGGACTGCATTAATTCGGGACTCTTGATATTCGAAGGGGATACTTTGTGGAACTGTCTTTTCGGTCTTATTCGCTTAGTATGGCAAACCGAAGTTATGCCTGACGAATGGAAAGTGGCCGCGATATGCCCCATCTTCAAGAAGGGAGACCGCTTGAAGTTTGAGAATTATGGCAGTATAGCTCTCCTTTACACAGCATACCAGTTACTGTCATACATTGTATTGGATAGAATCACTTCTCAAGCAGAGGGCTTGGTTGGTGACTATCAAGGAGGATTTCGACCGAATCGATCAGTCACTGATCAGGTCTTTTCGCTGCAGATGAATCTATCTAAATATTATGAGACATCCATCTTCGTAAATCAGGTGTTCCTGGATTTCCGGCAGGCCTATGGCTCGATCAATCGAGAGAGTTTGTGCGGTCTGCCCTGGAATACCTAGGAATGCCAACAAAATTGGTATCACTGTGTAGAATGACAGTGACGCAATTTCAATGCTGTGTTAAAGTTGAGAACAGGCTATCGACAATTTTTGCAGTTAACTCGGGTGTGGGCAGGGAGATACTTTGTCCCCGATACTCTTTAATCTCATGTTGGAGTACATCTTTCGTAAAACTGAAACACCTCAGTGCAACATCTTCTATCGCCAGCCCAATCAGGTGCTTTTTGGAGTGAATAGCAACGGAGTGAAAGAAACACTTGATCCACTTGTAGAGTTTTCAGCTTCAGTTGGACTTCTGACCAATGAGTTCAAAACGAAATACCTGATCTCTGGTTTTACGGAAAATGGCACACCAGATTTTAGTAGTGGTCACCACACGTTTGAGGGAGCGAGGAGGGTCAAATATTTGGGTTCTCTTATCACTCACGACTGCTAAAATCTAAACACTTATCAAGTGCCGTGAAGCTAAAGCTTTACAAAGCGTTGATCAGGCCCGTTGTTATGTTTGGATGTGAAAGTTGGGCCCCGACAGATGAGTACGAGAGATGGCTCATTACATTTGAGATAAGAATCATGCGAGTGATTTACGGCCCCAAACGCAAAGTAGATTATAGTACATACCGAACTCTGTACAATGTCGAGTACGCTGGCTAGGTCACGTTCTGCGTGCTGACCCAAAACGAATTGTGCAGCGATCTCTGAAAGCAGAGCCACCGTAAAGTAGGCGCAGAGGTCCCTGCAGGCAACGATGGCTCCACGGTGTAGAGAACGACTTGGCTTCTTCAGGTAATCTGAGACATTAAGAAGACCATGCTCAGGATCGAAACTGTTGGAACCAAATTGTTGATACAGTAAGGGCCCAGTAATGGCCTTTCAAAACAGTTATAATTATGTCTTAATACCGGATTTAAATTACGAGTTTTAACGAATTTCACGCTAAGATTGGAGACATAACTCGAAGAATTAGGCCGAATAATTTCGATAACTTATATAACTGGCAAAGTCTAAATTCACTTTCGAAGCTGGAGGTAAATTATTTTTGTTTGCCTGCGAACAGGTTACTGATATCGTGTTTATAATGTAAATAGATGGCAAATTTTAGGCTTCGAACTCTTAAAGTACTACTTCAATAACTTTAAGACTTGTAACATTTCGCAATCGAACAACAAGAAAAATACACAGATTATCATTCAAAATCATCTTAGTCATGATCTTTATTTTGAAAATATATTTATAATATTTACAAAGTTAAGAACATTTATCATTCCCTAGATGCAATATAAAATCATTTATATGCAAACTGACTTTAAGAACAAAAACATTTTCTTAAGAAATGTAATCTATTCTAAACACATACACAACGAGTACACAGACTCCATACCTACATACTATACATGACGTATACTAAACTAACAGACATAATTTTCATGTTTATTGTAATAAATTTTAATTTAATTTGTTATTTTTGATTCAAAGAGTCACGTCCCTAAGAAATGTAATATAAAAAGAAATGTAAATTGTATTTACTTCTTCTTATGATGAACTTCTTTATAGTTATTACCAAGTTCTTGTGATATTATTTTCGATTATAGAATGAGTCTTGAGTATATATGTACATGTGATGGATATGTATATATTTATATATAGTGAAGGTGATTTCACTTTAGATATGTAAAAACCATTTCAAATGTGTACAATGTATGGTGATAAATCAATCGAATTCCGCATGCGATAACACACCGGTAGAGATAGTTTTCAATCATTCATTTTAATGACCTTTCTCTGCGCACATACAACGATATCCGCGCGGAAATTAAATTGGTTTGGATATACATACATACTCGTATGAATATGAATTCATCAAGTGTATGAATAAATGACAATTCAGAATTAAATAATTGTACTCCATCTATCGACTGTTTGCGGTGGGGTGAATAACCATCTCAGACCATATCATTAACAACTCATACATATTTCCAAAAAAAATTAATCACTGTAGGTATGGGAAAGAATAGCAGCGACGAAAAAAAAATAAATCTTTCATCCGATTGAATGACTCAACACATATAGTATACAAATCGTCTATTTTATATACATCATCGTCCGAAAATTGTAAACACAACGCATAAAAAAAAATCTTTACAAATGGTTAATCCAATTACAAACAAATGATCATCGTCTTGTCTATTTATCATGTTGTTTTTTTTTTGGACATAATATATTCTTAGAATTGTTGTATACACATCTATATACCTATCTTGACTTCTTCTAAAAGGAATTCCCAACACAGAAGAATAAATATCGCGCGCATCATTTAATTTCTATTTATGCATAATGACATCATTATAAAGTATCATATACGAGAGATTCGCAACCATTCTTATTTATAGTCATCATTAAAACTTAGTTTATGACCTTGAGAAAAGGGTGCGCGCACTTTAATTCATAATAACCTTTAGAATAAATAACTAATAACATTGTTAAGAATGCAAATCTTAACGTTATACAGATTATATATATGGAGATGCTGGGTTGACAACCACAAAACGAGTTGAATAAACTTGTTGAATATTGTGAATTGATATAAAGGCACGAACGACGGGAGACAAAAGATATAAAATGCCACCCACTTTTAATTGAAATGAAAACTATTTGTATTTCCTTGTTCTTATTAGAGCTTACCACATATATATGTATGTACAAAAGAATTTAAAAAGACAAAGATGTGTGGACAGATTATAATCTTATGTCAGATTTTCAATTAACACTTCTTTGTTTTGAGCTCAACAGAAAGACAACAATCATCATTTATATAATTCTGTATAACAAAAACATAGAACATAGCAGAAGAAATTATTAAGTTTTGCTATGGTACATACATAAATAAGATAAGCAAAACGTCTTCCGTATTCGTGTACGTTTTTATCTTATTATGTATGGGATTAAATTTGATTAGCGCGTGTTTTTATCCATACATATTTTCAGGAATTTTATGGAATTGTTTTGTTCGAAACGAATAAAATTACGTACATTCCAATTAGCCTAAAGTGAGATCAGAGAAATAGATAAGAAATTCGAACATGAACTGACCCGATACCTTTTATCCGAATTGTAACCGATTTAGTAAAAAACACTAAAACAAATAAATCGTTTGTAGCAGCTCGAATATTCGACTCACCGATATTCGATACTGCCACAAACAAAACAATTAGTGAAATTCAAATATAAATCAACTTATTTGAATTAAGCGTTCACTAACCCCATCACATATCCAATAGCCGAACCACTACTATAAAACATTTATAGTAAAGCATGTCGCCATCTAACAACATCACCACGAACAACAATGTTCGGTGATGCAATACTAACACATAAGTACAGTATTGACCGTCGCCGGCGCATCTGTTCCCTCTCCAAAATACGACATGTATTTTGGACACGAAGGCGACGTCACACAATTCATACAACAACACAATAAAACAAACAAGCAAAAAAGGCAACACGCGACTGACAACAAGTCAGCCATCTCCATTTTTCTAACTCGTTTTTGGGTGCAAGTGCAACGCGCTTAAATATATTCTGTGGTGGTGAAATATAATATAACGTGCAAAAATAATAATAAATAATAATATCAATACTGGTGGTGTAAAAATAAATATAAATTAAAATTAAATAATAATTACAATTTTGTATAAATATAAATATAATTTATAAATAAAATTAAAACAATACATAGTGTATTCAATTACAAATAAATAAATTTATTGTGTTAATTTATGTTCCCGTTTATTTGAGAAATTCCGGAGCAAGATAAATATTTAAACGGAACAACATCTTACAATTGGTGACCTACGACGGCGGTTTTTACCGCATTGAACAAAAAAAATAACCACCTAAAATTTCGCGGGCAGAGAATAAAAAAAACGTGTGTAGGGATACAACCCCTCCCACGCAACGCGGGACACAACAATAAAAGAAGAACGTGGGTAGAGCAAACCCACCCACCAACGAGGGACGACGCGGGAGAACAAAAAAACGGTGAAGCGACCGACCCTCACCGCAACGCAGCAGCAGAAGTAACAACAACAACAGCATCGAGGACCATCAGCAGCAGCAGAAACAACAGCGGCAATACAACAAAAAAATAAACCGGTACAAAGTTTTTTTTTTTACACATTTTTTTTCTTTAAAAAAATTTAAATTTCAAATTTTTAATTTTATTTTTTTTTTATTAACGTAAACTCAATTTTTATTCATTTTCCAAATTAACGTAAAATCATTTTCAATTGTAAGATTTTTATTCATATACATTTTTCACCACCACATCGTTACCCATTCAAAAGCTTCACACACGGGTCGTTTCTCGCAGCACGTCCTCCCGCCATCACCGCTGTGGTTAAATAAAAAAAAAAGAATAATAAACCGGTTTTTATCAAAACCAGAACCACAACGGTGACACAAAACCCGCTGTTCCAATTTCACCTTGCATTTCTAAATTGTTTGCTACAAATTTAAACGAGCCCCCCCCAATATAAGGTAGGACGCAAGGAACTCCATATTCGGGGGTTTCTCAAAGCATTGTATTGTTATAAGTTTATTGTATTGGTTTGTAATTAATAAAAGAACAAAATGACCGAAGATGCAAAACATCTACCACAAAGCATGGACACCACGCCTGAAGGCGCTAGTACACAAATCGCAGCGTCACATCAACGAATCGCCATTCAACCGTTCTGGCCACAAAGAGCAAACACATGGTTTCAGCTCGCCGAAATTCAATTCGGGCTACAAGGCATCACAGCTGACAAAACCAAATACATGCAAATTTTGTCAGCCTTACAGCCAGAAACGTGCGATGTGATCTCCGATTTTCTGCTCAATCCACCAACCACAAACCAATACAACAAACTCAAAGAGACACTGCTAGAACGCCTAGCACCATCGAGCGAACGCCAACTGGAACAATTGCTTTCAGGCCAGCAATTGGGCGACCGCACACCATCTGACGCTTTACGGCACATACAAACACTGGCTAACAACAACTTTTCCGAACACATAATCAGATCGCTTTGGATCCGGAAAATGCCGGAGTTGATTCGCATAGCGCTGGTAGCACAGCCCGAATCCTCCACGACACAAATGTTAGCCAGAATTGCCGACAAGATGTATGATGTCATAAACATCACATCTCAAAGCGTCAGCCAAGTCAATAGTCCATACCGGCAATCACGTGAACGCAGTGGAGACAGAACTCCCCGTTCAACACAAGCACCAAACACACTCGAAGCAAGACTATCGACGGGCTACTCCGAGGTCGAAGCCGTTCGCGTGGGCGACGAGCTCCCTCACAACATAGAACCCGCAGTCCCAGCAACAACACATACCGACATGGTAAAGGCTGGTTCCACACAAAATTTGGTAGAGCCGCGCGAAAATGCACCCCACCGTGCAACTTCGACACGTCGCAACCATCGACGTCCGCGGCCGCCGTAAAAATGGACATTGACACACAAAAAAACTACTAAAGTCACGGGTTGAGAGGATCACACCTCCCCTGACACCAACTTATATGTCACGTTTGTTTGTGTACGATAGACACAACAAACTCACCTACCTAGTCGACACTGGCGCTGACCTTTCGGTTATTCCAGCCATGAATTTCAAATTGAATTACACATTAACTAATCGAAATTCAGATCTAGTCTTATCGGCTGCCAATGGTTCAATCATCCACACGTACGGCACAAAATTGCTTAACGTGGATATCGGACTCAAACGAACCTTCACGCACGCTTTCATACTAGCTGCAGTGAACCGTCCGATCATTGGCGCCGATTTTCTAAGCAAATTCGGACTTCTTGTTGATGTTAAAAACAAACGGCTGATTGATCCAGCTACAAAGCTGTCAATAAACGCTACAATGGTTCGTGTTAACACACCAACACCGATCCATTTTAACATCGACAACGGCTACGGCACTCTGCTCAAAAAGTACCCACTACTTACAGCAGAGCCGAACTACAAAATGCCAGTCCGACACAACGTGGTACATCACATCGTCACGGAAGGCCATCTGCCCGTGTCGAGACCACGAAGACTAGATCAGGTGCGACACAAAGCTGCACAAGCAGAATTTCAGCATATGGTGGAATTAGGAATTTGTCGAACATCGACATCTTCCGTCTCTTGTCCACTTCACATGGTCAAGAAGAAAGATCAAGACTGGAGGCCATGTGGGGACTATCGGCGTTTAAACACGGTTACGATACCGGATCGCTACCCGATACCCCACATTCAAAACTTCTCCATGCACTTGCATGGCTGCAAAGTTTTCTCCAAACTTGATCTCATCAGAGGTTATCACCACATTCCCGTGGCACCTGAAGACGTTTTCAAAACGGCAATCACCACACCATTTGGCCTCTTCGAATACACCCGAATGCCATTTGGATTACGCAATGCCGCACAAACGTTTCAACGCTTCATGAACGAAGTCGTTCGAGATCTCGACTTCGTTTTCGTCTACATAGACGACATTCTTGTGGCATCTCAAACTGAGGACCAACACAAACTCCATCTGGAAACACTTTTCCAACGACTTGTCGAGTTTGATGTTCACATCAAGAGCTCAAAATGCGTCTTTGGCGCATCCACTCTTGATTTCCTCAGCCACAAGATTACCGCTAATGGCATCCTTCTTTCACAAGAACGAATCAATGCCATTAAAGAATTCCCAGCTCCAACATCAATCAAGAGTATTCAGCGATTCATCGGCATGGTCAACTACTACCACCGATTCATACCAAAGCTCGCTAAAATACTCAACCCAATTCACAGCCACCTGGCAGTACTACTACGTAAGCCCAAAACCGCCAAGAACTTCTCTTGGCCTGACGAATGTCAACACGCATTCACGTCACTCAAGGCTGAATTGGCACGCACAACACTCTTGTCACATCCACTGAGCGACTCAAAGCTCAGCATAACTACTGATGCATCAAACACTGCTGTCGGAGCAGTCATGCAACAGTACAACGACAAGTGTTGGGAGCCCCTGGGATTCTTCTCAAAGAAGCTCTCGGATGCCGAAAAGAAATACTCTGCATTCGATCGGGAATTACTCGCAATATATCTAGCAATCAAACACTTCAGATATTTTGTCGAGGGTCGGGACTTCACAATTTACACCGACCACAAACCTCTCACTCGAGCAATTCAGTCTAAAACTGAACGCAATCCAAGGCAAGCACGCCACTTGGATTACATTAGTCAATTTACCGACAACGTTGTCGCGGATACACTTTCGCGCACAACATCAAACGAAACGGCCACAGTCGAGATTCACTTCGACTGCAATAAGATCGCACAAGCGCAAAAAGCAGACTTGGAACTTCAGAATTTACTTTCTGGTTCCGCTTGTCACGCCAGTTCATCACTGAAACTGGAGCTTTTCAAACTACCTGGCCTCGAAATCTACTGCGAAACATCTACGGGTGCAAATCGCCCGTACATCGCAGAGCAACTACGTCGAACCATCTTCGACACACTACACGGTATCTCACATCCTGGTGTCCGCGCAACTCGTAAATTGATTACTGCTCGATACTTTTGGCCCAGCATAAACAAAGACGTGACCCATTGTGCACAAACATGCTTATCTTGCCAAAAATCGAAAGACCAGCGACACACAAAATCGCCTCTTGGACAATTCGCAATTCCACCTGGTCGATTTGAACATATCCATTTGGATGTCGTAGGACCACTTCCTCCATCCAATGGATACTCATATCTACTCACCTATGTCGATCGTTTCACTCGATGGCCAGAAGCGTACTGCATGACCTACATGTCTGCAGCAACCATTGCCACTACATTCATACAAAACTACGTATCACGATTTGGCGTTCCACTTGACATCACCACTGATCAAGGAACCCAATTCGAGTCGAAGCTTTTCTCGGAGTTAACAAAACTCCTCGGCTCGCATCGTATACGTACAACGGCTTACTATCTGCAAGCCAATGGCATGGTCGAACGTTTCCACCGCCAGCTCAAAGCTGCTCTCAAGGTCCGAGGCAACACAATGCACTGGAGCTCCGAAGTACCAATCGTTCTACTTGGTATTCGAGCAACGGTTAAAGAAGATTTGAAGTGCTCACCAGCTAAAATGGTTTACGGTCAAACCATCAAGCTACCCGGTGAGTTCTTCTACGAACATCCTCTACCGTCTCCATCCACAACCGACACAGTCATCGACCAACTCCGCACCACCATGCAAAATCTTATCCCCACGACAACAAGACCAACGAATGAAAGCAACATATTCGTTCCTAAATCGCTCAACAATTGCGATTACGTCTTTGTTCGGGTTGATAAGGTTCGAACTGGATTACAATCTCCATACGATGGGCCATACAAAGTTATACGTCGCTTACGCAAGCAATTCATTGTCTCAATCAAAGACAAACACCACTCAATCTCCATCGACAGATTGAAACCGGCGTACGGTATTCTCAACACGGCTGATCAAATATCAGCCAGCAAACGATATAAAACCGTCCGGTTCAACGTATAACGTCTCAAAACCAATGGTTTCTCATCTGGAGAGGGGGTACTGTAGCAGCTCGAATATTCGACTCACCGATATTCGATACTGCCACAAACAAAACAATTAGTGAAATTCAAATATAAATCAACTTATTTGAATTAAGCGTTCACTAACCCCATCACATATCCAATAGCCGAACCACTACTATAAAACATTTATAGTAAAGCATGTCGCCATCTAACAACATCACCACGAACAACAATGTTCGGTGATGCAATACTAACACATAAGTACAGTATTGACCGTCGCCGGCGCATCTGTTCCCTCTCCAAAATACGACATGTATTTTGGACACGAAGGCGACGTCACACAATTCATACAACAACACAATAAAACAAACAAGCAAAAAAGGCAACACGCGACTGACAACAAGTCAGCCATCTCCATTTTTCTAACTCGTTTTTGGGTGCAAGTGCAACGCGCTTAAATATATTCTGTGGTGGTGAAATATAATATAACGTGCAAAAATAATAATAAATAATAATATCAATACTGGTGGTGTAAAAATAAATATAAATTAAAATTAAATAATAATTACAATTTTGTATAAATATAAATATAATTTATAAATAAAATTAAAACAATACATAGTGTATTCAATTACAAATAAATAAATTTATTGTGTTAATTTATGTTCCCGTTTATTTGAGAAATTCCGGAGCAAGATAAATATTTAAACGGAACAACATCTTACACGTTCTGCTTCAATGTTGGTTCGTTCCCAGTTTCAACGAAACAAAAAAAAATCTGTACAATAATCGTAGGCATAGAACGCTTTTCTAAACAAGTTTTTATAAAGGGTTTATCTTTCATAGAACAGCAGTTAATTATTAGATCTAACCGGAACTAAACCGAATCGAATTATTTTAGGAAAAACCAGAGTAGAAACCGAACCAAAATCTATAAAAAATAGCTGTTTGACATGAGTAACTTGATATAGAAGCGAAATAAAGCATCGATAGCAGCGCGGATATAAAATCCGTGAGAATCATTTCAATGCCAAAAGTGCTAGAGGACAGCTAGAGGACGTGGAAAAGAAAATGTCTGAAAATATACACGAAGCCAATGCTAATGCTATTGTACCAAAAGACGGCCAGTATCAAATACTGGAGTTGCTGATATATTAGCGAGCAACAGCCACCTAAAATTAGTTTGGCAGGAGCAATGCTTATTAAAATCGCCTGCGTGGATTTATAGTGATATACAATTTTAGACCAAGATGTCACTGAAAACGAGTCTTATTCGCACGCCTACAAACATTAGCAATAACTGAAGAAACCATCGCAAAAGCATAGCAACTGCTGTCTTTCAAATTCAGCGACTCCCGAAAGAGAAATGATTCAGATGTTGAAATTTAGAAAAGGCTCTTGACATACCATTTTAATAGAAATGTTCGGTATAAAACCAAAATTTTACCAAAAACATTATTTTTGAAAAAATTGCATAGGTTGCATAGAAGTGGCTGCTGAGATGCGATGTAGGTTTACGAGTTTGATATGGATTAGCATCACGGTGTATAAGGAATTCTATAATGAAGTCCCCTTTGACTCAGAAATAATGCTTTGCAACCCGAAAAGCAGATTGATTTCAATGCTGTCATAAACAATTGGAAGCATTTTATTTTATAGACCAGGACGATAAAGACATTTATTTTGATATTTGTTACTGGTTCTGGAAGGTTGCGTAGATAAGGAGATTTTCTTTCTGAAACTAAAGAAAATGTATCTCGAGAAAAAAATATATTCTTCACGAAGTTTGGTTTAATCCTATGCGAAATAGCAAACCTGTAAAATTACGTTTATTTCCCCTGGCATACAGGGCAAAGATATAGTTAGACAATTACCTGAATCATATTCAGGAGGAACTGAACTGCATAGTGGATACTACCACTAGTCCCTGCAATCATTTCTTTAATGCTGGTTCTCCAATAGTTAAGCCCAGGAGCTAGCAAAAACAAACATGGTGGTTCAAGGAACTGGGTACCTACCAAAAGGTTTGTAGGAAAACAAAAAATAAACAATCAAGGCACATAGGAGGTCGTGGAGACTCTTATGTGATATAATGGAGGAAGTCTCCTAGACCACTCGTCTTAGAAAGATACTGTCTACCAATCCAACCAGTCCCAGTTATCTAATTAAATCGGACCGATCTTGGACTGCTTCTAGTGAGGAATCTTTGAAACTTCTCATCGAAACCCACTTTTCAGGAAGCTTTAACGACTCGACAGAGACTATAGTACTCATCGAGAAACACTCATTGGAGATAGAAGATATCGTAACTAAAAAACGGATCCTATGCGGGCACTTGAAGGTTTTTAAACCTTATAATTCGGCTAGTCCTGACCGAATTATACCAGGAAAATTCAAAACAGCTCTCTTCTGGCTGGAAGTAAACTTCAAAGGGTGTTTAAAATTGGTCTGTATTCCGAAGAGCTGGACAGAGGTCAGAGTGATCTTTATTCCGAAAGCGGGAAAAAGCTCACATGGCTATACAAAGGACTCAGGGCCCATAACTCTGTTGAAAACTTGGAAAGGCTGATAGATATTTATATACGATCAAAAATAAGGCCTAGTGACTGGGCACAGTCTCAGGCCCCGAAAATGTTTACAATATATGGATGAACCATCACTATTTTACAGATGTCTTCCCGATAAAACTATGAACTTTAAAAATAATAAATGTTTTGGTGGTAAATACAGTAAAGAGCGAATAACTGTATTAGTTGGCGCTAATATTACAGGATCGAAAAAATTACCCTTGTTGGTTATTAGTATTACAAATTAAAACAACCAAGATGTTTCAAAAACGCGAAAAGCCTCCCTGTGAAATATGTTGCTAGCACTAAATCATGACGAGTGATATTTTTGAAAAATAATGAATCGAACTTGATGAACAATTTACCGCAGAAAATCAAAAGGTATTGTTTTTAATTGATAATTGTCCGGCACATGCCAAATCAACTGCAGAAAAATTAAAATCTATCAAGCTTAAAAATCCATCATTCTTTCTACCGAATTTAACTACGCATCTTCAGCTAATGGATGCAGGTGTAATAAATGTAAAAATGTCATTGAATATCTTTCAAAAAGTTGGATTACTACTGGAACAATTATAAACTGATTTCGACATGTACATAAACAATGCAGATCAATGGATTATATTTCACTTGCAAATTTTTCAACAAAAACAATTATGAGTGTTGAAACATTTAGAAGTGTATGTGCTTCGGAGAATATTGTTTCAGCAACAGCAGCACCGGATTATGAATACTCAAATATGGCACCTCCAAATGCTTCCTCCTCAATTTTTTTTGGTATTAAAATTATCCTCCTATCTCAAAATTCATCCTATCTCAAATTTTCCTGATACTAAAATATCCTCTTTCTATCTCGAGTTTTTTTTTCGGCCTCTTGGAATTTTGAGATAGACATAGTTATCTGTATTTTATTTCAAGAACTTTGAAATTCGAAATAAAAATGCAAAGAATTTCAAATATTACCGAGTGAAACTTAAAATTCAAATTTTTGTTTTTAAATATTTATTGATGGTTAAGAGTTTAAAACTAAATTTAATAGTTTTCAATTGGATTACTCGCATTCTTATTTCGAATTTTAAAAAAATGCATCCGTTGTAGTTTTATTCAGTTTTTAATTTTGGTTAATTTTAATTTTCGAAATTTGTTATAATTTTCTAAATTTCAGAATTTATCATACCAGAATCAAACTCCTATAGCAAACCAAACAAAACTTAACCATAATACGAGTACCAGTAGCCTGTATCAGTTCGATGCTTATAGTTAACGAACCAAATATATAAAATCTAGAATAAATATAATTGTGCAAGATCGACAGACTACAATCTATACAGTCCACTAAAGATGCAATTAAATTTGACTAACTTATCGTCAGCCATCTATGTATGTAAATGATTTTTGGCTGCGTAAATCGGTAATTTGTTTGCATCCCTACCCCGGACTATCATATTCTCGATATTTTTGGTTTTATTTCCTAATAAACAAAATGGTGAATAAAATTGCTACAAAATTTTGGAGAAAGATATTATTCTCTAATGGTGAATTTATGATTGTGAAGTTTATACTAAAAATGGTACACGGAGGGGGGGTTCAATTCTAATTGGTCTTTTTATACAATTTAGAAGTTTCGTGATTTTGAATAATTTTTAAAAATTTGTACCGTCGATCTAAGAAATATCCAAAGATATTTGCTCTTTTTTTAATGAACCATGGCACACCAGATTTTAGTAGTGTCCACCGACATGTTTGAGGGAGTGAGGAAGTTCAAATATTTGGACTCTATTATCACTCACTATAGGTAGGTTGTATCCTCTAAGGCCACTGCTAAAACATAAACACCTATCAAGTGCCGTGAAGCTGAAGCTTTACAAAGCGTTGATCAGGTCCGTTGTTATGTTTGGATGTGAAAGTTGGGTGCTAGTGGATGGGTACGAGAGATGCCTCCTTGCATTTGAGAGAAGAATCATGCGTTTAATTTACGACCCAAAATGCGATGTAGATGGTACATACCGAGCTCTGTAAAATATCGAGACCAAAGTATGATGAAGATCCCCGATATTGTACATGAAACAAGATCTCGGCTTGGTCATGTTCTATGTGCTGATCTAGAACGAATTGTGCAGCGATCTCTGAAAGGACAGCCACCATATAGTAGGCGCAGAGACCGTTGCAGGCGACGATGGATCCACAATGTAGAGAACGACTTGGCCTCTTCAGATTGCCTTAGACAGTATGAAATCCATGTTCAGGATCGAAACCGTTGGAGCCAAATAGTTGACTCAGTAAGGGGGCAATAATGGCGTTTAAAAACTGATTATTATTATTATTTACAATATTTTTAATTCAAAGAAGTTAAAATTCATGTGATTTTGGATGATTTTTCAACCTGTGGACAGCCCTGAATCTCACACCAGCGGTACAAAATTTTATAAAAACGATCAAAATCGTGTAACTTCTATTCCATGAAAAGTAGTCCAACAAAATTTGGTCCTCTTACCCAGGCACTCCGAAAATGCGTCCACTTGCCCAGGGACTGAGAAACATTGTTTAGAATTACACAACTTCTAAATTCCAAGAAAAATAGGAAAGTACAATAAATTCCTTTGAACACATAGATAGCAGTTGTGCTAACCTGTATAGAACCTATTTGCTAGAAAATTTAGTATAAACTTCACGTCTTTAAAAACTAATTAATGCTTGATTGGATCGAATAAGACAGACATATCCTAAACACCCATGCAGAGAATTCAAAATAATTAAACATATTTGGAATGTACTTATTAGGTATCTATATAAGCCATACCTTTTATTAAGCAACCGCATCGTGACTTAAAAATTAAATTAGAAATGCACCGCAATACCGCAAACATTAATAAGTCTCACACCATTTCTATAAATAAATAACCCCGAGTTTCGCATCAAAGATAATTATTTATGTACGAGTTATTATAACTTTTGTGGTGAACGCGCGACGACTACTTGCACAATCCAAAACATAACATAATAACTAATTTTTGTTCAAATTTAATTAATGAAACAAAAAATTAAAATTTAAAATTTCGGTTGAAAAATTACCAAATAATTGTAATTTTGATTAATTTCGTGTAAAAATAATTAAAAATGATAAATTGGTGCGGTGTAAAATTAGGCAAGACTCGGCGAGTCTCATATGAAGTTATCATAAGTCTCGAACAATTCTTGTGTTTTCAATTGAAAAGTAATAAAATCTAACTGTGTCGCCGAATATATATTGATTGTACGCAGACAATTATTATTTTTTTGAAATTATACGTGATTGTAATTAATTATTATCAATCGTCGACACGATTTTAAAACAAAGTAAAAATATTTTTTTAATTTCGTGAACTACTTAAGAAGTCGTTATTATTATTATTTGGTGGTTCGTTTTTTTTTTGGTTAGTACGCACAGACAAAGAAATAATTACTAGTGTACTGCAAATATATAAAATAAATAATAAAAAACGTTATTTCTGGGTAAACTATTTTGTAACCAAACAAAACGATTAAAACGTTCAACTTAAACCTTACATATCGTATATGCATACGGTACTGATATTTCTGTATAACTATAATAGTGTGAACCAATTCGACGTCATAAATTTACTTTTATTGTAATACATTTTTTTTCTGTAAAGCAATAAATTTATTTTACATTACTGCAATGGAATAAACAATTACCATTTAGTGTGTGTACAGTAGAAAAACATATAACTGATTTTGTTGGGAAATTCAATGTTGGTTTTCTTCAAAACATGTGGATTGAGTAAATTATTTTTTGTTTTGTTTTTTTTTTTTAAATTAATTGACTTATAATTGTGATGTGTGAAGAATTGTTTAGAAGATTGGAGCAATCTACACGATACACACATATTTTAATTGAATGAACTTATCCATATAGTCCAATTGTTATTGTTTGTTCGATTTTGTAAGTGTTTGGGATGGGAACTATCAAAACTTTAAGTACATATGTACATAATATAAGTATATATATGTACATGTATAGATGGGATTAGATAAATAGAAAAGTTTAACGGTTTGTTAATCGTGAGTAAATGGAAATTAATTTACAATAAATATGTAATTTGAGTTTTTTATGACTTATGGAATTGAGTAGTTGGAATAATAATTTAAGTATAATTAATAATTATACAACTTTCTTTTAGTGTTCCCTATATAGTTGATGCGCAGCATGGCGGCTACTAACCTGAAATAGAGAAAATAAATCAATTATTAATTTATTAGTTTTATATAATTTTATATTTAATAAAAAAAATTTTACTCATCCACATTCAAACATTTAAAGTTTTTAAGTTTTCCTGTGATTTCACACCGGAAATTCCAAACAATCGAAAAAATTCAAACAGTTCAAAGGGCCCGAAAAAAACACAAATTCAAATAATCCGCCATCCGGAAAAAAACAAATAATCGAAATATAATTCAAAAGTCTATTGAATATTAGTGCTATCAGAAACGAGATTAGCTTGTTTCTATAGTTCTGAGAGTTTTTATATGGGACTCACCGGTCCCACAATCATGGGCGGATACAAGGGGATATTTTAGTAAAATTGAAATCTAATTACAAAATTTGAAAATTTTCGTATGATTTTAAAAATGATATCTCACCTCGAATTTTGTAACTTTGTGTATCTGAAAAGGATGTAAGGTAACTAAACTGTATATAAGCTAGAAAAATTGGGCTTAACCCAATTTTTAAAGCAAAAACGCTTTACTTTATGAACATATAGGATTTAAAATATATTTAGCTTTCTCCTTACTCCTCAAACCTGATGGTCAGACCAGTATTCGCATGCTCGATGGTAAAATAATTTATTCATGATTAGAAAACAAAATTTAGAGAATTACCAAAAGTGTTTTCAAAAATTCAGGAAGGCAATAATATTTTAATGGTTCTGAAAATTGCTCAGAAAATGAATTTTTTTTTTGATTCTGAGAATTTAATTAGAATGAATCATGAATACTTAAATTTCTAATTTTGAAACTCGCAAGAATTTATAAAATTTATTAAACCTTGAAATTCGTATAGCTCAAGAAAACAGATTAAAAAAAATTTGAAATAGTTGGAAAGAAATTTTAAAACCAAAACAGGTTAATTTTTAAATTAATTCCGAATTGCTTTGAATTTTCAAAATTATTCAAAGTCATTTTTATTGTTTTAATGACAAAGAAATAATTTTTAAAAAAATAACTTCGAGTTGTTATTAAAAAGTAACTCCGGATTGGGATTTGTAAAAAAGAGAGGTTTTGCCAATACTCCATTGATAGGTTTCCAGCATGACTATTGAAAATTAACAGTTCAATAAAACGACACGCCACGTGTAAACTTACGAGGACCAACCGTTTTAGTTGCTTAAATGTTTTCTTTTCAAATCAATTCGACCCTAAATAGGATTTTACTAAAAATTGAATTATTTCGATATATTTTAAACGGATTTTTAATAAAACTGGATCATTGTTAAATGTTAATTCAAATCGATAATTCATAAAAGTGAAACATTATCGGCTTCATAATATATGAACTAAAAATAACGCCCTAATTTTTATCTTTTTATTTATTTTATCTCCACATTTATTTTATTAATTTAATGCTGTTTTTATGGTTAGCAGAATCAGGTATTTTGCAATAAAGTAATTTTTAAGAAACATTTTCTGTAAGAATCAGCTTTAGTATTATCCTTAAAGTAGACGGCGTAGTAAAGTAGACGAGGCGGATCTCCTTTCGAATGACTTCTTATTTCAGGTGCTAGGAGCAATTCTCCGTTCTTGAATGCTAATTATTTACTGATATTCGATCCATTTATAAAAAGCTTAAGTTGTTTAGATTCATCCAAATTCTGTTCAGAGCGACTTGAATGAAGACAATTTTGAAGGAAGTGTGATGAATGGACAGACACACAGGCACAGACTTTTCTTAATTTTAGTATTACCGGACTCAGGAAAGCTCTAAACATCGATGTCTCGCATATTTCATGATTTTACAATCTATATGACTGGCTGTAAAAGCTGTACCTAATATAACTTTTTAATTACTATAACCAGTTATATCTGCTTACATTTTTAATGAAACTTTATCTAAGAATTCGACCAATAACTCTGATTTTGAAAGCACAATGTATCAGTTGTTTGGAATTTAATGTACCAATTTTGAAATATGAAACCATAAAGCTCTGTAAAAAGAACAACTATTTTTTAAGAAAGCTTCCGCTGGCACCACTATATCAAGAGTATTTTTATAAAATTTGAATTTTATTGATAAGAAAGCTAACATATAGTTTTGAAAACCTTTAAATGGATAATTAAACAGTTGATTGTTTACGGAAAGCTCTAACAGTGAGCTTATTACTGAGTATGAAATTTATCCATCTAGATTTAATTTCTAAGTAATATCATAATTCATAATCTAATCAGTTTACAATTCAATGTTTTCACAAGCTGACTATATACTTCGGCAAAATCCTTATATATCTCAAAAGTCTCGGAATACTTAAAGCAGAGCCGAACCATACTATGCATCAAAGGGCATTAGGGACTATATTAAAACTAGCTATCTCTAGATGTAAATACAAGCTTTTAAATAATGTATAAAAAACGAGTATTTACGCCTGCTTCTTAGGTAATCATAAAGATGTATACGTACACTTATGATTCAGACCTGGTTGATCTAGTGACATGATAAGTTAAAAAATAAAATTGGTTTTGTTTACATATTTACATTATGAAAATTTTACGAGATGTATAAATTTGTCGTTTACAATTATAGAATTTAACTCGGTTCCTTAATTATATTTTAAAATTTGGAGAAACTAATTCTTACATATGCGTTTATCAAGATAAAATTTGAAATATAAATTGTTGAATTCTGAAAATTTGGATTTATAGCAATTTTTTGAATTTAAAAGCGTTTTTCTGCCATAATACATGTTCAAAATTTACAAATTTAGAGAAAGATAACTATAATTTTGGGATATTACTCAAATTTTGAATTTTCATTTGAAATTCGGAATATCACTCGTACTATAAAAAATTAAAACAAAATTCTGAACATTTTTCAAAATTCATCAACATTTCAATTTTTATAACCATTTTATGGTTTAAATAAATGGTCTCATATATTTGTATGATTTAAAATCGTGTGAATTTTAATTTTTAACAAAGTTTCTATTTGTTTTACTCATGAACTAAAAGAGTTTACAGCACACAAGTGTTTCAGTTTGAACACAGTTCAAAAGTACACATTGAACAAACACTTCTCTTATTTGTAAAGTTAAATTTAGTTGTGAGTTTTCAACAGAACTTGCCAATCTGGAGTTATAATTCAAATTGTCATAACTATATATTGAAGGAAATACTAGAGATATATTAAGAATTCAACCCACCATATTGAATTTATATAAATCGTTCAAAATTTCGTCAATTTGAAATTTTTTCCAAATAAAATTTGGAATATTTTCAAAATTCGCTTTCGTGTATAATGATTATTTTATTTTTATTGATCCAAGATGAACCGTAGACGTATACTTATGATTCAAATGTGGGATTTCTAGATCGCAAGTTTGATATTTTTGTAAATGAAATTTCCAAATTTTGAATTTTTTAAATTTCGTAAATCAAAACACGAAATCGATCTTGACGTTTACATATAATCTCTAAAAAAAATCTCCAATAATGGATCTTAGAGCATTGTTCCAATTATTCCAATATACGAATTTCACAGATGTTTAGAGAAAGATATGGGGTGATTTTTAAATTTTGAATTTTCGACCGAAATTAAGATGTGATTTATGTACAATAATTTTGGCACATCATACGAAATGTACCGAGCAAATCGCAAAGCGATTAAAGTGAGCTTCTGGTGCCACTGAACAAGTAGAAAATAAATTGAAGAATTTGTTGGATGGATATTCTAAAAAGATTTTTGGAAGAAATTGGTTAGGAGGCCCTTTATTTAGTATTGGAGCCAGGGTCCAGAGTACCCATAATCCGATACTTTAACCAAAAATTAAATTCAAAATTAAAATTTTTGAAACTTCTAATCCTCTATTATTTCAAAGAACGAGATTCAAACAATATTCATAGGCTTGTGCGGATATTTGAAATGCTTACCAGTTCTGTAGCTATATACCGTCACGTTAGTACTTGATTGTTCTAAACGCATTTTTATAATTTTTAGTTAGCAACGCTATCTTAAAATTATAAAATTAAATCCAAACTTAAGTGTCACACACATTCAATTAAAAGAGAAAAGCGGTGCTTGATCTTAATTTCACGACTTGAATGATACAAACATATAATTAAAATCTGAAGTACCCATTTAAAAGCAAAACTAAAATGTAGGACATGACTGATACAAACGCACAACCTTTATTGACAAACATATTATCATTACGACCTTTTCTGTTAAAAATTTTCATAAATTTTGGCCCAGAGGTTGACCCAGTTTTTAATTTATAAATTAAGATAAAGAAATGCATATTTTAAAATTTGTATTTCATGTCTCCAAAATAATGTAAAGCTTTACGTTTATAGCCACTCAAACTTTAGATTCAATTTACTCGATTTAGGGTTTTTGTCGTTTGTATATATTTCAGTTGCCTTAATAGTGCTGATTCATTAGGATGTGTTTCCAGTTTCGAAAGGTATTTCAAAATTGTTTAAAACCTCTAAATTAAAAAAATACCAATAATTGTTAAAATCAAATTTTTTAATTTATAAGTTACCGCAAATTCGCTAGTTAAAAATTTTAATTCCTCAATTACTCGTAAAATTGTAATTTCTAAAGTCGAAATTTCCTCAATTCTAAATTTGCACACGGACATTTAAAATACCATTCTGAATTTCAAATATTGTTTTAGATTTCTGAATATATAAATGACGAAAAGATTCCAATCCTCGTCGTCTCTATTTTAATATCGCCATGATGGTTAATGTCTTATGTGAGTCACCTTGTTTTATTATAGTTCTCGAATTATTAGTTCCGTTCGGCTAGTTAATCGGGTTCAAATTGGGTTACTCAATTGGAAGTTACCGTTAAAGTCGATAATTTTTGGTAAACAATTAATATTGGGAGAAATTGCTTGGAAATTCACGCATTTCGGATGAAAAGCATGCGGTTTTGCTGCTAAATGTTATAATTTAAATTAAACACATCACATGATCAAATGATAAATCATTGACCGACAAATTATTTCGTACTCTCGTGGCAACATTAATTGATATTGTTAAAATCGATAAACAGTGGCAATGGTTGCCGATAAATAATAACAGTTCTTAATATATCAACAATTCGGTTCCAACGGATCTTGAGTATAGCCTTCATACTGTCTTAGACAATCTGAAGGAGCCAAGTCGTTCTCTACACCGTGGAATCATCGTCGCCTGGAGCGACCTCTGCGCCTACCATATATGGTGGCTCTCCTTTCAGATATCGCGAAAAGAAAGTTGGCATTTTTGAAAATACGAAATCCGTACTCCTCCTGATGAGTCTAGCTGTGCGGATTTCATATTATTGAGAGAGTAAATCGTGCGCTCTAGCTTATGAGGCGGACTGTACATTGGAATATGCAGTTCAGCACAGAGTTAAAATCTAAATTATATTTTTGAATAAAAGAACGGAACCCTGCTGTTCTGATCCTTTATATTTTGCTCACAACCCCATAAAATGGCGAATATACATATGTGTTCTGTGATGCCACAGATTTTTTTATCATCAGATTCAGGCGACGATGCAAATAGCTAACTAACACCATCTTTCACTAGGAAAGAACCTTTGCAACTGTTGATCAAAAAATAAAATGATAAAAGAAAATGAACAAATAATCAAAAACCAGGTTTTATTCCATTATGATAGTGACTTAGACGATATTTATGATTTAATAAAGATTGAACAATTACTTTAACTGCATCTTTTTATTGAGAAAGGTTATAGATTGTTAAATTTATTATAATTTTTACCGGATAACCTGTCAACCGGTTTTCATAACAAATTTTCACCGTTTTCGGGTAAATGAAAAATTACGTCAACTGGATTACTGATACATTATAGATTATGGGATATTATTGAATTGAAGATTTTTTCCAAACTAGTTTTGGGTAACCCGCAGAGTATATATATGCGGATTTAATCTATATTTAGCACACGCCCTTATAAACGTGTCACATAATCGAAAAACATTATTCCAATCATTGTTTTGTTGACAATAACTATACGGTACATATAACTATAATTCTATTCGAGCAACTATTCCAAGAAATTGTATGGTATAATATAGGATTGTCTTAACTATAAAAACTTTATATAGCGACTTGTAGGTGGAATTATTTATTGATTGAACATTTGAAATTATAATTTAGTGTTAATTTTTATTACGAGTTACATAGTCTATAGCCTAGTACATAACATTTTGATTAGAATATCCTTGAATACACATATTTTAAATAACATTTATACATATATGTATATCGAGTACTTTCAATAAATTCCATTATAGTTTGTGCTTTGTTGTTGCACTCGTAGGTTTGTTCATTATTATTATTGTTATTATGTGTTTTGTGCAATAGTTATTACATTTAGATAGTTTTTCCACTATACGCGGATGGATTAAAGTTATAAATTATATAGATTTGATCAAAATTACTAATCTTGATATGGAAATAAAATTTGATTTGTAATCGAATTATATAAAATTATTTTATTACAGTTTCAACAACTATATTTATAAATATGTATATATACGTACATAAATAAATGGATTAACCGTTTGAGTTATTCTATTTTATTTCAACTATTATATGCCATAAGATTTACGCGTTATGAATAATTCATAGTTCGAATGGGAATATCTAACTATATATCGTATTTGTATGAGAAATAGGTTATGGATATTAGATAGGTATATCGATGAATTATCAATTTGATAGAAATATTTTTGGGTATACGTGTGGACTATTAATTTTGTACAGTTGTGCATTTGTCGGATTTGATACGGTCAAACCGATAAAATTTATAATTGATTTGTCGTTAAAATTTTAGGTCTAAACTGTTTCTTAGCATGTCGATGATTTGAAGTTATTTCACGATGATCTGTGATCGTCCTAAATAAATAAATATTTAAAATTAACCGATTTAAAGTATATCTATACTTCACTCACTTTAATTCTAATATTTACCGTTTTACAGAATTGTGCTGCAATCCCATTTTCTTGTACGTATTGAAACACAAAACTTGTTTGTCCTTACACATTTTTTAAACCACAGAAAATTTATAATTTTGCCGTCACAATTTTAAACATGACATATCGGCTGTCCTTTATGGTCAACGCCAATGTTTGTAACTGAATTAAAACAAAAAAAACAAAATGAAACGACGTCGATCAATTTAAATTAAATCGAGTACTACTTAGGTGAAAAAATTTGAATGTTGTTGAAAAAGTAACTGTTTTTCGAGAAATTTGAATTTAAATTCGTACAGTTTTTCATACGTTCGATTACGTTCGAAAATTAAACGAATTTAAATTTTCGAAGAACCGTTATTTTTCAACAATATTCAAATTTGTTCATTTAGTCTTCGATTTTATTTTCGTTCTTCATTACGGATCTGTCAAAAAATTCCAACATGGCGCCAACTTGGAATGATAATGAATTGGTGTTTTGTGTTAAATTAAATTGAATTATTATAGATCATTGAAATATTATTGATTTTCAAATTGTTTAGAAATACGTTGTGCTGTTTTTGGTTGCAATGAGCACAATGACAAATTTTGAAAAAAATTGATTACGAAAAATCTAACGAAACTTTTCCGGAGCAACTTCCCGGGTGTAGCATCGATTATAGTACACAAACAGAAGCAATTACAGACGTAACAATTATAGATTGTACTGTACAAACGATAGAAATTATATCAACGCATACAGAACTCACTGGTTTGAGGAGGCAATGCAAGAAGAATGAAAACGTGATAGCTAATGGTGAAGGTAGAACAGATAAATAAGCGAGTCAAATTTACGATAGCCCAGAATATTGAAGTGTCTCATATGACAAGACGTGGACTAAGGAAAATATGGTCTACGATAAGTCCAACGATGAAACGTTGAAAGCAATTAAATACATTCAAGTTGCCATGGTACGTGATTCGTCATTTAAAAATCCGGCAGATTTAACCAAGAATATACACGTTTTATAATTGATGTGGAGAAGTATAGTAGAGAAAAACATTATACAAGAGTTGTTAGAAAGAACCAAGTGTGCAATATAAAATATCGGTAAATAATATCACCGTGAAAGGAGCAGAGCGGCAAAAGGTTAAGTTGGCGAGAACAGTTTGGGAGAACTCAGTTCATAAAATTGGCTGGAATGTTCTGTGCTTTTCAAATTGGTATAATTAAAAAACTTAAATTTTTCAGAAGTTAAATTTTTCACGTTAAAGTGACGGTCACTGGGCGAGAAATAATGAAGAAAAGGCTGAGATATTTGCAGACCATTTCGAAAAATATTCCAACCATATCCATCAGAAGCTACAGACGAAGATAATCACAACATTCAAAGTCAACTGGAATCGCCGTTTCATATGAATCGTACAACCACGAGGTTTTCTGCCGAAGTAAAATCAGCGATACAGAGAGAATTAAATCCTAAAAAGGCGCCAGGATTTGAATACCAAATATAAATACTAAAACCAGGCAAGCCTCTAGAAGTTACGTCAAAATTATTTGAAAAATGACTGCTTAAGCGTCTAAAGTCTATATATAGGAGAAGAAGATGATTTCGGACCATCAGTTTGGATTTACAGCAGCTGGAGGAAAAAGATATTGTTCTGCTGTATTCATGGACATAGCACAAGCTTTTCATATCTAATGAACAGATCAGGATGCTTATATAATTAAATCTGGTATACCATAGGGCAGCGTGCTTGGTCCGATATTATATTTGCTATATGCCGCAGAACACCTACAGGCAATCAATCAAGTATCTGTTGTAACATTTGCAGACGACACGGCAGTACTCTCATCTAATGAAGACCCCAACAAAGCGACAGAAGTTTTGTAGGAGAATATTAACAATATTGAACAACCTGGATATACCTCTAGCTGATGAAGTATCCGTAAGGCAGCACCAAATAATCGTTTATTGTGAATTTTTTGTCGCCTTGCTATTATCTCTATACTCCTTCTCTAGTATCCGGAGTTGTGATCTCTAATTAGGTAAATTTTAGATGTCAAAATAGATGTTGGTTCGTTGGAAATTGATGAGATGTTGAATGCTGGGGATAACAGATTCATCTCGGCTATACTGATCCAGTTGTTACTGACGTATAAGTGAAAATCGTCCATCCTGTTGTGATGCCGTTATCTAATGTAACTAGATACGTTGCTGTATCACAGATTAGCTCAATGGTCAGTCTTCTGCCTGACTCCAAAAATGCATTGATTATAGGCGCTCGTAATTCGAAAAAATAGGAATGCGGTTTTTTCCTTTGAGGAAATGGCACCAAAGTGCTCTCAAACTTTGGTTTTATTAGGGATGACTGGAGCCACTAGCATTGATAGTTCAACTCTTGTGGATATTTCGTGTTCCAGCTGTTTATAGGTGGCTGGGTGGATTATGTGGATTTTTCTTCTTGTCAGCATTTGAAAAAGACTGTTTTGAGTTTATTCTTCATGTTTGATGACTAATGCTTGATGGAATGCCAGGAATAATATTGATAATGCTTTATCTTTAGTTAGTTCAAGTTTTACTTGTCGATGTGCCTGAACGGGTTGAACCAGATGTTGAGCGGTTATGTCGCCACTGTGTTTGAATAACTGTAACGTGTTGTCGATGATTGAGATTTGACTAGGCTAAACATGCGTATAGAAACGCGCATGCTCACATTAGTACTGGCTTGATAATCATAGCATACTCTGTCATTGCTATACTTGTCGGCACAGCTGTCATCACAGAGATGATGGAGGTATATCTAACACCTTCTTACTCTTATGTAACATAAGTTTTGGATTGGTTTACGATGCGAGTGGGTCCATCATTTCCAAAATATAATCCTGTGTTCTTGCTAATTTCCACCGCGGTGGTGGTGGCAGTTAATTTCGGAATAAAACGATATCTCTTTCTTCTAGGTTTGAATAATTGATGCATCGAGGATTCGTCGAGGATCGTCCTAAGTTCAAGCTTAGTTTTATAAAGTACTTGGGTTAGCTGGGATTGCAGATGTTGGGCCTCCATACTGTATTTGCACCGGTTAACACATCATCTATACATAGAAATCATGTTTAAGGATGTCATTGCGGTTCCGTTATGTTTGGTGATTTGATCTTTTTCCAACTAATACAAAGTTTGGATGGGCAGATATACGTTGATAAATTTTCTCGATAGTGAAGGTCCGACGTGCATAGAGAAGTTTAGGATCGTGCCCCTCGAAGTTTTAATCGAGCCGTCAAAAACGGTATGATTTAGTATTTAATCTGCTGAAAAATTGTGTCACTTGTGTTAATCCACCGAGGTTAATTTCGATGGCTTCCTCTAAATCCTAAAACCGATTCTATTTATTATTTGTTGGTTTTGTTGAATTTGGCGTTCCGAAATATCCATTGTAATTCTTTGTAGCACGCATATGCTTATAGTTTTAACCGGTATATGACGATGGTAAAATTCGGTTGAAGACATGCGGATATATATTGTTGTAACAAGGGTTGTTAGGTTGATGCTGTTTGCGCCAATTCTGACATATGGTGGCTCTCCTTTCAGAGATCCCTGCAAAATATGGATCAGCCCGCAGAGAGTAATCAATTGGGAATAAAACTGTCAAAAATGTATTGCCTCAAATGCAGAAAATCAAGTTTATCGATAGAAAATAAACTACTGCTTTATAAAATGATAATACAACCTATCTGGATGTATGGCATACAGTTGTGGGGAATGCCCATCAACTCGAACTTGGATATATTTCACCGGTTCAAGTCTTAACTTCTAAGAATCAGAGTAAACTCACCATGGTTCGTGTCAAACGATATACATTATTCACTGAGACCTACAGGTCCCAACAATACGGGAAGAAATTAGGGAGTCCAGTGCCGCAGGTATCACTCAAGCTTCACAATTCATCCACATGAACTGGTGAACAAACTTTTTACTACCACAACGAGGGAAAAATGAAAACGTCACAAAATATTTGATTTGCCAAATCTTAGATATAAGAGTACCTACCTATACCTATACCTTAATCGAATTAATTTTTAATTTTTGAAACCTCTAATGAATGGAGAGATTCGTTAAATTTAATCAATGGATAAAAATCAATCCAATCACGACAATGTTAAAAGGACAAAAATTAAATTTATTGAATGTCTCGTAAGCTGATAGATTGTCAAATAAAGAAAACAACAAAAATATTGTTCGGATTGAGAACGAAATAATGTTTCCAAGCCAACCATTTTAATTATCTGCAGCTATTATGATGACGAATAATTCCTTCAAAAAGTTGTATGAGAAACTAAAAGCACAATACGAAATTTCATACCTTTTGATGTACCAGGATGTTCTGGAATTTCTTTTGGTGTAATTCGAGTGAATGTAGTTTTTCTGTGATACAGAAAAAGCCCAAAAATTATTTCGAAATCGTTCAGTTTTTCAAGTACACACTGCCTGTAATTAAGGAACACGAATTTAATGAAATATTTAGAAGGTAAGGGGGCTAACTTATATACAAAAGATTTATACAATAAGGGTCAATGCTTATAGATTTAATACCACTCCTTAATCGCTTTGGTTTGTTTTTGTATATGTATAGATTTGTTTTGACAACATGGCCATATATAGACAGACAAGTTCATATTTTATTGTAATGATTTAATATTTCTTAACGTTATTATCAAATACATTTAAGCCTCGCATCTATTAAATACTCATATAATTCAATTATTCCGACAATTGATGCATCATAAACTATTAAATACTATAATTTATTACCCAACTCATTTTTTATAATTATTATTAATAATGTATTCTACAGACATAAAAATAAAAAAATTTAATCCCAACTCACTCAACATTTCACAACATAACTATGTATATTATGAACATAATTAATGTAATGCTTTTGGAAACTAAATCATCAAATTTATAACATAAATTATATCAACAACAAAAAAATCATCTTCCATATAAATTGTATTCCTATTCGAGTACACATAAATAATAAACAAACAGAGTTACAAAACACTTTCGCTCTTTCGAGAATTTTGATTGATCGAGGCGTGTTAAATCATCTTCTCGTAGCACGATCATCATGAGAAAACCTTACGAAAAATATTTAAATTCAAAACTAAAATAGAGTTATATGCGAGCAAGACGACATACACACATATACACAATCTAAAAGGTTTTCGTGTTCTTAAATGATATTCATATATGTTATGTATATATACGACCCTGGAAAAATCATGTATATTAACCATTTTATTAAATTTAATTAAACGATTTCCTTGTTTATTTATTATGTATATACATGAAGTCTTGAAATGATAGCAATCTTAAATTCAAATTGTACCTTTCCTATATTATAAATTTTATGAAGAAGTGCTGTGAATATTTCATATAAAGTATTATGCTGATCTTACTGAGGGACAACGGACGGAAAACTGTTATAAATAATATTCTTGGCTGTACGTTCATTTTTCCGGTGTATAGTGCAAGGTGTATGCTGTCATATGAAACAAGTACAAAAATATATTTTGCTACTTAACAATAAATGCGATGTTTTTTTTTCAAGTTCAGCGGACTTGGTTGTATCTTGTATGCGTACACTCGTATATAGAAACATTTTTTTTTTGCTTTCACATGAAATAGGTTTATGTAAGTTTTTGTAAAAGTTTATATTATTTTGGTATTGGAATTTTGAAAACGTATTTTTATCTGTATTTTTTTTTAATGAAATTTAATTTAAAAACCAAATATTGAGTATTGAATAATAATGTGCGCACAAAAGTTTCAGTTTCAGTCAGATATACGTTTATATATAAGAATAACTTTTTGGACTAATTGATTTGACTCGAAAAGATACAATACCTATCGCCATTTGCGGTGTCAGCCGCTAAACTCCTCAGACTCACTAGATCAGGAGAGGACGTGGTCCTTATTCAAGAACCTGGTATAAACAGTAACAGGATCTGTGGCCTTAAAATGAAGGGGTATAACCTAATATACTCAAGATATTCTGGGAAACTAAGATTAAAATAATTTAAATCTGTTTCTACTCTTAAAATAGGTTTCGCCGGATAACCTGGCGGACCTGGTTCTCGAAGCTGAAAAAAAAAGATTGGTGTGATTCTTGCATGTGATGGTAATGCGCATCAGACAATCTGGGGTAGCACAAACATCAACGAAAAGGGTGAGTGATTTTTTGAGTACTTATTAAATATACTAACCTTTTAGTTTGTAATATTGGGCAAGAACCCACATTTATTACTAAAAATCGGCAGGAGGTTCTTGACGTAACCTTCGCCTCAGATAATATTTATCCTATATGGTCAGGGAATGGAGAGTGGCGGGAGAACATTCCTTCTCTGGCCATCGATATGTAACATTCAGTCTTAACGTTTACCCTGCTACCCGGAAAACCTTAAGGAAGCCCAGAAGGACCAACTTTAGCAAGTATAGGGAAATACTAAAATATTTATTAACGCCACACTATCTCTAGTGCCTGCGACCGGTCCTTTAATGCTGCTTGCCCGATAATTAAGCCCAGGGGCAAGACAAAACCAACATGGTGGTCCAAGGAACTGGACCTACCGAAAGCCTTTAATAGAGCCAAAAGTGCGAGAGAGGCTTAGGATTGAGACTCCTATAAGGAGGACTTAAAATTATACACAAATAAACGTAAAGAGGGCACAGAGGAGGTCGTGATGACTCTTCTGTGATAAAATGGACGAACTGTTCGGAAGCTCTCGTCTTAGAAAGATACTGTCTACTAATCCAACCAGTCCCAGTTATCTAATAAAACCGGACGGATCTGGACGGCTTCTAGTGAGGAATCTTTGAAACTTCTCATCGAAACCCACTATCCAGGATGCTTTGACGACTCGACAGACACTAGTACCATCGAGAAACATATTCATTGCGCATAGAAGATATCTTGAAGGTTTAAAACCTTATAAATCGGCTGGTCTTGACCGAATTATACCAGCGGAAAATCAAAACAACTCGTCGATTATTCTCCTATATTCCGAAAGGGGAAAAATCTCACATGGCCACTACTACATAAAATTTTCGCTATATAAAACAATTGGCAGATAGCATACAGGCCCAAGTGTTGCATTAATTTTAAAAAATTATACACGCGATATAGAAACCCGTCAAATGGATTGGAATAGTCGAAGTAGCTCGCACCTTAAAAAAGGTTCAACATCACTATTCTTGAATGTGATGTTTTTTTAATTATGTGAGTTACTTTAAAAATTGCCGCCCTCGTCAGCACAGGAAGTACCATTCTTGCTTATCGTTTTCGTTTTAAGTTTTATCGAATAACTCCGTCCTGAGGACAACATCACAGTTAACCAATGTAAAGTCAAAACTACCGGCCGAAATATTTGTTTCAAATATGTTGACTAATCTTGTTCGAGAATAATATAAATGGGAGGGCCATAATTGTAATGGAATATTCTCACTAATATGTCTGAGTGAGTTTAAAAAAAATGAAATACCACATTATGGAATCTAGAAAAGTGACCCTTACATCGGACAGGGCCTCTTCAAAATACAATTTGCGAAACTAACTCTTGGATTAGTAGTGGGTAAACAAGTTTCCGCACTAGGTGGTTTGGTAGCTCAAAAAGCTTTTTAAAAAACCCTAAGATTCGTGCACAGAACTGCATGGAAAAACTTCTGTAAGGAAATTGACAGATTATCTGGTCTCACCAGACTTAACACAACACTGGCTAAAAATGAGTCTACCTTGCGGCAAATTCATCTGTTGCGAGTCGATGAGCTATACTGTTGTCTGTCCACTTTCCTAGGTGTGATTGCTTCTTTGCCTTCTGACATATTTGTCGGTATTCTGGATTGGAACATACAAGCCATATACGATCACAACTGAGTATTCACTTGCTCAATCTGTTCTGGGTGTGCGTTGCTGTTAGCACTATACAAAGACCTATACTTTTCTTAAAGCTTTCATCGACAGATTTATTAGTCGTAATTATTCAACTACCTCTTCTCTCAGGAACATGCAACATGCTTGTTTAATTTTAGTAGGTACCTTCCTGGACATTGCGGAACTTTTGATTGTGCTTCGTTTTCTACGATTCGAGAAATATTGAACAAACCATTGTTAAATTCATCGATTTTATATATGCCCAAGTCTAGTATAATTTAGACTAAGCCGGATAGCTCATTAGTGTCCGTCAAAAAGGCCAAGGGCTGCCCATTAGGAGGAGTACTCCTTTGATGGGGCTCCTATCGTGCAAAGCTACTTGGATGATCTGGTTTTTACAGTTTCTGGTAAATTCTTGAACATCTTATCTGATCTGACGCGGAACGTCCTTAATATGGTGGAAGTATGGTGTCTTGAAAAGTGGTTAATGTCATAACCCCTCTAAGACTGATTTAGTTGTCTTTACTAGACGTAGAGACAGTGCTAATTTGTCTGTCCCCAAGCTCTTTGGAAGACGGTACGGGGCATAGACAGATTCTTAATAAGACACATATTCCGAAGGTTGAAATGGTGAATGACAGGCTGTGGAGTGCATTTAACTTTATAGCAATTAATTCTACGTCCTTTTCCCCTTGAGAGAATTATAGCTCTCCCAGGATTTCTATAAACATTTGTCTGTGTCAATAGTTTTTTTATGCGGATGGCTTTTGTGCAGAAGTTTGTGCAGGGTTTGAATCTACTGTCCTAGTCTGGGTTTGCAAGCTGAACTAATTACATCACACAAAGTATGATTGAGGCGTTAAGTTAAAGTGACTTAGGGAAAGTTATTATATTTTCTGCACGTATCCAAATGTATCTTATGTCGTCTTTGTAACGTTGAGGGAAAGTAGGTGTCTTACTTTTTCACCGAAACCTGGATCACGCATTATTCTTCAATGGTGGTAAGAACACACATTATTCTTCAATGGGGGCGTTCTACTCCTAGCTGTCGAAAAGCTAAGCAGTTTATTATTAAACTTAACTTCAGCTTCACTAAATAGGTGCTACCATTAAAAAAGAACCAACTGATAATTCTGATCGCAGTTAAAGGTCATTGTGGCATTAAGTGCAGACCCTCAGTGCAGAAGTTCCCACTGTTACAATAAAATATTAAAATAAAAAGTGTCATTAAGTGAATCTGAATTGCAGGTCGCTCTTAATTTATTCATTTTATAATCCTCCAACTTCCAAGCTGCCATTTATTTTAAATTATTTTTGAGTAAATTTATAATTATCATGTAAATAGTATGTAGCTACATGTCAACATGATTAAGCAGCACAATGAAAGAACTATATGTAAATTAGCTTTCACATATAGACTAAATCGTGTTGAAATAGATTCAGCGTGGTGCTCTAAATTAAGAGTTTAAACACTCGAGTATTTTATAATCGAATAAATTTACTGCCATCTTTATTGCTATACACACTCTGGATATATAAATTAAAAAGTAAAATTTTGTGACCTATAAACATTTCTAAAGTAAAACTACTTAGGCAACTCTATTTTACTGTTAAACTAAACATTTATCACAATCACCATCTCACAACCATAATCCCGTTAAGTGACGGGTTATAGAAATTAATTTCTTTCAAACATTTGTAAATCATTTTAAAACTATCCGAAAACGTAAATCACTAAACCATATTACTAAAATAGTTATCGGTAGGTAGGCACACAGTTATAATTAAACGATTAATGATCTTTAACAATCGTGATTAAAACTTATAATTCAAAACTATCTATGAATTTGGTTATTATAAGCCTTATCGTTACTGTTTTTACTGATATCACGATTTCCAAACAAATAAAAATATATTTGAACAAAAAATCTCTTGACATTTCGCTAATATACGCGAAAAATTTAACTTACAATACACTAAAGGTCATCCAAATAGATTATATATGCAAGACGCGATGCTGCAACTTGCACACGTCAAAGCCAAGATCAAACATTCTCTGTCTAAATAAAATACATACTTCAATTTTCATGACCGTCAATAAGTCATGTTAGTCATCTTTAATTGCAGCACTATAACGGGATGGCCATGACTTTCTCGCCAGCACCACCTGAATCAAATATAACGTCTCACACGACCTTTCACCGGAATAAATTTGTTTAATGTTGCGTAGGTGTTATATTATAACCCATCCAGTATTTGTGTAATCCGATTTATAGAACTATCCAAATATTTTACTTAAGTATTAAGTTTCAATGAACGATTAATCATTAAACTATACAAACTATGTATACGTATGTATGTATGTATATCCTTGGATTAGAGAAAAGAAAGAAGTGAAGAAAAATCAATATGACATTTCATTGTATAACATAAAATTTAAGGTGCGATCGAAATAACGAACCGTAAAGTGTTTTATTTATTTATGTTAAATTCGTGGAATGCAACTAACCAAGTAACAATATTTAAATAAGGAAACTATAATTTACATTATTTAGTTTTTTTTTTTTTTTTAATTTAATAATGAAATTAATGATGTTTTATGTTTGCAGTATATAGGTATTTAAAACGGTTCAATTATTTTCTAATAATAAATTAAATTTTAATTTACAGTACGAGTACACTTTCATTAATAATTTCGAGTTTCTACAAAAAAGAAAAAATACCCATTTTTAACGTATAAATTAATCCGAGTGTACGGCTAATGATCATTCTTTGTTAAATTAATTAATTTATATAAATACATACATATATAGATGATGATCATCGATCATAGCTCATCGCGTATTTCTTAATTTAGTATAAATCATCACTGAGCGAACGACACAAAATATATTAATGTTTTTGTTTTGTTGCTGTACGATCGCATCCGCTTTTGGAAATTGATGATCGCGATCGCACACATTATCTCAGTATAGCAAAAAATAATCAAAACTGGTTAATTTTAAATATATGTATTTACAGTGATCGTGTTTTGGTTTATTGATCAAAACATTTTTAGGTTGCTTTTATATATTTTATCTACAATATGGAAGTCGTATCTATTCAAAAAGATTTTAATCATTTTGTCGATCATCAGCGATTTGGTTATCCCAAATCTATTATCTTTGTTATATCGATGAATTATAGATCAGAAATAAATAACAAATTTCGAATAGTTGCCATGGTCAGTATATAGTTGTATAAATAATATAATAAATCAAGCCCGACTCTCTATTGGTAAACTCAAATCACTCTGAAACATTTCAAAATATTATATTTTTGTTTGATAACTTTGGAAATTCCCAGGTCTCTATCCTTTCTATCGCAGCATTTGTTGCCATTAAACCTATCGTCTCCATTATATGTAGATTTGTGAACTCGTATTTTTTCCAAACCTGAATTAACGATAGTTCGTCGTTTTTATCACTTACATCTATCACATATTTAACAACATATGGAAGATAATGTGCCTTTTTTGCAAATAGTATTTTTGGGGGAATTGGACTGACTTTCTAGGAGTTGTTTGGTTAAATACTAAGTTACACTCAGCTAGCATACCGTATAATGAATACACGTATTCGCAATTGTTTAAGGACTTTGGAATAAAAATAAATTAAATTAGTCATAGACATAGTCATGTGGATCGGAACTTGTCTCGAAAAATTCTCCTAATAATCTGAGGGCTTGACCATAAAAAGAGTTCAGCTGTGGAGCATTTGAATTGATCCTTTATTGTTGCTCGCATTCCCAGTAAAACGGTAGGAAGCTCAGTGCTCCATTTAAGTTATCGGTGGAATCTTTCGAACTGGTATCATTTGCCTGCGAATGATAGTCAGTGGTACGAATTCTATGAGCGCCTAGTAAACGCGTAAGTTCAGAGAATATAGTTTAGACTCGAATCAACTGCCTGGATCTGTCGTGATTTTAAGAGGTATCGATGTTATCTTGAATAGGATATGCCTCAGACCAACGAGTAAAGCGACTGGCATAGTGAGCACATACACAAAACATTCGGAAACTTTCTGCTTAGAAGACAGGTTAAACTGTCCGGGTTCGGACTTTATATATTGATGAACCTAGCTCTTCTGGCAACCAATACAGGATTTCTTCCAATGTGTAATGTCCGCGTTCATTTTCGGCCAAAGATACCTACTAGAAATTAATTTACGTGATGGTCATACACTTGGATGAAATAGACCATGCAGAGCATCGAATACTACATGTCTATAAAATGCCGGAACAAATAGTCAATTTCCACCTGTTGATGTTTCACAATAAATTTTAAAATCTGGAAGGTTGATGCGTTAAAATTTGAATTTGGAACGCGATTGATGTAATTCATCATCAGATTGTTGTGTCTGAGCTACCTTCTATATGTTGAATGTCCGTCGTGAACTAAGCGATATAGTCAAAATGTCGAGTCTGCTGTCGACTCTTTTCACTCAGGGTATTGCTTTGATTAAAGGCTTATGATCTATATAGATAGTAAATTGTCTACTTTCCAGGAAAAAGCGAAAGTGTTAGATGGCTAAATATATCACGAGGAGTTCCCTGTCAAATTGGGCTGAGTATATTATCTCTGTTACAGAGAGGTTTCGTGAGGAAAATCCCAAAAGTTTCCAACAATCCATATTCCATTGCTATAGGTGTTCTCCTATACCGCCCTACCTATTGGGATGGCCCAGCAATGTTGAGTTGGCAAGTGCTCTTTTAATTTGCATGAATTGGGTTGACAGTGATTCGGTTAGCTTTGGAATGCATCGATGGTATGGTAATTGACAATTCTGAAGAATCACTGAATTCGTTGGATTGAAGTTGGTGGAGAAACTTTTCGATAGCTTCAGATTTGGTGACTGAGGAACTCGAGAGCAGGACACCGAAATAGCTTTTTAATAAGCCCTAACCAAAGAATTTTTTGAAAACACACCGTATCCATTTAGGCGCATTGACAAATTTTAAATATGTGGGATGGGATAACGATCCAGTATCGTTACGGCGTTTAGTCAGTAAGATGACAGCCGGCATATGCCCAGTTGGACCATATGCCCGAACTCGGTAAATGGTTGTTTCAAAAGTTTCAAGTTTGTTTAGACGCTCAACATTTTGCTCCAAATAAAACTACGATTAGAACTGTTGACAACACGATTGTTGTTGAGGATAAATACAAGGAGAAAGAGGATGGACATGGTCATATTTACCGGCATTTTGTACGCCTATCTTAAGATTGCATAGAACCTGTACAGGGTGACATGGAAGATGGGTCGGCCCATGAGTTCTACATTCCAACAGAGGGTCATAGATGTTTTCAATTTAATCACCGATCGTAATCGAGAGATGAAAAATCCCTTTTGCATCTCGCCTCTGTTAGGATTCGAACCCGATACCTCCCGATCCAAACGTCGCAGCTTTAACCACTACGCTATTTATCCTTTATAACGCTGCCGTTAACCCTTGATTCATAGAAATAAGGTGGTATTTCGTGGTAAAAAAATAATTATTATATTTACAATGCACGCAATGCCACAATGGCCTCATGGAGCAAACTGTAAAAGTTTGAACCAAGAACTGGATAATAACTGATCTACGTTGAAAGATCCGTAAGAGAACACTTGGGATTTAGCTTCGACAAAGACCGGACCGATGCAAAGGTATAGTGTCGACAGTCGTCCACTTCCTCCAGACAGTCGACACAAAGATCATCCTGAGCAAGTCCCATGCGTTGAAGATGAACTTTGAAACGTCCATGGGCTGGAATAAGTGCAACCAGAATTCTGAGCTGGCTCTTTTTTAAGGATATCACATATTTGATGAACCTCACGTTGGGTTTAATTATATGAACCATTTCGCCTTTCGACTAAAAGGAGTAGAACGCCACTTCAGTCCCAATTTCAAATTAAAGCGAACTTCTTAATAGCGTCCTTATACCACCATTGAAAGATAGAGGAATTGTTGGCTCGGGATCGATTAATTTTCTACGCGATCCAGCTTTCGCTAAAAAGTCAGCAACCTCATTTCCCAGAATGCCACAATGAGCAGTCACCCACATGATCCTTACTCTCGTAAGATTAATGTAATGTTTGCAATCTTTGACCAGATAAGATGTACTCAAAGGATTTTTAAGGGTTTTGACCACGGCTTTAACCTGGGCTTCACCTGCTTTTTTTGATAGAATGAAAGTGCTCGGTAGCATCTCTGAAATTTATCCAATCAACCATTACTTTCTACGAATTTTTGTTCTTCAGGTTCTGTAGATGTTGAAGTATTGTAATATGTATATGTTGCTTATGCTTGTCCCAAATCCGAACTTCTTATTCTTGTCCATTTCGGCGAATTGAGGAAATAAGACAACTAGAACTGACACTACTAGCTGTTTTAATAGAAGAACTAGTCGATTGTGACATATCTACTGGGTTAGCGATTACCAAAAAAAATTAGGGCGTTGCTTTTATTTCATAAAATGTTTAATCAAAGACCTTTAAATCGTAAATAGTTGTGTATGCGTCGCTGTATACAGTGAGAAAGTGTCAACAAATATTTATATATTTTAAATGGTTTCGTTATCATTTAACATCATTAATTAGAAAACTAATATAATTAAAAATTAACATGGTATCTAGTGCATGTAAAGATATGCGCGTCGTATAATTTATGTTAAATGTATACAATTATTACAAACATAACCAACTTTACAAACAAAATTTCTTTTGTTTACTTAATTTTAAATGCGCGCGAAAATGTCGGAATTTTGGAAGTGAAATTATGTTTTTTTGGTTTATGTAATGTTTCGGTGTGCGCACTGAAATTTAAATTGGGGTGACAAGAAATGCTCTTTTCAAGAGTATTAGTACTCTTTTTGTTTCGTTTAACTCTTTTTGAGTTAATATCTTCTTTTTGTTAAATCTATTTACATATACGCTTTAATGACAAAGATAATTAATTTTACAAAACAATAAAAAATTAAAAGTTTTAAAATATTTATAATTTTCAGAATTTCTGGAATTTTATTTTAGAAGTTATAAAAATGTTGCTCGAAATTATGAATATGTATAAAACGTTTACAGAATCTCAGGATTTTGCTATGAAATACAAAATTTAACAAATTTAAAAATATTTGGGAATTTAAAAATTTTAAGAATTTGACAAAAAAAAATTAAGGAATTTGAATAAATGCTTGAAATTTTTATAAAATTGACAAAATATTTCAAATATGTAAATTTTGGAATATTTAAAATTTGAAAATAATCCAAACTGTGTTAAATAAAATTAAGATATATTAAATTTCCTACAAATACGTTGAAATTTAATATTTATTTAAACAAATTCAAAGACAGTTTAAATGCCGGATTTAAGTTTGCAAAATTTGGTTTCAAAATTTAAAAATCCCGTTCTTTATAGTATTTTGAATTTACAAATTCTGAATTTAATCCAAGTTAAATCATTGATTTATGAAATTTTTTTCCTAAAATATTAATTTTTGGAATTTTGTGTAAAATTTTAATTATCAAACCGACAATTTTAATTAGTAAACTTTGAAATTTTGATTGATCAAAATAACAAATTACGAAATCCCAATTTATGTTTTATAATCCCAAATTAAAATTTTAATGGTGTCTACCAAAAATTTTAAATTTTTCAATTTTAAATATTTTCATGGGTTTTTTTGATGCAACAATGTTTATTTTTAAATCTGGAAACTCAAATGCTATTAACAACAGCTATAGCCCTTTCTCCGTCTTATTCGTGTTTGACAAAATATTGGAAAAATTAATAGCAAATCGCATGATAGAGTATCTTAATTATAGAAAATGATTTTAGTGTTATCAGTATGGTTTTAGACAGGGGTCTGGCACTGACACTGCATTAGTTGAAGTTACCGATTTATTCTATATAGGGCATTTGACAATCAGGAATATATGTGTAGTCTATTCTTGGTCCTATACATAAAGCATTTGACTCTATTGATTATCGATTGCTTCTAGATAACCTAAATATAACCTAAAATAACTGGATATCAACCAAGCAGCTTTATTGATATCAACAGTTGGTCAATTGGCATATGTTAATCGGCGCCGAATTATACTGTTCACTAAAGTCGCAAGGGCAAATAAAATTTGACGATGCCAGTACTGCAAAATACGGCTTTCGGTTGGATCGTTACTGGTGGAATCATGTTGCCGCAAACAAGGTTTCAATGCAATATGGTCTCTATACAGTACACAGGCTTTCGTTGGAGCAGCAATTCTGCGAACTGAAAACACACGACTCTCAATGTACGTACGAAAAACAGAAATGTGAAACTTTTTTTTCAAATGCTGTTTCGATACGTCGTTTGGCCATTTCGAGTAGAACCCTTAACGTTAGGAAACTCTCAGAATACAGCCATAAAACGTTTCCATCATTTAGAGCGAAGATTGGATCAAAACCAGTCCTTTCGAAAGGCTTACAACGAATTTATGGCGGAATATCAGGAACTTGGTCCTTATTTCTTACCACACCATTGTGTACACAACATCGATAGTTCATCTACTAAACTAAGGGTTGTATTCGATGATTCTTCTAAAACCACTTCGAAAATATCTCTCAATGAAATCCTGCTGGTTGGTTCGACCATAAAACCTGACTTGTTTCTGTTATTACAAAATTTCGAACACACAAATATGTGTTCACCGCGGACATTTCGAAAATGTATCGCCCAAATTACAATTCATGTATTGGATCGCAAATTTCAGTGTATATTTTGGAGCGATAGTTTACAAAAGGAAATACAGGCTTATACTCTGAATACAGTAAGATATGGTACATTTGACCGAAGACGAAAGAGCCGCTCATCTTTTGATTTCTACGTATGGATGATGTCATGACCGGAATCGATCGAAGGGGATCTTCATGAAACTTATCTGAACATTATATGGATAATAATGTCATCAAGACTCTTTGTTTTATGTGGCAGGAGAATTATTTTATCAGATCTAAGGCCAAGATATTTAATCCATTAGGACTGATTGGACCAGTTATCTTAGGTAAAATCTTCATTCAGCAGCTGTGGAAACTAAAATCTCACTGAGACGAGAGGCTTCCGGCAGAATATCAATCTCGATGGTTGAAAGTTTGACAACAGCTTGGTGACCTAAACGGTTTACAATTTTCTCGAAATATTTTGCCGTTTGGATCGATCGAAAGGGCATAACTTCATGCTTTCTCCGATAGTAGTCAAGCTGCGTATGGAACATCAATTTACCTTCGATTCGTATCTAGCGTTATTCCATATAAACAAAAAAATGTGTTGTATTGGACAAACTCAACGATAGTGTTGTCTTGGTTGTCCATCCGTCATACAGATGGAACACCTTTGTTGGAAACCGGATTGCCAAAACACAAGATCTAACTAACGGGAACCATTTCCCAGTCAACTATGCAAGACAACATAAAGCTTTCATGGCCCTACATTCTTACACAGCCCAGAAACAGTTTGGCCGTCTAACTCAAGTCGATTCACAATGAACACTAATATTCTAGAGCGTCGCAACCAAAGGTTGGCTCTTCTCGCATGCGAAACAAGTTTGTCCTTTGTAGAACTCGTAGAACTAATTTTTTAATGAGCAACAAAACAAAAACGGATATTTTGGTAAGAATGTCTATAATAAACTACCAACCGCAATAAAAACTTCTGAAAATGTTTCAAATTTAAAAAACTACTTAAAATTCATTTGGCAGCATGTGTTGAAGATTATCTGTGATTTGTGCTGTTATTATACGGAGTTAATTTATTATATTGATTTGAATAAGTATAAGGCGCATCCTATATTTACGGCCCAAAATACGAAGTAGATGGCACATACCGCGAGTTCTGTACAATATCGAGATCAGAGATCTGATGAAGATCTCCTATAATGTACATGAAATACGATCTCAGTGAGTACGCTGGCTCGGTCACGTTCTGCGTATGCTGATCCGGAACGAATGGTATAGCGATCTTTGAAAGGAGAGCCACAATATCGAGATCAGAGTTTGATGAAGATCCTCGATATTGTACATGTAGATCTCAGCGAGTTCGCTTGCTCGGCCACGTTCTACGTCCTGATCCGGAACGAATTGTGCAGTGATCTCTGCATAAGGAGAGCCACCAAATGGGAGGCGCAGGCGACGATGGCTCCACGTTTTTGGCTCAAAATCAGGGACTCATTTTATAACGAATGGAATAATTGCTTGAACTGCATGAATTAATTGATACACTTATACAATAGCTTATGGCCTTATCCCAAAATTATGCGCACACGTCAACTATTATATGGAAACATAAAAAGTCACACATTCTACAATTTAATGCGTTTAAAAAACATAATACAATAAATTGCTACCTTTCGATTGTATATATGATCGAATCGTGCAGATTATAATTTAAAACATTTCTACATCCCGTGACCGTTCTAAATTTTGTTTTGTTAAAAGAATTGATAGATATACCATTTTCACTTTTAGTCGATGAATCCAAAAGAAAAAAATGTTAGAAAAGTGAAAGACATAAGTGCGCGCGCGCGCGTATAAGATTTAAATTCAATTCGTACATTTTTATTCGTTTTATGTGCAAATTGGATTTTATTCCGCTGTTGTTGTTGCTGTATTCAGCGTTAAATTTGGGTCAGTGATCTTGAAAATGGTTTTTGAAGAAAATACAAAGCAAAAAACTAAAAAAACAATTCATAAATTGTAAAAGACGTTTTTGGTTATTAAATCAAGTCAATGTTAACAATTTAGTCAGATCATCGCGCACGTAAAGTGTCATGGCATTAAAAATTCGAAATGTTAAACATAAATATATGCGCGACGATCATTAAAATAAAATAAAAAGCTACATTTTTTTTAGATTAATTAATTCACTTTTATAGACAAAAACGATGAAGTCAATAAATTTTAATGATCAACAAAAAAATGTGAATCAAGGACGCGTATAGCTGAAGATGTTCACGCGGTTTATTTGGCGGTTTCGAAACGGGAAATTATAACATTTTTGATACGAAATATCCGTCATTTTGTTTAATAATGTATATGAACGCGCGGGTTTGTCGCTCATTAATTATTATCTAAGTCTTTTGTTCAACTAAATCGCATACAATCACTTTTCTTTTTTGTAAAGTACCACACCTTAAATTCTATATATACCGTGCGCGCATAAATCTTTTCAAAGCACATATTTTTCTTATTCAGATTACAGTTTTGACACATAACAAGCGGCAAAAACATTATTCAAATTCTCAATCGATCATTATAGATATTTTGGCGACACCGCCCGCTCCCCCAATTAGGATTTTGCAACTTTAGTTTATTTATATCTTAAAGATATATACAAAAAACATTAAGCTAGTTGGATAATAATATTGTGTGTGTGTGTATATAGTAAGTTGTATAATTTGTGCCTGTGTTGTTGTCAAGGTTGGTTATTGTCGCAAAAATTGTGTGTTCTTTGTTTATTTTAAAAATTTACTTTTTTCCGTGCAGAGATCCGGCTTATTCACACTCATTTCATATCTCAAAATTAAACTATTTCGGGATTCTGGACCTATCATTAATTTATTAGCCTTAAATTAAATTTAAATATATGAAACAAGTTTCTGCGCGATTTTATGGAATGGATAGTTTTCCGGTTTTATTTATAGCCAAGTTGAAAAATATTTTGTGCGTTGAACAGAACAAAATTGTTTTAAATTACAAAAATTAAAAAGTTGTTCTTATCAAGGTCTCAGAGCTTGATATGGTAAACTATTTCATACCAAATTATCACTTTGAAAGTTTTTTTTTTAAATTTATTGATAGAAAAAATTATAGACTGGGTGCGAAAGTAGAGTGCAACATTATATTTACATACATATGACATGCATGGGTGGAGTAATTTGGTCTTGTCACTAAAAATTTGACTAATGGCTTGACTTGAATTATTGTCAGAAATATTGTTTTTTGCTGTTGATCAGAATCAGAAACCAGAAATAAAGGTGCAGGTTTGATTGAACAAAATTGGAAAAATTCGATAAAAGTTGATTTTGCGTGACCTTTGCTGAAACGCAAAATTACTCAAAATTTAACGCCAATACGCGATAGTAAGTTGGTAACACAAACAATTAAATTGTAATCAAAAATTTTTTTTTATTCAAAAGATTGGCATTAATATTTGAAAATGATTTCGGGCATGGGCACCGCGGCTGTTCTTGACGAAACGCATTTTCGAGCACTGCTGGCCGTATGTCACGAATAACACAAACAATGCTGGCCTCCAAGGCGTCAATTGTTGCTGGTTTATCAGCATAAACCAGTGACTTCTCGTAGCCCCACAGGAAATAATCGAGAGGTATCAAATCGCACGACGTTGGAGGCCAATTGACAGGTCCATTTCTCGAAATCAACTTATCGCCAAATTTTGATCTTAATAAGTCGATGGTTGCTGTCGCCGAATGACACGTATAGCACCAAAAAATCATTGATTGAGCCCCAATTCCTTCGAACGACAACGAATCAAATCAACGAAATTTGAATTTTCTTCCACACTTTCGTTTACAGCAGAGATATTCTCTATTCATGGTGTTTTGCCAGAGTATCCTGAGATGTTTTTTTTATTTTTTTTTTTTTTTCTTATTATCTCTACTTGTTCTGAGGCGCAAGGCTCTCCCGGCTATTTCGCAGTTCGCTTATTTGCGTCCTTGCCTTACGCCATTTAATCAGCCAAATAGAGGACGCACGGCCACAGGTCCGATATGTTTTGACGCGAAGGTGGGTCAAAAGTTGCTCTCCACAGTCGCTCTATAGCGCACCAAATTATGAGCGGTGCACTATCGCACACTAAAGAACAGTGCCCGGAGTTGATTGAACTGGTAGGACTACATATACTCCAGCCCAGTTAATGTTGGACGCTAATTACAGACAACTAATCAAGCTACCAACTTGCTTCTTAAATTATAACGATTCGCACTTCGAAAATATTCCTGTTTTAAATGGTTTAACACGAAATTTTGAACCGAATACAAATTATTTGCTGTATGCGAAACTGCAAAAAAGTTATTATCTATAACGTGTTAAATTCTCGCATCAGCCCATGGCTCGAACCATGTCCCACTCGATGAAAGCCCAACCAATTTCGTGCAAATGTGTATCCCATTCCCTGTGATTATCAGCTACATAAGAGTGAATTGCTGCTAATAATGACCTGTTAACTCTTTCTGACGCGTTAGCCTGAGGAGAATATTTTGGCGTGAAAATATGCCTAACTCCAAATTTGGATAGTAAATCGGCCAGAAGTTTTGACTCAAATTGTTTACCACTGTCCGAAAACATGGATTCAAGAACCCCCCCCCATTTCGAGAAAAACACATGATTCTTTAAATACTAGACTACAGTTTGCGCTATTGCACTTCGAACCGCCTTCACCAAAACGAATCGTGTAAACTTGTCTAACACAATCAAAATATGGGTGTTGCCAGATTTGGATCTTGGATAAGGTCTAGTCTGCAAGCAGTGAAATTTGTAGCCTTCCAGGTTTTACAAACTTTGCAATTGGAAACAGACTCCTTGACCTGCGTAGCCATCTTGGCCCAATAAAAATGTCTTTGAAGAAAATCAAGTGTCTTGGCCACACCAAGATGTGTTGCACTATAGGGGGATTGTGTGCTTGCTTAACCAAGACGGAGGTAAGTTTTTTAGGAACTACTAATTTCCATTCCGATAGGTCGGAATCGTTATAAGATTTGCCATGAGCCATATTAATGTATAGTTTTCCTTCCTTCACACGCATATTGATTTCGTTCTCACTATGCGTAATGGATTTAATAAGAGCTAAGTATACACAGAACTCTGAAATTCCGGTGACTCAACGTCAATATGGAGCAATCCGTTTCATATAGCACGTTGGCTTTGAACTTGCTAGTTCATCAGTATGAAAGCTTGACAAAGCATCCGGCACTGTATTGTTTTTCCCTTGGTAATGTTCAATCATAAAGTTAAGGCCTTGTAAACTTAAACTCCATCAAGCCAATCTTCCTGACAACTCACGCTGGTTCATTAACCATTTTAGGCTTGCGTAGTCCGTAATGACTGTAAATGGGAAGCCCTCTATGTATGGCCTAAATTCTCTTATACTGAGTACTGCAATTTTTTTGAAAAATACGCTATAGGACACTCTACCCCTGACTCTGATTTTTGGAATAGCACGCTCCCGATACCACAGTTACTAGCATCGCATTGAAGGAAAAAAGGTTTGTTAAAATCAGGATTTGATAGCACTGGTCATACACATGTTAACAGTTCTTTAAGTTTGTCGAAAGATTCTTGAGCGCCAGGATTCCAGGTTATCTTGGATCCTTTTTTTAACAAGTTGGTGATCGAGCAGTAAAAGTGGCATAGTGGGGTATAAATCTTCGGTACCTATACCAGTTACTCCAATAAAATGTCGCATTTGTTTTATTGCTTTTGGGGTCGGATACGACAGAATTGCTTGAACTTTGTCCAGATTTACTTTTAAGCACCCCTCACCGATAACAAATCCCAGGTAATCAACCTGTTTTACACAAAATTTGGCCTTCTCCACATTGATTGTGACGCCGGTCGCTTTGAGTAATCGCGCGACTTCGGTTTATATGTTCGTCAAACGAAGAGGAGGTGATGAGAAAGATCGTCTAAATACACAAACACTGTGTCATGTAGCTCAGACGGTACATATATTGTGGCGCGTTTCATTGGCCAAAGAGCATAACCGTAAAGTGGTACAACGGTCGCCCAGATACCGCGAAAGCCGTGTAGTCTCGTGACTCGGGATCTAAAGGTACTTGCCGAAGGCATCTTTGAGATCCAAAATAACCCAAGTTTTAACATGTTGACGACTCAAGAAACATTCAATTAATGGCAGTGGGTATGCATCGTTTTTGGTCAGTTCATTTAATTTGCGTGCGTCCAAACATAGCCTTACTTTACCATTAGATCTGCGAATTAGAGCCAAAGGGGAACACCAAGGACTAGAACTTTCTTCGATGACACCTAATTCCAGCATTCTGTATATTTCGTTGTACATTTATTTTTGCACTGCGGGAGAAACCATCTACACCTTGTATAGCTCCATGCCAGCCTGCACTTACTCTTAAGAATTAAGGCTCGGCCCATGGATTCTGCACTCTCAACAGAGCGTCATAGATGAGTTCATCATCATTCCGATCGAAATCAAGGATGAAGAATCCCTTTATAGCGTCCCCCGCCTCTATTAGGATTCGAACCCGATACCTCCCGATCCAAACGTCACAGCTTTAACCACTGCGCTATTTGCTCGGTATACTGAGATTTGCTAGAGTATATTTTTCATAAAAATTTAATTTTCGATAATCAGGCTTAAAAAAACACCCTTTCTAATAGAGCCATTGTTCTCAGTGAAGTTATATCATCTCCCACATAAACGAATTGAAGGGCTGCAAAATCCGAATAGTGGCGTGGTGTAATAATGGTTGAACTTAAAAACATTATCGAAAGAAAATATGCACATGCCCCATCAGTCAATTATCCTTCATATAGTGCAGCTGTATGTACAACAGAATTTCAAGCGGAAAACCAGTATTAGCCGTGATAAAGACAAATTAATCCATTTGTAGGTTTAAATAAAGGTTTGGAATAAGTCATCATTCTATATAGTAAGAAATAACACAGTGGTTAAAGCAGTGACGTGCAGATATCAAATTAAATGACGGACCTGTAGTCGTGTAGAAAAAGAGCTAACTGTTCAGCTTTCAAAGGATTTATAAGTCCACTAGCCGAACAGTCTCTAAAAAAATGTATGTACGTATATGTATGTTCGAGTTCAACTTTTATGTAGCAATTCGCTAAAATAGACCGATCCAGTTCCAGCCGTACACCAGAATTTAATCAAAACTTTTTTATTTGGAATTTAAATTCAGTGATCTTTCGGAAACCAGTCACAAGAACCTAATCAATATTTCATACGAATAAAAACAATTGGTATTATGTTCTTCCTATCCACCATATGAAGTTTACACAATCTTATAAGAAGAAGTGAAATTGTTAAAAACCAGAAAATAAATAAAATTCAAGAATTCTAGCAACGTGTCATCAACAATCAGAACAACATCATTACAAATGAAATAGGCCAACCTGTTATTCTGCCAGCTACATTTACTTACATTTTAATTAAGGTCTTTGATGGATTTCATTGTGAAATCACATGTATTTGGAGAACCACATTGTTGAGTGTATTCGGTGGAGTGGTAAGAAAGAGGATTGCCACATGACGAAGGAAAGTGTACGAAGAAAATATTTGCGCCAGTATAGCTACAAAAAACAATTACAGGCACCGCGAGGATATTCTCAATTGATTACATTGAATATGCAGAACAATATAATTGTAGATTTCGACAACTGGTGGGCAGTGTCGTACCGTCCGATGTTATCGAAAACATACAAATCACATATCAACATTGAGTTTTGTAATTTAGTCAAATCAATTATTAAACATCTATTCACCACGCCTGTCCAATGGCATTCAACTTGATGTACAATTTCCTGTCCGATTTGCATTCGTGATGACAGTCAATAAAGCACAAGGTCAGTCACTTCAAGCGTGCGGTATAAACATATTCAATCAATGTTTTTCACATGATCAATTGTATGTTGTGTGCTCCAGAGTACGAAAACCAAGTGTTTTATTCATTTTCGCACCGGATGGAAACACGAAATACATTTTATATTCGCAAGCATTATAGAATACAAATTCCCAATGTTTTTTTTCTTTTTTCTTTTCATAAGAATCTTTTAATGAATCTTCTCGATTCTTTTTTGACGACGGTTATTCCAAAAATGGCTTTGCCTGAATTATTTTTATCCATTACACCTGACGTTCTTATATGCAAAGAGTCAAACTACAAAAGCCATATATTTACTCTATGCTATTTATATATGAAAACTATATTTGTTATCAAGATGCTTTTTTTTTTGCACGCTAACGAGGGCGGAATCAAAATGCTTACTCGAGATCTCATACGAAAGACCAAAAATTTAACATGCGTACCGCCAAACTTAGAATGTGGACACATTTTCAATCAAAATACAGACAGTTCAAATAATTTGTATATGAAAGATCCTTGAATCTACATTTGTATGGAAGTCCCGTGATCCAATCCAAAATAGGAGCTAGTTATGTGAGTTAGTGGACACGAATACAGAGATCGGCACGCATATTCCTTCGCAAAAATGTTGATAAACTCTTCGAAGCTTATAATGCTACTTTGCATCAGAAATATTTAAAGTTATCGAATTTTGGGACTTTTGAAATGTTTCGAAGTAGAATATTCGATTTATCGAGCTTTAAAATTGTACAAGGTGTCCGCCGGGAAGGTATACTACTTTATTTTGCCGCCATGTTGGTAAACGTTAGTCTTGACAGTTCATATTTGGCAGTCGTGAAGTAGACACGTGGCAAATTTATTATGGAAAAATATTCGATAAACCAACGTGTTTTAATCGTTAAAACATTTTATCAAAATCAATCATCGATTACTGTGACGATGAGAAAGTTACGTGAAATTTTTGGGAGAAACAACGTGCCAACAAAACGCACTATTTATCGTGTAGTGAATGATTTCGAAGAAAGAGGGTCTGTAGGTGATAGGCCCAAGCATACACAACGTACTGCAAGATCGGCTGAAAACATTACTGAGAAAGTAATGAAAGTGTTCAAAACAATCCATCAACCTCAATTCGACGCCGTGCTCAGGAACTTGGTCTTCAAAGAACAAGTTTGGCCACAATTTTGCACAAGGATTTGCATTTGTTTCCATTTAAGATTCAGTTGACACAGTAGGATGTTACAGCTCGCCCATGACAACCCCGATTTTCATGAAAAAATCATAATGAGTGACGTGCCACATTTTCATTTGAATGGATATGTGAATAAACAGAATAGTCGGTTCTGGGCAATGGAAATCCCTCAAATTATTCATCAGTCACCTTTACATCCATTAAAAGTGACAGTCTGGTGGGAAATTTGGTCAGGAGGAATCATTGGGCCTTACTTCTTTCCAAATGAAAGCGGCGTAACGATAACTGTGAATTTGGGAGCGATATCGTGATATGATTGAAAACTTTTAACTCAAAATATTCGTGATGAAATTAATGAAATACCGCGTGAAATGTGTGAGAATGTAATGAAAAATGTGCTCAAAAGGGCTCGCATTTGTGAGGCTAACAGAGGCGGACATTTATCTGATATTGTATTCCATACATAATTGCCGACATTAAATAAAACATTTATCAATATAAGATCCATTCTCTTTCATTTAATCAAAAATTATAAACAAACAAAGTAGTAGAATTTGATTATCGTATTTGATTACAATTTGAATGGAATCCTTAGAAGTATGTAAATATTTGAAATAAAATCTGAATAAATTGTGATTTGAATAAAAAGACCTATTCATATAAAAACAATCCAATGTTAAATCTATTCCCATTTGATGCTAGTTTGACTTGAGTTAACGGCTTAGTTAAATTTTAAGCAAACTGTTAATACAAATATAATTTAAAAATATTTTACTTTCAAGTATATATGTGCCAATTTATTAATGACAATGAGTTCGATTATTATTCTTCCGTTCAAACACTTTTCAAATTTATTCATATTTTTGTCAAAATTTGTATTCAATATATACTTATAAGTTTCAATTTTAACTCAATCATTTTTAAGTCAACTCTTACAAATGCTGTACCCTGTTAGTCCTAACACAGGATTCTTAAATCCTAAAAATTCTAACTTAACATTTTAATCAGTGAAGTTTGATTTGGAATGTTAATATTCCAACTGGATTTATTTATAATTTGTTTAGAATTTGAATGAAGCTTGAAGAAAAGTTCATATATCACAAATTAAAATACTAGAAATAGAATTTAAAATCTGAAAAGATCAGTAAAAACTTAAATTAAAATTTGCCGCCCGCACAGTTAGTAGCGTGCTTGTGGTGGTATTCGAGGGTGTCGGGTTCGATTCCCGAAGGTGGCATTAAGTGCTGGAGGGGTCCGCCCAATTTTTTATTTTAAAAATTGTAAATACCACAATTATTAAGAAAAGTACACTCAATAGCTACTCGGACGTTTTAAAACCAATTAAAGATTTATTGCAACATATAGTAAATTGAACTTAGTTGGAACTGAAGATTGGATTATATAGCTAAATGCCATATACAATTTCGAGTTTACCCTTAACATTTTCAGATTCTATACCTAAACTTGATTACAATTTGAAAGAAAGTTTGCATTAAATTTCAGCATTTGTGAAATCGCAAGAAATTTTAAAATAAAATTGAAAAGAGCTTCATTTTAATTTGAACCACGAAAGAAGAATTTCTATTGAATTGAGTTCATGTTCACTAACGTTTAAAAGTAGCTGGAATTTGATATATAGACTTTCTATGTTGTTGGTATTTGAAGGGTTTGTTTTGATTGCTACAAAGAGGAAATTTTAATGGCTAAATTCAAGTTTGATATAGAAACATCGCAGCATTCATTTGGTAAAGCATCGGCGGTTGCTGATGTAACATTAAATAACATTTTAAAGAATTTTCCTATTTGTGATTTTGTGCTATACTGTTAACGTCCACAATTATTAGTTTGAGCGCATCTAGCAGTTTTAGTGCAATATTTGAATTCAAATTTTCAATTGTCTTAAACAAAAAGCTAATTACTATTTCTGCTTTCACACATTCGAATAAGATTAAGAATCGTTCTACCATATTTATGAAATTCCAATTAGTCTTGAAAACTATAACACTAATGTGAGCTCCCTATTAAATTTCTACTTTACATAATTTTGTAAAAATGTATTACCCAGGGGGAATTTAAAAAAAACATTAACTATACTCCGCGTTCGGATGTTGTTGCATGATAACCTGCCCAGATTATACTAAAGTGTTCATGTTTTGTAGGGTTAATAACCCCTTGGTTTTCTGCGCGAATTGCACAATTCCCGCAAATTCGCGCAATACCTACATTAAAACAGTTTTGTTTGGATCAATCTGAATTCTAAATTTTAATTTTAATTATCGGAATTTTAAAAAGTTTGCTTTTTCTCGAATATTAAATTTCGACGTACAGTTGATACTTTTTCATTCGAATCAATTAAGAACTTGACGAATTAAACAAATTAAAAAATTTTGGATTTTTGAAATGCGTTATGGATATTTTAACAAAGTTTGGAATTTAAAATGTCAATTTAATTTAATCGTATTTAATCAATTTTAAAACTAATGATTATTATAGTTTGGAGTTATCCGCGACGTTTCGATGTTATATGCGACAAATTTAAATATACCAGTAATATAATTCCATCACAATTTTGTGTTAATTTAGGGTCAGTGCTTTTTATCGCACTTTGCTATACTATATACGGCCAAGCTGCGGTATCATTTGACCAAACGTAAAAACTGATTATAAAAGATTAGTATACAAACTATTGAAAAAAGGACGGGAAGAGGACATCAACTTTAAAAAGAAAACAGATCCGAAAAATAGAACTGCGGACATCCTAATTAAGCCTAAAAAATGAAACTATTTTATAATATAACTTATAATGGCATCACATTTCGAGCGATAAAACCTGTATAACTTAAACATCGCTTCACTTTATCACTTCCCGGAACTGCATAACATATGCACTAAACCAACCAGTTTATGTTTACAATTTACACATATAACATCTTTCTGACTTACATACCTCGATTTAACGTTGCTGCATCGATTCGTGTAACAACTAAAAAAATAAAAACTTGTTCATTTATTCTCTGCATCGCAAAACTATTATGCAACGCATTTAATTATGCATCGTTTTTATGATGCAAAAATATGCAATATTCAAATGTAGGTACATAGAAACTATAAAAAAAACTAAATTGATAATAAATGTATTATTTATAGTGATGAACATATATAGTTATTTCTGGATTGTGACAACCTGTATATAAATGTCTGTACATTACCGATACGATCAAGGATGGTTAAATTTAATTAGCTTAAAGCACTTAAAACATTTCAACTCCTTCTCAAGTTTAACTATATGGTTAAACTTGAAAACTATTTATATAAATCGTTGTATATCCGCTATTAATCGTCGAATCATCTTATATACGTATATTTATGCGTTTCTTAAAGATCAAATATAGCGCACACAGCTGATTTTTTTTAATTGCGCCATCTAAACCGCACAACAATTATGTATTTATCTAATTCCTATATACTATACACAAATAGTTTTGTTCTCATTTCAAAATATTTTTAGTTTTTTTATAACGTATAACGTTAAGTGCAGAAAAAAAATTTTTTTTTCTTCTTAATTAAATCCAAGCCAAGAAATTACAAGCAAAAAATAGTAGTTATACTTTCCATTTTGCTCAAGGCCTTCCAGAAATTTACTTTTATATATAGTTTTGTATACCAATATGTACGTAAACATAAAAAACTGTGTTTATTTTTGTATTGTACAAAAGACACAATAATAAGAGCGATCGATCGTGATCATGATCGATCGAAATGATTTTGTACCTATAAAAATCAAATGAAGATCGCACCGACGGAAATTTATATGACCTGGGACTATACGCATATGGTTATTGATCCTTGTACATACTATACACCGAAGAACTATTGACATTGCTTATCGACGTAATGGTGTGGCATTTTGGGATTTTACCTTAATTAAAATATACAAAAAGTATATTTGGTGATGATCACTTTTTCTATATATGCGTAGATGTTATATCATTACATATTGATAGCGCAAGGCTGTTCATATATGTGTCATTTATACTTTGACTGATCTCAAATACGATTATGTCATTGAAAATATGCGCCATTAACATATTTGTGGTTATACATTATATATGCAGTAAATATATAGTAGCGATCAAATTCACAAATGATCAATCAAACAGAATTGAATTAGTCATTTTGTTTATATAACCTTTCCTGATTATGTGAAAAGACGCAACCCGGATTTGAAATGCAAATTCAGAGCTGGAATATTTGATGAGCTAAATTCAAGTGTGTGTGCAAACGAGTGGCTTGTATAAACCGGGTGCGGTACACACCGCATCGAGAAACGTGTTAAATATTTTTTAAAAAGCTATTCAACTATACACTAAACTCGACCGCCACCCGTGGGGGCAACTTTGATATCTTAAATGGAAATCTTCATTATTTATTAGAGATTCGAATTCTACGTCAAAAAATATGTAACTTTTGTCTGAATTATATTTTTTTGTATACCATGCAGATGGCGCTGTAATTGATGTTGGAAAAAGTGAGAATTCGAACGAATAATCCTAAAAATCGTCTGTATCTGTATTGTTGGAACAAAGAAGGTTAAGGAAGTGTTTTCAAACATTGGTAAGTTTGGAAGTGGTGAACTGAATATTTAACGATTTGAGTACGGTTTACCAAAATTCAATGCCTTACGAACACAGCGCTATTATTTTCCCTTGAAAAAAAGTGCAAAGCAAACCCAGACGGAGGTCAATATAGTTTCATAACAAAAGCAGCACTGAGATTAGAGTCAGATCTATCTGAAAATAAGACTATCACAGTGATCTATCATTAATCAAATCGATATCTAGAAACGATGAAGGATAATTATTAAAAAATTATGAACCGAGCTGTATATAGAATAGAGGTGAGTAACTGAGACAAAGAAAGATTGGATTCCTAAAATATAGTTTCGCAGTGATGACTCTATATACAAGCAATATTTTATAGACCATTAGGTTTGATTAACCACTGGCCACCACACAATAGGAAGATAAGATGATGTCGGTGAGACCGGCGTTTTATAAATGAAACCCAACATCCTGCGCGGCCTAAATTCTAGGATTTCCCAAAATCTCTTCCATAGATTGCCAAAATATAGGTAGACGTATTTTTGACATTTGCAGTCCAGATGATTCACTATCAAATAAGTTTACTATCCAAAACATTACCTGGGTGCTTGACGTATCATTCTTCCAAAACGACAGGGCACGACGGATAGGTCAAAAGTAGTAAAGACTTATAAATCAGTTTTAGACGGATTGGTCAAAAGTAGGTACTCAATACAACAAGTCTCCACAATAGTTACGTGGGATAAGACACTAAGAGGTTTGCCTGAAACTGTTAAAAAAAGATCATCAGCATAACTCTGTGTAATAAAGATTGATTGCTGCAGTTTAACCATCAACTCATCAATGACCAAAACCCACAGCAGAGGTGAGAGTACACCCCCTTGGATAGACACCTCCTTGGATAGAGTCCGAACAATACTAAATTTGGTATAGACTTTAGTGATTGTAACAAACGAAGTATCAAGAATCTTGCATTATCCAGGAAAGAAATCATTCAAGAAACTACTTGACAGATTTTTCAATTGTACAGTTAGATATTCATGCAGGGCAGTTTCACAGGACTTAAAAGCTTGGATGCTTTAAGAAAACTTTAGGGCAGACTTATAACGCCGAAATGATTAAAGGTTCGTATAATCAGATCGGACTTTCCAGCTTTCGGAATAAAAACAAATCTACTCTTGCATCAAGATTTTGGAATAGTGAATGCTAAATGTGGCCCCTACAATAGTCTATTAGGGTGTGGATGTGAAAGATCGATGATGCAAGTTTCTGATTGGTGATCATAAAAATGTGTTATACTATTGAATTTTGATTTTGCGTTTGATTTGCGCCTAAATATGAGTTTTTCAATCGAATGTTGTATCAAAATAGCACAGGAGAAGCTATTCAATTTTAGGCGCACTGTCCAAATTACTGCAAAATCAGAACATTTTATACTAAAAAAAAATGCCGCACTATATACGTTCTGTAACATTTACTTAAGACATAACTATCTATCCGACTTAAATACACCACGTATATTCTGATAAACATCCCCAAATATAGTATTGAGCAATTTAACGCGGCTGTCTTTTATTTTTGTTAACCTCATTAGAGCGCCATCTGCACCGAATACAAAAAAATATTTCAGACAAAAGTTAAGTATTTTTTGACATAAATCTCTGTAATAAAAATGGGGATTTCCATTTAAGATATCAAAGTTGCCTCCACACCACCCACAGGGTGTTGGGTGGGGGTCAGATTCAGTGTAGTTGAATATAGCTTTTCAAAAATATTTAACACGTTTTTCTATGCGGTATGTACCATTCAACATATTCGACCGTCCCGGTACAATTTTTTACACCCAGTAAATGTTGTACTTAAATGGAAACTAAAGCAATATGTTAACCAGCATTTGATATTAAATATATGGATTGATATTTGACAGATGTATATACATATATATATTCAAGTGTTGACGTATCCATGTCATGTCTGTCAAAATAATGCGAAATTAATCGTTTCAATAACATCTTCAATTTCAGACCACAGTGAAACTATACATATGTATATTGCACAATTGTATGGTTTCTTGAAATCGTAAAATTATGCGGGGTTGTCAAGCACATCATACAGCTTTTAACTTGGGTGGTACATATTCGAGTACGTGATCGAAAAATCTGATATAAATTATAGAACGATCATTTGATCATACGACTGAGCATTTTAAGTATTTTAACGTTAAAATTATGATTGACCTCTTAAATATCATTTCACGATATGATGAAAATCTAAAATTTGTTAAACCACAAATTCAGCGAATGGAATGCTTTGTTCACATTTTACAAATTCATGAAATATTTTCAATATTTTTTCAAAACTCTATTCAGAATTTGAACAGATATTTTAGAATTCAATTCAAATATTCCAAATATCAAAGCATGATAAAATTTTAAAAAAAAATTTAATTTACTCAGATATTCTTCATAAATTTTCAGAATCTCAGAATCTGATAAAATTTAAATAGTACAAATTTTGATTTTTATGAAGAGTCTCTATTTCTACATTTTTCTAACTTCAAAATTTACCAAAATCTTAAGAATTTAAAATATGAAAACTTTAAACATTTTACTAAAACTCAGTATTTCATATAACTGTACAGACAATATAGAGAATGGGCATTTCCACGTTTGATCTGGTAATATGGTAACTTTGTAGATGTTTGATCCACCGCCACACATTACTCATAGCGGTGCCAAGAATAAATTTAACATTCACACGCTTTTGCGACGTTTGCAAATCCTGACGTGAATCGTTTATAATACGTGCAAAATACAAGGAAATATCGTAACTCGCTTACATTTTTCGGTTTCGGCTAGCTCTTTACCCCTAAAATCTTCTCCTCATCGGTGTTGATTCCATTGGTCGTTACATTGTGGTCCAAAAATGACATCTCCGTTCTAAATAGAGAGCACTTCTTTGGATTTAATGTTAAACCAACTGTAATCGCTCCAATACCTCTGATAAATTTCTCAAGTGTTTGTCGAAATTCTTTGCTCTCACTATATGATATCGTCCAAATATATATATAAAGTAATTTTATTATCACGAGCTCCATAAGTCGTTCAAAAGTTGCCGCACCATTATATAATCCAAATGGCACAACGTTGAAATGTCATAGCCCATCACGCACTTCGCAGATCCAATATTGAAAACATTAGAAAACATTGAAAATATTCTAGCGCCTAACAGTATGCCAAATGATCCTCTTTTTCGGTACAGAATTGCTTTTTCGGTAACCAACGCAGAATCGGTTCCACCACTATTCACAGAAAAACAATTCACCGAATAACTAAATTCACCGAAAATTCGGTGAATTCACCGAAATCGACAATTCACCGAAAAAATATATATAAAATTCGAATTATTAGATGGAAATGGGATTGGAAAATGATTTTGAACCGGAACGGAATTAGGCCAATTAAATTGTGTAACCACATACGTCTCTAATGCAAAATTTAGCGATTACATAGGCATAGATACCAATTATTCCCACAGGAGTTCTTATCAGTCTTTGATTTCGGTTGTGGTCGACAAGGTCTTAGAAAACCAAATTGTCTATTGTGCCAGGAGGGAAATTCGGAATACTCGTATCCGAATACAAATTATTGCGATATATATTGCGATCGGGAACCAACTTAAACCGAGCCAGATTGACAGACCAAATAAATTCGAGAGCCGAGCAGTACCAGTTCTCCTAATAACAATAATAAGTCAAATGATAACACCATACCCCTTCCCATAATAATGTAACCCAATTTGAGGTTAATAACAATCAACCGGTACCGCAAATTAATAAGAAACGGCAACATCGGATTACTCAATTTGTATTCATTGCGCCAAGGAATGTCTTTTTGAAAAGAAATTTCGGCTACCTTAATTTGTGATGTTAAAATGAATATGACCGATCCACGCCCCTACGTGCTAGTATCTGCAACAAATCCATTAAAGAGCTTCTTGATTCGATAAAGCTACAATAAGTCTATTGGGCAAAAACTGTCTGAGCTTTTTGGAAGAGAATGAACAACCATTTAAAAAATTTAACTTAACCGTAAAAACTGCAGACGACACTTCTAATCATATGGTTATACAAATTTACTTGTTTTCAATGATACACGATTATCTGAAGGATAATGGGCTGGACTGACCATTAATCTGGATAAGAGCCACTTCCTAATGGGGGAAAAAAATATTTATGTTTCCTAGTATCTTTAATCTGCTTAAAAAGGCGTACTATTTATTTGGAATAAAAAATCTGATGATGCCTCTCAGCAGTTAAAATATCTATTATCATCTGGCCCAATTTTAATAGCACCAGATTATTCCAAATATTTTTATATCATGTGATGCCACCACTGAAGGGATTGGTATACCAATTGGTATACTACAGTGTGTTACACCAAATCGCAATTAAGATGACGAGTGTCCTATTGCCTATCTATCACAAAACGAAATTTAGCTCAAAAGGTGGAGTTTGAAGTTACAGACTTTCCACTTTAAAATCTTTAATGAAAAAGCTTCATAAAACGTATTGTAACACGCTGGCTGAGCTGAATAACAATATCTTTTCTATTGTGTATTCACTAGACCTTTCCTCACCTGAAGATGATCCAGAATACGTATATAAGCATTTCAAATTCGAAATGACCGGATTTACTTACTTATAGAGCCTAAAGCTCCGAAACGATCAATTAACGGGCTTCCCTGTGTGGAAATTGTAAATTCCACAGCCATTAACGAAATACGTATACAACAAAACCAAATTGCTAAAACTAACGATCGGCAAAGGCTTCTCTATTTTTGGCCCGTATATAAGTATATATCGAATTGTGTAGTAAGAGTACAAAAGTTCCAAACAGATTTTTAAAACCCTTAATGGGTGCATCTTTGAATGGGAACCGTCTGTGGCAACAAATTTACATACATTTTTTAAATATGTCAAAACTTATAACCACCATCACACATTGACAGAAGAAAGTTATGATTATTTAGCATCCTCAACAACACCAACAACAAGTGACTAATGCCTGGTATTATTATGCTTTGAATAGCTAGAGCTGGTCCAGAGGCCTGCATTTACACAAAAATAAAATAGTTTGCCTTTTGCCCACTAAGCAGAGATATTATTTCACCGGCAATGCATAAATCGATAGAATGGTCGTTGTAGGTCGTTGTTGGCACACTAGAAATTTTCAGTGGCACACCAATAAATAGATTTTACAATTTGAGATCGAATGACCGATCTCGTCTTAGCATTATCGCAAGGTATTATCGAATTTTTTAGTTCTACAGGGTGCGCCATCTTTTATGTCGGTAAGTAAACATTCAATAACTTTTACATTTGTCAACCGACTGACTTGATTAGAAAATAGTTGTTCAGTTGTGTTAACTCAACATGCATATCGTCGCATATTGGCCAACAGACACCGTCTGACAACACTATTCATCATTTGCTGTCGAATTTTGTTGAAAACGGGATCAGTGAGAGATCGTCAACAAGCCGTTCATCAACGACCAAAACGTTCCAATAAACTGGTTGAAGCGGTCAAAGAAAGCGTTACCCAGAACCCAAAGTGGTCAGTTGAACCACTTTGCAGTGCATTTTGAAGGATGATTTGCATTTGTTTCCGTATAAAGTGCAATTAACACAAAGAATATTGTCCACGTCGCTTGAAATACGGTTAAACAGTCGACCGAATGGTTGACACTGAACCTGATTTTTGGAATCAAATGTTGGTGACCGACGAGGCCAATTTCATGACAAAAAAGTTACTGTTAGAGGCGGCGTTTGCGCCAAAACCATCAGTGGGCCATATACAAATCAGCGCATATTATTGAATGCTTGAAAAATGTACGTCTATTCTATTTAAATATTCTAAAGATTGATCCAATAGGAGGTACTTTTTCCAATTGGGGTTCTCATTGGGTTTCATTCGTGACAACTGTCATGTTCATATGACATTTGTGTTCAGTATTCATTGACATTTCACCATGAATAGACTTACACGAGAACAACGTTTACAAATTGTGGAAATTTATTTCAAAAATCAGTGTTCAGTGAAAAAAAATGTTCATGCTCTTCGACCATTTTATGGTGTTCATAATCATCCAATTTTTGACTGAATGGATACGTCAACAAAAAATGAACAGTCAGAAGAAATTTGCATCCTCGGACCGTATTTCTTTAAAAATGCGGAAGGACAACGCGTAAACGTCAATGGCACAAACTATACAGAGCAATGATCAATGAATTTTTATTGTCAAAAATTCAAAATATTTGTGTAACCGACTTGTGGTTTCAACAGTATGGTGCCACACAGCCCATGATGCCCATAGATAACTTTTTATGGGGGAATCTGGAATCATTTGTTTATATCGAAACAAGTGATTTCAGATACCAAATCTCGGCCGAAATGCTCGAAAGAATGCTATAAAATTGGACCCATAGAATGGATCATCTAAGAGCCAGTCGCGGACAACATTTAAAAGAAATTATTTTCAAACATTAAATGTCATAATCCGAACTTACGTCACAAATACAATTTTTGATTATTAAATTGATTTTAATGCGTTTTATTTCAAAAAAAACTTCCGGAAGCTCTTATTTATATTTTCTTAGTTATATTTTCCAAAGAAATATTGATTCATATACGAGTACATACTAAACAGTTTTCTAGGTTTTGAAGGCCATGCCGACGAGCCAATATGAATGATCCAACTAAATTGGGGATGTTGGCTCAAGATTAAAACAGGCCGATGATCCAAGTTGACTGGAACAATCGGACCAAATGGTGTTGTAGGGCCTTTAAAGAGGAACGTGCAGAATGAACCTTGAAAAGTGGCAGATTTACCAAATTGATATTTTAGCATAATAACTTTCTTTTCACAACTGTCGATGATGATCGTGTGCGGTAAATTTTTAAAATTTAATTTTGGATTTTTTTGGCATATGAATCAAATCCTATTTGCTATCCCTGATCCAATTCAATGTAAAGCAGTCAAATCTGTATTAATATGTATTCTCAATGCAATCAGTGCCTTGATTAAGTCAGCCCATCCGCAATGTGGGAAAGATCTGTGCAGAGAGAATAAAATTCACGCCTAGACTGTATAAACGATCTACCGCGTAATTTATTTACGGAAGAGATATGCGGGTATATATTAACACCACTCTATCCAACCATGTACAAACTAATATATATAATCAAGTATTTTCAAGCCGTAACACCGGCACTCCACATATATGTATGTATGCTATTATACCACAACAATATGAAAGGTAAACGTTTTAAATAAAAAGCAACAACCAATTCACGAAGAAACTGAACACAAGACTGCATACAAAAATTCAATATTCTGCTTGAATACTGTATAAAGCAAAAAAAAAAAATATGTTGGATAGTAAACAACTTTCCACAACCTACAAATTTATAATTAAAACACCTTTACAAGATTACATAAAAAAAAATATAAATTAATTAAAATTATAAACAAAACGTACACAAGACAGTCTCTACGCCACTGTGTCACCTCATGTACAGGTAATTTCCCAACCAAAACATTCACAACACACAGACACACAGAACATATATAACAAAACAAAAATCTTAAGTCAAAATCTCATTACAACTTACCTTGTGGATTTTGTATTGAATATCCAATATTATAAATTAAAAACAATAAAACTATATTTTTATTCATTATTTATAATTTTTAATTGTTAACTAAAATATTAAATAAATTATAAACTAAAAATATTAATTAAATTATGGCCTTAATTATCTCGAGTATTGTATAGATAAGACGCGCGCACGCACAAAATTCACTTCAGATATAATTTTGTCACTAGAGACGACCACATCACGGACAATTTTATTCTCTATATTATATATATATATATATATATACAAATTAATTAATTAATTTGATTAATTAAATTAATACACAATTCACATTTTTCAACAACTATAAACTATAAAATTATAATTAATAAATTTCACTTCAATAAGACACATACAAATTACATAATTTTTGTTAAACTTTTATTTTAAAAACTTTTTTTTATTAAAGTATTAGTATTTTGTGTAAGACACAATAAATAAAAAACAACAAAACGAAAAGAGAAACTATATTTTGTTATTAAAGAAATAAATAAAATATAAGAATGTGTTTGGGATTTTAAAAAAAAAAAATTAAAAAAAAAAATGTTAAAACTTTACGCGACGGTTCGGCGTATCTTAACACCGCGAGAATTGAATTAAAACTGAAATCGGTAAAAATAAGAAAACGAAAAGAGTTGAATTCGTTGATTTAAGAAAGTGGAGGTGGTCATATGGTTGTTGTTAAAGAAATATATCGGTTTTCTTGTGTATATACATTTTAAATTGCTATTTGTAGTTTTTATGTTTTTGTATTTTGTACAGGTAAACCTAGATTGCCGCGCGACTGATCGAATCGCATTCACAAAATTCTCCACTGCTAGAATCGATTTCGATTGCACCAATGAATGAGTTAACAGGTACTTTATCTCCGTTTAAGAGTTTCTGCTAAATTGTCTTAGGTTAGGTTAGGGTGGCCGTCCTAATGGCCTAGCAGAGACACAATTTATTCCTATCTGTACCACATTTAAGTTACCTCCTACCGACTATCAACAGAATTGCATCGGAGTCTCCACCTGCAGCTTTTGCCGACAGATACCTTAGACCCATAAGAGAGTTGAACCAGTATTTTTAGATCTTTAACACAGTATTTAGAGTTTTGGGACACAAAATTCTCAATTTTTTAAATTTGGCTTTGGCATTTGACAAAAACGTTAGAATTGAGGTCAATATGTAAAGGTGATAATTGAATATCAGGAATTACCATAACTGAATCCACAGTGCAACTATATGATAAAGAATCTGTTGCAATATCCAACTCATAAGGTCTCAACCAATCCAATATAACGTTTGAGTTAAGCGAATCACAGAAAGCTCTGGACAAAGAATCGGTCACAGAGTTTTCTGAACCCTTTCGATAGTTGATTTCAACATTTTTTGGTGGAAGGTGCAAACACCATCGTGCCAGTCTACCCAATAAATCCTTCTGGGCCATTAACCAACGTAATGCATCATGATCAGTAAAAATAACATCTAAATTGTTTTACGCTGATTACAGCTGCTAAACACTTTAACTCTGCCACTGTGTAGATTTTCTGTACGGAATTCAGGTTTTGTGAAATAAGACCAATAAGACCAATTCATTTTGTTTCCTTTTTTAGGAGATCAGTAATTGGGGCTGCGAGCATGGCAAAATTCTTAATATCTCTTCGATACCAGCCACATAATTCCGATAGAAATGTCGTATTTGCTTAGCGGTCCTAGGTGTCGGATAATCCACAATCCCCTGAATTCTCCCTGGATTTACCTTTAAACACCCATCACTCACAACATAGTACAAATAGCCAATTTCTATACGAGGAATTTGCATTTTGTTAAATTTTGCACTTTACCATTTCCCAATGCTTAAGGGTAACCCCCAGAGAAACCGTTCTATCGAGTTCCTCATACATGAGTTTTTCCTAAACAGGCGAGATCGCATAAAACGCTGTTTAATCGGCACAACTCCAGCGCGAATTTTAATTAAATGAGGCAGCAACGAAATTTTGCCAAGTCCCAGAACGGCCGATGATGGAAATCGATGTGTTATTTGTTCGAGGTTCAGGCGTTGCTCGGATTTTAATTGATGATGTTTAGATTCTGTAGATTCTAATAAAATCCGTCCGGCCGTCCAAATGGAAAGTTCTCATAAATTTCATTCTGCTGTACGCTAGACAAGGACAGGGCAGAGCAGATGAAGCTATGGCAGAAATCATGGGAGAAGACACCCATACTGCTCGCGTGTACCCCAATGAGACAATGTCCCGTTATAACTACCACGTCCATACCAAAATGGTACCGTCGAAGAAATATGATTTGGTTGGATCTGACCCGGTCAAGTCTAGGCCAGATTTGCCTGGTTATTACAAAACACACGAACTCTGCCCTTGCCGGCCAGCTCATCTGCCTTAACATTCTCTACCATATTGAGGTGCCCCGACACCTATATGAAGTGAATGTTGAACTGATCAGCCATCTCATACAAAGATGTCAGACTCTGGGCTATCTTCGACGTCAGGGAGTATGATTGTAGCGTTTTAATTGCAGCCTGGCTGTCCGTAAAAATGCGGATATCTCTCGTAGATATTACATTATACTTCAACCAGTCCATGACTTCCATTATCGTAATAAGTTCAGCATGAAAAAAACCCTGCAAAAGTCGGGAAGTCAAAAAGAGAGGTTGACCTCTAGTGCCTCACAGAATATATCACAACCCTCTATCCCTTTTTAAGCCATCCGACAAGAAGCTTAGCGCCTCATTGTCCAAAATCGTGTCATACCCCAACCCTCTCTGGTGGGAAACTCACTTAAAATCTCTCCTCAACAGATGGCAAAGGGGTAGCTTAGTCCGCAGTTTCAGGAGTACCTTGGTTGCACAGGACAGATAAGTACCCTATGTTGTTTCAGGTTCACATAGATAAGAATTTGATCCGAATTTCTGTGCAAGATGCAAGCTCCAACGGAGTGAGATGAAAGAGATTATCCAAAACTTGGGTAAGTGTATTCCTAAGGGCTCCACTCAATAGTTTCAAGTAATCCATAATTTTTAACGCTGCCCACCAAACGACAACTCCATACAGTAGTATATAGGTTACACCACTGAGTCGTAGAGCCAGTGTACTGTGTGTCTCCATTTGTTTCTAATGGTTTTTTTGAGGGAGTAGAGCACTACAGACGCTTTCTTTACTCTTTCTAAGATGTTTGGTTTTCAGTTTAGCTTGCTGTCGAAAAGATCATGCGAGTACCATTTAATATTGGCGGGTCATACTGAGCAAGTTTATGCTTCCTGGTAAAGAGGACCGTTTCCTGTGGGTTTGCGTTCCAGAGTGTTTCCTGGACCAGAACCCCATCAATGAATTCAGATTCCATTTTGAGCAGTGCTGCCGAGGCAGCTTTACAGTGGTGGGGGTTGATCTGAAAGATCGCAAGTATTAGATAGGGCTTATCTCCACCACTCAACATCCCGGAGTCGATGAATAATCTCTCCTGACCGCCTTCAGGGACGCTCTGGACATCTGGATTACCAACACCAGCCGGGACTCCACAAGTTGTATCCACATCTGTTGAAGATGCCCCACATATGTCGGCTTCATCGCGCTTGTAGACCTTGAGCGTAATCGCTCCAAATCCGTAGCTGATCAAGCCTCCAGACTTCGCCAGAACCCAAGGAGTTTGAGAATGATAACGACCGATCTGCTTCCGCTTTCACTTCCTCCAACTTGGCAATCCTCCAAGTGGCTGTTGGAAGATCTGAATTGCTGATTTGCAGCATATCCAAAAGATCTCCTTCGGGTTACCCGGTTCCGCAGGGAATTTCCTCTCTCGTAACCACTTCTAATTTGGCTCCAGGCTAAACCTTACCCAAGCTGCCTATCGCCTACTTGTATAGGGTCACAGACCTTTCGTCGGCACAGGCAGTCCGTTTTACATGACCCTATAATGCCACCAACCGTCTTGGCAGGACGGAGCAGGTCCTGGATTCCCACTCATGATTTTTACAAGGTTGCGGCTAAGGCCTTCTCCACCTTGCTCCAGTTAAGGGCCGTAATACTCCCATCTTCCTGAGCCCTGTCATGTCACTGCCATAATCAGATGCTTCATTAGCACCTCGTTAAAGGGCCTAGTAGCTGTCTCCAGAACCTTTTTCTGTTTCGCCTCCGTAGGAAACACATGCTCAGATCTCGCGGGCAAGAATATAGTTTTTATTATTTATTGCCACTTTGATAAAACAATTTTTGTCTCTAGGTATTTCCTGTAAAGATCCTATTTGAATTTTGTATGGTGTTGCCCAAATTGGTTTTTGGCCTTGACGTTTGTCAGAAAGAAGATTTAGCTGATTTATTGACGACAAATGATTGATTCTTCTGTAAAACGTCTTCCATCATTATCGATGTGTATATACTCTACATTTGAAACCGATATAGAAAATGGAGTTAATTAGACGACAAAATAGATTCTGATAGATGCCTTCTGATAGATGCCATGAGGCTTTGTCGATCCTTATTCTATTTATTAGCTATTTCAAAAATATTACACTCGATTCTTTCAGAATATAAAATTTGCCAACAATCCGTCTATTTATGGTCAACACTAACGCAGGGGCCAGAAACCTAACAATGATTTGCCTGTCAGTCACGATGTTGTGCATATATAGAAGGTATTTATGAGTTGATGTTACATAAGGATCTTCTGGATCATATGTAACCAGACCGCCATCCCACAAGCATTCTAAACGATTCACGAGTCATCCATGAATTCGCGCATCGCGTAAGATGTCGGTGTAGCACACACATATCACATACGTAGAAAAGTTATTCAGTTTTCAGTTGAGATTTAAATTGTAGATCTCAGTACGATGGATGGAATCACCGCATATATACCTTCTTAGCCAATTCCAGTCATCGCTTAAACCGGTTTGACAAATAATCGATTTTACAATTCATTCAAGTCGATTTGCCACTGTGTATGGTATAGGTAAAGCCGTCGACTTAAAAATATTTCAAATGTAATTGAAAAAAATGACTTTGCAGCTGCAGTACAAGATGACTTAATGCCAATAAGTGTTTAAGATTATGTCATCATCCATTAAGAGAAGATAATTTGTTTTATATGCAATCCAATACAATACTCGTAAAAGGGTCAATAAGTATCAATTTTGCGGTACAAAAACTAGAACCTAGTTCAATTAACGCGGTGCTAAAAACAAGAGGTTATCTATAGTATCCTCTCGTGTTCTCTCTGCATCTCTCGCGATCATATTGAATTCCAAATTTCAAATTTCATAATAATTGGATAAATAAATGTCAATATATCGATTAATTGCTGTTCTAAATAAAACCTCAGATCTTCCATACATATTCCATTGAAAGTATAAACCAAAATAAAATTCAATGAAACCTGCGATGTAATACATTTTAAGTGACCTGTCTGTCAACTTTAAAAAACAGCACATTATGAAATTTATGAATAAATTAACCACAAGTGAATCACCACAACACAACATACACACACACACACCATAAGATGCATATAGGTATAATAACTAATAAGCAATTCAACAACCAAACCTAAAATGCATTAAGAAAATAATTAAAATTCTGTTTAATTGAAAATGTTTAAGTTGCGATACCATAATGTGTACAGGTAAACTTCGTTAAACGTTGTTTTTATTTACGCTAATTATAATGAGCTTATGATTTTGTATACGGGAAAGAGTTAAATTTTCGGTAAGAATGGGCGAGTCGAATATTGACAGGCGGTCTATTAAGAAAAATTTTAAGTTGGACCACCCATGAATGTTGGACATCAAGTGACCACAGAGCTATTGTCTTGATCTTGGGTTCGGAAAATACACATAATGATTCCCTAACATTATGAAAAGTTCCTTTCTCCTGGCACGCCTATTGGTAGTATTTCGACAGCCAACTTAGCATCTGGCAAAGCCTGGCAAAACATCTGAAGGTATCAATCGATAGCGATATCGATCGAGTTGAATAAATAATATCAAGTTCAATCATCGAAGTCTGTAGCGCTACAATACCACGTAAATCTAGATTGTCTTGGTGGTCTCCGGACTTAACTGAATCAAGAAAATGTTTTCGTAAGTTACGCAAGCTATATCAAAGAGATAAAAATCCCAACACTCGGGAAAGCAAAAGGCTTAACTATGTGGTACACCGAAAAGCGTATTTTAAAAGTATTAGAGACAAGAACTAAATGAGCTTAAAATAGTTCAACACGGAGCATGGGAATGATGAACCGTGGGGCTTTGTCTATCAGTTCAGCACAGGTAAATTGAAAACGAATGAGGTACTATAAGTATCCTGGTGAACTGTGGTAGACAAACTGGGAGGACACCACAAAATGCTTGCAAAATGCTTTTAATATCATACTACCCGACGACTCTGTGGAAAATGACTCTGAGAGGCAAAGAGAAATCCGCGCTGATCGTAACTCTGAACCACAACCTGACGCCGGTCCTGGCTTGGCCGGTATGATTCCTATTGATATACTCGTAAGTGAGAAAATTGCCAACTACAAAGAAAAACACAAGACGTGAGCTACGGAAACGTGATAGTAGAAGGTGATCAAATTCAGTCAAACCTCTTGGGCTCGCGAAAAACCCAGTAAAAACTATTTCTACCGTTCATTGTGTATTTAATGAAAAGCACCATCCGGAAATCTAAATCTGTTATGGTTGGGTCAAAGTAAACCAAAAAATGTATCACCGTAAAATTCTCTACGAAACAGTTATAAGCTGAACTTGTGAGCATAATCCAAACAATGATTGGACTTTCCAACAAAATTCTTCTCCAGCTCATAAAGCGACATTAGCTCAACAATTCAAATATCCTGATTTTATCAACGGTATGCTTATGCAAAAGCCACCATAGTCTACGAATATAAATTTCACCTGTTTAAAAGAGCAGTCTCGTATTAGGTAAACTTTTGAGAAATTGAAGAAACCAGGTAAACAGCGGTGGGATCCGGGATAATACATGTAAAAAATAGTGGCATCACTCAAACAGGGGGCTCGAACGGGATTTATAAAAAAAGCCAGCATGTGCTGGTTCGGCAACAGAAGTACGCTTACAAAAAATGGCGCTCGATCAAGGGCCTGATTAGGGTTTCTAATAATGTAAAGCAATAACCTTTTTGTGATAATCCTGCTACTGTAGTCTCGGTCCCTCAAATAAAGCATCCAGCAACAAGCTTATCTCCTTATTGATAGATGGTATAAGTTAAAACCGCCTCTGAATAGAACTTATGTGATATTCATCTTGCGGGTAATCATCTTTTAATCTACAGATGTATTGTGCAATTCTGCTTTTTCTATTGGAGAGGACGAATGGAGCGGCTTAAAAATACCTTTGGTAATATTGGAAATATACGCAACGTCATTACTAAATTCCGGCGACTGGCCCAGTATACGCCAATTCGAAGATAGAAGACCTAACTCAACCTATCATTCCTAAAAGCAACGTAAAACTACCCGTGATAACTACACCAAGTAACCAGCAGGAAAATGAGTTTATTTAATAAGACGCCTATAAAACGCCTTGTTCTATCAAAATCTGATTATGCTGACCTTCATGTCGATGAGGATTATTAACTTGCACCAGGTATTAATCAACTAATAAATAATTCATCCTCTCATTATTCAACCTCTCATTACGAATTCCTTGGAAAGAAGACAGCGTCCGTACTCCATCCAAAATGGAAATTGTCCTTCGACGGAAGCGAGCAAGGGCTTGATGTTTACGATTTTCTATTCTGCTTAGAAACTTCAGCCAAACGTGATGGTTATCAAGAAAATAAATTGTCACGGATAGTTCATCATTTCATTTCAGGAGTAGCTGAGAAGTATTTTTGGGTTTATATACTATAACCAACCCCAACTCAAGTTGGAGGGAAATGCGAACGTGATTCGTCAGGGCGAGACTCTTTCGGCAGCGAATTCAATCTTACCTCGTTTGAAATTGATTGACTCGTTTGAATTTTTTTTAAATTGGGCGGATTTTACTGCAGCACTCAATGCCACTAATGGGCCCACAGTTCAATACCCACCCGCATTCACAGTAATATTCATTCAACCCATTCATCCCATCCACACAACTACAGTATACCACCTGCGCATTGCATAGCTCCATGTCACCCTGTACAGTGACATGGAAGATGGGTGGGCCCATGAGTACTACATTCCAATAGAGAACGGATTCGAGAACCCGGTACCTCCCGATCCAAACGTCACAGCTTTAACCACTGCGCTATTTGCTCGGTTAAATTTGATTGACGAGTTAAATTTAACTGTAAAGAAAGTAAAGTAAACGGCTGATGGAACCCCAAATTCAATTCTCGGGTTTGTTGATGTGTTGGCTAAATTTGACGCGAAATCTGAAATTATCAGTTTTTACCTCGTTTAGAGGGTGAAGTTTACCTCGGCATCGATTTTTGGTCGAAATTCAATATTCTTGTGGGGACAACTAGACGACCTTCAAAATTAAAAATTACAACTACATAGTTATAACATCTTTTCCATCTTACGACGTCAAAGGCCTTGGTAAAACTCATCTTATGGAGCACGTTATCGATATTGGACAACACAACCAATAAAACAATGCCATTAATTATGACGTCTCTCCGGCAATACGAGATCTAATTGATAAGGATCTAGATCGCATTATTCAGCTAAGAGTAATCGAGGAAAGTTGTAGTGCATGGAGCTCTCCGATAGTCCTCGTTAAAAGATCGAACTGCAAATCAAAACTCTGCCTAGACTCGCGTAAATTGAATCTCGTAACCGTTAAAGGCGCCTATCCTCTACTACTTATTAACCGATTGTTGTGGGAAGACTACATCAAACTAAATTCATTAGCGCTATAGAGCTACACGATGCATTTTGGCAAAACAGCATTCACGGTACCTGGTAGTCCACTATACCGTGATGAGATTTGGTCTATGTAGCGCATCCCAATCCTTATGTCGCCTAATGGACCGAGTCATACCTCACAAATATCATGACACAATGTTTGTGTAGTTAGACGATCTCCTCGTGAGTCGTAATATCGGCAACTCTAGATGAACACTTTTGTCTTTTAGAAACAGTTGTTAAATTTTGAATCAGGACCTACAATAAATCTAGCTAAAAGTCAATTCGTAATGTGAGAGATTAAACATTTAAGAAACCTGGTAGATGAGGATGAACTTCGTATACTGACCCATGTAAAGTGGCAGCTATCTATAGCTTGAAGCTATCTGGAACTAACAGTCTAAATTACGATCTCCTTAAAAAGGGAGTAAAATGAGTAAAATTCTTTTGGAATGGCGAGGCTCAGTTATCTTTCGAAAAACTAAATAACCTTCTTACTACCGCACCAGTGTTGCTTAATGCCGACTTTAAAAAAAACATTCTTTATACGTTGTGATTCTAGTACGGAAGGAGTAGGCGACATACTATATCAAAAGTATGACACCAATGACCAATTGTCATCTTCTCGCAGAAATTAAATCGCGCACAGAAAAACTACAGCGTGACCCAACTAGAGTATCCACCTATTTTTTAGACGATGATTACGAGAAAATCAAAAAGAAACTCTCCGAATGTCCTCATAACTATTCAAGTTATCGAATTCAGGATAGTCTTTAACTGACCTTCCTGTGTGGAAATTAGTAATATCTCAATAATAGACCTACGAACTTATTTGCCAAGAGCATAACGCTTCATCTGCGGCACATGGCGGACAAAATAAAACTCTAGAAGGACTTCGGCGATTATATTTCTGGTTCGGAATGCCAGATTATTAAAGCTGCAAACCGGTCACTTCGTCCACCAAATGCATAGTACGATCTTTTCAAAAAAATCTATATAGATTTTTTGGGTCTTTAGCCACGAACTAAATCGGACTAGACGGTAATTTTGATCATCGTGGATTGCCTTACTAAATTCTGCATTCTTAAGACGCTCAGCAAGGGGTTAGCCAATAAAATTACTGAATTTCTCCGTGATGAAGTATTTTTTTTTGTGCGGTCTGCCAGAAGTACTCCACAGTGATAATGGTGTCCAGTTTGTGAGTAATGAATTCCAAGCGCTGCTTACAGAATTCAATGTCAAACATGTAAAGACCGCCATCTTTTCGCGTCAACGCTTCGGAGCGCGTAAACCGTTCCCTAATAGCTTACGTCATTTCGGACCACCGTACTTGGGATCATTATTTAGGAGCAATGGAATTATAGGAATTATGGGTTTAATGTAAGCCTTTTAGGATTTACGAATCTTGGAAATCTGTACAGAAATCTTCAAATTAGATACTATTATTTTGAAACGGCAAGGCCGAATTACCTCCCTTACACGAAATAAAACCAGTCGAACTAGACATAATATAAATTCTTTATTAAATACAAAAATATCTCGAGCACTAAATAAATTCGTTGGGACATAAAACGAAAAAGAAAAAAATTGGTAACGAGTATAAATCGAGAGTCGAAGCAGTTGTTAGATTATTGGCCAACAAAATGAAAACAAACCGAAAAAACAAGATCTCAAAGCATTTATAACCTATGTCGGTTTCTCCAATTCATCCAATTTTTGTTTCGCATAGCTCACAGCTTTACGAAATAGTTCGGTCTCTCGGCCCCGATATTCTATCAGCATCGAACTGATTTGTCCCCGCTTTTTGCGATTAAGATTTAAATTTTTAAGTTCCTCAATGATTTCGTCCTCAGTTTGACGATTTTTAAGCCGTAGCGTTAATGTTAACCATAAATATTTCCAGACTTTTTTCTCGAGCGCCTCATCGGGAAATTTATAATCGAGACATGTTAATTCTTCTCCCTTGGTTTTGTTCATCCATTCGTTTACGGTAGCTTCGTCCATGACACATATCCGAATAGCGGTTAATAGTTTCGAGGTAACGTAATTCGGCCGATGGCTTATCGGTAAAAATGTTGTACCATCATGGAAACCATACTTTTGATACAGAGGCAACTGATAGATGCATTTTATCTGAAACGACAACCCAAAATCATTCTCCCGACAAAAAAATCCATTATTGATCAGCATATCGGTATTGTGCCGATCGCCGTAGTAAATATTTATTTGATCACCGCGATTTAAATCGTTAATTGCAAAACTTTCAACGGTGTTCGTACTATCATTGTAATCGGTTGATAAATAGCCATTCGGTGAATGATTGGCCATGTCCCAGAATGGTATCAGTGCCGGAATCATTTCCACATCATCTGAACCCTCTTCCAAATGCGGTATTAAATTTTGCCGTGTCATAACTGTACCGCGCGCCCATCGCACCAATTCGAGTGTTTGGTAATCTTTTAGTAATCGAGCCACCGAATTCGATTTTAAACTCTGCGTCGTATTGATTTCGTTGAACAAGCCCACATGCCAACTAGTGTGTTGGACAATAATTGAATTTAATAGTTTAACTGCTGGCACGAATGCCTCTGTATCCTTAATTATTTCCATTTGTGCCTTTGTATAGTACAACGGAATCGAATACTTCTTGGGCAGAATGTCGATATACGGCCGCCAAAAACTGTTCGCCTTCAGTTTCTCCACCATTAAGATCAGCATCAATATCGAATTGTGTTGTGTAATTTTTAATTTTTCGATCACCTCCTGCATCTCCTGGTCATACGATTTTATGGTCATCATCATTTTCTTCGGAATTTTCACAAATAATTCGTTCTGCTTGAATTCCCGGTCGGCAAATAAACCCATCTCATACTGATCAATCGATTTGATTGCAACACCCGGAAATTCTGCCCCATTATCACGTGACCACTGTATAAATTTATCCACCGCCTGTTTACGATCGTTTCTCGAGAAAATTTTTGAATTCATCTGTGAATGCAATCCATCCGCCTCCGCAACAATCCGTTCCAAATACTCATAGTAACTCCAATCGCATTGATTATTTAATAGAAGTTGTCTCTCATTGCTTAAGTTGTACATGAGTTTGGTCATGTCATCGGTTTTATTATGTTTGTGCGTCATTTTAGTATTAATTTAAGATTTTTCACCAAAAAAAAAAATATAAATCGGGCGACTAAAAGTTTTCTCTCACATCACATTAAACTGGTACGTCAAAAACTGGAAATATGATACCGTTAAATTGACAGATGTCAATGAACCAGTAATTTTATGTGGAAGAGAATTATATATTATGTTCAATAGATGGCACAGCTGTTTAACATAATTATAAAGAAAAACGAATATAATAGAATTTTTACAATATAATAAGTTTTGATAGTTAGTTTACTATTTAATTAATAAAATTAAAACAGACAAATACTTCATAGATAGCACTGCTTGTTCATGCATTTCCCAAATACAAATTTCGTTTACTTCCATCAAATAAATGTGGTTTGAGTATGCGCTAAACACAGAAAAGCTGCGCTTGACCATTTTAAGCGGATATTAAAAACGTAAAACTTAACGGCTAAATATGAATATCTTGTAATCTTATTAAAACCTCAAATTACCTAAATTAACATTATTGTTAAATAGTTGATAGTTTTCGATATTTTGACACTTGTACTGCAACGAATAGTACTTCCCCTAAATGTGGATCATGCATATTAATACGTATGTACAATGTGGCTGTCACATATACATTTAGGGGCTAACAATAGATGATCAATGTGAATTAATGTAATTTGGAGAGTCAAACACGATACGATTATTGTATATCGTGGATAATTTTAAATCTAACAAGAGCCAAATCATTGATTCAATTATTATGCAATCCATTTGCACCAACAATATTGTAATATGCATAAATGTTACGACAATATCGTGCATACGTAAACCCCAATGCCGCGAAGTGCTTAAGAATTCAATCTGACGTGATAAGAACAAATTTTTTAATTTTTTCATTGCAGCGTCAGATAAGATTATAACGGAAATGATACGACATTAATATTCATAAATAAGTATCTAGATATTTATTATAAATTGCATTCTACATTTGCTGCGAGGTCACAACGTAGCGCAATGGGATCAAATAGTAAACCGGGTGCACATTCTTGTAGTACAGGAACACCGCTGAAGCAATTGAAGAACTCAGTGCAACTAGTTGGATGCGGTATAACGACGAACGGTTCCTCGGGTGGGCATTGAGGTTCTGGCTCTTCTATAATTAAACATCCAGCTGTTTGTTGTGTTTCACATCGTAACTCAATTGGATTGAAATGAAGTTCTGGTGCACAATTCCGACGCATTGCTGTTGAATTGAGGCAGATGAAATATCTATAAACAAAAACAAAAAAACGAACATTTGTATATTGTAGTTTAAGTATATGTATGTATATCACTATACTTACTCATTACAATCCACCGTGCTTGGAATAAACTGAAAGTCAGGCTTACCATCACAGAGAGCGGAATCAATAGTACAATCTGCTTCTTCTGGATCAATACATGATTGATGTTCTTCTGAAAAATGTTTACCAGATGGACATTCTAATTCCGTTTTGGCACCGCCAAAACATAAAATGTAGACTGAACATGATTGTGGATGTGCTAATAGTATACTACCACTTTCTGGACATTGAACTCCTGACGGTGGTGGTGCGGGAGTAGTTGTTGGTGATGGTGTGGGTAGTGGCGGTGGTGTGGGCAATGGTGTGGTGGTTGAAATCGTAAGGTCGCAATCAACGTTTGTTGGCCAATCGCATTCTTGTATTTCTGGGTTGAAATAAAATTGATCCCCACAATCGCCTTCAAGGGCTAATCCATTCCAACACCAAATAAATCCTGAACATGAGCTGGGATGACTTACAAGTGATTCATTCGGTACGCCAACACAAAATTCATTAAAATCAATGGCACTTGTACCACATACTATTATTAGTATTAAACAAAAACTATTTAATTTATTTAACATTTTACTTCTATTTTTTATGAATGTTAATTAACTTTATTGTTGCTCGATTGAGTGTTAAAAACCAATTGACAATTGATTGCGTGGTTCTAATCATTTTATGGGTTCTCGAAATATTGATAGCTAAAATTTAAACATATTTTTGTAAAATTATCTTGATCCCTATTCTTGCGATACCAAATTGGTATAGACCTAAGCAATGAAGATCAAAATTCGGGATAGGATAGTACCTCATACACAAAATATATCGTTCGGCTGCTAAACTTAAAGCCAATCAAATTCCTACACAGATAAGCCCACTCAGTAATCAAAGTTTAATTAAATAATTGTGTTTTTAATTATTAATAAATTTTTTGGTTAAATGAAGATAAGATTCCCCAGTCCGATTAATTTGAATGACTTGAATTGATTTTTTGAACTACGATCGGACGTTGTTGTTCTATATATTAGCAGATTAGCAGTTTTATTTTTCCTCACGTGGTGCGAATTGTGATAAGACATTCAGCAGTCATGGATAAATTGGGAAACTGATATAAAAAATATGAAATTGGCAGTGCGCAACGTTAAAAACAAAACAATCCCATCGTCGTTACGGTAGTTAGAGTCGCAGCATCGAACCATCGATCTTACCACACAGAGCATTGTATGGTAAAGATCGATGGTTCGATCATCACCAGGCCATTTGTAGTTTTTGCGGTTGATGCGATGAGTATACCAAATGCTGAATGATCATTATTCTTCAGTAAAATATCACCAAATAAAAACCATAGACGAGAAATGAACAAGGGTACGGCGAGAGAGAGAGAGAGAGAAAATTCAATTAATGTAAAAACTGTCAATGATTACGTCACAGACTTCTCTCGAATAAATACACGCATACTTAGACAATTTTCATGCAACAATGCAATATGGAGTTGCATTGAACGAGTATATCAACGCAACCAGGTTGCAGAGTAAGATCGGTATAAAATCAGTGAACAAGTGAGATAAAGTGAATTAGTAAAGCCCTCTAAAATAAACCAGTGAGATTGTATAGATGTGAAAGTGCTCAAAACAAAGTGGTGTTAATTTGTTCTTAAATCAATTGTGCAGTTTTCATAAATAGTTGAAGTATTTCATGGTGTCAGAAGTGGAATTTTGCAATACACAATGAATATTAACTCCTCCACATCTCAGTAGCTAAGAAAAGAGTTGGAGCGTCGAGGATGACCAACGGATAGCCGCAATAAGGCCGAGCTATATTTAAAGCTTCTACCGAGAACAATGGGCTAACTGCTGAAATCAAAACGGAGTCCGTAGCGAAAAAGGAACAAGCGGAAATAGTAAAGGCAGTTACTGCACAATCGGAGGAACAGACAAACATTGGAGCTATTCTCAATGCCCTGGCTGTTACAAATGAACCAGCTGGCGCAACAATCGACACAACAATTTGATCAGCAAATTGCGAAATTTGATCAGGTAAACTCTGAAATTAAACAGTAAAATGTGAAGTTGAATCAGCAAATACAACAACAAAATAAGAAGCTAAATGAGCTGGAGGAGTTGGAGGCAGACATGGCAAACAGGATAACACAATTGAAAAGCAAGATAAAAGAGGTTGCATCTTGCCGGGACGAAATGAAGCAACACAACCACATCAATTGAACCGCCTACGGGAGGGCACATACGGGTTTTGAAACCTCTATCGTTTGATGGCAAAACTCCTATCGAGAACTTCAAGTTACGATTTCAAGCAGCTGTGCAACATAACTGATGGGGTGCAGAGGAACGGCTTAATGCCTTAATTTTGGCACTAACCAAGCTAGTGCGCCAAACTTACTGTACATTTCTGAGTGCTGTCTTAAATGAACTTACAGTGAATGCCTTCATTACCGCCATAAGAGACGACCAGCTGAAGCTTCACTTAAAGACGACAACAAACTGATCGGCGTTAGAATACGAGGCAGCTAGAGCCAGTCTAACCTCTGATTCCGTTAAACTGCGAAAGCTCGAGGTAGAAGATATAGCGCAAATAGAGGCGATGATAAAAGCAAATATAAGACGATCAGGACAAGGCTTCCAATACAACAGAAGTAAGAGATCTCGCTCTCAGTCTAGATGTTTTAGATGTCAACAACTTGGGCAGTATATGTAAGCAATCAGCTGCTAGGCAAACCGTGCAATATGGAGGTACCTCTATGCAAATGGACAACAATAAGGATGGAGAGTTTAGAGTTATCACGGATGAAAGAGTAGAGATACCACCGATGTTCGAGCAAATCAAAATGCTGGAAAGATTGGCCAACATCTTCGCCATGAACGATGAAGACATGGGTATAAATGTAACATCGGATCGATACCGAAAATGTAACTCTAGTTTGATTGGACAAGCGCCAAGAACATTACCGCTAGCTAGGCAAGAAGGGGCCAAACTACTGTTTAAGAAAATCGAGAGCGACGGAATAATCGAGAAGTCTAGCAGCTCCTGGAGCTGGCCAGTGGTGATTGTTCAAAAGAAAGACGGTTCGATGAGGTTTTGTGTCGACTACCGCAAGTGAACAACGTAACTAAAAAACTAACTACCCATTGTCATGTATCAGTGTCACCTTGGACACGTAATTAGGTGCCAACATCTTCAGCACGCTAGATCTCAAAAGTGGGTATTGGCAGGTAGCAACTGGGTTTAATTGGACAACGTATTTGTTTGATGTATCTGGATGATATCAGCGTATTAGGACGCACATTTAACGCGAGCATCGAAAGAATCTTCAACAAGTCCTACAAACAATTAGATTGAAGCCGGATTGAAGTTGAACACGTCAAAATGTAGTTTGTTCAAGAACGAAGTCAACTATCTGGGCCACATTGTTTCGCGTCAACAGTTGCGAATTGATCTAAAGAAACTAGCGGCGTATAAAATCGCAGCACTCCAACAAACATACTCGAGCTAAGGAGTTTTCTAGGCCCATGGTGTTACTATCGACGATTTCTGCAACCATTCAACTGGACCAAGGAGCACCGACGCGTTCGTAGACCTAAAGAAGAAACTATGCAGTTCTCCAATGTTGGCGTGTCCATGTGCAGGAGATCTTTTCATCTTGGATACCGCCGCCAGTAATTCAGGAGTAGGAACAGTGCTATCACAAAAGAAAGACGGTACAGAACGGGTATTTACATAATATAGCCAAGTAATTTTATGGATAAGAGTTTCTTCTATACGAACGGACCATGCAGCTCTGAAATGGTTAATGCAGTTTAAAGAGCCAGAAGGACAAGTTGCGAGATGGGTCGAAAGATTACAGGCCTCTACGTTCAGAATAGAGTATAGGCGAGGATTGTTACATAACAACGCAAATGGAATGTTCAGGAGGCCTTGTAGTATTCAATGTAGGCACTGTCCCAGATAGGAACAAAGGAGTCCAATTGTACGTTACGAGGATCAGAGTAGATGCCGAAAATCGCTGGATCAGAGAGGAATTGGCGGAAGACAAACGACACGATGATTCCATGGATCTAGAGAGGTACCAGACCGCAGTGGCATGAAATCGCGACGAAAAGTGCAACCGTAAAAAGTTATTGGGCTGACTGGAGGTTATTGAAATTCGAAAATGGGTTGCTGTACAGACTTTGGGAATCGGCCGACGGAAACAACAAAAACAACAATTCCTCCTACCAGAAAACCAGATAAGAGAAGTCCCGCAGGAAATTCACAAAAGCAAATAAGAATCCGGTTCTATTGGGTCAATTGCAGAAGAGATCTAAAGGATTGGTGCAGGAAGTATGAGGTTTGCACCGCCAGGACAAGAGGGAGGTAGAAGTAATACAATGTCGGAGCACCGTTCGAGCGGATAGCTATGGATATTGCCGGCCTATTTCGCCTGATGGAAAAGATGGAAATCGTTACATACTCGTTCGTTTTCATCGATTTTTTAAGTAAATTAGTAGAAGCAAATCCCATTATGAATCAGGAAGGTCGAACAATTGCGGTTGTATTTGTACAAACAATTGACCGCAAGAAAACGAGGACTACACCGTTACATCCACAATCCGATGGCATTTCGAGCGATTCAACAAAACACTGGAAAAACGTCTACGCAAAGAGGTCAACGACAACCAGGACAATTGGGACCGGTGACTTCCACTGTTTATGATTGCGTATCGTAGCGCAATACATGATATTACAGGAAACTCACCATACTATGGTAGTATTTGGCAGGGAACTCCGATTGCCATGTTATATTAAATTTGGATCACCGAAGAGCGAACCAGTCTCTAAGCAAGACTACGTTGCATATTTGAGGCAAAGGATGATCAGCATTCACGCTGCAGTAAGGGACAATATAGTGAAGGCCAGCGATCGAATGAAGACGAAATATGATCTTCGATCAAACAGCACAGGATTTATGGGAGATTTGGTTTGGCTTTTCAACCGCAAACAAAGAAAAAATAAATCTCCGTAAGTTAAAAAACAGATCAACGATGTTGTATACCGGATTTAACAAAGCCCCAGGACAAACATGAAAGTGGTTCACATAGATCGGATGACACGTTACAACGCCGAGAGCACAGATGAATCTGTTCGGGATGAACAGAAGTAAGGTGGGGGTAATGTAACGATTATGCCTAACGTTAAACACAACCACATCAGTATCGTCGTTAGTACATGGTGATTAGAGTGATAGGAACAGAGCATGGTGTGGTAAGAATCGATGGTTCAACAACAGAAAAACTAGAGACATCATAACTAGAGGTTATGACAATAGAGGGTTGAGAAAAATCAGGATACCGATAAGATTTGGCGAGGAAGTTAACTTCAATATCATGTGTTGCCGAGGTACAAGGAGCTTACCTAGTTATTTTGTGTTTGGTCCAATGTAAAGACGAAACACACTCTGGTTCAAATGAATTATGACTTACTCTGAAGCAATCAGTGAGAACTATACCTTTTTTTCTCATTTTATTAGAATGTGCGCTCTTACCTTTCATGTTCCAAGAACATTGGTTGGTCGCGGTTTTGAGTGAGACTCAAACTAGACGTAAATCTTCCACTGCCACTGGCATCACGGCTATAGTTTGGATTATAATGTTCTCGGCAATAGCTACATATATTGTTCTTGGTCATGACAAAATCACTTATGTCAATTTTACACACTTATCATCTAAAACAGTCTATATACAGCAAGTGAACCAAACAACATAATTAACATAATAGTTTTGATTGCGACTGGCTCTCAATAATTTAAAATTATTTAAAACAATCAACTTCATTAACGAATTCTAGGTTAGCTCCGTCACGATGATATTTCACAAGTATTCGTAGTAATAAGATTATTAGAGCTAAGAACGAAGTAAAAATAACTGATATTGTAAATTTTTAATTAATTATTGTTTTTAATTCTTATCTTATCTGTTATTCAGTGACTTATATTTATTTGGTTGTATTTCTTTTCATTATGTATGGAGGTAAATTCTCGCGATATCAATTAAAACGGAAATGACGTTTCTAAACAGTTTTTAAATAAAAATAAAATTAGTTTTGAAAAAATAAATACGGTATTATACTATCTGGCTAAAGCACCGTTTTTTTTTACTAAAACAGGCCGACTAAACTAAATTAATGACTATTGGTGTTTTATCATTTAGACACAACGCACGACAGTTCAGTTTCACTAGGTGTCATTATTTTTTGATTAAAAATCTTATCAAATAGGCATTGTTCATTATAATTTTGACGTATGAAGAGTCATATTAGTTTAGAACTTAGAATTGTTGGCACAGTATGCTTTAGTGATATTTGTAATGTAATGATTGACAGTTAATATCAGTCATTACATTTTTTTGTAAATTTATTACAACTGAATATAATTCATCAAGTAACTTTACTTTCATAATTTGACAGTTGTCTGAATCCACTAGGTTTGATTTTGTAGCAGTCCGAATATAACGACTCATCGGTATTCGAAACTGCTACAACAAACAAATTAGTCAAATTCAAATACAAATGAACTTATTTGAACTAAGCGTTCACTAACCCCATCACACATCCAATAGCCGAACCAACTATTAAGTTAACGGGTTGAGATTAACGCATCTTAGTGTACGCCGAACAAACAAACTCACTTATTTTGTCGACACTGGCGGTGACCTTTCGGTTATTCCAGCAATAAATTCCAGAAAGAATTACGTAATTTACTGATTGGTCAATTAACGAAACAATGGTCCGTGTCAACACACCAACACCGATCCATTTTAACATCGACAACAGCTAGGGCACTCTGCTTAAGAAGTTTCCACTGTTAACAGCAGAGCCGAATTACACACTATCGGTCCGACACCACTTGGTTCATCACATCGTCACGGAAGGCCATCTTCCAGTGTCGAGACCACGCAGACTAGATGCATCACAAAGTTTCCCACGCGGAATTCGCACATATAATGGATTTAGGAATTTGTCAAACACCGACATATTCCGTCTCTTGTCTGCGACATATGGTCTAGAAGAGAGATCACGATTGGAGACCATGTGGGGACTATCGGCGATTAAAGACGGTTACGATACCGGATCGCAACTCGATACCCCGCATTCAAAACTACTCCATGGACTTACATGGTTGCAAAGTTTTCTCCAAACTCGATCTCATCAGAGATTATCACCACATTCCCGTAGCACCTGAAGCAGCTTACAAAACAGCCTAATCGGAACATTTGGCCTTTTCGAATAGATCCGAAAGCTATTTGGATTACGAAATGCCGCGCAAACGTTTCAGCGACTTGCCGAGTTTGATGTTAACATTCAATCCATCCGCGTTCAAAATGCGTATGTAGCACATGTACTCTTGACTTCCTTAGCCACAATATCATCCCCAATGGTATTCTGGCTTTTCATGAACTAATTAGTGCCATTAGGAAATTCCCATTGCTCCAACTTCAATTAAGATTCAGCGTATCATCGGCATGGTAAACTACTACCACCGATTCATATCCAAGCTCGCTATTCATACTCAAAGCCATTCACAGCCAACTGGCAGTACTACTACGTAAGCCCAAAACAGCCTAGAACTTCCTTCCGCTTGACGAATGTCATCGGACAGTTCTTCAACAGTTCAACCACAAGTGTTGAGAGCCCCGGGGATTCTTCTCGGAAGATACTCTCGGAGGCCGAAGAGAAATAGTCTGTCTTCGATCGGGAATTACTCGTAATAAATCTAGCAATTAAACACTTCAGATATTTTGTCGAGGGTCAGAACATCACAACGACCACAAACCTCTGATTGGAGCAATTTCCCCCTGGTTGATTCCAACATATTCATTTGGATATTGCAGGATCACTTCCTATATCCAATGGATATATAGTACATACCTGATGGTCAGAAGTGTACTTCATGACTGACTGGCAACTGCCCAAGTGAGTCCAAAATTTTCACGGGGTTAACGAAATTCCTCGGCTCACATCGGATACATATATCGGTTTACCATCCGCAAGCCAATGACGTATGGCCGCACGCTTCCACCGACAGCACAAAGCTGCTCTCAAGGTCCGAGGCAACACAATCCATTGGAGCTCCGAAGTACCAATCGTTCTACTTGGTATTCGAGCATGGGTTAACGAAGATCTGAAGTGCTAACCAGCTAAAATGGTTTCTGGTCAAACCATCAAGCTATCCGGTGACTTTTTCATCGAAAATCTTCTACCATCTCCAAAGGAAATGCACATGGAAATGCCGATGCATTGTCAAGACGGCCATGTTAAGTAGAATCGCTGGTGTATAGAGGCAAAGGAAGACATTATCGACATACGGTGTATGCAAGTACTACCGGATAAGGAGTGGACTGATGAAACGGTCAGGGATGGAGCAGTTCCGTATTTAGCAATAAGCATGCAATTTAAGGAGAAAAGAATTCGTCCTCTTTGGAGCGAAATTGCAGATAAGAGTCTTACAGTAAAGGCTTACTGGGTACAATAGGACAGCTTCCAAATTGAGAACGGATGCTTAAAGCGAATATGGGAAGTACGGACGGCAATGTGAAACAATCAGTAAAAGTGGTGTCTAAGTCTAAAATTATCGAAGTATTAAAGGAGTTTCACGGGGATGGGAGGGGGGGAGGGTGCAAGTGGGGGTCACCTAGGAATTAATAAAACACTAGCCAAACTACGTCAACGCTTCTACTAGTCAGGATGTAGACAATCTGTACTAGAGTGGTGTAATGGAATATTTTAGCAAAGGGCCAGATGTGTAACCCATATGCCCAATCAGGAGGCAACAACGATAGCTAACCTCGTGGTCAATAATTGGATTTGTCGTTTTGGAGTACCGATAGAGATTCACACGGACCAAGGAAGGAGATTCACATGGACCAATTAAGAAATTTTGAGTCAGTTGTATTTCAGGAAGTCTGTCAGCTGCTCGGTATAAATAAAAAACAAACAACACCTTTGTATCAACAGTCGGATGGTATGGTGGAGAGATTCTGAGAATGGGACATTGGAAAAATATTTGACAAAGTACGTGGATAATAATCAGCTCAACTGGGATCGACATAATCCGATGTTCCTGATGGCACATAGATCAGTAGTACAACAGGATTGATACCAGCGAAAGTCCTTTTCGGAAATAATCTGCGATCACCTGGAGATCTAAAGTTTGAACCTATTCCATCATCAGCTCACTGTGGGTAGTATCAAGTTACTGAATGAAGGCTCGATATAACACATGAGCAAATAACAAAGGTTTCGAAGAAGGAGATTTCCGGATTAAGAAAAGACAACGAGGAAAGCTCAAGGTGGTGTACTTAGAGCGATTAGCACTCTACAGAGTAGGTGAGTTGGATCCTGTTTGGGACGAATCAGGATTCATTAGGCGGTAATGTTACGATTGTGAGATAAGATTTCTTTGCTCTATAAGTACTTTCAGTCAGTTTGAAACAATTTCGAAGTCACTAGAAGAAGCGGAATTGGTATAGATAAGATTTTCTAATAGCCGGTGGCCTGTCCAATTTTTAAAACATTATTTGTCTCCTACTTTCCACTGCCTGGGTACATATTTTTTTAAAGCTGCATTGATAATGTGTTAGTTTGTTCTGCTTTTAGATTGTTGATTTCATAGTTTTTAGTTCTTTCAGGCCTTACATATACTTAGCATCATTTCTTCCAGCTATATGGTAAACATTTTCATAACCGGTTTGTCTGCGTGGCGTTTGGAACGTGTCTTCAGATATACCTCAAATGTGCTGCGTGAAAAGTTTCCAGTTTATTTTAGTTCTGATGGATATTCTTTTTCTACTACGGTCTCACTAATAATAGTTTTCACTAATTCATCGTTTTCTAATTAGTTGTAACCTTCCTATTAGGGAGTCATTTTCCCGAACTGTTTTCCATGCTGAACTTATCACGATAATGGACGCCGCATCCTGACTGAGGTATAATGTAATATCTATCACTATTTTACGGAGAGGCAGGCTGCAATAAATTAAAACGGTACGATCGGTTGTCCTTTGTGAAACATAGGTCAGTGTGTCCTTATGCGAATTACACAAAATTCAGTTCCATAAAAACAAGACTCTAACATAATAAATAAATTCGATTTTATTAATTAAACCCGTCCTCAATTAAATTATATTTTATCCTAGTTTTAAAGCTATTTTGAAAGCACTGCTGCTTAACGTCGGCACACAGCGTTTTAGATCCACAACACCCAATTGTAACACGATCCATTTTCTCAAAACACGAATTAAAATATTTAAAAAGATTTTTCCAATTTGGTCTGCCGCAATATGCGCGACTCGCTAAGAATGAACCTAGCCCTGTAACATCTTCATACGGGCCAGTTTTAAATAGCTGAATGTTTAAACGATCGGGCCAATTAGAATTCCAAAACGATTCGTTCGTTCGGGTTAGAAATTTTGAAAACACCATAAACGCGTCCGTGTCTCTTGAAATCCAGATTAAGTTTATTTTACTCGGCTGTGGTGTATTCGACTGGATTATGTAATTCAGCAGTGATATAAACGGCGTGATACCTATACCGCCCGCAATAAATATAACATTTTTTTTGCTGGCCAAAATTTCGAGGGCACTCGGAAATGGGCCATCGATCGATAAATTGAATTTCTCGCGGCCAATTGATTTACACAATAAATGATTGGTCCAATCACCACGCACCGCTATCATTACATCGATATTTCGATCGTTTTGTGTGTCACCGTCGGTCGAATTGATCACACTGAATGGATGCCATTCGATTTGTGATATCTCATTACATTTCAGCAGAATATACTGCCCGGGCTTTATTGCATTTTTATAGTTCCTAATATTAAGACTTAGACTAATAAATTTTCGATTGATCACAGACGAATTGACTAGTTTTGTGTTTTGCTTTCGCAGTACGTGGATTAATTTGTCAAAAAAAAATATTCCCAGCGCAATGATGGGATAGATCATCCTCTATAAATAAATAACGTAATGGTTAAACACAAATATAAAACGTGCCATAATGACGACCTATATACTCACACTTTTCGTGTTCGCTGAAAATTTCGGATCTTCCAAACAGGCCACCACTGTTTCATTTCCTGAGCACCCTGGCACATGACGTTCGGTATTCGTTTGATATTTGATCACGTTTCTGAAACAAAAATGTCAAATTATTCGAATTAATGAGAACATCTAGACAAGCAAAATTTTACCCCAGCGGGTGTACCATCATCAGTGCGATCATCACTAAAAAACTGTGGTGGAAATAATAAAAAAAATTATAGTGTCGCATTCGAATCGATTCGCGAGAAAATAGCCACATGGCAATGGCAATTGCAATCATTAATAATCCGGTTAATCCGGGAACGGTCCCAAACAATAATCTAAGCACACTATCGTTGGGGCCTCGAGCCCAATTAATTTCACTATAGGTTGCGTTAAATTTTCGCACGAAATTAATTCCATTCGAGACGTGTGCCACAGTATGCACGATCGACATAAGTACAAACATTTGACCCACGATCATATGAGTCCATTTGAATTTCTCTAAATATAATTTCAACAGGCTTTTGGAAATTATGGTTAATACTTGATGGGCTAGTTTATTGGTTAAATTGATAATTAATAGAATTATAATTAGTAGGTTGAAGTAAATTAATGTGGCCGTGGCTCGGGCTATGCATAATCCAGTCTGCGAACAAATATTATAATTTTTTGTTATACAAATCTCTGAGTCCGTTTATGACGGATACTTACGCCTAGCATTTTAGATAAATAATAGTATTCGGGAACATTGTGATAGTGCTGAAACTCTGAACAGAATATGTAAATTGATAGAATGGTCCATGATATCTGAAAATGAATAAAACATTTAGATTCCATGAAGCGTTAATTTTTAGTTTAAATATGCAACATCGATTGACAGAAAACCAACTAATTTATCGACTGTGTCAAAACATGAATCCCCCTTTAAGAAATGTTACCTTACCCTATCAAAACAGTGTGTCATCAGGAGATTAACTTCGGGCATTATGTCAGCGATATTCAAATAGATATAGAAGCGACACTTTACGAACGATCAAACAATTCAATTAGTTTGTTGGAATTGTAAGATGTGGGATATCGATACCACGAATGTCTTAAGGGCTTTTTAAATAGATTTTGGTTTGGATGTGGAGCAGCAAATGGATTTCACAATTTAAACCGGAATCCACGCAGCAGAATGTGTTGATGACGAGGGTGCCACGCTCGGGAGAGAAGCCGAAAGTTCCAGCAACTCCTCAAAACCAGACAAATTTGAGATCCCCAAACAAACACATAAAATACCCAAATATAGCAGATAATCCATATATTTCATCATACACACAGCTCTCACGATTTGTTATCTAAATCAAAAAGACATATTCGTTGTATCAATTTATAAAAACATTTTCAAAATTGATCCACACCCATACGCCAAAATAATCATTGCGTCAACGCCTATGCATGCTGTACTAGATAGCGGTACCTCAGTAAGCGTGTTGAGTAAATATTCTCTTCAGTGTCTTTCTGACGCCAAAATCAAATACAGCTTTAAGACAGCGAACGATAGACGTAAAATTCGATAGAAGGTTACATTTGATTACCCGTCACGTTCGGTTCTCGAACGCGAAAAATTAAGTTCCGCATTGTGCCAAGTCTGGAACCCCCTGTATATCTCGGAATTGATTTCTGGGAGATGTTTAACATTGTCACTACAGCCTTAACGTTATAGTGATTAACGAGACACCGAATTAGACCACCAAAATCACGTGTGATGACTAGGTGTCATCAAACGTTTTCTGGCAAATTCCGCTTGCGGAATCTTCACGTGACAAGACGTATTTTACAGTACCAGTGCGACCGTTCTATCAATTGAGAGTGATGCAATTTTGGCTGTGTAACGCAGCCCAATCAATGTGTCGGCTGATGCATTAAGTAATACTAAACTAGCACGATAGAGGGTTTGTCTATATCTAGACAATTTGCTGATCATCACTGCCACATTGAGGATCACTTTGAGTTGCTAGAGTTGGTGGCAGACTTATTACGGACAGCAGTACTGACAATTAATGTTGAAAAAATCAATTTTGTTTTGAGAGAGATCAGATATTTGGGGTACCTAGGTGAAAAGGGATTAAGACTATAGATCCAAAAAATTAAATTGATATAAAGCTTCCAGCACCGGAAAATGTAAAATAAACCAGAAGATTACTCGGAATGGCCCGCTCGTACCGCCGATTTATATTAAACTTTACAGCGATAACAGCGCCTATAACGAACTACTTAAAGAAAGTCAAGGTTGGTTGGGACAGCAATATTGGCGGTTAAAAAATTCAGACCAAACGTGGAAGGTCATGAATTTACTTTAATCACACACAATAGGACAACGCGACCTAAGTGCGGTAGACTTACACGTTGGAGTTTAAAATTGCAGAGGTACAGATTCTGAATTCAACACTAAAAAGGAAGAGGCAACGTGGTTCCAAATATATGTTATCCCGAATTTATTGTGACATGAAAGAAGGGCAATTATCCAGCATATCGAAATTGCATAGCCTAAATGAATCAGCCGTATCTGAGTTATCTGATCTGTCAGTCTGGAAAGTATGGATTCCTGCTAATATGCGTAACGGCCTACTTGAAAAGGAACACATCGATCCGTTATCATCATATGGTGGTATAAGTAAAACGTTAGAAAAACTACGTAGATTTTATTATTGGCCTGGAATGACACAACTAGTCATAGAATATTGCAAAATGTAACATATACAAAACATCAAAAGCTGCCAATAGAATCATGAAACCGAATCTTGAATTTGACTCGAAAACTGCAGTTTAGTCACCACAGTCAAACCAATCCGAAAGTGTCAATCGTTCAATTATGTCCACTAAAGGTAACAAACACACTCGCTGGGACAAGCACCTACTTGACATATCATCCGCACTTCGCAATGGTGTACACGAAACAGTGAAAAATCCGCCTCTTTACTTGCTGTTCGGGTACCTCAAAATAAATCACGGTGACAATTATAAAATACTAAAACAAGTGATAACGGACGATGAAATAATGATTCTAACAAGATTATCTCTTGTCCATAGTCAAGTTAAGACAGATGCAGAAAAAGGGGTGGACTGCATTAATTCGGAGCTCTTGATATTCGGACGGGATATTTTGTGGAACTGTCTTTTCGACCTTTCTCGATTAGTATGGCGAACCGAAAATGGCCGTGATATGCCCCATCTTCAAGAAGGGAGACTGCGTGAAGTGCAAGAGTGTCCTCTAGCGGAAGGCTTCGTTGGTGACTATCGGGGAGGATTTCGTCTGATTCGATCAGTCACTGACCAATCTATCTAAATATTATGAGCCTTCCATCCTCGTATAACAGGTGTTTCTGGATTTGTGGCAGGCCTATATGACTCGATCAATCGAGAGAGTTTGTGCTCTGCCCTGAAATACCTTTGGTATGCCACCAAAATTGGTACGATTGTGTAGAATGACAGTGACACAGTCCCAATGCTGTGTTAAAGTTGAGAACAGGCAATCGAGAATTTTTGCAGTTAACTCGGGTGTCCGGCAGGGAGATGGTCTGTCCTCGATACATGTTATTCTCATGTTGGAGTTTATCTTTCGTAAAACTAAAACACCTCAGCGGAACATTTTACATCGCCAGTCCAATCAGGTGGTTGAATATGTAGATAACATATGCGTGATTGGACTGAATAGCAACTGAGTGAAGGAAATGCTTGATCCGCTTGTAGAGTGAAAACTTCTATTCTGTAGAGTGAAAGCTTCAATTGGACTCCGGATCTCTGGTTATAGAGACAATGGCACACCAGGTTTTAGTAGTGGCGATTTAATTATATGAGCTCGCTTATCACTCACGATAACAGTGTGGGTGAGGATATTAAAGTGCGGTTGGCGGCGAGCAGTCGTGCTTTGTATTCTCTAAGGCCACTACTAAAATCTAAATACCTGTCAAGTGCCGTGAAGTTGAAGCTTTACAAAGCGTTGATCAGGCTTGTTGTTATGTTTGGCTGTGAAAGTTAAGCGCTGGCGGATGAGTATGAGAGATATCTCCTCATACCCCGTCCTCTGTACAATATTGAGATCAGAGATCTGATGAAGATCTCCAGGGAGTGCGCTGGCTTGGTCATGTTCTGCATGCTGATCCGGAACGTATTGTGCAACGATCTTTGAAAGGAGAACCACCATATGGTAGGTGCAGAGGTCATTGCAGACGACGATAACTCCACGGTGTAGAGAGCGACATGCTTCTTCAGATTGTCTAAGACAGTATGAAAACCAAGCCCAGGATCGAAACCGTTGCCCATAGGATCGAAACCGTTGGAACCAGATTCTTGACACAGTAAGAAGCTAATAATGGCCTTTAAACCCTATATTTGATTATTGATTAAAACATAAAAGAAGTATTTTGCCAATTGTTTTACTCAAAAATTGAGTTTAAATTTTGTTTCAAAGCCAAATTTTATTAAGAAATTAGTTTGAACATTTAAATTTCACGATCTAATATACCTATTTCGTAGTAGATTATGACTCAAAGGTATATAAAATGATCCAAATGTCAAATTTCACTCATAAACTGTTCTAAATTGTACTCAAAAATTCACTCAAAACCTAAAACCACAATATAAAACACTAATCTAAAATCCACTCAAGGTTTAGATTTAGTTTACTCTAGATTTCGCTTTAAATTAACAATTTTTTTTTTTTTTTTTTTTTTTTTTTTTTTTTTTTTTTATTTTATTCTGTTAACCAATTACATACAATATTTAAAACATACATACATATGGTGCATACAATTTAAAATAGAACAAAATATTATAAAGTAAATATGGCTAACAATTATGTTAATCTGTGTCAATAGACAGTGGCGATTAACATGTACAGTTAATAATAAAGTTATAGATTGTATAGTGTGGGGATAATCAATAGTTAAAATGAATACAATTAAATCAATGATAAAACAATTAACAACAAAAAAAAATAGTATTTATGAATTAAAACAAATATGAGATAAGAAACTATTTAGTAAACATAAAACTAATATCACTATTTTCCAGCAACCAGATTTTAAGAGAACTGATAAACTTATTAGTATTTAATAAAATCCGCAAGTACGTGGGCAGACGGTTAAAAAACATAGGCGCGGCAACAAGATAAAACTTACGAAATAATTCAGTATTAAATCTAGGAATCATAAATACGCTGCGATGATTACTGCGCACGTCATGACTAGTAACTAATCTCAATAACCGTTGACCACTTCTTGAATAAAACAATTTTAAAACTCTAAAAATATAAAGGTGCTGAAGTGGTAGTATCTTATGTTCCAAAAAGAGTGGCCAGGCATGGTCGCGACGGCTTTTAAAAGCCATGACACGTAAAATATACTTTTGTAAAATGTACAGAGGTTCCATGGTGCTCATATAAACCCCTCCCCAACATGGTAGCCCATAACTTAAGCGGGATTCAACACACGAATAATAAAAATTCTTCAAAATTATAGGTGGACAAAGTTTGCGTAGTAAATAAATAGCTCGGAGACTACAATTTAGTTGTTCCTTGATTTTCTGGAAGTGTAATTTCCAATTTAAATTGGCATCAAGGTGTACGCCTAAATACTTATATGAAGTAACCGGTTCAATTGCGATACACATATCACTACAATTAGACTGACACGATTCTAAATGATAATAAATTTGAGGAACGTAACTCCGATAAGGATCTCCAAACAAATTAAAAAACATAACTTTGCTTTTCTCGCTCAGTAACATTGAGTGAGCATCAAACCAGGAGCGAAGGACACGCATATCAGAATTAATGTTGGTAGTAATTAAATCTGAATTTGACCCACAGTAGGTTAAAGCAACATCATCAGCAAATGCAATTATTTTACCATTTAGATTTAAAGAGAACAGAGAATTAATATAAATTAGAAATAACAAGGGTCCAAGAACTGAACCCTGCGGTACCCCATATTGGACATTATAGCGAACACTGTACGAGTCATCTACTTTTACAACAAATTTTCTATTGCTTAGGTAAGAACTAAACCATTTCAGGGATACACCTCTAAAACCTATTGATTGTAGTTTAAGCAAGAGTAGTTTATGATCAACCATATCAAATGCTCTCTTAATATCAATAAACAACGCTGCAACACATTTCTTACCATTTAGATTAACGTGGACATCTCCTAGAAAATTTATTAATGCTGTTTCAGTACTCTTCCCAGACCTAAAACCATGTTGATTATTATTTAGTATACTAAATTTCGTTAAGAATAACTCCATGCGAGATTTCATCGCTTTCTCCATAACTTTTAAAATTGTTGGCTGAATTGCAATTGGACGGTAGTTATCAATAATGTCTTTTTTTCCTTTTTTAAATACGGGGACAACAATTGCAGTTTTTAAACTATCAGGAATAGTACCAAGACTGAAACACTGATAATGAAATTTACCAAAATTGGGTTAATATAATTTGCTGAGAGTTTAATCATATCAGAATTAAAACCTAAGTTGTCAAAGCTAATACTGCATTTTAAATTTTTTAGTATCGAAGACACCTCAATATCAACAACAGGACTGATAAAAAAAGACTCTTTAACTTGGTCAACAACGCAGCCGCTATAAGACGACGAAAAATTGTGAGATGCTCTTAGATCATGGACAATACGAGAAAAATAATTAGCGAACTCATTGGCTATTGATATCGAGTCAGAAAGTATAACAGAATCAGCGGATACTAATTTAACAATTCTGTGACATGAATTATTCCCTAAAATATCGTTTACCAAGGACCAAGTCTTCTTACTGTCATTCTTACAATTTATAAATTTATAGCTGTAGAAATTATGTTTATCAGACACAATACCAGCATCAACTTTATTACACAATTTATCAAAATATTTATGAAGTTTAACATTGTATGGATGTCTCTTGCATTTTCTTCCAATTTTCTTCTTCATGTCCATCAAGCACAACAAATTATCAGAAATCCATGGTTTAAGTTTAAGCTTAGAGTTGCGCTTAGTAATACTAATGCAACATGATGCAGCTATATGATTGAAAATCGAACTAGTAACTTCAAGTAACTCTGTAGGGTCACTTATAGAATCCAAATGAGAAAAATCATAGTTTGAAATTTCACTTAAGAATTTTGTTCTATCAAATTTATTATATACGACCTTCTTATTCGCAGTACATCTTGAACAAGTGGCAATATCAAGCTTAACTAAATAGTGGTCAGATATATGAAGATTATGCAGAGAAACTTTAAAATTACTAATATTGCTAGCTCGTACGAAACAATGATCAATACATGTAGCAGTAGTATCGGTAATTCTAGTAGGTGAATCGATTAATGACTGGAATCCAAAAGAAGACATCATAAAAAAGTAATCATCACTCTCTCGAGGCAAATTTAAAATATTTATATTAAAATCACCCACAATAATAACATTTTTATTTTTTAATAGAGATAATAAAACAGTAAACTCAGAAACGAAAATTGATACTGAAATGAATTGGAACCTATATACACAAACAAAGATATATTTAATGTTATCAATTGTTACCGATAATTTAATTATGTCAGCCGAATTCAAGGATATCGATTCATATTCACAGTCCAGATTGCACTCATAAAAGGCACATACACCTCCAGCTCTATAATTGTTATTACAACAACCCACACCAATATATTTAGGAATCTTATAAAATTCAAGTTCGTGATCATAAATCCAAATCTCTGATAGAAATACTATTGACGGAAAATTAGCAAAGGTATTCAAATTGACAATAAGTTTATCAAAGTTCTCGCGTAAGCTTCGAATATTTTGATGTAAAACCGAGAATTCAGAATTATAAAGACCAAGATTATAATTTCCAAAAGTAGATCTAGAATCATTATTTAAAGTGGAATTATTTGTTTGAGAATGAAATAAATTATTTAAGCGACCTTGAATAAAATTACATGAATCATTCATAAAAAAACTTTAATAAATTAACAAAGATTTATTTTTGCGCAATTTCAAGGTCACTCAACGTACCAACAGTAATAATATCTCCGTGTTCTTTCATTCTCAAACAAATTCTACCATTATTATACCATACACGATAACACTTCTTTAGTTTCATCAACTTCCAGGCTTCGGTGAAAATTCTCCTTTTGGCTGCACATAAGCTGTGGTTGATATATATAAGATTGTCAGGTGATAAGCCCAATGATGCTGTAGAAAGATCTTTTCTTCCTTTTTTGGTTCTCATTATTTTGTCCTTAACAGTTTTTCGTACAAATTTCACGTGAATAATGTTACTAGATTTCGTTGATGATTTGCCGTCTTAACTTTATATATAGAATCAATATCACACTCAACAACATTCACATCAAGACATTTATTGAACATGGTAATAACTAATGGTAATAATTCATCATCATTCACTTGTGGTAAACCAATAATATCAATTGCGTTGTTGTAATGATGTTGTTCAACGTTAGATAAACGGATTTGCATATTCTGGTTTTCATTGCGAAGGTAATCATTCTGTTTAGATAGGTACTCCATTTTTTTACACAAATTCTCCTCGAGTACTTTTATTCTATCATACAATATCGAAAACTGGTTTAAAAATTCTTGTCTCATTGTAGAAATTTCGTTCGCTATGTTATCGTTGGGTTGAATCAAATTACTTGAGGTAGTGCATAAATGGGGTGGACTATTGATCGGTGCATTTGGTTTAATATTTCTGCGTTTTTTTATACAGTTTTTACAAAACCAAGACTGCTTCTTTTCCAGCATAAAATCTAAGTCAGCCTTATTAATATTCAAGCATACACCATGATATAACTGAGAACAATCACTGCATTTCATTTTAATGTCTTTCAGCCTATCTACTGTTTGGTTACATACTCCGCAAGACGCCATTTTGCCAATCACAACAAAACTAGATAATATTATGATACTTTTTAATAGAATTAGCTCACGTAACACTATATTATGTTTCTTAGAACACTATTTTGTTATATTTCGATATAATTTTAATAATTCATAAAAATTTGATAAAGCAAGTCACTATATTACGATGCAATGACAATTAAAATGCAATAACACTTATTAATGCATTATGATAGCAGTAAAAATCAAATCAGGTAGTTTATTACACACATTATTAATTCAGTAATAAATTTTATACATTGTATTTCAATGAATTAGCATATTAAATTATTGATTATGAACTTTTGTATAACTAATTAAATAGCAAGCACTTTTATAATTTTTATAGAAAAGTTAGTAGCAAAAATTAAAATTATTTGAGATACTTATAAAAATATGCTTTAGTCTTCAAATTCCACTCATAGAGTGCCGGGAGAATGTTGGAATATGAACTTCTATAACAAGATTATAACTCCAAGCCTAAATCAAGACTTATAACCTAGTTCGAAATAGAATACTAAATCAAAGTTTATAGCGTTTAAGCGATGCTAATCAATGTTATAGCGTTTAAGCTATGAATCAAACTCAAATAAAGTTTATGTTTAAGTTTAAGTTAAAATCATTTCAATATGTAAGACTTAAGTTAGAGTTTAGTACAAATTCAAAATTTTGAATGTTATTTCTAGGCTTGAGTTTGGCTTGATGTTACACCTTCGATTTAGAAATCCAGCTAAGCTAAGGCGTATTAAAATTGACTTAAAACCATATTTCAGGATTTCACTCAAAAACTGTTTTAAATTTTACTCAAAACAAAATTCACTCAAAACAATTCGATTCTGAAATTGTGCACGATTTAAAACCTAATCTTAATTGAACTCAAAACGTACCCAGTGTGAGAGTATATTTACATTTGAGTACTAAAACTTAAAATTTCACTCGCTGTTATATTGTATTTCAGTTTCGCAAGATTGGTGCAAAGGTGCTAAACATAGTGTTAGGATTTAATTTTAAATTTAGTTAAAAACTGTTTTAAAACTTAAGCGTAGGCTTAAGTAAGTTGTATATGATGGCTTGTTGTTGAGTCCAATTTTCCCACCACTAGATTAGTTTCAGTTCTGATTGGACTGGCGATATAAAATGTTGCGCTGAGGTGTTTCAGTTTTACGAAAGATGTAGAGCATCTCCTTGCCGACCACCCGAGTTGACTGCAAAAATTCGCGATAGCCCGTTTTCAACTTTAACACCTTCTTGAAGATAGGGCACATCGCGGTCATTTTCCATTCGTCTGGCATTATTTCGGTTCGCCATACTAATCGAATAAGGTTGAAAAGATAGTTTCACAAAGTACCCCCTCCGAATATCAAGAGCTCCGAAGTAATGCGGCTCACCCCAGCAGCCATTCCACGCGAAATCAGACACCCATCCGGAGGCAAGGTGTCCAATTTTTTTGAAATTCCGGGAGATGGTAGATATAGAGAAAAAAAAAATAATTTGAGTAAAAACTCGGTGGGGTCAAAATACGCGGAGTTCCGTTATAATTTGTTTTTGTCGGAAACATCTTTAAATTCGTGTATCTTAAGTATTCCTTGTCCGATTTTCACGTGTAATAGCTCATTGGAAAGACAATTATATGTACATACTTTCAAGTAAGCGTTTTAAACTTTGGTGTTAATGTACAATATATCTTTTAAATTTCAGTTTTAAATAGTATTTTGCTGAAAAATAGATATGCTCACCCTTTTTTTTTTTTTATTTTTTTATCGTAAAGCACTTACCTTTCAAATAAGCCATCTTTCACGATGGAGACTCAACGCGTTCGAGTTTTATAGATCAAAACGTCATAACAAGTTACGGTGGAATTTAACATTTCAGTACAATTATTAATTCTAAACTACGAAATTCATGTTTTGTAACTTACTTTTACAGTTTTATTCAATAAAGTTAATTTATTTACAAATTATTTTAATTTAAAATTATAAAAACTATCAGAATTGGAAAATCGACGCGCTGTGATGTGGTTGTTATACCATTGGGAACAAAGCACTGATAATCGTGAGTTTCTCTGATGGCTTTTACTGAATCAAATTTTTTTGCTAGTGATCGTGCCACCCTTCTGTACCCTTTGTACAAAATCTAAAAGTAATATTTGATCTTTTTGATCTTCCATGTCACTGTACAGGGTGACATGGAGCTATGCAATGCGCAGGTGGTATACTGTACTTGTGTGAATGGGATGAATGGGTTGAATGAATTAGTGTGAATGTGTGGGTATTGCACCGTGGGCCCTTTAGAGGCATTGAGTGCTGGAGTAAAATCCGCCCAATTTAAAAAAAAAAAAAAAAAATATTTGTTTCATTTTTTGTAGCCCAATCGAAAAGTTGTTGTGCTGTCGTTTTTTGATCAGCGTATGGTCACTGCAGGCTGGCTTTCGTGGCATTTCGTTTCGATTTTTAACTTCCTCTGATATAGAAATGATTAAAAATGTAAAAAAATATGAAATTGTACTATAAAGGTACGGTGAGTTAATGTATCCTAAAAGTTAATTAGTAAATATTTTATTATAGCGGAAGGACGCCATTTTATGTATATACAAACTTGATCGAAAAACTCTTAAATGTATTCGGTTGCTAAAAGTTTTAAATTACATAAAGTATGGTTCTATAAAAAAAAATATTTTTGTTGGGCACAACTTGTACAAAAGCTCGATAGAAGGTCAACATTTCAAACAAATTTCTCTGACAGGGAAATCTTATGCAAGTTCAAAATTATTCAAAAAACAAAATATGCAGTTGCTTTACGTAAAATGTGAATGTAAGCATATTCACTCTTTTTCACGATTGTTACCAATCGACTCTATATTAGTCCTATAATTACTTTTATTTGCTTATTTTAATTTCTTACCTAAAATTTATTTAAATCCAAAACAATAACTTACATAACACAAACGAAAAATTATTTAATCAAAAGTGCTAAAGAGTGTTGGTAAATAAGGTTAAGAAAGCCATTAAAATAATTATGGATAGTGTACCTGGAGTACGTATATTTTGGCCCGGATAAAGGACTGGTATGATGGATGCCTATTCTAAAATGGTTTGAGCGCTGCAGAATTAACTCTAATGAATCCAATTCATGGTATATCTAATTCAGCTACCGGAGTTGGAAGAATTAACCAAACCGAAGTTATTCTGATGAGTGCCATCCAAGCCATTCCACCAGCTCCTCTGCCTTAAGAGAAACGCCGTATTACAAGATCCCAGTCCAAGGCAGCCTGAAAATTAAATTTAGCAGAACCAACATCGGCGATATCATATACATCATTACCGTTATCATTATAGGCAATACATGAAATGCAAATTATGATGGAATTGGGGGTGCCTTCAAACAAAATGCCACGAAACCCTACGCTGATCAAATAACGACAGCACAACAACTTTTCGATTGGACTACAAAAAATTAATCAAACATTACTTTTAGATTTTGTACAAAGGGTACAGAAGGGTGGCACGATCACTAGCAAAAAAATTTGATTCAGTAAAAGCCAACAGAGGAACGCATTACCATTGCTTTGTTCCCAATGGTAACAACCACATCACAGCGCATCGATTTTCCAATTCTGATAGTTTTTATAATTTTAAATTAAAATAATTTGTAAATAAATTAACTTTATTGAATAAAACTGTAAAAGTAAGTACCAAAACATGAATTTCGTAGTTTAGAATTAATAATTGTACTGAAATGTTAAATTCCACCGTAACTTGTTATGACGTTTTGATCTATAAAACTCGAACGCGTTGAGTCTCCATCGTGAAAGATGGCTTATTTGAAAGGTAATTGCTTTACGATAAAAAAATAAAAAAAAAAAAAGGGTGAGCATTTCGATTTTTCAGCAAAATACTATTTAAAACTGAAATTTAAACGATATATTGTACATTAACACCAAAGTTTAAAATGGCGAAAGTTTATGGCGAACGACGCCATATTTTTTATTGTTCTTTTGTCATTTGGAAACTTCATTAGTATACATTTCATCATGGAACGCTACACCCTTGAACAGCGATTGCAAATCGTGCAAATTTTTTATCAAAATAATCGTTCTGTTGCTGCTACTTTAAGCGCATTACGGCCATTTTACGATGAGGCTCACTTTTGGCTAAATGGATCTGTCAACAAGCAAAACATGCGTTACTGGGCAGGAAGCAACCCACACGTGATTCATGAGGCACCGTTGCATCCCGAAAAAGTCACTGTTTGGTGCGGATTACATGCCGGCGGCGTCATTGGGCCATATTTTTTCATCGACGATAACGATCGCCACGTTACTGTTAATGGAAATCGATACCGCGATATGATAAACGATTTTTTTTGGCCGCAATTGAATGGAATGGACTTGGACGACTTTTGGTTTCAACAGGACGGGGCCACATGCCACACAGCACACGATACAATACAGTTGAAAAACCCTATATAATTGTCTTTCCAATGACCTATTACACGTGAAAATCGGACAAGGAATACTTAAGATACACGAATTTAAAGATGTGAACATTTGAGTCTCCGACAAAAACAAATTATAACGGAACTCCGCGTATTTTGACCCCACCGAGTTTTTACTCAAATTATATTTTTTTTCTTCTATATCTACCATCTCCCCGAATTTCAAAAAAATTGGACACCTTGCCCCCGTAAATGTCTTTTTTTTGTCTGATTTCGCGTGGAATGGCTGCCAGGTGAACGGTTTCATTTCAACCTATGCATGGCCCTAGAGGATTCCTCATGGGATGGATCCTCAATCGAAATCTTAATTTTATATATATACATACATATTTACTTGATTTTTTAAATTAACTTAATTAACTGTTTGATCTACCGATCGACCATACTGCCCTAGTGTGCGTGTTGTTTTCTTAATTTATCAAAATTATTATTTGTTCACGGTTACACCGCTAAACTAAATAATCAATAGTTTGAAGGATTTGCTAATATTGAACACACAAAAAATAAATTAATAAATCAAACAATCATTAACTTCCTAAAAGTTTAGTTAATAGCACATTTTTTATGTTTATCATCTATTTCGCGCACTCCATAAAAATAATTTAACACATTTCACCTTTTACAGGTAATAAACATACAACCGTACATCTTCTTACCAAAATAAGATATTTGAAAGTCAAATTTTTCAGTAGACTAAATAAATTCAACATAATTGTACACATGGTTTTGATGAATGAAAGGGGCGCGCGCGTACTTTTACTCGAAATTTATTAACACTTGAAAAGAAACACTTGAATAAACATAAATCACTTAACAATCACTAAACCGTTAGTAGATAGACACGATCATTTCAACGACATAACGCACTATAGATTTTTCAATATGTAGAATTTCTATATACCCGATTTGATCATCATGTAAAATTTGTTGGTGATAAATGATTCATTCATTCTATGAACGCGATCGTCGAGACGTCGACTGACTTTACAAAGAAACTGCAAATCATAAGTCATGTTCATGAATATAATGTTTTGTATAAGTATGTATACGTATATAAGATCATAATAGTCAACGCAATGCGAGTTAGTATCGGTGTATTAAGTTATGTAAAATGAGAAATGAAAGAATATTGAGTTGGAACATAAGTATAAGGCACAAATATGTTTAAAAGTTAAAAGTGACCATATGTTTTGAGTGCAGGTTGTAAGATTTTGTGAACGCGAAGAAATGTAGCGGCTCTCTAGCCAGCGAGTTTCTTCAAGAGCAACGAGTTCCAGCCGATACTCCTTCATGCAAGTGATTGGGCCTTCCACGCTCCTGGTTTCCTAAGTGAATGCACGCTCCACATGCTGATCCTAAATCTCGTGTCCGTGTACTTGAGCGGGTGTCCGGTTTTTTTTTTGGCGGTATCCGATTTACTTTTTGTTGACTTTATAAACAGGTACTTTTTTTATGGATGCCTCCTACGACAAGCAAAGGTGGTAATCTTGGAAAACATGTTTCTTGCAATTTTGGTTTACGAGACATGTGATTGCTCCCTGATCACAGGGGCCGATTCGATGAAAAGGTTTGTGTAAACTTGAGTTCAAAATCTTGGAACAATACCGTTAGCAGCTATCGGTTGTTAACAGAAATTACGCGATTAGATGCTTTGGAGCGGTAATCTTGACCTTGCTAAGGCTCAGAGCACTGGAGTGGGGTGTCCCAAAGTATATAATGAAATATAAATATAAACCCCACGCAAGTTGGTCAAGAGGAATATGTTTCTTGCAAGCGAGATGTTCTATCCTGAAAATAAAATTTTGAATGGGTATGTCTCAAGGTAAACCAGTAAACCTTAACATCCTTTTATGAGATGGAGTAAACTGAACTGATATGGTAAATTTCGTGAATTAACGTCGGTCCTATTATGCCCGTGCGCACTAGTTGATAACATATCTAAGGGAGGTGGTTCTGAGACAATATGTCCAACAGTTTGTGGCTTAGGTAAATTAAATAAATGAAAGAATGCTGATCTTGCACATTAACACTTGGAGTATAAATGGGAAATTGTGGATTTTGCATTTGTCTATATGGGAGGCTCATCGGACGAAACTGATGGCTCCCTTTGGAATGTTTTTCGTCATCACTGGCTTGGTAGCTTTAGGTGTCGATGAAACGTCTTCCTTACAATTTTCTGTCTGTCGCGTAATGATCACTTCAGACAAATCAAGAGGATCAATCGCTTAGAAATGGTATGGATGCATTGAGAGGTGGAACTGTATCTGACCTCAGTTTTACACAAAACTCTAAAAACCACATCGCAAGTTTTAAAAATGTTTGTTGTAGACGTCCTCGTAAATGGTTTACGCTGCGTCTAAATTTTTAACAATATTTTCAATGAACCAGTAAATAACGAATTTCATATTCTACTAGAAATACGTCAATTTCTAAATTTTCTGAACTAATTGCAGTAGTAGCCATTTTTCAGAATTAAGACTTCCGGTTGAGAGTTCTTTACTTGATTGTTTCTGTTTCGGTGAAACCTTAGCTTTTTCCTCCTGTTATACAATTACACTACCACTTCCGGTTGGAAACTGCTCAATTGACTGTTTCAATTCGGGTGATACCTGTGATGATTTACTCATCTTGCGATTATTATTTTTTTTGATACGGTTAGAATCCATCCCGTTTCTCTGTTGAGTTTTTCCTCGTCTGTTTCATACATAAGCTCTATATGCTCATTGGTATCATTTTCTTGCTGTACCTTAGTGATTTCTCAGATGATACTATACATTTACAGCATCTTTTAACTTCTTGTTTTCTCGCTGTATGTTTTTGAGATCTTTGTTTAGATTTAACATTAACTTTTCTATTTCGTAAATGTTATTGCGCAGTTCTGCGTTATCCCTTTCCAAGGTGTTCGCTAATGGTGGTGGTAATCTTGCCACCCTGGGGTTTTCTCTAAATGGGTTAGGTTGCCCAAAAGAGCTTTTAAACAATGATTGGCTCACCACAGAATCCGTTGTGCCAGCCTCGTTAGAGGGTAAAAATCACCTGAATTTCTTGTACTCATTGTTTGTTTTACTGGTTATAGAGCATCAAACACTCAAGTACGAGTTGATAGTGGGTCTGGTTTGAGAAAATAATTTACTAAATTCTCGATAGTCGGCTATAGCGCCGTGTCTCGGTTGCCAGACCCTCGTTAGTTACCTAGCAGGGTGCACCGCGTGCAGGTGAGGAAGACATTTGAGCTGTTTGTAAACCATTTAACTTAAGCCCCCTTTCCCACCCCATACATGATTGGTGACCGAAATAATAATTTGAACGAACGTTGTGCATTGTATATCCTATACCTGTTAAACTGTTTTCGAACGAAAAGCCGGACATACAGAATTGAATTTCTAAAAAGAAATAAATAAGATAGAAGAACCAATGTTTCTTACCCATTAATTGCCGAATTTCGTCTCATTTTTAAACAAATTTATAATTAAAAATAAATAATTACTCTTCGTTATCCATAACTCAACATAATATTTGTTATTATCAATATTTTACATTTTACAAAAAATCGTTGTATTAAAAACTAATTAGATTAACCAAGATTACGTATAGTTGTTGGGGATATTGTGGGTAGCGGCGGTGGTGTGGGCAATTGTGTGGTTGTTGAGATCGTAAGGTAACAATCAACGTTACCTGGCCAGTCGCATTCTTGTGTTTCTGGATTGAAATAAAATTGATCTCCACAATCGCCTTCAAAGGCTATGCCATTGAAACACCAAATAAATCCTGAACATGATCTGCGATCACTCACAAGTGATTCATTTGGTAAGCCAACACATAACTCATTAAGCTCATTAACACTTGTAGTAGATGTTGCGGGTAGTGTCGGTGGTGTGGGCGATGTTGTGGTGGTTGTAATCGTACCGTTACAATCAACGTTTGTTGGCCAATCACATTCTTGTGTTTCTGGATTGAAATAAAATTGATCTCCACAATCGCCTTCAAGGGCTAATCCATTCCAACACCAAATAAATCCTGAACATGATCTGGGATCACTCACAAGTGATTTATTTGGTACGCCAACACATAATTCATTAAGCTCATTAGCACTTGTAGTAGATGTTGTGGGTAGTGTCGAAGTTGTGGGCGATGTTGTGGTGGTTGTAATCGTACCGTTACAATCAACGTTTGTTGGCCAATCACATTCTTGTATTTCTGGGTTGAAATAAAATTGATCTCCACAATCGCCTTCAAGGGCTAATCCATTCCAACACCAAATAAATCCTGAACATGATCTGGGATCACTTACAAGTGATATTCGGTACGCCAACACATAATTCATTAAGATCAATGGCACTTGTACCACATACTATTATTAGTATTAAACAAAAACTATTTAATTTATTTAACATTTTACTTCTATTTTTTATGAATGTCAATTAACTTTATTGTTGCTCGATTGAGTGTTAAAAACCAATTGATAATTGATTGCGTGGTTCTAATCATTTTATGGGTTCTCGAAATATTGATAGCAAAATTTAAACATATTTTTGTAAAATTATCTTGATCCCTATTCTTGCGATACCAAATTGGTATAGACCTAAGCAATGAAGATCAAAATTCGGGATAGGATAGTAACTCATACATTAAATATATCGTTCGGCTGCTAAACTTAAAGCCAATCAAATTCCTACACAGATAAGCCCACTCAGTAACCAAAGTTTAATTAAATATTTTTAATTATTAATAGTTTTTTTGGTTAAATGAAGATAAGATTCCCCAGTCCAATTAATTTGAATGACTTGAATTGATTTTTTGAACTACGATCGGACGTTGTTCTTCTATATATTAGCAGATTAGCAGTTTTATTTTTCCGCACGTCGTGTGAATTGCGATAAGACATTCAGCAGTCATGGATAAATTGGGAAACTGATATGATTTTTCATGAAGTTTTATTGAAGCGCTTGTTAACGAAAAACTGGCCAAAATTCTATAGACAATGGAATCTGTTACGACATATATGTAAATTGACGTAATAAATGAAATTGGCAAATTGCCAATGATTACGTCTCAGAATTCTCTCGGATAAATACACGCATACCTGGACAATTTTAATGCAACGACGCATTATGGTAATATTGAGATAAAGTGAAATAGCAAAACGCTCCAAAGTGAGCCAGAGAGATTGTATAGAGCTGAAAGTGCCGAAAACAAAGTGGTCTTAATTTATTCTTAAATAAATTGTGTGGTTTGGAATTTTGCAATACATAATGAGGAAGAACATTAAATCCTCCACATTTCAACAGCTATAAGAGAAGAGTTGAAGCGTCGACGATTGCCAACGAATGGCAATAAGACAGAGCTATATTTAAGGCTTCAAAATGCGATTTAACATGACCAAGAGGACATCAGTATTGAAGGTAGAGACCTCGTAGCATCTTGACCACTATCACCGGCAGACACAACAATCGAGCCAACAATTTGATCAGCTAAATACTAAAGTTGATCCAAAATATGCAAATCAAGGCAACAATTTGTACAGCAAAATGCCAAATGTTATCAGGTAAATACGAAATTTGATCAGCTAAACTCTGAAATGAAACAGCAAAATGCGAAGTTGGATCAGTAAATGCAACAATAAAATAGAAAGCTGGAGGAATTGGGGGCAGACATGGAAAACGCTCCGAAATGGCGAAACTCCCATCGAAAACTTTAAGTTGCAATTTCAAGCAGCTGTGCAACATAACTGAAGGGGGGAACAGGAACAGCTTAATGCCTTAATTTTGGCACTAATAGGTAAGGCAGCTGGTGTACAGACAGTACCTGGATTAGAGATGAGTAGTGAAAGAGTTTTGAAGGAGTTGGACTTAAGATATCCCTGAAAATGTGGAACGAGAAATAACCAAGCTATAGTGCGCCAAACTTATTGTAAAGTTCTGAGTGAAGTCTTAAATGAATTGATAGTGGATGCATTCATTAACGCCATAAGAGACGACCAGCTGAAGCTTCACTTGAGGACAACAACAAAATGATCGGCGTTAGAATACGAGGCAGCTAGAGCCAGCCTAACCTCTGATTCCGTTAAACTGCGAAAGCTCGAGATAGAAGATATAACGCAGATAGAGGCGATGATAGAAGGAAAGACAAGACGATCAGCACAAAGCTTCCAGAACAACGGCGTAAGAGATCTCGCTCCCAGTGTAGATGTTTTATATGTCAACAACCTAGGCAGTATATCAGAGAGTGTAAATAATCACCTGCTGGGCAAACCGGGCAGATTGCGACAGATAAGATCGCAGCAGGGAGATAATGAGGCAGATGGCTTAATTCGCCTTATGGGTATAGGGATCAGGAAAACTAAGTGCGACCAACTTTGTGGGACGAAAGCTGGTGAAAGACGGAGCCAAGGTCACTGTTCTAGTTTGTCAACTTGGGAAGGACTGCAACAGCTTAGTTGACAATGGTGCATTAGAAACGACCTGATATGGTGCCAGCAGTGAAAGAAAAGTGTTCCCTATTAATTACCGTCGGAGGCATGCGGTTTGAACATTGGTTTATTGTTGCCGGCAATGCATGTTAGGGCTAGATTTCATGTCAGAGCAGCAAATGTCACTGGATCTAATGAACCAAGTATTGAAATCGTGCAATGTGGAGGTACTCTTGCAAATGGACTAGGATGGATAGTGGCGAGTTATCAACGGTGACCATGGGGGATAGCACGCTAGGAATGGTGGAGCCAACGAAAATTGTAAGAGATGGTCTATTATGTAGGAGAACCCTGGTAAAACTCATGCCAAAAATAAGTCCAACAGTAAGCGTGATAAAGGAAGGGGATCTAATTGGCAAAGCCGGGTGGCGGAGGTCAATTTCATCACAAATTGCGTACCGGAAGAACAACGTAATAAGGCGTTACATACAGCAAGGAAGCGAATAATTCGGTCTCTATGTGATCAACTCGTGGGAATAGAGCAGTTCATGGCGAAGACGTTGGCCAATCCTTCCAGCATTTTGATTGCCGCTTCAATCAAAATGCTGGAAGGATTGGCCAACATGTCTGCAATGAACGCTGACGACATGGGAAAAACTGATATAATGTAACATCCGGAATACCGGAAATGCTATTCCAATTAGATAAGACAAGCGCCAAGAATATTACCGCTAGCTAAGCAAGAAGAGGCCAAACTATTGGCTAAGATAATGGAGCACAATGGAATAATCGAGAAGACTGGCAGCCCGTGGAGCTCGCCAGTGGTGATTGTTCAAAAGAAAGACGGTTCGATGATGTTTTGTGTCGACTACCGCAAGCTGAACGATGTAACTAAAAAAGATAGCTACCCATTGCCACGTATCGATGACACCTTGGACACGTAATCAGGAGCCACAGGAGGACATCTTCAGAACGCCAGAACTCAAAAGTGGGTATTGGCAGGTAGCAATACATGAGGATGACAAAGAGAAAACCGCCTTTACTGTAGGAAATGACCTGTACCAATTTTCAGAATTTTAATTAATTTTTTCAACAAGTCCTACAAACAATCAAAGCTGCCGGATTGAAGTTGAACACGTCAAAATGTGGTATGTTCAAGAACAAAATCCACTATCTGGGCCTCATTGTGTTGAGTCAAAGGATGCGAACTGATCCAAAGAAACTTTCTACTACTTTCTAAAAGTGGGGCATTTCAATAAAATAGAAACATACACGAGCTAATTAGTTTTCTAGGACTATATGTTCTCACTATCGATGATTTGTATCGAACTTCGCGGATCAGAGTAGATTCCGAAGATCACTGGACCAGAGAGCAATTGGCGGAAGACCAACGACACGATGATTCCATCGCTCCGATGATCAAATAAATAAAGAGAGGTACCAGACTGCAATGGCGTGAAATTGCGACGGAAGGTGCAACCGTAAAAAGTTATTGGGCTCAGCGGAAGTTATTGAAATTCGTGAATAGGTTGCTGATCAGACTTTGGGAATAGACCGACTACAACAACACCAAACAACAGATCGTGCTACCAGAAAGGCGGATAAGAGAAGTCCTGCAGGAAATTCACAATAGCAAATGAGCGGATTGGTAAAGTGTGTGAAGTTATCCCAGGATTCCATCCCAGAAAAATTAAAAATGTTCATCAGGCAATACTATTCTCATCCCATCCCAGGATTTTAAAAATCATCCCAAAATTTGATATTATCATTTTAAAAATTTGCAAACGATGTGTTAGCTTATATATTCTTGCCGTTAAAAGTAATTGGCATAATAGGCTCAGAAGCTCATATGAATATGGCCCCATACATAAAATTAGGAGTTTAACTACTGGCTCTCGAGAACCATGAGTGCCGGAAAAAGTTTTCTTTGTTTTCGACTTGACATGATGTCCACTTGCTGTGATCAATCGTTCAACACCAGCCGTATGTTGTAATTTGCGCAATTAGCTCAAAAACCGCATCATATCTTCTGAGTATTCTGCTTATTAACTCCAAAGTGATAATGGCCCTCATCACTGAGATGATTTTTCGATTAAAATCCGGATCATTTTGATGCATTTGAAGGACCCAATCAGCGAAGATACGACGTTTATGGTTATCGACCGGCTTGAGTTCTTGTGTTAACTGAACTTTAAAAGCCTTAAGGCATAAGTCTTTATGCAAAATACGGGGTGATGTCGTTTGTGGAATGTCTATAATTCCAAAGATCGACGAGGAATCGACAAACCTGGGTTTTCTTCAATACTACGGGCTACAGCAGCAATATTATCAGTTGTTCTTTAGCGAGGTATACGGTTTTGATTCTTCACTTTACTAACTTGTCCCAACAGCTCAAATTTTTACACCAGCTTCACTATTGTCGGCAAAGAAGGTGCTTAACGACGACCAAAATGTGTTTTAGTTTTGCGAACTGTGACTGCAAAATGTTCACCATTTTTGTGGTGAATTTTAACAATTTCAATGCGTTGTTGAAGCGCGGTGTATCGTACCATTTTTAGTAGTGGCGTAGTATTACTTGTCAAATGCCAAAAGATGACAGCTTCAAAATTAACAGCTGCCCAATTAGCAGGCTATTCAAAATGAAACCGCTTATTGGAAAACTCTTTATATAGGTTTATAATAAGTCTCTTCCATCATTCCGGCAACGTGATAAGAACGTCTGTGTGATTTCAAGTAAAACAATAAATAGTTTTAAAAATTTTATTAAAATCTAAATAATAAATAATAGCGACTTAAATACTATAAAAACAATTGATTTTGTTCAAATAAAAAATAGTTGATTAATTTTATTGCACATAAATAACGAGTATATGTAATTGCTAATATTGTCTAACACTAGGTACTTAGTAAAAAAAAATATTTTTTATATAGAAAATTTGTATTTCCAATCACAATAGAAAATTTGCTCTCTCTCTCTCTGCCAAGAGCATAAAAACATACAAATACATATTATGTATACATATATAGATTCTGGGCACTCGGTTGATAAGCATCGGACAGACATGAATTCTAAGAAGTGGTTAAAATGTACAAGATTACGATATGATACAAGATTATGATATGATGAAATGAAGTTATTAATTAATGACATTTGACAAATGATCATTATAGTAAAACATGATTTTAATTGAAGATCATGATCAGTTTACTTAATTCGTGAATCGTGATACGCGGACCAATATTTTTGATTAACCAAGGCAATTCTTTTATGACCGTCTATAAACGGTCAAAAATGATTTTGAACAAACTTTATCTAATGATTTAAAAGCGTTTAAAAAAATATCAATTTCTCATCTCTGTCTATTATAGAATTTTAGCCCTTTGATCTCTTTTTTGAAATTGATTTTGCGTTTAAAACAAATGGATTAAGAAAAAAATTAGGGCGTTGATTTTATTTCTTTAGTTTTCAATGCTGATAAAAATAACAAAGTGACTTAAATTTGTACTATTATAACATTTTCAGAGCATATTTTCCAAACAAATAAAACAAATAATAAAAAACTTGGGGCTTTAACTATATCATCATGAAATGAAAACAACGCCCTATTTTTTTTTTATCATGGTTCAATTTTCATTTTTTTACTCTGTATTTGAATGTAACTGTATTATTGCCAATTCACATAACAGTTTCTTAATTTTCTTCTTAATTATAAAAAATTATAAAAACAGGAGGCTCTAATTAATTCCATAAATATGGATCCGGAAAACGAAGCACGTCACTGAAATTAAAATCAAATCGAATCGACTAACTAAACAAGTTTGTTAGTTGTTTCATATTGAAAATTGAGTTGGAATAAGCACTAAATTGATTATGGATTGAAGCCCGAGAAATATAATTAGCTCTTAGACTGGCTTGTTTAGAAAAACGCGGTTTTGTACGAAAATGTAAAGCACACATCTCCACTATACCCAACGTACTAAAAAAGAAGGGTAAGCATAAAAGCCTTATAATTACTATCTACAACTCTCTTTCTTAGTAAGCGAAGCTCAATTTCGGGCTATCCCCTAAGATTCTTCCGCAGAATAATTGGACGTAAAACTGAACGTTCAACATCGAAAGAAAACTAATTTTCAATATATTCAAAGATTGACTAAATAATGAGAGAAACCATAACCAGAACATAATATCTTATATTTTTAGTGATGATCATGATCGCTTGTCAAATCAAGTTTGTAACAGTTTCCCCCACTCTTCTTCGCTTGAAATCTTATTTCACATATTGTTTGCGAATTCGTAATGGAACATGTATCGATGCCTCCAATGACGGGAATAACAGTGTAGAAGTACATCGAATAATTTGAATTCCGAAAGGGAAGTTGAAGTTGATGAACGCAGGAACCACCTGGAAATACAAATTTTCGAACTGTCAAAATTTGATATTTAAATTCTGTCATTGAATATATTTGATTTCCAAGCGAAATTCCGTCGTTTAGTTCAAATATAATCAACGGTCAAATTTTAGGGTCACATCCTGTCAGATAACATTAATTTGATTTCAATTTAATTTAAAATTACTTCCTAGTTTATTCCATACATGTCATTCAAATACGTTTCAATTTCAATTCATAATTGAGTAAACTGATTTTTGCCCTCTCAAACTCATGTATAATCGAGATGCTCGCTCACCAGCCCCCGTACTTATATACTCATATACAAATACTGCGTTTTATAATTAATTGAAGTACGACGATTAAAATGGATGCCGCATCGCATCATATAAATAATCTTGAACTTCCGGCGAATTAGGATCCATCGTATTCAATTTACTTGACCGTGACATTTGATACAAAGTCGGACTTGTACTACAATTGGATAGATTTCGTTCCAATATGGGCGCTTTACTGCGCCCCTTCATACTCTCCTCATGATACTCCAGTTTATTGTTACGATTTTGTCGCCAGCGGCACACCACAAATATTAACACGAATAGCAGCACCGAAATGACAACGATACACGAACTAGCTAGTATTGCTGATTTTATGCCGATCGGTATCGATGATTGCGCGGGCGAATCAATCGTAATTGAATTTTTTCGATAATCGCGACCCGACAATTCTAAATCGAGTATATCGTTAACACGTGACAACGAATTATCCACATCTTCGATTTCGGTGAATATACTATCGTCGAAATCTAATGATCGGGTTGTGGTCGGTTTAAACGTTGGCGCAACATCTTGCACTTCAACAATATTTTTATCCATTTTCATCGATCGGCTCTCTTTGTACACCTCATCGGTTGGTTTGATATCAAAAATCGATGTAAAATAGCTGGCCCCCTGTGAATCGGTTTTAATCTCGTCCGGTTTTACGCTCTTCAACGTGTCCAAATCAAATGCCGGAAATGTTTCGAAAGCCGTTACCACGTCCATTTTGTCCGGTGTCAATTTGTGATTACTCAGCGGTGCCGTTTTATTGAAGAATATCTCGGATAAATGCAGCTGGCTAGATCCCCGGTTTCGGTGTTCGATCAATTCGTCGAGTGTCATATTACGTTGGGACAACACTTTTACGAGGCGGGCACCATTCCGGCGATCCTCCATCAATTCGAGCAGATCGGTACGATCGTCGACACTTTTTATCGAAGTTATATCCGAAAATAGGGACGGATTTATTTCGGTGACATCAATGTCATCGTTCTCGTAATCGACGAACGATCTTTGAGTATGATCTTGACGATGCGAATTTTCCCGGTTCTCGAGTTTCGATCGGTACTGATTGAATAAATTTTCGAGCGGTTCGACAAGATTTTTTAGCTGTTTACGCGGCCGAATTGATGGCTCAACGGTTGTTGGCATTTCTGTCGTTGTTGTCGTCGATGTGGTACTTATTGTAGTGGGGCTCGCCGATGTTGTCGTAACCAGCATACCCTTCGAATTCAACCGAAGTCTCGGCCGTAATGGTTGAAATTTATTATGGGCCGTACTCGTTGAGGGAATTATTGTTGTTACCGCTGGTGTTGGATTAAATTCCATTGTTGTGGTCTCTAAATTATCATTTGTTGTTGTAGTGACGCGTTGCTTAGAAATTTTTTCTTTATAAGTGGTTGGAATCCGATCGTTAATTTTCCGATTTGGGAATAGACTGGACAATCGTTTCGAATTCGAGTTCGATAGATCGGGACGAATCGATGGTATGACCTCTTTAATCGGACGATCAGTTTTTGAGAAATGATCACGTATATTCGGTATGGTTGGTGGTATACGATTAGAACTTTCTATGGCCAAATCATCGTTCTGATCTTCGGTCGATTGTGGTTCATGGGTGGATGTGGCCAAGAGCAGATCGGATTCAGTTGTGGGACGTACCAAATTTGGCAGACGACGAACCATTTCTAATGGTTTTGATACGTATTTGGTTATTTTGGGTTCGTCACTTTGAAGCTTCGTAGGTTGTGTAATGGCAGCAATCGCTACTTGTTTTCCTTTTAGTAAATCGGCCAGCGATAAATTGCGTTGCTGCAGTATTTCGCTTAAGCTTAGGCCATCTGCATTTTTTAAAATATTTTTTAAATCGACAGCCGGTGATGAATCACTGTCCTGTTTTTCTTTTGCTCTCGCCTCAGAATACGGTCGACGATATGATTTGTCGAATTGAGGCTCATTTTGAACATTTTGTTCAGGTGCATAAATTAAAGCGTGCTCATCATGATTTAATACCTCTGGCTCAATTTCCAATAGAACTAATGGCTCACTCGTTAACACGTCAACCGATTTATTCTCCTCACGTTGTGCTTGCAACTGCAATTGTTGTAACCTTTGTTGGTTTGGCCGACGTTTACGTTTTCGTCCAGGTTTCTTCCGCTTCCTGGTTGTCTCGGGCACAAATTGATTTGTAACTGTTTCGTATTGATTATTCGCCGGTGAAAGTGTTGTATACTGTTCCTGTAAATATATATAAAATCAATGTTATGCATAAATAAACAAATCATGGCATGCAATTATGTTAGATTTTAGTGTATGTAGCGCATGCACTTGTGCAATAATAAATTACTGTCGTGCAACACATATATGATGACTGTCGCAAGTAGAACATGAGAGTTTTGAATTCTTACAATTAACAAGACAATCAAAAATGTATCTTTTGGCCTTGCTCAATTCAAAATTGTCGAGTCTAATGGGTTGATGTGAACTTTTGTGTTACCTGCGTGTACATATGTTTATGTAAACAATGAAAATGAAAATGAAAATCCGGAAAGTGAAAATACAATAAAAAAACGTAATTTTTTAAATTGGTTGCACATAAAAACGATTTTAAAGAGGTTGGTACCCAATTTTCGGTCATATAAATAATAGCAATTTGAAGGAATTTACTTTCTGAGATTTTGTTGTTGTTTTCTATTAAGACAACAGTATACAGATAATTATATGAAATGGTGTATCGTGTTTTATTACCGCGAAAGTATAATTTCGATAAATGGAGTGAAACGTTTTAATTAAAAAATATTATTTTTATAATTCATGTAATTGCAGACTATACCTAAATTGTGCCTATAAGTAAAGTTTTGGATTGGTGAAAACTTTTATATAACTCGAAACACTTTACATATGATTGTTTGTAAGCAACATACAGTAACAAAACAAATCCATGATCAAGTATGGTCTGCGTGAATTGTCACATTGGCCAAAAAATTGGCAAATTTTTTTTAACTAAAACTAATTTCGATACCAAATAAAATGTATCCTTCCTGGAAGCTCACTCAAAACAATTACAGATCATTTTTTATCAAATTATGCACAATGAAATATTGGGTTTATTCACGGTGGCGTTTCGAACTATTAATTGCAAAAATTAATAAAATTTGGATATACTGTGTATTGGACAGAAATTCGACCACGTCCTTTCTTGTATTTGGCGCTCGAGCTAAGCTTTACGTTTAACTCATTCAAGACAGAAAAATCATTCCAGAATTTGGACGAACATTGTTCGAATATGTAGTATATAAACCTAGCTACTTCGGCGCTATGTGCATTTTTAACCCCTCACGCCCCCAAATTTGTAATTTCCATATTATCCATGAGGTATGATCCCCAAATCGCAGATTACAGTCGCTACGGACTAACTCTTTGTCGCAGCAATAACATGAATATACATATGAATTCAGCGTTGGTTTCTTGATTTGCAACCGATGTCGTCAATTCGTGACTGATTTCATCCCTGTCAACAATCGGATTTGTACACTCAGGTTTCAAGGGCGTCACTTTAATATCACATTTGTGAACGTTCATGCTCCTACTTAGCAGAAGCCGGAACAAATCAAAGACGCTTTCTATGACGAGCTTCAAACCGTATTGATCAAAATTCCGCAACATGACATTAAAATTGTTTTGGACGGGTTCAATGCTTTGGCAGTGCGGGCAGTACCTATCGTAGTACCATCGGCCCAAACTCCTTGCACCCTACCTCAAACAACAACGTGACGCGCATTACAGAGCAGCTTTGCTCTACAACTTGGTAGTCGCCAGTACATACTTCCCACATAAACGCATCCATAAAGCCACATGGAAATCTAACGACGGGACAACGGTCAACCAAATCGACCACATCCTCTTGTTTAAAACGCATTTTTTCTAGCCTCAATGACATCAGAACCAAACGTGGAGCTAATATCGACTCGGACCACTTCCTGGTAGTAGCTGAATTAAAATTTCACCTCTCTACCACGTACAATCATCGTTTTCAGCATATCACTCGTTGGAACACAGCGACATTGAACAACGAAGTTACCAGGACCGCCTTCGAGACTACTTTTTCGGGAATCTTGGAGGATAAACCACTTCCTGACTCCGTTCAAGAACAGTGGGACATCATCAAAACGGCGGTAACCTATGCCTCAACGTCCACCATAGGCCGAACTCCATCCAGACCTAAAAATCATTGGTTGGACAATGATTGTCTAGGACTTTCATCCGCTTAGCAGCGCTATTCGCAACGAATCCGGTGAATTATTGATGGACACTAAAACCGTCCTCGAAGTGTGGCGGAGATATTTTTCTTTACTTTTAAACAGACTGACACCAACTTTCCGAGCAACAACCTGTCTTACTTAAACGTGATATTCACGTCGAGATGACTCCACCGCCCCCTCCAACATATGACGAAGTGCGAAACGTGATTACGAAGATCAAAAATTAGATTAGATCTGGTGAGGATGGTATCTGGAACAAAATGCTCAAATATGGCGGCAATTATTTGTTTTACCGCATGTTTGAGCTCATATCAATAATTTGGTCTACTGAAGACATCCCAGTAGAGTGGAAGACAGCTCTTATCTATCCGCTTCATAAACAGGGAGACCGGTTAAACTGCAACAACTACCGCGGTATAGCTTTGCTGAATACAGGCTACAAGGTTTTGGCAAAAGTAGTCGCGGCAAAGTTATCAGCATACATCGACAGGATCTTGATCAACAACCGATCAAACTTTCACTATGGGTATGGTGCTAGAAAAATGCTATGAAAAGGACATCTCTGTGATACACAGTCTATTCATAGACTTCCAGCAGGCGTACGACAGCATTAAGAGGAATACGTATAATGAACGTCTTGTCCTATCTGGGGATACCGTTAAAAAGGGTTTCTTTGTGTCAGGTTTTAATGGATGGCTCAATATGTAAGGTTATTTGCACCTAAAGTAAAATTTCGGATGCCTTCGAGATAACATCTGGAGTGAGCAAGGAGATCCGACAGCTCAGATTCTCTTCAACTTATCATTAGAATATGTCATTCGTCAGCTTAATATAGCGCAGCGCAGCTGCCTATATTACAAATTATCCCAGTTATTGCCACGTGGGGATTTTATTTCTGGAGACATAGTGTGAAAAAGTTGCAGAGTTCAAATATATATAGAATCCCCGATCAATGAGCAGAACTCCGTTTCTGTCGACATCGCATCGAGGATTGCAGCAGGCTACCGAGCATTTTACGCCAACATTAAGGTGTTCAAGTTTCCCCACATATTGCGCAAAGTTAAACTGGACATCTTCAAAGCGCTGATAAGGCCAGTATATAGCTCCTTTGGTTGCGAGACTTGGACACTAACAACGCAAAACATCAAAAAACTTACTCAAAAAACAAAATCGGACCATTAAAAAGGCCTTAGAATCGGCACCATAACGAAAGTAGGATTTCACGGGAGACCACCTACCCGGTGGATGGACGACGTCGAGGAAGACCTATTATAACACTCGGTGATCGTGCCTGGCGTTCTCTTGCCGTGGATCGAATTATTTGGAGGAGCATCGTTGAGGCGGCGAAATCCCTCCATGGGATGTAGCGCCAGCGTAAATAAATAAAAATGATCCTCAAAGGGGCTTTATATTTATTTATATGCCCTCTTCGGAGCAAAATTTTTCTATATACAGGGTGTCTGCCGGGAAGGTATACTACTTTAGTTTGCCGCCATTTTGGTAAACGTTAGTCTTGACAGTTCATATTTGGCAGTCGTGAAGTAGGCACGTGGCAAATTTATTATGGAAAAATATTCGATAAACCAACGTGTTTTAATCGTTAAAACATTTTATTAAAATCAATCAATCATCGATTACTGTGACGATGCCAAAACGCACTATTTATCATGTAGTGAATGATTTCGAAGTAAGAGGGTCTGTAGGTGATAGGCCCAAGTATGAGCCACAACGTACTGCAAGATCGGCTGAAAACATTACTGCTGCTCAAGAAAGTGTTCAAAACAATCTATCAACCTCAATTCGACGCCGTGCTCAGGAGCTTGGTCTTCAAAGAACAAGTTTGGCCACAATTTTGCACAAGGATTTGCATTTGTTTCCATTTAAGATTCAGTTGATACAAGAGCTTCTTCCACAAGACCATTTACGCCGCCGTACATATGCCAATAGGATGTTATAGCTCGCCCATGACAACCCCGATTTTCATAAAAAAATCATAATGAGTGGCGAGGCCCATTTTCATTTGAATGGATTTGTGAATAAACAAAATAGTCGGTTCTGGGCAATGAAAAACCCTCAAATTATTCATCAGTCACCTTTACATCCATTAAAAGTGACAGTCTGGTGTGCAATTTGGTCAGGAGGAATCATTGGACCTTACTTCTTTCAAAATGAAAACGGCGTAACGGTAACTGGAATGGGGAGCGATATCGTGACATGATTGAAAACTTTTAACGCCACAACTGCATGCTTTGGGCTTGATTACCATGTGGTATCAACAAGACGGTGCCACATCGCATACAGCCAGGATTACAATGGAATTACTGGGAATAAAACAAAGTAGTATACCTTCCCGGCGGACACCCTGCGTATATATATGTATGTATGAAAGGAAACAGGGTCAACCCGCCATATTGGTCTAGGTGGACCGTGCCCACTCCAATCAATTAATGTCCACACTATTTATTTCACTATATTCAACAAACATTTTAATTATAAAAACATAAATCCATCGGCATAAAACAAATACTAGCCTAAGTCGTACTGTAAATTTAGGCTTGCGAGCTAAACCGTTTGCGCTACGATTAATAATTTATTGTGATAGTATTTATGAATTAGGGTAATTGAAATTGTACAAAAAAATAAAATTTCGATACCAAATTTATATTGACCGTGTCAAGCACTCCCATAGTTTAACACACAAAATATTGTCTAGCACTCATGCAAGACTATTTTTTCATGTGTTTTACTATGTGAGTGCTTGGAGAGGTTGACTAAAATTTGGTATCGAGAAATTTAAATTTGTTTTTTTATTTCTAAGTATTGGTTTATAGAATAAATGATGCTAGTTCATATTTATGTATCGTTCAATAACTATTTGGTCGTTATATAGGTTATGATGATACACGGATTTTTGGTAAATGAACAGAAGTTTTATAAATTATAGACGAGTTTTCAAACGAATTGTAACACGTATACCAACGTGTTAATGAATCGAGGTATGAATTCTTATGTTGCTTTGTTTATGGTCATATTTAGAAAGGTAACTAGGTAGCTAATCCAGAATACCCGAGTGCATCAAACATGTATGTCGTTAGCAATAATAATATATTGTAGCAAAAAGACAGCAGGTACAGTAGTAAAACACCACAGCTTCAAATTTGAAACGTTCTCTATACTTTACACATGGAGGGATTGAAAAGATCGATCGATCTTAGAAGCACGAGCACGAGTAATATGTAACGTATCTTGAACATATACGAGTCAATATTGATTGAAATTCTCATTCGTTCTGAAATTAGAAACGAGAAGGCTTATGAGGAATGGGAAAAAATCAGTTTATTGTTATTAAATCAGATATTTTAAATTGGTTTGAGCTTTGAAATTTTTATTATGCTGCTGTAACTTAAAATAATTTAATTTTCGTTTTCAATCAAATCGATTAGGCGAGACGTAAATACAATACAATTAAATTAAAAATACAATTAAATATCAGTCACTTTAAACTGGGCCTCTCAAATTTATACATTTTTATTTTGGTTTATGTCTTCTCTATCAAATTAGGTGCAAGGTAGCCAATGACCACACCATTCATTTAATCCATCACCATTCAAAATTTAAATTTTTTCTAGAGACCAAATTTTTTGTCGGCTTTGGCATGCGCTAACATAGTAAAACACACGAAAGATTGTCTAGCGTCGATGCAGGACAACTTTTCATGTGTTTTAATATGTGAGTGCTGCGAAAGGTTGATCATATTTGGTATCGATAAATTACAATTACAAAATATTGTTTTGGGTACTGTAGTTTTAAATTGACTGATATGTGATAATTTTAACAACAAATTTTTGTGATTTAAAAAACCTGTATTTTGTATTCATGACTGAGTAAATGGTAATGTGCTTTGCGGAATTTTTTTTATTGTTGTTCCGTAAGGATAAAATTATTTAATTTTTAAAAATCGAGCTTTCGAATTTTGTAATTCGATTCAATTTTCAAATTCAGAGGTTTCGCTTCAATTTAATAATCAGCAGCCTCCCTGATCTCGAAAACTGTAAAGTGCAAGATATATCACGCTAAGTAAGTAGCACTAACTGGTTCAAATATAGGTAATAGGGATGTAAGATCCTGTGGTATCACAATAGACCATCACCGGTCTAAGTGTGACGTAGCAGCCACTCTTAATCAACCTTACCTAACCTATGTGGTGCGGTATGGGTATTGAACATGGTGGTTAAATATTTTAATCTGATTTTATTGATGACTTTATTGTTGAATTTGTCAATCGTGTTTTTACTGAATCCATTCTTTATTGCTATAAATGTGATTAGGTGGAGTTCATTCGTGTACTCACTATTGTCCATCGGTATGGTGTTGAGTCTATTTAGCATGTGGTTATATGCGGTAAATTTATATTGTGGAGAATGATTGGAGTAGTTGTGAATAGGATGATCCGTTTGTGTGGGTTTCCGGTATCTTTTGAAATTGTGTGTTTGATTAAAGTTTTTAATCGAGGAAATTGATGGATTTCCCCGTTTCGATATATTTATGTAAATTTCCAAGTTGCCTTTCAGGTCCTTTGAAGAGAATCAAAATCTCATCGACGTACCGATGCCAATATATGATGTTGTTTTTATATTTGTTGTTACTCGAATATATATATGTATATGTTTTCTCAAAATGGTTTAGAAATATATTTGCTAACGCGCCTGATAGCGGGCTACCCATTGGTAATCCATCTTTTTGAAAGTAATATTTGTTTTCATGTTGGAAATAGTTTTGCTGTGTTATGGTTCTTAATAAACAAATTACATCTGATACTGTGTTTGTATCAATTTGGTTAAGTGTCAGCAAATCCTGTGTTATGCATATTGTTGTTTCGACAGTTATGTTTGTATATACATATTTGATACATCAAATGACGCAAACTTTGCTGCGAATAGAATTTTGACTGGTCTGATTTTATCCACTAATTCATGATTGTTTCGAACAGATGTATCATTTTGTAATATTAAATGTTTTGTTGACCAAATGTTGAGGAATTTTGTAATTTTGTATGTTGGAGTGGTCGTGTAGTTTCTTAAAGGACGGATTGGAGTATTGGTTTTATGTAGTTTTATCAATCTGGTTATGGTGGGTGCTGTTGGTTTTACCACTTTGTTGAAGTAAATTTGATGTTTGTTGAGAAAGTTGGATGATTGATTTATGATCTGGTTTATTGATTTTAAATATATCTCGGTAGGGTTGTTTTTACTTTGGTTAATGACGGTGGTATTTCCTTTGTCAGCTTTTGTAATCAGTGCATTGTTTTTTATATATTCATGGCTTTATTGGTTGGTTTTATATAATGTTTTATAGCTTTCGGTATGGTCGTCTTATTACACACAAGTATTCTGATGTCGTCTTGGTGATGTGTACTTGTTCTTAGGATTGCATTTTCAATCTCTAGTAAATGTGTTTGTTGTTATTTTTTTATTGTTCGTTATTGTTCGTTTTTCTAAGAAGCATGCTTCGATCTCATTAAAGTTGATGTTGGTCAGAGGATCTATTATGAAATATATCCGAGTCGGATTTTTCCGTTAACGGATAAATCCGTGCTATTATGAAACTAAAACGCAAAATCGAATCGGATTTTTCCGAATGCATAAGGCAAAATCCGGGTGATATGTAGTTGACGTATTTTCTTTTCGATTGATCGTATTTTAACATTTCTTAACATTCACAAGTAAAAAGTTATCACAATTTCAAAAATAATATATTTTAAAAAAATAAAATACTAATTAATAAATAATTGATAAAATCCAACAATGAACATGTAACTTTTATTATTAGAAATAAGAATACATTTTTTTAATGCAACGGATTTAATAATGCGAATTTGTTATTCAGGACGACCAACGTCAATCAATTAGAAATTTTAATTTCTTTTATGGAAAAAAACGAGGGGATAGCTAAAAATTGTTTAAATGCTCCTCAGTACAAGGAGACGGTAAATAAATTATGGGACGACGTTGTTATCCAGCGTAACGGCGAAGGCCCTCCATCAAAAACTATAGCTGGTTGGTAAAAAGTGAGGTTAAGAAACATTTATTTTAATTCAAAATATCTATATCAATATCAAAAGGATTTGATTCAGAGCGCAAACGCTTTCTCTGTATAGACATTGGTGTCACTTCATTTTCAGAATCCTCATCACTTAAAGGAACGAAATATCCAATACTATCCATTGATTAAATTCAAAACAAACAATGAAATTAATTCAAACAAAATATTATATTTTTTAATTAAAGATGCTAAATTTTATATTAAATATTTTCAACACACGGTACTCAATAAGATGCTTTAAAAATAAAATGAATAAACAAAATCTAGCAAACTATTTTAAATAAAATTCTAACCTCAAATTAATAAAAAAAAATATGTTACTAACTTCAGATTTATTTATGTATAAATCCGATAATACAAGTTTCATAATTACGAAAAAATCCGACTCGGATATATTTCATAATAGACCCCCAGGTTTTCTATGCGTTTATAGAATTGATGTGTTATATGGTCTTCGTCTTTTGAGAATTATTAGTTTTCGTGATGTACAGCGCCTTTTTATACTCATGGATTTTTCCGTTACTGTTTCGACTTGTTGTAATATGTTATTATATTCCAAAGGATGTAAAGCTGGTTAGCATTAATTGTGCATTGTAAATACGTAATATTATATTATCAATAGTTTTGTATTGATTTTGGATGGTTTTAGACAGCCACATTCTTTCACATTTCCGTAATGCCCTTAATATTGGGCAGTTGATGATTTATTTCGCACGATCACTTTTATAAAATTGGGTGTTATATTTAAACGTTTGCATGAGCGATTAAAATGTAGGTTGATTTTAAACAAGAATATTATAGATATCGGGTGCAATGCATTCTTTCAACCGCAATAATTATATAACCACAAAATTATTTATTTTTTAAGCGATTTACTATCGGAGTAGCAGAATTATGAAATTTTTGTCAAGATAAGCTAACATAGAATATCAAAAGATTTTAGGATATTGTTAATTAAGGTGGGTATCTCTAATCTATTGAGAGAATAATTAAAATGTTTGAACCTCTCAAGTCGTACTTTCTCAGTATCGTTAAATGCCCAAAAACCTTAAAGAATTAATATTGTATTTTGTGCATTGACTATGCTACAATATTTCACGTTACTGTAAAAAAATAGAAAATGATAATAATTGAGGATAAATTAAAAACCGCAGAAGAAAGCAACCCACAAATAAGAAACAAATTTATGAACGAAGTACAAATCTTACTGAACTTTTTAATAGCCTCATCATTTTCCATTGGACTATCCTCGATAACATAATTATAATGTGGAAGATGTAGTGGAAACCATAAAAAATTTAAACGATAATTTTAAAATAGAAATCAATGACAACGAGTTGTTTGAAGAAATTTGGCGAGTACTGCACAAATGGAATAAGGCACAATTGAAATGAAGAAGAAGCAGATCCGTAATCGTTTGATGCAAGTATTCGCCCATTTTAAACAAAAACACATAGATTGCAAAAACTTAAACCTGTTGGTTGAAGCCGCCTTATGTTTACCCGGAACTAATGCTAGTATGGAGAGAGATTTTTCAAATGAGTACATTCTCACCCGTTTAAATGGTAACATATAATTTGAGAGATTATAATTGCTCATCGTTTGCAGAATTATTGGAAAAAGAAGAAACATTATTAAAAGAAATACATTTGGTCGAAAAATATAGTAGTAGTAAGCAAATCATAAAAATTAAGGAATGTTTTCAAATTTATTGAATTCCTTTATCTTTTTAATTTTATTTATTGTTTAAATTAGTTTTTTTTTTATTTGATTAATTAGAACAATGGATTTCTTCATTAGAATAAATTACAATAAGGTAACAAAAAAAAATGTTCCATTCATAAACATACTTTGGCACCCATTAAAGTGATGATTCTATGTTTTCATAAACTTCATGCATTCTAAACTTATAATTTTCCCTCAAAGTTAGATCCAAAACTTAAAAGCATATGGAATCCAAATTGATATATTTTGCTAAAAGCCTTTTTATTTATGTACGTCAGTTTGAAAATTATCGTTCATGTCAGTACATGCTGACATGGTGCTATGTAGTGTGCAGATGGATAATCAAAATTACGGACGTCGTTCAACATAGCTTCTAGTAAGTGATAATTCCATATAAAAATAAAAATTGGATCACAAACACCTGTGCTATACATAATGTGAGATGACTATATAGTCATATAGTCATTTTAAGTAATAACATACAAATGTGTAATGATAATGTTGTTTCATGCGACACGTCACACGATTAGAAGTTAAGAATCAAACAACACAACTAAACAAAATCCGCCACTGTCTTTTTAAGTGATCAGACGTAACAAGATAATAAGTTTTACAAACTTTAAATAATTTTTAAACATTTTAATGAAAATCACATTCATCTGTTAACGAAATCACATTCCAATTCTTTATGATTAGATTAGTGCAAAATGCCGCTTGTTTTTATTGTTATTAAAGCTTTCGTCGGTAAGGTAGGTTTTTTGGACTGCAGATTTGAAAGTGGTTGGTGAATGTGCAAAATAGTTACGCCTTATATTAAAGCAACAAGATTTTATCATGATTATGGTTTTCGATCTCAAGCTCGATCTTATGGAAATTACTGAGCTATTAAATTGCTGAATTACGATGAAGATATTTTGTATTAAAAATTTGGTCAAAGTTTAAAATTTTGGAATTTTTTGCAAAAATAATTCGTATACAAAATAAGTGTTAAAAAAGCTCATATGTAAATATTGGGAAAATTGTTTATTGTAGTACCATCGTTAAGTAACAAGTAAAAGCTTTTTAATGAAAATCTAGTGGACTCCCAATATTTTGACCTTGAAGCTTTTTTTCCATAAAATTAATTAAGAAAATTTAAATATATATAACTTGAAAGCTTACGGGTTATATACTACTCAAAGCTTACGGGTTATATAACCGTCCAAGTTTTGAGTAAGTCTAGCACTAACACCGTTTTCGTTATATTGAAAATCTTGAAAGCTGCCACGAAAGGAAAGACTATTTTATAAAATTACAAATGTTTGGAGTTTAAATGTGCTTAAAGGTTATTCAACGTAGTTTTGATTATTTAACTGGATCTTAAAAAGCTTTAAAGTGATTGGCAGTTGATTTTTTTTTTTAAATTTGAACCACCTTCACATATCTTAAAATGTTGATCGGTTGCCAATTAATTATGACATTTTTCATAACTATAAATTATCACTTAAATTGTCAACTCAAACTTGGTTGAATTATAGGAATGAGAAGCTTATTGCCAATAAATAAACATTTTGGACTAAAAGCTTAAAATGGAGTTTATTATAATCATTTTGCAAAATTTTCCAAATCATCTTTGAATTAGTTTGAATGTTCTTGATTTAAAGTTTCATATCTAAATATTATGAGCTTTCAAAAACTTTTTAATCATTTTTTTTGGAACTCCCAAAAAATAAATTTAAAATATTTTTTAGATATTTAAATGAAGCAAAGTAACCTTTTGGCAATATTAAATCAATCTATACATTTTAATAATTAAACTCGCAAAATTTTGACCATGAAGTTTTCTTCATAAAACTTAATTATAATAAACTTGAAGCTCTTTTCGTAGTTTAATACGTTTTATTTGCTAATTACTCAATTATAAAATCTTCGAAAGATTTCAATTTTGTGTGTTTAATGTCAAAAGCTCAGATAATTTCAGTGCCCAAAGCTTGATGCTTATATAACTGTCCAAGTTTTGATTAAGTTAAGCACTAACAGTGTTCTTGTTAGATTGAAAATATTGAAAGCTCCCACGAAAGAGAAGACTATTTCATAAAAGCACGAAAGTTTAGAGTTTAAATGTGCTTAAAGTTTATTCAACGTAGTTTTTGAATTTTTAACTGGAGCTGTAAAAGCTTTAAAGTGATTGGCAGTTGAATATTTTTGTTAAAGTTGGACCAGATAAGCTTTTGCCCAAATGGCAATCCAACTCAATTATATAAAGTTGAACAGAAAAAACAGAAAATTTCAATAAATCAAAATCCGTTATTAAGTTGTTGAACAAAAATCTGAACATCTCACATTGGTCGATTGCCAATTAGTTATGACATTTTTCATAACTATAAACTATCACTTAAATTGTCAACTTAAACTTGGCTGAATTATAAGAATGAGAAGGTTATTGCCAATAAATAAACATTTAGAACTGAATGCTCAAAATGCAGTTTATTATAATCTTTTTGCAAAGTTTTCCAAATTAATTCTTGATTTAAAAGTTTCATATCTAAATATGAGCTTTCAAATACTTTTAAATCAATTTTTTGGAAAGCAAAGCAACCTTTTGGCAAGTTTAAGCCAATCTACAGCTTTTAATAATTTGGATGAATTTATAAAACTTAATTTTTGAAATGGTAAAAAATGGATCGATCTGTAAAGCTCTAGTTAAAAGCGCTCAATACATCATGAAACGCTTTAAGAACTTTACATTTATTTCAATATTTTCAATAAACTGGTTAAGAATGCGACTTTTAAAAAGCCGACAAGCTTTTATACAATCAAAATCTCATATAGAATATTTTGGTGAGCTTATAGCAACCGGATTTTTCAGGAACAATTTCAAAATTTTTAATTGTTCTCAGTTTTGTTGAACGAAACGAATAAGTTTTTTTTAACTTATGCAAGCTTATTTGACAAATTAAGCTACAATTGAAATTTATTTCAAAATTACTCGTTATTGTATTGTGGATGTGGTCGTTAAGTAACGAATAGAACAGTCTAGCATAGTGGAGCAACAGCTTGTTAAAATAGGGCTATTTATGGAAGAAATAAACGAGAATTATACCTAACGCCTGCGATAAACGCAGTACATGTAATTTGCTGTGTTTATCATAAGGTTTTTAGAAAAGTGAGATACTAAGTTTTGTGTATAGTGATGAGGAGGAACCTACCAAGTTTTAATTTAAAGATATACAATATTTATGTACGCGTTTTTGGTTTTAGAAAGATGGTCACCTTAGTTTATTGGAATCTAGAACTTCTGAAAATTGGTTTGAGGAACTTTTAAAATTTCGATTTAATACCGCCCGTATTTAAATTGTTCAATCTTTAGGAAAAAAAATTGAAAAGTAAATGACGTAAGTCGAAATCGATATTCCAAAAAGTAAAATTAAACTTAATTGTCACTAAATATAAAAAAAATGTATACAACTAAAATAAAATAAAAGATACAAAAACAACAACACCATGTTTAATATATGTAGTTTAATATTTAAAGTTATCTGATCAACTTTAATGAGAGACAAAGCCCACAAAAAAGTGAAATCATGGACACTAACCATAAAAATTAATTTTTATAATTTTTGGCTCTGTATATAGAAAGAAACTAGAACTTAATTTGAATAAAATTTCCTAGTGTCTCACAATAATGTAAGTACACAAATATTCTTGAATCCCCAATAAATACAATTCGGTGAATTGACGCTTAGAAACCTAACACACAATATGTAAATCACTTTTAATTTCACAGTCACCCAAAAATCAATAAACCATTTCAAATCATCAACATAATCATAAATTAAAGCCAAATAAATATATATGTAAATTGTAAAAATTCGAACCAAAAATAAAATTTCACTAATTAACGATTAACTATTGATAAAATAGATAAAACAACTGAAGAAGAAATTAACACACGAAAGGTATAATTTCACTGAATTTTTGATTAGTGTTATAAAAGGTAGTCGTCTCACACAACAAAATAAAATTATGTAAAATTTACCTGTATTCCGAAATCTATATTGTCACCGCTCATAAGTAAATCGTCGTCATCACCAGACGGGCCGATGTTAGCGCCATTCAATTGGGCACAACACATACGTATCCAAAACACTGCAGAACATATTATCACAATAGAAAATTTATGCACAATCATATTTCGATTTTCTTCTTAACTTATATGTACGACTGTACGAGTATGCATGTAAATTTTCTCATGTATAAAAAACCAACAATCAAAATCACACAAAAACACAAACTTTCAAAAAATTATTTCCATCATCATAATCAACATAATGTAAAGATTTTATTTTTCTAAATTAATTAATTAATTTTTTTTATTTTAATTTATAATATTATTGCGCACTTAAATTATTACTTATTTTTCACAGTGTTATTGGCATTTTTTTTTTCTTACTTTAATCTAACTTAATTATTCAATTAAGCATTATTTATATTTCTTAAAGAAAACACCGATATACAACATACAATAAAACACTGGAGAATTTGGATTAACAATAAATTGAAAGAGAATTCGTTTTGTTTATAACAAATTTTTACTTTTTATTTTCTTATGTCTTAACGCGTGTTCATCACTTCAATGGTTTGGAGTAAAATGAAAATTATGTTTGGTGTATAAAATTGTTAAGAAGGTGGTGGAAGATAATAGGAATAAAAGTAAAACACATAAAAAATATAAAAAAAAATGTTGTCAGAAATATTTATGTGAGATATAATGATGTTGTGTGGACGGAAAGTATTTGATTTTGGTGCAAATGATTGTAATTTAAGAGCGATTGCTGCTTAAGAGCCATCTTCGAACAACGAGACCACAACGTAACAAAATTTCTGAAAAAAAAATTTCATGTCAAACGCCTTCCTCTTCCTATATCCGTCTGTAATTTTAAATCCTATTCTTTCCAACTCCCTACTATGAATTTGTTTACGTTTTATTTCGAAAATCTAAACAAGATATCATCTAAGTGGAGTAATTGTTTGTTGAAAAGAGCCGTTTTGACGCGTTTATCCAGAGCCGCATTATGGGTAATCTGGGATCTCGCACTGCAAACGTCACAGGTGCTATTTGCTCGGTATAATTCGAATGATGTGACGAATTTCTATAAATCATCGTATTTTCGATTTTAAACTTAAAAATTGAAAAATATCTGTATAATTTGAAATTCAAACATAAAACATTTTTTTTTAAATTGGATTGGAACCCATAAGGATTCCGCACCCAATGTCGGGACGGCCCATGGTGCAAACCCAAGATTCTATCCTATTTAGCAGAAGCGCACCGAAGCCTTAGCAAACTATACAAGTTTGAACCAAGGTATGGAGGACAACTGATTTACTGTTGGAGAAATAAAACAGAACACTTGATCTAATTAAAAACGGCTTTACTCATCCCATCAGTATATTTAATATACATTTTTTGGTGCCGAAACCCGGTATATTCCTACTACAATCAGATAAGTAAAGTCATATTTTTATTTAACGAAATACGAAAATTAAAAACCGCGTGTGTTAAACTAAGTGAATAAAAGTTAATAAAGAACTTTAAGTTAAGTGATAATATAGATTTGTTAAGTGGTTCCAAGAAAATTTAATATGCAAGTATGGACAGGCTAGAAGGACTACGAGATCGAGCACATAATCAAATGCTCCAAATATTAAAGTTTGCTGAACAATTGCCGGATGACGTGACACTTGTAGACATCAATAAGCGCTGATTCGGTGAAACTGAAATTCAATTATTGGAATATCCAACATACAAGCCAATCGTTGACGAGGTGGATCAATTGTATTTTAAGGTGCATTCGTGATTGAAGCAGGCTAGCAGTCAGTTTGAAAAAGATATCCATAGTTACAATCATGAGCTAAACAATACGCTCGAGCAGTTTATTTGACAACAAAAAACGTTCTACGAGGGCGTTAATACTTCACAACACGTTCGACTACCCAAGATCAATATTTAATCGTTTTCTGGTGACCATACAAGTCTTGAACATCCTTTCACGACCTGTTCAACCACACCGTGTATTCAAACCAAAACATAAGCAATGTACACAAGCTGCAAATGTTGAAAGGTCTCCTTTCTGGTGAAGCTGCCGCTCTTATAAAGCATATACCATTCACAGAAAACAACTACAATGAAGCATGGGATAAATTATGCAGTCGGTACAATAAAATGAATCCAATCGTTACATCACTTTTACATACGTTTTTTGAGCATAAACCATGTGCCCAAGCAAACCGACGTGAACTACGCCGTATTTCGGATGCATCCGATGAAATAATTCGTGGACTTCGTGCACTGGTACCAAACGCTGAAACAAGAGATCCGTGGCTCATTCACATAATCATGAGTAAAATTGATAATGAATCAAGACAAATGTGGGCAGCCGAATCTGTTGGTCAAGACTTTCCTACGTTCACGGGTTTACTTGAATTTTTAAATAAGAGATGTGATGCATTAGAAATCTGCGTTGCAACCACCAAAAGAGTTAGTTCAAAACCAACAACAAAATCGTTTGTAACTGCCAATTCAATTTACAAAGACGAATGTATAGCCTGTAGACAGCTACATCCTCTGTTTAGATGTCCCGTATTTAAAAATAAGAATGTGGATGCAAGATCGAAAATAGTGAATGAACACGAGTTATGTTACAACTGCTTAAAAAAAACACATTAGCATGAAATGTTTTTCAAAGTTTACATGTCTCATCTGTAATAAACGCCATCACACATTGCTTCATCCAGATGGGCTTGAAATGCAATCAGTTTCTAATCAGCCTTCAACGAGTCGTGAGAATTTAAACGAATCCTCAATTGATAAAATGAAGCGCAGGGCAGTTTCAATGCAGTATCATTAACGGAGAGCACAATTGAATCGACACAACCACTAACTAGCAAATCACACACCAAAAATCATACTACCAACTGCTGTGGTGTTGTTAAAAACACGTAAAGGAGAACTCCATCCATATCGATCATTATTGGATTCAGGCCCACAATCCTCATTTGTGACCGAATCATGCGCACAACGCATAGGCCTAAAGCGAAGTTACTCTTCCATATACACGGCTTAGCATCAACATCGGCTGGAAAAACCACAGGAAAACTCGATATGACCATTTATTTGCGTATTGACAAACATTATACCATAAACGTAATGGCTCATATCATCGGTAATATTACCAATTTATTACCAACGACCGCAATTGAATTTCACGGGCAAATTGAACAGTTGCAACTAGCAGACCCGCAATTTTACAAACCAAACCAAATTGATTTACTACTCGGAGCTGACGTCTTTTCCGAAATTTTAAATCCGGAGAAACGTAAGGTGGATGGGTTGCCGATATTACAGTCATCAAAATTCGGGGGGTTAGTCGCGGGTTCCTGTTCTAATCATCAATCAGATATCGTCAGTTTACAAACTATCATAGAACCAATGTTTCAAACAACCAATGATAAACTTCATCAATTGCTATCAGATGTTTCACGAAAATGGAAAAATTTCATAGGCAACAGAACAACAACAATTTTAGAATATATTCCGCAAAACAAATGACGTCATATTGAATCGAGGTACAATCCAGCCGATGTCATATCTAGAGAACTAAAACCACAAACATTATCCAAATCCCCGCATTGTTGGCATGGCCCACAGTGGATGAGAGAAAGTGAATGTAATTGGCCAACTCCTAAATGGACATCAATAAAAACGGATGATGCACACCTTGAAGAAATGTCCAGATATATCAACGTGTTAACAACAGGCAATAGTGAAGAACATGACATTGCTCTTAATCTATTTACAAAATTTTCAAGAAACAATGAAAGTCACAACAATTCGATTACTCCGTCCGAGATTAATAAAGTTGAAGCAGTAATACGATGTAATAATCAAGATCTTTCATCTACGAATTAGCTATTCTTAAAAAGGGCTATTCATTACCAGCAAAAAATCCATTAAGTTCACTTGATCCGTTTATAGATTACTGAGAGTAGACGGCCGATTAAGAAGCGGCCGATTAAGAAAGTCATCATTACCATTTGCGGCAACACACCCAATCATTCTTCCAAAAAATCATGTAGTCTACAAATTGATAGAGAACAATATTCATGTCAACCATATGCATGCTGGTAATTCTTTGACTTTAAGCATAGTTCGAAATAAGTATAGGATGATAGGCGCATCAAACACTGCATAAAATCATGTATCGTATGCTTTCGCTATCGGTCCAACAACAACGATAAAAAAATGGCCGATCTACTAGCAGCACGATGCAATCAAAGCCGACCCTTTTCGAAAACAGGTCTAGATTATGCCGGACCATTGTACATCAAAACCAGCAAACGGAAAAATGCTCCAGATCAAAAGGTCTATAATGTGGCAGTTTTTGTGTGCTTGGCTATCAAGGCAGTATATCTAGAATTATTAAGCAGTCTCGATACCGAATCATTCCTGGCTGCTCTAAGGCGATTCATTGCACGAAGAGGATCGCCGGAACAAATTTCATGTGACAATGGGTCTAATTTTATTGGGGCCAATCGGGAACTTCAAAAACTGAAACAACAAATTTTAATTCAAACAACCACTCCACTAATATCTGAATTTTTATTACAGAACAATATAATGTTTCATTTCAATCCACCACATGCGCCACATTTTAGAGGTTTATGGGAGGCGGCAGTTAAATCATTTAAATTTCATTTAAAAAGAGTCACCAATGTTAATCTTACCTTTGAAGAGATGACCACATTGATTACCCAAATACAGTCGTCATTAAATTCAAGGCCACTATGCAAAATAAATGATGATCCAGGTGATTTGCAAATATTAACCCCATCACACTTCTTAGTTGGAGAAGCATTAACAGTCGTTCCACAGCCGATACTCGACGAGGTGCTACCAAATAGATTATCGAGATGGCAAAATATTCAGCAAAGAGCACCAGGATTTTGGAATCGATGGCATCGCGACTATCCTACTTCTCTACAACAGAGGTGCAAATGGAGAAAGAATTATCAATTAAAGGTAGATGATGTGGTGTTAATACGAGAAGACAATATGTATCCAAGCCAATGGGTACTTGGTCGAGTGACGAGCGTCCATCTTGGTAGTGACGGTGTTGTACGAGTAGCTACATTAAAGACGTCGCGAAATATTATTAAACGTCCTGAGTATGTTGGAGAAATAAAACACAACATATAACATTTATTTATTACTCCACTGTATTTTTTTTTATAAAATCGTCATCAATACGGTGTTGTCAAATTATTTATTCCTAAAAGAAAACAAACATCATTATTTGTATTTATACGTCACACTCGAAACAATTATTAACAACAACAAAATGTCAATTATACCTTGTCATCTTTATCGATATGGATTAGCAATTAATAGAAGAGTTCGGTCAATACAAATTAGTACAGATGCTATAATCAGCGTTTTGAACTTTAATTATTTTGCTATAAAGCTTCCATTGGTTAATTGCACTACGATGACAAGGTAAAAATTAGCTCTCTTACGTGTTGGCGATCATACAAGAAACATCAGTATATTTAATATACATCACTACATTAATAGATCTACAGCTGAAAACCTGAAACCGAATGATATTGAAAGGTGGACCATTGCACACAAAGTGCAAGCAGTCATCATCTTTCTCAAGACAGTCATCACAAATAACATCCTGAGATAAACCCATTCGATGGAAATGCCCATTAAATCGAACATGACCCCTAAAAACCGCAAGTAAGGTTCTTAGCTGGTACTTTTTCAAAAATAGAGCATATTTAGTTGATTTCAAATTGGGCTCGCTAATAAAGTTCTTCGCTATACGATAACTAGAAGTAGCAAGCCATTATTGTAGTCTTAGATCTTTCAAAGGGTAGTACTTTATAATTTTATTGGTGTAGTTAAAAGATAAGGGAGCCGCGGGCTCAGGTCCAATTATAGTTACACAGTTTCATTGCCTTCGATGTCACAATGTGCTGGCACCCACATTACCGTAACGGTATTATTGGAGCAAAGACGATTAATGAAGTGTTTGCAATCCTTGAAAAGTTTGGAGATAGTCAAGGGATTATTCAATGAATTGAGAACAGCTTTGCTAAATACACAGAATAATGTTTTTGTTTTTAACAGCGAAATTCAAATCCTCGAAATATTTCCGCTTGGAAAACAGTGCATAGTGAACCAAGACTGCCAAAAGATCTCGGATTAGACCAAGGACAGTAGATTCCAAATCCAGCACTGAGGCTAGAGCGAGAGCCATCTGAAAAAAAGACTATGGACTCGTCTAATTTTTGGATAAAATCCTCCGAAATTCATAAATCTCTTGATGGATCAACCACCGAGAGTAAGTTGGAGAAGTTGTATTCAAAAAAATTAAGAGAACCGAGAATATTCCAGGTCTCAAGGTGCACCTCAAGCGAAACGCTGCAAAAAAAAGCAGTGCCAAGAATAAAGGTGCTAACTGAGGCAAGTAATGAATGGACTCCATAGAAAGAAGTGGAATCGAGAACATAGCTCCAGTAACAGCCCTACAAGCCGTGAACACTATTAAGTTTAGCAGTAGAAGCCTTTAGATTAACAACTGGCCACCATACAACAGAAGCGTACGATATAATATCGGTAAGACCAGCGATTTATAAATGAAAAACTACATCCTGGGTGTTAGACCCCGCAGGATTTCCCAAAAGCCCTTCTCTATTGCTAAAATATGGCAGTAGCTTTTCCAGGAAAATTTGCTATCTAAGACAACATCAAGGTGCTTGACTTGGTTACATCTGGTAATCGGTAAACGCCTAGTTAGTAAAGGCAATTATCTAAGGCATGCTGCATTAAGTCGGATAAGATATTCAGGTGTTTGCCTGAAACTGTTACGACAAGATCATCAGCATAACTATGTGTAATGAAGCCAGATTGCTGCACCTTAACCAGTAATCCGTCAATAACCAAAAGCCACAGCATGGGAGAGAGCACGTCGAAAGTACCTACAAGAAACTCCTTATTAAAGTGGGATCTTTCAATCCAGGTTACAAGTTCATGTAGGGTAGTTTCACAAGACTTACCAAATCTGTAAGCATGTAGCATGTTACTTAGTGGGAAGGAAATTAGGTGCTTGTCTCAAATAAATCTGTTGACGATTCTTTCTAAGGATTTAAGAAAAGTTGAAGACAGACTTATAGGTCGAAAAGACTTGGGGTCCGTATAATCGGATTTGCCAGTCTTCGGAGTAAGAACGACTCTACTCCTGCTCCAGGATTTTGGAGCAGCGCAGAAAGTAATACACGTCTGGGAAAGGTATATTAGATGGTCCTGAATGATGGAAAAGCCGCGCTCTAATTCGGCCGGGAAAATACCATCAGGCCCACAAGCCTTATAAGGTGCAAAGGAAAATAGACTCCAGCGCAAAACGTCATGTCATATAGTGGATTCGGTAGTAACATCATCCGAGTTGAAAATGGCACAAACAGCGAAATGAACAGATAGAAGCAGTTCACCAAGTTCTTTATGACATGAGGTAAGCTGACCTTCAGGTAGACGAACGGTATCAGGTCTATAAACTTCATTCTTAGCCATGGCTTTATTTAGTCGTCTGGCCACCGCCGACAGGCTATTAATTTCCTCGCAGAAGTTGAACCACGAGGGTCTGTGAGCGGATCTTAAACTTCGTTTATATTCTTTTTGTGCCGCCTTTTATATTCTTTTGTGCTTTTTTTGTAATTAGGAAATTATCCCAATCAATCTGACGATTGAAGTTTTTTGCTTTATTTTTTAGTCTACAAACGGATTTCCTTAACCTTTTAAGATCTGAATTATAAAAGGGTTTGTTATTAGTCTTTTGGTTCGTAATAAGAGGACAAGAATTTTCAAAAGTAAAGTAAAGAAAAGTCCCCAATTGGTTAATTTTCTGTTACGATATGGCTTTATATGCCTCCAATCAGAAATTAAACAATGATAGACATAGAGCATAAACTTATGTCCATCACCTCACACCGAATGGAATTAACAAACGTCGGCTCGCTGCCTATATTTAGAACTTCAAGCTCAAATAGTTCAACAAAGAAGATCCCCTCTGATTAATATTCGTACTACTCCATATCGAGTGATGGGCATTAGCATCACATCCGATTACAAGAGAGATATGATTATGCTTGCTCCATGATACAAGGTTAGCCAGCTCCTCTGAGGGAGGAGGTAAGGCAGAGTCATCAGCTTAGTGCAGGAACCATTCACTAAAGTGCAGGAATTATTCACTATTAAAGTGATGAGCACTGCCAAAAGATCAGCCGAGCTACACTCAAGAATGAGGGAAGCATTAATGTTGTTACCAATAAAAATGCACGTTCGAGTTTTATCGACAGAATTCTTATAGAAAAGTCTGTCATTGTTACAATTCAATCCAGAAACAGCACCATCAAGAATGTACGGTTCCTGAATTTGACAAATATCTGTTTGCATTACAGAAAGCCGCTTGAAACCGATGACGAGGAATCCGAATGATCTCATTGTTGAACAACCACATCAAGCCAAAATGTGCTGTCGAAGTGACTTGAGTGCGGCAGTTGAAATGTTTTTTCCAGAAACATGGGAAAGAGTTGAATTTGCTCTTGGATTTGCAAACCCAGATGGAGTAGTATGGACGGAATGCTATAGAATGGTTTGAATTCGTGCGGTATTAATTGATTTGGAATAATTGAATTTACATAATATCAAAGTCGTATACGATTTGCACAATGCTTTGAAACCTGGGAAATTAGCAATTGAAACGCCGGGAAGACGTGATGTAAACTTGCTCACTACGGACGCTATCCTAAAATTGTTGTTGATGTCGCTGAAATCGAATAAAAACGAGAGATTTCAAATGAGCCTTTTGATGCCTTTATAAGCGCAAATCAAAGATCGTCGAAATATCGAGCTTGTCTGTGAATGTTATGAACAGATTATTATAGACTATGCATCAAAATCAAACTCAGGTTACACTGAGGGTTTGGTGTGTTTGGTAACAGCAGCAAAATGACGAGCAAGGAAACTGGCAAAACGCAGAAAAACCGAATTTAAAGGAAATGCTGGCCGAAACGGTTACAGCTTCGATGATGTCTAAACCTGCCTCATGTCACGTTCTCCAATAGAGTACCGGTAACACAACAAGAAATATAAAGAAACACTTTTCATAGTAATCAAATTTTTGGACTAAAATGATCGTTGCCTTAATTGGTTACATAATTGGACATTATATATCCCGGGAATTCCCGGGATCCTGAGAATAAGATTATTCCCGTTTCCCGAAAATCAAATGATCCCGGGAATAAAGACCCTCTACCGACTAATGATTGTACGATCATATTATTAGACACGAAATAAGTCAAAAGTTGGCCAATCCGTGCCACAAAATAGACGAAAGTTAAAGATATTTTTTTTACAACAGGATGCGAACATTTGACTTTTGCAATCGGCCAACAAAATTAGGTCGAATTAGCATTTTAAAATCCGACTTATAATCTAAAATTGTAAAAGCCAAAATGAGTTGAAAAATGTTGACCTTTTGTCCGTCATTTGTGTATTCCAATAAATAGACAGATTTCAGTAAAATAATTTTTGTTTATCTAAAATCTCACTTTTTTGTACATTTTAAATTTACAATTGACAGCTAATAGGAGTTGGAAACTGTTAGTCTTCTGTAAGATATTTCTGTATTCCATTAAATAGTCAGAACCTGGTCTTCAATTGGAAGTTACAGTTGACAGGCAATGGGTGGGGATGGTCTGATGGTCTTTTGTCAGTCATTTTTCCTTCCAATTAATAGCCAGATCCAACTTATGCTTGTAACTTACAATTGACAGCCAATAGGAGTTGAAAACTGGTAGCATTTTGTCAGTCATTTCTATATTCCAATAAATAAACAAATTTCCGTAGAAGACAAAATAAGTCAAACGTCGGCCAATTGTTCAGTCATATATGCGTCTAGTCATTGGCCGAAAATTGGAACAAATTAGATTTCAGTTGACTTTTGTACTCGATTAATAGTTGAACAATGATAGTCTTTTGTCGGTCATTTTTGTACTCCAATTTATAGGCGGAATCTTACTTATATTTGTAAATGAAAACCATTGCAGAATACAAATGTAAAATAAATGTCATTAAAATCTCTTCAAAGCTGCGATCGCAACGACGCGGTAAATACATATTTTCTCTAATGGAGGACACTTTCTAAAATAGAGGCAATGTTGCCCGTGTTTCAGAATATGACATAAATGGTAAGCTGTCAAATGACTTACTTCAAATACAAACTAGAGAAGAAATTGTCTATATTATGGAATTTCACAGACTATTTAAGGTCCATTTCCGACTTAAAATTGTTGGTTGGATACGTAATCACGTGTATAAATGAATATAATAGTTCACCGTGGTTACACACGTCGTCTTTAGAGAAGTTAACATTGAATGTTTAAATTAAATGAAAAAAATTCCACGACAAATTGGAAGAAACAAATGGCTGACAAAACGTCTTCAGTTTTCAACTCCTATTCGCTGTCAATTAAAACTTATCAGTGTAAGGTCACATTCTGACTATTTATTGAAATACAAAAATGACTGGCAAAAGATGGGATGTCCATAATGGGAAAAGAGAAAAAGAGAACAATCATCTAAAAGAAAAGGTGGACATTTTTTATTAATGAAAAACGCGATTATTTTTGTAAATGGACAAAAAAATTAAAAAAGATTATCTCACCCAAAAATAACTTGAAAGCAAAACGGCAAATAAACTATCAATATGCAACATTCCATAATAACATAATTTAAGAGAGCCTTAAGTTCAGTTAGTTTTATCAGAGGATTCCGAAGAACCATATTTATCTGAGCTTTGAATGGGCAATAAGATTTGTTGGTCAGATTTTATTTTCATCTGAGAAATCCACATATTATGTAATGTTTAGTGTAGCTCGCACTGCAGGTACTCTAAGGTACTAATACGCTCATAGGACCATTGAACTCCGTCAATCAAAACACCCTTTTCACATTGGCACCATGGTAAGCTATTCACGCGAGCTTAAAAGGGTTTCTGGTATTTTTTGTATTCAGAACAGTATTCAGTTTTTTCTGGATGTCCAATAATCACATAACAAAAAAAATAGAATTTCGAAATTTCCAAATTATGAAGTAGCTACTTTAAAATTTGACTGAATCCTAAAAATTTCAATTATCTTGGTTCTCAATTCGTATTCCTCTTTGATCTGTCAACCCAGAAAAAGAAAACATGAAGGATTTAATCAAAAATTCAAATGAAACTGCTTATTTTTTTTGGTACAATCTCGTGGGTGGCCATCTCTTTTCAGGATTAGCAAATGGAAATTGCTGTAATAAAAGTTGAACTTAATCCAAAGGGATTTTTTTTTCAAGTTTAAGGCCCCGCAGTTGCGAGGGGATTTACTAGGTTTCCAACAGGGTACTTGTTATAATTATTCTCCAATTTATCAATTAGAAAATTCAAGAATCCATTCAAGAGTTCTTTGTAGCAGAGATTGGGTTTTATGGCTTTTGGGAATATATTTTTCAAACACATAGTTTTTTAATTATTTAGAATAGCTTGAAAACTAGTAATTTAAACGGGACGTCTGGTATATTAATTTTGGCCAAGTATTGAAAACAATTTCTCATGTTTTATTTCAAAGGTAAAGAGTATGGGTACAAGTTTAAAAATTAATCATCGAATATTCTTGCACATTTTCAAAATAACGGTTATGCCAAAAACAACAACAATTTTGGTATACAAAGATATGAGGTCATTTGGTTCGCCCCTGGTTTCAAATTTTCTCATCATCTACATTTCTTCATAATGCCACTCATTTCAACAAAGATGCTTACACGCTAAAAAAGAACCATCCATACTTTCGATTTCATACGCCCATCTAAATCTAATGTTAGCCTATTTTATGACATATAGTAGACAAATATTGAACCCGCAAAAAATATCTCCAAGACTAACTTATCGGTGTTAAGTTTAGTAGCTTAAACACCCGATTTTTTTTTAGAAAATAATCAATTCGGTTTAACCTGTGTAACAGCGTTCTGCATTATTACAGACAAAGTATTGCGTACGCAAGCATTTAACATTAAGTGTGAACACTCTAACTCTTAATATTTCGATTGCTAATCCGGCGTCATACTCTTAATTCAAATCCGGATATAATTACCTACTATGGAAATTGAATATGTTTTAGTTTTCTAATAACTGGTCGAGAATAACAAGATTCTATAAAATGCAATAGAAAATTGTGAAAATCAAATACATACACACATAAAAGAAATTAACCTCGTTTTCATCGATCGCGGTAAAATACCACCTTTCGCACAAAAAATGCAAGTAGCGTAATTTATAAAGTTTGTAATTTGTAATTATCTTCAGTTGATTTATAATAATAAAAACAGTTTCTGCGATATGAAGACTTCGCGTATATAATCTCATTTCTTTTGTTTATAAATTTTCTTTTCACTTAGAGAATTTTCATCTGTGTCAAACTAAAATGATATCAAACTATCCATAAACATGTCAGCGAGTCGGGCTTCATATATGAGATGTGTGTGTGTGTGTGTCACACATATTCTTTGAAAGTTGGTGAAAACCAAAAGCAAACAAAAATCATTAATTATCGATCCATTGAATGGCGGTTATCAATCTCATCCATCAAAACCTTATCACTTTACAACCCATTATTTTGTTTTTATAGTATATTTGTATACCCAAAACATAAACGAGATGCTGCGATTTATATATATGATCTTGAAAATGGTTTTATTTTTATCATGTCTGTGTGACCTCATTGGTTTGAAACGAAGGAGAAATTTGGTTTTTATTCTTACTATAAAAGTGCTAGTTTAATGCAAGATCAATTAATTGTCCGGCATGTATAACTTTTTAAACAACTTGTTTGCATCAAAATTGTATTATGGTTGATCGATAAAAATAATACTTTATAGAGATGTAAAGATGGTACATATAGATTTCGAATTAGTACGGAAGATAATAATAATTTGTCCAAATACTGCAGGAATATGTAAATTAACGAGTTCGTTTGAAATTCGTATATTAAAAATATTTAACTTTATTGTTCAAAATCCAAACTAAAACTAAATTATTCTAAAAAACATTTTTCGTATAAATAAAAAAGCATCATATGCAAAAAACATAAGTTATTATTACAATATATTTCCGTTGGAGACAAAACACTTTCATGCTGAATATTCAAGTTTGTGTCTTCTCGTGTTTGCTGATCACGTTGTGTTGATTAAGCATTGTTGAGGATATTGACTGCTAAGCACGTTGTGCTGATTCATTCTTGTTTATGCTCTAAACTCCTCCCTTCGATGAAAATTTTAATTGGATGGATTGATTTTCAGGTTTATGGGTGGAAAGTTCCTCTGGGGCAGTTGGTGTTGGAAAAAACCGCATTATTCTCCGATTCCTGAGTCTCGCCTTGTGGACCAAAAAAAATGAGAACTCACCCACAAATAATTTTGACACCCTTGCTCGTGGTGTTTGTACTTAATACGGAGGGTAAAACATGAAATGTTTTCATTTGTATGCTTACAAAGGTGGAGTTGATGATCCCGTCTGTGTTGTTACCGTCTCGTTAGTGTATATTGCCGCATCAAGAAACTTTCTTTCAAATGTTGACTCGTATTGTTGTAAAAAATATTTCCGTCGAAGTTGCTTAAGAAGATAGTGTGGTCATTGAGGGTTTAAATGATTTGTTTGTTGTGGAACTGGTATTTGCATGTAGCGTTAACACCTTTAATCAGTTGGTAGATACAATGATTTGTTTTATTTTCTTGACTACATTTAGGTTGCATATAGACGTTTCTCCGAATATTTGGCATTTCTGGATGATTCCAAATACTTCATCATGGTTGAGCGAACTACTGCTAAATTCTAGATAGAAACGCTTGTTGTGATTAGTGTTGACGGGGAGATTTTAGGATACTGAGTCGATTGAACAGTACTTGGGGAAGTTTTTCTTCTGATTCTTCTAGAAAATGATTAGTAATTTTATTCTACCTGTTAGCATTTGTTGAGCGGTATTCGTTACGGCTTCATGTTGTGGATTATTTCATGTTGACTCTCCATTATCTGGTCCCAATCAGCAGCATACGGCGACCCTGCTATCCATTTCCAGGCACTACCAACCCAGTTGACCAATCTTGGTTTTCGCGAGAGATCAATCAATTCTGAAATCAACTTATCTTATAGTACGTATTTGATGGATTAATTGTGGTTGAAGGGTGTTGTCTTGAAGAATGCGCGTGTGATTGTGAGTGTAATTCGATCAATAACTTCCTCATAATCGGTTCAGTTGATCATGTGTATCAGTTTGAAACTCCCCTAGATAATTCGTCCATATCCTTGTTTTAGAGTTACGAGTGGTGTAGTATACTCGTCGATGCTCAGCGATATGGTGTAACCCCCAAGAATTTTTCCCTTGTAATTAAATGGAAGAACAAATGGTAAGTCCAATCCTTAGAAGGGATGACTATTTCATTAAAACGATTGAGTTTAGGGTCCAGTAGGCCGCTACATAAATAAATGCATCGTCTTGGCAAATTTTTCCAAGAAAATTAAAATCGTTTGTCGGCAAGCTTTTGTAGGGGTGAATATTTTCTAGGAAGCACCTCACAATGCTAAGAAGATTAGCCAATTATAAACTCACCAAATATGTAAAACTCTTATGAATTTCCGAAACCGATTCAGAAATCGTTGGGTTCGATAATTTGAACGAAAAAATATTAATTTGAATTTAACAAAATACAGATTTAAATATTGATTCGAGGGTCCAATCCGAGTATAGCACATTATGTGCCATAACAGTTATTTTAGACCTTCCAAATTTTGTTCAGGGTCAAACTTATATTTCCAATTTGTAAATGCTGATTAATATTTATTTGATTTTTCAAGTTCGATTTATATATGGAGAAAGAGCTTTAATGATCCAGCGATTTCTCGTAGCGTCACTGGATGTTAATACCTCGAAGAATTGAAACCACCTTCAAGCAAAGACAAATACGATGTGAGAATACAATTTGATATTCAACATAGCTATAATCATATCATAGAATAATATAATATCATATAATCAGAAGTTTCCTGAAATTACAGTATCCCTAATCCAGATCGTATATAGACTGTAAAAACTGAGAAAATAAAACAACTGCGGTGTCTGCTTCCCGTATTCGATTCACCTGATTGTTGGGTATAATTATTATAGTGAAACTTTATGTGAGTCTACCATAATAAACATGAGATTTAAATCCTTTCTCCTCGTGGAGAAATCCTAAATGTGAATTCGCCGCCCCTATTTAAAATAAACAGGGTATTCGTTATAATAATAGAAAGAAGGTTTCCATTTCGTCTGAGAGAAATTTAAAATCCCAACAGCGCTCTCAATCATCAGTACACTGCTATTGTATTTCCGTAACTAAGTAATTTCATCAAATGTACAAATATTAAATTTTGTAGTGCGTCTGTTTAACGACATAAATCTCTCAATTTCTGTTAAAAATGAATTTTAGCTATCTGAGAATGTCATGTCAGCAATTTAAAATTAAATCAATGATAGGCGGCAAACTGTACAATCTGATACCAATAATGTTCGATCTTTCATATAATTAACAAAAGTTTTCTCAACAAGCACTAATATTATAGTATATAGAGTTAAAACTACTCGCTCCGGTTGTATGTAACAAAACAACAGAATTCTTACAAAATATTCTGCCATTGTTCGTGTTAACACCGGAATAAAAGTATCAATGAAGTTCGGTTTCTGTGCTTGAGATTAGTATAGATATGCCAACGTCGCATATAAAACACCACATTAGGGGTCTTCGTTCCTGAAATCAAGATTGGTGATTGGACTCACTTTTATATCAGACGACCTTCCATCGTTTGTTGAAAATTTGATGACAATTTAATAACCGATTGTATAAGCTTCACTTGCCCATGAAGTTAGCCAACCTGTCGATAATTTGTGTACATGCGCCCACAGAAATCAGCCAGCCCCAATATAAAGACTCATTTTACAATGACTTGGACGAGCTGGCAGAAATCAGGCCAACTTGTGTGAGTGACTGCCTGACTGTGTGAACTCTGTCTGGGAGGTTTTGAAGACTTTGATTGTCATTCCTGCTCAACAGACTTTAGAGGTATAGGGAAAGTCAGGTCAAGAATGATTGGTTTCAGGACGAGTGTCATAAACTTTTCTTTATCTATTGGTGATATAGAAGTCGAACTCTCATAGATAATTGAGACTATATCAGAAAGTTAAACCTCACCCAAATATCAAGTTTATACCTTACTAGCGGTAGTATGTTGTCTATATAATATAAGTGCAAGCCATTAGCTGAACAGCGAATTGGTTGGCACTAAAACCACACCCATTTAAGCGACATAATTGTTTAATGAGACATTTTATTATGGCCATATACTTTCATTTGAGTTCAATTCAATTAATTCTTGGTGGTTTGAAAACTATAAAAAAAAGGAAAATACATTTTTTATTGCATTTGAATTTTACACTAAATTATATTTGATTGCTCTGTATCGATATAACAGACATTAAAATAAATGCAAAATAATTGCAATACATATTGTAGATGAAGAAACATTAGAATGTCAACACAGGAGATTAACAGATTATGGGTGCTGTACTTATATGATTTATTACCATGGATAATGATGATGGCGCAATGCAATGTCTGTTTATGTGCGACTACACATGTACATACACTATTGCGGCGAGGTTTTTTCTAATTTAGTGATTTGTTAAATGCGTATCGAATTGCAAACGAACCAATGAATGAAATGCTGTTAACCGAACACAATATGGTATTATTCGCAACGCTACTTATTTATTTAATTTAAAAAATTTTAAAAACAAAAAACCGTCAGCTATTCGCAATTAAATAAAATTATAAATCATAAATGTTCTTTTCACTTCTATATACACGCGTTTCATGACACCTCCCAATAATTAACTTATCTTTAATCGAAAATTAAAAAAAGAAAAAAATTAAACCGCAGCTGATCTCTTGTAATGTATAGAGATCGAATTATTTGGTTATTAAATATTTATGAGATTTGGATTACTTATAATACCAAGTAATTGCTTTTTTATCTTTCACTTTTAGTTTTGGTAGTTTAAAGTTTTTATTATTGCAAAACTATGCTATGGTTTCTTCTTCGCGCCGTGTTAGTATATTACTCGTATAAAGACAAGATCGCGCTCTTATATTGAACATTTATTATTGTAAAGGTTTTAGGTATTTCTTTGGTGATCAGTTGATGTTGGTTTTAATTTCTTTGAAATAATTTTGTTATGTGAAGAAAGAAAATATTTGTGTACAATACACATTGTATGTATGTACATATATAGAGATGAAAAATTTCACCTATAAATTATTTATTTACATAAACATAAAATTGCATACTTAAAAAATAAAATATTTCTCATGCTTTTGGTGTACGTACATACATACCTACAGATTTTAAAATAAAATTTTCCTATTGTATGTTAGCAGTGTGCGGTATGGTAATTTGGTTTTGTTTTCGTTGACCCCAAAAATAAAATATATTTAGATAATTTAAAGATGATTTAACTAAGTATATAAATTTGTTTACTAAATGTATTGATTAAATAAATGTTTAAAAGATCAGAAATCAACAAGCTATATTTATATAAACACTTTCAGATATAAGGTAAATTATTCTCCAAATTTATCGGTATAGACTAATCAAATATGGTCAAATATGGAAACGAATTTGTTGCGCCCCATCAATTTGAAGACCGATTATGAGTTTCCATTTTTTATAAGAAATATTTAGTATATGACAGTCCAAGGGCGACCAAAATTATAACTGGCGCAGCCTGGTAGAGGATTTTTTCAGTAAATCCAAGCTAGTACAAGTGAGTTTAAGTGATAAAGTATTTAATTGTGATTTTGACACGGTCGTGTACCACTAATCTTACCGCTTATCAGATTATTGTGCCGTGCTCCATAAATAAAATACAGACTTTCAGTGAAAGAAAAACAACAACACAAGTGATAACATCCACTGAAATCCAGAATCAGAACATGCACGAGAACTACTACTACTACTACCTATTACTTATTATAACGGGGACTTGGTAAGTGATTATATTGTATAAATATTGATCATTTACGATTTTTATCCAAATATCTCCCATATCTTCACGGTTTATGAATTCACTCTACATATACGAATTAACGTTAAATAAATATTTTACTTAAAAATCTTATAAAAATAAAACATTGCAGATCATTAAATTTGTAATATCAACCGTATGTCCGAATTGGACTCAATAGTAAATTCGATTCAAAATTTATCGATAAAATAGAAAAAAGAGTATTAGAAGAAGACATTAATAAATTAAATGCTGTAATACTATAGCAATGAAACTACTATAGACTCCATAACAAATCTACCAAGATTCAATGGGTCTGTGAAATGGTAATGGTAATCGGTAAAACGCCCATTACATTTCTATAAGAGCCAGCCGTATAATAAAATCACAGATGAAGCAGATGAATTGCTGGCGGCCTATGGCCCCACAGTCGACTGGCAAGAGATAAAAGCCAACTTGACTACTTATTATTCGGACAAACGTAATGAGACCCCGTTAATACGAGATTCACATACGATCTATCAGGCTGTAACATGGGAAAATCTGCTAAGATCAGTATTTGTATCAATTTTCATCTAATTCCCTAATATTGTTTTTTCAAAAATTATTGTCATCACGCCTTGTCTTATTGTCATCAACCCCTGGAATGAGTGCATCTTACCGGTTGCATTACCAATATATTATTGAACACAGTATGGGTGTTGTAAATCAATAATTTAAATATCACACCAATACAAATCAACAGACATATTATTGGTTCTTCTTGATCTATTCGTGGGCTCGACCGAAAGATATTCTTTTTGCATTTCATTTGGTAATTGACGATCGGATCGGTCAAATCAATAAATTATTCTTTACTACATAATAGTATACTTAGATAGTCCGTAATAAGACGTGGTACAGTTAAATTTGCACACAATGTCGCTTGTTTTGACGAACGCACCAAATCAAATAAAAAAAAAACAACATGAATTGTAATTTACCGTTAAGTTACAAAGCAGGCTCTGTAATATTTATATGTTTTAAATCAGTCGATTGCAAAATGTCATCAAATCAAGAGATAGTTCGCAAACAAATTGCGCAATTTTATTTGGAAAATCAAAGTCTCACATACAAATCCATCGCAAAAAAAGCTAATTCTACATATTCTACCGTTAGAAGGACTATAATTCGGTTTATGGAGACTCAGAGCGTCAATAGAAAATTTGGAACCGGCATATCGAGCCATATTGATAAAAAATTGGAAACTAAAGTGATGCGCGCTCTGCAAAACAATCCAAACCTATCTCTGAGGGATTTAGCGAAAAAAATAACACAAATCATGTGCGAATTCTTCGAATTAAAAAGAGGTGTGAGTTTCGATCGTTCAGTAAATTCAAAGTAGCACGGCGTGAAGATAAACAACAAGCTACGGCAATCCGACGAAGCCGAATGCTGTATGTACAAACTTTTGGTGGACAAAAAAGATGAGTGTTTGGTAAAAATACTTGGTTTGACAGGCTATTTGCCAATGTGGCTCTAGAAGTGCTCCGCACATCACGCAAGGGACAATATCTTCGGAAAATTACATTAAGGAGTGCCTCCAAAAGCGACTCCTACCTTTTTTACGTGTGCACCAAGTTGGTACTTTCTTTTAGCCTGATCTAGCGTCATGTCATTACTCTAAAAAAACATTAGAATGGTACGAATCTAACAACGTGTGTGCTATTCCCAAATTTGTCAATCCGCCCAACTGTCCTGAACTTCGTCCAATCGAACGATATTGGGCAATAATGAAAACTAATTGAGAAAGACCCACAAGACAGCAAAGGATATGGAAGATTTTAAAAAAAAATGGATAAAAAGTACGAATTTGGTTCCAAATTTATCTTTGCGTGCCTTAATGATGGCCGTCCGCCCCAAAGTTCGACTTTTCAGCCGGCAATTAATTAATAAATAGTTTAGATGGTTTTTCATTAATAACAAATATGTAGGAACTGGAATAAATAAATTAAAAAATTCGTTGTTGTTTATGAAATACTTATTGCCGTTTTAGAATTTGCAAATTTTACTGTACCACGTCTTAGTGAAAAAATAAAAATTATATAAAAGTAAGTCCAAACACAAAGTGATCTGTTGTTGCGACAGGGAATATCGAGGAATTCGGAAAATAATACGTGAATACTTGTATATAAAAAAATATCCTATATAATTCCCGTATTTCGTTACCATGACGCTACTCAAAGAGCCTGTGAAGTTTCTAACAAAAAATAACACGTATACGTATACGGTTCCAATTAGAAAAAAATTAGGAGGAAATTAGGGAAGGAAAATCCCATTGGAATCCAATTGAAATGAATATGTATTGGTAAATTCCGCCATGTTAAAATGAGAATTTCAAGAAAGCGAATTATTTCATAAAGTGGTTTTTAACATAGTTATGGCAATATAAAAATTATAAAAAAAACGAAAAAACGAAACGAAAACATTTTCACTAACTGGCATCGAATACGAAAATTTATAATTTTTTGTTAGCAACATTATAGATGTTAACAAATCCAATACCAAGGCACTCTCGGAGATTTGGGCAAGGTTCCGCTATATAGGTCTAATAGGCCTATCGTTAGGGAATATTTCATAGAAGAAGATTTTTCCAAACGGAGGATTTGAGATGAGGTATTTTTTACTTATATTTTGAGTTATATCGTAAGATATAACACAAAATTTAAGTAAAAAATGTTGGAAAACTCATCTCAAATCCTCCGTTTGGAAAAATCTTCTTCTATGAAATGTTCCCTAACGATAGGCCTATTAGACCTGTTTAGCGGAACCTTGCCCAAATCTCCGAGAGTGCCTTGGTATTTGGTTTGTTTAATTCAAGAATGATTCTACCATAAAATTATGTTCTACCTATAATTTTCTTTAAATTATTATTATTATTGTTTGCTTTTAATAATTAATTAAATTTTAGAAAACATATCATGTCTACAAATTTTTATATTTTATTTACTCATTTTTTCCAATAAGAATTGTATTTTGAGTGTCACTAATACAGATATATTTTTTGTTAAGTTTTATTTTTTGTTAGAAACTTTACTCCGGTCTACTACATGTGCCATCGCAGCACACAGCCGTTACAGATAAGACTGAAAAATTCTATAGTATGATTATAGAGATTCAATCAACCATCGTAAATCATGTTAGAATCAGTAACGCTCAGGCGATTGTGAAAAGTACGAAAGAGACATTATATCGAGCGATGTGCCTTTCAACATTTTTGGCCGGAATAAGGTAACCAATGGGATGCTTAATCAGGGCTAGAAATCCCAGTACGATATCAGATGCTCTAAATCTATCTTTGCGAGAACAAAATATGTTCTATATACAAAAAACCAAGCATGTTTACTCAATCAACAAGTACGAATAAACCAAAACCGATATTTAAACCTAGATTTAATTCATAATTCATACTCCAAAGCCAATATAACTATTCCATACAGAAACCTCTGAATTCAAACAACACCTATTATAACCACAAACCATTCAATCGATCTAATTCACTATCTTTCAACCATAATTTTTCCACAATCAACCGTTTAATAGGAATCAATTTCACAACAACCCAGGACCACCACCAATTCCTTCACGAAATAACAGGCATGGCCAATGGACACCTCGTCAAATACAAACGGGTATAAGTAACCTACACGGGTTACGCCTAACCTCCCAACTAAAATTTCAATCAAGAGAATTACATAACGTAGAAAATCAACTAAGTTTAATCCAGCATTACAATACAGTTCTGATGAATGCTGTAACTCTCAATTTCAATACGAATCCAAACCATATATGTATGAAGAAAATTCACATATTTGTCCAGATTATGTTCCAAATTTGGAAGAGATTCATGATCAACTACCTAACTCAAATGTGGAAATAGATGAATTGGGTTTTCTGCCAGATGCCTCGGAGAACCAATCGGATACGTAAATATTAATTCACACCAAACAGTCAGCCACTTATCATAAATTAATATACAAGTCAATCCAAAAACTAAATTAAAATTTCTAATCGATACCGGATAATCAGAGCTTCATTGATCCAAAGTTTATTATTCCCATCACACTTTTCACACTTAAGACATAAATGCTAAAAATAACACAACTATTTTTTTACCAACTAAAACTTCAAATTTGAAACTAATTTTGTTGAAATATTTTGTGAATCTAGGGAGATCATGACTTTTATTTGGTTTGACTATTGTACGCGTCAAACAAGCAGTGCTGTACTGAAAAAGTGTTCAGAAAGTGTTCTATTGGCATACTTTGCCAATTTGTCGACGAAGATGAAAAGTTCGACTGTTTAGGGGCGCAGTATTCAATGGTTAAGGCCACATTTAATAATATAAATAGGCGTAGATATCGAAAAATATTCCAAATATTTTAAGATATCGAAAAATATTCCACAACAAATAAAACAAACACTGCTATATGTATATTACGACTCGATGAACTTAGTACCAGCTACTGTACTAGTATACCAGCCACAGTACTAATAATGAAAATACAACCGCCCATGACTTTGGAAAATGAGGAAACCATTGCCGCAGAAATATTACACCTCGAAGAGCCCAGTACCTGTCCAATAGTTACCAATATTGTTGGCAATATGGTTACGAACGATAATAATGTTGACAAATCCGATTTGCTTAATTTATATCAAAGTTGTTCGTTACAAATAAATAAAATTTGAACAAAATAATATAAAAAAATTTTTTTTTTTTAATACGACCGCTCGAACCAAAATTATGACTCCCGCATTAAATCATGAAGTAATTCTATTCGCGCAAGCTGCATGGTTTAGTGCATAATTCTAACAAAAGTGATGGGGCTTAAGACCAAATGAGGCTGGCCCCTCGAAACCAAAAGGCAAAGGCTCGAATGCTGGCCCTCCAGTGTCAGCGAACTATCAGACCAGGAAGAGAGAATGGCGCATGATCTCGAAGATCAGCAACATTCCGTTGGAGCAGAGAACGGATAGGGACAGGGATACGCTTGCGTGGGCAAGGCGTATCACTGAGCCACATCAGGAGGGTTCCGAGATCTCACAGCCGAAAAGGCAGAGATCCGATGATGAATCGCCTACGGAGGCTAAAAACAAGCGGGTTCCGGATGTCACCAGGCCCTTCAACGAGGTGCTAAAGGAGCACCTGATCATGGCAGTCGTGGACAGGGCTCAAGAAGATGGGAGCATTACGGCCCTTAACTGGAGGAAGGTGGAGAAGGCCTTAGCCGCCATCTTCCTAAAAATTATGAGGGAGAACCCTGGACCTGCTCCGTCTTGCCGAGACGGAGGATGGCACCGGAATCACGTCAAACTGAGTGCCTGTGCCGATGAAAGGTCGGTGACCCTCTACAAAAAGGCGATCGGCAGCCTGGGGGAAGTCTGGCCGGGGGCCAAATTAGAAGTGGTGACTAGGGAAGAAATTCCCTGCAGGCCAAGGGCGCGAGCCTGGATCCCTGCTGAGCCTAGTGATCCAAGGGAGATCTTGGAAATGTTGAAACTCAGCAATCCGGATCTACCAACGGCCACCTGGAAGGTTGCCAGGTTAGAAGAGGTAAAGGCGGAAGCAGGTTGACAGATCTGGGGCGCCTGCAGCAGGGGGGAAACCACTTGTGGTGTCCACCCTGGTATTGGTGACCCAGAAGTCCGCAGAAAATATACCAGAAAATATACCACCAGGTAGGTTGGGCAGTGCAATAATGGAGGCTCGAAAACGAAAGATAGGAGTCATCATGGGTATAGTAATGCTAATGCGCATCACTCAATTTGGGGGAGTACAGACATAAACAGGGGAGGTGAGTTACTCCTTGATTTTATTTTAAGTACTAACCTAAATATATGTAATATCGGGTGTAAGCCAACCTTCATTACTAAAAATAGACAGGAAGTGTTGGACATCACACTTGTCTCGGATTTTATTAAGGAGAGGGTATTGAACTGGAAAGTGTCCGAAGACCATTCCTTTTCTGACCATTGTTATCTCCAGTACGAAGTGGATACAAAACCCACTAGCAAACCACCCTTCAGAAATAGGAGGAAAACTGATTGGGATTGTTTCAGAACCATTCTACGTAACTTATTACCGGTATCGGTTCCAAACCCTACTGCATCTACACAGGAGCTTGATGCTCTAGTAACCAAGCTATCTGATGCTTTTAACAAGGCCATGTTAGGTGCATGTCCTATCAGTAGACCCTTGGGTAAATCTCGGCCACCCTGGTGGTCGAAAGAACTGCAAGGTACTCGTATAAAATGCAGGAGACTGTTCAAGAAAGCGAGGAACACAAATGCTGCTGCAGATTGGAACTGTTATAAACAAGTCCTCTAAACCTATAAGTACGAGCTGAGAGCAGCCAAAACGAGGGCCTGGAAGCTCTACTGTGGCAATATACAGGAGTCCTCGGAGGCGGCCAGGCTACGCAAAGTACTATGTTCTAGTCCTTCCATCCCGAGTTATCTACAACGACCAGATGGTTCATGGACTACATGTAGTGAGGAATACCTGGAGCTATTACTAGAAACGCATTTTCCGGAGTGCTCGGTACTAGCTCCGGAGAGACCCATGATAAATAGGGGTATAGACTCCGTAAGTCATATAGTAAAAAGGCGGAATATCCTATGGGCAATAAACAGCTTTAAGCCATACAAGTCGCCAGGACCTGATGGCATTATCCCTGCGGATATCCAGCGAACTATTGACTTAACCCTACCCTGGCTGGAAGTTATCTTCATAGAACTTTGTCACATTCCTAGAAAGTGGACTGAAGTAAAAGTAATATTTATACCTAAGGCGGGAAAAAGCTCTTATTGCTATCCCAAAGACTTTAGGCCCATAAGCTTATCTTCTTTTCTGTTGAAAACATTGGAAAGGCTAATAGAGGCTTACATTAGAGGCTCAATAAAGCCGGGCGAGCTCAACACGCGTACTGTAAGGGACGATCGGTGGAAACAGCTCTCCACTCCCTTATAGGCCCGATTGAGAAATCACTTGAATATAAGGAATATTCAATGGTGACCTTCTTGGATATAGAGGGGGCCTGGACGTGTCACTCAGGGGCTGGATAGATCATATGCTTAGAAGCAGGATCGTGACAGCTTATCTGGGTGGGGCGTCTGCCGGCAGATACGTGAGAGGGACACCTCAAAGTGGGGTTCTATCCCCCCTTCTTTGGAACTTGGTCATAAATGACCTGTTACTAAACCTGGAAGGGCAAGGCTTCAAGGTGGTTGCTTACGCGGATGACGTTGCTATTGCGGTCTTCGGTAAATATCCTAGTACGCTGAGTGAGCGCATGCAGTGCGCGCTTGGCTACCTCTCTGAGTGGGCACGCGGCTGCGGACTGAACGCAAACCCACAGAAAACGGAGCTGGTCCTCTTTACCAGGAAGCACAAACTTCCTCAGTGTGACCCGCCGACATTAAATAGTACTCGCTTGATCTTTACGGATAGAGCAAAATACCTCGGACTACTTTTAGACAGCAAGCTAAGCTGGAAATCAAACATCGTAGAGAGAGTAAAGAAAGCTACTATAGCGCTCTACTCCTGCAAAAATGTCATTGGAAAGAGATGGGGTATGGAGCCCCACATAGTACACTGGCTCTACGTCTCAGTGGTCAAACCTATACTGCTGTATGGGGTTGTCGTCTGGTGGCCAGCGTTAAAAGTTATGGCCAACCTTAAACTATTGATGAAAGTCCAAAGAACGGCCTGCTTGTGTATAAGTGGGGCTCTCAGGAGCACACCTACTCAAGCTCTGGAGATTCTCTTTCATCTTACTCCCTTGGATATTGCGGCCGAGCAGCTTGCATCTTGCACAGCCATTCGGCTCAAATCCATATCTATGTGGACCTGTAATAATGCAGGGCACTCATCTATCCTATGCAACAGGGGTATTCCGGAAGCTACCGACTACGCTATCCCTTTGCCATCTGTTGAGATTAAATTCCAAACTGAGTTTCCCACCAGAGAGGACTGGGTGAACGAAACGGTTATGGACAATGAGGCCCTAAGCTTCTTCACGGATGGCTCAAAAAGGGATGGAGGGGTTGGCTGCGGGGTATTCTGTGATGCACTAGGGGTTAACCTCTCTTTTCGTCTTCCCGACTTTTGCAGCGTTTTTCAAGCTGAACTGACCGCGATAATGGAAGTCATGGACTGGTTGAAGTATAATGTAATATCTACGAGGGATGTTCGCATTTTTACGGACAGCCTGGCTGCTATTAAAACGCTACAATCATACTCCCTGACGTCGAAGGTAGCCCAGAACTGTCTGGCAACTTTAAATGAGATGGCTGATCAGTTCAACATCCGCTTGACGTGGGTGCCAGGGCATTTCAATATCGCAGGGAATGAAATGGCAGATGAGTTGGCCCGCAAGGGTACAGCACGCCTAATAACCCAAAGCAGGCGGGATATAAAGATACCGCTTGCTTCATGTAAACTGTTGCTTCAAGAAGAAGCCATAAAAGAAACGAACGTCAGATGGTCTAAAGCCAGTTCGTGGGTAACAACCAGGCAGATCTGGCCTGGACTTGACCGGTCCAGATCTGGCCAACTGATATCGCTTCGACCGCAACATATTGGTATGGTCGTGGGAGCTATAACGGGACATTGTCTCATTGGGATACATGCGAGCAGACTGGGTGTCCCAGCCCACGATTTCAGCCGCAGCTGTGGTGATGAGGAGGAGGAGGAAAATGTGCTCCATCTGCTCTGCACCTGCCCTAGTCTAGCGTACAGCAGAACAAAATTTTTGGGAACTTCCCCTTTGAACGACCTCTCGGATCTTAGTAAAATCGAGATCCGGGACTTTAAACGCTTCTTGGTAAGCTCAGGATGGTTTAGCGAGTGAAGAGGAGGAAACTCGAATGTGGTACAGCTACGGACCAATTTTGTGTCTATGCTAGTCCTTTAGGACAGCCACCCTTACCTAACCTAACCCTAACAAAAGTGATATTTTATGTAACACTGGAATAAGTCCAATTATTTTGAATTAAACACCAAGTTTTATTCGCCAAACCACATAGATCTATTTCAGTCACGTTAGTTTTGTATTTATACTACGGCGAAATGAATTAGAAAATTTTATATTATTGAAGTGCTTATGGATTGGGCCTACATAGACTAGAACGCCAGCCATAGCTTTTATTTTTTTTATTTTTTATTTTATTTCATAATCTCTACTTGTTCTATGGGGCTCAAGGCTCTCCGGGCTATTTCGCAGTCCGCTTAATTGCGTCCTTGCCTTACGCCATTTGGTCAGCCAAATCGAGGACGCACGGCCACAGGTCCGATTTGTTTTGACCATCACGTAAAAAAAGTTATACCAGATTTTTATCCTAGAAAAATGAAAAATGTACATCAGGTAATACAAGTGATTGTATCCATTATCTCTTGCAAGATAGAACTATTTTTTAATGCATATTAAAACTAAATCAGTAAATGCAAATTGTGAAATCATGACAAATTACGTTTAAACATTAAAATTTTAAATTAAATTGGCATAATAAACTGCAAATACATTCAGCATAAAGAATTAATTTATATTTGAGCTTTTCAAAATAACACATATTTTTAATTATTTCACCAGTCCCTTCGTCTCCAAAGTCAATTAGGTAAAAGTGTCGGATTAGCTCGGGTGTTTTTTAAGTTTGGCATACTAACACCAATTTATCCTGTTCGTTTCAAAAAACTTCCACGGTCGTGAGCGAGCCAATTATATGAAATAGTTAGCTTAAATATATGAAATGGTTAGCTTAAAACTAAATTGGCTCGCTCACGATCGTAGAAGTTTTTTGAAACAAACAGGATAAATTGGTGTTAGAATGCCAAACTTAAAAAACACCCGGGCTTATAGTCCGACATAAGTAGTGGTTTTTGTTGGCTAAGTTTAAAAAACAATCGACTTCGTATGTCACTTTATCACAATCTTTTCTGAATCCGACTTAATATATCAAATTATGAAATGGTTTGGTACGAAATTCATGATTATAGTGATTTCCTGGGATATATAGTTTTATCAAACTGTCGCGACATTAGGACATATTTTTCCTGGGATGTGACAAAATTAAAGGATGATAGATAATCCAGGGCTGATATAGTTGATATAAAAGTGTAGCAATATAGTTATAGTGTTACCATTGTACTTTTCTGAAATAAATTCTGGGCTAACTTTATATACATACATCATCTACACCTTGTATAACTCCATGCCAGCCTGCACTGATATGAACGATAGCTCGGCCCATGGATTCTGCACTCTCAACAGAGGGTTATAAAACCGCCATCAATATCAAGCGACACCTACTGAAAAATCTTAGTTTCTGATTATCTATCGCACAATCCGTTCTCGCGCAAATAATATATGCGAACCATGTATTTTTAAAATGGAAATTAACGAGTCCGTAAGGAATTCGAATAAAAAAACAACTTTATTTATTGAATCCAAACTAAAAACTAACTTATTCTAAAAATTACATGATTTTATATCTAAAAAATTATACTTAATTTGCAAAAATAATAATATAAAAATTCTTATTCTTGGAAAGGAGTCTTAAATTACAATATGTTTTACCACAAGTCAGCATATTTGCTCTTCGTGTGTCTTGATAGTCACGTTGTGCTGATGACATATTATCGTTGATGTTATCTATGCACGTTGTGCTTATGCAGCATTACTCGTTGTGCTGATGACATATGATCGTTGATGTTATATGTGCACGTTGTGCTTATGCAGCATTACTGGTGGTGTTAACTTGGATAATTGCATCTGCGACAGAAAAACAATGGGTCACCATAGTTTAACAAACGCCGAATGATCATCTCTACAACATCAAACTGACATTTTTTGTAAACCCAATAATGTCACAATATTTGTAAAGATCGATTAAAAATTTCATTAGGTGGAATATTGAACTTCGAGGTTCATTTATATGTTAGCCTAAAGCATCAAAAACGCTCGTTGAGCAAGAAAACTGACCACAATGCGTCGTCACAAATGCAGCCATAATACAACGAATAACATGGCATCACTAATGCAGCCATGTTACGATGGATAACATGCGCGTTGGGTCCACTGTGCTCCCATTGTTTTGCTCCCTATAGTTAGAAAAATAAGTCTTAGCATATAGAAACTGGTAGGTGTTTGTATATGCAGATAACATATACGAGATTGTACTGAATAACAACAGAGTGAAGGAAATGCTTGATCCAATTTGAAGGATAATAAAAAGCGGCTGTGGCAGCAGGCAGTCGTGTTTTGTAACCCCTAAAGCCATTGCTAAAATCTAGACACCTAAGTGCCGTGAAAATGAAGCTTTACCGAGCGTTGATCAGGCCAGTTGTTTTGTATGGATGTCAAAGTTGGACGCTGATGGACGAGTACGAGAGATGGCTCCTTATACATTTAAGAGAAGAATCGTGTGGGTGATTTACAGCCCATAACGCGACAAAATGATACAAATCGAGCTATGTACAATATCAAGATCAGAGATCTGATGAAGTTCTCGGATTTTGTACATGAAGCACGATCTCAGCGAGTACGTGCAGTGATATCTTAAAGAAGAGCCACCATATGGTAGGTGCAGACGTGGTAATGCAGGCGATGATGGCTCGACGGTGTAGAAAACGACTTGGCTTCCTTAGATTGTCTAAGAGAGTATAAAGACTAACCTCAGAATCGAACCCGTTGGAGCCATATTGCTGTTTTAGTAAAGAGTCAGTAGAAACCTTAAAAAATCTGCTGATAATACAAACATAGAATGTTGTAATTCGATAGGAGGATTGTGGTCGATTTTGTTAATTAATGAGCGGGCTTAATGTTTGAGCCTAACATATGCATATTATATATATTCGTATGCACGTTTTTGTTGTAGCATAGTAATAAATGAATGGGTCTTGTTTACCTTAAGCATCGTAAACTTATTGATTCAGCCACCGACATTTCAATGCATGTACGTAATAGGCGAATTTATCGCAAGCAATTTATCGTATGAAATTCATCGCAAGTAATTTATCGGAAATAGCAATTCTTCGCGATAACTATTCATTGCAAGTAATTCATCGCGTGGAAGTGAGATTTTAAAATGATTTTTGGATATAGAGTTCTGTAATATGGCCAACTATCGGACGGAACTATAGACTATATTCCTTGATCGATTGTGATGAAAGTCAAGATGCTGGATAAAATGATGTTTGGACCAAAATTCTGGAATAATAAACAAACTGGCATTTTCTTAACGGATCATGGTTAATTCGATGTATTCGATTTTTTACTACAATTCTTGAATATAGTCAACTAGAATGGAGCTAGTCTATTCCTCGACCAATTATGATGAAACTTAATCTGTTCGATAGAAACGCCGGGATTATAAAAAGATATTTGGATAAAGTGCTATATACTGAACACTTCGGTTGTCAGTGCTGCTCAACAGATTTTAGGGATGATCAAAGTCCCAACCCAAGAACGATTGGTTTGATGATGAGTGTTGTCTTGCAGACGAGCAACAAAATATAGCCCATATTAAATGCAACAACGTCTAACAATCGCGAGGTAAAACAACGCTGCTCTTGCTCGGAGGACGGCTAAGCGGATTTTTAGACTGAAAATCCTTAAAAAGTTTAGATGGCCTTTAAAAATTGTTATTATTATTACTTTATTTCAAGTACTTGAAATCAAGTAACTTGACCAATGAGCACGAGGCTTAAATTCCGAAAACTTGACCAAATATTTCAAAACCTTGTTTGACATGATTGCAGAATATTTTTTAATATTTACCAATATTTATAGTCATCGATGTCAGTAACATTTTAGATTATCACTTCTTTTAAATTTTATTAATATGTACGTCCATTTCCGTTTGATTGCGACAAAAAGCGATTTGATTCAATTAAAAAATTTCACATTTAACTTATTGAATTCACCTCAATTCCGCACCTAAACTATGTAGTGAAACTCTTTCAAATAAAATCGATTTTATTAATAAAATATAATATAATTCCACATTTTTTATTCCAAATTTGTCCTTTTTTCCGCGCTTTTTCTTTTATTTTTCAAACCATTGAGAACAAGTTGATGTCATCGATGCTTTAGTTTTCTTTAAAACAAAAAACATTAAAACGAACAAAAAACTTTCGTTTCATGCAATTCAAGTTTCCATATACACTTATTAAACGTACGTATGTATATTTATTTTCAATTGAAGTAAAATGTAATCAGTATTTTTTTCTAACAAGATTAAGAAAATAGAATGTATGTACGAGTATGTAAGGTAAAAGTTGTTGTCAGAAATGTGGAAAATATCTTTATTTACACTTTACACACGCCTCTCATCAATAATGCATAATCACTGTTTACATTTGTATACAGCATACCAAATCATTCATCATTCAATTAATTCAATTAGCTACGCCTGAGTTAATTATTTAATAGTTATAGTTATAGTTAATAAATATATATACATACTAATAATTCACGAAATTCGGATACATTTAAACACAATTGTAGGTTACACGATTTTGTTATAATACGTATTTCCTATCTTGACGTTGATGGTTAAGTGGGAATTGCATCCAATTATTTCCGTGTAACAATAGACGATTTCATATTTAAAAACATGAAAGAAAAGACAATGTTAAAATGTACGCTGATTAAACGCAACAAGAAGAACATAAACAAGACTTAATTTCAGTATTACTGTAACTATTATGATTGTTTATTTTGAATCAACCTTACATATTCATGCATATTAAATAGTAGGCTGTATATAGTTTAAATAGTTTCGATTCAAATTTAAAATACAGAAACACAGTATTATAGGTAGAGACGCGCCAAACGGAGGTGCTCCAGCGACCTAGGCTAACCATGATATTTTCGAAAGCAAAATACTATACTTTACGCAATTTAAATAATTGAAACAATTTTTACAGATCATGCATAAAAATCCACTATACGGCAAAACACTCAGAAAAGGAAATAGTATAGATAGAGGACGATGAGAAATGGGGATTGGAAGATCACCCGCCAAATGCGTGGCGATGCGAGTCACCTGACGATGCGTAAGCGAGCAAGTACTGAAAACATCGTTGATATGAGTGCTGACACCATCAACTACTACACAGCCGAAGGAAGTCAAAAAGAGATCAAATTGATCTCTAAACTGAATATTGATGAAAGAGAAAAGTTCCAAGTGTGTTTTAGCCCAGTAGTAGACGCTGGCCATCTCATAAGCCCGACCTGCGCCTGTCCTAGTGGCAGCTAATAAAACATGAAAGACCGAAAAGCATCCGTCCAAAGTTGTAACTGTAAAAACAATCCCGCACTAGCTAATAAATCGGTCAAAAAATAAGAAACATCAACGAAGTTCCTAATTTGTGTGTGTCCTGATTGAAACCGATAAAAACGAAGACGTTAAAACATCTGTGGTCAAGTAATGTTATTTACTGAGAATGCCAGACTAACTATTCAAGAAAAAATGCAACTGGTCATAGATGGAGTTATTCTCCGCCAAGACAGTTATGATCTAATTAAAGGGATCACTTGACATCAGAAGACCCTCATTGGTCCCAATAAACGGTCAAAGTATTAGGCTTGAAGTGTATTTCAGGTTGGGGTGATCGATCCTATCCTAAAAGACTTAGCAAATAAGTCTGTATAAACAACATGGAGCTGCAGGCTGGGGTTTAAACTGTTAAATAAATTACCACAAAACGAAACCAGATTGGTAAGTGTTGACCGACTGGGACAAACCCCGTACTGGTCAGGAGAAATAAATTGTTCAGTATGAAAGAAGAACCATGGATTCAAAGAGCTTGGGGTATGACGGAGAGAATGGCGATCCTCTGATAATTACACACCTCGTTTCTTATAGCCGCCATGAAAATTATTTGAATACAGGAAATTTTCCAAGGCTGAGTAAAAAACATCTGCGTTGGCTTTCATTAAATATCAAAGTAATCGGAAGACCCAAACTCACCACACAAATCCTGACTAGAATACCGTCGAGACCAACACCTTTATCGACATCAAGTTGGAGCAAGCAAGCTCGAACTTCTTGCTCTTTCAATTTGAAGTGAATGAAACCAACGGAGCCGCGAGATCTTCGAAACTTGTCGGCGGGCATCGCTGCTGGTTCGTACAGTGATTAACAATTTACATATTTCACACTAGCGGCGGAGCTCTGGTAAATTATTTTTTAACAAACGTCTCTTTCAATACTACTGATTAACACAATGTCGATTAAATTCGCGTCGCGTTGAATCAAATTCCAATCGGAATTGGTGAGGAAACCATTTAAGGAGGCGTAGTCGGCGTTTCTAAAGTGAAAATAAAAGTTATTGGAACGAAAAGTTGTTTTACAAATAACATTGAAAATATTGGTGTGATGGATGCTCGCGCATATGCGAGGCTAAATATTGACAGACACGATCGCCTCTGCTTATTATTTTAATTAACTACTCTAGATTGATATCAGGATCTATATCATTGATATAGCCCTCTTGAGAAAATCATGGAGAACGTAACTTATAGCCAGCCATTAATAAATTATTTCAATTTTCAGTACCTCGCTAAACTAAGGCAATGGAAACTGTATGCAAAGTGATGATTTGAAATGTTATGACGAAAATAGTTCACTGAAAGTTTCGACTATGCTACTCTTGCATCGAGTTTACAATTCTTATTTTATCTTTAATCTCTATTGATCTGGGAAAGTGTATTTTCAAGAATAGCCCTATTAGTTCCTTTCAAATGTCCATGAATTTCCTCTTCCCATTCTCAGTTATATATGATCGCCGAAGCGAAGCGACGTCTATTCCTTTGCCTTGTCAATTCTTTGTGATCTTCTTCGAGAAATTGTGCCTTAGATCGTTAATTTTACTCTTCTTGTAAAGCTTCCTTGTGTTTTAGAGTTTAATTTAGGAAATATGCGTGCTTTTGCGTCCCAATGTTCTTCGCATAATTTTCTTTTGTCAGCGCTTGTGATAGAGTACCGCGAAACTTTTATGTGTCAATGTGTCGTAGATACTTTACGTGATACCAGATGTTCCCTCAGCTCCTGCCGTAATAGCATCCTTGCATGCGGGAGAGTGTTGGATTTTTGAAAGAAGGATATCATTACGCTTGATCCTCCCCATATTTTGTACCAAGTTAGATTCTCATTGAAATAAGTCCGAAAATGTAAATACGATCGACGGCCTATCTCAATTTATCGAGCGAATGTGTAAATGTTACGCCAGATTTTGAGATCTATTGATGAATGTTAATGTTAATTCCTGCTGCAGAATTGCCATTTGCTCTAATACGTAAAGCAAATTATATAAAAAACAAAAACTATGTCATTATGAGTATAAGTAACAGAAAATTAAAAATCAAATCTACCATTTAGCTAATAGGTAATGTTGCAAATAACGTAATCCATCCATAACGTGCCACTAAACCAGACAAAAACCAATCAAAAATGAGACGCTTAAATGATCGATGTTTGCATAATCTGTATACAACTGTATAGTGAAATTGAAAGTTTGTAACATATTTTTTGGTTATCTAAAAGAAAAACATAAAATAAATTTATTGTTATAAATTCGTCAAGTTCCTCGCGCATGCAAAACTATTATTGCAACAAAATATTTTTACAACAGTTAAAAAGAATTATCTTCAATTTTCACTTTCAAACATGTTGTGTTGATAACAAACCGGAAAAACACTTAACACGAATTATAATGGTGATGAGAAACAAGTTTTGTTTGTTGTTTGGTGGGCAAAAAGAAAAAACTTAAAAATAGTATTTCTTATTTTTATTACAATGGTCTTGTAGTTGGTTTCTATAGTATGCGTTTTTCATTTTCTTTCTAAATTATTTTATTGATACTTTTACTACAGTTTGTTATATAAAGGTCACATGAAAATTATCAACGAGCCAAAATTCTTATTACGTAAGGTATACGAAAACAAAACTTTAAAATCCAAATCGGGCGTATTTCTTCAAACTATCGAAATTGAGTAAAAATCACATATCTTATTAGTTATACGGTAGTGATGCCAAATAACTTATAAATATTATTTATAAGTTATTTGAGGGATGCCCACTATTAATTTTTTTAAGATCGTCTAATTTTAAAATTCTAAATTTAGTGCGAGACTTTTAAGAATTAAGTGGATACTTATCAATTATACTAATATGATGGTTATCAGATCAAGCAGTTTAGGCAGCATTCGGGTTTAAAGGTTTCATATTTGTTCAAACTGCATATTTTCACACAATTTAAAGAATTAATTTGAGTTTAAGTTGGAAAATATACAAAGTAAATACAAGAATAAAATTGGATGGACATTTGAAAATTTTGATTAGATTTGAACTGATTTTAAATTAATATTAGATAAATTTAAGAATTATTTTAAATATTGTACATAAAATTGAAACATAAATGTAATTCGAATGAAATTTGAGAATAAATTTTATTAAAATATCTTAAGAGGATAATGCCTATTTTAAATTGAATCCAATTCAAATTCTTTTTAAATTAAATGTACGAGTAAATCAAATCTAAATTACAAGCCCTAGAATTCAAATTATAATCTATACACAGACCCGAACCTACAATTTTAAAATGAAGTGACATTTTCTACGTAATAAAATTTGTATTGTAAAAGATTTTTAAATTTTCGGATTCACTGTGAATTTTAAAAATTATTCCACTCCCACTGTTAACTAATTAGTATTAAATTATACCTTTACTTGCAGAATTTGACATCACAATTTCTTTATGCTCCATAATATAAATTTATGTAAACTGTAATTTTTTTCCATTTATTGAACACTTCCATACGTTGGACGCTTTGAGCCTGTTCCTTCAATGTCCAGTGGTATTACTATATTTTGCTTCCAAATTCAAATAACATTCTTACTCCAAATTTTATTTCCTGGATTCCAGCTTCAAGTTCTCAATAGTCTGATTTCAAATTATAATTTCATGCCTCCAAATTTCAATCTATAGATACCAAATTATTATCTTTAAACTACATACTACACACTTCAATCGGCAGGTTCCGAATTCTGAAATCTTCACAAAAAAAAAGGCCAATATCCAAACTTTAAATTTTTTATTTAACTTAGAAAACTTGAATTATATTTGGAAAATATTAAATTTGAAGTTAGACAGCCTGCGTATTCGTATTTGAAGTTAGACAGCCTTCAACAAGTTACCCCCTAATTTGATTTCTGCCTCACTCTTACATATATCCAGTTCATGGTTCTTTTGAGAGTCTTACTAATGAATGACGAGAATTTGTTGCCAGAGTTGTAACATATATTGACGAATATAATTAATTTGGGTACGGGAGACTCATATTGATTACAAAGACAACAACTAAATTTGAAAACATAAGTCCCATTTTTTCAATGCTATTTAAACCAAGGCGAGATATGCCATCAGCTAAACTTGAGGTAACAATTTATCTTTGGTTAAATACCATTGAAAGTGTAGTTTGACTATAAATTATCTCAAAAGAATAAACATAGATAATCAAAAAAATTAATCAAATGTAATTCAATTTATGTAGAACGTGTGAGAATTTAGTAAGTTGATTGAAATGGAATAAATTATTACTGGTCATAAGGAAATAATTAAAATTTACCTGGTAGTGTACTGTTATCGAATCCTCTGCGCTAATATCTGAAGCTGAATAATATTTTTTTCTACCGAATTTAAGAATTTAGAAATATATGATCAAAAATATGGAAATTAGGAATTTTGATAGGTTAAAAACATTTAAATTTTAGTTGTCAAAGAAATTGGATTAAAGAAAGAAATTTCGCTTCCAAAATAAAACATCTTCAATTTGCAAGTGCAATGGAATCCGTAATCGGTCCGGAACCAAGTGATTCTACATAATAGGCATCATTATTTTATAAAGGTATCAATTGCTTATATACTAAATATAATAATATTTTATGTACATTTTTAAATTATTTATTGTAACAATAATTACTCAAACATTATTAACGCGAAGAATTTATATAAACAAAACGATCGACTGAAATTCGAACTTCGTCCATTGCGGATTTGAATGGGTTTCGTGTAATAAAAAAATCTTTTCAAAACTATAACATCTGAAAACTTAATTCATTAATTAAAATTATATATTAATATGTATTTATATTATAAAAAAATAATTATCTTTATTAAATATTTTGTATAGTGTATACAAATCTTTTTTTTTTGTATTGCGACACACACGCATAGAAAATAATGTCGGGTTTAAAAAATAATTCTACATTAAATTTAATAAAAAAAAAAAAAACCATTGTAAAATTTACATTTTCGCGTATATCTTTTCATTTTATTCATTCTATTCGTAAAAATATCTGGTGATTTAATTAAAGTTATTCAAAATCGCAAATTCATAATGTTTTTACTTTTAATGAATCTTAATTATGTAGTTCTAAGTATTTAAAAAGATAAAAAAAACATTAAATTAACATAAAATTAAAAGTTTAAAAATAATAATTATAGTTGATTTTAAGTTAAAGTTTAGGTATCACTTTTCCACAGCTTTATTGTTTTATCGTTCTCAAGTGCGGCTGATGCAATTATATTCTCTGTCGGGTGGCATGCTGTACATAAAACTGTGTCGGTATGTCCATGAAGTTTCTGTACGACTTCTTTTGTTTGTAGATTCCAAATGTAGACGAGATTATCTTCACTGCCCGAAACGATCCACTGGAAAAACAAAAAATAAAGTTAAATATTTGGTACCAATAATTATGTACAACAGATTTATCAACATTGATCCACCCAAAGTAATATATTATGTACCTATATGTATAAGAAACTCTTAAATATAAACCGAAAATAAAACATACTAAATAATAATTGCCAACAAGTAATTTTTAAAATTACTGAAATATTAAATTCCTTCTCTCCAAAAGACGTATCTATTTATCTCTTAAAATTAAATGCCTGAATGTACGAGTTTTTAAATTTTAATAACTAAATTTCCTTAACATAAATTTTCAAATTCTGCCTCAAATTAATTTAGTTTAACCTCAAATTCAAATACATTCTTTATTTTTTACCGAAACTAAACTGAATATAGCAGTGATGGCGAACCTTTTTATGCATGCGTCCCAAAGAAAATTAAAAACTGTTTTAAACAATCTGTGGTGTGCCAACTGGATTTATGGGAGATACAATTATTAAATTATGAGCAGCATTATGGGGAAACATTTTTATGGTAAAAATGTTTTCACTTAAGTTTAGTTTAAAGAAAAAAAATATATACTGGGCTTTGAACAAGTTATTAATAATCCGGTAGTACAGACTCGATGGGCTAACCGCTAAATAATAACTCTCATGACGCGCAGCATGACTTCACTTGTACGAGTAGAATTTTAGCAACAACCTTCGTTAATAAAAGCATATTAAACGCTTCTGCGTCTGAATATAACAGTTTAGACCAGGGCTAACAAATATTAACGACTGATCTGTTCGAATAAGAAACGAAAAACAAAGAAAGTGCATAAAAATAAAAATTCATTTCTTGTACCAACAAAAGAATAATTTTTTTCGAATACTGTTAATTAAGCGGCTATCTCAAAAATCCCGCTTCTTATTAAAAAAATATAATATTTGCTGGTAACTAAAATACGGGGTCTCAGAAAATAATCCAAGGTCACCAATGTAATATAACTTTTATCAAACGTATTTTTGTTTACCTAAGGCAATCTCTGATAAAAACGTACTTAGCTTTTAAACTGACTCCTGAGTCAGTTGGAAAGCTAAGCTTATTCAATAAGAGCTGACATAATTTAATTCAACAATTCAGATATTTTTTGAAAAATGGTGCAATTTTTATTTTAATCAAAAGTACAAACACCACAATTAATAATGTAATATAACTAATATCTACTAAGTGGCCCTCTTCGCGCCCTTTTACAGACGTCTTCTATTTAGAGAAAATTTCCTCTAATCACGCCTCCAATCACTCGTTGACAGGGATCACCTTAATGCATTTTGTAGTGAATTTTCACTTATCTTTCGTTAATCGTATAGTTTATACTTGGCAAATGTCAAAACTTGATCAATTTATAATTTAAGATTAACTAAATATTCAAATTTTTTGGGTGCCAAAATTGTTTTGCCACGCGCCATAGTTAGCACGCGCGCCACATGTTTGCCATCACTGGAATATAGCGTGCACAGATATGCAGTGTTTAACTAAAATGATAACGATCTAAACATGTTTGTTGCCCCCACAAAACACTCAAGCACTAGTTTGCTGTATAAAAGTAAAAACTACTCTATACTATTCTGAATGCAGGATCGCTAGAGTAGAAGAAATTCAGTAGCCAAAACGATACACATAAATAAATACAATACATAATTTAAAAAAAATATTTAAAAATCTCAATACCCATTTTTAGTCTACCTTTTCAAGCACTCACATAATAAAACGGACGACAAATTGTCTTTCATCGATGGTAGAATACTTTTGGTGTTTTTAATTATTAATCTTACACACAAAATGCATGTGGAAATTTTGCACTTAGCTTACTTCGCCCGATACGACTGGTCTCGCCTGTCGATACATATACCTACTTATACAACTTCCTAATTTTCTCAGATTTTTTGGAATTGAATTCATAGTCTACCACTTCTTTTCAATAGTAAATCTTTCATATAATTAACAATTATAATTGTATTATGTACATATGTTCGTAATATTAAATTTTGTGTTTGCAAAGACTGAGCTTATTTAACCTAGAAATATCTAGGTTATTCATTATTTACAATTTTATAAAATAGAGTGATTGTTGTAAGAACAAAATAATTTACCAAGCATCATTCAAATTGGCATCTTATTCTACTATGACGTTAACCTGTCGCTTCTTACAATCCAAAGATATATCTTGAACATGAAATGAATAGTGTTTTAACTTTGGTAAATAAATTAGAGCTCAACTCCCTAAAAAAACACGCATCTCAGTTCAAGAGATTACCTAAAATTAAAAACTTTACTAACAGAGAGGTCACTTAATCCATCACACCTTCTCTGCGTTATGAAATCTATGAGCAGTTCAGCCTGTTTTTTCTAATATTAAATCCAAATTTTTAACAGTTTCGCTAAAAGGTACCAATAATTTACGTATTTTTGCCAAGAATAAAGAAACGAACAATTCAAGCACACGATTAATTCTATGAAAATAAAATTTACTTACTTTTCCCCCAGTAACTGAAAAGTTGCCAAATATACAATATTTTTCATTTTTATGCCCCGTATATGTCTTCAAGCACTTTCCTTTCGAATAATCCCAAAGCTTCAGCGTATTATCAAGAGTTGCGGCTAATATATATTTTCCATTTGGTGAAAATTTAACAAACGATACTGGCGGATTATCATCGTCAATCAGAGTTTTCAAACATTGTCCGCTTGCTGTATCCCATATTCGACATAGACCATCATAACTTGATGATACAATTAAACTGCCGTCACGATTAAAATGTACTGCCGATACTGGATCTGAATGTGCCGGAAGTGTTTTTAAACATTTACCCGTTCGTACGTCCCAAATTCGGACCGATTCATCAAAACTGCCCGAAACAATTAAATTACTTTGTGGATTGAAATTACAGCAGAATACATAATTGCTGTGCCCCTTTAAAGTTTTTAAACATTTGCCAGAGCTTAATTCCCATATTTTTAACGTTTTATCATCGCTCGCCGATACCAGTAGACGACTATCACTCGACCATGCCACATCGCTTATACCCAATTTGTGTCCAGCAATAGTTTTCTCAAATTTTCCATCGTATGCACCCCAAATTTTTATTAATTTATCGGCCGACGAACTGGCGAGCCACTCACCATTTGGGCTGAATTTAACCGCGGATACGGCTTTTGTGTGCCCGGCTAAGGTAAATTTGAGTGTATAATTTGGTTTCTAAAACAAATAGAAAAAATGTTTATATTTCCAAAATTGAAGCAACGAAAAATACAAGGGAACTTACTACTGAAGACGCCGAAGCTTTGAGTGAAGAATTCGTCGATAGACTATTCGGACCCGACGGAGTATTTTGCATTTGAGGCGGCCCACCATGAACTGGGGGCCCCATTGGTACCATTTTACCTAAATAAATCTTTACAACTAAAACACCCGCTCAAAAGAACTTAACCTCACTTTCCGCTCGATACGATTTTTATTTATCACCGTAATTCACCCGATTTAAAAATCACAAACTGCTACAATGATTTATTAAACTTTATATTTCAATTTATACTTTAGTAAAATACGTAAAACTAATAGAATTTTGTTTATTTTGTTATAAATTCTGTTTTTTACTAAACACACGGCATTATTTTGTTTTACTACAAAAAAATGACGTCGAATGCTATAACTTTTATTTTATGTAGTGGCAGCACTTTTTCATTAATACAAGAAATTGACACATGGATTGATGATTGGAAATATTGAACATGATACCGTTCAACATTGATTGATATAAGTGATTTTAAAATTTAAAGGCGATTATTTCAAATATAGAACCAATTTTTATTTAAATGGGCAACCAAATTGTATTTTACTTTTCTTTTATAATATCCCTACATTATCATCATCATTGCACCTAAACACGATTATTTTTGATCAAATGTGTAATGAGGTTTTCCATCTCTTGCGTATTGCTTTGGTAGCACGGGTCTAAACAATTTTTTATCATCCAACCAGTAGTATAAGGCAAAACATCCACCCAATACGCCTAAAAATGTTAACCAATAGTATTGCATTGTAAACCTAAGTGGTTCGGCTGAACCGTATCGATCCTCGCCGTATAAATCGACATCAACATGAAGCTAATATATAAAAATTATTTATTATTTTTACGTATTTTTATAATATTTAAAATAGTCTTCTACTTACGGGTTCGTGTAAATTCCGCTTAAGTTCAGGGAAATCATATGGATAATAGGGATCTTTCGCTTCCGCTGAGATAACGGGCAATTCTGGGTAGTCTCCATTTCCTAGCCCATCATTTGCGTATGGTTTATATTCTTCGGGAAGTAAATTATACTTTTTGGCTGCTGCTACCCGCTCCGCTTCGGTTTCAGGGAATTTACTAGGCTTCCAATCCTTATTCCAGTCTAAAATACAAATACAATGTAAATCAAAACAAATTCCAGCGGGTTACGTAAATCGTGCTGGGATTGTATGGTGGTAACATGCCATAAACAATCGCATAATTTTATGAGGTAAATCGCATATTGTGTTATTTACTTACGGGAGGCGGCACGCACGGAATTTGCTGCAAATGCTGGATTTTTGGCTAAAGCAGCAATAAAATTAATTTTTTTTATGACAGCAGCCATTTTTCGCGATTTTCTTTTTTTTGCACTGAAAAATGACAGATTGAAATTTTATAGTTGGTAAGTTGGTACAATTGGTATCGCAGAATTATAATGGTTGATTCACACTTAACGATATTTTCAATTTAAAGCGTTCAACAAAAGTTAATTGAAAAGGCTGTTATTAAATACAAGTTTAATATTTATTTTTGTATTTTTGCATCAATGTAATAACACAACACAGCAAAATAAAAATAAAAACTCTTCTACATTGATTACCAAGCTTGTCAATTACAAAAAATCACAAAAGAAGAAAGGGCATACTCCTCGCAGGGTACACACTACAAACTGTGCCAACGAGTTTACGTAGTGCAAGGTCAAATGACTTGACAAAGCCGTAGTTCACTGAGAGCCTGTCCGAATTCATTCTTAATCGACTAAACTAAATAGTTACTACCATTTTTCCGCGAGAGGCGGTAATATCGCGCAAAAGTCTAGTATTCGACTAGACTAAATCACATATTACTAATATACATATGCGACATTACTCAACTTTTATATGAAACTTTTTCAACCGAGTTATTTTTCGCAAGGGATGCATATGCAACTATATTTTTATGATAATACATTATTTTATAGTGGCATAATTATTTTAAAAAAATTCAATTTACAAAACATGACAGTGTACAAAATTTAAACAGTGACATCAGCGCCATAAAGTACAACTACTGCGCTTTTTATTTGATGTCATATCTGTCAAAATACCGGCATTTTCTAAACATTTTTGTATCTTTATTTAAATTAATTGATTTAATAAAAATTGTAGCTTTATTTAAATAAATTGATTTAATTGAATTTTGTGATAATGCGAATCGAGTAATTTCAATGAGTAAAATGACAAAACCAGGCAGTCATTTATTTGTATGTTTGTTTCAAATGACTATAACTGGAAGGGACAAACAATGAAAGTCACGGTACGTATTTCATAACAATCTTAACTATAATAATCGATATGTATATTGTTTGTGGGAAATTCTGATGTTTTGTTGGTGCTTTTAATAAAAATTCCAGCAAAACCGAAGCTGTAAAAGTAACTACGAATAAATGAGTTATGTAATTCAATTATATCTTTCAGGCTGCTCAACCAATTTCCCATCCGTACGCAAAATATAAATATGAAGAGCTTGAAAATGACCTGGATCCTAAACGAATAGGTAAATCACTAGTTGAATTGAATTGAACTAGTCACATATCGTGTTTTTCATACATTTTCATGTTGCAACATATTCCTGCGGTTCAAAAGAAGTTGAAACACCCGATGAGCTACAAATTCTTTGTGGACGAATGAAAACAGTTATGGAAGAATACTATAAAGGCTTTCAATCCGGAGAAAAACACAAGGGATATTTTCGTCAGCTTACTGTGCGTACGACAAAAGCAACCTACGATTTTTAATGTTGGTGTGTCGTGTTTTATCTAAATTAGAAGCTTCAATACAATCCGGAAATTATTACGAAGCTCATCAAATGTATAGAACATTATATTTTCGGTATTTGTCACAAAAAAAATACGAAGAATTATTGGAGCTTTTATATAAAGGTGCCACAACACTTTTGAAACATGAACAATCAGCGAGTGGAGCTGATTTAAGTCTTCTAATCGTGGATGTTTTGGAGAAAGCAAATTTATCGGACTATGAAATTTGGATTCAGCGTATCGGTGTTTTATTGAATTAAATTGGTCCGAATGTTATTGAACGGGAATCTTTTTTGGTATTATATTTGGTACAATTTGTTTTATTTGTAAGTTATTTATGCTACATTATGTTTTACAGATTAAGGCAATATCATGGAGTAGCGAAGTGTCCAAAGCGAAATTAGGCCATCCGTCATTACATAAACTAATTGCAGAACTTTTTTGGTCTGAAGGCAATCTAGAGCAAGCTCGGCATCATTATTTGTTGTCAAAAGACGGAGCTGGTTGCGGTCAAATGTTGATAACAAAACTAAATGATATTCGAAAGAAACTGATTTATTTATAGCGCAGCTTTAGAAACGTTCGAAATATATACAAAATACCATCCAAAAATTACGTGTTGAGCCACCATTTAAATTTCCACTTATTAACTTTTTGTACATTTTATTGCACAATTTAGATACAAAGAAATTATCCCTATTCAAAGCGTTATGTGAATTATATAAACCATCGCTTGATAGAGATTCGTCATACGACAAATATTTACAAAAAATTGGTATAATTTATTTTGATGCCGCAGCACCACAACCGCAACGTACTAACGCAATGTAAGATTTTTAATAATAAAAATGAAATGCAGATATTTTTTATTGATATATTATTTATTTATTTATAACACAAAAAACTTCAAATAAACACTAAAAATTGACAGCTCAAAACATACTGTTCATGCTTGATGATGTACACACAAATTAATTCTCCCAATCTTTGAAAATTTATTAAAATATGTAAATTTAATATTTGATTAAGAAAAGATAAAATTATATAAAATATAAATAAAATTAAAAATTTAATTTTTTCAACTTACTTGTTGCTATATATAAATCACTATGAAAATTTCAATGTTTTGATAGAAGTTTGGAATAGTAAAAAAAAAAATTTTTAACAGTGCAAGACTGTCAAATTATTTCAAAACATTCGTAAGGGATGCAGACAAAATTTTCGGTTGACGAATTGTCGCATATGTATATTATTAATATGTGACTAAATCATTCTAAACTGTGATTTCATTTTGAACGGTAGCGTTTTAATATATTCAATATTTTTTTTTTAAACAATAAATAATCATAATAATAAATTGTTATTATGAATAAATCATCCGTAACAAACGGATACGGAACGAATTCACAGCAATAGCCTAGTTTCTAAAAAATGTAAACAAAATGTAAGGTTATGTTATAAAAATATTTTATTCATTAATGTTACCCTTTTATTTGATACGGGTGACGAGTTTTCATCAATTAAAGTTAATGACAATACGTAGCTGCATATTATTTCACTTACGCATGATATAATAAATTCATCTTCAGTGCCAATGGCATCGTTATTTTCAATATCACTCATTTCTCGAAAAATTTATTTGACAGATTATTTAGAAACCAGAATATAATGAATTCGGACGCTAGACATTCTTAATTTAGTGACATCTATGATTATTTGAGTAGACCTTCACGAATATTTTTAGTTTAGTCGATTAAGGATGAATTCGGACGGCTCTAAATGGGCAAAAACAAATTCTTGCTAGCTTTCGAATGCACATTTTCATTAATACATACTTTATTAGTTGTCCCAAACGAAATGAATCATTAAATTTGGAACAAAATATACATTTCGACTTAAAATCAAATTTTAAATCAATTATCTACAAATAAGTTATTACTAATCTCAGCTTTCACTTTAATTTAGTTAATTACAATGTACGTTAATTACCTATAATTCGCTAAACAATACAGTTAATTTTGAATGTTACTGCATATTGTATTTAATTGGAATAGTATTTGACAAACTATGTATAGTTATTATAAGTTACTAACGATCTAAAAAATTATTGAAATTGGTTACTATTTTCGGTTCGTACCCCATTTCGGTTGTGATTCTAAAACTATTGAACGATGGTTCAATAAAACGAATTCAATCAACAACCACTCCATTCAATGCAATTTTCGCAAAATTGTAATATATTCAATTTTGCGCATTTATTTTAAAAAAATGGTACTAGATTTTATTCAATAAAAACCCCGTCTGTTTACATTTTGCTTTCAGTATTTTACTGTATTTATTTCATGTTGGTCATGTGAATTAAAAATTATTCGTTGTTTGTTGTCTATGTACCACCAGCCAAAAATTGCATTGATTTTGTGCGCGCCGGTCGGTTTCTTACATAAAAAAGGAAATTAAAAAAAAACGAAATTTTAAATTTAATTTTTTAATTGTACAGAGTGCAGTTTTTATTTTGTGTGTAGTGTTTTTCGTTTTAATATATTAATTAAATAATAGCTTATAAAAAATAAACATAAAAAATGGTTACAAATACATATCTTGCATTATGCATTTTACTAGTTTTACCATTCATGTACGAGATGAGCCACAGATTCCGGTATCTCTTTAAATTTTTCATGTACTACTTTGTTGTGATGTTTAATTCAGTGCTGTTCATCCCGTATATGCTGTGCTATCCATTTGATGTGCGAAATTTAATGTAAGTGCGCTATATATATATATATACATTCCTACGTAGTTTTCCTGTTTAGTTTTAATTTCTAAGATAAATGAAAAATGTGTGTGTGTGTGTTTACATTAAAATATATCTTTAAATATCATCTGCAATATAATCTCGTGTGCAGAAAACACAAAAATCTTATTTTGTTTTTAATTTCCCCCCGTGCGTCTCACCATAATTTATGAACCTCGTCATTTAGGAGAAATTACATATCCATACATGTACATGTATACATAATACTACATACGAATAGAAAGGAAATTGGATACAAAAATTATTGATTTTCTTCATGTTGACAGCTCTTAAAATTATATTTCCTTAACTTTATGTAAATAATGTATATGGAAAATTCTATTTTTTGTACATAGATAGTATAACAACGTATAAACCGGAATCTAAATTCATTCGGATTTGCATTTTCTTCCACCAAGACAAATATGTGATCGTTTGTGGGGTAATGCGAATTTTGGTGACACATAATTAGCATAAAATCATCATCAATTCATCTACCATACCTTTAGTCCTCTACCACTAGGATTCTTTATCAAAATTCTTTTTAATAATATGCAAACCTTATGGTATCAAGAAAATTGTCTCGAACATCATAAATTTTATTTTATAATACATACGATATTTTTTATGTCGTCTTTAAATCATTTATGATAATCGAATCACTAAATTAATGCTCGTACGTTTAATAAGATGGTTATATCGTGCGTGTTCATCTTTAATTTAGTGTCTCAGTTTATCGTAAATGACGACAGTTATAATAATGCTGAATAATGCTGAAAGTCCTCCCGACTTTTGTAGTGGTTCTAAAGGGCTGCTTCAGGTGTAATGTAATTCCTATAAGTGATATTCGCAAGCTGTAATAAAAACGATACATCGTACTTTGTTATGTCAAATGTTGCCCAGAATTGTCTCTCATCTATAAATGAGATGGCTGGTGTAGAGGTAGATCTGGCCAAGACTAAACCGGTCCAGAACAACAGCTGATGTAGCTTCGATGGCATGATATCAGTATGGTCACTGTCTCATAGGAAAATATACGGGAATACTGGTAGACATCTGCTTTGGACGTGTTCCTGTCTAGCGCAAAGTAGAATGCAATTTATGGGAACGACCTAACGGATCTTAGAGGGATTGTCGTCAAGAGTATATGACCCTTTGTAAAAAGCTCGAAAGAATGGTTCGATGAGTATGGAAGAGGGAATTTTAAATATTGTGTGATCAGTTTGTGTCTATGCTACTTCCTGGACCAGCCACTCTAACCTAACCTAACCAACCGGCTATGGGATATTTTAGAGCAGTGTTTCCCAAATTATTTGATCGAAATTCAATTTTAATAAGAACTTTACTTCATGGTAGATATGGTAGATCATAAATGAGAAAGAGAATCAGTGCTGTTTGACAGTGGCATATGGATGGAATAATATCTTCTGCATATGATTTATGATTGTATTCTGAGATAAATCTCTCTGTAAGAAGCATTATCGCATTTACGCTCCAAATTACTATTATGCTAGTATTTCAACTAGATTGTTATGTCGAATCGAAATGACGATGCTAAAGAACTACATTTCTGATATTTCTGATGATATTCGCTTCGGAAGCGGTGTGATTTTAACCAAGAAAAATATTTTATCACTGTTTTTAGATGTGGTTTTATAATTAGCCACGGTATATTTCATAGGTTGGTTTTAAAGTGTCTCGTTTAAAACAATTTTGTAAACTGATAGAGAATTTAACTGAAAAGCCTAATATCCAATATGACTATACATATTCACAATTGCCAAATTACTAAAATTTAAACACTTACAATTCAAAATTTTTCTTCCTACTTAGCTAGGAAATTCTATATTAATAAATTCATTGAGCAATCCCAAATTTTCTAAATCTAAAAATTCCGTCTCATAGTTGATTGTTTCTAGCTTTAATATTTGAATCTCATAATTCCTTTTCAAATGCCTATATTTAGTTTCAAAATTTCTATACACACAATTAAATAAATAATTAGATGAACAACCGTTTTATTGATTTTTTCTGGTTTATATGTTTAGATTTTAGTAGTGGCCTTAGAGGATATAAAGCACGAGTGCTTGCTGCCAGCTACTCTTTAATATCCTACACTGTTATCATGACAGGTTAGTGAGCCCAAATATTTGAATTTTCTCACTCCCTGAAATGTGTAGTGACCACTATTAAAATCTGGTGTGCCATTGTCCCTATAACCAGAGATCGTGTATTTTCTTTTATTCTACACAATTGTATCAATTTTGTTAGCATTCCTAGGTATCGTGTACGGGTATGGATGTCTCATAATAACATCCCATTCATAATTTGGCATTAATTTTACCTGCCGTGTTTGAGAGTGGTTTGAAGTTCCAGGATTTGTAATATAAATAATTACAAAATTATTTAATTTGGAAAACCATTCTTTCTGACTACTCATATTCATTGGAGTCTACAAGAAGTACTGGGCGGCGTCGTTGTGGTTATGACTACATATGTACATATATCGAGGTCGATATTAGTCCTTAACATTTTAATCCAAACATTTATTTAGATTGTTACATAATTATTTCATAATACCATCGCATCTAGAAGGGTTTAAATAAAAGTTGAAAAAAAACCTACTGATTAGTTACCAGCTCTTTCCTTTTCCAGTTATTAAATTAAAGTATGATACTTTAAATGTAAGGTTTATTCACAATTTTGAAACAAAAGGCCATAGAAATAAGGATTTACATATTAATTGTAGTATTATAAGCGACAGTTGAAAACTATTACGAAAATAACCAAAATATAAAATCTTAAGACTACCACATGCGACCTTTAAGGATAATTTAAGATTTTTACGACAAGGAGCACAATAAATTTTAAGCAAATGGCCTAAATATATATGTCGTGCAGCATAAATTTGGAAAGGCCGAGAGAATAGGACCAATAAACAAGCAAACAATATAAATGTATAACATATTTTACTTAAAATTATTAAGTTCATTATTTTTGACCGTGAATATATAGAAATAAACACCTACTTGTATTGTACTGATAACATCAATTAATATATTAAATTTGATCAAAACGACAAAACAATAAAAATTTATTTCGTTGCAATGGCAAGGTCAGCCAATTATCAGTGACGTAGATGTAGTGTAATATGTACATCTAATCCAAAGTCTAAGAGTTTAATTTTTATTTTGTATACTTACTTATGCCTTATTTTTATTAATAAATTTAGATTGGGTCAAATAACTACATATTTGAATTGATGTAGAGTGTACAGAAGCATTATTTAAAAAAAAATGAAAAGAAACCTCAAATTGTCTATTGCTGTGAATCTAAAAGTGGTTGATTTTCATTTGATCGTGTTTATTTTATTTGATCCAGTTGTGGGCAAAATCTGTACAAAATATATCATTCAAATCATAAACTTTAAGAACCCATAAATAAATCCATTCGTTTAGCCAGAAACTAAATGTGATTTAGACGCGACTAAACAGTCCTTTAAATTGGTTATATTTGTCAAGTACTAAACAAATCTGTTTATACGATGCAAGTAACAAAATTTAGCAAATTTTCATATAGTACGAGGAAGTAATTAAATTTGGAAAATATTTTAGCTACGTAACAAATTTGTTTAGTAAGTTCATTAGTGCATTGTACGTTGCGCCATTTTAGGTAGTTACTTGATTTAGTTACTATATGTATACGTAACTTTCGACTGTGATTAATATTTAATCCTTAATTTTATTTTGTGAAATTTAATTATCCTACACCTATTCAAATTTAAAATTTATAAAATCGAAATTTTACATTTCAATATCCAATTCAAAATCAATTTGTAGAATTTGGTTTAAAAAATTAATAATTCGCTAAACTTCATCTAAATTGGATATTTTAGGACAATTTACGTTCCTAAACTTTAATACATTACGGTTTGAATATGTTGAACATCCATTCGTATACAAAATTACCAACAATTTGTTTGTTTTAATCATACGAACTCAGAGACAAGTCCGACTTACGAATCGAATAGTCACTTTAAACTCAACAAAACAGAATTGTGTGGTTTAAGTTTAAATGATGAAACTTTAGTATGTATTAGAAAACTATGTCTCTCAATCAGTTTTATGAGTGAATATCAATAATTTTAGTTAAATAAATTGGATGAATAGGTCTTCCTTCTTTGTAAGGCAGCAACGTTGGTAAACAATTTACGGAATTTATGTGTATGAATAAGATTGTCTTTATGCTATTCTGCTAGTTTAAAGGTAAATGTTAAGTCTTTCCTCATAGACCAGGAACTATAGGTTTTACGCGTATTTTATACATCCTACTTCATCAGTAATCACTAATCACAATCCTTAGTGCATGGATAATATCCTTCGATTACTTTAGAAAAAAGAAACAGATATTTTAAACCTTCTCGATTTTTTTAATTTTTTTGTGGAGGCTGGTCTCATTTAAATTATTGTACACATTCTTAAATATAAGAGTTTCAAAATATTTAAACGAACATAAAACACGGTGCGGTACTTTTGAAGTTTGTAGAATTTGCAACAATTTTCTTGTGAATTTCTAGTTTTTAGCGAACGAGAATTTGACTTGTTTTCAAAATTTTAAAAAGGATAAGGTGAATAGGCTTAGGTAACTGTAACATATCAATTTGCAGAACTTCGAATGATATGAAGTTGCCAATGGAGTAAAAACATTTCTAGAATATTTAATTGAATTAAAATTAAAATTGACCCAATTAGTGCCCTCTAGCCACAACCCAACTGAAGAACTACCGAGTTTAATATTTGATGATTTAAACAATTTCGAGAACTAACCAAACGAGAGATGTATTTTGTCCATTAAATTCAATGGAAATAAGGCGAAATTTCACCGTTCAAAAGAATGGTAGAAGACAAAGGTGCATTTTGTGGTACATTTGTGTCGATTACATGTTTTAACCTTCTAACATAATTACCTGGTTTGTCCTGATTTATAAATGATTTATATCCATGCTATGAAAAACCTATGTAAATTGTATACCTCCTGGCATCACCTAATAAGTCACATGAAATAATTAGGATTATTTGCACAAAATTTCCTGTTTTCGTTCGTAGTTTCGACATTTCCTTTGATGCATTCACAGATACCTAAGCATTATTCCTAAATCTGGCCAAATACTTGAAAATATTCTTACATTTTAATGCATGTTACTGTATGTGACGCGTTAAAGTTGAGAACAGGCGAAGATTTCGAGAATTTTTGCAGTTAACTTATCTTTCTGATGAGATCATCTCTGTGATTGGACTGAATAGCAACGGAGTGAAGGAAATACTTGATCCGTTTGTGGAGTTTTCAGCTTCTTTTAGACTCCAGATCGATGAGTCGAAAGCAAAATACATGATCTCATATGGGTATAGAAACAATGGCTCATCAGATTATTAGTGGCCACTACACGTTTGAAGGAGTGAGGAGGTTAAATATTTGGGCTCCATTATAAAAGTGCGGCTGGCAGCTGACAGTCGTGCTTTATATTCTCTAAAGCCACTGCTAAAATGTAAACCCCAATCAAGTTCCGTGAATCTGAAGCTTGAAAGTTAGTATAAAAGTTAGGCGCAGATGAATGAGTACGAGAAATGGCTCCTCACATTTGAGAGAAGGATCAAGCGAGAAGCGTGTGATTTACGGCCCAAAACTGTACAATATCGAAATCGGATATCTGATGAATAACCCCGATATTATAAATTTCAGTGAGCATGCTGGCTCTGTCATGTTCTGCGTGCTAATACGGAAATTATTTTACAGCGATCTATGAAAGGAGAGCCACCATATGGTAGGCGTAGAGGTCGTTGCATGCGACGATCGCTCCACGGTGGTAGAGCACGACTTGGCTTCTTCAGGTTGTCTAGGACAGTATGAAGATCAAGCTCACGATGGAAACCGCTGGAGCCACATTGTTGACACAGTAAGTGTTGTCCTAATGGCCTTTATAAACTGTTTATTATTTATTATTTAATTAATAATTTACATGCGGTTTTATGTTAAGATTTTGTAATATTTATATGACTTCTTCAAAAGTTAAAAAAAAATTAGCAAAATCTTTATGAAAGTTTTTTTTTAATCGTAACTTTCGATTAATTCGTCGACTTTATTATTTAAGTTACAAATTTGGGTGCAACAATAAAATAAAATAGAAATTATCAAAAGATTTATAATCTGTACTTTTCAAATGATGACGTACGTTTTATATTATTTGAAGCAGCAGAAATTTGATGTGAAGCGAGTGTACTTCTCCAGTATCAAAACTCAATTGAGTATGATTGCCATGTCCCTTTTTCTATTTGAAAATAGACAAATTATGATAAATCAATAGAGAGTAGAAAATTTTTATGTTTGAAATAAAATTTAAAGGGTTTCCGCCATTCCTTAATTTGCATAGGTACGTAGTTAATTCTTATGTAAGTTATATCGGAATTAAATAGAAATAAACTTGATAAGGTATTAGGTGGGCAATTGTAGTACCTATGTAAAAAGGTAAGAACATAAGAAATGCAATTATTTCGTGGACTTTGGCATTAATAATGAACAGTTTTAAAGGCCATTACTCGCCCCTTACTGAGTCAACTATTAGGCTCCAAATTGTTCTCTACATCGTGGAGCCATCGTCGCCTGCAACGACCTCTCCGCCTACCATACGGTGGCTCTCCTTTCAGAGATCGCTGCACAATTCGTTTATAAAGTCAACAAAAACAAAAATGGACTTTGGCATTATTGATATGCTTTTGTAGTGAAGTGGAGTTGGCACAAGACTAAAGAAAAGCTCAACCTGCAGAAATTACCATTCGTGAAATTCAAAAACGCTTATACGGATTAGGCCTCAGAATAATTAAGCTTCTGTGATTACCAGTGGTTCTTGACTACCTAACTCATGCTATATGAACATAATAAATAAATGTATTTCTATAACATAGATAACCGTATAAAATCCGGTCTCGCATATAGACAATTTTTATTTCTTAACTTAAATGTATATATGGTCCGCATTTCCAAGCACTTTGTCCATCAATGATTTTTGTTCTTTATTTATATTAATTAAGTTTAAGTTAATAAAAGAAAATGTATATGTAATATTTTTTTAACCAAATAAAACATTATTTTTCAATTTTATAGTTTGTCTAGCCCCTAATGTTTTTTTTAGTTTAAAGTTTTTCTACATATCCGCTATATTTATGGACAGCCACTTAATACTAGTTTACTATTAATTTGAAGTAAATAGATTTAAGTAATAACATTTATCATATAATTTAATTTTAGTGTATTGTAGCATAGTGATTCAATTACTATATAGTGATATATTTTTTGGGAATGGACTTTGAATTTTAAACAAGGTGCATATACATACATAAATCATATAATATAAAATTAAATAGTAAATACCACATTCGAGCCTTGCAGTCATTTATTTTGTCCCAATAATGGAAAATCGATATTTTTGAAATTGGCATATGTTCAATTATACTGTAATACATTGTTATGTTCTTTCTTTTATCAAACTATCTATCTATGTACTAAATACAAAACTTATTGCATCAGTTTATCTTTTTAGTTGCCATACCTAAATAATTATGATGTATCTAGCCCACATACAAATTACCAGCAATGTTTTATATTCTTCGGAAATCGATCGACCAATGTACACTACAAGCCAAAAGTTTTTGGTCGATATGTTTTTTTTACAATTAAAATTAAGGTAATGCAATGGTTTTTTTTTTGAGGAAAATTTTTATATTCTGGATCATATATCGTACGTCTTGAGACGTATATTTTTTATTTATTTCAACGTGTCCTTTCGGGTAATCACCGAAATTCTGAAAATAATTTTTTTTCAGCCATTGTTATTGTCACTCGACGAAGAGTAGCCACATAGAATAGTTTGACGACGTCCTGGCGAATAAATGTTTCCAGGCTGTATGGGTTATTTTGGTGGTAATACGATAGAAGATTTGGTAGAAATGATAAGACAAATGGATCGCTTCCACTATCTCTCGAAATTGGAGAACCATGCTGAGCCATCTGGACTAAAAATAATAGGTCGATGATTTATTTATCAGCATGATTCTGAAAAATGGAATAAATTACTAGAAATAGTCTGTGGCACTGTTATTCAAGCAAAGGAAAACTATATCGAAATCGATCAATTTAGCCAAATTTTTTTGATTTTTTTGTTTGGTTGTTGTATTTAATATGAGTTAGAAATAAATTAAATTTAATTTAATTAAAATAAATTTGTGACAAAACACACAAAACATTGTTCTAGCTACAAAAATAGCATCGACCAAAAACTTTTGGTCTGTAGTGTATACTGAGAAATTTGCAATCCTATCTAAACACCAACCTACATATACTATAATAGTACGAGTAGCTACTAGCTACGAGTATGTACATAAAGGGAAAACTGAAAATAAAGCAAGGTTAATTACATTATGCTAAAAAACAGTAATGCATATATTGTGAGTTATAGTAAAGAATAAAATGAAAAATATAAGAAAATATTTTTCTTTTAACACAAATCACGTGGAAATTGTTCATCAAAAGTGAAACCAATGAAGAAAGTAATACCACACAAATTAGTTTGGTTAAATTAGCATTCTAGGTCGATACTTTTGTTTTGTTCGGTTCGCTCGTAAGTGCTTTACTTATATGTAAAAGCTGTATTGATTTATATCCTTGTTTATATGAATATAGTGAATATACTTTTTTTCTGGCTAAAATCGATATAAAACAACAGTAGCAAAAGAATTGATTAAAACAGTTATTTGATGTGGGGATAATATTCACCCCCGCCTGTATTCCTATTTTTTTTTGTCTACAAGTCGTTGAAAACTATCAAAAATTATATAATTGAAATCGAAGTAATTCTAAACGTATATCCACGGGGCATTACCTACTAAATAGGAAAATATGAACCACGCAACATTTATCGATTGATTATCGATCAGTGCATGTGTACTATACAATAAATCAAATCAAAATTCTAAATATTTATAAATTGTTTATCAAATTTAATATTACATAATAAAAACTTTAACATGTGTTTCGAATGCTAAGAATTGTTTTTTTCTTTTAAATTATACAATGATATAAATTATTCAAATGTTGAGGTTCGGAGGTTCAGTTGTACGTAGATTGATAAATATGTGTACACGTGTTATTCTGATTGAGAACAATATATCAAAACCATCGTCTATACTAAGACCAGTGATTCTTAAACAATAATCTGTATGGTTGATGAACTGAGTGGAAGAATTGTATTTTATAACTTCAATAATCTAAATCAAATGCGAGGTTAGCAATTGTGAGAATATACTTTTACTGGAATTTTTGAGACTTGGAAGAATAATGCTGAATGGAATTTTCAATATTATCGAATTATGAGACTAGCGATTTGAATACGAATTTTGGGGATAGGCATTATGAAGTTCGAAAATAGGAATACAAATACATATATCAAATCTGAGGCTAGCAATTATGAAAAATATATAATATTGATATTTCGCGTATCTGAAATTAGAAATTTTGAATGTGGTTGAGCTAGGGACTAGCATTCTACCTATTAAGAAGATGGGCTATTCTCTGAGGCACTGGGAGTCAACCTTTCTTTTCGTCTTTTTGACTTTTACACTGTCTTAAAGGCTGAAGTTATCGCAAAAATGAAAGTTATGGACTGACGTATAATGTAATATCTACAAAGGATATTCACATTTTTACGGACAGCCAGACTTCTATCAAAACGCTACAATTACACTTCCTGACAACGAAGGTATTTTAAATAAGATGGCTGATCAGCATCCGCTTGGCGTGAGTACCTACTTCAATATGGTAGGGAATGTAAGAGCAGATGAGCTCGCCCGTCAGATTTCAGCCCTACTCATCGCAAAAAGCAGGCTGGATATCAAGATACCGCTTGCTTCCTGTAAACTGCTGTTTCAGAAGGAAACTATGAAAGAAACGAACGACTGTTGGTCTGACGCCAGTTTATGTGTAATAACTAGGCATATCTGGCCTAGACGTGAACAGTCTAGATCCGGCGAGCTGATATCGCTTCGGCTGCACCATATTAGTATGGTTGTGGGAGCTATATATGGGACATTGCTTCATAGGGATACATGCGAGCAGACTGGGCATCCATGATTTCTGCCGTAGCTGCAGTGATGGGCCGGGGGAAGTAATAGTGCACCACCTGCTTTGCACCTGCCTTTTTCTAGCGCACAGCAGAATGCAATTTATTGGAACTTCTCATATGGATGACCTTACGGATCTTAGTAAGATCGATGTCAGAGATTTTCAAAGCTTCTTTACCGAGCAAATAGCGCAGCGGCTAAAGCTGCGACGTTTGGATCGGGGGGTACCGAGAGACTTCATATCCCGATTACGATCGGTGATTAAATTGAAAACATCTATGACCTTTCGGTGAGATGTAGAACTCATGGGTCGTCCCATCATTCATGTTAGTACCCGGCAGCTTGGAGCTATGCAGTGTGCCGATGGCCAATTAAAAGATGGAGCTGTAGCCTCATGTACATAATAGGGGTACTGTTCAGCTTTCAAAGGACAAGAAATCCACTAGCCGAACAGTCTCTAATTAATGTATGTAAGTATTGGTATTTATTTAAAAGAAAAAAAGCTCAGGGTAGTTCGATGAGTAAGGAGGGAAAAACTCAAATGTGGTATAGCTATTCTGACCAATTTGTTACTATGCCAGTACATTATCCTGGCCATCCTAGCCTAGTCTAGGTGATGTATGTATATGCTATATAGGCCAGCCTGAATGTTATTATTCCACGTAACACTGAACCTAGAACACTGTTTGTGGGATGCCTGCGCTAATATCATTTAATCCAGCAGTTGCTGCATTCTGTTTAACCAGATATAGTCTTGGATGTAGATAGTTTTCGACGACTGCATGAAAATTCTTCGGCAGTAGCTTTTTGATGCATCGTGCCAAACTTTATCAAATGCTTCTGTAATATCCAAGAAGAGAGCTTCGTGGACGAAATGTTGCTGGTCTTTTTAAATTTCTTGTTGCTTTTCACAATGAGTAACCTATTCTTTCCGTTGCCGAGAGCTCACTTAAATAATTCTGGACACCTTGGTTTTCGTTTTGCCTCAGGACAAGGAATATTTGAAAAAGGCATTTACCCTTTAAACTGAATAAGTTTAATCACCGCCTTTAGTTAATGAAGTAAAAACATAAAATAATAGTTAATGAAGTAAAAACGTCATTGTTGCTGTAGCTAAGAAAATATTTTGTAATATTAGTTTTGAAAATTGTCAATTAGACATGCTCAACCAGATGTTGTACAGCATTTGGAATTATTAAATATATCTCTGCAAGGAATGACATGGTAAACTTATTTCTGATTTAACACATATTGTCTTCCGCTTTTATTACATACTTCAACTCTTCGAGAAAGTCTTAGTTTCTGGAACCCCACCCACTTCGCATGTCTTACTAATATATTGGAAACTTTTCCCAGCTTTGAAATAACAGTTATATATACTATATGTAAGCTGCACAGAATACATTACCGATAGATTCAATGATGAGCACTAAAGTTATCATGTACATTTTTAGTAATTATTTAGAAAACTTTCCTTGTTGACATTTTGAAGAATTTCTTCGTATTGTGTGAGTCTTTGAATTACACACTTACATTTATTAAAAAAGAACTGCCCGGATAAGTCACAACCGAACTTGCAGGAGCTAACTACTAAGATGGATAACATCCGTAAAGCATCCATAACCTAATTTTTAAAGTTATATGAAATTTCAAAGTTTATCTTTTTGAATAACTTTGTAAAAGAAATGGAATGAAATAATTATTTTTGAACATTGATCGGTTTTAGTTTACCATATAATTTGAAATTCCAAACAAAATTAGACTGCCGCTTAATAAAATTAAAACTAATATGATAAGCCGCTTTCATTGGCACAGTAAGTAGCGTCCTTGATTTATTATTCGACGGTTTATGGTTGGATTCCTGATGATAACCAAAAATCACGGTTGGGGATTTTTAATGTGTAAGTATATGTGTTTGTCCGGGTATTGCACCGTGGGCCCGATAGTGGCTGGAGAGTGCTGGATTAATCCGCCCAACTTTAATTTTTTTTTAATATGATGAACAATATCTTTCTGCTTCGGCAATAATTTCCTAAATTTCAAGTAGCAATTAAGGTTTTGATAATAAACCAGAGTTAAATAAAATTTGATATTTAGTTCATTTTTTTAAGCTAGTTCCTGTTCTAACTAAGTTTGTGGCTCGTATATTGGGTCTATCGACTCGTATATTGGGTCTATTTGGAATATTTCACTAGTATAGCAACACACTCAATAAATGAATCCCCACAGCTTTGACGTATAATTTGAAATATTTAAATGTTGTTTAATTACTTCAAATGTAATCGTTTATATTTCCAACTCAAAATAAATAATATTTATCAATGGTATATTAAATTCAGGTAAGATTAGATAGATTTATCATTTATCACATAAAAATATCAATAATTGAATTTTTATTTTGATTTATAAACGGAAGATCAATAAACGGGTTGAAGGTAAATTCAATAAAATTCAATTTTATTTTAAATAATTATAGAACAATAAAAGCGCGAAAACTAAATTCTAATTGCAAATTCCTATACATTCATACATAAACACATATTAAGTATTCCAAAATGTTGTTATATCATGCTATCAATTACTAAATTTAATTGTACTCTAGATTTCTATCTCAGTTTTTAACGTATATTAATATTATAATAAATTAGTGATGTCCATTATGCATAGTAGTAAACTATACTTAAAATATAGACCAGTATTAATTTATCTATTTAAGTACTATTCTCGTATCTTATCAGTGAATCGATCAGTTCTAACATATAAAAAAAAATATTGGACATTTTTTGTTCATTTCATGTCGTTTAGTAAAAAAATTTTTTTGTGAATGATTATCGTTATTACCGATGTGTGAACTTGTATATCTCACTATTATTTTTAATACATGCGCGTGTATTACCACATATAGTAATCAATTAAATACTGTATAGATGCGTTACATTTACAACTTTTAGTGATACACATCAGTGACCCATTTCTCGTATTTCACATATCAACTCAAGGTAAAAATACGACTCTTTAATAATTTACATTAACGTACATGAGGTATTACCAAAAAAAAATGCTTGTTTTTATGGTTTCACCACGATAATTCAACCAGAAAAATATTCCCATTAAATTGTTCCTATTTGGTTGTAATTATAATACATTAGACGTACTCGTATATCGATAAACAATTAAATGGCCAATAATAACACAATTCTAATGTTGCAAATCAAAATTTGATTTTGATTCTTTTATGGAATTGAATTACGCGATATTAGTTATACGCACTGGAATTCCGTATAGTTCAAAATCATATAGTAACAAATTTTGATCTGATTTTGATATCACTGCGATGATTCATTTGTTACAAAATATCATATGATTTACTTTTGCTGATATTTGATAGTTTTAAGTATAAATCAATTTAGTTATTTATAGAATAAACTAACAACCTTGTAAATGTATTAATTTTTGTTAACAAAATATTTTTTTTAGTGTGGTATCCACCACAATAACAACAAGTCACAACATATATCGATATGTAACTTGCTGTAACTTGCGTAACTTGCTGCACTACAAAAAATTCAGCCTACATGCCTCATGACTATAGACTACTGAGCCGGAAACACGGAATGTGTATGATTTAGTTAGTTAGTCAACTTTACGATAAAGCCTCATTTTACAATAATTGGGATAATCTGCAAAAATTACTCGGTCCTGGATAGACTAAGAATATGTCAAATTTGATTAACCGCAACAAAATTTGTTTGCGGCAAAAATCCTTTCATCACAACAAATCTACGATGGGCCTTATCGTTCAGGTCAAGAAAGAATGAACTTCTGAAAATGAAGGCAATCAACAGCAAAATAAATTATGTATAGTAGGTATTGAAAAACTAGATCATCAACGCTGCCCAACAATCTCTCGATTTAGTGATATAATGAAGAGTTTGCTTTTGCTATGGAAACACAAAACTGCCCACGCTTGGATAAGCTAATATTTAAACGAATAAAGCTTGGATGGTGAAAACCCGAGATTCTGTGCAGACATTCTATAATGACCTAATTAGTTAAGTGTCTCAGGCACTAGAAAGTTCTTCAAATACAGACCACCGTAATAAGCATTCATCCTATACACCCATCTCCCGAGTAATTCACACAGGCTATGCAAAGACTAAAGAAAACCCGTTCAAGTGTGTCAAATTTGAAAAGAGGCTATCGAGAATTGCTCTAATGTTATTCATTAATCTTATGGGGGAATCATTTTTTAATTTAGATTTAATTGGACTGAATGGCAACCAAGTGAAACAATTACCTTATCCAAATCCACTGGCACATTTTGTGAACTCAAAATAAATTAGCCTTTAAAAACAATCTTTTAATTAATTTTGAACCCAAATTTAATTTTAATATCTAAACTGTTAAGTTTTAGGGACTATAACTGGATCTAAATAGTCAAGATTTAATTTATTTGTTTAAAAATCGGTTTCGAAATGTATTGTGCTGCAGAGACAGATTTAGGTAAATGGCTCTCGAGCTAGGGTGACCAGACATATTTTTTTTGTTTCGTTTTACTCTTTACTCTTTTGTTAGGCAAAAATCATCCAAATATACTGTTTTTGAGTCTCTAATTTTTAATTTTTTTTAATTTTTTAATTAATTTTTTAATTTTAATTTTTTTTTTTTGAGTCTTTTGACCTCTCATTTTTTAACCAACATATATGATTTTATGCCACAAAGAGATATAATACTACAGAGACAGAATTCCTATCAATATTACGCGTACAATTCATCGAATCCAAGACTTAACATGTAGCCATCTCGACCATTCCAATTTAAACTGGGAATGGGGCTGGATAGCATTGGAAGTTAAGCTAGAAACACAGTGTACTTGGGCTGTACTGTATTAAAATATTTGTAGCTGATCAAGTTAAAACTTGTTAAACAAGGTTAATTCAATAACTAAATGCAATAAGCGGTATTGGACAGTAGAGTTTAAGTTTATCGGTTAAATTGTTAATTCAAAGTTTACAGTGGAAATTTTATAATTTAATTTTTGATTGAAAAATTACGTAAAAAAATTTTAAAATTCATACTTTTGAACTTAGAAATTTCCAAATCTGTGAAATTTTTAAATTTTAGGTGTTTGTGAAATTGTGATAATGAATTTTGACTGAGTTTAAATTAACTGATATTATGAAGATTCCATTTCGAAGTTAAAATGAAGAGTTTTGACACAATCAATTCAGGTTCTGCTAATATAGAATTTAGAAACAAGAAATTATTAAATTTCAAATCTGGAAACTTTAAAATAAACAATGTTAAAATTTTAATCTTTAGAATCTTTATTAATTTGTTAAATGAAAAAAAAATAATTTTAAGCTTGAACAATTATGGAATCCTACATATTATATTTCAACGATTTAAGATGCCAAATTACTTACAAAATATAATTATCTTTATTTATAAATAAATTAAAAAATTTAATTATAAAATTTCTAAATCCAAATTTTAATTCTAAGAACTAAAAATTTCACATAAATGTTAGAATCAAAACTTTAAATTCGATCTGGTAAAATTGTAAATTTCAAAATATAGAAGTTCTTAAAAAAATTTTTAAAATTAAAATTTTTCTTCAAATCCGGAACTAAACAGATGTCAAATTTAATATTTATAAATTGAAAATTGTTCAAAATGATTTAAATTATAGTCTACAATCAAAATGGTAATTTAAAAAAAAAGTTGAAACTTAAATTTAATTATTTTATGTAATTTTTACATTCTATAAACTTAAAATAATGTCGTTTGGATATAATTTTAATTATCAAAATTTAAATTACTAAAATTGAGATTCAAAACGACGTTTAAAATTCGAAATTTTATAATCTTAAATTTTTAATTTGAATTTGTTTCAAGATCCAATTATAATTAAATATATTAAATTAAATTATAATTTTAAAAATAATAGCAAATAGCGCAGTGGTTAAAGCTGCGACGTTTGGATCGGGAGGTACCGGGTTCGAATCCCAACAGAGGCGGGATGCAAAAGGGATTTTTCATCTCCCGATTACGATCGGTGATTAAATTGAAAACATCTATGACCCTCTGATGGAATGTAGAACTCATGGGCCGACCCATCTTTCATGTCACTGTACAGGGTGACATGGAGCTATGCAATGCGCAGAGATGGTATACTGTACTTGTGTGAATGGGATGAATGAATGGTTTGAATGAATGTTGTGTGAATGTGTAAGGTAAGGCTATGGACCAAAAGAGTGTCTACCTTTTAAAAAAAAAATAAAAAAAAAATATTCAATTTAAAATTTTTTAATTTAGTCAAAAATTTTCATTTCTCGATTTTAAAATATAATTTCTTGCGGTTTTGGAAATGTTTTGTATAACCCAGAATAGCAAGATTTGAAATTTTAAATCTTATTTGCATTTTTCAGCTTCAAAATTGTTAAATAATTTAAATTATAATTTCCAGGTCTTAATGAATCAAAATCAGTTGAAAATTATAATTACTCTTTTTTAAAATTCGGAATTAAATAGATGTCAAATCTAATATTTATAAATTTAAAAGATTCAAATTGAAAATTGTTCAAAATAATTTAAATTATATAGTAAATTTTATTTTATTAAATTTAAATTAAGTTATCTTAAGTAGCTTGAGGTTATTTCACGAAATTTTAAAACTTACGTAATTTTTACATTAATTAAACTTAAAGTCTAACTAGTTCAGTTATAATTTTTATTATCTAAATTTAAATTATTTAAAATTGAGATTCAAAAAGTCGTTTGAAATTCGTAATTTGAATGATTCAAAGTCTAATAAAATATTTTAATTTAAATTATAATTTGAAAATTCTATAAGCGGTTTCTTTCTGAATATTTAAAAACGTAAAATTAAAAAATTCCAAAATTGTAAAAATAATTTGAATTATAATTTCCAGGTCAAAACTAAATAAATTCTCAAATAAAACCGGCAACCAAAATTTAAACATAATTGTCAGTTTCTTCATTATGTTCAAATATTCACTCTAATTCTATTTCTATAACAAAATTTTTTTAAATTCTAGAATGTCAAATTTACTTGTCAAATAAGAAATCGAAGTGGATTTTTAGGAGGCCAACCTTAGAATTGAAAATTTGAACTAAATTTCAAAAATTGACAGGGCGATGCAGTTGATCAACGGTTCTAAAATTAAACATTTTTTAAATCGAATTTATATGTGTAATTCGTTAATTCCTCCTAGTCATTCCAGTGATAATTTTATCTGTTCGATTTCTAATTGATAAAACATCGTATTAAAGTTAAAATAAAATAACGCATTTTTGTTCAGCTTATAAAAGCCGAGATCAGTTGAAGGATTGATTTGGCTCAAAATTGTTTTTATAACGACTAAAATAGTTGGCTGTAGCTGGACTGCATGAACTGAAAAAAATTGTTTATTGCTTGGAACGTTTTCAAAAATTTTAATTTTGTAAAACATACTCTTTTGCGTTCGAACATATCAGGTCAGGCTATCTCGAGATATTGTGATATAAACGCCGCCGCAAATTTAAACAATGTTGCGATGCCCTGGCGTAACATAAAAATGATTAAACATTTTTGAATGTAGATTTTTAAAAGAATTAGTACTTTAAATAATAATTAAAGGCGCTTAATGTGGAAAATATGCAAAAAATACTGAAACTAACAAAAAAATACAATAATCTTTCCGCTTGCTTTCATTGCAATATACGAACTATGTATATATATGTATATGTATGTACAATTTTGCTTCGCAAAACGGCGACAGTTTTTCTAATGTTTTTCTTGTCTGTTTTGAGTTTTTTCTTAGATATCCAATGAATGAATGCAATTTGTAATTTCTTTATTTATTAAACTCTTTAAGTACGCGGTACCCACTTGCTTAGGTTTAAAGTAAAAATGATGTCATGTCCACAATACCACCACAATATGATATCATACATAAACGTATAGTAACTTTTTGGAAATATCTCGTTCAAAGTTTACTCTATATAGTATGTAATTATTATTAATGATGATCATCATCTAATTCTAATATTTAACGTAGAAAAAATAAAATGTTATCAGTTTATTTAAACAATTGTTTTTTAACGTATAATAACGTAATAATATATTTGGTATTGTTATCACTATAAAACAAGCTAAATACCTACCTTTTGAATTTTAAGATTAAGATTTTATAGTCTGGACGTTCTTACGTATCTACATATATACAAATAAACATTAAAAAATGTCTATATAATATATTCGTACGAGATAAGATTACATTTTCTAATATTGATCGATGAGTACTTTAACTTTAATGTTAACAATAAAATTCCAGGTATGTATACATAAAATTATTGTTTAATGTTTTTCCAACAAATATTAAATAGACATGAAAGAAGTAATCGTTTCGATTCATCTTAATTCTTAAAGTTTAATTTTCTTCAATTAAATTACGATTTAATCTGATAAATGTTGCTCGTTTTTTATTTATTGCTTCCGGACGACGTTGTACATATGCACATATATAAATTAAAAGAGTTATTATTGTTCCAAGATAATCTTAATATACTGTGTAGTGAAGCACTGCTACATTGTTGAATGAGGGTTTGGGTATATTAATAAATGTTTAGGGAATGTCAACTTCATATAGACATGTACTCAATCTGAATTTGTTGCTGAAATCTTAGTGCTATTCTGCTAACAAGTAATAAGTTATATTTAATCATGCTGCCATTGAGCAACAATCTAAAGAATTTTGCAAGAAGACAAAATAGTTGAGACATGATCAGAAGCGACAAATTTAACTCTCTCAAGATCCGGCTGTGTTGTTTTGGACCGGTTTTTAAAGATATTTAAACCTTAGAACAACTGTAATTTTAAATTTGCTCAATTAATAGAGAATTTAATATTTATTTTAACAACTCAATTTCCTATTGACAACACCGCGTCTAAAGGAAACGATAGTTTCCGTTTGCATGACTAGTTTAGTATCCGAAAATCAGAAACACTGAATAAACGTCAATCTAGTCATTAATTATGGAAATCAATAAATATAAATATAAACAAATTCATAAATTGTATGTACAACAAACAAAATTAATAATTAATGAAACCAATATAATATGTTATAAGTAAGTTAGCAAAGTTTTTCGCTTGTCGTAGGAGGTGGCTAAACGGTTACATCGCTGAGCTGACGACCTGCATCCGTAAAAATAATCTGTTTATGATGTCAACAAAAGGAAAAATAGATACCGCCAAAAAAACGCCAGACCGGAACGTGCAGTACTTAGAAAATCAGGAGCGTTGGAAGGTCTAGTCACATGCATGAAGTTGTATCGGCTGGAACTCACTGGCCTAAAAGTGGAGATCCTTCGTCCCAGGGCTATACGTTGTTCCACAGTGGATATGATCTCGGAAATCTTGGAGCTAGATTTCTTTTTGCGCCGCAGGTAAAGACACCCTCTTTGGATTTCTATGGATTTCGAAGCAGTTAATTACCGATTGTGTAAGCTTCGCTTAATTTGTGTGTACAGGTGCAATTTACAATGACCTGGACGATCTCTACCGATCTATAGTCTATACCCGAACACGATGTTATAATGTTAATTGGAGACTTTAATACTAGGGCTGGAAGAAATCAGGCCGACTTGTGTGAACACATAGAAAACATAGCTCGGTATCCCCTACACGAAACTGCGTCCGATGATGGTGAGAGAATGATGTATTTTGCAATTACTCACGACCTTAGAATAGCAAGCACATTCTTCCCACAATAATAAAAAACAATGGATTCGCCTCGCAAAATTTTTCGCAGCTAAATTGACCACGTGTTAGTTTCAAAAGAGCGAGCTCGAGTTATGCAGAATGTGAAAACTTATCGATCAGTAACCAAATATGCGATCATCGTTTAGTCGCTGCCAAGCTACGATGGAAGTTTTCGTACAAGTCTGGGAACTCAGCGAACACAGACTCAAGAATGATTGGTTTGATGACGAGTCGACAGCAACAAAATATAGCTCTTGGGACAGTACATCAGAGTCTCACAATCGCGAGAGAAAACACAACTGCTCTTGCAAGGGAGAAAAAGCGAGAATGGTTGAAGGTTGACGTTCGGAAAGTGCAACAACTCAGCAATGAGCGCAGTTCGCGTAATTTCTTTAATGAAATTACTGGATTACACCATACTTAGAGGCCTGCGTCAACCAACCGCTATTCGGAACCGCGATGGAAACCTCTGTGTTAACATCGACGCATGGAGTGAACATTTTACCGACATGCCTGTCGTGCATCATGCGTCACAGACTGTAGTTGAGTCACCTCATATACAGACTGCCGCGATATGCCCCATATTTAAGAAGGGAGACCGCTTGAAGTGTGAGAATTATCGCGATATAGCTCTCCTTGGCACAGCATACAAGTTACTGTCCTACATTATTGCCCCTATTATGAATCTCACTTACGCGTCACTGAGCGACGCGATGTCACCGTATTTCAATTTTGGTATTATGATTCTCGCCGTGAGCGAGTCTAATGTCACATATCCTCACCTACAATTTGGTGGCGAGACTGAGCGAGAAAATAATTTTTGATATTGATATACATACATACTATTTTTTACGTTAGGCAAAATGAAAGGCAAATCGTAAGGTTTTTTATTTGTTTATGTATTACAATAATTAATAATGTAATAAAGATTAATTGTTGCATTATAATAAATAATATTTTTGTTGTATGTATTATAAAATTTTTTATTTTTCATAACTACATAGAAATAAACCAAAAATAGCTAATGGCGAACAATTCACAAAACTCGTATTTTCCTTCTAGTTTGTCCAATAGATAAGAAAGTCCATCTTCATTTATACGAAAAATGCTTGTAAATCAAGAAATTATAATTTATAACACCATTCTTTAGAATATTTTTAAAATATGTACATTTAAATATCAATTGATAAGTACTAGTCATCCGGTATTGTGAAAGGATCAGATTTGAATTTGACCAAATGTCAAAAATTCTCAAAACAATAACAACTACTAACTTAAAGAAACCAAAATATCATAAATGACGCATAGCGCTGCGTATGTCACTCACCCAAATTAAAGTGAGAATCATAATACCAAAATTTGACTCGCGCGACTCTAGATGTCACGGTGAGAGGTGAGGTGAGGTGAGAATCATAATATGGGTATATATTGGATGGAATCATCCTTTTAGCAGAGTGCCTGGTTGGTGACTATCGAGGAGGATTTCGTCCGAATCGATCAGTCACTGTACAGGTATTTTAGCTACGGATGATTCTATCTAAATATTATGAGACGTCAATCTCCGTGCATTAGGTGTTCCAGTACAGTAGAGTTTCCGGCAAGGGTATGACTCGATTAATCGAGAGAATTTGTGGTCTGCCCTGGAATACCTTGGAATGTCAACAAAATTGGTACGATTGTGTAGAATGACAGTGACGCAGTCTCAATGCTGTGTTAAAGTTGAGAACAGGCTATCGAGAATTTATGCAGTTAGGTCGGGTGTTCGGCAGGGAGATGCTCTGTCCCCGATACTCTTTCTCATTTTAGAGTACATCTTCCGTAAAACTGAAACACCTCACCGCTACATCTTATATCACCAGTCCAATCAGATAACATATGCGTGATTGGACTGAAAAGCAACTTAGTTAAAGAAATACTTAATCTGCTTGTAGTGTTTTCAGGTGAAAACTAAACCAATTTTAAAAATTATTAACTTCGATCAGCTGACCCGCTTCATCAACTCATTAGGAGATATACAAAAGTCAGAAATTATGAATTTCCAAATATTTTTTAGAAATGTGTAATCAACCCAAAGATATTTGAAAACTGGCCGTCACTCATCAAGTAGTACATCTCGAAAATCTACTTCCAGTGTGATACTAATTCTCAACTCCCATACTAAGAACCGATTTTCATATAATTCTATGATTCTAAAATTCATATCATTAAAACGGAGATTAATATGATATACGAGTACGTAATTAGTGTGATACTAAAATAAAATACAATATCAATTCGATAAAGATAAAAAATATTAGAATCTGATAAGAATTGAAACAATTTTAATCTACGCACTAGAATGTAAATATTTGAACTTGATTAAAGTTCAATAGTTAATCCGTATACTCTAATATTATCAGATAACTAGCATGAATTTCTATTATCATTAATTGGTATGTATGGAAATAACGAATAATTGAACGATTGCATGAAGGTGACTGGTGATTTTCTCTCGATATTCTTGATAAGATTAATCGTAAATATCCTTCAAAATTCAAAATAAAAATGATAATACAAGTTTACATGATGCCATTTACAAATTCAGTTTGCATGTTTAAGTCACTTGTTTCTATAATTTGCATATAATAGAACACATGTAGTTGCTGCACCAAGTGTTTAATGATTATATGTATAGCGGCGGACATACTATAAGCCATTCGTAATCAATTGGAATTAATTTTCATTTTTAGAACAAGATAACGAACAAAAAAAAATCCAATAAGTCTACTAAATATATGTTTGTTTATTTTTGTTTGTGTTACTATTTATATTAATGTACATACTTTTATTCGTAACTTATATTGACATTAGAAATTATAGATTATGTACATTTACGAGAGCCTGATTAGACTATTAGTACACTAGCGATCAAAAGATATTATTTCATAAATAAATCACATTGTCTTGTGTTTTGCTATTGTCGAACAATGTTTGGGCCTTGGTCGCCAAACATTTTGGTGCATTTTTGATTTGGCATGAGTATCGAGATGCTTAGCTATAATAATCACGTATTCACTCCTACTATCCATTGACCAACCATCTCCATGTCAAGCAAAGCACAATCATATATTTTGTATGACTTGCTTTTATAACATAGTCATAAAAACATCATTATTTGCTAATTATTAACGTTTTTATGATCAAAATAAGCTCATACAATGGTCCTATAAAAATCTTATTAACTTCCTTGTATGCCCAAAAACTTGAATTCCACCATCCGTAATCCATTTACTAATATTAGTTTTATTGTGAGTATTGCTTGATAAAAGACAGGTCGTATAGCATATTTTTTAATATTTATTTTATTTTCTACAGGTATTCAAAATTTTTAATTTTCAAAATATTTTGTCTTCAAATTAAAAATTAAAAACGGTGCGATAGAGTGAGATCTATGTTCATGTTATTATGACAATTTATTAAAGGCCATTACTGGCCCTTTCCTGTGTTAACAATTAGGCTCCACCGATGTCGATCCTGAGTTAGGTATTCATACTATCTTAGACAATCTGAAAAGCCAAGCCGTTCTCTATATCATGCAGCCATCGTCGCCTGCAACGACTTTTGCGCCTACCATATTGTGGCTTTCCTTTCAGAGACCGCTGCACAATTCGTTCCGGATCAGCAGCCAGAACGTGACCGAGCCAGCGTACTCGCTGAGATTTTACTTCATGGTCAATGTCGGGGATCTTCATCAGATCTCTGATCTCGACATTGTACAGAGCTCGATAAGTACCATCTTCTTCGCATTTTGGTCCTGATCAACGCTTTGTAAAACTCTTCACGGCATTTGATGTGCAGATTTTAGCAATGGCCTTAGAGGATACAAAGCACGACTAAGATCATATAGTATGATCAATTAATGTTAAATTTTAACCCTATGGTAGTTCTAGAAAAAATAAAATGCTACAATTGTATGTACATAGATTGAAATATATCATGTATAGTAATAATAATAGGCCAAAGTTCTGCTTTTGAGCTTAGACAAATTATGCTAATCTTTCAGTATTTAACATATTTAAAGAGATGGAAAAAATTTCTTTATGATTAACGACTTCATATCTCTGACGCCAATATTCTCCATCTCCATGCTATTTTAATGAGCGTCTAAGCTAGTTTTAACGTAGAGTTTACATATCGCTTATGAATCGTTTTAAAGTTTGGCTTATGTTGTTATTTAGATAATTTATCTAACTTTAGAGCACCTTGGTTAACATTAAATTGGTGAATTCAGAATATCAAAAATTCGTTTATAGTAGTACTCATCATTATTAATTACTAACGAATGAATCAAAGAAATGGCTGTCAGATATACTTGCATCAGTTGGATCACTTTTTGTACTATCTTCGTCACGCGGCTCACTTATCATTATGGCATGCTTGTTCTAACGTTAGGAAACGTCGAAGATTTTTCGACCCTAGTATTATTATTACACAATACGCTCAATCATTCACTGAGGCCACTAGGTCTGAATAATTAATTTAGTGTATTGTTAGCTAAATAGATGTTTTATTTAATTTCGTTGGACAATAATTTACAAATTATGTTATTACTGATATTTTGATTAAAAATAGTTTCAACCGTTTTGATAAGTATGATTGAATGTTGATCATTTTATTGTATAGTCAATTGAAAATATTCTCTTCAGGCCTGCATCCGAACATCAAAATTTCCAATGACTTTTTCCATTAAAAGCGGGTCAATGACCTCAATTTCAGCGTTGTTTCTAAGTCGTTGAATTGTTTGTGGATGATTAGCATAAACCTTGCCTTTCAAATAACCCTGCAAAAAATAATCAAGTGGTGTTAAATCCGGGTTTCTTTATGGCCAAGGAATTTCACAATTTTTTGAAATTATGTGATCAGTAAATTTTGTTGGAAATATATCAATTGTTCCACGATTTGCGTGGCTTGTCGCACCGTCTTGTTGAAACTAAAGGTCGTTGACGCGCAATTCATCCAGTTTGGGCCACAAAAAACCAGTTAACATGTTGCGTTAACGCTCCCCATTCACTGTAAGGGCATTTTCCTGTTCGTTTGCAAAGAAAAACAGCCCAATGACCTGTTTTCCGGTGGCAACCGGCCCATACTACACCAAACAGTGACTCTTGGAGGATGAAGTTTTCTGCTTCGTGAAAAACATAAAGATTCTCCGCTATCCATATTCGACAATTTTGCTTATTGACGTACCCATTAAAATTAAAACGAGCTTCATCGCTAAAGATGATTTTTGATGAAAAACCTTCATTTCGTTCAAGCATCCAATTAACAAAACGACGACGATTTAAATGGTCTGGTGGCTTCAATTTTTGAGTTAGTTAGGTTAGGTTAGGTAAGGATGGCCGTCCTAAAGGACTAGCATAGACACAAAATTGGTCCGTAGCTGTACCACATTCGAGTTTCCTCCTCTTCACTCGCTAAACCATCCTGAGCTTACCAAGAAACGTTTAAAGTCCCGGATCTCGATCTTACTAAGATCCGTGAGGTCGTTCAAAGGGGAAGTTCCCATAAATTTTGTTCTGCTGTACGCTAGACTAGGACAGGTGCAGAGCAGATGGAGCACATTTTCCTCTTCATCCTCATCACCACAGCTGCGGCAGAAATCGTGGGCTGGGGCACCCAGTCTGCTCGCATGTATCCCAATGAGACAATGTCCCGTTATAGCTCCCACTAACATACCAATATGGTGCCGTCGAAGCGATATCAGTTGGTCTGAACCGGTCAAGTCCAGGCCAGATCTGCCTGGTTATTACACACGAACTAGCGTTAGACCATCTGACGTTCGTTTCTTTTATAGCTTCTTCCTGAAACAGCAGTTTACATGAAGCAAGCGGTATCTTTATATCCTGCCTGCTTTGGGTTATTAGGCGTGCTGTACCCTTACGGGCCAACTTAAGTTAGTTGAATATTGTATGGATGTAGCTGTTGTGTTGTTAGCGGCTCCATGATGATAAGTGGCATATTTTTGAATTTTCATTGGAAAACTAAAATAACTAAAATTCATTGATTGAAAAAAGGAACAGATGGCCCATTCTGTATAAGACTTCTAATGATATCGACAATAACCATTTTATGACGTCCAGAGCATAGTCAATGTATCACTTCGTGTCATTTGAAAAATTAATTTATGATGTTTTACTGGCAACTAGCCAACTCAATAACTGAATTGTGATGCCTAAGATTCAAGCTGACTAACTTGGGGCCGATATATGGATCAAACAAAAAATTTATATGACAAGGTTTACTGGGTGCTTTACTATCGGTACCACGTATCGGACATTGTTTCTATTATTCTTGGGAGGACGAATAATTAACGAACAAGTTAAACCTGCTTTCGAGGTCCTTGAAATGTGGTTCTTGGCAAATTCGAGTCGTGCTATCTGGTTCTTTAGAGATTTAGTTTTTCAACTGAGGCACCGTCCAAATCTTTTAGAGGTTGGCAGAGTTCCCGCTCTTCAAAAAATCTAACCCTGTATGCCACTAGCTGCTTTAACACTTTAAATTGAAATAAGGCTGAATCCAAACATCGCTTCACGAAAATTACTTTAAAATTGGAGATTAGTTCTAGTTTAGATATTTTATAAATGAGAAGAACTCGATAAATCACGTATAAAATAAATAAGAATCAGGTATGAAAGAATTGTCTAATAGAATTATTTTCAAAAATAAGTTAGTTAAATTCTTTTGGAACGCTTGTTGAATGCTATTTATTTTGAATTGCTCGAGTGGAGTTCAAGAACGGTTAAGGCAAAAGATACAGTATTAAACCAATATTGGATTACATTATTCTAGAGTTACTAAAATTATATTGCTCAAGTTAACGTAAAAACATCTACACAACGGCAGATCTGACTGATGTTGGTTATACTTTAATATCATTGTGGTAACGTTGATTTGCGGTAGGTAGATTGATTCAAAATCGATTTCTATAAAATTAATATATTGATTTCCATTGAATTTAATGAGAAAATTGATGTTACTCCAAATTTTAATCTAAACTAATCCCATTTAGATACTTACGTACATTATGTAAACGATATTCTTCCAAATAATTTCGAATGAACTATACACATTTTTTTTTCATCTAGCTCCTATTACGAAAGTAACTCTTTTTATATGAATACATTAAATATTTCGGGAAAAGGCGCGTTAAATTACAGAATTAAAATTTCATCATGTTTAAACGAATAAATGGATAGATAAAATTATTATCAAACTTATATTTAAAATTTCAATTAAGGTTAATATCAATTATGTATTTGTAGATAAAAGATTTTGATAATATACTTTTGAACCCATCATTGGTGTAAACAGTAATACATGGCACGCAAAAACTTAAAGAGTCTAAACAATTTACAATAGACAGATCGCTTTATGCGTTTTATTATTCAATCAATGGTATTTCAACATATTTCGAAACAGTTGGCTTTTATAAGAAACGTTTAATAAAACATGTGATTTGTTATAAAATTTATCTGCGTGTGACTCATCCAAATCGTACCTTACTGTACTAATCCCACAAATAAAATAAATAATTGGAAATTTGTTTTTTATTCGGGAAATATTAAATTATTAATCGATATCTAATGCCATGTTCTTTCTAATTTATAATAAGTTCTCAAACATAACTAATTTTTAAAAGTCAAGGGGCACCCGATTTCAATATTGTTGATCACAAATATAAAAATGTATTTAATAACAAATATTTAAAATTACTGTATATTTACTGCTTAGGAAGTTCAATATTTATTTGTGGCTCATTTGGTTAATGTTATTTAGATTACTTAATTGTTAATTAATCCAAGTATTTTCTATTATTTTATTTTCATCAAGATTAATATATACCATTAATAATAGCCTAGTCTTAGACAATCTGAAGAAACTAAAGTCGTTCTCTACACCGTGGAGCAATCGTCGCCTGCAACGACCTCAGCGCCTACCATATGGTGGCTCTCCTTTCAGAGATCGCTGCAAAATTCGTTTCGGATGAGCACGCAGAACGTGATCGAGCCAGTGTACTCGCTGAGATCCTTCATGTACAATATCGGGGATCTTCATCACATCTTGTACAGAGCTCGGTATGCACCATCTACTTCGAGTTTTGGGCCATAAATCACCACGTATGATTCTTCGTTCGTTACCTTAGTAGTTATTATATAGAGCACTTCATTAGAATTATCCTAAGTTTAAATTTTAGGTTTACTTGTGGCGTAATTCGATAACACTAATAAATTTTGATAGTGGTTTGATCGTAAAAAAAAAGTTCATCAAACTCCTTGAAACTATCAAAAATTGAAATTTAACTTAAAATTTTAAAATTAAAAATAAAATTCTTTTTTTAAAAAAGTCAAAAAGTTTGCTAATCTGTTGATTAGAATATTTTCACCATAGTTGGTGGAGTGATGTTTTAGCGCTAAAAATCGATGATTAGGCAATCATCTTGCTTAAAACATGAATTGATATATTTTCGAAAACGTAAACTGAGTGAATTTGACCGAAAAGGACATTACTAATTAATGGAGCTTCCAAAAGATATCTTCTATTTACGATGGTGAAAATATTATAATCCTGGCATCTATTCTTGTATGGAGGTAATCGAGCCACGTTTTCATGGAATGATATATTTCAGTCGTAATCCTAATCTGTTTTATGCAACAGATATAACAAAAAAAATGTTGAATGCTTTCGATTCTTTTCATGTGCACATCGTAGTAATTACTTCAGGCTGTCACACCGCCTGGGCCGTATTCCACTTGAGATCTTAGACACACAAAATACAGTGCAAATAAAGTTTGTTTATCCTTAAATTCCCCAGGAGTGTGTTCATAAACTCGACATTGTAACAATAAAATTTCCCCTTATTGTTACAAACGTCATTACCAACTCTACTCGGTACTGCCTTTCTATACGTCAAAATGACAGTCGTAACAATATTGTAACAATTTTGTTACAATGTCGAGTTTATGAACACACTCCAGTCGAAAGTTTTACCAAACCTAGCGTTTACTTTAGCAATACAAATATCCATATGCCGGTTGAAACTAACGTTTTCGATGAAAGTGTCGTGTAATCTCAGTAATCTCACGAACTCTGCAATTCTATGATATTGATTTTCTATCCAGTAAAAAAAGATTCTTTTTAAGATGGAAAGACTTGATATTTAAACGCAGTGAGTTTCCGATCACACCATCCATTCAAGTATATTGATGTCTTCTTGTAGTTTTGCACCACCGTGTATTCAATAGTACGAAAAAATTATACAAACAGCAAATTTGAGCACATTTCATTTCTTTATTATTTCGGATATCGGATCGATGAAAACAATAGATATCCAGGGTTCAATGAGTGGTTCTTTGTTGAGCACCAAAAGTAACTTTGATAATTTTGGATTTCTCGTATCCAATTATTACATATTGCAAACGGTTTGTTAAGTACAATTTGATCCAATTAATATATTCGAATGAAAATCCGAATACAAATAGAATCTAAAGTAGATGGCAGATAAAATCAAATGATGTACTTAAATCCGTATAAACTACGTCCAGTTTATGATGTTTTTCTATCTTATTTATTAGTTTACTGGTGAATTCAACCAGGTTTGCAGATGTAGACGAACCGAACATAAATCCATGATGGTGGATCGATGATTTTCGACTGATCACGAATAGATCGCGTAGTGGATTTACCAAAATATTACGTTTTTAATATAGATGATGCTATCTGGGTCAGAGCCATCTCCAAAACTTGTCAAGGCTGATGAATATTCTCATGAGTGATCATCGGAGGAAAGATTGATATATTATTTTTGTTTGTTGGATCGATGTACGCAATGTTATCGCTTGGTCTTATGCGTATATAGCATTGGAAAAATGTAGCAAACATGTCGTTTGGCGTTCGAGGTGTTGTAAGTCATATTGGCCAGGTACTCATCAATTTTACGTTTGGATCTAAAGTATTTTCAAAATTGTTTTGGATTTATTTTGATTTTCTCTTGAATGTCGGCTAAATAAGACCTGTACTTTGATTTGAAGTATAGCTCAAATTCACCGCTAAGGAATGTGTTTGTGTCCGCCTCAATCTTACTTTTCAACATTTTAGCATATGCTTTATATTTTCGTTCTTCATATATATCAGTTGGTGGAGTCGATGTTTTCAAGTTCAAATCGTTGCAACATGGTTTCATACAATTTTTCGACATTTGCGTTAACATGATTCGCATTTAGAATTTCATCCCAATTCACCGCTTCTAAGTGCTCTTATAGGCCTGAGTGGTTTGAGTTCTTGATGTTATATTTGTATTGTTGAATAAGGTGAGATGTTTAGTATATGGTCAATAGATTTCTGGTTAATATCACAAATGACTTGAGCGGCTCATCTACTGTAAAGGTATCTAGTTCATTGGTGAAGACAAGATCTAAAAATCGGTTTAAATTGTACCCAAGGATTGCATCAACGAATAAAGATTCCACATCTTATACTATATTGCACGAAAGGATGCAATTCAATTCTGTGTCAAGATTTCATACGGTATTCGGAAAATTGAAGTCACCAACTTGATGTACTTGTATATTAATAATTTCATCAATTGAATCAACGCATGTTGCATAATAATCACTATTTGGTTGTGGTAGTATTTGGTATGTATAGTAGATAAATAGATTTCTTTGGCTGATTTTGATTTTTACACAAACCTGGTTAACTCTAGAAGGAAATAGATAATTTGTTTGCAGGACAAAATTGAAAAAATATGTTGCCTTTGATGTGTTCAAATCATACTCGAATACTGAAATTCGAGTTTTACCGTAGAAAATGATTTATTCTAGAATTAGCCAACTACTGCTTTCATCATTTAATAATTTTAAAATTCAAAATTGATTTTAAATAAATTAATTAAATTTCCACTTATTTGCCTTATTTAATTCAACCCGAATTCAATAAATGTCTAAATCAAAATTCAATAAATTTCTAAACTTCATGGAATGCAATTACCATAATTTTGTGTTCAAAATTACCAAAACTACATATTTCAAATTCTCAATATCCATTTTCCAGGTTCTTGATAATAATAATAAACAGTTTTAAAGACCATTACTGGCCGCTTACTGAGTCAACTATTTCGCTCCAACGGTGTCGATGGACCCTGGCATGGTCTTCATACTGTCTAAGACAATCTGAAGAGGCCAAGTCGTTCTCGACATCGTGGAGCCATCGTCACCTGCAACGACCTCTTCGCCTACCTCTTCGGTGGCTCTCGTTTCAGAGATCGCTGCACAGTTCGTTCCGGATCACCACGCAGAACGTGACCGAGCCAGCGTACTCGCTGAGATCTAACTTCATGTACAATATCGGGGATCTTCATCAGATCTCTGATTGTACAGAGCTCGGTATGTACCATCTATTTCGTGTTTTGGGCCATAAATCACACGCATGATTCTTCTCTCAAATGTGAGAAGCCATCTCTCGTACTCATCCGTCAGCGCCCAACTTTCACATCCAAACATAACAACGGGCCTGATCAACGCTTTGTAAAGCTTCAGCTTCCCGGCACTTGATAAATGTTTAGATTTTAGCAGTGGCCTTAGAAGATACAAAGAACGACTGCCAGCTTCCTGCCGCACTTTAATATCCTCACCCACACTGTTATCGTGAGTGATAAGAGAACCCAACTATTTGAACCTCCTCACTCCCTCAAACGTGTGGTGGCCACTACTAAAATCTGGTGTGCCATTGTCCCTGAAACCAGTGATCAGGTATTTCGTTTTGGACTCATTGATCTGAAGTCCAACTGAAGCTGAAAACTATACAATCGGATCAAGTATTTCTTTCACTCCGTTGCTATTCAGTTAAATCACGCATATGTCATCTGCATATGCAAGCACCTGATTGGACTGGCGATATAAGATGTTGCGCTGAGGTGTTTCAGTTTTACGAAAGATGTACTCCAGCATGAGATTAAAGAGTATCGGGACAGAGCATTTCCCTGCCGAACACCCGAGTTAACTGCAAAAATTGTCGATAGCCTGTTCTCAACTTTAACACAGCATTGAGACTGCGTCACTGTCATCCTACACAGTCGTACTAATTTTGCTGGCATTCCTAGGTATTCCAGGGCAGACCACAAACTCTCTCGATTGATCGAGTCATACGCCAGGTTCTTGATACTTTCGAAAAAAAATCGGATGCTACAATATAACAGTACATCATATTCTCTATTTGGTCAATTCAATAACCAAATCAATTTGAAAGAAGTTTTTAGGATTTCGATTTAATTTTAAACTGAGACCTTTGGTAATATTTTCACGGTACACAAAATAGATTTTAATTTTAATAAAGGAAAAGGCACCTTTTGGGCATCTAACTGTTGTTCATTTTTCCTCATTTTGAACTATAAAAATTAAATTGTCAATCTTAATATCGAATGGATCATTTGAAAACTCGATTTATAAATCAAGTTTTATATTTTTATTTACGTATTACACTGCGTTTGATAAGAATAAAACAAATACAAAATTGTTGGGATTACCAAATTTCGAAGAATTATCATATAAAAAGAAAATATGTACTCCTAAAATAATCTAAATAGCTAATATAATAGTTGTTAGTTGCTCCAGATTATAGTATAGAATTTTAAAATATTTATTAAACATTCATAAGAACTACTTTTCATATTAATATCCAAAAAAGTGATTTACATATTCGCATTTATTTAAACTGACCCCATAAATCTGACGGTATGTAGTAATAATTTTATAAATTTTCAGTGTACATATTTACATATTAATGAAACCTACTAATGCTTTTCGAGAAAGTGATATTCCCAATCTCACCCACTTTATTATTTTGTTGATTAAGATTAATGCTGTCGACAGCTTATTATATAATTTTTATAAAACAGTAAAATAGAAATATGTATGTGTACATACTAAAATTCATGAACTTGCATTCAAGAATATCAATTAGCTGATTTGTTTCATGTTGTTTAAGTTATTCACTTTATTTTATGACTTCAGCAGACGTCTGTTATAAAATTCATTTTAATCGAATTAAATTTTTTGTTTATTTTTATTTTTACAGAACATCCAGTTATGCAATAACACCAGTTTCAAAAGTAATTGGATTAAAATGGGAGTTAAGAGGACGAGAACATTTGGAGCCGCAAGAAGCATGCATTATTGTGTCAAATCATCAATCATCTTTGGATATATTGGGAATGTTTCATATATGGCCGATTATGGGCCGCTGTACTGTGATTGCGAAAAAAGAAATTTTTTATGCATGGCCATTTGGTTTGGTCGCTTGGCTCTCTGGCCTAATATTCATCGATCGATTTCACTCGGACAAAGCGAAAAAACTGATGAATAATTGTACAGATTTTTTGATTAAAACGAAAACAAAGCTGTGGGTATTTCCGGAAGGAACACGACGGAATACAAATGAAATACATTCGTTTAAGAAGGGTGCTTTTCATGTGGCGATTAATTCTCAACTTCCTATTTTGCCGGTTGTGTTTACGTCATATACCACATTTTTGGATGAAACAAATAAACATTTTGATGCAGGTATGGAGATTTTTAATTTGGAAAAATTTTAACTGTTTTTTTGTTAAATTTGCTAATTTTAATAAATTTAATTTAAAAAATTCAAAATTGCTAAATTCTCTACATTGCCCTAGATTCTGAAAATCACCTAACAGTTTTATATTTCAGAATTTCATACAAGTTCACATTGCCCTGTTTTATTTAAAAATTTTGTGATTACTCCTGTTTCAAGTATACTAATTATTCAGATCAACATTATCATCAAAAACAGATATTAGAGAATTTTTTATTGTTTCGATCGAATATGTAATTACATATTGAATTTTGAAACCTCGAATTTCGATATATATTATCCATAAGTTAGTCGTTAAGACAATCAATCAATCATCACAATATTGTTCTAGCTTACTTTCCGTTTAACCAAGAACAATTAGAATTAGCCTACGCAATCATGAGCTTTACAATATTTGAGTACATAGTGGACTCTTCTAGATTTAGATGAACGATGAACATTGTATATTAGAGGAAACATTAAGCACTATTTATCGCAAAACTATCCAATCGGAAATTTCAACGAAATAACTTTAACCTACCTTCATTTAAAGTGATCTAAGTTGAAAGTGTGAATCAACATAAGCTTATCACTCAAACAAACTATAAAATAAAACTTGTTTATGAATTCGGGAAAATTGATAAATTCATCCAACCAATAGTTAATATTATCTATATCGCTAATTTATTGTTGTCGTTCAACGTTTTGCTTGCCATTATCTCCATCTAATTTTTAATATTGTACATCTCAATTAACAACCCCAATAAGTGTCAAAAATTCCCTGATAAGGATTATGGATAAACAATTTAAATTACCTCAATTTCGTGCAATTTTATTTTTAGTTACCCACATATATAATACAAACAACAATCTACGTACATAAATTCTTTTTTAGCTAAACCAAAAATAATTTTCCAGGAAATTATTTGCACGTGGGTGACATATTTGTGAATCTTAATTTGCTTTGTATATTTTGTATATTCACAGGTACCGTAATCATTGAAGCGCTACCGAAAATATCAACAGTGGGACTATCACCGGACGATTTGGAAGAATTACTCGAACGTACGCGTGCCATAATGATAGAACAATTCAAGATGAACACAAAAGAACTCCAATCAAAAAGCACTGCGAGATTAGTGACCAATAATACTAGTAATTGTAATCATAATAACACAACAACAAGCCACAACAATCAACAACATCAGCAAAGTGTTATCAAAAATGGTGTTGATAAAAATACGACGACTGACGTTACTACTACTAATACTACTATTAAAAGTAGTAGAAGTCATAACAATTTAGAAGAAATTGATAATGATGATTTAGTTTTAGACGATAAGTTTTTAATTCAAAAAAGTCAGATGGTAAATGCAATAAAAGCACAGTAAATGTCTCTTTTATATAATATGATTTACTTATCAAAAGTTTTTAAATAAATTTTTAGAATATTTTTGTGATATCTATATTTGCACTATAACTACAGAAACAACAAATTAGATGACGATCATTCCTTTCTTTTGTTACAGGCATTTGTGTAGTAATTTTATCTAGTATTATTGTAATTTAATTATGATTAGTTATTAATTTATTTGTATTTTAATTTTTAGTAAGAATGATATGAAAATAGTGTAAGACAACATATATCCAAAGAAGATCGATAGGCTAGTATAATTTAAATTTAAAATAAATTAATTTGTAATTTTGTATAATTTTTAAAATCATTACAATGGTAGTTGTGATCATGTACGGTTTGGCGTTATATTATATTTTACCAAAAATACTATAAATTATATTATTAAAATGTGATTAATTTTAAAGAAAAATTCTAGTTACTAATTTGAGTTAGTTCTATATTAATATATTATTCAATACCAAACAAAAAATATTTTACGGATATCCAATTTTTTTTAGTCATATATAGAAAATAAAAATATGTGAGGGTAAAAAATATATATTTGAAATGAGATAATTAATCGAATGCAAAAGTTTTTTTATTGGTTTGGAATTTTGGACTGGATAAACGGGCGCAGTAAATTTAAGTCAGGTTACGTATCATCTTTCAATTCGTTACAAGATATTAAAAAGCATAGAACCCTTAAACTGCAAAGCCAATCCGTGTAAGAATATATTAAGTTGGAGGCTAATAAATCAGGATTTTGTGATATTTCTCTAAACTACTCGAACTTCTTAAAATTTAATTCAATAAATTAAATAAAAATCATAAAATTTCTATAATTGCCCATTCAAATTACAAACAAACATTCTACATGTATGCACAACATTAATAATTTCATTTGCGATAGTTTATTCAAAATTATTTGCCTGTGGTAGTGAAATATTTTTTTATTTTCTTGCATTGATTCCAAATGAACCGATTTTGAATTTCAAAGCAACATACTATTTTTTTTAAAATTTAAATAAGTCTTATAATTCTAAAAATTGTTCTTGCAGATAGAGTTCAAAGCGTGGGCAATTTAAAGTGAAATTTTCAGTCATTTTTAATGATTGTTTTATACATTCGAGATATCAATCAGTAAGAAAATTCCAAAATGTCCAAATCATACTGCATTAATTGTAACCCGTCAGGTGGTTCTTTTATTTCAAAAATTTTCCTTTTAAGAGAACCTGACCCATATCATTGATAAATGATAGGAATAATAGTGGTCCAAGTACACCACTTTCAGAAACACCTAACTACGCGTCAATTGCTTATATTATTATTTATAAATATGTACATACTTTTTCCGATCCATGAGATAATTTTTAATTAAATTGTACGATGTTTCTCTAAACTCATAATAGTAGAACTTGTCCAACAATAAACCATGGTCGACGGTATTAAATGCTTTTTTTATATAAAAATAGAGCAAAGACATAGAATTGCTTATCAATAAAGCTATTTACCATATCAACCGTGCAAACCAACACTACATCAGTACTTGTACAGCTCTCCTGAATCAATATTGTAATGTATATAGTAGGTCATTGTCTTGCAAATACGAGTTGATACGCACAACCAATAATTTTATCTTTCAATCAAGCGTTGGTAATGTGGATATACATATATATATAATTTGAAACTTAAGAAAACTGCTATTGAGATAATAGAGAGCACGGACTTTATTGATTTTTAGTTCATTAATAATATTGACAATTTCCATGGGAGATGTTCGTTTAATATAAAATGTAGAACTAATATTTGGAAATGTTATAAATATAAATAATTAATATTACTCACTGCTTAAAGTAGTTTTCATGTTTGTCCGCATAACATATTTGGGCGCTGATCGAATTTAATATTTTAGCGCTTGAATTTTCTTGGTATTAATTTATTATATGTTGGTAAGTTATTTCAGCACTTTAATTCGTAATTCGATCACCAATATGTCAATATACAATATCAATTCCATACATGCAATTCAATTGGCAAATATATTTGTAGTTTATCTAAGACATGCCTGAATTCTTCGACTTTTAATATCATTTACATATATACCGCAAATGTACAAAGTCTGAGGATTTGCCGTATTTATACCACGTTTGACCTCTAGGACGATTTCGGAACCCGTACCTCTAGAATCCAATGATTATTATAACAAGATTGCAGGTATGTACTATTCTAAATATCATCTATCTATAAGCAAGAATATCAGTTTCTAGCGTTTCTAGTTGAAATATACACACAGATGTGCGGTCGGAATGTTAGAACTTACTATATTTTGACGAACCGTGTTGGTTCTATACAGCGTATTAGTCACATGGAAACAAAACTCTATAATCACTTCATTTGTAACGTATCTTTGAAATAATCATTTGCGCCTATTTAATCATATCGGGAAGCACAATTCATATTAATCAGCTTAGCGCAATGTAGCCAAATATATGCGTGTTAGTTAAAGATTTTAAATAAAACAAACTTATTAAGGCCCCGAGATTAACGGAATTGAGATTATCGCCTTCATCGTCTGTGCGATCATCCTCCAACTCTATCGAATTGGACCCTTTGAGGCACGGCATATTTTAATGTTTAAAATTTAAATACATACTTTAATTAAACTTTGACGAATAAAGATTATGTAATTTGAAAATTTTTAAGAGTAAGCATATAGCTCATTCTAGCTCTAATTTTTTCCGTCCTTATACCGTGTTGAAAGTCATCGACAAGAACATCTGTAGTACCGTTCGCTAAAAATGTATCATGGTGCAGTTCTCTCATCGCTTCGCTCCCTTGACGACAAGAAATACGGAAGCGTAGAAGCGGGTTCATTAAAGATGTTGGGATTTTTTGCACTTTGCAAAAATCCGCCACCAGCAAATTTACATCTCTATATAAGAACGAAAAATAAACACAGATTATGGTTTCGTTAAAGCCATTTTAACTCAACGAAACGATATGTGTTATATTTTGTGATCTTTTTTGAAACGCAAATGACTAGTAATGGTTGAAGGGTTATTATTTATATTCAGAATTAGTTTTTAATTATGTACCAATACCATTTAAAAATCATCTGAAACCTTTACTTTAATAAAATATTATTATATTTAATATTACGGTAACTAACATAATATAAATTGTTTAATAAATATTTTTTGTACATTTCAGCAAATATATTGTTACGTTTTTGCCTTGTCAAATTCAAGGTTCGATCACTGGATTGTGAATAAAACAAACGATGTAAATTCTAGAACACACTAAATTTATTTATTTCCAATTAAACAGTAATTTAATTATTTCACTTATTTAACTTAATTATTTAACTTCACAATAATTATTTTCTACACTTTAACAACACTATATTACACTTTAATAACACTTTATTTTACTTTATCAACACTTTCCTTTTAATTACTATTAGCACTCTCACGGTTAAAACACAACTGATTTTCTCCCAAATGTTTGTCGCGTATTTATACCAAATATTCTAACCATTCTAGAAATGTCCAGAATATTCGATTAGTCTAGATAAGTCTAGACACCTCTATACTGTTCTACTTTATAACAATTTTACATTAACGATAGTGTCGCTATTCAAACATAGATGTCGCCACGATCGTAACATTACCCCCTACCTAATCCTGATTCGTCCCGAACAGGATACAACTCACTACCCCTGTAGATCGCTAATCGCTCTATATGCACCACCTTCAACTTTCCTCGCTGCCCTTTCTTGATCCGGTAGACCACGTCATTTATTTTGGTGATGATGGTGTACGGCCCTTCCCACGAAGGTTGCAGCTTTGGTGATAAACCCTTCTTCCGTTGTGGGTTGTAAAGCCATACTAACTCTCCTTCTTCGAAACCTTTATTATTTGCTCGTATGTCATATCGAGCCTTCATCCGATCACTTGATACTCGTATCCTCTCTCGTACAAACTGGTGTATCTCGTCGAGTTCTCCTCTCATTTGGTCAACATAATTCTGTCTATCTAAAGCTGATGATGGAACGGCTCCAAACTTTAGATCTCCGGGTAATCGCAGATTATTTCCAAAAAGGATTCTCGCTGGTGTCATTCCCGTTGAGTCATGTACTGCTGATCGATACGCCATCAGGAACATCGGAATATGTCGATCCCAGTTGCGTTGATCATTTTCCACGACCTTTGCTAAATATTTCTCCAACGTCCCGTTGAATCTTTCCACCATACCATCCGACTGTGGATGCAGAGGCGTTGTTCTTGTTTTATTTATACCGAGCAACTGACAGACTTCCTGAAATACAACTGACTCAAAATTTCTTCCTTGGTCTGTGTGAATCTCCATTGGTACTCCAAAACGACTTATCCAATTATTAACCACGGCGTCAGCTATCGTGGTTGCCTCCTGATTGGGTATGGGATACACCTCTGGCCATTTGCTAAAATAGTCCATTATTACTAGCACATATTTGTTACCAACATCTGTAGTCCGGAATGGTCCTGCCACATCCATTGCGATCCTTTCAAATGGCGCTCCAACGTTATATTGCTGCATTGCTCCCCGGCTTTTCCGTGCAGGACCTTTTACCGCCGCACATTGATCACATCTTTGGCACCACTCCACTACAGATTGTCTACATCCTGACCAGTAAAAACGTTGACGTATTTTGGCAAGTGTTTTATTAATTCCCAGATGACCCCCACTTGCCCCTCCGTGATATTCCTTCAATATCTCGGCAATTCTAGACTTAGGCACCACTTTTACCAATTGCTTCACATTACCGTCCGAGCTTTCCCATATTCGTTTTAAGCATCCGTTCTCGATTTGGAGGCTATCCCATTGTGCCCAGTAAGCCTTTACCGTGGGACTCTTATCCGCAATTTCACACCAAGTTGGACGATTTCCTGTCTCCTTAAGTTGCATGATTATTGCCAAATCTGGATCTGCTAACTGCTCGTCCCTAACCGTTTCATCCGTCCATTCCTTATCGGGTAGTATTTGCATAAGTCTGATGTCGATAACGTCTTCCTTTGCTTCTATACGCCCGCAGTGCTTACATTCCACTTGACATGGTCGTCTTGACAATGCATCAGCATTCCCATGTGCACTCCCTTTCCGATGTTCGATCTGGTAATGATAGCTCTGTAGTCGCTCAATCCAACGCGCTACCTGTCCTTCTGGGTTCTTGAACTGCAGTAGCCAACGTAATGCTCCATGGTCCGTTCGTATATGAAATTCTTGGCCATAGAGGTACTTATGAAAATGTTTCACACATTCCACTATAGCCAACAATTCCTTACGAGTTACACAATAGTTACGTTCTGGTTTAGATAACACCTTCGAGTAATAAGCTATTACTCTTTCTTGCCCTTCAATTTCTTGCGACAACACCCCTCCGATGCCATCATTACTTGCATCGGTGTCAAGAATAAACTTAACACCAGGTATAGGGTATGCCAACAATGGTGCCGTACATAATCGCCTTCTCAACTCATTGAATGACTCCTCTTGCTCGTCATTCCATTCAAATGCTCTGTTCTTCCGGGTCAAATCATGTAAGCTCTTTGCTACATTGGCAAATCCTGGCACAAATCGCCTATAATAAGTGCACAATCCGAGGAAGCTCCGTAATTCCCGTAAATTTTTAGGTCTTGGCCAGTCCTTTACCGCTGATATCTTGTCCTCATCGGTGTGGATTCCATTGGTCCTTACCTTGTGCCCCAAAAATTTTACCTCCGTTCTGAATAATGAACACTTCTTCGGATTCAACTTTAAACCGGCTGATTGTAATCGCTTCCATACCTCTGACAAATTTGTTAAGTGTTCTTCGAAATCCTTTCCCATAACAATGATGTCATCCAAATACACGAGGCAAGTCTTCCAGTGCAGTCCCTTTAACACGCGCTCCATAAGTCGTTCAAAAGTTGCCGCGCCATTACATAATCCAAATGGCATCACGTTAAACTGCCATAGCCCATTACCCACACTGAACGCCGTTTTTTCACGATCTTGCTCTTGGACTTCCACCTGCCAATACCCGCTTTGCAGGTCCAATGTTGAAAACATTCTAGCCCCTGACAATGTGTCTAACGTGTCATCGATCCTTGGTAATGGGTAGCTATCCTTTTTCGTTACTGAATTTAGCTTTCGGTAATCGACACAAAAGCGCATTTTCCCATCCTTCCTTTGGACTAATACTACTGGTGAACTCCATGGACTGTTTGATGATTCAATCACTCCAGCTGCCTGCATGTCCGTTACCATTCGATCCACCTCTTCTCGTTTTGCTAAAGGTAACCTTCTCGGTGCTTGGCGTATAGGTGTCTCCGTTCCGGTATCAATTCGATGTTTCACCATGTTGGCCCTTCCATTATTATCCGGTGTATTGCAAAATATCGACTTATACTGTTCGAACAGTTGTCGTGCTGAATTTTTCTGGTTCATGGTAAGATCCCCAGTCCATTTCTGCATGAGGTGTTCTACTATTTGCTTTTGTCCTTGAGTATCGGTGTTTCTAATCGGATTTTTCTGCTCACATTTCATTATCGTTGATACCTCTTCACATTTACCAATAACAGTTCCTTTCTTAATTGTTTTTGTCTTTTCCGAGAGATTTAGGGTCCTAATCGGTACCCTACATTCGTTATCTGATTTTACTAACGTCCTCCCTATCATAATTCCTTTGGTTTCGCTTTCTTCTTCACTGGCTTCTACAACCCACAACCTGGGTGGCCCAGAACCTCCCTCCAATCTCCCCCACACAATTGTTTCCGAATTCGGTGGCAGCTTTTCCCGCTGCTCTATTATTACCCGCCTAGTAGTTGTTTCCACATCATCCACTCGCAGTGGTAAATCGAAATTATCACAGTCCAATACTCCTCTTCCAACATCCACCACGAAGCCATTCGCCCTCATGAAGTCCATCCCCAAGATGACTTCATCCACTATCTTTGCGACCAGCACTTCGTGTTGGAATTGAGCATTGCCTATCTCAATTCTCACAAGCTTCCTGCCCTTTATGTCTGCGCTCTCTCCTGTGGCTGTACGTAATTTCAACTCATTGGCTGGTAGTACTCTTCCCTTTACTAGATCCTCACGGACAAACGTGCGCACCGCTCCTGTATCTAGGGTAATAACACAGCTCTTCCCGTCAATACTTCCTTTAATTGTTAAGCTGTCACCGACTCGTCCCAATCTCGAAATAGGGATGGAGGTTATGGGGCAATTGGTTGTGGGAGTCAGCTTCTGCCCCTTTAGGCTGACTCGTTGTAGTTTAACGACTCCTTTCGTTCTTGGCCATCTTCCTTGACCAACGTTCGCTCTCTACTTAATACTCTTCGTTGCATAGGAGATCGCGATCTTGTACGTCTCCATTTTCCTTCTTTACAGTCTCTCGACATATGACCGATTTTGTCACATGTCCAACATTTTATTTTGCTACCACCCTCTCTGTATCTTGGAACCGACCGCTCGACGTTGGTGCTGCTATCCATTTCTACTCGTCGTACCTTAAGCGACGGTTTTATGATAGCCTGCGCAGTCTCATTTATTAAAGCACACGCGATGGTCTCGGCAAAAGTAGCCTTAGGTGATAACATCACTGCTTTACGTGTTTCCGGATCCCGTATTCCATCGATGAATGCGTCCATCTTAATCCTCTCCATGTAATCGGGAGATGTATTCACATGTGCCAAATGCACTAGCCGCTCGACTGCTGCGGAATATTCTTGAAGAGTCTCTCCGATATTTTGACCTCGGCTCTTCAGCTCCATACGATACATCTCTCGCTTATGGTCACTTCCATACTTTCGCTCCAACGCCTTCATTATTTCGTTGTAATTACTACGGTCATACTGCGGAATAGTCTGCAGTGTTTCAGCCGCTTCTCCTTTTAGAGCCACTATTAATGCTGTTCCCCGATTTGCATCATTCCACCCATTTTGATTAACCGTTGTCTCAAATTGAAATTTGAAAACCGCAAACGATGTTGTACCATCAAATATCGGTGGCTTAAATTTCATTGCTTGAATTGGCTGAGATACTGGCGACGTTGTTCCGTTAACTTTGAGGTAAAGAAGTTCTTTTTCGAAGCCTAGAACTTTCTCTTGTAACTCTTCCACTTGTTCACTCCCATTCATAACTTTCTGCTCCAACCCTTGGATGTCCTTTTGTAATTTTTGTTCAATTTGCTCTACTTCTTCATGTAAATTGATATACATTTCATTGAATTTTTCATCCATTTTGTTATTGATCTCGCCCACCGACTGCTTAATTTCTTTCATTTCCTGATTTGATTGATCAATTTTCTGATTTAATTGATTACTAGATTGTTCCATTCTCATCATAACTGCCATTAACTGCGCCATATCGAAATTTCCAGAAGATACCGACGCTACCTCCACTACCGCCTCTTTACTTTCTCCATTCTCTTCGTCCCCTTCTGCGTGGTCGGAAAATGTCGACTCATCAAAATTATAACTAGTCGGATCATTACCCTCCAGCTCTAATGCTTGAAGTAATCGTTGCCTCAATACATTTTTCTGGCCGACCGTTGACAAACCACGTCGCTCCAACTCTTCCTTTAAATCGGAAATCTTCAATTCGTCTAGAATCATCTTTTAATTCACAATCCCACCGCTGTCACCAATTGTTACGTTTTTGCCTTGTCAAATTCAAGGTTCGATCACTGGATTGTGAATAAAACAAACGATGTAAATTCTAGAACACACTAAATTTATTTATTTCCAATTAAACAGTAATTTAATTATTTCACTTATTTAACTTAATTATTTAACTTCACAATAATTATTTTCTACACTTTAACAACACTATATTACACTTTAATAACACTTTATTTTACTTTATCAACACTTTCCTTTTAATTACTATTAGCACTCTCACGGTTAAAACACAACTGATTTTCTCCCAAATGTTTGTCGCGTATTTATACCAAATATTCTAACCATTCTAGAAATGTCCAGAATATTCGATTAGTCTAGATAAGTCTAGACACCTCTATACTGTTCTACTTTATAACAATTTTACATTAACGATAGTGTCGCTATTCAAACATAGATGTCGCCACGATCGTAACAATATTGTTACGATCGTGTCGACATCTATGTTTGAATAGCGACACTATCGTTAATGTAAAATTGTTATAAAGTAGAACAGTATAGAAGTGTCTAGACTTATCTAGACTAATCGAATATTCTGGACATTTCTAGAATGGTTAGAATATTTGGTATAAATACGCAACAAACATTTGGGAGAAGATCAGTTGTGTTTTAACCGTGAGAGTGCTAATAGTAATTAAAAGGAAAGTGTTTATAAAGTAAAATAAAGTGTTATTAAAGTGTAATATAGTGTTGTTAAAGTGTAGTAAAATAATTATTGTGAAGTTAAATAAGTGAATTAATTAAATTAGTGTTTAATCGGAAATAAATAAATTTAGTGTGTTCTAGAATTTACATCGTTTGTTTTATTCACAATCCAGTGATCGAACCTTGAATTTGACAAGGCAAAAACGTAACAATTGGTGACAGCGGTGGGATTGTGAATTAAAAGATGATTCTAGACGAATTGAAGATTTCCGATTTAAAGGAAGAGTTGGAGCGACGTGGTTTGTCAACGGTCGGCCAGAAAAATGTATTGAGACAACGACTACTTCAAGCATTAGAGCTGGAGGGTAATGATCCGGCTAGTTATAATTTTGATGAATCGATATTTTCCGACCACGCAGAAGGGGACGAAGAGAATGGAGAAAGTAAAGAGGCGGTAGTGGAGGTTGCAGCGGTACCTTCTGGAAATTTCGATATGGCGCAGTTAATGGCTGCTATTCAACAGTCCAATTTGGAAATGAAACAGTCTATTGAAACATCAATAGAAAAGTTAGTTGAAAAGTCCAGTAGCCAATTAAAGCAGGAAATGAAAGAAATTAAACGGTCAAATCAGCGCATGGAGCAGTCGGTGGGCGAGATCAATAACAAAATGGATGAGAAATTCAATGAAATGTATATCAATTTACATGAAGAAGTAGAGCAAATTGAACAAAAATTACAAAAGGACATCCAAGGGTTGGAGCAGAAAGTTATTGACGGCAACGGAAAAATACAAACAGATATGGAAGAACTACAAGAGAAAGTTCTAGGCTTCGAGAAGAAACTTCTATGTATCGAGGTTAATGGAACAGCATCGCCAGTAGCTCAGCCAATTCAAGCAATGAAATTTAAGCCACCGATATTTGATGGCACAACATCGTTTGCGGTTTTCAAATTTCAATTTGAGACAACGGTTAACCAAAATGGGTGGAATGATGCAAATCGGGGAACAGCATTAATAGTGGCTCTAAAAGGAGAAGCGGCTGAAACACTGCAGACTATTCCGCAGTATGACCGTAGTAATTACAACGAAATAATGAAGGCGCTGGATCGGAAGTATGGAAGTGACCATAAGCGAGAGATGTATCGTATGGAGCTGAAGAGCCGATGTCAAAAGATCGGAGAGACTCTTCAAGAATATTCCGCAGCAGTCGAGCGGCTAGTGCATTTGGCACATGTGAATACATCTCCCGATTACTTGGAGAGGATTAAGATGGACGCATTCATCGATGGAATACGGGATCCGGAAACACGTAAAGCAGTGATGTTATCACCTAAGGCTACTTTTGCCGAGACCATCGCGTGTGCTTTAATAAATGAGACTGCGCAGGCTATCATAAAACCGTCGCTTAAGGTACGACGAGTAGAAATGGATAGCAGCACCAACGTCGAGCGATCGGTTCCAAGATACAGAGAGGGTGGTAGCAAAATAAAATGTTGGACATGTGACAAAATGGGTCATATGTCGAGAGACTGTAAAGAAGGAAAATGGAGACGTACAAGATCGCGATCTCCTATGCAACGACGAGTATCAAGTAGAGAGCGGACGTTGGAAGGAAGATGGCCAAGAACGAAAGGAGTCGTTAAACTACAACGAGTCAGCCTAAAGGGGCAGAAGCTGACTCCCACAACCAATTGCTCCATAACCTCCATCCCTATTTCGAGATTGGGACGAGTCGGTGACAGCTTAACAATTAAAGGAAGTATTGACGGGAAGAGCTGTGTTATTACCCTAGATACAGGAGCGGTGCGCACGTTTGTCCGAGAGGATCTAGTAAAGGGAAGAGTACTACCAGCGAATGAGTTGAAATTACGTACAGCCACAGGAGAGAGCGCAGACATAAAGGGCAGGAAGCTTGTGAGAATTAAGATAGGCAATGCTCAATTCCAACACGAAGTGCTGGTCGCAAAGATAGTGGATGAAGTCATCTTGGGGATGGACTTCATGAGGGCGAATGGCTTCGTGGTGGATGTTGGAAGAGGAGTATTGGACAGTGATAATTTCGAGTTACCACTGCGAGTGGATGATGTGGAAACAACTACTAGGCGGGTAATAATAGAACATCGGGAAAAGCTGCCACCGAATTCGGAAACAATTGTGTGGGGGAGATTGGAGGGAGGTTCTGGGCCACCCAGGTTGTGGGTTGTAGAAGCCAGTGAAGAAGAAAGCGAAACCAAAGGAATTATGATAGGGAGGACGTTAGTAAAATCAGATAACGAATGTAGGGTACCGATTAGGACCCTAAATCTCTCGGAAAAGACAAAAACAATTAAGAAAGGAACTGTTATTGGTAAATGTGAAGAGGTGTCAACGATAATGAAATGCGAGCAGAAAAATCCGATTAGAAACACCGATACTCAAGGACAGAAGCAAATAGTAGAACACCTCATGCAGAAATGGACTGGGGATCTTACCATGAACCAGAAAAATTCAGCACGACAACTGTTCGAACAGTATAAGTCGATATTTTGCAGTACACCGGATAATAATGGAAGGGCCAATATGGTGAAACATCGAATTGATACCGGAACGGAGACACCTATACGCCAAGCACCGAGAAGGTTACCTTTAGCAAAACGAGAAGAGGTGGATCGAATGGTAACGGACATGCAGGCAGCTGGAGTGATTGAATCATCAAACAGTCCATGGAGTTCACCAGTAGTATTAGTCCAAAGGAAGGATGGGAAAATGCGCTTTTGTGTCGATTACCGAAAGCTAAATTCAGTAACGAAAAAGGATAGCTACCCATTACCAAGGATCGATGACACGTTAGACACATTGTCAGGTGCTAGAATGTTTTCAACATTGGACCTGCAAAGCGGGTATTGGCAGGTGGAAGTCCAAGAACAAGATCGTGAAAAAACGGCGTTCAGTGTGGGTAATGGGCTATGGCAGTTTAACGTGATGCCATTTGGATTATGTAATGGCGCGGCAACTTTTGAACGACTTATGGAGCGCGTGTTAAAGGGACTGCACTGGAAGACTTGCCTCGTGTATTTGGATGACATCATAGTTATGGGAAAGGATTTCGAAGAACACTTAACAAATTTGTCAGAGGTATGGAAGCGATTACAATCAGCCGGTTTAAAGTTGAATCCGAAGAAGTGTTCATTATTCAGAACGGAGGTAAAATTTTTGGGGCATAAGGTAACGACCAATGGAATCCACACCGATGAGGACAAGATATCAGCGGTAAAGTACTGGCCAAGACCTAAAAATTTACGGGAATTACGGAGCTTCCTCGGATTGTGCACTTATTATAGGCGATTTGTACCAGGATTTGCCAATGTGGCAAAGAGCTTACATGATTTGACCCGGAAGAATAGAGCATTTGAATGGAGTGACGAGCAAGAGGAGTCATTCAATGAGTTGAGAAGGCGATTATGTACGGCACCATTGTTGGCATACCCTATACCTGGTGTTAAGTTTATTCTTGATACAGATGCAAGTAATGATGGCATCGGAGGGGTGTTGTCGCAAGAAATTGAAGGGCAAGAAAGAGTAATAGCTTATTACTCGAAGGTGTTATCTAAACCAGAACGTAACTATTGTGTAACTCGTAAAGAATTGTTGGCTATAGTGGAATGTGTGAAACATTTTCATAAGTACCTCTATGGCCAAGAATTTCATATACGGACGGACCATGGAGCATTACGTTGGCTCTTGCAGTTTAAGAATCCAGAAGGACAGGTAGCGCGTTGGATTGAGCGACTACAAAGCTATCATTACCAGATCGAGCATCGGAAAGGGAGTGCACATGGAAATGCTGATGCATTGTCAAGACGACCATGTCAAGTGGAATGTAAGCACTGCCGGCGTATAGAAGCCAAGGAAGACGTTATTGACATCAGGCTTATGCAAATACTACCCGATAAGGAATGGACGGATGAAACGGTTAGGGACGAGCAGTTAGCAGATCCAGATTTGGCAATAATCATAATCATCGTAAGCACTGCCGGCGTATAGAAGCCAAGGAAGACGTTATTGACATCAGGCTTATGCAAATACTACCCGATAAGGAATGGACGGATGAAACGGTTAGGGACGAGCAGTTAGCAGATCCAGATTTGGCAATAATCATGCAACTTAAGGAGACAGGAAATCGTCCAACTTGGTGTGAAATTGCGGATAAGAGTCCCACGGTAAAGGCTTACTGGGTACAATGGGATAGCCTCCAAATCGAGAACGGATGCTTAAAACGAATATGGGAAAGCTCGGACGGTAATGTGAAACAATCGGTAAAAGTGGTGCCTAAGTCTAGGATTGCCGAGATATTGAAGGAGTATCACGAAGGGGCAAGTGGGGGTCATCTGGGAATTAATAAAACACTTGGCAAAATACGTCAACGTTTTTACTGGTCAGGATGTAGACAATCTGTAGTGGAGTGGTGCCAAAGATGTGATCAATGTGCGGCGGTAAAAGGTCCTGCACGGAAAAGTCGGGGAGCAATGCAGCAATATAACGTTGGAGCGCCATTTGAAAGGATCGCAATGGATGTGGCAGGACCATTCCGGACTACGGATGTTGGTAACAAATATGTGCTAGTAATAATGGACTATTTTAGCAAATGGCCAGAGGTGTATCCCATACCTAATCAGGAGGCAACCACGATAGCTAACGCCGTGGTTAATAATTGGATAAGTCGTTTTGGAGTACCAATGGAGATTCACACAGACCAAGGAAGAAATTTTGAGTCAGTTGTATTTCAGGAAGTCTGTCAGTTGCTCGGTATAAATAAAACAAGAACAACGCCTCTGCATCCACAGTCGGGTGGTATGGTGGAAAGATTCAACGGGACGTTGGAGAAATATTTAGCAAAGGTCGTGGAAAATGATCAACGCAACTGGGATCGACATATTCCGATGTTCCTGATGGCGTATCGATCAGCAGTACATGACTCAACGGGAATGACACCAGCGAGAATCCTTTTTGGAAATAATCTGCGATTACCCGGAGATCTAAAGTTTGGAGCTGTTCCGTCATCAGCTTTAGATAGACAGAATTATGTCGACCAGATGAGAGGAGAACTCGACCAGGTACACCAGTTTGTACGAGAGAAGATACGAGTATCAAGTGACCGGATGAAGGCTCGATATGACATACGAGCAAATAATAAAGTGTTCGAAGAAGGAGAGTTAGTATGGCTTTACAACCCACAACGGAAGAAGGGTTTATCACCAAAGCTGCAACCTTCATGGGAAGGGCCGTACACCATCATCACCAAAATAAATGATGTGGTCTACCGGATCAAGAAAGGGCAGCGAGGAAAGTTGAAGGTGGTGCATATAGAGCGATTAGCGATCTACAGGGGTAGTGAGTTGGATCCTGTTCGGGACGAATCAGGATTAGGTAGGGGGTAATGTTACGATCGTGTCGACATCTATGTTTGAATAGCGACACTATCGTTAATGTAAAATTGTTATAAAGTAGAACAGTATAGAAGTGTCTAGACTTATCTAGACTAATCGAATATTCTGGACATTTCTAGAATGGTTAGAATATTTGGTATAAATACGCAACAAACATTTGGGAGAAGATCAGTTGTGTTTTAACCGTGAGAGTGCTAATAGTAATTAAAAGGAAAGTGTTTATAAAGTAAAATAAAGTGTTATTAAAGTGTAATATAGTGTTGTTAAAGTGTAGTAAAATAATTATTGTGAAGTTAAATAAGTGAATTAATTAAATTAGTGTTTAATCGGAAATAAATAAATTTAGTGTGTTCTAGAATTTACATCGTTTGTTTTATTCACAATCCAGTGATCGAACCTTGAATTTGACAAGGCAAAAACGTAACAATATATTTATCGTAGTTTACCTTTTTTAACTAGATGGCACCACGGGCAAATAAACGCTATGCTACCATTTTATTTAACGAAATTTAGAAAAATAATGTAATTGAATCTAAAAATAAAATAAAAATTAAATAAATAAAACCAAATTGACAATAGCCGGCTGGACAAACTTGAAAATGTAATGTAACGTAAAAATTATTTTTAAAAAACGTTTGGCGCGCTTAAAAAACGTTTGGCGCGTCATCTGGAAAATGAAGGTAAATTAATTTGTGTCGATAACATGATGTCACGCGAGTTTACTATGGAAATCTGCAATAATCTCTCTTATATTATATTTTGCATTTAAGTGTCACCCAATATACATGGCACATGGATTTCCGTTTACTTTCTTGTGCGAAAAACATAATGTTTCAAGGAAAGATAATGTTTCTATGCAGCATATAGTGCATATCATATTATCATATCAATTGTGTATTTATTTTAAGAACAATGAACTAATGGTTATCAAAACGAGCCGAGTTTTGCGAAGTCTCACAATAAATAAGTTTTGTTGGTCCTCAAGCCGCTCTCATTCGAATAAGCCTAAGGTTTTTTCCATCTGAACTCATGACGAAGACAACAAAACAAAGTTAAACTACATACATATTTCCATCTCACTATGAAATATTTCAATAATTTATTTTTGTTATGTTGTCTTCGTCATGAGTTCGGATCGAAAAAACCTTAAGCCTTGATTGGGAGAGTGATCGGATTTGATTTCCTAGCATTTGATTGTGGTCTCGTGTACAAGGCTTAAGGCTTATTCGTATGAGAGCACCTTCAATCAACAAGTAAATTATATAAAGCAAAAAGCACAGAACATATTGAAACAAAAAGAAAACAAATTGTTTAAAGTATAATACGCATAAACTCAAAATGTAAAGGTACATAAATATTTGTTTTTGCTAAATTTGAAATACAGAATGTAGTAAGGAAATATAGCTTTTTTGTCGCACTTGCGTAGATTTGTATATTGGGCAAACATTGTTTAAAATTATTCAGGGTTTTAATTTCCAGCAGTTTGTAATTCAGCGTATTTCTAGCAGTTTGCTATAATAAAATAAAATTTGAGATATTCTCTTATCTGCTTTGCAATTGACATTTGTAATCTATATTTTACAAGGTGAAAGTGAATAAAACATATAATTTTAGATTTTGTGCGTTTTTAAATAAGTTTTACAGATAATTAATAAAATATTTTAATTATATCTCAAAATGCCGAAGAAGCCACCGAAAAATGCATTTTTCTTCTTTATGCTCGATTACAAGGAGAAACGCGAGCGCAACGGTAAACGATATCCGGGCGGCTTACAGCAAGTTTCTCAAGAATGTGCTGGAATATGGCAGGTAATTTTTTTTTTTTTTTAAATTACCGAACATTACACATGTTAACTAGTTAACTATAAGTACTTCGAGTGAACAGCTATAGATATAACAAAAATAATTAACAGTTCATTTTTGACTAAATGTTGATTTATATCAAATATAGCCTTAATAGATTATTTAAAACTTATCATTTTTTTAGAATCTAACCGCTGCTGATAAAACCAAGTATGTTGAGAAGGCAAATCTAGCTAAAAATAATTGTAAAGGCGGAGAAAAATATACGTCCCAAGGTGTACCATTGACTTTAGTAGCTAATGAACGGAAATTGCAACATGAGACGAAGAGTCGAATGAAGAATACGATCGAGCAAGTGATTAGTAATGCAGTTCTAGCTAACAGTATGTATCACCATTGGGACTATTTCCCTTTTTTTGGTATGTCTAGTGTGTGATTGCTTATCATTTTTTTATCTTATAGATTTGGAATTAACAACCATCTCGATAGTTTCTTTTAACTACTTTTGTCAATCACATGACCTGACGTATACTCCAGCCGAAGTCGCCGTCATTAATTTCAATTTGGAAAATGGTATAATTGATAGTTATCACACACTTATAAATCCAATAGCGCTTCCTTTGGGTATGGCTTTTGTGGCGAAAAACCATTCCGATGAAACCCATAGGCTACCGGTTCCACCTGATGCAACCGGCGAAACTGATTATGGTAGAATATACGAAAATTTATACAGCTTAATGTTTGATGATGAGATGAATGTTTTGAGGCCTGTCTTCACGCGTGATGCAGATATTGAAATGGTCAAATCAATTTTGAATGTTCTTGCGGTTGAAGCGAATAAACCGTTGGATTTGATTGATGTTTTTCCAATACATGAATTCTTTTTTGAATTAAAAAATGCCACAGCTCAATTGGGTGAAACCATGGGAGCGTTTCCATCAATCCATCTGGCTAAAGCTTGTTTGGAACGAGATGCGTACGAGTTCCATAGCAGTTTAGCTTGTGAAAAGCACGAAGACCTCGACTCTCCAAATTTTTGTAGTTTATCGATTGTGAAACGATGGGCCTATACCATAGCAGACAATTGCTGTCTTGATATAAATATAAATTTAATTCCGGGTCAGCATATACCAATCGATGCGAAAGTTCCCGATTTTAAATTTGATTCCGAATACGAATCTTTTAAAGGAAAATCCGACAGTATTAAAAAAGAAGATGACGATGATACGCTATATGAGTCTTCTAATATTTACTCCAATTCGGAATTTTCACGTCGTGATAAATATTTTGATGGTGCTTCATCAGCCAGTATGGGTTTGAGCTCAACATTAAAACGAGAAGATAACGATGATGAATATGACGATAAAGGATTTGTTACAGTGTCCAACAGAAAATTTAAACCAGGCTCTTCGTCCCGCTCTAGCTCTCGTTACTAGTAGATAAATCTACTTACAAGAATATTTTTATTTTTTGTTTAAATTTTGAATTTTTATTAAAGGAGATTTAACATGTACTTATGTAGTCTACCTTATATTAAATCTAATTTTAGTTTTTATGTTACTTTTATGTTAAGAGCCCTTTCAATTTGAAATAATCACATAAGTTTTTAAATAATTTCTTATCAGCAATTTGACAGAGTAATCATATAAATGTAATTAAAATGTTTATATATAATAAATAAATCAATTTGATATAATTATTGTATTACGTAATTAAAGTTGATGACATAATCATATATTGGCAGATCCACCTATAAGTAAAATAACTGGAAACTAAGTTCTCATTCTGTTTTTGGAAAATTTTTATAAGGCTACAATCTAATTTGATTCAAGCAAGTTAAAGAATGTTTTGTTTCAATCTTGAATCTGTTTGATGAAAGCAATATGACCTATATTTGTTGATTAGAGTTTGATTGAAAACCATTTGCCTAGTTTAGCTGCACTTTAACAAAAATATTAATTTGTTTAACCAATTTTGATGCTGTTGGGTTATAATTAACCAACTGCTTGAAACTGTCCACCATTCAGTCCACAATTAAATTTGAACATTATTCTATATTTCTATATTATAAGCATTTGTAGTCTGAATATATGTAGGTAGGCAATTTGAATAAAAGCAGTATTTGGATCGGCCAACAAATTAAAACTAAATAAAATATTTTGATTGTGGTTTGATCATCCTTTTATTTAAAGGTAGAAGATGTAATTTGTTTTTGTCAATAATTATCAGTACATTACACTGGTAAAAATTGAAAATATTGAGTTCCTTCGCTACCTATATACACTTTTTTCCTTTAGCAACAACGATAATGATGACCGTGGGTGCCATTTGTGTATAATTATTAGGTAAGGAATTTTGAAGGATCACTAACTACACCATATATGTATATCTGATTATCCCGCCAAATATTATTAATTTTTGAATCTTCCTCACAAAACTATTTTCTATTTGTATGTTTCATCAGTATTTGCAAATGAAGACCCTATCAATAAGAGAGGGTCAGCTATCATAACAGACAACAAACTTAATTTACAATTTAGGTCAAAACTTTGAGAGAAAGTTATTTAGAAGGTGACCACAACAAATATAAATTTTAATTCATTTTAGCACATCCATGGTTAATCGGAAACCATTCAAACATAAGCTTATATACTGTAACTATAATGTCTTGATGTAGGTGGCATTTAATTATGGAGCTCCGCTTGTGCTTCGAACACATTAAATTTTCCAATCTAATATACAATTACGAATGGTAAATGGTCCCTACATAAACGTATGTACAACACAATACATTGCGATCAGCACACCGAAACGGTCCTGAAACAATAAATAATAGTCAAAATTACAGCAAATTCAATCAAATTTAGCAAATATCAATGCCTGAAAATATCAATAGATACTTTGGATCTAGCTAATTAATTAGAGTAAAATTCTAATCATAATCCAATGATGCAATGTGGCCTTCTCTCAATTATTTAAATTATTGACTTGCTAGGAAGAAAGCCTAATAAAACCAAAGCGAAAAGGCACTCAAGAACCCATGAGGTTATTTGGGTACGATTTTTGAACCACGTAGAATTTTAGAAATTCTATTTATATCGCCATCCTAAGCTACTTCCCTTCTAAATAGTTTTATTACCTATATAAATGTGTTTAGCCCCTATTATCGGGGGCATTCACATGTCTCATAAATCTAAATTTCAGGAACATGTTTTCCAAGAATACCACCACAGTATTCTTTGCTTGTCGTAGGTCCGGTAAAAACTTAACTTGTTTATAATTCAACAAAAAGAAAATCGGATACCGCCCAAAAAAAAACGGACCCCCGCCCAATTACACGGACACGAGATTTAGGATAGGGACGTGGAACGTGCAGTCACTTAGAAAACCAGGAGCGTTGTAGAGCCTAATCATGTGCATGAAGAGGTAACAGCTGGAACTCGTTGCTCTTCAAGAAACTCGCTGGCCTAAAAGTGGATACCATGTGTCCCAGTGCTATACGGTGGAGATAACCTCGGGATTCTTGGAGCTGGATTTATTCTTGTTTATTCAATCAGTCAATACCCGATTGTGTGTAAGCTTCGCTTGCGCATTAAATTAGCCAACCTGTGTAAGTTAGTCAACCTTGTCGATAATTTGTATAATTGATAATTTGTGTAATGCGCCCACAGAAATCAGCAAGCCACAACAAAGAGACTTATTTTACAATGACTTGGGCGATCTGATGGAATTTATACCCGAACACGATTTTAGAATGGTAATTGGGGACTTTAATGTTAGAGCTGGCAGAAATCAGGCCGACTTGTGTGACAACATATGGTCCGTACTCCCGACACGAAACTGCGCCTGATAATGGTGAGAGAATGGACACATCTTCGCGCAACTTTCCGCAGCTAAATTGACCATGTGTTAGTTGCTAATGGGCGGGCTCGGGTTAGACCCAATAATGATTGGTTTGATGACGAGTGTCGCCATGAAGTCGAGCAACAAAATATAGCCCTTAGTGAAGTGCAACAACGTCTCACAATCACGAGGAAAAACGAGGCTGCTCTTGCAAGGTAGTTCAGAGTGATTGGACTGAATAGCAACGGAGTGAAGGAAATACTTGATCCGCTTGTAGAGTTTTCAGCTTCTGTTGGATTCCAGATCAATGAGTCCAAAACCAAATACATGATCACTGATTATAGGGACAATGGCACAACAGATTTTAGTATTGGCCACTACACGTTTGAGGGAGTGAGGAGGTTGAAATATTTGGGCACTCTTATCACTCGCGATAACAGTGTGGGCGAGGATATTGAAGTGCGGCTGGTAGCTGGCAGTTGTGCTTTGTACCCTCTAAGGCCACTACTAAAATCTAAACACCTATATCAAGTGCCGTGAAGTTGATGCTTTACAAAGTACGAGAGATGGCTTCTTACAATTAAGAGGAGAATCATGTGAGTGAATTACGGCCCAAAACGTAAAATAGATGGTACATACGGAGCTCTGTACAATATCGAGATCAGAAATCTGATGAAGATCCCCGATATTGTGCATGAAATAAGTACGCTAGCTCGGTCACGTTCTGCGTGCTGATCCGGAACGAATTGTGTAGCGATCTCTGAAATTTCCTTCTCTGAAAATCTCGAAAAAATTTTGAAAAATAATAATGCCTAAAGATCGCTATCCCATCTGTAATCGTAAAAGATATCGTTTTATTTTGGTTGGTTACTCGAGTTTGTCGATATCGATATCTTGGCAGATGAAGTTTTGTCTTGATATTATGGATTTTTCGATGTCCTATCTCACTTTATTGATAGCTTCCTCCTTAAGCAGCAGTTTACGGAAAGCAAGTGGTATATTGATACTCAGCCTGCTTTGTGAGATAAGGCTGTGCCCTGACGGGCAAACTCATCTGCCTTTGTAATTCATACAATATTGAAGTGCCCGGACTGGTACCTACGTCAAGCGGATGTTGAACTGATCAGCCATCTCATTTAAACATGCCAGACAGTTCTGGGCAACCTTCGACGCCAGGAAGTGTGATTGTAGCATTTTAACAGCAGCCTGGCTGTCCGTAAAAATGCGAATATCCTTTGTAGATATTACATTATACCTCAACCAAGCCATGACTTCGCCATTATAGCGATAAGTTCAGCCTGAAAGACACTTCAAAAGTCGGGAAGACGAAAAAAGAGGCTCATCCGCAGTTCCTCGCAGAATACCGCAGTTAGGAGGTATTCTGTGAAGTGGAAAACTCAGTTAGGAACCTCACCTCGGAAGGTGAAGATGGAATAGCGTAGACAGTGGTATCAGGAATACCGCCGTTGCTTAATAGATGAGTGCCCTATGCTGTTTCGAACGAGTACCATGGAGTTCCTTCGACCACCAGCATCGGATAGCTTGTTTACTGCCAAACTAAAACAACGTACTTTAGAATATGGCACTTAATTTTTATCTGTTATAGTTAGGCCATGATATATTTGACTTAGAAAGTTCAATTGACGCAAGGAATAAATCATATAGAGTGAAAACCATAAGAAAATGTTGTAGCTTCACTGATTGGTAACTAAAATTGCATCAAGTATTTCACATTCTAACTACTCTCGTAGAACGCGGTGCTACAAGATAATCCTGAAAAAGGTAATCTCAAAAGCATATTGTTGGTAATTTTTTAGGTTAGATCTATTTATTATTTGAGGAAAATTTTAGTCGAAATCCATTTCTTATTCAACCGCACGTACAACCGAAGTAAATCGATTACTTTTCGTCTGTTATTTATATTTACAAACAAATTTTTAGGGGAAATTTTCAAAACAAATGAAAAATAGACCTATATAATTAATATACAAATAAATGTCCTGATTAAAATAAAAAAACAAATTAATAAACAAAAAAAAAATTGTGTCTCCAACAATTAAAAGTTCGTTATTGATCAAACACCAACGCATCGAAATTAATTTACGAAATTCTTAAAGTCAAACACTGTATACAGGTATTTTAACCATATTCTTGTGCATTGGAATAAGCAGCAGACATACAAATTCAAAATCATTTCAACATAATAATAAATTGTTGCTAAAAGTGCCAATATGTAACGAATAATCAGAATAAATAATAAAAAGTTGATTTCACATTAAAAAAAAGAAATAAAATTAGTTTCGATCAAAGGCGTGAACTTGTGATTTTTCATGCGATATGAGTGGTAAGTAAAGCAATTTTCTTTGCAAATAATTTTTAACACGAATTGAACTGGGTGCGATATTAGAATATATTTTGTGCTAGAAATTGAATTTTTATTATTTTTTATTTTTTAAATATAGAAATAACAAATCATATACGTACATAATATACGTATGAGTATAACCTCATGTATGCTAATAAAATCGATTTGATATATGTATTATAAATATAACAAATTTAGTATTTTTATATATCAACACGAGCCTTGAGTATCGATACTCTATATTCTATAAATATTTATAGCCATAAAATGATGATTGATTCAGATAATTTTTGTCACGCCAAAAATATTTGATGCAACAATTGTGAAAATAATATTACCAATATAAACTATTTTAAAGACTATGCGGAACTAAAAATAGCAGTCTTGTAGGCACAGGGTTTTTAAACGATATTTGGTTATAGTGTATGTCGTAAATGGCGTATGCAATAAATTAAAGTAACATTGCTGGGGATATTGCTGATATCATGTGGTAAATCCAAAGGATCGATTTTAGGGAAACTGAGGTTAGATTCTGTTACATTTATAACAATTCCCGGAGACATCCAATAGTTTTTCAGAAAATGTAAGGAACATTTTTAAACTTGTCGCATAATTTTCAAACTTGTTACATTTCATGGATAAACGACAAAATGTATGGAGATCCAACAATTTTATTCTCACAAGTTGTATAGCGAAGAACAGAATAAGTTGGTGGATGTACGATATAATTTTCTTCAAATCATTAGAGGTGGAGGACAGATAGGGATAAAAGTTAACTTTCGACCAAATCCTCACTTATAACTTTTATTTAGTAATAATCAGTTTATAAAGGCCATTACTGGCCCCTTACTGAGTCAACAATTTGGCTCCAACGGTTTCGATCTTGAGGTTTGGATCTTGGTCTTCATTCTGTCTAAGACTATCTGAAGAGACCAAGTTATTCTCCACACATCGTAAGATATCGTCGCCTGCAGCGACCTCTGCGCATACCATATGGTGGCTCTTCTTTCAGAGATTGCTGCACAATTCGTTCCGGATTAGCACGCAGAATGTGACCGAGCCAGTGTACGCGCTGAGATCTTACTTCATGTACAATGTCGTGGATCTTCATCAGGGATCTCATCTCAAGATTGTACAGAGCTCGGTATGTACCATCTATTTTACGGTTTGGGCCGTAAATCACTCGTATGATTCTTCTCTCAAATGTAAGGAGCCATCTCCCATACTCCTCCGTCAGCGCCCAACTTTCACATCCATACATAACAACGCCCCTGCTCAACGCTTTGTAACCTCAGCCACACGGCACTTGATTATAGGTGTTTAGATTTTAGCGGAGGATACAAAGCACGACTACCAGCCGCCAGACGCGCTTTAATATTCTCACCCATACTGTTTTCGTAAGTGATAAGAGAGCCAAAATATTTGAACCTCCTCACTTCCTCGAACATGTAGTGGCCACTACTAAAACCTGGTGTGCCATTGTCCTTATAATCAGAGATCATGTATTTGGTTTTGGACTCATTGATCAAGTATTTCCTTCACTCCGTTACTATTCAGTACAATCACGCCTATATCATCTGCCTATGTAAGCACCTGAGTGGACTGGCGATATAAGATGTTGCGCTGAGGTGTTTCCATTTTACGAAAGATGTCCTCCAACTTGATTGAAGACTATCGGGGACAAAGCAACTCCCTGCCGAACTCCCGAGTTTAAGCCGTTCGTTGTAAAACTTATATCCCTATAAATAGATCAATCTTAGGTCTTTGAAGTTTTGAAAAATGTCATTCCTATGGGGAGCAGAAATGGAAATCATCATCATTTTCTTCTGTTTATGTCATCCTAAAAGTTGACATAACTCGGATTTTCTAAGGTTAGGTTAGGTTAGGTAAGGGTGGCTGTCCTAAAGGACTAGCATAGACACAAAATTGGTCTTTCCAAAATTAACTTATCGATTTGTGTTTGAAATATTCCTGTCGCCAAAAACCCGCAAAATGCTATCAAGGGATGGGCGATGTAGATTACGCCATGTAATCTACGCGGTTGTCGACACGTAAAATAGAACGTAGATTACTTGGCAGTGTTTTTGTCAACGTCAACAATTAAAATAATGTCAGCAACCTACGATATTGTGTTTCATGTGCTTAGACCAAGTTATGGTTGATATGGTTGATAAAATGTAAATATGTGTTTCGTGTGCTTAGACTAAATTATGGTTGATATAATTGGCCTCGCAGTTTACAGTATTGGATGATACGCGACTAAATAGACGGTTTGGTGTGGTTTATTCGCCTGCGTGAAATCATTCGTCCATATTTTTTCAAAAAAGAAGACGGCCGGGGCGTACCCGTATGTGAAAAGTGCTCGTTATTAGAATAGCTATTTTACTATATACTTATTCCGTTATAGGACCATGATAACGGAATATTTGCTGCATGAAATTGAGCCCGACCTCGAAGGCATTTGGTTCCAAGAAGTCGGCGCTATTTGCCATATAGCTCGTGAAGCAATGTACTTATTGAAAAATCATTTTGACGAGCAATTAATTTCACGGTTTGGATCGTTGAATTAGATCGTGTGATACCTTTAGACTCTTTTCTTTGGGGCTACGCAAAGTCCAAAGTCTATATTTGAGGCATTGGAAGCCAACATTACTCTTGTCATTCGGAAATACCATTTGATATTCTCAAACCTGGCTGCACAACTGCAAATTGCTGGTCAAATCATAAATTGTTTTGCAAATGTATCTAAGTTGAAGTGTGTCAAGACCAATTTCATGTCCGTTTCGTCATCCATCAAAACACATCCACTACTATATAACCTTTTTGTAAAGATTTCTATCAGTTGTGCCATATTAAAAAGATTTCTATCATTGTTCAGCACCAATTTTTAATACGGCGATGGGCGAGTAAGCAGATTCAATGATATAGAAGTCGTAGACTCGAGTTCAAGACTCGTCAGTACCAATACTTTTTTAATTTAATTTCTGCTGTAAAATTGGTTCAACACAGCTTCTGTTGAAATCTACATTCAATTTCTGCAAGTATAAGACCCATCGCTTGTGTATGACCGTAATGTAAATATACGGTAATGGTCAAATAAGCATAGTCCATTCCTGTTGCTAAAATTTTAAATTTTCAATTATTTTATTTATTTAATTAATTCTTAAAATTGGTTCAACACAGCTTCTGATGAAATTCACATTCAATTTCGCCAAGTATAAGATCCATCTCTTGTGTCCGGTCGCAATGAAAAGGTGTACGGCGATATAAGCTATATATATATTGTATATGGATGATAGTGCCTACATGAAAAGCATGAATATGACTTTTGGGTCCTTAGGTACCGAGTTCGAATGCTAGTAGAGGAGGGATAAAAAAGGGGATTTTCCATCTTTAATTTCGATCGGAATGATGATGAACACATCTATGACCCTCTGTTGAGAGTACAGAATTCATGGACCGAGCCATCGATCATGTCAGTGAAGGCTGTCATTGGGCTATACAAGGTGTAGATGGTGAACCAAATCGGACTTGTGGCCGTGCGTCCTCGATTGGGCTGGCAACGGCGTAAGGCAACGACGCAAACAAGCTAACTACGAAAGAGCCTTGGGGCTCCAGTAGAGAATAAAACATAAAAAAAATGCTTCGAGTTCCGGTTCGAATCCCAATAAACGCTGGATGCAAAATGGATTTATCATCCTAAATTTCGATCAGAATGATGATGAACTCATCTATGATTCTTTGTTGGAATGCTGAATCCATGAACCGTACCACCTTTTCTACGTCGAAATATTTATATATATTTTTGTCGAAATATCCGACAAATTTCTTTAGATGACGCTTGAATCTCTGGTCTCATTGTTCAGTTTTGCCGCAATTTTGCGATTGATCTTTTAACATAATTCACTTCGATATTCCTGCATATGTGATTCCAACAGTCATGTGTTCGTTTTGCCACTCTTGGGATACATAAGTTATATGGATGGATATTGGACAGCTTTTGTCTGGCCTATAAATTATAAAACCTCTTTGATTAGTACACCTTTTTAGAACTTACTTAGTCAATTTGGTCACGACTCGGAAGTTAAACGTTGCAATGCGACCAACCGCCAAATAATATTTTATTACATTTTGAATTATCAAACTATATCTTATACCCTAGACTTGAGAATTGTGCAAAAATCGCTTAAAACCTGTTTCGTATGCGTTATAACATCTGTTTACGTATAGAATAAATTTATTATATCACACCACACCCTCGTAAGATCCACATATATGTACGTATAATAAATAAAAAGTTGCACATATTACAAACATGAATTTAGCGTGTATATGAAAAATACGAAAGTGGAAAATAGAAAAACAATACGAGTGTAATATAAAATCTAGTAATGAGCTTTTTCACACACCTAACATTATATATGTAGAACATTTCGTTTTAAAACAAAAACTTTTCACTTTGGTTTATTTAGTTTATAATTAACCGTCAAAAAGTTTAGATCCAAAAAAAAAAAATAAAAATTAAATTTTATAGTTTAAGTTTTGTTTAATTAAATTTTAATTAATTTCAAAATGATTGCATGTGATCCACTACAGCATACTAGCATGTATCAAAGAGCTGAAGAAGGTCATATTTGATTGAGTGGCCTGGCACAAATCGTTATAAAACGAATTTTGTTTTATTTTCTTTTGTCTAATTTATAGATAGTGAGGACAGTGATGGAGAGGGAGGCCTGGGTAATGTAAGTCGGGTGATTATACGACCGCCAGGACACAGTGGCAAAGCTAAGCGAGGCCATTTATGTTTTGATGCAGCATTCGAAACTGGTAATCTTGGCCGAGCTGATTTAATTGGTGAATTTGAATATGATTTATTTTTACGACCCGACACATGTAATCCGCGCTATCGATTTTGGTTTAATTTCACCGTCGACAATGTGAAACAGGATCAACGGGTTATTTTTAATATTGTGAATATGAGTAAAGCACGGAATTTATTTAAAGATGGCATGACACCGCTGGTGAAATCATCGGGCCGGCCAAAATGGCAACGGATACAAAAAAGTCATGTATTTTACTATAGATCGCCAATACATCAAAATCACTACGTACTAAGTTTTACGTTCGCTTTTGATCGTGAAGACGAAGTTTATCAATTTGCTTTGGCGCCACCATATTCCTACTCAAGACTGCAATCATATTTATCCATACTGGAAGGAAAATTTGGTGAAAAATTTATTCGCGAATCAATTGGCCAGTCACTTCAAAATCGTAAACTGGATTTAATCACAATCGATAATGTTCAGAAACCAATAAAACGAGATTTTAAAAATCGTATACGAGTGATAGTGATATTGGCACGCGCACATCCCGGTGAATCACCATCGTCGTTTGTGCTACAAGGACTGCTTGAATTTTTATTGAGCAATCACACGATTGCGAATACGTTACGGGAAAATTTCATATTCAAAATTGTGCCAATGGTAAATCCGGATGGTGTATTTCTGGGTAACAATCGATGTAATTTAGTTGGTCACGATTTAAATCGATACTGGAGTAATGCAAACACATGGACTGAACCTACATTGTGCGCTATTATAGACTTATTAAATGAGATAGATAATTCTGATGTAAGATTAATCGAGCGTTATTGTGAATCTAGTATATAAGTTTATGTTTGCAATTTTAGTGCTATCAACTAGATTTTGTGATTGATATACACGCACATTCATCCCTCTTGGGATCATTTATATATGGAAATACGTATGATGACGTCTATCGTTATGAAAGACATTTGGTGTTTCCAAAATTACTATCAACCAATGCTGATGATTTTTTGACTGAGAACATGATGTTCAATGCTGATGAACGAAAATATGGTTCGGCACGTCGCTTTGTTTGTGAAAATTTAAGTGAACTTGTTAATTCGTATACCTTAGAAGTTTCAATGTATGGTTTCTATTTAAAAGGTACACAAGTGATGAGTCCCTACACAGAAGACGGATGTAAGTTTAATATTTGTTTTTGTAATTGCATTTTTTGTTTATTAAAATTCAATTTACTTTAGACATGCGATTTGGGCGAAACATAACACGAACATTTTTAGAATATTATCGTTTTACAAATGTGTTGCCCACACCAATTGTAACGGAAATGACATCGCGCAAAGGGCGACCACGAACGCATCGAGCACGTTCCAAAATTAAAAATGAAGTACGCGTTCGGCCAAAAACTACACGAACTTATGCTCCAATTAGTTATACCGATTTATCAATTTACTATGAAACAACATCGTCGAATGATGGTTCACCGGTTCGCTATAACCCCGCCTATACGCATAATATTCATAATTCGTATTATGGTTACGGAAAACGACAGACTGGAAACCTATTGGTGCCGCCAAGTAATACAGACCAATTTAGTTTACTTACCGTTCAATCGTCAAAATTAAATAATACTTTAGAATTTGGCCATGAACACAAGTCGAAAATGTCGGCTAAATCAAAAACTACGACTGCAGGGAATCGAAGTGCTAAAACAATTGATACGACAGTAAATGTGCCACCAAAACCGTGTCTCTCGATTATCGATTTTAACCAGCTAACACGGGGCGGATTGGAGGCGGCCACTAAGGGAAATAATAAAATTTATTTGAAAAAACTTGTATAACTTTTTATTAATTTTGATTAATATAATGAACTTAAATAAAACTAAAAATATTGCACAGTTTATGTTTGAATCTATGTAAGAAAAGAAACAACTAAACATTTTAGTTAAACCAGACGACCGAAACTGTTGCACTACATTCAGGATTTGGAGATAGATTTAGGAATGAAGTTGCAAGACAAGAACCCACAAACTCACTAAATATAGCGATTTATCGCATATGCCCATGTGGTTAGAGGTAGTTTACTAACTTATATTCTTCAAAACTGGGCGAAAATTCTTAAAGTTATCTTTAGTGTACTAAAAGTAAATTAAGTAAACGTTTCATTGCTTTCCAAATTTATTGTACTATAAAGTTACAAATGTTTTATGGCCAACGCCTAAGAGAAAAGTTTTTATATTATTTGAAAACGTCTCACCTCCACAAACAATAACCGTTGAATTATTATTAAATGCATTTAAATTTAGAATATTACTAATTTCAATATCATTTAATCTACACATTTTAATATTTTCATTATATTTTAGCTTGTGATCGCCAGCTTCCGGTCGTGACAAATAAATCGTATATTTAAAATTCCAATATTGCTTCATATGGTACAACTCATCGCGCATCAAAATAGTTTCCATATTTTTAAAACACGCCAGCACGTGGATCGTCGTTTCATCGGTTTCGTCGTTTAGGACACATTTTGAAATTCGATAGGCAGGAGCTATCCCAACGCCTTGCGTAATGAAAATAATAGATTTATATTTATTTCGTACGTACTCAAAATGTCCATATGAGCCTTTCCACTCGGTCCAATCGTCCAATTTTAACGATGCGATATACTGCGACATTGAGCCACACTTTAACAGTTTGACTAAAATTTTAAACGTTAAATTACTACTATCTACATCTATTGGCGTATACGGGCGACTAATAAAATCATCATCGGTTTGCTGATCGTGTTTTTCTTTTCGAGAACTTAAGAAATTTGTATCATCATCGCTTTGAAAATTTTTAAATACAGGACTTAATTGTCGATTCGCTAAATTCGTAGTTCGTAACATTAAATAGTTTGCTAACGAAATATTTAAACAATAATTTTCCTTGTTGAACGATTTACATTGATTAATGTCGTATTGGAATTCCAATTGGAATACACTGGTCGTACATTGTTTGACACTAATTAAACGAAATAACACGTATTTGCTTGATAATACATTTATTTTATTAGACAAATCATTTTGTTCGTTTTTTGATATATTTTGATCAAGAACACAATTATTACAGCCATTGCCACAACAATCCAAATCATCGTCGGAAACTTCCATCGAAATTGTAAACAAATATAAAATTTTACACGGTAGTGTCAAAATAATACATGCGGGGCTGCGAACCATTCTGTGATTTGTTTGCTGAATATATTGAATGAGTATATTGATCAACGCGCTTTCAATTTTTGATGAAACTTGGGTGATTCATATAATATACATATATAATTATTTTAATTTTATTTTTACATTTACACAAACATTTTGATAATATATTATATATTGTCGAATTTACATAAACATTTGATTAAATAGCTGTACCACGCTCCAAATTTTGTTTGATCTCGACTGTGTGCTCGCCATAAAAACGTTCCAATTTTTTATTGAATCGGGCATTTTTCTCATTGATATAATCAATATCAGCATCATCATTGTGCGTTCGGCGTCTCGAGAATTTCTTACGTTTTAAAATCTGTTGTTCCACGTCCTTTACCATATTATCGATAGCGTTTGGTGTATCTTTGTGTAGCCCATGCAGAATGACATTTGGGCCACCATAAAATGCATCGCCTAGTTTTTCTTTTTGTGCTTCATATTTTTCCATATCTCTTGGTGGCATACTTTTAACCAGTCGATTGTATTGCCTAGCTGTTTGTGCTTCGTAATCGGAAAACCCAGGATCTGGGTTCTTTTTTGTTTTCTTTCGTTCGAATTTTTCTGCTTCAATCGCGGACACACTTAATACCTTTACACGATCGTAGTCTAATCCTTTGGATTTAGCATCCTCTCTAGCTTTTTCGTCATCAATCAACCATTCTGCACGACTTTTTCGAGCTTCCCAATTCGATGGTAACTGATTTCGAGCATGCTCTGCAATCACCTCTTGATGATTATGTGTTCGGGCTTCATTTCTGGCGAGGTGAAGTTTTTTTAATCGATCCATTCTTTCCTTATAAATCTGAGCGGCATTTTTATCAGAATTACCAGAACTTGAACTTGTTGCTGTTTCCATTATTAGAGCCGAGCACTTTTCTTTTGTATGTTTGTACACAAATGAAATATTTTTTTATAAAATGACAGTGAGCTGTCACAATAAAGTACCAACCAACAGAAAAATAAAAAAAATAAACCCATAAGACCGATATCATAAATTTTTGTACCAGCAATAACCGATAGAATTAATGTTTATAAAATACCCCACAAAACCAAAAAATGTAGCTACAAATATTTAATAAAAATATTTCATATAAGATATACAAATTTGTGCAAATAGACGTTTTCAAGTTGTGGTCGTAGATATGAAACTAGTTGATCACATTCTAGATAATTTTCGTATAATCACTCCAAACTTATTACCAGTTTTTATTCCACATGTTGGAGCCTGACTTGTGTGGGCAGGAATGGGCGTTTCCGTGTCATCTATTATTTTCTACATTGACGTATCGACAACCTATAGACAACGTCAACAACGTAGACAACGTCGATAATGTAGCCAATTCCTAGAGTGGTTTTGTCAATTAGTTCTAAACTAAAGGGTGATCAAATTTCATTCAGGAACAATGCGTTACTGATAATAGTTTTATAGAATGTCCGTCAATGCATTTAATTACCATGACTCTACTTCTGAGTCATGTTTATCCATTATAAAATTATTAAATATACCCAAAACAACGATATATAGCATTATATAGAGTGGTGCTCTCTTTATAACGGTGGAACGGTATAGAACAGCTCGCGGAAAAATCTGAAAAAACGCATCACAAAAAATCTGACAAAAAGGTTATAACTTTCATTAAAAATAACCCGGGGATCTTTAACTATGATCGTGGCATAAAATTTAAAACACCCCACTCCAAATCGAGTTATTAAAAAGCCAAATCGATTCAGATAACAAAGACTTGTTCATGTATATAAAAACCAAAAACTTTCCTATTATTGTGGCAGGATAGTACTATCCATACCAAGACATTCTATTAAAAACAAACAATACTCAAAGTTCTTCAAGCGTCTGGGAAAAAGGTTCATAATAGGTGGTGACTTCAATGCGAAGAGGACTCACTGTGGTTCTAGATTAACTAAGGAAAACAATTACAGATTGCCATTAAAGAAAATGAATGCGTGAATCCATTTTAACTGGAGAACCAAAATATTGGGCCAACTGACCCAGGAAAAATACCCGACCTGATCGATTTTTTTCTAACCAAAACTATTTCGGACTCTGCTTATTTGACCATCGCCGTACATTTTCATTGGTGTACATCCCTCTTTTATACTTGGTAATTAATTGGAAAAATTTGAAATTTTTAATAGAAGCTGAGTTGAACTAATTTGTAAAATGAAATTAAATTAAAAAAACGTTAGCATGAATGCCGGTTGAACTCACGTCCACTAATCAAACGCCCATTACTTTGCTTACTTGACCACTGCCGTACAATTTCATTAATGATAAATCCATCTTTTATACTCACCATTTGAACAGAGACAAATGAATATTTAACAGAATCTGAATTGAATTAATTTGTAAGAAATTAAATTAAATTTGTTTTTAGTTTTAATCGAGACTTAAGCTCGGCTATACATATTTGTTATATATACTTTCAGTTTGTATAGGGAAATTTTTTATTTGGACGTTGTTCATGTACTGACTTAAACTTAAAACTTGAAGTTTTATAATCTTTAAGAACATAAGGAGTAAGGACGAATAGCTTGTCAGATTTTTAACTTCTTCGAAATACACTGCTTGGAATGTCATCGCATTAAATGTTGCACCTGGCACCATGCAGTTCAGTTAAGTTTCGAATGATATTAATGTTGGAACATTTTTGGTACAACTCAGCTTCTGTTAAAAAATTTCCCGAAGTTTCTCAATTCAATTGGAAAGTATAAAAGAGTTGCATAACATCAAATATAAATACGGTGGTGGACGAGGTAGTAAGGTGATTGACTGTAGATTCGTGGACCTTATAACCTTCATTAAAAATAATTCGGCGAAATTTTACTATGACCGTGCCATACAATTTACCACACTCCACTCCATGGTAATACGAATTCGAGTTCAGGAAGGCTATGAGTGCTACCGAGTTATTAAAAAGCCAAATCGTTGAGATAACCAACAATTGTTCGATAAAATATGTGCTAGACTGATGACATAATTCAATTTAATCGTATGGAAATTTTATTCTCAGTCGAAAGAACATACATTGCATCGCTCGCTATATGGCAAATAGAGCCGACTTCTTGGAATCAAATGTCGTCGAGCTTGGGGTTCAATTTCAGGCAGCAAATATTCCGTTATCATGACGCAATAACGAGCACTATTCACAGGTACATTCCACCGTCTTCTTTTTTTGAAGAAATGTGGATAAATGATCTGACAGGCGCATAAACCACACCAAACCGTCTATTTAGTCGCGTGTCATCAAATACTGTAAACTGGGATTCAAACTTTTCGATGGTATTTCAAATAGTGGTCTCGATAGGCCAATTATGTCAAACGTAACTTGGTCTAAGCGCACGAAAGACATTCCTCACAGAACGCTGATTTTCGTAATAAAGCTGAACAATCTGTAGACGCTATGCCGGGCTCAGTTTTCAATGATGAAATGGCAAACAATACTGAATAAATAAAAACACGATGACAGTTTGAAACTATTCATTTGTCAAAAAGAAACAAATGAAAAAATCACCTCTTGATGAACGCTTTTACAAGATACTCCCGTGAACTGGGGCATTCGATTTCAAATCGCTAAAATATCGTAGGTTGTTGACATTATTTTAATTGTCGACGTTGACAAAAATACTGCCATGTAATCTACGCTATATTTTACGTGTCGACAACCGCGTAGATTACATGGCGTATAATCTACCTCGACGATCCCTGCGGGTGTGGGACTATGAATTTGAACATACTTTCATTTTTGAGTCTTAGGGCGATGCACATGTGCTCTTGGCGAATTCCTTGCTTAAGTACGCGTATTACTAAGTGGTAAACTTTCACCGAGCGTTTGAACTTAAATTATTGGGAACAAATATTTGGGGGTTTGCAATGAACAAGGTTTTATGTTCGTGAAGTATAAATAAGGTTGAATGAAACACAGTGAATTTCACATCATTTTGCTATATATTCTAACGGCAAACAATAATCTTGCTCTTATAGATGTCAAGAGTATGTTTTAAAATTACCATTTTGGTTGATCATACAGGGCGTAGTTGTTCATGTTCAATTCAGATAGTATTATGTGTAAGATTCATCTTAAGTTTTATGGAATGATGATTGCGCAATATTAACAGTTTTTCTTTCAGTGGAAGTTATATGATGGCAGATAAGCTACACAGCTTGCGGCAAGACGCGCATTTTCTTTTTTTTTAGTATTGAATTTGAAATCCATATTTACAATTCCTTAATTGCAGATATTGAGTAGACCAGATATTTTGGAGATGTTCCAACCAAGCAACGAACAATTTTTGCATTTCATGCAGTCCATATACAGACAATTATTTCATTCGTTATAGAATCGGTCCCAGATTTTGAGCCAAATCAATCCCTCAACTGATGTCGGGTACTATAGGCGGATCAAAAAATCGTTGTTTTATTTGAACTTTAACATGATATTTTATCAATAAGAAGTCGAACCGATAGAGTGTTCAATATGTTAAGAGTAGGACTATGCATAAACAGGTTAGCACTGTATACTGGTATATACATATGTACTAGTAATAACAACAATTTTCATAAACATTGAATATCATCATTTCAAGCTATGAAAATTATCGAAAAAAAATCGTGCATCCAAAATTTCAAAAATTCAATATAACTAATTGAAGTTTTGCCAAATTATCCGATAAATGAATTAAACAAAATTTTAAAACTCGAATTAAAATTTAATTTATTTCTGTTTCTGCCTATTTACATAAATGTTTCAAAAATTCCAAATATTTCTAAAGTTTCAAAAATTTCAGATTTGTTAAATCTTATCATATGTACAATTTAAATTTAATTTTCAACTGTCGAATTTTGAAATTGAATTCAATTTTCAAATTCAGTGGTTGGCACCCGGAAAATTCTACTTTTTTTTTATTTACCGTTAAATTTGATACTTTAGTATGTTAAAAAAATACGATAATTGAAATTGAAGGCTAACCCTAAATATACATAGAATGTATTGTATGTAAATTTGGCAAACCAAACATATTGAAGAATTTGAGATGTATTTTTAAATTTTGGTTGCCGTGTAAGAATTAGGTATTTGAGCAATATGGTACACACCGAGTTCTGTACAATCTCGAGATTAGAGATCTGATGAAGATTCTCAATATTGTACTTGAAGTAAGATATCAGCGAGTTCGCTGGATCGGTCACGGTTTTCTTGCTGATCCTGAACGAATTGTGCAGTGATCTCTGACAGGAGAGCACCCGTATGGTAGGCGCAGAGGTTGTTGCAAGCGACGATGGCTCCACGGTGTAGAGAACGACTTGGCTTCTTCTGGTTGTCTAAGGCAGTATGAAGGCCAGGCTCAGGATCCAAACCATTTGAGCCGGTTACTTAGTAAGGGGCCAGTAATGGCTTTTAGTAATACTGTTTATTATTATTATTATTTCAGCAATCTGCATATTTGACTAATTGTACTTGACAATTTTTACAGCAAAGGCTGACGTTAGACTTGTTGGTTTGTGTGGTTTGTGTATTAAGTACTAACACACCATTCATCTCAAAGTGCTCGGTTTCATCACTATACTCCCCAATTCCCATAGTCCAAATTACAATTCATGACTATAGTCACATCACATCAATTTTCCTATTCTCATAGTCGGTTAGTTACGACTAAAGTCACTTCATACGTTGGAAGCCACTTCAAATGACCCTTGTCACACAATTTTTTCAAATAACTAGAATATTTTCAAGTGACTATAAAAACTACAAACTTATAAATTTCATAAATTTTTTTATTATTTTATAGTTATAAAAAGGTTTATACATTTTTTGAAAATAAATTTAAAACTGTAAACAGAAGCTTCAATCGGTTTCGTAATTTACAGAAAATCAGGCAGTTCCAATGGATTATAATGATCCCGTAGTTGTTAACGTTGTATTTAAATTCATTTTCGGCATTTCAGTATTACTGTACGTAGAATATAAAATTCGACACTGCTAATTTTATTACCCACAAATTGAAAACTAAACACAAATTGATTCATCAAATGAAAACGGTTGACACACAATTTATGAAATTTTTTGAATTTCGATATTTATTATGCTGTCGAAATCCAGCAAATATTGAGCGATTTTAGTTTAAAGTCTATTTCTGGTTGGTGTCGCCGGTTCCAGTTTTTGTTTTGCAGCAGCAAGGTATTTGGGTACCTTTCTTTCTCTCATATCTCTAATGTCATGGGGATTCCCCTATTCGGGATCCGCTACCTTGGTGAATCATACGTTTGATTCTAAAGCATTTTTATAAGTTTTGTATAGGCGTATCATGTAAGAAAAGCATGCTGTTTAATTGTTTACCGCTTAAATTGCGTTCGAATCGGTTTTTAATAGTATACATGACCAAACACTCGTACGTATGTGTACACCTTCAAGAATTGCACGTTGATTGATTCATTTTGGTTCGCAAATGATTTTTATTGCAAAAAAATATTCCAAATAAAGGAAAAGTAATCAACTCTCTATTCAAGAAATTGAATAAACTTGTGCACTCGATTAATTGCTTATCGATCAAACGTAATCATGTCACCAAAACTATATACGAGCACATAAACGGAATGCGTAATCAAACTACGTAAATAGTGTTATACGCGACTATAAATCCTCCTTGACCAATAATAATAACATAATTAATGACCATTATTATTCAAACGTGATACACATAACTGATCAACTATTATAAATTACAAGCAAATTATTGTTTATAACTATTTTGGATGCTCATTGAGGATTATGAATAACATACACATTACCCATATATACATTACATACAGTATGTGAGAAATTCAATTGAATGAATTATTAAAGGTTTATACTTTATTGTCAATGTCAGTTGAAGGTCATAAATAGCTTTTATAGCTTATGACTACCTTTATTTAAATGCATAAATGAACTTGATCGTATTCGTATAAATACACAAAATCATTGAATCAATGTCAATGTTTATTGCTTTGAATTAATGATGATGTTATTTTACCGGTGACTGATTCAATTATGTTGACAAACTATATTCATTAATTTCATTATTATTTAGAGCACACAATGTATGTACTTGAATGAAATTCTGAGATTTTTATTTTGATGACTTCGGAAATTGATTTGGTTGTATATGCATATTTCCATGTGGAATTTTTTTTTTATGTTATAACTACAATTGTGCTGGCATTACCGCGCAATCAAAACAATGTAAAAAAAAATTATTTTTTATTGATTTTGTGGAATTGAACAATTGAAAGTAATGTCGATGTGTGTTATGGTCAGGAAATTAATGCACGTGAGTTGACCAGGGTTGAGTACGTTTTTAATTTGCCGGCACTCCTAAACCCATTATAATGAATTCACTGGAAAAATAAAAATGATAGAAATCTAGCAAAATCAAATTTAAAGTACCTATGTGCCTGACTATATTCAATCGAACTTTTTTGGCATTAAAAGAATGCTATGAACTATGGACGGAAATTGTAAAATCGCTAAGCTAATGCTATTATAACCAGGTTCAAAGTATCGAAACACTTTATTCTATTAGACCGCCGTAGTTTTTAAAATAAATAAATATATTCGTATTAGCTTCACACTTTGCTTTCCTCGCTAATCAGCGCCTTGCGATCTCCATTCGATCGAAAAGTTGGCTCCAGACTAATTTCTAATGCTCTTAATGATCTTAACCCAAAATAAAGCAACTGTACCAAACGGTGTTATGTTAATTATTCTGGAAACTTGTCACTATGGCCTTGCCAATCCAAAAGTTAAGAATCACATACGCAATAGAGTTATCGTTTCACGTGCTGTGTGAAAGTCAAATGCTTCCTAATTTAATTTTTAACGATAAATCCGAAAAAAAAATCTTGTTCAACCGTATCATACAAACCATATTGTCCTATCGTAAAAAGCAAACATAACATAAATCTATTCAAAAAGGATCCTAGAGGTTCAAAATTATAAATGTGAAGTCTACAGTAGAAAAAGTAGAGTTAAAAAGATAGACATATATATATATATATATATATATATATATATATATATATATATATATATATATATATATATATATATATATATATATATATATATATATATCGGCCAATGTAACCCAGCTGATATTTTATCCAATTTTTTTTATATACGAATGTTATTAAAAATATATTTTACCTTCGGAACCTTATTGTATTTCTCGAAAGCATATTTCTGTCTTAGGAAGCAGTCTTCATTGAGAAGTTCTTTTTGTTGCCTTTCCGGTAACTTTTAACATTAGTGGATTTTTTAAACTGATAATGTCACAAAATTTATCGAGTAATGTTCTAAAATTTTAATGAATTCCATCTTGGCGATCAGCTGCAATTCTTCAACATATAGGTTTTGGGCGCATTCTCCTACCATAATTTAGATGAAGTTCTTTATGTCCGAGATTAATTCGAAATATGAAGAGTATAAGTCTCGCATTTTAGCAACATTTTTTTAGTGCGGATATATTTAAATTAGACGAACTCGATGTAGAGCATTTATCATAAAAAATGGTATGGCCTTCTTTGTTATTCGTTTATGGGTTGGACACGTATGAATTTTCTGTTGGCTTTCCATAACGAGTAGTCCTTATCCATTTCTGATCCTAGCCCGCAAAATGTTGTCCATCACGTAATCTTGTATTGACTGATTTTTATACTAAAGGAGTAATTTTCTAACTGTTTATAGCGCTCAATTTAGCCTATCTTCTTTTATACCACATCACCATTGTTGTCATAATCTTATTTTTTCATTAATTTAGAGAGAGTGATTTATGTCGCTGTTTGTTTTTAATGAGATTTGGTTTTTGACTTCTCTGTTACCTTATACATCGGAATAGATTCGACTTAATTTTTTTGCCTTTACAAAGGCGTTTTCTTCCAATATCGCCATTTTAAGAATTCTGGAATGTTTTGGAGATAATGATTGTTACAAAGTTCATCTTTATAAATAATTTCCATCATTATTTTCAAACGACGGGTGGATGACAGTTCTGCCTGCGTTGACCTTGACGTACTATATTGACGTTTTGCATTGATTGCTTGCAAGATTGGGTCTAGGTTTCAGTATATTTGAGTTAAACTGTAACCTATGGCTACATTATTTTGAAATCGCCAGTTCAAATAATAAGCTAATGGTCTTTGGTTGACTAAAACTAAATAAAATTTATATCAATTTACTTTTTTACCATTTCATTTTCATACTGAAAACTTATGCTAATTGCAAATAAAAAAAGTAACTTAAATTAAACCATTTCGTTTTTCTCAGAGATCTACTCATTTGCTCATACATACATATATATATAAGATATGATATAAGACATGTTTATTTTTAGATCGTGTAGTTTATATACTAATTTATGTAATTTTATTTTTACATTTTTTATTCTTATTTTTTGTATACACACACAGTACACATTTTGCAATCCGCACACAAACATTTTCTTATCTAAAACCTTATACAATCGTATTCACCTTATTTAAAGATTAAAAACGTCAGTTAGTATTTAGAATTTGTTGTGTACGTACGTACGTACATGAAACTGTCTAATAAAATATATAATATATCGACGCATATGATTGCAACTGAAGGAGTACCAAAATGTTCTATTTAACAATTTTATTGACCATATTTCTTGGCTATGCCATTTATTATTACATTGAGTCCAGAAAAATTGTGAAAATTATGAAAAAGTTTCCGCATATAGAGCCGTCACCGATTATTGGTAACATAAAATTATTTATGACGGATCCGTCAGGTAAATACTATTAAATCTTAATAAAGCTGTATACCTTTGTTTGTACACGAGATATTATTGACTACCAATTTATTTAAATTTACAGGTATTTTCGCTAAAATTATAGAACTATCCGCCACCTATAGGAACAACTTTTTTCTCAGAGGTTTTCTCTTGGACTACAGTGTCCAAATAACGGAACTGCGCGACATTGAATTAATATTGTCGAAAAATATTTCGGAAAAATCAAAAAATTATGAAATGTTGATCCCATGGTTGGGTACGGGCCTCTTGGTGAGCAGTGGCAAGAAATGGTTTACCCGGCGACGTATTATAACGCCAACGTTTCATTTTAAAATTTTGGAAAGTTTTACCGAAATCTTTGAGAAGCACGGCAACATTTTCGTGCAAAAACTAAAAGAATATTCACGACATGGCGAAATTAATATTTACGAACCGGTCACACTTTGTGCCCTAGACATTATATGCGAATCATCAATGGGCGTTGAAATTAATGCGCAAACGAATGAGGATTCGGAATATTTGAGATCAGTTAAAAAGTGAGTACACGCAGACATATAGTTTTTAATAATAGTTTGGTGTACGTATATCAATGTCCAAATTTATGTTTTAGCATGTCCAAAATTCTATTTGCGCAATTCTTTAGCGTGTTCAAACAGTTTCCATGGTTATTTAAATTTACTATGTCGGGATATCGCCAACGCCAATTATTACTTAAATTGCATTCGTTTACGGACAAAATCATTAGTGAGCGCAAAAAGAAATTGGCTGATCGAGCTGCAGATAGTAATAATGTTAGAGGCACGGATGATTCTGAATATTATGGCAAGAAGCGGAAACAAACTTTTTTGGAATTATTGTTACACGCAAATGTGGATGGCGAACCATTGGGTCCGAAAGATATACGCGAAGAGGTGGACACATTTATGTTTGCCGGGCATGATACTACAGCATCGGCTATTACCTTTGCCCTGTATAATATGGCTCGAAATCCAGATGTACAACAGCGTGCCTATGAAGAAGTTACCAGTGTATTGGGCACAGATTCAGCGATCATGGTGACCACAAGCATTTTGGCCGAATTAAAATATCTTGAGATGGTAATTAAAGAGTCACTTCGGATCCATCCATCGGTGCCGCTGGTTGGCCGCCGATTAACGCAAAATGCAATAATTGGTGGCGTTGAATTGGCGGTTGGAACAAATATGTTAATTCATGTTTATGCAACGCATCATGATGAGCAAATATACCCAGAACCCGAAAAATTTGATCCGGAACGTTTTACACCGGAAAATCAATCGCAACGGAATCCATATACCTTTATACCATTCAGCGCCGGTCCACGAAATTGTATCGGACAAAAATTCGCTATGCTTGAAGTGAAAACTATATTAGCCAAGACATTGTTGAATTTTAAATTGTTGCCGAGTGAAACCCAAAAAAAGGCAACGCTAATGGGTGATTTTGTATTAAAACCGATTGATGGTATTAAATTAAAATTTGAGCTACGAGCCTAGGTTTTTATTGTTAGCCTAAAGTAATTATAAATTGGTGATATATGCATCTAATATAATTGAGTTGAGGTAGTTTTATTTACAAACAGTTGAGTTCCATACAAATATTGTAAATTATAAATTATTTATCTTATCTATAACTTGTACATAAATATAGTTAGGTTTAAATATAGTTGGCCAACGATGAAGATCTGAGGTTTCAATTTTATATTTCTAAAAACGCATCGGTTAATAATACCCCCAAATGTTGCTGCAACAAATTTTTTAAAGATATTCATTGAAATTATTTAAGCAACATTCAGGCCGAACATTAATACCATGATAACAGTGACATGCAGTTATCATAATAAGATTTTAACTTATTCTAAATGCCATCCGCGGAAAAATCGTGCAAAGCTGCAGTTCAACGAGATGCTAGACATCCACTAGAGGGAACAATGAAAGTATGTTTTTTCCCAATTTTTACAAAAATATTTACTCAGCCGTTGGAGCTACATAGTTCAGGAAAATATTTCTCAACGCCCCGATCTACAGAGAATTCAATGAAAATGCCGGTCGAATCATCATCAAAATGTCGTTCCCATAACCAGTTGCAAAAATTCTAATCGTTTATGCAGGTCTTCTGGTGTTAATTCCTGAATTGTTATAAAATGGCAAGGTTGGAGTCTTTCCGCACGAATAAAATTTCTACTCGACACATCTAACTATATGCACTTTCCGTAGGTGCGGTACGCTGTTCTGTTCGATAGCATACTTAGTTCTTCCAGTCTCTAGCAATCTTATGTAGATACGTGTGAACAAACTGAAGTGTAGTAAACATTGACTGGATAAATATAATTCTCTATCTTTGGTTTTAAAATTTTGTTCTTAATTAGTAATAAGAACTTCTGAGAGGTATGGGAAATGGAAGCAGTTAAAACAGATTATTGGTAACTTCCTTCCTTGTAATTGAATGTATCCATGGTGAATGTCCAATACCTTCCAAAGTGCTCATGGGGGATGGGTCATACCCTCCAGAAGTTCTTGTTTGGCATCTTTCCTGACATTAATTGATTGGTAAACGGGCATTGATATAACTCAGCTTAGTATTAAGCGCTTTAGAAACATCAAAAAATTTAACTATTTTCACCATTTATCCTTTTTTGCCTTACCCATTAACCAAGCCGAAGAACTAATTTTCGTATGAAACTCAAGTGTCAAAACATCTAAAATTATAATAAAATAAAGCAATATTTTCTAACGAAAAATTTATAAAATATTTCCCATTTTCCTATGGGTAAAGCGCTTTAGGTTAAATGTCTCAATTGAAGCAAAACAGATTATTTTTCTTAACCACCCTATTTATTGGCTGTATTAATTGTAAATGTCCCAAATCTTCCAGAAGTTCTTGTTGGGCAAACGGGCAACAAGTATAGCACAGCTCAGTATTCGGTTAAATGTCTCAGCTCAAACGTCTATGCCTACTATTAAATCATTTTACATACTAACAGAAATACACTTTTCACTTAGTATGATTGTAGTAAAAACTTCACACGCCCATATTTGCGTGAGTTTACGATTGATAAATTACGTGATGTAGTAAAAGTAGTAAAAACCTCACTCGCATGTCGATAGATGTTCCTTGAGACCTATAGTGGTACCCATGAAATTGATGCTAACTATTTTGGGATTAGTTAGTTTGAGGAATACATCATCCGTCGAATTAAACATTATCATTTTTCTAGTTAAAGTAGCACATCTTGTTAGACCCATTACAAATTTATGAGACGGTATTCCTTGATACCTAAGAAATCCGCCGGAATCCATCAAGTGATGCTAACTACTTATAGGAAGTAGTTGGGTTATATAGTATGGCTGAATATTTGTAATTCGGGATGGTTAGAATGCAGCTTAGCGTTCTTGTCATAAATGGTAGAGATTACAAATCGACTACTACTTCTACTATTGACGAAACAATCCATTTCAAAACCTATGAAGAAATGGCATTAAGTCCGCGCCAAAGAGTTCAGTAATTGGCCAGCAGCCCCAATAATACATTTCGACATGACTGACCCATTCATAAACAGTAGGTGATCCATGTTACTATGAAATATAAAATACAAGCCTTGCGACTAATATTTACGATTGTAGGTTTTTCTTTTTGCCAAGGTTGCGGTATATAGACTATTAGACTACCGCCTCTTTGATTAGGATATCCACTCTATCGATAACAAAGCTGGTATAGAGCTTTGGCTACGAAACTAAATACAGAAGAGATCGAATGGTATTTTTTTGAATATAAAAATGACCCCGCGGTGATGGCCTTTACCCAACCTGCCCACAGGAGGATTTTTTGGGGGACTTACAACAAAAAGGACTGCTAATAGAATGAGGCAAATATTATCTAAATAAAAAAAAATGAACAATATGTCAAAATAAATATAAGGGCCATGTCACAATATAAAGGCGATCCTTAACATGAGAGTTAAAATAGAGCTACTGAAAAAACTACCGACCTGCTATTTCAATGCAAAAAATATCAAGGCTTAATCATACGCATCAACTTAGATTGGTTAGATGTGCTGGAACCTGAAAGCATGTCCTTCCTATAAGTAAAAATATTCCTCTAAAATATATCAACTGTAAGGGGCAACATTCCGCCTGCAAATTGCAGACGATGTGACTTAGCGAAGGAACTACAAAAATTAAGTAACATAATGCGTCAAATACCACAAAATCTTCGAATACCTACTAAAATCAAGTAGAACCAAAACCGCTAGCCAACAAAATAGCTAGGCAAGAAATAAGTCTAGAAGCCTTAAATATGCGTGTAACAGTTCATCCCCAATAAAAACACATTTTACTTCTGTTTTTGGCCTTTACTTAAAAAATTGCATCTCCAATGGTTAAGGAAAATTTAAACTGAATGTAACTTTTGTACATATATGTACATCGACTTTTGTTTACTTGTCAAAATATTTATGTCAAAATTCTATTTTTCTGTAGGCAAATAAAAATTATATTTGCCTATTCTATAAATATTTATTATGTTGTAAAAAATATTCGTGTCTTACTACCTTTTGAACCAATATGATCCAATAAAGACGCCTTTTAAATGGCTCATACTGGACTACTTGACATACACTTGTTAAAAACAAAAAACAAACTAAAGTTATATTACAATTCTATTATTGACAGTTTTTAAAATGTAGCTAACTTAATTCTATTCATTCTTAAGGAAAAAGTTAAAACTTTGTTATCTTTATCCTTAAGGCAACCACCACCAACCTAACGAGCAGCAAAACAATTTTTTTTCTCAAATTTTTATTCATAGTTTTCTGTAATTTAAAAGCAAAAAGTATTTTCATTGGGGATGCTCTGTAAATAATCAAGAAACAATGGATGAAATCTAATTCTATATTGTTTCTATATTAGGACTGCAAATGGGCTAATGCAACATATTTCAGAACTAGAATTCTTCCTAAATACAGAGATAAATATGAGAAATTAATTTTACAAAAACCAAGGAACATCTGTAAATTACTCATCTCTAGAAAACAGGATGGACTATCGTCGGATCACTCATCTGTCATCATCACCCTCAGTGCATCGATTGTTAATAAAGAAAACCAGCCCAGGTTATCAAATAATAAAACTAACTGGGATCAATTCTGAAAGCTAATTGAAGACAACAGCAATTTACAAGTTTCAATTAGAACGTCGGTTAGTTTCTTGATTATTTACAGAGCATCCCCAATCAAAATACTGTCGGTCAGTTAGAAGACGAACTAAACCTCCTAAACAATAATATTCAATGCGCAGCGTGGAATAGTTCTTCCATTAGCCAAACAAAAATAGGAGCTGTCCACTGGAAGTTAGAGAATTAGTCAAAGAAAAACCGAAAGTACGAAAAACCTGGCGGGGGGAATCGAGCTACACAAAGCAAGGGAAATACTTAATCATCTATGCAATAAATTAAAATTTTTAATCAAGGTAGTTTCAAACAAATCAATTAACAATTACCTAAGTAGCTTTACTGGCCAAAACGACACCGACTATACTCTCTTTGAAAATCGACAAAGGATTAAAACGACCTAAACGGCAAGTGTATCCTTTTGATTGGATGTATGACGATGGAACCTTAGCTAGAAGTGATAAAAAAGAGGTTACCTTGTTTGCGGCACACATTGAAAATACCTTTCAACCCCTACCTCAGCTAACAGCGGATGGAAATATAACAGCGGTAATTAAAGTGGATGAACCTGACATATTACCTACAACACTACAAGAGTTAAAATATGAAATCAATAATAACCTAAGTACAAAAATAAGTTCTGGATATGACTTAATTACAGGACAAATAATTAAGGCGTTACCCGAATAAGGTTTACGAAAACTATTTCATATAATCAACGCAGTATTCATACTGAAACATGTCCCACATCAATGAAAGGTAGCAGAAGTAATAATGATATGTACCAAAACCAAATAAATCACCTGTGACCAATTCTGTATCTTCTATACACCAGTGGCCTACCAACTACAGAAGAAACCAATATAGCAACCTTTGCGGATGATGCAATCTTAGCAATCGGTGACAGCATAAATGAAGTAACAGCCAAACTGCAGAGGGCCGAAATGGCATGACGCTTCGTGCTAAGCATGTGAAAAAGAAAAAAGAAGAATTAAATATTAAATATAGCAAAACGTACATAGAAAGGAACTCTGGGTTAATCCTACATAATAAATATATAGGCAATATATATTGGCAAACACTAAAATCTTTATGGACCTATGGCATTCAGCTATTTATAGGGTTGTGCTAAGAAGACAAATGTAAAAATAATAAAAGCATTCTAAAATAAAGTCCATCGTCTAAGTCAACACCAAAATGCTGATATACGTCATATGCTGTAAAACCAATACCCAGTGAGACGGCTTCAATGAAAGAAGCCACTAGAACCGGGTATCTAGGACCCAAACGACGGTTAATTACACTTCAATGTATATTTTACTGGGCCTAATCAATGGGTTACACCCCTACAAAAGTGTACAAAATAAACCCACTTGAAGTTATCCTAGGATTTTTTAAAAATCCCTCTAACAACACAAGCGTAAATAATTCATCCCAGACTTTTTAAAAATATTTAATTTATACAGTTGGTTCATCCCAGGATTTTTACATTATTATACTATTCCAGACATTTTCGTCAACAAGAAAATATACAGTTGGTACCACAATACTCATCCCAGACTTTTTTAATATGTAAAAACTTATTTGGTGAAAAAAAAAATCTTCTGGGGAATTCTTTGAATAGATGGCTATTTTGTCTTTTCGATTAAGTTAAGTACCCTGTTAGCAATCATTTCGCCAGCTATGATAATTTTGTAACCGTTGGAATTACCGCAAATTCAATATATATGTGGTGCCTGAAGTTACGAAAGAAAAGTTACTTTGTAAAGTTGGCAAAGGCGCCAAGTGTATTTATATTGCGGAAATACCAACGGTTAAAAATAAAACAACGCTGGTACAGTGGTGGCCAAAAAGGTCAAAAACTCAATCGATATGAGAAAATAGCCTTGGCCTAACCTTTTTTTCGGTCCTAGATTTCTTAGAAAATTTGGCAAGGGCGCCACATTTATTTAAATTGCGATAATTCCAACGGTTACAAAATTATCAAAGCTGCGGCGTAATGATTGCTAACAGGGTCCTTAGCTTAAACGCAAAGAGAAAATAGCCGTCCTTTTAACGACTTGCCCAGAAAAATTTATTTTCCAAGGAATCTTAAATAGGTTTTGTAGTTGGTCAATTATCAAGTGATTGGGGCTGAACGTGAGCAAGAAAAAGACTATGACATTTTATCGCATCCGCTTACCTATTATGCATCAATACCGGTCAATACCGTTTATACAACGAAGCGGTTGTCAGAGTTGAGTTCATGTCCGATGAGTTCATGTCACTCCAAGCGAATTGAAAGAGTCCAAAAGCAATTCGTTTTGTATATGCACTCCGATGCCTACCGTCTTTACAAATAACTGACTATATTCTGCCACCTAACCATAACCGTTGTAATTTATTTATGTAAAACTTCAACGATTAGATACGTGACCCTTTAAATTCTCGCATTAACTGTGCTGAACTTCTCGCACGCCTACATTTGTATGCTCCCGAACGTCGTATGTGTCAACGCGATAAATGTTTAATAATCGACTCTCCCGCAACAAACTACGGTCTTTCGGAACCAATCGTGAGAACCTCGCCGATTTTCAATTCGATGTTGGGGATTTTTGACTTCCACATGTCGAAGGAGACGTTCAGGATTTTTTCTGCAGTATTACCGATTGTGACCCTGTAGGTAATACGTATTAATAAATAAATAAATTGTATATCTATTTTTAAAATTCTCGAATGAAATCCATGCGATAACTTCAAGAGGGTCAAAATAAGATAGATAAATTAGTAGATGATTTGCGAAATCAGTTGTAATATTATTAATAATAAAATTAATAAGAAGTTAGGGGAATGTAGGAAGGTTGTATATCGGGATCAATAGTGGAAGGAATTAAATTATATACTTTCCTTGACTAATCAGTGGTTGATATCACTAATTTGGAGCAAAAAAACTAGAGTTGGTCAGATTTTCAGTAAATATTGATTCGTTTTGAGTATATATACGATCCAAGAACCAACGCAACTGGTTAATTGAATAATAGGAAATTGTCACATCATGATTACATTCAGCAATGGAATTGTATTATTTATGAACTACTTATCTATTTCAAATTCAGTTTTCCTCATTCTTTTTTTAAATGCCGTCTGGTCAAAATCTAGAAATTATGGAATATTCTTGACATATACTGGTACATACAAAAATCAATTATCATAAATTTTTAAAATAAGCCATGAAATTTCAAATATCATATTTGTAAGATACGTCATAACTATAGCTGATTTGTGTGCAGATAATATAAAGAATTAATTTTCATGAAAGTATGTATAATTCAATAATTAATTAATTTCGTAGAATCTTTTTCCATACAGAATTGGAATTTGCAACAAAACGAACACAACAAAACTAAAAAAAAATTGATTTCCGGTTAGTTAGGTGTGATGACGAATATATGTACGTATATATGTACTTAATATAAGCATATAAGAACATATGGTAACATCCAGTTTTTAAAAGCGTGTATAGTTTGGTGAAAGAGTATAATGAACTCTATATGGTTAAAGGTACAAATATTTGATTTCGTTTTTGTTACTCCATTAATGCGGTTGTCATATAGTTGTTGTCTTCGTTTATATATACAAAATAATTGTGCGGAAATTAAAGCTAAATTTACAAAGCAATGTCATTGCCATTGAAATATACAAATAAATTACTTATCTGGCCCTATATTTCTTATATATAGCTTGTCATTAATACAATCACTTAATAAATTCGTTAGACATTATAGTTGACATCCTTGAAGTATTGTGTATGCATGCGCACATTATGTATGTATACATACATACAATAAAATTTGATTGACTTGACGTCCAATAATTTAATATTCTGATGATTGCGAAGGATTATGTATTGTAATAAATCACTTGCGCGTTATAAAAAATTAATCATCATTTTTCTTGTGCGCCAATGAAATTTGTGCTATACACCACAATAAACCCATGTATATACTAATCTAAATGTTGTGATAAGAATATAAACGAAATTCTAACAATGCAATGGTTCTGAAACTAGAAAAATTTAGAATTCCATAATATATAGAGCGGCGGCACGTTCACAGATTATCTGCACGGTTTATTGCTTTGTCATTTTCACATTTATATCACAATGTCATTATAAGAAATACAAATTATTTAGTACATACATATACGTATGATGAAGTAATAGTCAATTAGGACAGATAAAACCGCAGACAAGCGAATATATAGGAATGAGTTAGACTAATGTAAATTATTAATGCGCCATGCGTGACAATTCATGATTGACGTAGGTTAGTTTTTAAATATGTACATATATACTTCTCAGATCAGACGTGATAAATTTTCTCCTACGTATGACCAGTGTTAGCAATTCTACAGATGTTCGTTCTTCATTTGTTCGCAATTTCTTACTTGATCAAATCGATGCAACATCTATAATAATAATAAACAGTGTTTAAAGGCCATTACTGGCCACTTACTGTGTCAACAATCTGGCTCCAACGGTTTCGCTCCTAGGCTTGCTCTTCATACTGTCTTGGACACCCTGCAGAGGAAGCCAAGTCGTTCTCTAATCCGTGGAGCCACTTGATAGGTGTTTAGGTTTTAGCAGTGGCTTAAGAGGAAACAAAGCACAACTGCTGGCTGCATTTTAATATCCTCACCCACGCTGTTATTGTGAGTGATAAGAGAGCCCACATATTTAATATATAATAGAGCCCTCCTCACTCCATCAAACGTGTAGTGGCCACTACTAAAATCTGGTGTGCCATTGTACCTATACAATTTGGACTCATTGATCGGGAGTCCAACAGAAGCTGAAAACTATACAAGCGGATCAAGCATTTCCTTTACTCCGTTGCTGTTGAGTTCAATCACGCATATGTCATAAGATGTTGCGCTGAGGTGTTTCAGTTTTACAAAAGATGTATTCCAACATGAGATTAAAGAGTATCGGGGACAGAACATCTCCCTGCCAACCACCCGAACTAACTGCAAAAATTCTTGATAGCCGCACGTTCTCAACTTTAACACATCATTGAGACTGCGTCACTGTCATTCTACATAATCGTACAAATTTTATTGGCATACCTGTAAGTATTCAAACGTGACCATACAAACTCGCTCGATTGGTCGAGTCATAGGAATGCCAGAAATCCAGGAATACCTGATGTACGGCGATGGAAGTACGACTTGAACAATGACTGATCTATTCGGACGAAATCCTCCTTGATAGTCACCAACCAGGCCCTTTGCTAGGTGATTCTATTCTATATAATGTAGAGCAGTAATTTGTATGCTTGCAAAGGAGATATTATTTATATACTTTGGGAGCAGCCACTTTCCATTCGTCAGTGGTTACTTCGGTTCGCCATACTAATCGAATGCAGTTTCGTTTCAATCTCTGTATAGCCTTAATGAATTCCTCATGGGATGGATCCTCAGTGCAAATCTCTGCAGTCTGTATTTGAGGTGACTCAACTACAGTCTGTGATGCATGATGAACTCCAATCAAGTGTCCACTCGCCGAAAGTATGGTGCCATCCAGTAATTCCTTTAAAGAAATTACGCGAAAAGCGCTCATTGCTGAGTTGTTGTATACTCTTAGGACCTCGGCCTTCCACCATCCTTGCTTTTTCTGTCTTGAAATCTGCTTTATTGCCCTTCTATCAAGAGCAGGCTTGTTTTTCCTCGCGATTGTGTGACTTTGTTGCACTTTACTATGGGCTATCTTTTGTTGCTCGACTGCGAGGCGTCATTCATCTACAAACCAAACATGCTTGGGTCTGGCTTTCACTCATACCTAAAGCCTGTTAAACAGCACTGACAATTGAAGTTTTCAGTACCTCCCAGACAAGGTTCACACAGTCAGCTTCTAATTATAGCTTCCTCAATGTTGTCGCTGACAAGATCCTGATATCGTTTCTTTTGATCTTAATTTATCAAAACTTCACAGTCGAAACGTTCCATGCGTTTCGCTGTGTTTCCGAACCTGTACGAACACTTTCATCGTAGCTTTACAGTGACCAAATAATGCTGCCTACGTATTTGGTTGCTGTTCGATAAGTTTGCACATCCTGCATAACCTGAGCTCGTCCATGTTTTATGGAGTACGGACCTACTTTTTCACACAAGTCGGTCTGATTTCTGCCAGCTCTAGCATTAAAGTCCCCAATTACTATATTCTAACATCGTATTCGGGTATAGATCCCATCAGATCGTCCTCAAGTCATTGTAAAATGACTCTTTATCTTGGGGCTGACTAACTTCTGTGGGCTCATGTGCACAAACAACCGACAAGTTGGCTAAGTTCATGCGCAAGCGAAGGTTACACAATCGGTTATTGACTGCTTGGAAATCCAAAAACAGCTTTCTTTATCTGCGGCCCAAGAAGAAATCCAGCTCCAAGATTTCCGAGGTCATCTTCACTGTATAACAACGTGTAGTCCCGAGACACATGGTCTCCAGTTTCTTGAAGAGCAAATTTGATATATTGAAAATTAAAATTTGGAAAAAATAAATTTTTTTAAATATTAAGAATTCAAACTGGAATATTAGATTCAAAATTGTATTACTAAAAAGTCGGTTTCATTATCAATTCGACCGAAGCACCTGGGCTAATTAAAATTTATAAAATTCATAAATATAATTAAATTTAGAATTGGTCATTTTAAATCGAATTTTGAAACTACTGGAATGTCAAGTTTCGTCCAAAAATATTGAAATACAATTTTACAAATCTAAATATGAAAATTAAATTCTACATCGAACAATGAAATTAAACATTAAATGCTGTAATTTAACTGTTTAAATTTAAATTTTATAATTCTAAATTCAAAATTTCTACGCAATAAATCGAAATTTTTAGAAATTAATAATTAATTTTTTTTTATATATTTTGAAAATTTTTTGAATTTCACATTGTTTGATAATTAGGATTTAAATTTTGATTTCAGATTTGAATGATTTAAAAACTAAAAAACCCATAATTCTTGAAAAAAGTTTCGTTTTTACATTTTGAGTTATAATGTTTTCAAAATTTAAAACTAATATTTCTTAATTATGGACAAATTAAATTTTAAAATTTTTAAATGTTATATGCATACGTATGTATTTAGACTCTTGTTATTTTCGTGCGATACACTTAAAACTTTAAGTAAGATTTGCTAAGTTCAGATTTGCTAAATTTTAAAAATATCTAAAATGAAAAGTTTTATACTAGAATATCAAAATTGGAATTGGATTTTTATTTCTGAATAAGAAATGTTGAATTTTTAAAACATTAAAAAAAAGTACTTGAAAATATTTAAACTTTGAAAATTTTGAAGACATCGTAAAAATTAAAATTTGGAATTATAAAACTTAAATTAGAATGTCCTTAACTATATCGAAATTTGTGATTTTTATTTCGAATTTATTGGTACAAGTTGGTTTGATAACTAAGATTTTACACGAAATTCCAATTGAAAATTAATCAAAATTTTCAAAATTCAATGATTTAACTTATACGAAATTTAGAATTGAATTTACAATTCGTATTTCTAAATTTTTAACCAAATTTTACAAACTGTATAAATATTTGTAGAAAATTTGAATTTCACGACCCCACTCTACTGCTGAATATGTAAAGCTCGTGCCTGACATCGGGTGTGTTTTGCTGCCGTTAAAAAAAGGCGCGGCTAGTGATGATCAGCAAGGGGAAAAGATATCCCGAACTCCCATCGGCCTCTGTGCATGCTGGACATAGTGAGTAAGGTCCTGAAACTCCTTATCAAGACACGACTCACTGCCGCAATACAAGCAGCGGGAGACCACTCGCCGAGGCAATACGGGTTTAGATCCGGACGTTCAACGGTGGATGCAATCCGGGAAGTGATGGAAGCGGTCCACAGAGCAGAAGACGACAGCCATTTTTCACGGCGCATTGTACTAAACGTAAAAAAAGCGTCCAACTCGGAGAAATGGAGTGACATGCTCGATGCCCTATCTGCTGCGGATCTTCCTTCTATGATGGCCTACTGCGAGCCGAGATGCCGGAGGATATGCAGACGACATAGCGGCGCTTATAGCCGCACGTGACACCAATTTGGCTCAATAGAAACTGAATCGAGTGATGCGAACTGTGAACAGTTGGATGACGGCAGACGTGCTGTCGCCGGCGCTAGATAAAACCGAAATTATCATTCTGACAAAAAAAAAGAATGCAAACCACTCTTCCGATGTGGGTCGGTGATGAACTAGCTGAGACGAAAGAGAAGATACGGAAGATAAGAGAAGATACGGCAGACATCGGACAAGGGAGTTACGGCTGTAGGTCGGCTCATGGCAAACGTGGATGTCCCGAAGTTCAGAAAGCGCCGTTTGTTGATGGCCACAATCCAATCCACTATTTTATACGGAACAGAAGTATAAGCCGACTCCTAAAGGAAGGAGATGTTTAGAAAGCTCGGGGTGCATTGCGAGTACCCTTGGCTTACCGCACAGTATCGGAAACAATCATTGGGTCAGACCGAATAATCTCCTGGCGAAAGAGCGCAAGGCAATATATTTAAGAAAGACTGAGGCTGGGAAAGAAAGGGCAACCCATAAAGAGAGAATAAAAATCTTGGAATGTTGGCAAGAATCTTGGGAGAGTAAAATCAGAGGACGGTGTACAGCGAAACTTATCGCCCGTGAGCCCGTGGGCCAAGAGGAGATACGGAGAGGTGGGATACTACTTGACGCAATTTTTAAACGGTCGCGGATACTTTCGATCATATCTGCCTAAAATGGGAAAGAAGTAATCTCAGTATTGTACCTACTGTGAAGGAGGCATAGATAACTCTTATCACACCCTCATCTCGTCTGACTAGTGGACACGTCTATTTATTTATTTATTATAGTATGGTCTACAAATATGACTTGAATATAAAACAAAACATATTATTAGAAATATGGAAAATAAAAATAAAATAAGTCAATAAATCAAGCAGCAAAATGTTGCTTCAACCTACGTTTAAAGCTATCACTAATTAAGGTGAAATCGAATACGTAAGATGGTCGATTTTATTAAAACTTTTGATAGACTGATTGTCACCATAGTTTGTCCTATATGCATCTTAATGTAACAACGATTTCTGCTAGGCATCTTTAACTTGATTGATTCCAATATAAATGGTGCGTCGAGGTGATGAAGTAAAATGTTCCCAATAAATGTACTATTTAGCAATTCACGCCTGTTTTCAAGTGTAGTCATCTTATAGGTTTTGCAGCCAGTTACGTATGGTGGTAGTTGTTTCACATTAAGGTAATGAGGTAATTCATGGTTATAAGGCCAATCGCCTTTCCATGTTAAGTAACGGATAAACTTCTTTTGAATATAAACGTCGTAAATGGGGCACAATACATTAACTGCATAGTAAATGGGGCACAACACAGTTAACTGCACAATACATTAACTTCAAACATAGAGTTAGCTCTAGCTAATATATATTGGTCAATGTGATTAGAAAAACACATATTTCCAACAAAAGTAACGCCTAGGTCCTTGTATTCAGAAAGTTTTTTTAAAATGGTACCATTTATTTGGTACTGTTGAACAACATGATTATTTTTCCGATTAAAAGCCATGATCTTGCACATCGCTAGGTTTGCGACATCTTCCTCGAGTTTGTAGGTATCGTTGATATCTCCATTGTTTTGTGTATTTTGAGGTCATCAGCAAACATTAGGACCTTGGAATTACTGCAGTTGAAGAAAATCCTTGGACCAATATGGGAACCTTGAGGTACACCTGAGGTGCATAAATTGCTAAACAAATTTTGTTTCCCATTTCGATATACTGAACGCGGTTGGTCAGATACGATAAAAACCAGGCGATAAACGGCTGCAGAATCCAAATTTATACAAACTTTCTAGTGCTTTGCAATGACTGATGGAGTCAAAAGCTTTGGTAAAGTCTGTGTATATAACATCTACATGCTTGTGGATTATCAATTATACTTTAATCGTCCTGCTGGTGAACTCCATAAAGTTAGTTGTAGTAGACTTTTCAAAATAATTGAATAAAATTTGTCTACATTAACATCCAGATTACTTTGCAGTTGAAGCATTCATAATAGAGAGTCAAGTTTGCTGTGTGGTTTTCTATAGGAGTAGTTGGTTCCGGTGACTTTTTATGCTGATCTATAGCTCTTCATAATTCATTAAACTCACTGCAAGAGGAGGTCTGCGGAAACGGCGGTGGAAATCATGCTGTGATACTTGGAATCGCGTGACACACTATGTTGAGAACTTCCCCAAAGGAAAAAAAGCGTTTCCCGAATTTAGCTTTTGTTTGCGAAATCATTACTGCAGATCTTCCTTATGAGTGTTTTGAATCATTATCGAACTGATAAATAAATCTACGACAGCATTATAGATAGATACCCTAAGCGATCCATTCGTTCGGTCATTTCTACCAAATCTCCTAACAGGTTGTCACCAAAGTAATATTATATCATCACGGAACCATCGCCTAACTATAGGAATGACACGGTCTGGTAGGATTTTATCGCCGGGACTTCATCGAAAAAAACCATTCTATTTGACTCAATAAATTGGAACTTCGATTCGTCGGACTAAAGAACTTTTCGCCATTGCGGAATTTACTATTCCTCGTGACAGTTTGACTAATTGAGATGTTTTTGGCGGTTTAACTTCGAACGGAGTGGTTTCTACACAGCAGTACTTTTTGTAATCCTCTTTTGCGGTTGTGATTTAAGATCGCCACACCGAAGTTTTGTTGTGTCCAGCTAATTGTTGTGGAATTAAATAATTAAGTTAAATAAGTGAATTTTGTAAATTAGTGTTGAGTGTAATTATTCGGAAATAAATAAATTAGTGTCATCTAGAACTTACATCGTTTGTTCCATCGTCATCACACCCAAGGATAACAGTATGTTATCTTTGGGTGTGATTGAGGAAAGCACAAGTTCATGGTGTTCACCGCTTGCTGTGATGCGCAGATCGAATGGTAAAATACGGTTGGTCTTGATGCTAGGAAACTCAATGAGGATGCACAGTGAAGGGTGCTTATCATTTACCTTTCATTGATTGGGCGTCTGGATAAAACAAGATTAATTTCGTGTCATGATTTGAAAGACAGCTTTTGGCAAATATATTGCTATTACAATCGTAATAATGGGCCCAGGGGCGTAACTAGGTACCCATAGTCGCAGAGGGCCTACAACTAATTTCAACGATATCGTAATTATTTTTCGACAAATATAAAACCGATAGAAGACATTAAACCCATTCTTATTCTACGTTCGAATTGAAATGTAAAAATTTGGGTAAGGTTTAGTACCAGTCACCATAGTTCGAGTGGAAACTATACTACACGCTCTATATATTTCCTTATACCAAAAAGCGCTACCGTCAATGTTGATTGAAAGCCTTGCCAAACTACTAAATAATAGAGCTTTCCGAAAAAGTATAGTATCGGTAGTGTTTAAATGCAGTAGTGGCCTATGCAGGTCTTAAATCAGAGTGAGTAACATAGTATAGTAGCCGGAACGATTTATAACAAATAACACGATATCAAATTTAAGTATACATCTTCTAACACTCACATAGTAAAACACACGAACAATTATCATGCATCAGTGCCACACACTTTTTCGTGTGTTTAACCTTGTGAAAGCTCAGCAAGGTCGACTAAAATTTAGTCTCGTAATTTAGATTTTTATAAATTTCATTTACTATAATTAATAAATTTAAATAAAATTCTCCACACCAATGAAGGAATCTAGTCCAATTGATGGACCGTACCGCACCATCATAAAATTCTTATGAATCAAATATTCAAAATAATTTGTTAATGTAAAGTTAAAATGCTTTTTGTATTCTTCGTTGGAAAAGATATAGTTTTTTATATATGTTGATTGAGAGGGGCCCATGCAAAAAGTTTGCAGAGATGGCTATGATTTGTAGCTATACTACTGTATGGGCCGGTCTATGTTTTACTCATGTTTCGTTTATGTTAACTTTAGTATCTATATAGATTTAATCATATTGTAATTTTCCACTACGAATTACCCCAATTTAAACAAATACGTCTTTCACGCTGGCGTTACAAAATCATTGCACAAATGATTAGTTTCCTAGCAATTATGGCCAATAACTAAATTACGCAATCACTCCAATTCTTTAATATATCCTTTCCAATTTTTCTATATTTTCTTTCCTATATACGAGTATGTATGTATGCCTTCTAAATTCCAAAGTGGAAATTTATCTCTCATTCTTACACGTTTTTATTTTTTATGTAATTATGTACAGCATACTCGTATACATATTATACCATAATCATCGATCGCGGTTTATTTCGCGTTTTCTTGTTGTTGAATATATGTATGGGTATTTTATGATAAATGGTGGGAATGTTGTATATTTATGTTTAATGTATACATATATATTCGAATGTTATGTTGTCGATATATAGTTTATAGTTTGTTTATGTTGTCGATATATTTGACGACGAAATTGTTGGTTAGCGAGCGAGGCATAGACATACAATGCATTGTGTTTTTGGTTGGATAATTGCATATTGTATATTTTATGTATGAAGGTACGTTTCTTAACATTTTTCTACTTAACATTTTTTTTAGGGGATTTCGATGGTTCGCGCGATTTTTACTATACACACAATATATGAAATTTGTTGTGTATATAGCGAATATACGAAAACTAAAAATTAATTGGGAGAAGAATAAAACTACTGTGTGTATAGTTTCGGAATTATTTTTTGTTATTTACTTTGTGTTTTCATAAACTTAATTTTTTTTTTATCGTTTAATGATAAAATAAGCTCAGTTAAATTTTGCTAGTGAAACGCGAAACATCTATAGTAGAAAGCGCGCTTTACTATTCGACTCTGTATTTTTGGCAAAAAAGTTTTGTGTCTGTTAATTACTTAAATTGTTAAACGTCATAATTTATAATTATTTTTTTAAAGTATTGTGCAAAGTGAATTAAAATTTTGTAGTTTTCCAAAAAAAAGTGTTAAATTTGTGTTTAATTTATTACGTAAATTAATTATATCGTGGATTGGTGGTCTGATTTCGTGGATACGCAACACAAATATTAAGTAATTACTTGTACCAGTTTGGTCCATTGCAGTTTATTTATTTTATGATTTATTTTGATGAATTACATTTTTAAACTTCTTGTAAAAGTATTACTTTATAGGGATTAATACAAATGAATTAAGAAGAAAAAGGTAAAATTGCACGTGTTCAATACCTTTAACGTGTCTCGTGTATATATATATATATATATATATATATATATATATATATATATATATATATATATATATATGTATATATATATATATATATATATATTTATATATATATATATATATATATATATATATATATATATATATATAGGTATATATATATATATATGTATATATATATATATATATATATATATATATATATATATATATATATATATATATATATATATATATATATATATATATATATATATATTGATATTAAATTGATGTCAAGATCTTTTGTGTGCTTTTTGAGTTAACAGATTGATGCAGGAGGTTTAATAAAATAAAAAATATAATCTTGGAAAACATGCTTCCCACTAATTTATTATATAGATCAAGGGACATACTGAATCAATCTCAGCAAAGTGTATCAGCCGCTAATTGATGCATAAATAGTATTAAATTGTATTGGGCATTATAGTTTAATCGTTAATTGCGGAGATAACCATTCGTATGCAATTAATGAATATCATAGCTTAATCAATATCTATAGATAATAATATCGACAGGTAATGAATATAAAGGTTAAAACATATTTGTTCACCAAAACTATGTTCCAGTGAATAGCTAAGAGTAAGAATTAAAAACTGTGCATTTATATTTGAGAAATGATTTCAAACAAAAATTAGTTAACATATGCGGAAATGCCAGTTTTCAAATCCATTCATATAATCTGAAAGTTGTATCCATCCGGCTGTCGTGTTCTATTTTACTTGGCGGTGGTTAAGCCCAAGAATACTTGTCCAACTAATAATTTTATTGTTCCACATATATCCGGGCTTATATTGTATATAGAAATTGCGAATGTTTTTATCCTTTGGCGATAAGATACAATAAATATCAACCACAACTTAAATATTTCAATTGGGTTTATTTAGAATTTCCTGCGAAAAAATAAAAATAATAATTAGTTAAATATGTGTTCGAGTACATAGTTCTGTGCAGCTGATCGAAAGGTTTTTAGACCATTACCCATTTATAAAGTGAAAGCTATGCCAAAAAGAAAAATTACTTCCGATATTTTTGCGATATAGTTGTTTCCAAATAAAACTCCTACACAACAAGCGAGATTGTCTCAATATACTTACTTACATCTGTTAGTCTTTTATCTATTTGTAAATAAAACACACATTTTGGGATGAAAAGTCAGATTTTTTTATTGATCATCCGACCACGGCTCCGTCTATAGGCCTGCATCCGTACATCAAAATTTTTGATGGTTTTTGCCAATAAAAGCGGATAAATGGCCTCAATTTCAGCTCGAATGTTGCAAGTTTGTGAATTGTTTGTGGCTGATTAGCATAAATCTTTCCTTTCAAATAACCCCACAAAAAATAATCAAGTGGGCGTTCAATCCGAACTTCTTGGTGGCCAAGGAACTTCACAATTTCTCGTAATTATGCGATCAGCAAATTTTGTTTACAATAAATGGATTCCCCATTCACTGTAAGGGCATTTTCCTGTTCATTTTCAAAGAAAAATTGCCCAATGATGCCACCAGCCCATAAACCACACCAAACAGCGACTGAATGAACATGTCGATACGATCTATGACTAGGTCGACCAGTAATGTTCGTACGCAAAAGAGAATGTTTTACAAAATTAATTTGAAGGCGTTCGAACCAAGCAACAAACAAGGTTTTCAGTTCATGCAATCCAGCTACAGGCAATTAATTCGATATAAAATCAGTTTTGATCAAAATCAATCCTTCAACTGATCTCGGCTTCGAATATAAGTCGATCAAAAATTCGTTACTTTATTTGAACCACATGTTTTATCAATTAGAAGTCGAACAGATAAAATGACCACTAGGGAATTTAACGAATTACACATCTAAATTCGATTTAAATTTTTATGTTATTTTAGAACCGTTGATCAACTACTTCGACTTGTCGATTTTTGTAATTTGCTTCAAATTTCAAATTCAGAGATTGGCTTCTAAAAATCCACTTCGATTTTTTATATGACAAGTTGTTTTAAATTTGACATACAAATTGAGGGCAAACCTTAAATACAAATATTTTTAAATTTTGGTTGCCGTTTGAAAAATAAGGCCTAAATACACTCTGATTATAATCTGTCTGCTTTAATTATTTAGGATATTGGCTATTTTTGTTTGCTTTTAGGACAGCAGCCCAATTATACTGTGTTTCTAGCCTAACTACCAATGCTATTTAGCTCCTCTCCCAGTTTAAATTGGAATATCGAGATACTATGTTTGGCTATATGTTAAAACTTGAATACGATGAATTGTACGCCTAAACTTTATAGGAATCTCGTGTCGCATATTTGCATTCGTTTGTATAGTATTATACAACTTTCTGGAATCAACGCATATAATATGTTGGTTAAAAAAATAGAGGACATTAACTCAAAAACAGTATATTTGAAGGATTTTTGCCTAACAAAAGAGTAAAACGAAACAAAAAGAGTATTAATACTCTTGAAAAGAGTATATCTGGTCACCCTATCTACGACCTTCCACTAAACCAGTTTCCTCAAAACGATCAATAATTTTACCAATTGCACGGTCAGTAGACTTCCATGACGACCAAAGGTTGTCTTTTCACATGGCAAAGAATTTTTTAGAAAGATAACATTTAGTACTAAAATTCATTAATTGATAAAAGGACCAACAGATGGCCCGCCATTTTCTATTCCTAAATTTTATAACTCAACTAAGGTTTATTTAAAATTTCCATTAATCGTTAAACAAAAATGTTAATAATTTTAATGATTTGTATAAATTTGAACTCTAAATTTTACATATTTTTAATAAATTTTCAAAAAAAACAAGGTTGACTAAAATATTTAAAAAATTCAGGTCGTTAATTTCAGATTTGTATGCTACAAATAAATTAATAAATTTTCTAAAAATATTTGTCCAAACTTGATTTTAGTTTGAATATGTACTTGAATTTATAAACCGATACACAATTGATGTCAATTTAAATGCTGTCGTAACAACAATAAATTTAGAATCTTGTTGAACCAAATTTCTGGGAATTTTAAATTGATTTTGTGTGTAAGATCACTGGATTAGAAAGCAGTTGCGATATTGTTGTTAAACTACTACATATAGCTTGTGATCCAAACTTGTCCTCACAAAATCATTTGTTTACCGGTTCACATTATTTAATTTGCATGACAGTTGCTTAAACTGGCTGCAGCCTTCATCAACACAAAATTCGGCTTACATAGGCAATTTGTGAAACAAAATCTAACGGTGTCCCAGTAGAGCGACATGCAAGAGCAACATCTATTGGTACCAACAACCAATGTCCATCGATTAGGAGGGGAGCATCATTCCGTTAAAAATAAACATTTTACGTCAATTATGTATGGAGGAACTCCAGGTATGGAGGAACTCCAGGTATCATTATGAGTTTTATCCTCTCGGAAAAATATGATCGAATAAGTTTACCTCACAATATTCTGTATCATACATTTGACATGTATTAATGCATTTACCAGATCCCCAGAACTATTTGATGATTAGTCGCGAACACAAACTTTGGGATTTCTATCTCCCAGTGTCGGTTTAATACCATTTCTGTACCACACCACCATTGTTATAAAAACGAATTGGAAAATCCATAAATACGAGCAGCTTTTCGGAAATCAAAATCAAATTAATTTATTTTTTATTTGTGTGATATGTCATACTATGAAGAATAAATAAAATTAATTATGAACAATTTCTAATGTTTATCGCCAAATTAATGAATTCATAGTAAAAATTGTTAATAAATTGTTGACAGCTTGCATTGTATTCGAAACGCAAATGCGGACTATATTAAAATTATTTACAAAAAATGTCGGATCGCCAAAGTTTTATATACACCAAGATCCCGCTTTGTGTCGCTATTCCGTTCCACAGGTAGAGACGCAAATTGAAATTGGACGAATAGCGAACAATTTAAAATATATTAAACAGAAAGGTATTACGACACATTTATCCAAATAACAGCACAGAAAAATGTCCCTTCTGTATACATTTTAAAGTTCCGGGATTTTCGGAAGCACAAATTAAAAATGCGTTTTCACCTAATTGAAGTGTTAGACGCTCTTTACCGAATTAAAATCGTTGAATAATCCTTATAAATTTGTTTCGAACAGTGTTGAACTATTTTTTCTTTAATTTTTCTGGAAAAGCTTCTGTTGGAGCAGAATCTGAACTGTCAGTTTCCGCGTTTCGGCTTAAAAAGGCTTTCATTTGTGCTTGTGCTTGATTCTTGGAACCTTAAACTGTCAAAGATTAGTTTTGCACGCATTTTGATGAGCACCTTACCTAACGGCATCCTACGGTAGTTTTGTGCGAAATTTTCATTCACTATAGGTTCGCTTTCGTAATACGAACATCGGTTCAAAAAACAAATTACATGATTTGGTTCATGTCTGTTATAGTATAATAAAAAGTTCGGGAGGTCATGCTACTGAACAGCAAATTTGACGTAAACCGTAGCATCGATAAAGTAATATTGGCGATATTTTTTGCAGTGTTTGACGACTATTGTGCCATAAATTAAGCTAACATTAGCTTTAGATGGAAGCGTTTAGATCGTATGAGGAAGTTTCTTTTATAGTGTGGCGGCATTGAACGCTAGAAGTCTCCGTGGCAAAATGGATGACATTGAATTAACTATGTTGGCCCTTGGTAATCTACCAAAAGTTATTGTGATTGGTGAAGGTGGTGGTGGTGTTAGTGTATTTGTTCATACATCAGTGAGTGCTACCGAAGTCTGGTCTGAAACAATCGATAATTCTAGTTTTATAATAATTAAGCTGATTGATTTCAATATACATATTATTGGGATTTACAAACCAGGCCAGAGTAACAGTGATATATTTTTTGATAATTTAGATGGTTTGTTAAGTAAATACCAGAATTCAATCTTGATGGGCGACCTAAATATTAAGGCTTCAGTCAACGGTAATGTCCAATGGGTTTTTAATATTAAATTCTATTAGGGAAGAGTTTTCTACTCGATTTTCAAACACTATAGCCACGGTGATTGATTATGCAATAACTGATTTAGTCAGCTTAAAATGTAAACTTACTTTATTGGATATATTTTACTCTGACCATCAAATGTTAGTTCTTGACTGTAACTTGGATTTAAAGTCCAAGCCTCATCACGAGAAATTAGCGTTTTCAGTTCTTGATTACTCAAATATATCCATTGTAGATTTCATCCGTGATCATAATAACTTGAATTTTGATGAATTGTTGCCGTTCTTAACTAACCTTATACGTGTTAACACAAAGATTGTGGATAAACCTTTTATGAAGCCCTGGATTAATCGTAATTTATTTAAGTTAATGAAATTGCGTGATGGCTTTTATGCCTTGTTTAGGAGATTTCCGCAAAATATGTTTTTCAAAATGGAGTTTATTAAATATAGGAATAAAGCTGCAAACTTGAATCGGAAGTTAAAGTCGAATTACTTTTCTAGTGAACTGCAAAACAATCGAAACAATTTAAAGAATACTTGGCGTATTTTAAATAGATTAATTCTTAATAAAAGTGACTCCAAAGTTCCAAAAATGTTTAACAATTATGGAAAATCAAATAAATATAGTTGACCCGCGTCAAGTGGCTAATTGTTTTAATAATTATTTTTTACGTGTTTCGTTACAGTTGTTCAACACTTTCTCTAATCCAGTATCTGCAATAATACCCCACTTTAAAAGCTACTTTACATTCAGAACTTACAGTCAGCTTACTTTTGAAGCTACTAACGAGCAAGAAATTTTAAAGATTATCTCGAAATTAAACAAAAATTCTGCATGTGGCTACGATTTCATTTCAATGCGGTTTATTGACAGATTTAAGTCCCACTTAGCACCTATTCTTGTTAGACTTATAAACCAATCGCTAACAGACGGAGTTTTTCCAAATTCCCTGAAAGTAGCTAAAGTTATTCCTCTACATAAACAGAATGACAAAACCATAATGGAAAATTATCGACCAATTTCTATCTTGAACAGTTTTTCTAAAATTTTTGAATCTGTTTTACTACAAAGAATAATCTACTTTTTCAAAGAGCATTCAATTATACATGATAATCAGTTCGTCTTTATAGAAAAATCAAGTACTCAATCTGCTGTTCTAAACGTCTTTGATCGCATTTATACAGCGTTGGAGAAAAAATATTTTGTGTCAATTCTCTTCATTCATGTTAGAAAAGCATTTGACTGTGTAGATCCAGCTATTTTATTAGAGAAATTTAAAACTCTGAATCCATCTAATTCAGCTTTAGCTATGATTACATCTTATTTTTCCGGAAGGACGCAATTCGTTTATGTGAATGAGACGCAGAGTGATTATGGAACAACTCTTTCTGGCGTGCCTCAGGGGTCAATGCTTGGCCCTTTATTTTTTAACTTCTACATCAATGATCTATTTTATTTAGGGGTACGTGGAAATATACAAATGTATGCAGATGATGCTGTAATAGTTTATCAAGCGGAATCTCGCTCATCATTGATTGAAAACATGAAATATGATCTGACCGTTATCAACAACTACTTAGTTGCAAATCGTCTTAATATAAATACTACGAAAACAAACTACATCTTATTTCAACCTAAAGCAAAGACTCCTGAGGAGCAAAATGTATGCCCGGAGTTTTTTTATTTTAACGATGTTCAAATAAAGCAAGTTGACCATGCCAAGTATCTTGGTCTTATCATTGACTCTAAACTGTCTTGGTCGTATCATATAACATATTTGAAAAATAACATCTGCCCCTTAATTTTTGCATTGAAAAGAATTCGACCGTTCATAAATTTAAAGTGTGCGTATATGTTATATTTTGCTCATATTCATTCCCATTTATGCTATTTGAATACTATCTGGTCAACCTGTGCTGATTTTATTATAAAACCAATAAAAATTCTCCAAAACAAGGCTTTGAAAATTATTCTCCAATTAATTCGACTTACTCCATCCAAAGAACTTTACAGTGTTAAAGTACTTCCATTAATTTTGTTATCTAAGTATGAAATGTTTCTTTTTATCAAGAAAGTTAAACTCAATCTAATAAAATGTAATCTAGTTCTACCTCAAGTTGGTCAAATTCATTCGCATGCCACACGTAGACAATCTCACTTTTATGTTGCATCTTCGTCTCATAAAACTAGTATTTCTTCAAAGAATATATTTGTGAATGGATTGATTCAATTTAATGCGTTACCAGCTGATTTAAGGAATATTATCAAGCTTGAAGAGTTTAAATTTAAGTTGAAATTATATTTGTTGTTAAACTATGATTAAAATAGAATAGATGAAAATCTTTAATTTAAATTTTAAATTTTTTTAGTGATTACTTTAAGTATTATAAATATTCTTTTTTTTCTTAGTTTAGTAATAGTTTTTCAAATGTAAATAACAACAACAAAATATTTGTTTTGAAAATGTATTATTGTAATTTTAAAAGCTTTCGTTGCTTCTGCTACAGTCATTCTTTTGACTACTAGGAGCATATTTTTTTTGAATAAAGTAAAAAAAAAAAAAAAATAGTGTGTATAGGCTAATAAGCTACCTCACTACTTCCGGTTGATTACTTTGATCGAATGCGAAAATCTGAAACCTATGTATAAAAAGCAAATTTTAATCTTGTATTAAAGCAAAGGATAAACTAGTGCTAAGCAGTACAGTCCTTCTCAAAACCGGACGACACAACCTTGTACATCAGGAATTTTATTCTCAAAGATGCTTTCGCATATAATAAATGACTTGCTAACGTAAAATAGAGTTTTGTTTTAGAGAAGGTGGTTTCTTTATAAAAAAAAAACCGACACAATAAGTGAATCCAATTGCCTGTAAATGTTATACACTCTAATCGTCAGAATTGTGTCAATAAATAAATGAATAAAGCTGCTTTGATGTGAGCCGTCATATATATTTATTGATTTTATTTGTTTAGTCATTAATTATATTTTTGACGATAAAGTAAACGAGAAATTCGTACGCTGATCAATTGTGTACTTGAGACTCAAACAATACATTTTAGAAATTTTTAAAAACCTCAATTAAAAGATTATTTGAATTCTTTTGAAACGAGCTGGCAAGTCATTTATCATTTTTCACCCATTGTAATTGTCATACTGTCTTTAACCAAATATGTTGTCCAGCTTTATTCTGCAGCATTCGACGACGAAACACAAAGGTACAATTCAGCTTAAATCAATTTTCGTATTAGCTTAATATTCCACCGAAGCCAGTATGGTGTACTCGTTCATTATTTTTAATTTATTTTATCACAATGAAATAGCTTAGAATTTATTTTTTAGATTTAATTTGTATTTTTGGTGTTTGCAGTATGAAAACATGTGCTGTCAATTTTTTATGTATAGTTCGACTTTAGAAAATCATTAAAATATTAAAAAACCAAACAATAGAAAATGTACAGCTAATATTAGATAAAACTAAAAACTAAATTGTTATTGTAATTACGGGCTATTATAATACAGGCCTAAGTGTGGTTCAACATTTCTCTACAAATTTATAATAATTAAAAAACATAAATTTATGTTTAAAAAATTAAATAGAATATTCATGTCTATTCTGTAGCTCGGTTGGAAAATTTCCACTGAAAAAATTCCATTGGAGTTTAATTTGCTATTCTGTATTTCGTTGAACTGGCAATTTTTGTTGGAATATATTTTGTAGTATTGTCATGTTTTTATAACAATAAAATATTTATTTTTATGTATGTTCAAGAATAATACATGTATTTTAATAAAATATTCGGTGCCCAAATGTAATATGTACAATTTGTTCAACGAACATCCCCAATATTTAAAAAATTTCCGCTTGTGCAATTTTTTCAATTTATTTTGAAGTTTCTAAATAAAGTTGTAATAAAAGAACTAAAATACCGTCTATTGTTAAAATTTGCTATGTATGTGGCAAACATAAAAAAATAGAAAATAATAAAAAGATGACAGTAAATCAGGAAAACGTGATCACGCCTAACAAAGTTTACCCGATTAACTCACTGTTAGCAAATAATCGTCAAATTTCTGTTGTACGTATAATGTTTAAAAAATTCCACTAGATCATTTTTAGCTATCTCGTGAGCGCTGGCGATCGATTATTATTGTCCCAGCAATATTTTTATATATTCCAACGTATAATCAAAACTCACTTTACTAGCCGGCAATTGATGACTGTTACAATGAGTTTTGCGCTATACTTACATGTCGGAATTTATTTTATTTCTATTTTATTTTATTTATGCAATAAAAATTTGCCGCAAAACGACAATACCAGTCGCCAAAACAAATAATGTCATACTCATTGTTAAAGCAAACCATATATTTTTCACATAAAATGCATTTAAAAAAAAATTCCATCGCATTGGAATTTGCCAACGCATTGGAATTTTTCCAACGAAACGAGATATAGAATAACAAATTGTCCAATGGGTTTTTTTACAGTGGAAACGAGTTACAGGATACGCTTGTTTATACAAAATTTGTAAAATTCAATAATTTAAATTTAACAAAATCCGAATTTATTTTTTCAAAATTATAAAAATCTATATAATTCAATAAATATTGAAATTCGGTATTTTAAAATCTGAATTATTTACCTAAAATTTAGGATTCGGAAAGAATGGAAAAACCCATAAGTTAAAATGGAATTTGAGTGTTAAAGAAAATTAAAAATTGAACAATTTAGCAATGAAGGATTCTGTTTAAATTTAAAATTTAGATATGTACGAATTTTAGAGAAACAATTAATATGAATTTCCAAATTACCTGAATTCAAAATTTTAAACTTTAATAATTAATGACCTTATGGGGACACATAGAGCAAATGCGTAAATTTTCTCAAATTAAATTGAGTGCCAGCCCCCAGCCCAATTTGCAAAATTTATTTTTTCATTTCTTTGCTCAGAACAAACATTTGTCAATTCAAATATATTTGCAAACGTATATGCCAATGCAAATTAACTTTAAATCAACCTCAAAGCTACATAGGAGTCTGCAGATGTGCACGCTATCTTTATGACCTCTAAATAGTTCACTTTTGCGATATTGAAAATTTAAACTTCAATTGTAATATGTTTATACACAAATGTTATTATTTCGAATTATTTATATAGATGCCCGTTTTGGGAGATGTGTTATGGATCGTTTTAAGATGAGTAATTGTTTATTTTGTTGGTTTGTAAATTATCTCTAATCAATATTTTAACGCCATTAAAATGTCTTTTTTGGAATCGTCGGTTTGAAAGGGGAAAAATTATGGCAGATATGATGTAATTTTTGAAATTGATGCTGTGAGTTATAAAACTATTTTGATGTATTTAGATGTAAAGCAGTCGAAGGGATTCATATTTCTAGATGCTTTAAATGCAACAGGTCTTAACACAGAGCAGATCGGTACAGAACGGAACAAAATTGTCCTATCTATGCCAATTTTTATCATAAAAATAATGACGCCAAATGCCATTTAAAAACTTACGTCAACTGTAAGATGATGAGTGATAAGTTAAAGCTTAACCTAAGTACAGATTACATATGTGAGTGAAATAGAAACTAAGATAGAAACTGCGCAGTTTATTCGGAAACTAGATATTTGCAGAACTAACCAGACATATTTTTTTCTTTCTGAAACCAAAACTTTAGAGACAATGTACGATGCGGAGTTTCAATTGGCAACTACTGGTTTTTATCGGTTACAATTTTCTCTGAAAGAAAACATCATTTTACGCTACAAAATTAATGAAAGTGATTAAAAATGTTCAATTAAACCAAATCGTTGAGGAATATACACGAATTACTAAGGATAGTAGATCTTTGATTGATTTAGTGCTTACCAAAGATTTATTAACTAGTGTACGGGTATTTCAAGATATAAAAATCAGTGGCCATACAGAATTATTGAAGCTGCGGTTACGTACAACTTGGGCTTTTTATTATTTTATTTTATTAAAACGGTTGGAACCTACTGATGTTCCGCACTCAATGCCACAATGAACCCACGGTGCAAACCAAGAGGATCTATCCTAAATCGCAGGAGCGTACTGAAATTTTAGCAAACTGCAAAAGTTTGAATCAACGAATGGATAATAACTGATCAACGTTTAAAGATCCGGACGAAAACACTTGGGATTTAGCTTTGGCAAAGCCCGAGTAGCTGCAGATATAATGTACGCAGTGGTCCATTTCCTCTAGGCAGTCGTCACAAAGAGCATCCTGTGCTAGTCCAATGCATTGGAGATGAACCTTGAAACGTCCAAGGCCGGTAATAAGTGGGACCAGAATTCTGAATTGGTTTATTTTTAAGGATAACACATATTTAGTGAACCTCAGGTTGGGATCAATAATGGAATGTTTCACATTTCGAAAGCTAGGAGTAGAACGCCACTTCAGTCTCAGTCCAAGTAGGGCGAACTTCATAATAGCGTCTTTACCACCATTGAAGGATCGAGGAATTGCTAAAGTGAGCAATCTCATTTCCCTCAACGCTACAATGAGCAGGCACCCAATTTCACCCTACAGTTTACATGTAGTCAAAGGATTTTTAAGGATACTGAGCACGGCTTTACTATGTCCTTGCAAATGATAATATCCTTCCCTAAATCACTAAACTTAAGCGCCTCAATCGCAATATGGGTAAGAGCAATTAATTCAGCTTGAAAAACCTGGCAGTGTTTGCCCAGACCACGCGAGAATCTTAGCTCATACTTAGGACAGTAAAATCCAAACCCTGCAATGACTTCCGAACGGGAGCCGTCCACAAAAAAAAAACTATCGACTCAGACAGCTGTGTATAGAAACCCTGAGATAGCCACCATTCTCTCGAAGGGAAAACGACGCAGAATGAATTGGTGAAGTTAAATCCAGTCAATAGCCTGTCATTCACCATTTCAAGCTCCAGAATATCTAACTTAAACTTATTAAGAATCTGTCTATGCCCTGTACTAGTCTCGAAGACATTAAATGGAATTCGGGCATATATAGAATAGAGTCCATAGTAAGAAGAGGAGCAGACGACATAGCCCCGGCTAAAGCCTTACAGGCTGTCATCAGCAATCCATCCAGCCTGGCTAGCGAAGTCGTCAGTTTCACTACCGGCCACCAAACAACTGAAGCATAAGGACAGTAAGAGTAAAATTAGTAATTTGTAGATGAACGACAACATTTTGGGGGTCAGACCCCAGGAATTGCCAAAAAATAGCAATGGCCTTTTGCAGCTTACAATCAAGGTGAAACTTCCAGGAGAGTTTACCATCTAGAATGACACCTAGGTGCTTAACGTGCTCTGTCCTTGTGATCGCTCTACCAAAGAGAGTGGGAACAGACAGATTAGCACTGTCTCTACGTCTCGTAAGGACAACCAGATCAGTTTTTGAGGGATTTACGTACAACCCCTTTCCATGACACCAAACTTCTACCATATTAAGGGCGTTTTGCGTCAGATCAGATAAGACATTCAGGTATTTACCAGACACTGTCAAAACGAGATAATCCGCGTACCTTTTCACGATAAATCCAGACCGCTGCAAATTAACAAGTAGTTCATCGATAACAATGAGCCACAGCAAGGGTGAGAGAAACCCTCCTTGCGGGCAGCCCTTGACTACTTTCATGGACACTGATGGACTACTGATAAGCCATCCAGCTTAGTCTCACTTATTCACGACTTAAGCATGGAATCGATGAATTTAACAATGGTTTGATCAATATTAAAATTGGTACACGCACTTGTGATCGTGGAAAACGAAGTGCAATGAAAAGCTCCAGTAATGTCCAGGAAGGTACCTACTAGAAACTCTTTGTGGTTAAGTAATCTTTCGATCCTAGTTACAAGTTCATGTAAAGCAGTACAGTTACGTTTCGCAGGACTTGCCAGTTCTGAAAGCATGTTACTGAGAGTGGTGATAATTAAATAATTATATCTAATAGATCTATCGATGATCCTCTCTAAAGCTTTAAGAGGTCAAACCTTGGGGTTAGGCATAATCCGATTTGCCAGCTTTAGGTATGAACACTACTCTACTCCGGCTCTAGGCGCGTGGTACGGTGCTAAAAGCAACGCACACCTGAAACATATTGAGCAGGTAGGTGCTGATGTGTAGAAAACCATGCTGCAATTCAGCAGGGAAAACGCCGTCCGGACCACTCTATTTGAAAGGTGGAAACGAGAAAACACTCCAGCTTAAAACATCAGTAGTGATCACCCTACGGGCTAAGTTCCAATCCGAAGTACCGATAAAAATGTCAGGTGGCTCGGAGGCAACCACATCCGAATCAATACTGTCACACCCAGGAAAGTGGGCAAACAATAGTAGCTCACCGACTTCTCACCTGCACGAGAATAGTTTGCCGGAAGGTAGACGAAGATTATCGAGTCTACACGTATCATTCTTAGCCAGAGTTTTGTTAAGTCTGGCGACAACAGATAAGCTGTCAATTTCTTCACAGAAGTTTTTCCACACAGTCCTGTTCGAGGATCTTGATCTTTTTTTATAAGCCTACTAGCTAATAAAAATCGATTCCAATTCGAAATGAGACTCGTTGTTTTGGCTTTATTTTTAATTTTACGCACACTCCTTAACTGTTTAAGTTCAGGACACCTGAAGGGATTGTTATTCTTCTTCTTGTTGTTAATAAGAGGGCATGCCTTTTCAAAAGCAGTCGAGGTCACTTTCGTTAGTACAGTTGACTGCAAATAAAGATCTGCGATAGACCTAATCTGGTTAGACAAATTTAGTAGTGAAACGAGCTCAGAGGAGAAGGTATCGCAATTCGTAAGTTTCCTATTGCGATAAGGTTTAACTGGTGGCGTTTTAAAGTTAATATTGAAAGAGATGCATCAATGCTCAGATGTGAGAATATCATCCGTCACTCTCCAATTTAGAATCAGGTCAACGATGGGCATAGAGTACAAACTAATATCAATCACTTCTTTTCGAACCGAGTTGACAAACGTTGGTTCACAACCAAAATTGAGAACATCCAACTCACAAGAGTAAATGTAATTGAACAGTGAGCATCCTCTATCATTAGTATTAGAACTGCTCCAAATGGTTTGATGAGCAATAATAAAATAATATCCTTCGGCCCTGAGATAACCCTGAAACGGATCCTCTCAAGGGTAAAATCATCTTGTATCATTTTACTGGTCGGTTGCGAGTGTTAAGTTAAAATTAAGCAATAAAAGATAATACATCCGTAAAATTCTTTACATTTAGTGTGATCTGTTTTACCAGTAAAACCACCCGAAATCATTTGATAATTTATCTATAAAAGAATCTGACTCTCGAGGTTAAAGCCAAGATAGAAGTTGTTGCCGATTTTCGTTAATTTGAAGAACCCCTAAACAACACAAAATTGTTTAGGCTGATACTTTTGAATGTTTGCCAAACAATTAAAGGAGTTTGAGTAAAAATTTTAATGTAATCAAGACAAAATAGATTTTGGCTGAATTGTCTTTTCATTAAGGTTCTTCTTATAAAAATTTAAATGTTATTCAAGTCATAACTTTTCTGACTGGAATTCTTTTACGATTTTGGACTGAATTTTAATTTTTGAAAACCAAAGGCGGTTAAACATCCAGTTTCACGTAACTATTAAAAAACGTGAAAATAATAATTTGTTCAAGATTGGCGAAGCGATAAACTAGAATCAGAACTTCAGAAATACGATAGATACGATTTGCTAGATACCATGTAAAGATACAAAGTGAAATTAAATTTAATAATTAAAAATTTCATGAGACATATACCTTATTAACTTCGTCAACTCCGCTTACCTGCTCGAAAAATATGTTGCATTAACCTTGAGCAAAAATGCACAGGTGGCACAAAATGGCATTACTGTAAAATAAAATCAACCGAATCGGTGCTTTGTAAAGCCTTAAAACTTGTAAGTGAATTACCTTTCACGAAAATTGTTCAACAAAAATTACAAAAAGGCATACAAAAAGGCATTTACATTTTAATCCAACTGTTTTCTGACCGACAAACCCATTCCAAAGTTCCCGCAATATCCAGGTAAGTACCCACAAGAAACTCGTTATTATATTAAGAGATGTTTCAATCTTGGTTACAAGTTCGTGTAGGGCAGTCTTACAGGACTTACCGACTCCGTAAACATGTTGAATGTTGCTGAGTGGGGAGATGATTAGAAAATGGTCTCTAATAAATCTGTCGACGATTCCTTCCAGAGATTTAACGAAAGTTGAGGACAGGCTAATAGGCCGAACTGATTTAGGGTTTTATAATTGGAATATACTAGCTGTCCGTCCGGTAGACGAAGAGAATAAAGCTTACACACACTGTCCTTAGCCAAAGCTTTATTGAGTCCAGCTACATCAGATAGGCTGTTAATTTCCTCGCCGAAATTCAACCGCGAGGCGCTTTGAGCGGATCTTCAACTTCTTTTATATTCCTTTTGTCTTATCAAGAAGTTAACCCAATTAATCTGTTGCTTAGATTTTTTTGCAGATCTCCTTAATTTATTAAGATCAGAATTTAAGAAATTGCCTTGCAAGTGACAATTATTCATACACCATGTCACAAGATTAGTGAGTTCCTCGGAGGGAGGAGGTGAAGAACAGTTATACGGCAAATAGACTGAGACAAGAATTAGCGGATATCAAAGTAATCAGCACAGCCGTAAGATCAGCCGAGCTACGTTCGTGGATAAGATATGCATTATGATTCTACCATTATTTTTCTGTTGGTGTAGTCAACACGTATGGATTTTGTTTCATTTAACCTGACACGCCATTGCTTCGTCCATCGATAAATTTTGTTCATTGCACTTTGAAGCTTATTGGTAGCTAGCTCCTTCTATGGTATCATCTACTACCAAAATAGCAGTGTCGTCTGCAAATGTGGCAATTGTGGTATTCTGAGATAATGGAATATCGCTTGTGAATAATAAATATAGAATGGGTCCTAAGACACTTCCTTGTGGCACTCCAGCTTTGATCTTTTTAATTTCTGAGTATGATTGTTCCTGTTATTGGTCTTTTCATTCGTTTGGTTGTCTTCCACAAAGAATAGTCAGTATCCTTTTCATATGTTACTCTCTGTAGATATGAGTTTACATATGAGATACCTGGAGCTTGAATTATTTGATAAGTAGGTTTTCTTATCTTTTCTATTTGATTTCTTGGCTCCTTTAATTTACTTTTTGGTATGTCCTTTTTTGTTGTTATTATTTTTTCTCATCTTCTGTAGTTCTCTGGCGTTTATACATCCTCTATAATTTGCGGGGTGTGACTCTCCACAATTTACTCACTTGGCCGGACTTTCTGTGGTTTTTCTCTGGCACTTAACGCATCTTGGGTCCCTACATTGCGGAAGCAATCTTGATTTTCGTAAAGCTTCAATCTCCACCTTCATGTTGAGGATATACCTTATTTGAAAAATATTTTTTGTATGTCTTCATCTTTATCAAAAGTTAACATGAACAATGATAGCTTGTTAAAACCAATGATTGGTTTAGTGAAATTAATACTAGGTGCTAATCTTTATAATTCAACAAATTTGAAAAGTATCTAAATTTGGTGTTATTATTTTATGGTCGAAAAAGTGCATTTTATATTCATTTGGGTACCCATATATAAAGCAAGTTGATTTCTGATACAGTAGATTGTAAAGTTCTTATACGATGCTGTAAGAGCCAAGTACGCTTCTTGTTCGGTTTTAACGGTGTTTGATATCCAATGTTGCTGTTAATTGTTATTGATTTTAACTTGGTAACCTATTGGTGGTAATTTAAAATGAAAAATAAAAGTAGAAAAGGAAAATAAGGAAATCGTCATAGTTGTGAAAGTTGTATGTACGAGATATAATGGGTATTTTGTAAATTTACGAATACAAAATTTATTCTAATTTAATTATTATCAATTGTTTTATATCTATATATCTTTTAATCCACTACATAAATTGATATTTATATTATTTATATCTTTAGTTGGTATAACTTTCTTTTTCCGATAATATCTTTGTTTTGTATAACTACAAATCTTTGTTCTGTATTTTTTTTTTACATATTTTCTCTCGAGTTTCAATAGTACATACGTATAACTATAATGTATATATATATTAGTTGAGAAGTAGGTAAATATTGTCTTGTTGTGTATATGAATTACATCAGACATAATTTAGCACAAGAAAACGCTATAGACAGTATGACGTTACCTGCAAATGATATGGCGGCAAACGCAAAATGAATTAAAATGAAATTAAAATTATTTTGCAACTGCAGAATGTCTGTATGGGATTCATTCAGTTTACACACATCATTCATTTATGCAATCTATATATGTATATAATAACATGAAATCAACACAATTGTTCTAGATTATAGTGATTTCAGTCATTAGGTGTCTAATGATAATACCTTTTTTTTAAAATTGTATATCAATGTGTGTATACATTCACGGAGTACATAATTAGCAACGTGCCACATTTAATTAGTTCAAATACCAATCATATATTTAATTCTCGCATGAATGTATATATATTTTATGTGTATGACAAATAAAATTGTGTTGCCTAGTGTTACACGTAAAACTATACTGTGCCACTATAACTCAGGATATCCGTCGTATACAAAACATCTTTTCTCTGTACACAGATGATGAAAAGGTTTTTCAGCTCAATTATTATAGGTCATCGCTTAATTTAATACATATATGGTATAATTTAAAAAGGTTGTTGGTATTTCAAGGTTGGTTAAGTTAAACAATCGTCCCACTCGTATATATTTAATGTATGTAGAATAAATCAGCGAATGAGATCTTAACGCAATTTCAAGATATGAACATATTTTGAAATGTGTACTTATTGGTTGTACAAACATAACTATAATAAATATTTAAATTTAAATAATAAATCATTCTTATGGACCTCTATATATTCTATAGTTTAGAATATGTAAAATACTTTGTTTATAGTATGAATATAATTATATGTAAATAGATTGCGAATGCTGGTTGCTAAAAATAATATTAGCTAGTCCGTTAAACTAACAAGCATGCGCAAAATATTAATTTGGCAATTTTTTGACAAAAAAGTTTATTGTATAGACGAATTAACCGACTATTTACTATTATAGTAATTATATTTAAGACAAATAGTTAACTGTAAGGAAATCTATTATATTATGACGTTTTGGGGTTTTATACTATGGACTCTTTGTAAACGCGAATTAACACTTTATTACTAAACATTATACTAATTAGCGCTAAAATTCATAAAATGTTTAAATTCTTATACTTAAAGTGAGTATTTCGGTTTTCAAATTTAAATAAAATTCTATAGAGACAATCAAATCTAAAAATTTGACTTTGAAATATTTGTAATATTTTTTTTTTTTGGAAAAAAACGGATTCAAAACGGATAGTCAATAATACAGTATCATACTGAAAAAAACCAGCTCAATGTAATAGTTCAACCATTTATTAAAAAAATATATAAATAATTCAACATTTCACTTTAAAAAACGTAATAAAATGCAAAGATTCAGGAATATTGGCATTTTTAAAAGGCTGAAATGAGAATCACAGTTAAATTAGACTAAATCTTTGGAGAATTGAACCGATTTACCATACCTTTTCCTTTCTCAAAATTGAAAATTGCCAGAGCATACAGAGTTTTCTGGATCCGGTAACCCCATTGGCTCATGGCATTCTCGGGAAAGTGTGATCGTATGACTTCCACAAATGTATTTGTCACACTGGTAACATGGACTATGTTTCTCGACTTGTTGTTCCTTCGACGCAGGAGGTTGGTATTTGGCATTTTAACAAGTTTTCCAAGAACAAAATTTTAAAAATTTGAAATTAAACAGACGTTTTTTAAAAACATATGTCATTTTTTATTGAAATTTAGTGTAGACACTTGACCATTTATTGATGAAAAATACAACCTGGGAAATGTCCACCATGAGAAAGCACGCTTGCAGAACTTGAATCCTTTGCTCAAAATTTTTGATCACGTTATTCTTCTCATTTTTGCAACCATACTTCTCTCGGAGCCCATAGCGCTTTGGTTTCAAGAAAAGCCATATATGGTAGCTCCATCCAATTGCTACCCGGCATCGTTTATGGTTAGAATTAGGGCGGTATCTGATCGCCTTTCAGCCTCTAATTTTCGTTCTTGATTATTGAAAATATCTTGACACATAACAACAAATGCTTTCGCTTACGTTACTCTTATGACGGTCTACGAATTTCACTTTTCACTCTTCTCTTAATCATTACGTCTTGATCTAACAACCAATTGAATGACGCGTTTGATATTGGTTTTGAGACCAATCACTTATCCATTAAATCTGTATGACATGTAGCGCCGGCCAGTTAAAACCACATGTCGTTAATATTCATACCATCGCAAATATTGGCCATACAAAATTTGTAAATTAAGCGTTACTAACACGAGAAGAAGGGGATATTGGAAAAACTTAGGACTTCTAGATAAAAAGTGCATATTGGATTATTCGGTGGATAATGTGGATAAGTGGAAAATGGATCCAATCAGATCCAGAGTGCTTCTCTAAAATTTTAATGATTAAATCATTCGATTGTTTTCATCACACTCATCCCTGTTCCCAAATTGGACTTATAAAAAAGCACGCCGTGAACTGAAATTTGTCCGTTTAGCCTCTTTGTCAATCATGATCATGCGTTTTTATAGTAAAATTCAACCGATTTTCTTATAAATCGTAAACGGGACACTCAGCTCCAAGGCTTCTTGTAGTTCCAAACGTGGAATAAATCTCCAAATATTCTTCAATATTCACAATACGTAGTTTCTCTTACTTTTACTTTCTTTTCAATTTGGGCAAGTACACGGTCCGGCGGTATATAATAGTGCCACGCTGCTGGAAATATCAGTTCTTCACAAGTATGGCGCTTTCGTTGTAACCTTTTCTGTGAGTATTTTCGGGGAACACTTATCTGTGTTAGGTGTTTTGAATCCCAGATTAAATCTGGTACAAAATGTCATATGGAAATAGCTTTGCTTAACACTGATTTAGATATATTCAATTTTGAACTCCGTTATCGACAACTCGGAATTGCCCCTCTAGTAAAATGCTCTTTACGGCCAATATTCAATATGCTATTGGGTGTATGCATTAAAAACCGTAATTTTTTACTGAAATTTGAGCCTTTATTGTGGAAAAATGTTACAAGATTTTTTATTCAAAATATTGCCCATCGCTACCCCCAACTTTTTCCCATCTTTCTGGCAATTTATGGATTCCATCCCAGAAAAACTGCGCCGGCTTGGCGGCCAAAAACGAATCAAGCCAATTTTCGATACCTTGAACTGAAGTGAAGCGTATTCCTGATAGTATTCTGCATGGATCGAAATAGGTGGTAGTCGGAAGGAGCAAGGTCTGGGCTATAAGGCGGGTGAGGCAGAATTTCCAATCCGTTATTCTCCAGGTAATTTTTGACCGGCACCGCAATATGTGACCGAGCATCATCGTGGTGGAAAATGATTGACTCAAGAAAGGCGAGATCCATTTTTCATCGCCAGTGACAATACAATGCAAAAACGACTTCTTTTTGTGGCGCTCGAGCAGCATTTCGGACATGCAAAATCGTCTTTCCACGTCTTTTGGCTTAAACTCGTATGACACCCAATTTCCCATCTTTTGGATGAATCCCAAAACTTTCAAACGTCTGAAAATTGTTGCTTGATCAACTCCCAATGATTCTGCAAGTTCTTCTTGCGCTTGACATGAATCTTGATCGAGTAATGCGTTCAATTCTTCTTCCTCAAACTTTTTCAGCTGACCAGGACGCTCTTTGTCTTTGATGTCAAAATCACCACTTTTGAAGCGACTAAACCACTCAAAGCACTGTGTTTTTGCAAGAGCATGCTCACCATACAAATGCACAAGCAAACGATGACTTTCAGCTGCTGTTTTGTTTGCGAAAAAGTGACTCAACAAAACTTCCCGCAAATGCTGTTTTTTTCTCAAATTTGATAAATTTTCCATCGTTGAAATCGGTTGGATGTGCACAATAAAAACAAAAACTTTTAGCTGATTTTGACAGGTATTTAATATTGCTTTCAAATAACATAGATGTCATTGATGTACTATTACGCATAAACAAGTAATGACATCTAGTATCAAATTCCAGTTTTTAATACCCAATAATTAAATTTTTTTGATGCACTGATAACAACTTGTTATATCGTGTCTTATAAAGTGTTTTGTTGAAACTGATTTGCGTGGGACACTTTTAGTGCTATCTGTCCATCTTCATCTTTTATTTTATCCCAATCAAACGTTTTGTCATTTTGTGAGAACCTTAACATCTTTGGCAATTTAGTAGCCGAGTATCTATAAAGAATCAAAATATACTTTTGATTACCTTTATTAATCAATAATAGTGAAAAATTACCTTTTGGTTTTTGCTATTTCACGTTTACAATAGGTTTTACAATACAACTTTACAATAGGTATTTTTTCTACTGTCGCACGGCTATAATTTCTTGTGGCTCCATTATAGCTATGACGCTAAAATTTATTTATGAAGAAATTAAATTATTTAATTCTCTATAGCACCCTATCAACAACATATTTTACCTGGAAAATAATATAAAAACTTTTAGACAGCAATTGCCAAAATACTTCTTCTCACCAACCAAGTTTAGACACAATTGATTTATGGCGAAGAAGTTTTGACGTTTAATTCCTAATTTAAATAAAATCGTTTTGCAACAACTCTCATGTTCATTCATATATAAAATCTCAAATTGACTAGAATTAACGGGATACAATTGATTTGCTACCAGGTCTAATTTTTATTATCAGTTTGAGAGGGAAATCGGTTGATTTGGAAATATATCAAAACAAAATCAGTTTTATTAAACAAATCGAACCTAACCTGATTATTAACTTAATTTTTGTTAAATTTGGAAAAGACACCGGTTTGCTTCTAACCTACACATATATAAAACAAATTATTCTGGCCAAAGATTTCACTAGCCTGGAAATTTGTTATTCTGACAAATCCGGTGTATTTTTACAAATTGAAAAATTCTAACAATAAACAAATTGCACATATCGATTTTAGCGGAAATACGGCACACAGCTTAGTAGAGTAGTTCAATTGTTATAATTTTAAGCAACTGAGAAACCGTTGATGTACGATTTATTTAAAAGAGTGCAAAAAATAATTGTTGAACATTTGATTTCGTTTACAACCTATTGTGTTTCCATAAATTGAAATGCTCTCTCAACATTTAATTTTTCTATTTTATTTGAAGTTTGACGCGGGTGGCATAGACTCGGATATAAACGTATTAAAAGTTGTTTAGGCAGAACTTTCGTCGAAACTGTAGGTGAATAGTTTAAAAACGCGTTTCGTAGGTAGCTACTCAATAAAATAGGAAAATATTAGGGTAGCCAATTATACGAGCCCTAGTTTCAATGGATAACTCACATTCCTTTCACTGCTTCGAATTCCAGTTCCTTTATATAATGCATCGACTGTCACCGAAACATATTAAATATTTAATGCCGTCAGAATCAAATATATATATATATATATATATATATATATATATATATATATATATATATATATATATATATATATATATATATATATATATATTATATTATATATATATATATATATATATATATATATATATATATATATATATATATATATATATATATATATATATATATATATATATATATATATACAATAGATAGTTAAATGACTTACATATATTAGTTATAGAATAGAAATTCCAACGTAAATATGTATATTTAGCGTAGTTTAACAACCTTATAGAACACACACAGTCATACATATATAATTGTGCAAATTATTATTATTATTTTTATTTAATCTACGGAAGTTTAATTTAAATCTTAAATATTTATAAATAATAAACATGATGTAATCCAATTTGATTGATTTATTAGTTTTGAATGCACATCACTGTAATTAAAGCTGTGTGCAATATATGTGCATATATAGAGAAGATTTTCAAGTACAATTATACAATACAAATAGAAATAATTTCTTTTTGTACAGGTTTGCTAATTTAAGAAGCGTGCCCGCATATATATATATATATATATATATATATATATATATATATATATATATGCATATGTATAAGAAACAATGTAAATATGATGAAGCAGATGTTGCGAATTGCGATGGTAAATAAAATTATGACTGTATCTAATCAAATTATACTTTAATCGTTAGAACCATATTTGTATATATATACATACATATATGCATGCGGTATAAAATAAAATAAATTTAATTGAAAGTTATTATAAAAATGTAATATGTATTTGAAGCACGTGGTTATAGTTGTCATTTTATCAACTACTGTTTTGTCTAACCGCGTCAGTATTTGTTGCTGTGTAATTTATTGAAACTTCGATACTGATATATGAAGCTAAAAGTATACTACTCTGAACAATTCAGTAGATGCAGGACTACGTGGTGCAGAATAGTTATATTGCTTGTTTAGTTCACTAAACAGATCATACAGGTTTATATATAATAATACTTGTGCATATTATATTAAATACATTTTATGCATATTTTTATTTTATAAAAAAAACACGTGTATAGCAAAAATGCTAAATGTACACAAAATTAATTTAATTTTGCTATATAAACCGCGAAAAAATGTATTTAATAAATCAGAATTAAAATTATTTCAAATTGATTGTTTCAATTCTCGCGATTATTAAGACCTCACCCGTAGTAATCTTGATAATCGCTTCAACCAAGTATCGCATATAGGCTGGAAGATTAACAACATATCGCTCATCTCTGTGTTTCGTTTCGTTGGTTGCTGAAAGAGGACTTCGTTGAAAAAGGACTTTGCAAGCTCAAATTTGATATTAATCCCATGGTCTCTTATGTTTATGTATAGTTTAAGTTGCTTGTTATTGTCGATAACTGTAATTAAATTTTTTTACAACTCTTTTCAGTGTCTTAACTTTTTAAGACTAAATCTCAAACATGTGTTTGTACCCGGTCGTTAGTATGAGTGTGAAGTTTTTAACAAATATATAGATTTTATATAAATGTTAGTTTCACACTGTTAAAATGAAATCCAAATTGGAAAATTTGGAAAAATAATAAATCCTACCACTAGGTGGAGAGCTAGAAAATAATTATTTATAAACCAAAATATGGATGTATGAACTATTTTGTTCTTGTTTTCTCATCTGAATATAAAGTCATCTTTGCTATAATGGTACTTTTGTAGCCGCTACACAATGCGTTTACATAGTTTACATAGTCGATACAATTTCTTGATACTTAATTGGTTTAAGTCTGAAATACGTTTTAATTCTAATAAGAATAAAAATAGTGTTTACTTATGAAGTCTATAAATTTAATAAAATTATAATTTCTAAATTATAATAAATCAATCAAGTAAACCCGAAAATTATTGCTTTATTTGGGCGTCTATTTCCCACGGAAAATTTATACGCTATATACTCAGAAACAAGTTTAAATCATAATTAAATTTATAATTTTGAGATCTATATAGACTTAATGTGTTAACACTCTTTGAAAGAGAATTGGACTCAAGTTCTAATAGTATAATACGTAGATGACTAAGTTTCTAATCCACTATGCCCAAAAACTCCTCGCTACAGCCAGGAATACGGTTTCAAATAAAATTATTAAAGGGCCATTAAAACCTCTACTCAGAGATTTGGACTCAAGTTCCGATAGTATACTGGATAAATAAATGTCTAAATTTCGAATACACTAATCTGTTAACTACCGCAGGAATAAATTAATCGGGAAGCGTATATTGCCATTATAGAGCCATTAACACCTCTCGTCAGCAATTTGAACTCAAGTTCCAATAGAAAACTAATTAGATGACTACATTCCTAATCCACGAAGCCCGAAGTTTATATTGTAATTTCAATAGTATTAATCGAAAATGAAGAAGTCATAAAAAGTTCGAACAATTAAGTTCCGTCGATTTTAACAGTATCAGAATAGTATGAGCACAAAAATGAGTCAACGAAAGAAAGCAATCAAAAAGCTATTAAATGTGCAGGAAAAGTATCTCTTAAGTTACAAAATAGTGACAAATACATTGTACAAAAATCGATATCAGCTTCAATTAGAGAAACTCGTCATAGCAAAGCAAGAATTTTAAAGCCAGATGTGGAATCATCTGTAGAAAAATTGGATATTACAGATTTGAAAGCTGAAATGAAAAGCACGAATGTTATATATCTGGAAACAATAAAAATAACGATCACGTTTCGGGAACGCCTCAAAATATTAAGAACGTCGAAGTTGACACAGAAAAAAATCCTGCTATACTAGATGCGAACAAAAAAGATACTTCTTCTGATTTAATTAAATTACGAAGAAGATCAAAAAAGAGAGTTTCTTGCCAAGTGCCTCACAAATTAAGATAAACGAATCAACTATAGTTCTCAACAATTCAAGATCAATAAATCAGTAGCTGAAATTTCGGAGGAAACTGAAAATAATCCTTACTGCAAGTGAGGTAGAGAACAATTCAACTACTTTAAATTCAAATAATGAAGTTACAAGTAGCTCGATATTAAATATTCCTGAAAAATTGGACGACTAAGAAGAAAACATTAATCCGCAAGAAGACAAAATCTGGGCTAAAGCAACATCTTCACGCTCTCAATTATCATACACTTCGATAATATCAACTCGGAGACAGAAAAGAGAACAGATAAAATCAGAATCATTAAAACCTCTAGATAAAATATCTGATAATTGTATGGCCATCGTGGCCAAATTATTACAAGAATCATCTATAAATAAGTCAAATACCAAAAATGATGCAAGTATGAATTAATAATTGAAACAACTCTACCTAAGATGGAATCGTTGGAATTGCAATCAGGAAAAGTGGTTCTATTAAAAGAGGATGTGCCACAAAAGTCATTGCACTGCAACCAAACAGAAATATAAGAAGAAAAGGTTGAGGAACTTGATAAAATGGAAGTTGATGAAATTAATTTACCCACCGAAAAAGAAAATCCCTCAGAAATAAAATTTAAATAACCTCTCGGGAGTTCTCTCGAAGAAAAATTATAAAATATAAAAGTAGATCAAATTAAAAATCAAACTAAATTTGAGAATCTGACTGAAAGCGCTAACGCACTCGAACCAAACTCAATAATTTGAAACCAAAAATTAATCGTAATTTTTATGCGAAGCATTTGCATGGGTTAAGCCACGAAACGAGGACTCATAAGGAAACCTTGATGGTAAAAAAAATATTTTCAAAATCAAGAAATCGTCGAAAAAAGAAAGATAACTGAATAAAACTGAAACACCTACTGATGATAATAAAATAGATGACGTTGAATCCTTGAGATGATCAAGTCGAATAAAAACTCTAAGCCAAACGGCAGCGATCACATGGTCATAGTTTGGTTAAAGCTGGTAATCGTTTTCACGATATGGATGGTGAAATGACCGAAAATAGAAATCGGTTTAAATATAAAGCTCTCGAATTTGATGCGTACGATGCGAAGGATTACGCACAAACCGTAGAAACTGAAGCGGATGTACGTCGGGAGCGCGTGATGATTAAAAGATTAAAACAATACACGACAATCAAAGAAAATATTTATCATTACGATAAAAATATTAGCAAAGAAGCTAAGAAAATGACTTCGCCTGTTGATGATTGAATGCGGTCCTAAATGTGTTGTCGCAGAACGAAGCATGAATCGTAAATTTCAAAAAACTCAGTATTCCATTTGTAAAGTATTTCAAACGGAAAAGAAAGGGTGTGGTATCATGACCGGGATTGGAATGGAATATGTTGGTCAAGTGCTTAACAGTGAGCGATTTATGAGAAACGCGCCGATGCCTACTCGAAACATAAAAATAAACATTATTACTTTATAGCATTGCGAAGTGAAGCGGTAATCGGTGCAACCTCGAAAGGTAATATTTCACGATTTATTATAACGCTGAAACACAAAGTGGACAGTTAACTGTGAGCTGCGAATTGGATTTTTCAGTACTCGCTACATTTTGAAAGGAGAGGAAATCACGTTTGATTATCAATTTCAAAGATACGGCAAATAGGCTCAGAAATGCTATTGTGAGGCTTCTAATTGTAGGGGATGGATTGGCGAAGAACCAGATAGTGCTGATGATAATGATGACAACGACGACGACGAAGATGCAGAGGAAGAAGACGATGGTGAGCACCCACAATCGACTCAACCTGAAAAATTAGAGGATATCCCACCAATTCTCCCTGCCCCTATTACTATCAAAGAAATTATGACTGGAAATTCCTTGAGAAGTCGTTGAATCGACAATAGCTATTCCAAAAGTAATAACTGAGATACTTACACCTGTTGTTTCTGAACTAGTAGAAATCACACCGGCGGCTCCGGTAGAAAAAATAAAGAAACCAACGAAAAAAGACGCAAAAGCTTTGGTTAAGACAAGAAAAACTAGATCAGAATTATTAGAGGACGTAGATTTGAAAGGAGAAATTAGCATCCTAAATCGTTCTGGCCTTAAAAATCAAGCGCCCGAATACGATTACTACAGCTACTCCAGAATGGCGAAATGCCATGTCGTCGACTCTTTTTGGATTACCACGGCTTACGTTTACTTCATGAAACTTTGGACAATATAAAATTCTAATTAAAATACTGGATAGTTTAAAAGCACTTCCTATTCCGAATAAAACTATGCTCAAAGACAGCAAAGTAATTAATATGGTTCAAAAATGGAGCTTAGACGATAAGAAAAATACATATTACTCGCCAAATGATGACACTCCAAGTGATAGTGGTTCAGGTACACCAATGATGAAAATAAAATACACTAGGTAGATGTCTATACCCACCGAATCAACCAAACTCAAAAACTTCCCCCAGGAATAAATCAATCGGGAAACTTATATTGCGATTGAAATAAAATTGGTAACGAGCCGTTGAGAGATTTGGACTCAGGTTCTGATAATACATTAGGTAGATGACTATATTCCTAGTCCACCAAGTTTAAATACTACCCTTATCTGGTATTTAAATGAACTCAGTATTTAGGTTTCGTAAGTGTAATTAGGTTTTAAATTCGGTATAATTGGATTCCAGTTTGCACAGAATAATACAAAATTAGTTTGTACTAAAAATTATAACGTGTCTTGTATTGGTACTTTGACGGTTGGTTGAAATTTCTTTATATCAGTAGAAAAATGAAATTAATTTGAAAAATTAAATTAAATTTGTTGTTTTTTCCAGAAATTGTATTTCAATAATTTAAATCAATGTTTCTATGGATTCATAACAGTGTACACTACGCACTGGCACATTTATGTTTATTGTATGTTTATTGAATTTCTTATTATCATCAAAGCCCTCATGTTAACGTAGACTTATTTATAAAAACATCCAAATGATACGAATAAATGCAGAGGTTTAAAAAGAATTCAATTGGCGGTTTAAAGTTTTTCCGGAAAGATTTAGATGTTGAAAAAAAAAAAATAATAATTAGTTTTAAAGGCCATTACTGGCCCCTTATACTGAGTCAACAATCTGGCTCCAACGGTTTCGATCCTGAGCATGGTCTTCATACTGTCTAAGATAATCTGAAGAGGCCAAGTCGTTCTCTACACCGTGGAGCCATCGTCGCGTGCAATGAGCTCTGCGCCTACCATATGGTGGCTCTCCTTTCAGAGATCGCTGCACAATTTGTTCCTGATCAGCACGCAGAACGTGACCGAGCCAGCGTACTCGCTGAGATTTTACTTCATATACAATATCGGGGATCTTCATCAGATCTCTGATCTCGGAATTGTACAGAGCTCGGTATGTACCATCGCTTCCGCGTTTTGGGCCGTAAATCACACGCATGATTCTTCTCTCAAATGTAAGGAGCCATCTCTCGTACTCATCCGTCAGCGCCCAACTTTCACATCCAAACATAACAACGGGCCTGATCAACGCTTTGTAAAGCTTCAGCTTCACGGCACTTGATAAGTGTTTAGATTTTAGCAGTGGCCTTAGAGGATACAAAGAACGACTGCTAGCTGCCAGCCGCAGTTTAATATCCTCACCCACACTGTTATCGTGAGTGATAAGAGAACCCAAATATTTGAACCTCCTCACTCTCTCAAACGTGTGGTGGCCACTACTAAAATCTGGTGTGCCATTGTCCCTAAAACCAGAGATCAGATATTTCGTTTTGGACTCATTGATCTGAAGTCCAACTGAAGCTGTAAACTCTACAAGCGGATCAAGTATTTCTTTCACTCCGTTGCTATTCAGTCCAATCACGCATATGTCATCTGCATATGCAAACACCTTATTGGACTGGCGATATAAGATGTTACGCTGCGGTGTTTCAGTGTTACGAAAGATGTACTCCAACATGAGTTTGAAGAGTATCGGGGACAGAGCATCTCCCTGCCGAACACCCGAGTAAACTACAAAAATTGTCGATAGCCTGTTCTCAACTTTAACACAGCATTGAGACTGCATCACTGTCATCCTACATAGTCGTACCAGTTTTGTTGGCATTCCTAGGTATTCCAGGGCAGACTACAAACTTTCTCGATTGATCGAGTCATAGGCCTGCTGGAAATCCAGGAACACCTGATGTACGGGGATGGATGTCTCATAATATTTAGATAGAATCATCCGCAGCGAAAAGACCTGATCGGTGACTGATCGATTCGGACGAAATCCTCCTTGATAGTCACCAACCAAGCCCTCCGCTAGAGGAGTGATTCTATCCAATACAATGTATGACAGTAACTTGTATGCTATGCAAAGGAGAGCTATACCGCGATAATTCTCACACTTCAAGCGGTCTCCCTTCTTGAAGATGGGGCATATTGCGGCCACTTTCCATTCGACAGGCATAACTTCGGTTCGCCATACTATTCGGAAATTCGAACGTATGTTTCGTCTTCCGTTACAATGAATATAGCTAGAGTTTCGTTTTAATAGATGACGTTTTAATTTTTTGCGAAATAAATTCATGTAGAAAGCAGGTAAATAAGAATACAGCATGCATTTTATTACTCCAGAATCGATCTCTATATATTTGCTTCCAAGTTCCAACGAAGCTCAGCAAGCAGCAATATAATGAAAATATCAAAAAATATAATTTTAATGACTGTGATTTGAAATAAGGAGGTTTTTATTTATAATTTATAATTACTTCCTGAGGTTTTTATTTATAATTCAAGTAAATTTTGCAAACTTATTGAAGAACTCGCTGCAAAATTAATGAACTGAGTACTATTTTCTAATGGATGACGCACAAATCCACAAAACTGCGCAGATCAAGGATATAATAGAAACCTCAGGAAACGGGTTAAGGTTCCTACCGCCGTACTCTTCCATGTTGAACGTTGAACCCAATTGAACAAGCCTTTTCAAAAATAAAATCAATGGCTAGAAATTTATTGGGTTCAACGAGAGAACAGAATTTGGGTGATAGCTGTACGGGCTAGTGTGGATTCAGTACCATCTACGGACTCTTCGAGTTTCATAATGAACCTTTATGTGTAAACTTTACCGGTCGGTACGGTTTTATAGATAATTTTTGCAATAAGTCGAAGTGTTTATTATGAAGGAACTTGGTAATTTCTTACCCGATTATGATGAAATTCATCATGTACGATGAAATTGGGATTATAATAATTAAATAATATAATTTGTATACATGAAGTTCACTAAGGAACATTGTAATTTCTTAGTCGATTTTAGAGAAATTCGAAATGTGCACTGCCAAAAGGAATCTAAATGATGTTTACATGGAGTTCTGGAATATGGGCAGTCAAAAAGGAACTTGGTTATTTCATAACCGATTATGATGAAACGAGATGAAATCTTTTAAGAAACACCTGAGTACATTCGAACATGCGGAATTTCATTATAACCGGTTAAGAATTCTATTATAACCGGTTAACAAAGTTCTTTCTAACTGGCCATATTCCAGAACTTGTAAAAATAATTTTAGAATTATTTAACGCTATGTAAAACGCACATTCACACGGGTCCTGTACTCCTGTCTGTGTGATAAAATAAATAAAATCTAATTCGCCTACCTTAGTTTTTAAATTGTTTTGTTGTTGTTTTTGAATACATAAGAGCGAAAAGAAATAAAGTTCACATAATACTCAAAACAAAATATTTCAGCGAAAAATCTTACTGTATAGTTCGATACATTGCAACCTAAGTAATTTTTGTTTGTCACAATATCACTGTGGTACTGATCAGGTATTCGTATTACGTTGATCGGTTTGATGAGTGTTTTGAAGCTACGTATGTATAAAATAAAATATATGATTTGCATATAATAGAGTGGATATAATAGCCGTGTTTTTTGACGTATGATCTGATCCGGATCAGATCATATCTGCTTCCCTTTCATTTGTATAGCCACGTTTCAAGAAATCAATACAAAAAATATTAAAAAACTGAAAATAAAAACAAAATTTAAAAAACAAAAGATGAAAAATTTGTTTGTATGTATGTTTGTATGGTTATTTTGCTTTGGTTTTTTTCGTGTTTCATTCTACTATGTACAATTCTATAGTCGATTGTCGCGCTCTACAATTCGAGCGAGGTAACATTGTAACTTTTATTTTATTTTGGTAATCGCTCTATATATAAATATACAAAGGTAAAATACACGAATAATTGTCTAGCTGTGATGCAAGAGAATTTTTTGTGTAGTTCTATATGAGTGCATGAAAAGATCAATTAAAATTTGGTGACAAATTTTTTTATTCTTTTATATATAAAACAAGGAAATTTTGATTCCAAATTTTAGTCGACCTTACCCAGCTTTCACAAGGTAAAATACATGAAAAATTGTGTGGCACTGATGCTAGATATGTTTTCGGACGTTTTAATATATGTCAGTACTTGAAAAAGTTCAGTAAAATCTTCAGGTATCTGGAAATTTTAATATTTTTGTTTATTATTATTGTTGTTTTTTATCATTTTGGCTACTATATATTCCTTACTCTAGTTTAAGATCCATAGGCCACTACGTCATTTAATCGCAGTCTAAGGCTGCGGACCAATTCACGGGTAAAAGTCGATTTTTACTTTAATTTTCGGTAAATTCATTTACCCTATCAAAAAGTAGGATAAATCGAGTATACAAAAGTAAATGTTTAACGTTTAGATTGTTAATTTTTTAGTGATCTACGGATTAAGTAAGCTGAAAATAAACAAAATCACGTATTTCAATAAAATAAAAAAATACTAAAAATCGACTTTTACCTAAGTAATTGATATATCCGACAATTGGTCTACAGCCTAAGTATACTATAGTTTATGAAAAGTTCGATCAATTAATATTTAGGCTAGGCTAAGAATCAACGATAAATATCTATAGGGCGTATGAGAGTTTACACCTTATATAGGTAGAAAATAGGTAGAACTAAGACTGGGGCTGGTAAGTGATACATCAGAGAGGTTTAGTATTTTCTATCGGCTTCTACTTCTCGAAAAGTACAAATTCCTAATTTTGTAAAAAAAAAGCGTATGAAGGGCACAAGAAATTTTATTTAGAATGTACTGTGGGTTTATTATTTATTTTTATTCCTACTGCCACTAATTGTGGGTGCTGCGAGTGGCTAGCTATTCTACTGGGTCTAACGCAACCTATCAAAAGGTTACTTTATCCGCCATCATTTGAAATTACATATTTTAACTAATTATTTTATGTGTTTTGCAATAGTCTTTAGCACAATTTTAATATTAAATGTAGAAATCGAAAAAGGTAAAATTAACATATTTCACATAATTTGCACCGTGGGTCCGTTACGTTAGTGACATTGAGTGCTGGAGTAATCCGCCCAATTTTAATTTTAATTTTTTTTCCACATAATCGATTGTATTTCTCATTTTTAATTTTAACATTCAATATTAAAATGTTTGCCATTCTGGTTTAAGTTAAATACATAATTATAAATATTTGTTCCTTGCAAACTAAAAAAAACCCATGAAATGTTACCGATGGCCTTGCTCATCCTAAAACCGCCACTGTTTGTCTCTTGAGTCCACAACTGCAAATCATGATAATACTTTTGCAAATTTATCTAAACTTGAAATGCTTTTATTTTGCGAGAGCTTCGTCACTATTTTTGGTAAGATACAATACAATTTTTGATCTGCTAACCTGTTTCAAATTTAATTTCACGTACGTTTCGTCATCCATTAAAGCACATTCACAAAATTTTGTCAAAGAATGAGATATACTCGAATTTATGACACAGTCATAGTCGGAGTGCCCCGGATTATTTATATAATGGAAGTTATAATCTTATTGTAAAGATATTTATTATGGTGCCATGTTTCCGAATTTTGTGAGCTTCTCTTTCTACGCTGATATACTTTTAGTACCGTTTTATAACGCTTTATACCATGGTTCTGGCCAAATTTAATTAATTATTTTGCGATATACATATAAACCTGATGTCAATGTAGATTTATTTAACTTCATCTTTAATAATTTTTCAATATTACAACCGATTTTCACGACGCTATGGATAATTTTGTTTGAGTTACAGCGAGCAAATAGCGCAGTGGTTAAAGCTGCGACGTTTGGATCGGGAGGTACCGGGTTCGAATCCCAACAGAGGCGGGGGGGATGCAAAAGGGATTTTTCATCTCCCGATTACGATCGGTGATTAAATTGAAAACATCTATGACCCTCTGTTGGAATGTAGAACTCATGGGCCGACCCATCTTCGTGTACAGGGTGGCATGGAGCTATGCAATGCGCAGGTGGTATACTGTACTTCTGTGAATAGAATGAATGAATGGGTTGAATGAATGTTGTGTGAATGTAAGGGAAGGCTATGGACCAAAAAAGTGTCTATGCCACGTCCTTCAATAAAAAGAAAAAAAAAAAAAATTACCCAAAGCATTTCATTCATATTCATTTTGGTTAAAATGCATCGATCCTAAAGAAATTTGGTCACAAAGTTTAAAACTAATTCGGAAAACCATTCCAGGATTTGTCTACATTATTAACGTTCCCTACGTCAGTTGACATTGTCTACGTTGCTGACGTTTTCTACGGGTGGTCGATATGTCGACCTAGAAAATAATAGATGACTCGTAAACGCCCATCCTTGGTTCTAAATTACAAATAAGGATTATGTCGTATAAGGATATATGGCAATGTAATTAATCAAAAATGGACGAGAAGATAAAAATGAGGGCTTTGATTTTATTTCATAATAATGACATGAAAATTAACAAAAAAAATATAAATAAATAATTTGGTGGCTTAAACTTGGATTTAAAAAACAACATAATTAAATAAATTTGTTTAAAAAAACGTCCTAATTTTTTTTCAATATTATTCAGTTTTAATAAATTTTTTCTTTGTATTTGCGTGTAAATTATATCAAATCTGAAATAAAATGAATATTTATATTACTAAATTGTTATAATCTCCTCTTATTATGACTAATTTGGAAAAAAGGGTCCTTAAATTATTATACGATTAAGTACTTTAACCAAATGTATGTAACATTAATATTTCTTTTTACTATGTACTCGTATTATTATATTATTATTATTATTATTTTAATATTTATGCTTATTAACTGTGTAATTGCTTAAATCAAAGCAATCTTAATATATAAAGCCTCAAAGTTCGAAACGGCCTTATAGTGAAGTATCCAATTTTTTTTTTAAAAATATGACTTTTTTTCATACATTTTGTCTTGGAAGTATATGAAGGATATGCTATCAACACAGCACGTGTGTAATGTACAAAACCAATTAAACATTTGTCTCATTAAATCCAACTTAGTAACATGACAATGCACAACTTCCACACAGATATGATAACAGCTTAAATAAAATTTTTTAGCTACTTTACATTTTCATAAAGAGCGGAAATAATTCCACCTCAAAAGCAAAGAAAATAAATGATAAAGGTAAAAACAAATTACCGCGGTAACCCAACACAAATTTGACAAATATATTACATATATGTGAACAACATCAAAAGTATGTATTTTGGTATAAGCTGGCTCAACATGAAGTAAGTAAATACGCCCATGTCGCGATACACATTTTTTTTCTCATTAATATACGTAACTATGCACATATGAATGTACGTACGTACATATGTATACAAAGAAATGAACAATAATGAAAGTATTTTATTCGATTCATGGGTTACAACAAAAAAACATAAATATTCATTTAAAATTAAAAATGTTTTATTTTTCAAAATAAATGTAAAGTATATTTTCAATATAATTATGTTTGTAGAAACAATTGTTAATTTAAAATTAAATAAAACCAAAAATCCTGATGGGAAAGGAAAAAAAAGAGCTTTTTTAAAAAAGTTAAAAAAAAAAAAAACGTTGGCTCCAACGGTTTCGATCCTGAGCATGGTCTTCATACTGTCTAAGACAATCTGAAGAGGCCAAGTCGTTCTCTACATCGTGGAGCCATCGTCGCCGGCAATGACCTCTGCGCCTACCATATGGTGGCTCTCCTTTCAGAGATCGCTGCACAATTCGTTCCGGATCAGCACGCAGAACGTCACCGAGCCAGCGTACTCGCTGAGATCTTACTTCATGTACAATATCGGGGATCTTCATCAGATCTCTGATCTCGATATTGTACAGAGCTCGGTAGGTACCATCTATTTCTTTGGGCCGTAAATCGCACGCATGTCTCTCCTCTCAAATGTTTGGAGCCATCTCTCGTATTCATCCGTCAGCGCCCAACTTTCACATCCAAACATAACAACGGGCCTGATCAACGCTTTTTAAGCTTCAACTTCACGGCACTTGATAAGTGTTTAGACAATTGTTATTTTCGTATGTGTATCGCCGATAATTTTCAATGTTGAGTTTCTTTGTTAAATTTCTGTACGCGCTCAAGTTTGCTATACGTTATTATTGAAGGCTCTTTTGGTTTGGATTCAGATTTCCTCTGGTGTGGATTCAGATTTCCTTTTCTGGTTACTTTGGTTTGGGTTCCTTTTCTTGTAAATCCAGTTGGTTTCTCTACCTAACTCTTTTCCATACGATATGTTATCAAACCTGTTTCATTTCTTCGATTTCTCCAACCCTCATCTTCTTAGCCTTCTATTTCTTTGGTTTCTAAATTCGCTTTAGAATTTGGTTTTTCTTGTTTAAGTATTATAGGCTCAGTTTTAATACTAGCGTCTTTGGCTTCTAACTTTTTGCTGGGGCGACCTTAATATATTTGATTCTCTTTGAAATCGATTTGATATTTTCTGATTATGCGGTAAGTGACCCTTCCCAGAACCCACAGGTTTAATCTCCATAGAGAGTGAATTTACAAATAATGACATTGGTGTACCACCTGGGGTATTATCTAATTTTGTTGTGTTTTGATTGACTATCCGCTATACAGTTTGGTGGAGTATTCAGATTTCCGCCCTAATATGAATCTGTATAGAACTTCGGTTACAGGTGTGTACTATATTGAATTCATATTGCGTGATCTAGAAAATGCAAACTATTCTTGCGGTTAAGCACGAGTAATTTTGGTAGCGACTGTACAATGTACATATATAGATTTGTTGGCATGCAAAGTATGTAATTTACTCAACAACAACTACATGTGTATTAACTAAAAAAAACATTAGATTACATAACTTTAATTATCATAATTGAGTTTTTTATTCCTCCTTCAAGTTTTTATATTATAAAATCGTATCTTACTATAAACATACCGCTGCTCAGTCAATCATTTAGGAAATGAATTATTATTTTTTGGTATGTTTATTTAACAATCACTGCACAATTTTATTTAGAATATATTTGGCATTTCCTTCATATCGTTATCTATATATGTATGATGGTTAATACATGTGTTCGTGTATTGAGCATTTAGAAAAAAAATTCAAGTGGTGTTGAAAAAATGTTTACTAACATGATTGTTTCGAGTTGTATATACAAACCAATATCCATTTTGCATATAACATTGAGTGAAGTGATTGTTGATATAGTGATAACAAAATTTATATGTTTGGCCACATGATAATAAGAATATATGTATTTCTAAATATTAATTTAATATAAATTTTTCATTTGTCAAATATGTACTTCACAAGTCACATTGAATGTCTTACAAGCTCTGTATAGATTCGTTAAATACCAGAGGTATAAACCTCAATAAAGCGATTGTAAAATAATAAAGGCAAATAAAGGCCCTAATTTTTATTTAAGCTATTGACAAGTGATATCTAAATAATAGATTGGGGATTAAACTTTCTAAGCCTTAAAACGAAATAGAGTGCATCAAAAAAATTACTAGAGAGAAAGCGCATCATTGATTGAACAATAAATTTAATTCTTGTGAAGCTTTTAAAAATTTGCTGTAACTATATGTGATATGGAAAAAATCGCTACAAAGTTTCTTTTAAGTACTGGCAAATGGAACAGAACTCGGTAGTGCAACAAATAGGTCTTTGCCTTCGGTGCGGAATAAAGGACATGTGTGAAACCTCCCTAGAGAGCAATGTTCCCTAGATTTTTTTTTAAATTTTCTACGATGTATATTTCCGCTGCTAGAGTTCCGACAGTTTGCTAACATATAAATCTGCTGCTATAGTCCCAACATGTATCCTTATAGTCGGATTATTTTCTAATCCGCCCCGAAGCTAAAATGAAGTGCCCTGACGAACACCAGCATTTAATGTGCGAGCAACGGGTGTCGCGCACCATCCACCATCAATTTGGGTTCTGTGACAAAAATGAAATTCTCCATACGACAATAAACCATTGTGCCTCATTCATATAGAATGGTGAATAAATTTACCACATTAATTAAATCAGCAGTCGACTTACCAAGTTGAAATCCGTACTGATGGTCTGGTATGAGTTAATATTCTTTTATTGTCTATTGTCCTATTGCAATCTGGGTTGGTCGCAATAAATGAAAATTACCTTTATAAATATCTGATCATATAAAGGAATGAAACAGAACTGTTCAGAATTTTTGCTAAAATCACCGCTAGATGAATCACCCATTGTATGTTATGATCGGCGACTGACGTATGTACATTGTAAGTACATTATAGTTCTTGCTTCATTAATAATATACAGACAAACACTGATTAGACACCATTAAACCACATATTACTCGTATATCCGCAATATAAGTACAATTCACATACGTCAGTTGCTGATCATAACTTATAATGGGTGATCCATCTAGCGGTGATTTTAATAAAAATTCAAAAAAAAAATTCATTTTAATTGTGGAATCCTTATTAGTTATTATCATTCGAAACAACATTTCTTGTAATTAATTTTTTGAAGAAGATTATCCTTTCAAATGTTAGCCGCAACAGCGATTAAGATGGTCCACTCTGACAGTTCCATTTTTAATGAGGCGTTTGAGCATTTCGAGTGGTATCTGGCGAATAACGCGCGTAATGTTGGCTTCCAATACCTCAAGTGTAGCTGCGGTTTATCCACGTAGACTTTGGACTTTACGGAGCCCCAAAAGGAGCAAGTCTAGAGGTACGATATCACACGATCTAGGTGGGCAATTTACCGGTGAAAAGAGTGAAACAAACTGCTTTAATTTCAGGCAGCCAATAGGCCTTCCTCATATTTGAAGAAATATATACCGATGATTCCACCGGCTCATAAACCACACCAAACTGTTGTTTTCTCTGGATGTAATGGCAGCTCTTGCAACTCTTCGGGCTGCTTTTCAACTCAAGTTACATCAATTTTGTTTATTGACGTAGCCATTAAGTCAGAAATCGGCTTCATCGCGGTGAAGCACAAAAAGGTCGGCGGCTTCAATTTTTGCACGATTTGAATTTCTTACGCTTTTAAACCAAGATCCTCAAGTCAAATACGCCAAGTTATTGCATACGATCCGCTGTATTGTTGATAACACCTTCTATTGCGTACACCTTCGGGACGTTGGCTACTTGGTATTGTATCATCCAATACTGTAAATTTGGATTAAAACTATTCTCGATTGGCGGACTATGTCGATCTTAACTTGGTCTAAGCGCACGAAACACATTCCTCACAGAACAATGATTTTCGTAATAAAGCTGAACTGAATGAAAATACCAAGTCAGTTTTGCATTACACATCATCTATCAAAAAGAAACAATTAAAAAAATCACCACTAGATGGAATCACCCAATCAAATGCTTTTAATGGAAAGCCAGTATCGAAACGCAAATAACGTTTCTAACAATTTTGGTTAGTGTATAGGTTTCGATTGCAAAGTTGGTTGTAATGTTTACAAAGCACTTCATGGCTTTATAGAATTTCCTGAAGGATTTACTTGGGCAGCCCGACATTATTTATTTTTCTGTCATTCGAAATTGATGTACAGTGAAATTTGTTTATTTTAGGCGTGGAATTATTGTATGACCCAAATGCAAGTTGTCGTCAAAGTGAAAGAAGCCAATGAAAAGGAGAATATATGTGAAAGTTGTGAAATTGAAATTTTTGAAATTGAAAAATTCCTATTGCCACGATATCGACCCATCCGTCAAGAAGTGCTCCACTAGTTTGTTACTAGCATTTGTTAATGTATTTAAATTATACCTGGCCTGTGGTAATTAAAAATGATTCGTCTTATTTGTCCGATATAAAATGACGAGCCATAAATAATAATAATAAACAATTTTAAAGGCTATTACTGGCCTCTTACTGGGTCAACAATCTGGCTCCAACGGTTTCGATCCTGAGCATGGTCTTCATACTGTCTAAGACAACGACCTCTTCGCCTACCATACGGAGGCTCTCCATTCAGAGAACGCTGCACAATTCGTTCTGGATCAGTACGCAGAACGTGACCGAGCCAGCGTACTCGCTGAGATCACACTTCATGTACAATATAGGGGATCTTCATCAGGTCTCTGATCTCGAAATTGTACATAGCTCGGTATGTACCATCTATTTCGCGTTTTGAGCCGTAAATCACACGTATGATTCTTCTCTCAAATGTAAGGAGCCATCTGTCGTACTCATCCGTCAGCGCCAAACTTTCACATTCAAACATAACAACGGGCCTGATCAACGCTTTGTAAAGCTTCAGCTTCACGGCACTTGATAAGTGTTTAGATTTTAACAGTGGCCTTAGAGGATACAAAGAACGACTGCCAATGACGTGCCATACTAGGAAGAAATCCATCATCTCCTCTTCTTACTTTCATTTTCCAGTACTAAAATTACGATTGACATTTTCAATTTAATTATTTAATTAATGTAGCACTACACTAACAGGACCGCAAATTTTTGTGTCAAAAAATTACCGCCAAATTTTGTATAAGATACGTGAAAAAATTTAAACGTCAGAATATTACTAATTCATAAAGCCAACCAAACACAATCACAAAGCAGAAAAACTCCCTTTGTAAAAAAAACAACCGGTTTCCCGGTCTCGAAGACTCGAACTACAAAAGGCACATGGCTACTTTTTATGAAAGCTTTAGTGCTGTACAATATTGTTACAATTTCGAGTTTATGAACACATTCAAGGAGGGAAAGCAAATATATATAGCAACCCATATTATCTACCGGCAAAACACGTTAGTCGATAGATTTAGGTCCATTTATTTGGTTTCTGGGTCTGTTTTCAATATCAAAATGTGTTTTGACGGTGAAATGAAATTCCTTCCTTCCACTTCCACATAATATGTTAGTAATAAATAGTAAAGATTTAAAATCTAAAATTTTTTTTAATTTTTTTAAAAAATGTATTGTATAAATAATGAAAATTCATAAGGTGCAATTTGCATTTATGTACTAAACTTTAATTTACCCTGAAGTTGTTGCTTCTAGACATGGGAAAGGTTTATTTCCAACAGGGCGACACTACATGCCAGACAACTTGTAAAATAATCACATATATGTAGATGTTTGATTTCGCAAAATAGAAGCTTCGATTAGCCTGGGGCCAAACAATTCAAACGCCAAAGCACAACGATTCAAGCACTAAAAGACAATAGAGATCGTCAGAGGTTTGAAATTTGTTTTTAAGCACGAGCTATAGTAAATTTCCAGATAGTGTGGTACTGTTGAAAACGTACCTGCGACCCAACGTCTGCACGATCATGTTGTTCCTGGTTTTTGATTTATTACCTATACATTATCTGCCAAAATCCAGCGATTGGCTATATTTATTGGCGAGTATATTGATTTAATTAAAATCTTCTGAAAGGTTTCGTTAATTTTATTATTCAAGTAACCAAAATTCGTTTCTTTAACCTGCTTACTAAGGTTTTTCGCAATTATGACGTGAAGTTTGCGGTACATCGAGTTTAACTATATCTTCCCGTGTTACTTATTTGATAGCAATGAATTTATAAAAAACATTCGTTTAACTGCAGTGCCTTACAGTTGGCAATCGAACCTGTAAAGGACTAACTCATATGGTAATCAAAGAATATCGCTTGTAATAAGTCGTTAGAATGGTTCCTCCATTTTGTAGTATTGAACGGTCTCCTGGTTAATTTACTCAGCTTCTCCTACTTTCTACATCGATGAATATTTTAAATGTTTGCTCTATTGCTATCAATCGCCATATTGCACCATTAGTGCATTCGCTTATAACTATAGGTTCTGGATCCCATGCATATATAGTACTTCTCTTTAAATATTCTACAGATGATCCATCAAAAAATCTTATCCTTCTTGATTTACTGTTCCGGGTGAGAGTATACTTCAAAGCATCTTTCTCGTTATAATGTCTAGATGTAACGAACATTTCAGTCTTGGAATTTCCGGCTCAAAATGTGTATTATAGTTGGTTTCAATTATATCCTTGAAATAAGTTACGTTAACTGGAAATCATCCATACCTTCCAATATTACCGTCAGTTTGATAAATTCTAGATACTTTTTGGCCAATTCTGTCTGATGTAGAGTATTTGCATAATTGTAACTGTTTTTGTAAAAGTTAGTATTTCCTGTGATATGTTGCGTTTACAGTTGGCCGATTCTAGTAGCAGGATGTGTGGCAAAATAATTTAGTTATGCACAAGGTGGCCTCGCGTTTGTGCATATACTATGGGTAGAATCGGTCATATAGTATCCAGGATATATCAAATTTACGGTTTTCTGCCGTATAGCAGCCAGTCTAACCTAATCTAACTTACGGTTTTTTGGAATACATACTTGTATGGATGAATTTCGGAAAACAAAATTTCTATCAAGGAAATGACTCAAACCAACTATAATACACCGGTTAGTTTATTATTCTATAGATATTCTATGGGCGATTCTAGTAATCTATATGATTGTCGACACGTAAAATATTATACATAGATTATTTGGCAATGTACTTGTCGCAAGTCGACAATTAAGACGACGTCAATAACTTTCCATTTTATATCGTTTTCAAGATGGTATCGTAGATAAAATGGATTGAAGGTTGATTTAGGAGCCCGGATATATTTACCCTAGCTCTTTATATCCGACCATACGATAAATATCCTTCCACGTGAAGGTATCTTGAAGGTAGGGTGGCCAGAAGGCCTCTTTAAAGGACAGCATGTTCTTCCTTTTCACCACGATCTTGTTTTCTTTTTAGTTTTAAATATTTTGTAAATTGAGAAACTATAGGAACCCTACTACATATTCAATTTCTCTACTATTTTCGACGACTGTCGTTTTATAATGCGAGTAGTAAGCAAAGGTAATATTACAAATTTACTATTGTTTACCTTTTTCTTCCTTTGCTTACTTTTTCAAAACGACAGCCGCCGTCGAAAATAATAGGCGAATAGCGTAGTACGGTCCCAGAACATAGGAGTAATCTCAGAGTATCGATTGATAAATGGGTGAACTGTTTGTTGCTGAATTGATGAACTTTTCAGTGAGCTTCGTGAAATATCCGATGTTATTGCTTCAATACTTAACAAAAATTAATGCGGTTTGATGTCCCGTCTTGAAAAGAACTGTCCTTCATTGGAACAAGTTGTTCTTCCAGTACATAATGTTCTTTTCTGTTCTTTTTAAAATCATTTGAAAACTAAACTACTCTATTATTTAAAAAAACTAACATACATCTCACCAGAACCATTTAGGATTACTAAAGCACATGAAATTAATTTTTTTAGTAGAATCACTTTGCAATTGTAATGCCCCGAACTCCAGAGAATTTTGACTTTTTGAAGCAGTATTCATATTGGAAACCTAGAAAATGGAAATTCGATTAAGTTGAACTTTTATTAATATTTACGCTCATTTAGGAAACATAGAGATTCCGTGTCCTAGTTTGCTTCCATTCCCAATTCTGGATCATCCTAGGTTGCTTCCATGCCCAATTCTGGATTTCGTTGAAAGTAAGTCATTTCTTGCAACCTTCCAAAATCTTCTGTGTCTAATCTAGGCCTCATGGTGGATATACGGTGCTCTGTATGTTTGTATTTTTTATATTTTAGATACTTGTAAGTTATTTTTGCCTGGTATTTTCTGGATAAAACATATCAGAAACATTCTTTTTTATTCGCGTGAATATCTGGCAACCTTACCAAGAAGGCTCAATGGACCGATTTGCGAAATAGGTTCAAAGTACACTATACTGAGCATTACAATCAATTTTAAAACGGTGTTATGCGGTTTTAGAGAAAATAAAATGTGACAATGAAGTCTTATTATGGCCATTCAAAGCTGAGATAAAATATGCTTCTTAGGAATCCTCTGATGAACCTAACTGAAATTACATTTTTTATATGAATGTTCCCATTTTCTCTTTTTCCATTGGACACCGTACTTGAAGGAGATTGTGAACCTGTGACCCACCACCAGAGATGAGCGAGGAAGATTACACCATGTAGTCTAAAAAAATCGAATGCGCCAGTGTTGAACTAGCGTTCATCTGGAGGTAATGTTTTCGTTTGTTTCTTTTCGAAAAATGACGCTTAGTGTCAAACTGTCATAGTATTTTTATTCAGTATTGTTTGCAATTTCATCATGGAAAGGCTGAGCCCGGCACACCGTCTACAAATTATTCAGCTTATTACGAAAATTAGCTTTCTGTGAGGAATGTGTTTCGTGCGCTTAGACCAAGTTACGGTTGATATAATTGGACTGTCGAGACAACTATTTGGAATACCATCGGAAAGTTTGAGTCCCAGTAATTTACAGTATTGGTTGATACACGACCAAATAGACGGTTTGGCGTGGTTTATGGGTCTGTGAAATCATCGGTCCATATTTCTTCAAAAATGATGATGGCCGGGACGTACCTGTAATTAGCGCTCTGTATCGCGCCATGATAACGAAATACTTGCTTCCTAAAATTGAAGCCAGACCTCGACGACATTTGGTTCCAAGAAGACTTGCCATATAGCGCGCGAAACACCGCACTATTATTTTATTCAGGGTCCATTCAAGAACCCACACCAACCTAAAATTGAATAGTTAGTATTCAATGTATGCATTTACTAAACCACTTTTAATGCTTTGGCCATACTTTGCGCCATGATTTTTAGTAAGACCAGGGTCCATTCAAAGATCATGAATTTTTTTGAAATTTTCTCTTGGAGCTAACAGGGTTAATAATAATAAAATAAGATTTCTAGCGTGATTCACGCCATAATTATATGTTATTTCGGGTTAATGTACATAAATATATTTATCTTGACCTCAACACCTCCATAATTATCACACTTAATTCTAATCACCTTATTGAAATAAAGAATTCGGGTTACCTTTGTTTACATTTCTACATTTATTTATTTATCGATGCGCAGGATTCAATTTATTTCCCATGTAAAGTAAATATTGGAAAATTACATTTAATGACCGTAATTAATTCCATTCACTTTCCTGCTTATATATAGTTATAACACAAACGCGTCTTTTCAAATTTATGTCAATTTTATCGAATAAATGATGAATAAATCTTCTCGATTTTGTACCAATAAATTTTGAGTACATGCAATTACAATTACCTGATTTTTTTTTTTTATATAATTTGGGTCCATCTCTTGTTCGCTATATAACGAATATACTGAGATGAAGAACATGTTATGTGGTGATTAGCGACTGAAAACATTATATTTTATAACATCAGTAGAAGAATAAGAAGGTATAAATAAATAAAATATAAAACCAGAAAAGATCAAAATAAGATGCGGTACACAGCACTACGTACATAAGTGCACATGAATTGTTGAATGGAAAAAGCCAAAACACAAAATATTTTATTGATAGCGATATAGGGTGACGATTCGATCGCCCACCTAAACAAACTAAACCCAAATCAACATAATCAGCCGTAAGTTGCCAAATACTATATATACAAATGTCCAATCAAATGTTTTCATATCGATTGGAAATGACCTTGGATAGCACGAATAAGTTTTTGCAATACATATATCAAATTCGGTATAATCTTCGATTACATTTCGATTGGAGTGTTCTACTGTATTTTCATATCAGTGTTGCGAAAGAGCTCGTGTGCTATCTGGCCCGATGGAACTTATCGTCGCTTTGTTTTAAAAAAACATGGTGATAAGATCCTTTACACATGATGGTGAATCACAACACACATATGTATGTAATGTACATATACATACTTGAGATTATGGTCGAATAATTCGATTGGCGCAGTTATTATGTTTTTATGAAATTGAAAATTTAGCGAACGATTTGCAAGCAAAAGCTTGATGAATTGAATTTCGATTTTTGTTGAACTTCGAATTCGGTAGTTCTAAATTGTCAAAATTCTTAGTGGAATAGCCACACAGTTCCAATCTTGGAGTCGACTCCTGTTTTAACGGAGCAACCATATTTTTCGCGGAGACCAGGATTGTGACATAATTTACGCTTTCTGGAGAAAACGTGTAGTTGAATTGAAGCTGAGCTCTATTGATCGAGTTCCGTCATGAACTTTAAACCTTTTCTAGAATTACTAACTAAATATTTGTATTTTCGCAAGATAAGCCAATTTTTACTCGCTCGGGAAACCAACATCGTTGAAACTAAATCACATATTTGTGCTAATTCTGACAAAATCTAGTGTGTCGTAATGTGGCGCCTCAGCATCCAATCTTACACCTTGAAGTTAAATGTATCATATATGGTTCTTTTATTAAAATTTATAACATATATCACATATTCCAAAAAAAAAATGTATGTATCAAATATATTAAGAACGTAACATGTTCCATTTATTCAACATGTTGCCAACAGTTGCACTTATTGCCATCGATTTTCGAAAGATAACACTTCGATTTTACCGCATTTTCACAATTTGTGGTATCGCTCCCGTTTCCCAAACAGATCAGCTGTTCAGATCTTGCCAAATCCAATCGTGGCCAAATGCTTGAGGTGCTGTATGAACATCGGTCGTTTGTTAAGTTAGTGGCTGGTTCCTGGAGCAGTAGTTTGCATGATGTAAGAGGCATTCCAATATTCCGTTCCCTTTCTAAGATTTGAGCTGTAGTGCCAAGTCGCTCTAGCTCGTTGGCTTTCATATTTCGTGGCCCAAGTCCTCACCCGTAATATAATGGTTATACGAATTTCGGGCTCTTCTAAGGATTCGTAAAGGATTTTTCAATAACACAATTTATTCGAGAATAAATAATTACAACACTTTTTAGCACTTTCAGCTCCTTACAATCTCACTGGTTCACTTTAGAGCACTTTACTATTTCGCTAAGTTCACTATTTCACATTATCTTATACTTGTTCACTGATCACTGGATTTTACTATGTGCAACTTGGTTGCGCATATATACCCGTTTCATACCCGTTCAATGCAACCCTCGAAGTTTGCATATTGCAGCGCAGCATGAAAATCAATGAAATCTCCACGTGTCTTCGCTCATTTCTCCTCTATGGCTTTGGTTCAAGCCTTTTTTTTATCAAACATTGTGGTGTTTTACTGAATAATAATGCTCATTCTGCCTTTGCGACTCATCGCATCAACCTCGGTCGTCGATTCAAATAAATATCCATCATAAAAACTTCAGATGTCCTGGTGAGAATCCAACCATCGGTCGTTACAATACATTCCAATATATTAGGTTTCCGCATTTAGTTTATTGTCTAGAATGAGACACAGGTACTTCACTTTATCTGTGAAGATGAAGCTGATACCATTTAAAGTAGGAGGGTCAATACGGAGGTCGTTTATATTTCCTTGAGAAGATGGTCGGTTCAGTTTTGTATGGGTTTGCATTTAGCATGAAAAGTGGAAAGAATGTACAGATCATTTTCCATGAGAAGCGCCAATAGCCACATCATCTACCTACGGAATCCACGTTGCAGCAGTCTTTGCATGTTAATGGCCAAACTGTGGTCTATTTAATTCTTCATGTGGATTCTCTCAGACTGGCATTTATAAGCCTGTCTCTTAGCATTTGATTTTACTTTAGTAATCCATCCACTCGCTAGATCTGAAAAATCCCGATTTATTGCATCCGGTGTCACGTTGTTAAGGGCCAAACATAAAGTATATAAGGGAACGAAGAGTTGTCTCCTTAGAATTCTCGCTTCTATTTGTCTTGCCAGTGTTTCTATAGGAGGAAAGCAGATAATCTGATGGGTGTATAATGTATAAGGCTCTTGGGGCTGGAGTGTGGGCGATTAATCCATAATTAAACCTTCACTTCGACCCATTTATTTTGAATTTGATAATAATTTTAGGCTACTTTTGTCTTTGATCGGCGCATCTTCGGATCTTGTACCATCCGAGCCCTGAAGATGGATTTGGATGGAAGGGCCTACTGGATCTCCAGGATCTGCTATTGGCTGTTCTTAGTTACTATTTTTGTTGGTTTGAAGACCCCCTTAAATATAGCAGTGCCAAGCTCCTTCCGACACTTTCCAGCTTGAGAGACTATTGATCATAAAATTTGAGACAAGTGTGATATCTATAACATCTTCTGCCTGCTATTGAGTATAAGAGTCGGTTTACCACCTATGTGTGTTACTTATATGAAGGTAAGTATTTAAAAAAAATGAGTAACTCACCTGCTCCTTTTGTATCCGTACTTCCCAAATTGTATCATGATTTCAAATTATAATTTGAACCATGCCATTCTAGCATCCTTAATCGTTATATATACTCTGCAGATAATAATCCGAGATTCGTAAAATGTCACCGTCAGTAAATCCAGTAGTTTCGTCTGCATACTGTAAATCACATAAAATAATCATATAGTTGCTTTGGCCTAGTTTACAGAAAAGCCTTTTATGGTGGCTACCGCGATAAACCATAACAACTAATTTATATTTGTCAGGTGACAAACGTTTTGCAGCCTGGACTGTAAATTTCAAAATCAACACAAATAATAATACACAAAAATTCGGAAACCTTGTCTAGACAACGTGTGACTAACTAACGAACGATCTGTATACAATATACATATATTCGAATTTTGAAGTATTTGTGTGTAAAAAATTTCCCAAGACCCAAAAACTTCGTTATGGACTTTATCAAAATCACGATATGACCGCATTATCTTATATATACGTGTTTTAGAGTCACGTGTTCACCAAATTAAATAGGACAATAGGTTTATTCAAGACAATAATATAGACGATATAAATTTTATGGCTTATCACTATATTATGTATAGATACCATAAAATACGTATAATCAAATCAATTAAAGTATGATTGATTAATTCAATATGACATAATTGAATGTTTAAAGCTCAAGCTTATACACATACATATATGTATGTACACTAAACAACAAAATTCTTTTATGAATGAATAACGAGTGTATATATATGCGTATATAGAGGTACAGAGAGAGAGAGGGGAATCGGGTATCATGACCGATCAACATTTTTGTTTTGTGCGCTTTAATTAATGAAAAAGTCGATGATCGCCGAATTTGTGCCATTTAAAGATTTTTGTACTTCCACCAATCAATCTGGTATCACGTTTTCGTAATTTTTATTTTTTTGTATATATTCTCTTTTGTACGAATTATGAAAAATTCTTAATTTAATTTTTTGGTTTTTTATTAAAATGATCATTAAAGATCGTACGATCAATCTTACGTTTCTATATGTAAGAATTTTGTTTTTTTGTACATTTTTAAGTTTCTTTACAGTATTTTATTCAGTACCGATTGACGATCGATAATTAAATACTATATACATAGTTGATCGACAGACTGCATTGAATCTCATTATTATTGTTATTATTTTTATTATATGGATAGGGTGGTTCAAAATCCAATAGTCTGCAACTATTAAATTGGCGGAAGGTATTTAGAAGTATGTTTCATTTCATTCAAGACGAATTATAATTTTTTTGCGTAAGGTGAGACAGTATCGGATAAAATTGTTGATGTGGTATAATGTTCAATGGTACATAGAATTATTTAAGTGATTCCATTCTTATTTGAAACAATGAAACGTATCATTTCCGGGTTAAAAGTGGTTATATATTTTATATTCAATAGTGTGAAGTTTATGACGAAAAACAATTTTTTTACAAACAACATTTTAACAAATTTCGAATGAGAGATGTCTACGCAAATGTGAGTATGGGCCATCATGGTGTAGGGGCATCATCAATTATTTGTGCCTGTCGGAATTTTAACGCAACGCTGAGGCTTGCTTCACGACGGTACCAGTACAATCTTAAAAAGTGTAAAATATTTAACCCTATTATTTTGACCCTCGCTACAAATGTACTGCAGTAAATTTCTGAGAAGCAAGCCCCAGGGAACTAGTTCTCGATTTTACATTTTTTTTTCTATCTATAGTAAATGTGTTAACTTTAGTGGAGTTTTACGCAGTGGTTAGCTCCAAACTGATTAAACGATTACATTAACTGCCCTGAATATAAAGGCTTCGTCCTTTGAAGCTGTCTGACTGGGTCTGTGTTGACCGAGTCGCTGCACATGTTTCTTTCTAAGAGCCAGTACATTTTCCTGTATTTGATGTTTAGCTCTTCTTTTTTCTTTTTCACGTGCTCTTTCCATTTGAGCTTAGCTTCAAGTGTCATGCCTAAGTATTTGGCCGTATTTGCATGCGGGATTTGCTCTGAGTTCAGATGGATTGGTATGAAGTTAACTTTTTTGTTATTGAAGTTGACGTGTATGGATTTTGATCCCAGAAGACACTTGAACATATTTTCTTCATTTCCAGTGTAGTTTCAATTAAATCGGTAATTCTATGCACTTGGTCTTTAGTAGAGTGTTTCTTCTAATACTGATTGTAACCTTTTAAGCAATAGTTTTTAGAACAATTTTGAAATTGTATAGGAAGTAGCGAAATTGGTCTATACGAGGTTTTAAAGTTAGGAGGTTTATTAGGTTTTGGAATCATAATCACCACTGCCAACTTCCACTGGTATGGAACGTATTGTAGTCAAAACCTTTTTCGGGGAGTTCTTTAACTGTTTGTCCTGAAATTCTTGAGCTTAAGTTTTTAGTAATCTCATATTTTAGCTCTTGTAATGTTACTGGTTGGATGTTTTCATTATCCATTTTTTTAACTGGGTTTACATTTTTTTCCGCTGATTACCTCGAATGGGGCTGAATTGTTTCTTCAAGGTGAGCTGCGAACAAGACAGCCGTTTCTTTAGCACTTCTTGATCAAGTTCCATCATCTTTTTGATAGGAGGCACCTGAATGTTCGGTCGTTTAAGTCCTTGTGTTGCTTTCCAGAGCGACTAGTCTGTGTCTTTTTGGCCGGAAAGACCGGCTAGATATTCACTAAATTAATTGTTCTTAATTTCTTTGATTAGCAATTTCAGTTTGCTTAGATAATTAAGTGTCGATTTACTTTGTAGTGATCTATTTCTCTGCCAGGTTTTACGAGCCTTCCACTTTTCATCAACCAAATCTCTCACTACGCTGCTTTTAATATATTATTATTATTTAATAGTTCTAATTGGTCATCGAGTTGTGTCACAGTTTTAATTGGTAAACATCCCAATTTGTTTTATTGTTTGTTAATCTAGACAAGTCTTCTTTCTTGATTATCACATTCAGTGTCATAATAACTGGTGTATGGTCTGAACATATTCCTTCATTGTTTTCTATCAGTACGTATAGTTTTCGGATACTCCTTTTGTTACAAACAAGTCTATTAAGTCTGGTATTTTGTTATGATCGTTAGAGCAATTTGTTGGTTTACCCCCAGAATAAAACTCACAGTTTAATTCTTGCCCTGCTGCCAACTGGTCTCTAGCCTTAGATGATCTCTATCCCCGGTATGTATTCTTAGCATTGAAGTCTCCCCCAATTATGAAGTTGGTTCCAAGCAATTTAAGCAACGCGGCATAATTTTCTTTAGTCAGTTCAGTCAGTTTACTCCTTTTCATTATATAGTCGAACGTTAATGATTGATACTTGCATAATTTCCTTTTCCATTTTAACTCCTTCCCAGTGTTTGATATTTTCCCCCTACAAATATTGCTGACCCTCGCATGGATGGCATGGTAGCAGCGGTATCCATGAATTCTTGCGAGTGACACTTCTGTAAAGTGGGATTCTGATATTGAGCATATGTCTATCTTTTCCATGTGTAAGAAAATTTCTAACTCCAGAATTTGGGGCAGTACCCCATTTGCATTCCAGTTGGCAATTCTTAATGTCTTGCTGTTATGCATATATTAGTACATTATAGTATTGAATTTATTCACTGCTTCTATGCTCCTTTCAGTTTTCGCTATGCGCATGTTCAAAGCTTCTATACTCCTAAGAATTTTTTCAAGAATTGGAGTTTCTTGATTTTCCTTAGTATTGAATGGGTCCTGTTGCTGCTGGGAAATTTGCGAGTATGTCTTTGGGCCCGCTGCTGCAAATGATTGTTGCTTAGTCTTCTCGCATCCTCTGTAGTTTGCGGGGTAATCTCTTTTGCAGTTTACACATTTAGGGGTGGTTGTTTTCCCCAGTTGGTAGGCTTGTGCTATATATCTTCCGGAGCATTTTACACATCTAGGCTCTCTGTTACAATATTTCTGAGTATGGTTCTTTAACCTTGGCATTTTCTACTTTGAGGTGTTAAACCAGTGGTCTTTCTTAATGCTTCAATTCTAACCCTCATATTGAGAATAGCTTTAATGATAAAGATGTTTTCTACTTTTTCTTTATTATAAAACGTAAGCATGAATAATGATAGTCCTCTCCTGTTAATTTTGACCACATGATCAACATTTTTTTTCCAAAAATGCTCTTCACTAAAAAAGAGTGAGTGAATTTTCCATGGCCAATGACGAGTAATTGTATAGAGATGTTTACGCAAATTTTAGTATGCCATCATGTACAACCGAAGAAATCGTTCGCCACTTACATGACGAATTTGGAAATGACGCTGAACGAGAAGCTGTTCATTGTGTAATTTTGCCGCACTATATATACTATAACGTGGTCAATTGTGACTATAGTTTCTTTAGGGCAGCTCACAACTTTATGCAAACAGATTGATGAAGCTCAAATAACGGAAGCACGAAGAGCAAGCACACAGACGACATAAAATCTATTTGAGCCATCGTTTCATGCTCCAAACATCGAGAGGAACAAATTTCACAACCAGAACAGTTTTAAAATCCGAAGATCACAAAAGAGAATGGTATGCTGGAATTGCAACCAACATGGACATAACCAACATGGTTGCTTGAATCGAGAGCTTGTTGCACACATCACCGAGCAAATAGTGCAGTGGCTAAAACGTTGACGTTTGGATCGGGGGGTATCGGGTTCGAATCCCAACAGAGGTGGGATGCAAAAGTGGATTTTTCATCTCTCGATTACGATAGGTGATTAAATTGAAAACATCTATGACCCTCCGTTGGAATGTAGAACTCATGGGCCGACCCGTCGTTTCCCGTCCTTTCCAAAAGATCTAATTTTAGGCATTGACTTCTGACAGTCACTCAAGATCGAACCACAATTTATTGGTCAAACGTTTTTGGAATACGATGTTATTGAAGATACCACGATTCAGATGCTGGACTGGCAGGAAAATGACTCTGTCAGTCATGATCTGAATGGTTGCCAGCATAAAAGATTGGACGAGGTGATAGCTTCCTTCTTGGTCGCGGGGACAAATGATTTATTTGATTAGCTGCCATCATCAAAATTAAACGAACACTTTTTTCGTGTAGACAATTTTTGTAAAATCGAAAACTCGTTCCCGAGGGTCGCGTTAATATTCCAATAGGCACAAATTATTATTGATTATTCCGTAGACATCTCTACGATTACCTGTCATTGGCCATCAAAAATCCACGAGTCCCAATCCCGAGTCTCTCTTGTGCGTTTTATTAAACGTTGTGGCAATTCATTTAGAATTTTCCTACATCAAGTTGGTCCTACCGTGATATTCCTAAGCCGAATAGTCAAAATTTATGCAAAAATTTGTAGATCAGATTTTAAAAATTTAGTTGGAGAGCTAGTTTAGTTAACAAAACTGTATCAGAATTGCATCACTGTATCTGTCTTTTAGGAGTACATATTATAAAGATCATGGGGGGCTTAAGAAATGTTCGGAATTTGAGACTCAAAAATTTTCAAAATTAAAAAACAATTTCTAAAAGGTATTTTAATGTTGGTTCGAAATTTGGAGTATAGTTTTAAAATTTGTTTTAATTTCAGGAAATTTTCTTAAATTTTGAATAAGGAATTTTTTTAATTGCAGCGTTGGTCAAAATCCGTGACCAATTGGATTCACTGGAATTTTAGTGATTTTTTTGTTTTGCGAGATTGCGAGATTTGCAATTTGCAGAATTTAGCCTCCTGATTTCAGTTTTCAAACCAAACCGATTTTTAAAATGTTGATATTTGAGGATAATCTAAAGGGTGCACAGAAAATTTGAAACTTGCATTTAAAAGATTTGCGATTTACTTGGCATGATTTGAGAAGCAAATACACGGTGAGATGCCAATTATGTCTAGTGCGTGCTTTTGTCAATTTTTTTGGTTATTTTTGAATAGTTGCATTGCTAGTAGACTTCTTTATCGGACGTTTAATTGGAACCAATGCACACATTATATTTTGCCGCCAGCGCACAAGCATTAAACTAAATCCATTGATTGTGAATCGATATTATCGTCTCTAATTATAACTATACCTATATATATATGTACATTGCAGGTCATAATGTTATGAAAAGTGTGTTGATTTGTAACCACCCACATCTCAACCGGCTTGAACCGATTACAATTAGCCTCCATTTATGCGTTAATAAAGTTCAATGCTGATCTTTTGAACACCGTCAATTAATTTTTTTTTGTAACATAAAAGAAAAAATGAATGTTTATCGTTCGGTTTAAATCACATAATGCACCTAGCCTTGATTTATGTATATATGATCGCGCCATTTACGTCGCTGCAACCTATTTTCATGTCTAGTAAATATTTACATTTTTGTCTAACGAAAGATATTTAAAATCTAAAGTAAATTTTAAGTTTCACTTATAATTTGGAGTTGGACAAATTTTTTCGCTTCAAGTTCGCCAAACCATTGATTGATTAATTAAATAATAAACTATTTTGTTAATATTTAATTATGTAATTAGTTAAAAATTGATTTGCATACAATGTATATACATATCTGCGGTTATGTACATATATTTTGTAAGAGTAGGTCAAATGTTTTGTGTTGCGACATTCCAGTTGTCCAATTTATTTTGCACAGTGCGAATTTGAAATTATATTTTTTAGTTTTTGAAATTAAAATTGGGTTTTGTTTATGATGACTAGAGGAGTGGTATTAACTTGCTTCGAAAGAATTCGTGTATATGAATAAAATTAAGACTAAGATCGAACCGAAACCAAATTAAAACAGATATGCCCAAAATTGAGACTAAATGATGGTTTGATTTGAAGCGTGATGGTTACTGTTTTCCGATTTTAATTGAATAATTCTTTAAGACATGATTTTTAGTTGGTTTAGTCCCGAAAACAATAAAGAAGATAAGAGAGAGCGAAGTATAAAATCTGATTTGAGGCTAATACCAACTAGGGTTACCATATAAGACATTTTATGTTTTATGGAAATGATTGATATGGTATCTCATGCATCACGAATGCAAAATACAATATCTTCCACCCATGACAATAATGTATTAGTGACATGTACATACATACATAATATATAAACATATAATGCCGTGACCGTTAAACTTCATTATGTCTAATTCCAGTTTTATTTTTATAAAATAAAAAGTTTCGATTGTCAAGGTGGTTAGCTTAATGGACCGTGATAATCAAAACATGAAAGAAAATGAAAGTAATTTAAAATAAAATAAAAAAGTAAAGAAACTTTACAATTTTATAATCGCTAAGCAAATCAACACTTCCAATAGCCGTGATCGTCTAGTGGTTAGGACCCTACGTTGTGGCCGTAGTAACCCAGGTTCGACTTCTGGTCACGGCAATGTGTCTGAACGATACATTGTCACGGATGGAAGTTTTTTTTATTTTGTTATCAATTAACTTACAAGCCGAATGAGTTTAAAAGATATCTTTGACATTTATGAACACTTACTTAACATATTTTATTCTGATAGATGGTCTCCTCTGTTGTATTAATAAAAATAATAATTGTTATGCATGTCTGAGCTTCATACAAGGTTGGTTTCCAAATTAGAAAACTAAATCAATCAAATTTGATCTAACTCATTCAGAATAAATTTAAATATACAATTAAGTTTGGTCGGAATTTGAATGTAATTATGAAATAAATTTGTGCAAAATTTGAAGTAGATTACAATAATTTGTATGTAATATGTTTATGCAGGATGATTCTGCGTTTCTTACATCTTCTTACATTGAGAAAACGTGTAAAATCATTAAATATTTCTAAATTATATGAATTACAGTCATTTTTGTTTTAAATGCGATCCCCCAAAACTGATGTTTAGCAGTTAACTCCATAGTTCCTCACCAAAAAATTCATAAATACTTGCTAAATTGCAGGAACTCGAGTTTATCTAAAACCTATTCAAGTGGCTTTTGTGCGTTTTGTGGTCTTAGTGAATGGGATAATGTAAGCCAAGAGCGGATCCAGTCATTTGAGGAAGCAGGGAAGGGCGTGGTACTTGGCCTTATGAATAATTATATATATATATATATATATATATATATATATATATATATGTATATATATATATATATATATATATATATATATATATATATATATATATATATATATATATATATACATATATCCCCACAATGGTGAAAGTTTCAAATAGCATCGTGGTGAATATTAGACAGATTTAAGCCAATTATAGTTCCAATTTCTATAACACTCTAATTGACAGAATATGTCTTTTTTTTGCTATATACGCCGTTTTAAGATTCTAACCGCATTTGCAGTGTGTTTTCATAATCGGCGTACATTCCACGTTTGATGTAAGTCAAAAATATCAAAATAAGTAACATTTAGTTAAAGAAAAAAAGCTGAAAAGCACAATGGAAAATTAATTTCATTCCGATGCTGAAGCGTCCTCTTCATATGGGCATTAATAACTTCCATAATCATTAGTCACTGCTTCGGAAGGGCCAGCCCTAAAAAATTGAAGCAACGTTAGTTGTTTTGCCTGTTGTCTTACTTCCATACATGCATATCCTTGTAGCAATTAATGGCTGCATCAACGCTGCGTAAAACTTTAGTGATTCTTTCTTCAACGGCTTTATTTTGACGTAAAATGTTTATTCTTTGTTCAATGCAAGAAAGCGCTTTTGTTAAATCCTTTAATGTTAACTTTCGACAAACATCTGATTCTACCTGCTAATCGAATGGTGGAAAATTTTCTAATTGAAGCAGTTCTTCGTTGGAAAGGGTTTACGAACCGCTTCAAGTAAATCTACCACATCATTGTCGAATTTCTAGAAGAGACTCAACTTCATGATCATTTGTTGATATGAATTCTGCCCATTTTTTTCCATACGCCGGTCATTGTGGTTGATTTCAACTCTTTCCATGAATCGCCAATATTCTTTACCGCATCGTTCTTCAATTCTCGCTTTGCAAATATGTTTTCACTTCAGGGCAAAAGTAAATTTTAAACCAGTCTTCAAAGAGAATCTTTGATCATCCAAGATTTTTGTTAATTTCCAAATGACAGGCAACTGGTTTTTGTTCAACCCTTTAAACGGTCTTGGATTTTCTGAAATGTAAATCAAAAGCGGTTTAAGCTTAAAATCACCTGCATTGCCGCCAAGAAGCAAAGTTAATCGTTCTTGGATACTTTATATCCAGATACAGTCTTTTCGTTCTTTCAAATGTATAGTTTCTTTCAGACATACGCTTCAAATAGAGCCCGGTTTCATCCACATTCAAAACTTGATCTAGAACGTATCCACCTCTTTCAATGAGTTTTTTCAGAACGTTAGGATACGCTAGAGCGAATAGCTTCGTCACCTTTCGTCTTTAAATTGTGAAAATTAAATCGATTTTTAAATTTTTCAAGACGTCCTCAGCGTGCTAAGAAATTTACGTGTTTCGAAGATTCATCTGGATCATCACTCTTCAACTTTTCAAAAATGTTTTTTGCCTATGTAGGGCAGTAAGTTGTATGCTGTGCAAAGGAGAGCTATATACCGTGATATTTCTTAGACTGAAAGTGGTCTCCCTTCTAGAAGATGGGGTATATCGCGGCCACTTTCTATTCATTAGACATAACTTCGGGTCGAAATCCAAACCGAATAAGGTCGAAAAGACCTTAAAAGTATTCCCTCCGAATATCAAGAACTCCGAATTAATGCAGTCCCCAGGTGAGCGGTTTCGTTTTAATCTTTGCATGGCCTTAGTAATGTTCTCATGGGATGGGTCGTCAATGAAAATTTCTTCAGTCTGTATTTGAGCTTGAGGTGCCTCAACTACAGTCAGTAACGCCCCGATAATTCTCACAATCCAAGCACGCCCTTTAGAAATTAACACGTGGTTAATTTGGCGGCGGGAAGTGCTACAAGGATCGATTCATGTTTCTAAATGTATTTGTATGTAGGCATTCTTAGAAGATTGTGCTTGCTACTCTAAGGTTATGAGCAATTGCAAAGTACACCATTCTACGGACCTATGAATCTCACACATGTCGTCGTGATTTCTGTCACCTCTAGCATTAAAGTCTCCAATTACCATTCTAACATTGTGTGTGCGGGTAAATATTCTGGGGATGGCTGACTTCAGTGGGCTAGATTGGATAACTTCATACACAAGCGGTTATTGACTGCTTGGAAATCCAAAACAACCTAATTTCAACTGTAAAGCAACGTCCTGCGTCACATGGTCTCCACTTTTAGGCCAGCGATTTTCTTGAAGAGCAACGAGTTACTCCTTCATGCACGTGACACCTTCCAACACTCAGCCGATACTCTTTTATGCACGTGATTAAGCCTTCCAACACTCCGATCTTAAATTTCGTATCCGGATACTTGAGCGGTGGTCTGGTATTGGTTTATGCATTTTTTCTTTTGATGACATTACAAACAAAGCTTTTTTTACGGATGCGGCTCGTTAAATTAATTCAGTTTGAAAAGTTCAAAATTCGATAATTTCAAAATTTCCTAAATTTTACTCTGAAATTCTCAATATTTTCCCAAATTCCAGTTCAAAATTTAATATAAAATTCGAACAATTTCTATTGCAAATTCAGAATTATAAATTCTGATATGAAATTCGAGTAGTAATTTCAAACTTCTTCAAGTCAAACCCCAAAACTTAATTTGAATTTTAAAAATTTTGTATTAAATTTGGAAATGTTCAAGAACCATTAAAATGTGGTTCATTTGAGTATTGATTGAATTTGAAATCATGGTACTTTTTCCAATCTCAAAATTCCGTTGGACAAAATCGTTTTGGTTTGAGTTGAATAAATTTTGAAATAAATTTTTAGGTATTTTTGAACCCTCCAAAATCCATTGGGGTTCAACAATGCTCACAGCAGTCAGTATGCAATAAAAACAATTATAATCTTCAGTAAAAATAGTGGAGAATTCTATTGACCAAATTGTAGCCGAAAATTCTGGCTTCGAGATACGATGAAAATAAACACGCTCGTACATCACTTTCGTTGAGACTTGGTTGCGGGCCAGCTCATCTGCCTTTACATTCCCTGCGATATTGAAGTGCCCTGGCACCCACGTTAAGCGGATGTTGAACTGATCATCCATCTCATTTAAAGATGCCAGACAGGTCTGGGTTACCTTCGACGTCAGGGAGTATGATTGTAGCGTTTTAATAGCTGCCTGGATGTAGAATATCCCTTGTAGATATTACATTATACTTCAACCAGTCCACTTCCATTATCGCGATAAGTTCAACTTGAAAAACACTGCAAAAGTCGGGAAGACGAAAAGAGAGGTTGATCCCTAGTGCCTCACAGAATACTGCGGAGCCAACCCCTCTATCCCTTTTTTCGGCAATGGTAACCAAGTATCTGCCAAATTAATTTTTTTTTTTTTAAATGCTGCCAATGGCTTTATTCTTGAATCTTTCTACAAAAGAAACTAACAAGAAGTATTCAAATCTTATGCTAAAATTATTAAATATTTTAAGCCTTAACCAATGTTAATACTTGTTAATAGTGTTCACTATTTAATTAATTTAGATTACATTTAGATGTAAATCCTAAACGTTTAATATATTTACAGGTTCATCAGTCCAAGTGGATCTGCTCTTTTAAGTCGCCTAAATCGCGGCTGTTTTAATATATCCCTGGCCAATTCATTGGGATGTGCCGAGTAATATTTCAAACTGAATTCTTTAATGGTTTCTTTGATAGTTTTAATTCCAAGATCATCGTGTATATTACTATTGCGAACGTACCACGGAGCATTGGTAACACTACGAAGTATTTTCGCTTGGGTTCGTTGCAGGAATTCTCTGTTTGACGTGCTGGTGGATCCCCGTAACTGAATACCATATGTCCATATAGGTTTGATTATCACTTTGTACTGAGATTTCCTTCCCATCAACCAATACATTTTGGAAAATTTTATTTTGTTTTGTTTGCGCTTTGCAAACTTTGCTTTCGATATGATTTTTCCATGTTAGCCTTCTATCCAGGTGGATGCCTAAGTATTTGACCTTGGTTTGTTGAGGAATATTTATATCGTTTAATTCCACTGGTGGGCAAGTGCGTTTGTTTAGCGTGAATGTGACGTGAGTTGATTTGTTTTCGTTTACTTTTATGCGCCATGTCTTAAGCCAGTTCTCGATTTTGTTTAGATTCTGTAATTCCTTGTTGGCTACAGGTAAGTCAGCTGTGTACAGCCGGTATAATATTCAACCTAGAACGCTGCCTTGTAGAACACCTGCGTTGATATCATTTAAACAAGTAGTTGCATTAGTTTGTTTAACCATGTATTGCCTTTGAAGGAGACAGTTTCCCAGAACTGAGTGAAATTTCTTCGGTATAAGTCCTTTAATTTTGTATATTAGCCCATCATGCCAAACTTTATCAAAGGCTTGTGCAATGTCCAAGAAGGCAGCAGAACAATATTTCTTTTCCTCAAAGGTGTTTTTGATTGCATTTACAATTCTGTGTACTTGTTCTGTGGTACCATGTTGCTTTCGGAACCCAAATTGATGGTCTGGAATAATATGCCGTTCTTCTAATACTGGTTTCAACTTGGTTAGTAGCATTTTTTCAAATAACTTCGAGATTGTAGGCAGCATGCTTATTGGACGATATGATGAAATCTGTGTTTCATTTTTTCCAGCTTTATGTATCATTGTGATCAAAGATATCTTCCATTTTTGAGGAATATACCCAGTCCGCATGATTGCGTTGAATATGAATGTTAGTAGTTTTATACATTTGTCGGGTAATTCCCTTATCATTTTTCCAGTAATAAGATCATGCCCTGGTGCCTTTTTTGTACTTATACAATTTTTAATTGTATTCTTAACTATCTTCCAATTATCTTTTATGGGTTTGAAGGGCAAACCATCATTCATATTAGTTTCTCGGTGTGGTGCGAATAGTGTTGTTAGATGAGCAGCAAAAGCATTGGCTTTCTAGTTGGTAGTCTAATTGGGTGATTCGAGTTTGTTGGCCTTTTTAACTTTTTTGTTGCCTTCCACAAAGAATAATCTGTCCTCTCGGTTCTGGACGCTCTGGTTTTCTTCTTCCCGCAATGCAAATCTTAGAGTCATAATAGCTCGATTTAATTTCCATTTCAACAACGGTGATTTTGTTTCTTGCCATCGGCGGCGATTTTTCCGCTTTTCCTGGATTAGTTCCTGCGTATATTATGTGACAGTTTATTAACTTTTTCTGTACTATTAAAGACAGGTGTAGCCTTTTCAGCTGATAATGCCAGGACATTTTAAATTTTCTTCCGCCGCATCAATATCTGCTGGGGTGATAAGAGGGATATTCAGTACACAATTTTGTTCGACTAACCTCTTATAATTTTCCCAATTAGTTTGCTTGTTTGTAAGCCGTTTTGGCGTTTCTACTCTTAATACGCCGGTGCTCACTCTTATAATTACAGGTGAGTGATCAGAAGACAGATTAGCAATCGGAGGCCTTAGCATATGTACGAGGAATGCCTTTAGTTACACAAAAGTCAATTAAATCAGGAACTTTCTTTTTATCTGTGGGCCAGTATGTTGGGTGACCGGCAGATAAGTAATCCAGGGACTGTTCTTCTATAGATTCATAAAGTTGTTTGCCTTTCGGCGATGTTAATCTGGAACCCCATTGAGTGTGTTTGGCGTTGAAATCACCCCCCGCAAGAAATTTATTACCTAGCTGGCTGAAATAATCCATCAACTGCAGTTTTTTTATAGCATGTTTTGGAGGACAGTACACTGCTGATATGACACAATTTCCAGACCACTTCTAGACAGATTAAATAAAAAAGCACAATATTCGTGTGAAGTGCCAAATAAATACGCATCACAGGGTTTAATTGCTGCTGTTTTTGGGAAATCGTTCACGACCAATGATATTTCTTCAATATCGCAGTACACTATATTGTGTCCTAAAAATGATCAAGTTAGAGAGCTCCATGTAGAGGTCCTTGAAAAATTGGATTCCGAATAAGCATCCTATTCATCCATTAAGACAGTAAAATTACTTGCAAGTATAATTTTACCAGTTGAATACCTAAATTCTTTGAACCCTTCTGGTTTGCCCCCTACATTTTAAATTTAAAGAAAGGTTGCATAGTTATACTCTTAAGAAATCTATTTATAAAATATGGGCTATGCAATGGTGTTAGAATGGTCGTAAAGAATTTTAGTCTAAATTGTATTAAAGCAGAAATTATTACTGGGGCACATTCCGGCACTGTTCACTTTATCCCAAGAATTTTACTAAACACAGCTAATGATTTTTCTCTACCCTTCGATTTTGAACGTCATCAGTTTTCCAGTTCGGCTTTCTTATGCAATGCCTATAAATAAAACACCGGGTCAAACTTTCAAAAAAGTTGGCTTCTTTATAGACTCATGGAAAATTATATACAGCATTTTCTAGAGTGACTGATTCTGTTGCAATCCGAGTTAAAATTTCGGAAACCCCAAGACAAACTCCCTATATACATTATGTTGTATATAGTGAAGTGTTCCAGTTGTACATTATGTTTTAACCTATACCCTTGGGAGCAAATAAATCGAGTATATGCAACGATGGCCAACTACAAATTAACTGGCGTCCTTCGGTGTTCCATATAAATGAAACTGTCAACTTTGGCGGTGGTAGAGGGGACAATTACCACACACCTCCTTGCATCCGCCCAGGGCTCATCATATTTCCTTTACAAATAAACATAGTTCCAAAATTAAATTCCTTTCTTTCAATTGTGTTTGTTTAACTAAATAAATGATACCACCTTGGGATGAGTTTTGGTTCAGTGAAGTTAGGTTGGTTCAGTAGCATTCAAACCATACACACCGTTACCCTTCAAAAGCACCGTGTGAATTTCAAGAATACTGTATAGATATTAGTGTATTACTCACAATGACATTTGAACAAAACTAATAAAATTGATCAGCTGCGCGCGGTTTTATGTTTCATCAACAATCTAATATTAGATTATGCCTACATATGTTTCGCGCGCGCACACCAGACCACAAATAGCTAAATATATTGTTGTTAATTATAAAAATAAAACAAATTTATACAATCGTTAAATGACTTTTTGCTACCTTTGAGATTGGAAATTTTTATTTTTATTAGTATTTATGGTTTTTACGACATGCCGCAATAATACAATATTTACAATCGTCATTATACTCTGTGATTATAAATCTTTTTTATAATAATACACACCCGGCCATATATGACGAAGTATAAAGTTATTATTTTTTATAAGCTTATCAAATTGGCTGCGATAATAAAATTTTGATAAATGCTGTATATTACGAGTACATATATACATACATATGTATACGTAAATTGTCAGTTAATTAAATTGGATGAACGATATCCGTCTATTGAATTGTAGAACATCATATACATTTGTAAAGGTAATAAATCAAGTTATTTATGGATAGGAATTTTAAAAGATGATTCAGTTTAGATATATAGTTGTTAGTTCGATCTATTACTAAATGTTAGACGTCCCTAACTTTCCAAAATTAAAATTGGCTTATCAATCGCTAGTCACTCGAGTAAAAGTTTAAATCTTAAGGTTAACCGTCTTAGAAAAGTTTTTTTTTACAAAGACAAATTATTCAAACTACAAAGCGGATTCGCTAAATTTAATCATATGCGCACTCATAAGAGGCTGTGGAGAAAATTGAAATTCAATAATATGGTCGTTGAAACGATTGTTGTTTTTACTTTCCAATTTTATATGTATGTATATGTACATTGTGTATTGTTATCGGGCGTACCTTGATGGATCTTGACGTTTTTCTTTATGTATGATTGTTCTTGGGACGGAGGATGTATGTCTGTAATGCTGTATTAAGAGTTTATAACTATATAGACTTTCCAATCATGTATTGTCCTACATCGCAGTTTTTTTTCGCCGTTTCCACGTCATTTACATATTTATCTTAATTGAATCGTAATAAAATGTAAGATAATGGGTCTGTTAAAAAAAAAAAGGTGTGAATAAATTTTTATTTCATATATGTAGGTATTATATAGTCATTATCATGTCAACAGCCAAACAAAGCATAATGCTTGAGAACCCGCAATAATAATAACAGTTTTTAAAAGTCATTATACTGGCCCCCCTTTACTGGTTTCGATCGTAAGCATGATCTTCATACTGTCTTAGACAATCTGAAGAAGCTAAGTTGTCCTCCATACCATAGTCGCCTGCAGCGACCCCTGCGCCTTCCATATGGTGGCTCTTCTTTTAGAGATCGCTGCACAATTCATTCTACTTCATCTACTTCGCGTTTTGGGCCGTAAATCACTCTTAAATGTAAGGAGCCATATCTCGTACTCATCGGTCAGCGCCCAACTTTCCCATCCATACATAACAATTGGCCCAACTTTCTCATCCCTACATAACAATGCTTTGAAAAGCTCCAGGTTCACAGTACTTGATAGGTGTTTAGATTTTAGCAGTGGCCTGAATACAAAGCATGGTGGCCTGCTGCCAGCAGCGCTTTAATATCCTCACCCACACTGTTATCGTGTGTGATAAGAGAACCCAGATATTTGAACCTCCTGATTCCCTCAAACATGGAGTGGCCACTACTAAAATCTGGTGTGCCATTGTCTCTAGGACCAGAGATCAGGTATTTTGTTTTGGACTCATTGATCTTTAGTCCAACAGATAACTTACAAGCGGATCAAGTAAATATTTCCTTCACTCCGTTGCTATTCAGTTAAATCACGCATTGAACTAGCGATATAAGATGTTACGCTGATGTGTTTCAGTTTTACGAAACTCCAACATGAACTTGACGAGTCACTGTCATTCTACACAATCGTACCAATTTTCTTCGTATTCCTATGTACTCCAGGGCAGATCACAAATGCTCCCGACTGATCGAGTCATAGGCCTGCCGGATATCCAGGGACACCTGATGTACGGTGATAGATGTTTCATAATATTCATGCAAGCCTGAAAGTAAATGGCGTTTTTTATAGAGTTACACAAGTTTAAATCATAATAAGACAATGAAATATATTTTTAATATCAATGAAACGGGCTTTATTGGATAGAAATTTTTATGACATTAATGTTTAAATATGATTTCGGCCATGTAACTGCCACGGCTGGCACGTATAAGGCGCAATCTGGAACATCAATTTTCACAAACTTTCCGAAGCATTTGCGGCGATATTTCGCCAATAACTCTTCGAATGTTGATTTCCAGGTGTTCAGTTGTCTCTGGTCTATCGACGTAGACAAGTGACTTTACATAACACCAAAGAAAATAATCCAATGGGGTTAAATCATACGATCTTGGTGGCCAATTAATTGGACTATTACGCGAAATTATTCTTTCATCAAAAGTTTCTTTGAGTAAACCAATTGTAGCGCGCTCTGTGTGGCATGTGTCTCCATCTTGTTGGAACCATATGTCAGCAAGGTTAATTCCAGCGAATCGAGATACGAAAAAATTTCTAATCATGTCCCTATACCGCTCACCATTGACATTAACACTCTGACCATCATCGTTATTGAAGACATATAGTCCAGTGACATATAGTCCAGTGACTTTCTGTGGATGTAATGGTGTTTCGACAAAAGATTGTGGATTATCCTCACTCCAAATGTGTTCAATTTTGTTTATGGTACGTACCCATTCAACCAAAAATGGGGTTCATCGGAGAACAAAATTTTGAATGTGAATTCAACATCAATATCAATTTGTGCTTCAGCTCATTCGCTGAATTAGGTATAGTTAGAATTTTATTCCTGCACAAGTTGAATCTTGAAAGCTTTTAAGCCAAGATCCTTTCGTAAAATCTTCCATAAAGTGGAAGTACACAACCCCAGTTGCTGAGAACGGCGACGAATTGATTGATTTGGATCTTCTTCAATTCTTTCCTGTACAGCGGCTACAGCTTCTTCAGTGCGCACTGTTCGGCGTGTCACGGGATGCACATTATCATTAAGAGTAAACGTGGTCCGAAAACAATCAATTGTTATTCAAATTAGCCGCTCTGAAGGACGATTATGTACGCCATAAAATGGACGAAGTAAACCATAAGTTTGACGAACAGAACCATTATTTTGATTAAAAATTTCAACAATTTACAAGCGTTGCTCTGATGTAGATCTATCCATAATGAAATGACAAAAAGCAACTATCAGTTGTTAAATGGGTTGTCAAATAAAGCAGTGTTGCCAACTTAATGTTGTGAACCTGTAAAAAAACACCCTTTAGAATACGCCGTGTAATTTACGCGGTTGTCGACACGTAAAATATTACGTAGATTACTTGGCAAGATTTTTTGTCATCGTCGACATTTAAGATAATGTCTGCAACAACCTACGATATTTTACCGATTTGAAATAAAATGCGCCAGTTTGCAGTTGTATTTTGTATACGGTCGATTCAGTTAAGTCGCATAGAGTAACATATTGAGTAACAAATGTTCTAATTTGTGGTGTTGCACCTCGACTTGCGGTAATTCTAGATAGTCCATATACCTATAATTGAACTTGGTAGAGCCTTGGCACAATTGAAGTGAAATTACGGTTTACATTTTCTCTTCCGCATCTTTATCACTCTCTTCGTCGACTTCAAGTATATATAGTATCTACAATACCAAATATTTTAAAGAATTCCTTACTCTCATCCCCTTGAGCTTCGGATGCGATATCAGTTTTATTTATTTTTAATTCCGTTCGTTTATATTTATCTTGTCGGCAAATAGACGTAGCTCTGGAATCATTTCAAGACAATTACTCGACGCAGAAAACTTTGCTAAACTACACAGTTTTCCAATTCCAGATGGAATTCCATCAAAATCTAGTTATCATTTAGGTATAATCGTCGTAATTTTTGCAGTTACACAGTGATGCGGGAAGTGATTTAAGGTTGTTTCGGATCAAATTTAGAGTCTCCAAATTTTGCCAGAATGCTAGCTGAGCTATACATATTGTAGAAACAATCAGGAACCTTGGGCAATGAATTTTGTGTTAAATCCAGCTCGACTAAATTAGAATAGGTATCGAAGGCGGTAAGAAAATTTCGTAGCGTTCGTTGCGTGGTGGTAATTGTTGCCACTGGAATAATTCTATCGGACTATCACTTAAGTTGAGTGTTTGCAGATTTGCCAGACGACATGTGTATAGTAAAATGATTAGACTTGCAACACTAAAACCAGATATAGACTTACTATAATTATCACTTAGGTTTAACACAAGCAAAATCTTCCTCAATTGTGTGATAAATCAAGCGACGACAACTCTTCTATAGTCGAAATAATTCTGGTGGAATGCCTGAAATTAATTTTTAATGATATTATACCATTCATTCGTTATCACTAAATAGATTATCGGGTCATCAAGCCGAAGAGTTCACCTTGAGCTTTGAAACAGAAACTACCAAGAAATTTAAACATTATAAATTTATTGAAAAACGAGTGCGCTGTGTTTGAACTGTCGGATGAAAGAACCCAAAACTAGGAAGGACTGTATAAGTGTACGTTTCGATAGAAAATATATTGTTATTTTTACAAAGCGACAGTATACATACAAAAAAAAATGTGTCTCGACATAAAATATGTAACCTACACAAATAAAAAGACATTGTAGTTTACAACTAAAAACTATCCTATGTCGAAATATTTTTTTTTTGGTTGTTAGTTGTACATTAGTACCTATATTACATTATTGTTCGGCTACAAATCATTTCAATTGGAATCAAAAGTTAAATTTAATTAATTGGCTGTGTGTGATGATTTAGAATGTTAAATAGCGATAAGAACAACGGAGAACTGGATTGAACGTGAAATATTGGAGTACAACCGTGAATCATTTAAGCTAAATAAAAATATGTAAATTTTCAAACGTTTAGTATCATTTATTACAGTTGGTATGTGCTAAATAAATCCCCATTATCATGGTCTGACCCGTCCGTCACAAGTGTTTTGCAATCACATGTGAAATATTAATGGCAATTGATGATGATTTATGCCTAGAAACTGAATATATATCTCTAATCCTTCTACAGTGATTTTATTCTATCCATAGTTTCTGAGAGTGTCTCTAAGCTAATTCTTAAAGTTCCCCAGCGAGTAGTTAATATTCCTAATGCATTTCCTATTATTCGAATATAGGTGTCGATTGACTAGATATAGTATCAATTTCTCGTTTTACTAAAAAAAACCTTTTCAAACCCTTTCTGACCAGAAAATTCGATCACCTTGACTTTGACATTCAGTTTTGTGAAACTTCAAAAAGGATAAATACACACAAACATAGAATACTTACTAACACAATCAGATAAAAAATCCTCCATTTATAAAAACAGCAAAGTTTGCGGTCGAAACCTACACCTTTATAAACAATAAAGCCACCATCAACCGCCAATTTCGACAAACCGCAAAATTTGAAAACCCGGTTTTAAAAAATTTTCGGGATTTCCATGCATAGAATAGGCCACAATATTATTGCTGAATCGTGTCAACGAATTAGGGGTAAAATACGTTTCTGCGTATAGTCATTCTTTAAGTATACATTGGATGGAGGATGTGACAAAACCTGCTCTTGAGATCACAACAGCAAATCGCTTGTCCAATTCATAATTCTTTTGGTGAATTTATCTAACTTGAAGTATGAGATTATATTTAGCAGGAGAATCGTATTTTTGGAGAGATACAAATTTTTACCTGCTAACTGTTTCAAATCTAACTTCACGTACGTTTTGTCTACATTATAGATTAAAATACATTGAAGGAATTTATCAACACGCGAGGTAGCTTACACCGTGTAATATACGCGTTTGTCACGTTAAACGTTACGTAGATTACTTGGCAAGGTTTTTTGTCAACGTCAACAGAGAACGAAGAAATTAAAGAATTATTGAAGTGATATTGGGAATCCACTTGGGGTGTTGAAATACAAACAAATAATAGATTTAATTAAAGAATATTTATTGCACTAAATGTTCGAATTGGTCTAAATTGCAAATTATGTTAACTGAATTGATTTATAATCTTTCTTACATCTGTCTTGAATCGTCGAATTAGCTTATGTAGGCTTTTGTAAGGCGATGTCAGCCTAGTAAAAACTCACAATTATCAAGCGTTTCTGGAATAAACTGTCTGTTGGTTGTTGATCTGGCACTTCCATTGTTCATAAACTGCTTTTGCCGGGGAACATTTAATATTATCTTTTGGTGCAGCTCTTATGAAAAGATGAATTGAGGGGTGATGAGCAGCTTTCCAAATTCGACGTGTGCCTAGCAGCTTCGTTAATTCTGAGTATAGCTTAGATTGGAATTGGCATACTTGATTTGTAGTTATACTTACAGGTACCCAAAATCTTGATATATCGTTTTCCACAAAAGTTTTTGCAACAGTTGCGGTGGTAATATCCTTCATAAGGTCATCTATAGTGAAACGACCTACGGCAGTTAAAATGAATGCGTATATAGTGGTGCAAGTGGTCTAAAATGAATGTGTTGAAAACAACAAAACGGCTGCTAAATTGTTCTAATTCTGATTTCGTATGTCTTTGAATTTTAGATCCTTGGCATGAAAGACAGGACTGTGCTCAGATGTTAACGTCTTTATTCATGTTAGGCCAAAAGTAACGGTCCATTTTTAATTTTCTAGTTATGAAACGAGTGGAACCAGAATTTCAGAAGTTCTTCGTCAGGCTTCTGTAATTCCGAAATAGATATCTATAGATCTAGTGTTTTTTAGATAGATGCAGTTGCGTTATCGCTTGGGCGTGACAGACTGTCAGGGACAACATTATATTTATAATAAAATATTGAATGTCCGTTGAAAACTGCGAAATGAAATCCAAATGATGAGCTTATGTTGTGAACTTCCTTCTGTTTTGGAGCATATCAAGGTTAGGTGTAAATCGTAAATTCTCAACCTTCTACAAAATATCGAAAATGTTTAACCGCTAAGTTTATGGCGTGTAATTCTCTGTCAAATGCTGAATATTTCGTTTCGGCTGATGGTTGTAGGTTAGGTTAGGTTAGGTTGAGTGGCTGCTACAGCACACTTAGACCGGCGATGGTCCGTTGTGATACCACAGGATCTATACTTCCCTATTACCCTTATGAGAACTAGTTTGAGCTAGTTATGTAGCGTGATAAGTCTCGCACCTTACAGTTTTCGAGATCGGAGAGGTAGTCCATTGAGAATTTACCCAGATATTCATGTCTTTTGTGTGCTAAAGGTGGGCATGAGCATAGGAGGTGGACTAACGTCTCTTCCTCCTCCTCGTCCCCACAGCTTCTGCAAAAGTAATTTCCTTCCAAACCTAGCCTCCTCGCATGTTCACCAAGTAGGCAGTGTCCTGTGAGTATCCCCACAATCGTTTTTAGTTCACGCCTTCGTAGGGAGATCAGTGTCTTAGACCGTTTCAAGTCCACCTTTGGCCAGACTTGCCTTGCTACACTGCATGAGAGGGTGTTCGTCCACCTTTCATTCGCTGAGGCTACTGCCTCCTTTTTAAGCACAGTCTTGAGTGCATTGATGGGCCTTCCCAGTTTTGCCCTTTCCGGTAGCAGTTGGAGAGTTATACCATGCCTCGCTAGTTCGTCCGCCCTGCAGTTCCCCATGACGTCCAAGTGGCCGGGGACCCAGACTATCTGGATGTTGAAATGCTCACTCATCTGGGTCCCCAGACTATCTGGATGTTGAAATGCTCACTTATCTCATTCAGAGACCAGTATGGCAATCCAATGATACCCTATAGACGTCAGAGAAACTGAGTCCAGCGACTTGATTGCTGGCTGACTGTCCACATAAATTGCGATATCAGTCGAGGATACCACATTATGCCTCAATCAATTCAGGACCTCCTCAATCGCTATTACCTCTGCCTGGTACACACTGCAGTAATCAGGGAGACGAACTGATATATTTACTTCTAGTGTAGCTTGGAGTCATCCGTAAAGAACTGTAGTGCTTCTGTTTCTGCACCCAACCCGAAGTTCGGAACCTTTTCTCGAAACACAAGGTTGTTGTAACGTAGTCTAGATTCGCCAGTTCCTTCCTTAGCGATCTAATTTTCGCCGAGTGTCCAGTCTGAAGACACTTTCACTGAGATATAGCTGATAGTCGGGTGGCCGTAATCGCCGCCATCTGCTTACCATAAATACCGACGGGGGGAAGGTGAAGCATAACCTCATACAGCTCTTACTACGGCAGTGAATAGCCAGTGTACCAGATCCGGCTTCAGGCCCCATCTCTTTTGGATGGCTTTCCTGCACGAGTGCATGGCTATATTAGCCTTGTTTATTCCTTCCAGAATATTGGGCTTCCAACTAAGCTTACTGTCCAACATTACTCTCAGAAATCTTGCCTTGTCAGTAAAAGCTAGTATCCTGCCATTTAGGAGAGGTGGCTCTACTACCAGGATTTTTTTTTCCTAGTAAATAGTACCAGTTCAGTTTTGGACGAGCTAATTGCCAGTCCATATCTGATGGCTCACCTTGCAATGATTAGGAGGGCATTTTAGATTACCTCCTTCACCGTGCTTAGATATTTGCCAGAGGCAGCTATCGCTACGTCATCTGCATAAGCAACCACCCCGGTCCCCTCACTCTCCAGCTCCAACAGCAATCCATTGATTGGTATGTTCCAGAGAAAAGGAGACAGGACACCTCCCTGCGGGGTTCCCTTAGCCACCCGCCTCCTAATAGTGGATTCCCCCAGCTCCGAAGAAATAACCATCCTGCATCCCAGCATGTAATTGATTAGCTCACCGACAGGGTAAGCCACTCCTAGGAAAGACAATCCCTCCAGAATTGCCTCCGTTTTAACATTGTTGAAGGCGCCCTCAATATCAAGGAACGCCACCATACAAAACTCTTGCGAGAATATCGATTTCTCAATGAGAAATGGTTGTAACTTTTGGGAGAAATATGCTAGAGGTACTTTACAACCATTTTTGAGTTGCTGCAAGACGGGTCCGATTGCGGTATTCGAGGAATCAGTAGTAATACTGAACACTGCGTCATATAACGGATGACAAAATAGTGTAACATGAGCAAGCGCACTTTGCGTTGCGTAAACCTAAAGGCATTCGCGTGAATTCGAATAAGCCAAACGGAATGGCAATTTCTGTCTTAGCAATATCTTCTGTAGCAACAGGTATTAAATGATATGCCCCGACTAGGTCAATTTTAGAGAATATAGAATAACCGGTTAAGTTCATATAGAGAAATGTTGTATGTGGGGTATAGGGTAACGGTCAGGAACGGTGATGGTGTTTAATATTCTATAATCATCACAAGGTCTCCAATCAAGTTGTTCCTTTTATCTAACCATATGTATGCAAAGGACTAGACACTGGAGGAGAAGTTGGTTGGCATTTTCCCAATTCCACCATGTATTACAGATCCTTGGAGACAACACGGATATATATTAGTTTTGTACCAACTGGGCATTAAACATTATTTTTTAAATTAATCAACTGACTATAATGTAGTTTAGTCGATTTCTACTCTAAACTTGCATAGAATCGACGTCATTGTGAAGAATGTGACAAAACCGACTCTTGAGTCCACAATTGCGTATGGCTTGCTAAATCATAATTCTTTAATAAATTTTTACTAATAAAACTAATTTTAACGACGCTTTGCAGACAATGCAGATTAAAAAGAATTTTTCTTTAATGTGAAGATCAAAATGCATTGAAGGCGCAATTCTATAAACTTTAGAATTAATTTATAAAACTCTCTAGGAATTGTCTACATTATCGACGTTGTCTACGAGTTGTCGACACGTCGACGTAGCTCATGATGTTATCTGCGAGGACTGTCTTGAGGAGGATGGTGACTCCCTTCCGATCGAGAGCAACCTTGTACGGCATTTTCTAGTTAATTCAGAACAGAGATTTGAGAGAACATTCTAGTACAAAAAATTTGAAAACGTAGATTCAATAAAACTAAATCTAAACAGTGCGTAATTCTTAAAACCTATTATGATCGTTCGGTTATAGTAATTCACAATCCTGTTCCTAGAATTATTACCGCACGCAGATTCCTAATCAGAATTAGCAAAAATTCTTAAAAATAATGATCCAAACTATAATCAGATCCTATATACTGGTTGAGTACGTATTATAAAAAACTTTCATTTTTATTTTATTTTATATATAACTGCGATAACTATATGACTCATTTAATAGTTATTTTATGTATAATAAACTATTACAACACTTGCATTGATATAATATGTATGTATATATCGTAAATCAGTATACATACACACAATATCTAAATCAAGGTGTCGTAATGACCTGATATACATATTATTACTATAGTTATAGAATACTCCAATTTTATTGGAGTACCTCATCCGCACAAATAGTATATATAATTACAGTTGATTATTAATAAATAGTTACAACAACAACAAAACTATTACATATTATAAGTATGTATATCCATATACATAAATATGTAAGATTAAGTTTTAAATTTTGTTTACGTTTTGTTTGTGTTTCTATATATATAAACACTACAGTATAGATGCGATTAAAAGACCGTACTGTATAAAATAGGAATATATAACAAATTGAAAGAAAATAATATTTTTTCATATGAATTATTTAGTGTAATACATACTTAAGACCGGTGTCGATTTAAACATTATCTAATTGATAACTAAGTTGTATTTAAGAATTAATTTAGATAATAATTATTAATTGCTTATTATTAAAAATTGTATGCGACTAAATATATGGCAGCGTGGCCGAGTGGTCTAAGGCGCTGGTTTTAGGCACCAGTCAGAAATGGCGCGGGTTCGAATCCCGCCGCTGTCAAAGTTGTTTTTTTTTAAATTTTTTTTGTAATTTTATTTATAAATGTTTGAAATTATTTTAATCGACTCGCTTAAATTTAATTAATGTGACGAAAATTAACGAAATTAGCAATAATCATGAATTAATTTATTTAAGTAAATTTTTTAAAAAATGTATGTTATTCAAGCTTGGCTGCTAATATCGCAATGGTTTGCCAGGTTCTCGCATACTTATACCTAAATCTAATACTCAATTGGTTATCAAAATTTGCTCTAATAAAATGTATAGACAAAATCGTTTTTAATTACACCTGAACAATTTTTTTTTTACTTGTAATTATAAAAAATTAGATAATGTTTAAATCTAATTACAAAAACTATATAATTACTTATTATGTTCATGAGTATAAAGTAGTAATTAGAAAAAAAGAATAAATAAATTTTCAGACACTAGAAAATCGCGATTAATCACTCAACCAAGTGTTATGTTTTGATTATAAAATTCGCGTTTTTTATTTTTATAATACCACGCGCTAATCGCACACACTAACAATTTTATTATTAATGAATTAGCAAATAGTTTACGTTAGTATTGTGTATACACATGCAAAATACAATACAAATAGTTTAGTAGTATACAGTTCAACGTAAATAGTTGCATAATGTTTAACGTTTTTTCTCGGATTTTTTAGATTCTGATTATTTCTGATTGGTTAATCAGGGCTTTCAATCTTTTTGAATTTAATTTACTGGAAAAGGCTCTTAAACCTTTCTTTCTAACTATAACAAAACTAGTACGAAATGTATCAATCTTACTTGAACATTACGATTTTAGTCATTCTAATGTTGCTACTGTTTGCTCGAAATTTTATATGAAGCCGGTTAATTTTTTAACTTAAATGTAAAACGCTTACAGAATTTCTGAATTTTGATATGAAATACAAAATTAAAAATTTAACAAATTTAAAAATATTTGGTTAAATTCCCAAAATTTATGAATTTGAAATTAATCCAAACTAAAATTTAAATTCAAATTTCTTACACAAATACGTTAAAATTTAATATTTATTTAACCAAATTGAGGGTGGGAATGGGGGCTTAAGTTGAATGGTCTACAATCAGCTCAAATGTCATCCTCAAATGCACGCGGTGCACCATGTTAGGTAACTAACGAGGCTCTAGCGACCGAGACACGGCGGTGTAACCGACTATCGAGAATTTAGTAAATGGTGTTCTCAAATCTAACCTAGCCTCTAACGAGGCTGACTGAACGGATTCTGGGGTGAGCCAATCATTGTTTAAAAATCTTTTTGGGCAACTCAATCCACTTGGACAAAAAAGATGGCAAGATCACAACCACCATTAGCTGACACCTTACAAAGGGATAGCGCATAAAATTTACGAAATGGTAAAGTTAATGTTAAATCTAAACAAAACATCTCACAAACTTACAGCGAGAAAACAAGGAGTTAATTTATGATATAAATGTAGTAATATCTGAGAAAGAAATCACTAAGGTACAGCAAGAAAAGGATACCAACTATCATATAGTGGTATTGTATAAGACAGACGAGGAGGAACTCAACAAAGAAACTGGATAGATTCTGAACCGTAACAAAAAAAAAAAAAGAAACGCAACATGAGTAAACCGCCACAGGTTTCCCCGAACTGAAAGAATGAATTGAGGAGCTTCCAACCGGAAGTAGGAATGTACTGCAACCAGAGGAAAAAGCTCACTCTCAACCGGAAGTAAGAATATAAAACTGGAGAAAACAGTGCCACGGCCACCTCCAGTTATAATATCTAATTGCAATAATTATTAGAGAATTAGAAACATCATGGAAAGTAATCAGATCAAATGTCAAGCTACAGCGTTAAATAGTGGTGATATCAAAATAAATGTCCCAGACGGTGGTAGCTATAGAAAGTTAACAGGAGCTCTTAAAGAAGAAAAGACAACATGGTATTCCTACGAGGATAAGCAGACAAGGCAAACCAAAGTCATTGTTAAGAAATTACACGCTTCAGGCAAACCAGAAGACATAAATGAGTATCGTTTGAGAAACAATACAAAATTAACGAAGTAACACAGCTGCTAAAAAGAGGTGACAGAACACCTCTTCCATTATTTATTTTTTTTATTTTATTTTTTTATATAATATTACAACTGACTTTATTCTAAGTCATCTAGTAACTTTTCTATCATAATTATATTAACAGTTGTTGGGATATAGCCCAACGGGTAGTCCCAGAAATTAAAATTATTTATTTATATAAATATTTCCTATAATAGTATAGTAATTTTATGTTCCATTTACTAGATCAATTGGTTTGGTCCTTTGGAGACGTGTTACTGCCAACGGTCTGTCCCGCATATTGCATATCTCGATGTTTTCGTGCTGTCGGAGGCGTGAATGATGCTTGAGAGCAATATACAATATTCCGAAGTACTTTGTTTTGGAACGTCTGTATCATCTTGATGTTCGTTTTCTTGGTACAGCCCCAAAGCTGTATACCATAGGTCCATACCGGTTTCAGTATTTGCTGGTATAAAAGCAATTTATTGTGTATAGATAGTTCAGAATGTCTACCTAAGAGCCAATACATCTTCCTATACTTCATGTTCAGCTCTTCTTTTTTCTTTTTGACATGTTCTTTCCACCTCAACTTGGCATCCAGCGTCATACCTAAATATTTCGCCGTATCTGCATAGGCAACTTGTTTAGAGTTGATTATAATTGGGATTCTATTAGAAATATTTTTATTAGTAAAGTTCACATGCACAGATTAAGTTTCATTCAGTTTTATCCTCCATTTTTTCATCCAATTGTTGACTGAATTTGTCGATTTTTGCAATTTGTTAGTAGGTTCTTCTACATTGTTCCCAATTGCCAAAATCGCAGTATCATCAGCATATGTTCCTATAGTTGCTTCTTCCATTGGTGGTATATCCCAGGAGATACAAGACAGGGCCCAAAACGCTACGTTGTGGTACTCCAGCTGAAATTTTCTTTAGGTCCGAGTATTCGTCTTCATATTTTACACGGAAGTGTCTATCGGTTATGTATGATTTCAGAGTTTCATAGTGTTGTTTGGGAAGGTCTCGCTTGAGCTTGAACTCCAATCCTCTGTACCAAACTCGGTCAAATGTTTGCGCTACTTCCAGGAAAACGCTTGAACATATTTTTTTAGTTTCTAGTGTTTGCTCTATTATATCTGTGATTTTATGGACTTGTTCTATAGTCGAGTGTTTTTCTCTGAATCCAAACTGGTGGTCAGGAATAAGATTTCTGTCAACCATTATGGGGTTTCATTCTCTTCAGGAGCAATTTCTCAAAAATCTTGGCTATGGGTGGGAGTATGGATATCGGTCTGAAGGACTTTTTATCGTTACATTGTTTGTTAGGTTTTAAGATCATGATTACCTCTGCCACCTTCTTTTGACTTGGAACGTATCTTAGTCTAAACACAGCATTGATTATATGGAGAAGTTTACGTATCGCTTTATTTGGTAATTCTTTAATGATTTATCCGGTTATGAGGTCGTACCTTGCCTGAGTAATGGTTGAAACGTTTCTTTAAGGTGTGTCGCAAACAAGTCAGCTTTTTGTTTAGCGCTTCGAACCCAGCTTCCATCCTCACTTCTAATTGGTGCCGTCGAATTTGTTGGTCTCTTAAGTACTTTCGTTGCTTTCCATAAGGAATATTCGGTGTCTTTTTGGCTAGTAAGTGACGGCAAATATGTACTTATTGATTCATTCTTAACTGTTCTGATCAGAGATTTCAACTTGTTACATAGGTTATTAAGGACGGTTTTATTCGGTTCGATTTATTTGCCAAGACTTTCGAGCTTTTCGTTTCTTTCCCACAAGCTCTCTTACTTCAAGTGGATAGTTTTTACAGTTCTTGTTATTTGCGTATTTGAAAGATGTACTTTGCCACGCAGCTTGTTGTATGTTTTCTATCAGCCTTTCTACTTCCTCTTCGACTTGTATAATGTTCCTTATTGGTGCTTGAAGATTGATGTTTTGTTCTAATAATTGTCGAAAATTTTTCCAATTGGTATTCTTATTGGACAGTCTCGCTGTGATTTCTTTTTCAATTATTGTTTCACTGACCGTCATAATAACAGGAGAGTGGTCCGATGTAAGCTCTTCATTACTTTCCAAACGAATATAGTTATCTGATATACCTTTATATACGTTTAAATCTGTTGGCCAGTAAGTTGGTGAGCCACCAGATTGAAAGTCACATTTTAATTTTTTTTTTCCTGATTAAAACAACTCTCTCCCTTTTGGTGTAGTAACTCTGGAGCCCCATTATGTGTTTTTCGCATTGAAGTCGCCACCAATGATAAAACAACCTCTCATGGTGTTCAAAAGTTCTTCATAATCGTAAATATGGTAAAATCTGTACCCACGTATTCTGGCATATAAGGAGTTAGTAAAATAGGTTTCAGAGATTAGACAAATATCAATTTTTTGTTTAAATAGAAATATTTCCAGCTCGGGGATGTGTTGTCCATTATATATGTTATTTTTTGAAAGAACAGAAGACAATAAAAATATTTATGCAATCAGCGAAATACTCCATATGAAAGTGCAAATAGAAGCAGTTAAAAAATCTAAACTGATTGCCCAGTACAAAAAGTACCAAGTCTATGGACAAACGCAAATTTTTTGTAATAAGGAGCCGAGATGCGTAAAATGTGTAGGAAAACACCGTACGTCCGAATTTATGAAACAAAAAGACACCCCACCAAAATGTGTCAACTGTGGAGAGGCAGATCCAGGCAACTTCAGAGGTTCCATTGTTATAAAAGATCTGCAAAAAATTCGCAACAAAACAAGGGAAAATTCAATAAGTACCAGGCTAAAAATCAGCTCAGCCTCAACAAGAATATCCACAAAATTAAGGTCACATCAAACATTAAACAAGCCATCAAGTACTAATCCAAATGTAACATATGCTGTTTGCTGATGCACTCACTATTCGTGTTCGAGAAGACAACATAGTTCTATTTCAGTTAATGATTCAAATAATAACCAAACTAATAAGATACTACAAGATATTCTTCTCACCCTACTCGAAAAAAGTCGAATAACATCAGAATTAGCCTCTCGAAATAATAATGCACGAGAGAGCAGTGCCGTGTCACTTCTTCAAGCAGCTATAGGTGAAAAATTTATAATTTTTAGGATTGAACTAAGTAATAGCATCATTTTAAACACACAACTTTCATCAGAAGATACATTAGAACAGGAGGTGTAAAAGCTCACTAGTTATAGAGAAGAGAAGTACCCGAAGAGAATGGCAATGTACACGAGACCCATAGCCGCCAAAAACAGATTAAAGAATTTAACACAACGAATACGCAGAGAAATACGGGAATTTAAAAATATATTCATACCTACAATCTCTCACCTACGATAAACATAGTAATGTTGTATTCATTATGGAAACCAACCAAATATTTGAAAAGGCCAGTTATGCACATACCACCAATAAGAACAAATAATAGTCGCCTGGCTAAAACCAAAGAAGAAAAAGCAGAAAGTTTCGCGGATCATCTCGCGGCGTACCTTTCAGCCCAATTTAACAACACTTAATCAACGGGATATATACTGATTGAAAACCATACAACTATCCTGAGACAGGAAATCCCATTAACTAATGCTAAAGAAGTGAAACAAGAAATAAAGAACCATGTAGTACTTTAAAAATCACCATAGGATACGACTTGATAACTGGAGAAATTCTGAAACAACTACCTAATAAAAAAATATCGGACATGATTAATGCATCCTTCAGACCCGTTATGTCTCTTTATTTTGGAAATTTGCGGAAGTAATAATGATACCTAAACCAGGTAAGCCACCAAGTGAATTAACCTCGTACAGGCCAATATCACTTCTTCCAATTATGTCAAAACTGTTTGAGCGACTATTATTAAAACGAATTAAACCAGAAATTGTATAATCAGGAGTTGATCCGTCCCATCAGTTTGGATTTAGAGAGAAACACTCCACAATCGATCAAGTCCATAGAATAACAGATTTAATAGAAAAATCCTTAGGGAAAAAAAAGATTTGTTCAGCCATATTTCTGGGCATAACACAGGCATTTGAGAAAGTCTGGATAGATGGTTAAATATTGGTTTGGAGAAAACTCTGCCATTTGAGTATTTCGAACTGCTAAAGTCATACCTGAAAATAATATACTTTAGAGTTAAACAGGAACGAGTTTACTCCAGTATAAAGGAAGTTAAAGCAGAGGACCCGCAGATGACACTGCAATTCTAGCTGTTGGTGAAATGTTTTTCTGATTATTTCTGATTGGTTAATCAGGACTTGCAATCCTTTTGAATTTTATTTACTGGAAAAGGCTCTTGAACCTTTCTAACTATAACAGAAACTAGTAGGAAGTGTGCCATTTTTACTTGCACATTACAATTTAAGTCAAACTCTATATGTTATTACTTATTATTAGTGTGAACCAGTGCCGTATTTTCGGTAGTCCGGGGGCCTTGGGTCCTATATTAAATAAAGGGTTGTCTAGCAAATTTCTACTAATAATTATGAACATGTCGAGTTTGATTATTTTGTTTCTACTTGGTCTCTCTAATAATTTTAGTCCTGGGATGAGCGAGGTAGATAACGACAATTAAGGCAATGTAAACAATCTATACGATAGTTTAGCAATTTAAAATAAAATGCGCACGTTCGCACCATATTTTATGTTCAAATAAAAATTGTTTTTCACTCTTAAAAGGTTCTTTCTTTTCTATTAAAAATTTAAAAATTTCTACTAAAATCAAAATTATGGTTTAGTCAATTTCTACTAAACTTACACAGAACATTCTACACAATAATCTGAATGTGAAAAATCCTTCTTTTGAGTTCACCACTGCAAATCGCATGCCATATTTGTGATTGTCTACATTATCTGCCCATCCGTGAATGTTACCAAAGCCAGTACTAAAGCGTTCATAAACCTCAATTGTAACATGTGGGCTTTGTTGTTCCTAAACCCTAACCAAAGCCCTCCTATCACTCAAAAGAACTAAAACACGCAGAATAACTAAGAAATAAGTGTAACTTATGATCCCACACGTTTTACATTTTATTCGAAAAATCAATACATACAATTTTATTTCTCATCAAAAGTTGAGAATATAAATTGTTCTTCCCATACGGTTAAGATATCCGATGAACTAAATTCAAGGTGTAATCCACCGAACCGAACACACCACTGGTTTTGATGGTATGTGTTGTCTGAACGAATATCTATCCACAATTAAATCGAGTTGTTCATCAATTCTCGGATATTTGCCAATAACATATTGCACACATCTCGGAATGCTGCTAATCTATCAGTTTTAATCGTTCCTGTATCGTTTGATAATATTATAAAACACCAAAAAATCTAAAAGTTGTTGCACTTCGTCTAGGAATATCGTAGAAGTTGCTAAATCAAATGATCGGATCATATATAACCGCCACGATTTTCTATCGACTACTGGCACGATAATTTTTTGTTGTTACAGCGGTCAAGCCTTCTCATTCTCGCAGTGTTAGATCGTCATGTAAAAAGCAATATTTACATCTTCATATCTTCAACAGTGGTAGCGTCAATGTTTTCATTTCATTTTCTAGACCCCTTTTCATTTTTTTTTGTACGTCGACTCGATATCAGACAATGTAGACTATTCGTAGAATGTCGTTCTAAATAAGCCCTAAAAACATTGAGGATCTTTTTTTAGGACAAAATTCACAATTCGTCTATATAGACGAAAAAAAATGTAATTTAAAAAAAAAAAACTAGTGATTGGGAGGTTTAGGACAACCAAGTTTGATTTGACCTAATATATTTCGGTTATATGAGTTCCCCGATCTGGTCCTAAACATCCAAATTCCCTTACTTTTCCAATATTGAACAATACGTTATATCGAGATATTCTGCTTTGCACATTAACGCTTATTTAAGGAAAATCTGTTTATTGCGTTTTAGGACAGATTAAGGACAAATTTCCCATACGTGTGAAATTATTATTTTTCACACGGCTTAACTAAATAACTATAGTCACATAACAGTTTTGCGCATTTAAATAGCGTAATTTATAGCATCTTGTAGCTTTTAAGATAGCATCCGATATTGCATCACATTTGGCGACCAATAAATATCTTAAAGCACCTACTTTAAGCAAGTAAACTAAAATCATTTACTGACAATTTCTAACGATCACTTTTAATTTATTATTAGTGACTGTCGTGCAATCGGTTTAATCTAGATATTGTAGTAGCAGTCTTGTATTGCATAATTTCAATATACCAAGATATAGTAGGTTGTTGACGTTGTCTTAATTGCCAAGTAATATACGTAATAGTCTACATGTAGAACGTAATCTGACGGACCTCTTAGCTATTTTATCTTTTGCACACCATGATACTTATATGTATTTCAAAGTTAAACTTTATTTGAACAACAATCACAATAATGAACTCAATTACTATAACATGTAGAACATGTTTAGATTACTATAAACCTCGAATTACAAAAAAAAACTAATATTGAAATATCGTTCAACCGACATCGCTCATTCGAAATATGGGTAACGGTAATGAGGAGAAATTATCAGTACCCCGATAACTAGTTGCGAAACAGTGGTTAGTTCGTTGTAATATAATAAATGGATAGTTTCATGCCAATTACTCCCGAAATGTAAAGTTAATAATTTTTCGACGTCATTTAGCTTTTCAATATGCTTAAGTTTTGTACCAGTCAAAATTCGCAGCGGATTCCAACTATGAGTAGATATGACATTTTCGGTCGTCTGATTTGATTTAGATAAGCCTTCAGAAACTGACGTGAGTAGTAAGCGGCTTGGTCAGCTACTTTTGCTAAAACTAAATTTTTGTAGCAGTCATAACTCAAGGTCACTTTGTTATCACGTTAAATTTTTAATAAATCAAAAAACGCGTAACTTATACAGCCCCAATTCGCACTTCAAAACGAACATACGCATTAGTCGCAGGAGGTCCAAATCCAATGCTTTACTTTATGATTACGATATTAAGACGTGGTTTTTTAATTTCTTTATTCCATTATGTTCCTACATATTTGTTATTAATGAAAAATCATCTAAACTATTTATTAATTAATTGCCGGCTGAAAAGTCGAACTTTGGAGCGGACGGCCACCTTTAAGGCACGCACAGATGAATTTGGAACCAAATTCGTACTTTTTATCCATTTATTTTTTAAATCTTCCATATTCTTTGCTGCCTTGTGGGTCTTTCTCAATTTAGTTTTCATTATTGCCCAATATCGTTCGATTGGACGAAGTTCAGGACAGTTGGGCGGGTTGACAAATTTGGGAACAACACACACGTTGTTATATTCGTACCATTCTAATGTTTTTTTAGAGTAATGACATGACGCCAGATCAGGCAAAAACAAAATACCAACTTGGTGCCCACGTAAAAAAGGCAAGAGTCGCTTTTGGAGGCACTCCTTAATGTAATTTTTCGAAGATATTGTCCCTTGCGTGATGTACGAAGCACTTCTAGAGCCACATTGGCACATAGCTTGCCAAACCAAGTATTTTTTCGGAAACTTTTCATGTTGGATAATTTTAAATTTCATGTCGACACTCAGTTTATCCTTTACAGAATAATATTGGTTACCTGGCAGAGATTTGAAATCAGCTTTAACGTAGGTTTCGTCATCGATTACCAAACAATCATCTTTTTTGTCCACCAAAAGTAGCATTCGGCTTCGTGGTACTTTGAATTTACTGAACGATCGAAAATCACACCTCTTTTTAATTCGAAGAATTCGCACATGATTTATGTTTTTTTTTTTCGCTAAATCCCTCAGAGATAGGTTTGGATTGTTTTTCAGACCGCGCCCCACTTTAGTTTCCAATTTTTTATCAATATGGCTCGATATGTCTGTTCCAAATTTTCTATTGACGCTCTGAGTCTCCATAAACCGAATTATAGTCCTTCTTAGCTGACTGATTCAGTACCTTCGCAATAGTTTACTGATATTTAATGGCCAAGTAATTATTGCCTCTTAGATATTCGGAAATCGACAAACTTTCAATAACTTCTTTTACTGAATTTTTTTTCAAAATTTGTTCTTGTACTTAACTCTTTTGGTATCGCCTCCTTGGTTTTCACTTGCTAGTTCTCCAGTTTCCAAATGATGCTTGCATATATACTCTGTATTTGGAGAGGTTACGACACTTTTCTGTATACAGGAATGACAGGCTTTTGTCCTGGTTGCTTCAATCCTTTTTTTATATGGTATTTTACGGTTATATTTTTGCGCGCTTTCCAGTAGCTGAAATTGGTTTCCCCTTAGGATAAAATGCCTTGGTATACTTTAGAATAAGGTTATCTTGTGTAATTTTATATAAAACTGACTGGAAATACTGTATGGCTCTTCTGGTCAAGCTAGAAAATGCCAACGATTTTGAATTGTGCCCACATATTGGTGCCTGCACAGCAGAAAATAAATTCACATATTGACTATAGCAAAGTGTATATACAAACCTTTTGGCTTTTTCTATATTTTTGCGCCACATTTCTTTATTGGCAATCTTTTTCCTACATTTACCCTTCTCCGCTGGAACTACGGAGCTGATTAAATACATTTCAAAACAATGTTTATTTTTAAAAATACAACCAATTATAATTTCGAGTGCAACCGAATGGTTAGTCGCATAATTGATTAAACTTGTTTACCAATTTTAATTTGGTAAGTTCACTTGGTCAAGTAGCTCCGTTCTTTGGAGTCTTCTTTCAACGACAGGGTGATATATCATATGGCGAATATAGGGTTTCCATGTCCCTGGAGCCTTATTTCGTGTTTGGCGGCATGCATTTTTATTTCATCTTTAAGCTGTGTTTACATATGTCGTGAGTTAATTTCTATCGGTAGATGCGGCAAGCCTTTTGATATGTAAAGTTAATATGTGTGGATTTCGTCTCATTAAGCTTAATTGGCCAACGTTTTGTCCAGTTACAAACCGCATTTGTAATCTTCTGGTTTGCTCGTTCCATCGGCGACATTATTTCCAATTGCCATAATTGCTGTGTCATCTGCAACGGTGGATATGATTCCTTTATTTGCGATTGGTAAATCTCTTGTGAATAGTAAATACAGGATTGGTTCTAAGGCACTCCCCTGCGATACACCGGCAAAGGCTTTCTTTAGTTCGGAGTATTCATCCACTTATTTCACACGAAAATATGTATTGGATAAATAAGATCTTAGTATGGCATAGAATTGCCTCGGCAAATCTCTATGCAGCTTGTATTTTAGACCACTGTGCAAAAATTTATCGAATTCTTGGGCGACGTCCAGGAATATGCTTGCGCATATTTTTTTACGTTCTAACGATCTTTGAATTATGTTTGTGATTCTATGCACCTCTTCAATTGTAGAATGCTTTTCTCTGAATCCGAAATGTCTCTTAAGTAATAATTTTTAAAAAAATTTCACATAATTGCCAGCTAAGAAATTGACGAATGTGAAGTTAGCCCGAAATCTGTTCAAATATTAGTTTGTTCATAGGCAAATGAGCGTTTATCACCGCACAAACACTGTTTCATACAGTGTTTGAGCTGTAAAAACGTATGTTCCATATGCCGCTATAACTATCAATCCTTGTGAACTAAGAAACAATTATAGGCAAATGAGCGTTTTTCGATAGCTCAAACCATGTAAGGAACTACTAATTCCTTAAATGGCCTCTCTCGGCATCGCATGAACATAAGGGTGGTAATTATTCGATGGAGAGGGATCTATCATGTATAATCCGTATTATTTCAAATTTTATTAATTTCGTGCTGATAGTTGGGACACTTTTGAGTTTTAGTAAGGAAACATTCGAAAAGTCTTTTTTCGATGAAAGCCCTTTTTCGGGCTAACTTCACACATATAAGAAATTGGCCTATATGATTTTTTATCATTTTTTATTTTTATGGTTTATCAGATTTTTCTATCATTATGGTTTATCAGATTTTTCTATCATGATTACTTGTGCTACTTTCCATTGCCGCAGAACATATTTTAACGGAAAGGTCGCATTGAGTATGTGTAATAGCTTTAGCAGGTAATCAAGTCGTACCCTGCGGCTTTTTTTAACATTCTTGTTACTTTTCACTTCTTCTTTTAATTCTTTGAGAGTTACTGGGTATATGTCAAACTCATCTAGCTTGTGAATTGACATTATATTTTCTTTGGCACATTGTCTTGGTAGTGGTTGGAAGGTTTCCTGGAGATACTCCACAGCCAGATCAGCCTTATCTTTGGGATCTCTTGCATTTTGGATCTTTTGAGTCCTTTCGACGCCTTCCACAATGAGTAATCAAAATTCATCAGTTCGGCTAACTAGATGTAGATTGATTCATTTTTAAAATCTTTACGAAGGGATTTGAGACTGTTCATAAATTGTTACGAATTGTTTTGTTCTCCGGTGTTCGTTTTTCTCTTACCAGCTCTCTTTATTTCCATTGGGTATAGGATATGTTAGGCGTTTTTTTATTTTGTATAATGGGGGTGCTTGCCAAAGCAGCATAGTGAGTGGTTTCATTTAGTTTTTCCAATTCGTCTTCCAACAAACAGAGAATTTCTTATCGGTACCTGGAGATTGATTTTTTCTTCCATTAATTCCAGTCTGGATACAAAATTGAATTAGGTAGTACACATGGTTGGTGCTATTTTGGTAATACTGGAGGTGCTAATATCGGTTGTATACTAAGCGTAATAAGCTTAAAATCCATATTATCGAGGTGGCTAATTTACTCAAGTCTGTTTCACATCTACAATTGGTATACGCATAACACGAATAAATTTGAACATGAGGTTTGAAGCTTGTACAAAACTTACGGAATAATATCCATAAAATTTTGGATTTTACATTTTAATTTATGTGATATACAACTGATAACATTTTGTTCACTTGAACTTCGTTCAGGTACGCTGATTCTGTATTTACATTTTTCTAATTAACATATATATGTGGATGTTACACGAGGTAGTGAAGGTTTTTTTTAGAAAATTGATAAAATCATTTTGCACTAATGATGAAAATATTACAATGCACATTGCATCTAACTTTCGAAATACGTATATCGACCAAGAATTAAACTTCTAATTTTCCAAATTACTTTAAATTCCTTCATAGCAGCATGGAAGTCTTGTGTATGGTGTTATTCCGGACGGATGCGATTTGTATCATGTTGTCTCTTTTAAGATCAAATCGTACTAAGATGCTAAGCGTTTATTTACATTCGAATGACATAGATGCGCATTGTTCATTGCATCCAATGATAGATTTTATTTTAGTATACATGCATACACTTACAGATATAATAAGGAATGTTAAGATATAATTAAACTTAATTAGGTTTACTTTGAAACAATAACGTTATCTTCAAGTGAACAAGAATTCAAATCAAATTTTAAGGTCAATCTTATATATAAATATATTGGTATTATAATTCAAATTAATGATGCAAACAATTAATCAATTTCGAGACACGGAGTAGACGATATATTAATCAGAAACGAGATTAATGCATCGACATTTTTATTAAAGTGTACCTACGTACAAATTTCTGTTGACCGACATATTATTGCAATTGCAAATTGTATAATTTCATCACAACAATACACGGCAGACATTTTGAATATTTGCCAAAAAATTTAATTAATAATTTTCGATTTTGTTTAATTACAATTTAATTCTGCGCAAGTAGAGAATACAAATTATTGTGCGACAGTATATATTGAGCGCAATTTAGTTCGAAACAGACAATACGCGCGCATACCAAATATTTTAATCAAATCAGTGAAGTTGATTACGCGGAATTTCAAAATGTCGTGTGTGTATTTAAATTGTCATTGTCCGCGATTTTTTTGTTATCAATCGCGTTTTAATCGAAATATTTCATGTTTTCATTTTTAATTAGGATTTGTCTACAAATTATTCATAGTCAGTTCAATTATAATTGTTGTAGATCACTTTAAATATAATGATCAAAGTAAACCCTTGTGACCGTGAATCCCTCTAATTTAATCAGGATAGCGCAAGCACTTCTATTAATTCAAGGCTAATATACAACATAAACTTTATTCTTTATTTGTCCTAAAAACATAAATATGCTGCATTATACGACGTATTCCGATTTCGATACTGTGCTAAAGACGGTTTCACCCTAAATTGCTTTCCAGAGAAAGTAATCGGTGTTTTTATGACCAGTAAGGCCAATCGATTCGTTATAGTGTCTTAGAACAGTTAATGATTTAATAAAAGCAAACAATAAGCCCGATTAAGTTGCAATTTTATTTATTCTGTATAAAATTAAACACACATCTGTACAGCACAGGGTCGGCAAACGAAAAAAAAAATTAGTCAAAGTCAACTACGTCAGCTTAGTGTTGCCACATTATATACAAATACAACTTCATTGAATTAGTTAATAATAACAGTTTTTAACGGTCATTACTGGCCCTTTGGCGTGGTTCTATCCAATATATTGTAGGATAGTAACTTGTATGCTGTGCAAAGGAGAGCTATACCGCGATAAATCTCACACTTCAAGCGGTCTCCCTTCTTGAATATGGGGTATATCGCGGTTGTATAATACAGTCCATCTCAGGTGAAAGGTTTCGTTTTAGTCGCTGCATGGTCCTAATGAATTCGTCATGGGATGGATCCTCAATTCAAATCCCCGCAGTCAGTATTTGAGGTGGCAAAGCTAAAGTCTGTGACACATGATGAACACCCAGCAGGTCGGTAAAGTGTCCATTCCGGTTCGCATCTGGTTTGTCCATTGCCCTCGTTGTCTCTTACGCAGAATTCCCGGTTCTAGAATAAGTGTTGGGTCATCCATATTTATATGGCTTCTTTGTAAGATTCCGAAAGGGAGATGAATTCTGCATCGGTTGATGATAAGGCAACGCATACCTATTTCTTACACCTCCAGCTGATATTGGATTTTCTGTCCTTTCGATTTTCTACCCAATTGCTCATCTGTGTTTCCTCCTAGTCATAGTTTAAAATCTATTGTATCCTTGAGATAATTTATAGCTCGTTTTACCTTCATCCAGTCAGTTTGTGTTGGTATTTGAACCTTTTGTGCTAAAATAACAACACTTGCCGAAATATATGGGCGGCTATTAACAGAAATATATAAAAGGCCGGGAGCTTATTAGTTTTCTTTAGTTATTGTTGGTCAAAAGAACTGCCGAACTGATGTGTCTGCTTCTTTGAAGTATCCCACTCCAAGTGGACTATTTGAGATCTTGGCATCGGTCATGCCAAATGCAGTAATCACTTTGTTGATGTAGACAGCTTCGTTAACACTCAGCGAGTCTTTCTCCTCCTGTATGGCACTCTACCATTCGCCTTTCTGTTTACATGTAACTGTTACAGCATAAACGACATTCAATTCGTTTATCAGTCGTTTTGATGGAACTCCCTTGTTTATTCGTGTCAGAATGTAAATTAAATTGTAAATTGTAAAGTTTCACTTTTCGTCAACGCTCGCATCTTTTCAATCCCTTTTGTCACCGATTACCACGTTTCTTCTTGACAAAACGTAACATCTGTACGCTTTCGTTGCCCCATCATATCCCATCGGAAGTCCAATTAATTTTCGTCCAATTAAGTATTTGTATGAGCCATTTCTTTCGGCCATTTCTGATTTTTGAATCGACTATGTGTCAATATTTTCGAGTACGGAACTATTCAAAGGATAATATTAAAGAATAAATATTTTGAAACTAAATTATATATTGTTTTGATTTAGTGCTAGCTTAAAAACTTTCTTATTTGCACAATTAATTTTTGGTGCCAACTGTAGTACAGGATGTATATAGTATCCATGACACAAACCACTAGATATATCCGTGTGATTTTCGTGCTAACTCTTCGTGCTAACTTCACAGATATTATACGACATATTCTGATTTCGATAGTGTGATATATTTCATATTGTGGTAGACTAGCCAGGAGGAATCATTGACATCGTAAATGATCGATGCTGTTACCGATAGATGGTGCAACTTTACGAAACGCTCAGGGTTGATTTGACCTAAAATCGCTTTCCAAAGAAAGTAATCGATGTCTTTTTGACTGTTTAGAATTTACTGTTTAGAAGATCTTATTCGCCTTCTAGTTTTTGGGCTGATTTTATATTTATCGATCGCGAATAGTCATGATAAGACATTCGAATATATTATTTCGCAGTTTTCTAAACATAAGTGGTTTTCTGATGTATTCTATTATGTAATCCGACTACAAACAGCCCTTTGGAGGTTGAACGCCAGTCTGTAATCTTTAATGTAAGAGCACCGTCAAAATACTTATTGAAGTAAAAAACAGTAAGAGTATTGAAAGCTAGCCAATACATATATTGTCAACACTTGAGTTGTTGTTTTAGTTGATTTATTTGCGGGATCTATTGCTGTTTTCAATTTAAAAATGTGTTTAGGCGGTGAATTGTTAATTCTTTAAAATGTTCCGCCCGACGTTCATGATATCGTCCCTGATATCAAATAGAAATTTTTCAAAATTGTATTTAGGTTTGATATATTTAGTTTTTAAATTATATCGTGAAGATCACTATATTGAGGAGTGCAGTATTCTTTGTTGAATAGTTAAATGTGTTCTTACTGCGCGACTACTTGCATAATTTCATTTTCAATGTTTAGCCATTCAAAGCATTTTAGATTTTCTTTTACAATTACTGTGTTAAACCTTCTATCACCCTACCACGGGTTTACTTATTGTAACTGCTTTTATTTTACAATATGCTTTCCAGTATATTTTTTTCTCAATTGTTTTGATTTAACATTAAACTCTCATATAAAGGGGGATGGCCTAATAGGTGAAAAAAATTTCCACTTTAACTTTATTGTTAAAACAAAAAGCTTCTGCCATATTTGCAACGTAAAAGAGGTTTTGCGAAATTCTGAGGTGTGACACCAAGGATGGTGTTTTTTTATATATAAATCGCTGGCCTTACCGATATTATCTTAATAGTCTACCAAATACTGCTTGTAGGGCTGTTATTGGAGCTAAGTCCCTGTCTCCACTTCTTTCTATGGTGTCCATTCTATGGTGTGAGGCACCTTTATTTTTGGTACAGCTTGTTCTGCAGTTGTCCGGCTTTTTATTTATCTGTTGAAGAGAAAAAATCCCGCCTCAAGTCACCAATAAATTCTAGGTGAGCATATTTGACATTTCTCTCACTCACATCGTGCTCACGGCGAGAACCATAATACCAAAATATGATTGCGGCGAGTTGAAGTCGCCATGTACCGCTTAGGTGAGAACCATAATACGATTTCGGCTTTTATGAAAGAAATAAATAGGAAAATCCGAGGCGGGTTAGATAAATCTGATATCAAAAAAATTGATAATAGGCCTTTTTATGTTAGATAGCAGAAATATTATTTTTCGCTCTTTAGCTATCCTCCGAAATGTATTAATTTGCATTTTCGAACTTTCTAGTAAAGTTGTAAGCCTTCTTTGCCTTGTGTAGCTGGGGTTTGTGACACTTTTCCTCTCTAATAAGGCCACTTATATATATTTGATATATTGTGTTAATATATTCTCACTTTAAGGTGTAGTTTGCCACTTTATCCGCATTAAGTAAATGAAATTAATAATTATGATCGTTAATGATAAGAATATGAATTTGTTGATTTTGAGACACAATTTTCGACGCATGTTAGGGGGATAAACAACAAGTAATGATACAAAGTAATGACATTAATACTGTTTTTTTTTACATTTTAATTAGTTAGTTTCCTTTGAAATAGATTAAATTTTTACTGTACACAACAAAATTAAATCTAGGATACCAAATGTAAAATGTCGATATTTTCCATCGGCAGCCCGAATTTTATGAGTGGGACTATGAGCATATCTCAAACGTAGGCCCTCTACATGGGCTGCCCAGTAAACCACAAGTCATACAAGAAGTGTCATAACTCGATCATATAGAATTTTGTATGACTGCTCCAACAATGGTCCAATAATAATCGTGCTAACCTCCAGATGACTTCTTGTATGACCAACAATTTTAATTGTGACTAATTAATGCTCGTTCAAAGGCAGTTCGTTATACAACACATTTTTAATGAGCGAAATATGACATTTAAAAATTTAAAGTGTATTTTAAATTATTTTTAGTTAATATATAACTTAATTATATATGGGCAGCTCAAGCCATGTATAAACCATTTTTGCTACAAATGCCTTATGAGAAAACAGTATATTTTGCATTCATTATGGCTATGTGTCACGAATAAATCTAATATAAGACTTATTATGACATATGATCAGTACAATGACCATACATTATGATGTCCGGAGCACCTTATGCCTAATGTTAAACAAAACGCAAATTTTACTTTATTAATAGTCATACAAAAAACCAATGTATGAGGCCTTATGACTTCGTGACATTCGAAAATCCATAGCTGACTAACTTAGGGCGACATATGAACAAACATTTAGGTTTAATGGGTGGATATACCCATTTTGTTAATTTTTTTAATCACTAAAATTATTTAAAATTAGACTAGTCTGTAGTTTTGACCCCGGGGTCCCTATTTCTGAATACGATGCGAAAATGATAAACGAAATTGGTACATATGTATGTCTGAATTCGATCGAATCAAATATATTTTTACACATTTGGGAAATTTATTTCGAATGTTATACCTCTATGAATTTTAAACCGTGGGTACATATTTTTGACGTTTGAATATAAAAATACAAACAATTTTTTGTTCAAATGTTATTTCAACTTTTGTGGTTTCAGCTGAAATCGTCTAGGGTCTCCACTAAAAAGTATCCGTTTGTATTTTTTTTAAAATTATGTTCCGGAACCTTTTCAATAAAACCATTTTCTAGAACTCTCTCTTGAACTGTGTTCTTCTGTCAAATAAAAATGACGGTTTTGTAAACATGCTTATTAAGTTTTAACGAAAACATTTTAAACGCCGCTGACGGGCAAAAAGTATATTACATAAAGTGGGCCAACTATTAGAAAAAATTGAGTCGGTTGAAGTGGTTTAATTGTAAATAAGGTATTGAAATGTAATTCTAAATGATTTGTTCTTTTCCTGCTTGTTTCGAAAAAATGACATTATTTTCTAAGAGTGTTAACATTAACGACTTCTTGTGGTTGTTGTACACGCTCTGTTTCAATAGCCAAGTTAAGTTCATCATTAAGCTATACATTTCAATATCATTACTCATGTTAAACTAATTATCCATCAATTTTTCTGTTTCTGATGATTCTATTTGAAACAATCTTTCCAATAATCGCTTGCCAAAATTAAGAATTTCTGTTAATTACGAATATGGCAGAGAAAGCCAAATATATTAAATTAATATTTTCCTACGTTCTAGCTCGATCTCTTTCAACGAATTGAATGAACTTTTGCCGATTTACGTATTTAGCTGGTAAATTTATTATTTTAGCTACTTTTCAGCCCAAAGATTCCACTGCTTGTAACTTGCGCGGGTGACAAAGCATCATAATAAATATCTTTAAGCATCATTTCAGAAATATTTTCGAGCATATCCAATTTTTGTAAATCATCCAATTCTCTATTGAATGAGCTTTAAAAATCGTTGGATCATACATTTTAACATATTCCATTTAGTTTTAGAGTTCAAAATTAGTCCAATCTCAACGTTTGCTTCACATATTGCTGTAAAATGGTATTTCACACAGTGGAACGCTTGAAAAGTTGTGTAATATTGCGAACTGCATATACAATATCACAATCTGATTCATCGATTTGATTTGTTTCTATTGGTGCTTCCACTAATCGGGATGATTTTTTTTATATAAATTGTCTGTAACGCCAAGGTGTGATCCGTGGTTCATACATAGAACAATTTCAGCTTACTGATGCTCCGTCACATATTGTGCCACAGTGTCATTTTTTACTGTTGTTTTTGATTAATGGTATTTCCTTGATGGTACCTTTTTTGCTTCGATTACCAATACCAGAACCAATTTTGATATTAATCACACCATTTGATTTCAGTCATATGGATTGAATCTATGCTCTAGTATCGCATTGTAGAGACAATGTAAATCCTGAGGTCTAACGCCAAGGATGGTATTTTTCTTATATAAAAATTGCTGGTCTTACCGATATTATCTTAATAGTCTACCAAATACCAAAAAATGTCCAAAAACGTGGACACCGGGACATAGCTCCAGTAACAGTAACTCCACTAACAGCCCAAGCAGTAGGGCTGTTACTGGAGCTAAGTCCCGGTGTCCACTTTTTTCTATGGTATTCATTCTTTTCGTGCCACAGTGACGCACCTTTATTCTTGGCACAGCTTGTTCTGCAGCGTTTCGCCTGAGTCGCTTTGGGGCCTGGAATTTTCACCTGGAATTTGGTTCTAACCGTGGCAAATTTTTAAAAATTATACATCATTTTTATACAGGAAATTGACTTGCTGCACTTGTCCGGTTTTTTATTTATCAGTTCAAATTAATAATTATGACCGTTAATGATAAAAAACTGAATTTTCTGAATTCGAGACACAACTTCCGACACATGATGGGGATAAACCACAAGTAATGATACAAAATAATGACATTACCGAATGTAAAATGTCGATATATTCCATCCGCAGCCCGAATTTTACGAGTGGGACTAATCTACATTTGAGCATATCTCAAACGTAGACCGGATATACTCATTTTGTTCAGTTGTCTAATCATTGAAATTATTTGAAATTAGCTTTGGCTAATACAGACTGTTCTGAAAGTGGACTATCAAACAAAAGGAAGTAATCGCGGAGGTCATTATAGAAGTGAACATTATCTAACATAATGATTATCTAATTATGGATGGTTCAAATATTATATCAACTTTTGTGTTTTTAGCTGAAATCGCCAAATAATATTTTTAAATATTTTTTGGATTAAACCTTTACCAGAATTTGCAAGATCAATATTAATGTCATTACTTTGCACCATTACTTGTTGTTTATCCGCGTTAAGTAAATGGAATTAATAATTATGATCGTTAATGAGAAGAATCTGAATTTTTTGATTTTGAGACACAATTTTCAACGCATGATGGAGATAAACAACAAGTAATGATACAAAGTAATGACATCAATACTGGTTTTTTATGCGAACTATATATGCGAATGATATACGAACCATGATATACTTCCAGAACGTGAATAAGATGGCATCTAAAGCTTCAAAATTTTACAATTTTGTTTTAAAAACCAGTTATTTAATTTATGTAATTGGTGAAAGCTCATTGAATCCTAACATTAACAGTAAGGAATACTTTGGAAATGATTATGCTGTTTTTAGATGTGATCGTTTATCATCAACAAGTGAAAAAAATCAGGAGGTGGTGTACTTATCGCAGTGCATTCAATGGTTTCTAGTATTGCCATAAATTTAACTCCATCATCTATCGAGCACGTGTTCATAAAAATCAAAATAAATCAGACGAATCTGTTTATTTATACAGCCTACATTCCACCGAGTTCGTGTAGTGAAATATACGGTAGATGCAGTGAAGTAGAGGACGAATTAATTATTCTCACAAAACCAAATGACTAAGTCTTAGTACTAGGTGACTTTAATCTTCCAAATGTAATGTGGAATTATGATCAAGATATGGATTCCTTTCTACCATGCAATATCACATCAGAATCGGAATATGTCTCTCTTGATGCTATGTTTGGTTTTAACCTAAAACAAATCAACAATATAGTCAATGCCCTTGAGAGAATATTAGATTTATTCTTCACAAATGATGCAGAAATATTAAAGTGTCAGAATCACTCAATCCATTTGTTGTTAATGATGTTAACCACAAATCTATGGAAATAGTTTTTGATTCAAATGTAATTAAGTCAACAACGAAGATGTATACAAACCTAAAAACAGTAATTGGTTTACCACTCGATCAAACGTAAATAATAATGTACTTATCAATTTACCGGTTATTAGTGATGAGGATATGTTATATGCACTTAATCAGTTTGGTGACGGATGTGTTCGGATAATATTCCAACGTTTATATTATAAAAAAATGCTAATATTTTAGTAAAACCATTATGGAATATATACAATCTCTCGTTATCAATCGGAATATTCCCTGATACATGGAAAATATCTTAAGTTACACCTATATTTAAATCGGGTAAAAGAGAAGACATCTCTTGTTATAGAGGGATATCAACCACTTCAACCATAGCAAAATTATTCGTACAGGTTGTACGCAACAGCTTTAAAGGAATCCTAGCTCAACATATATAATCATGGAAATTATGGAAAAAATGTGTTTACTCACTCATCATGAATCAAAGAAGGCCTAATGGCTGTCATTAATACTTGCATCAATTGGATTAAAGCTCCGATTAAACCTTTGAACTTCCTCTGTCACACTCATCATTGCTTGCTCCAACGTTAGAAAAACTCATTTTTTGCCGTTGGTACACAATATAAACACTCAAATAGGTCCCAAGGTTTACTGGGTGGATATATCCATTTTGTTCATTTTTTTAATCACTAAAATTATTGGAAATTAGACTAATCTGTAGTTTTGACCCTGGGTCCCTATTCCTGAATGCGATGCGTATCGTTGCTACAAAAATGCTATATACGAAACAAAAAAACTTTGAGATCCAGGTGTTTAGATTTTAGCAGTGGCCTTAGAGGATAGAAAACACGACTCCCGGCTGCCTGTCGCGCTTTAATATCCTCACCCATACTGTTATCGTGACTGATAAGAGAGCCGAATATTTGAACCTCCTCACTCGCTCAAGCATGTAGTGGCCACTACTAAAACGTGTGCTATTTGGCATGTATTTTGTTTTGGGCTCATAGATCTATAGTCCAACAGAAAACTCTACAAGCAAACTCTACATCAAATTTCCTTCACTCCGTATTCAGTTCATATCCGTGGTTCATATACATACAATAATTTTAGTTCCGATTCTTTGCCAAATTTAACATTTACTGATGCTCCGTCACATGTTGTGGTCATATTATCATTTTTCAAAACAAATCCGAATTTCTTAAGTCGTTGCTCAATTAGTTCTCTCGCGTTTTATATGAATCACAACTTCCGTTTATGCGGATTATTATAAATTCCAAATCCAAACACACCCCAAAATTGTTTTCTTTATGAGCATACGTATACAATACACAGCACACGTCCGACACTTCAATTGTTGAAAACCCAAGAGAAAGATTAAAACCGATTTTTCGGACCCATCTACTATATATAGTTTTGAATGATCTGAAGTTCCGAAAACCCGAACAATTGCATCTCTCTATCCCTAGAGTGCAAGCTTTTTTACCACCTGACCGAAACAAAGACGCTTCTATTGTAAAATCAATTGTAGTGGAAGAACATTATTCGGATATACATATAAACCGTTAGAGTTGTATGCAAAGACTATTTTCAACATCAGTTCAGCAACAACATGTGGGCGGGAATTATTAAGGGCAAATTGTTGGCCTCTTTGAGTTTTTCTATAAACAGCTTGAACAGCGCACTTGTTGACGTGTCTCATGAAACAAGCTATAACATGACAGTCGTTCCACAATACTGTACAGAGCTCGGTAGGTACCATCTAATTCGCGTTTTGGGCCGTAAATCACACATGACTCTTCTCTCAAATGTTAGGAGCCATCTTTCGTACTCATCCGTCAGCGCCCAACTTTCACATCCAAACATAACAACGGGCCTGATCAACGCTTTGTAAAGCTTCAGCTTCACGGCACTTGATAAGTGTTTAGATTTTAGCAGTGGCCTTAAAGGATACAAAGAACGACTGCCAGCTGCCAGCCGAACTTTAATATCCTCACCCACACTGTTATCGTGAGTGATAAGAGAACCCAAATATTTGAACCTCCTCACTCCCTCAAACGTGTGGTGGCCACTACTAAAATCTGGTGTGCCATTGTCCCTAAAACCAGAGATCAGGTATTTCGTTGTGGACTCATTGATCTGAAGTCCAACTGAAGCTGAAAACTCTACAAGTGGATCAAGTATTTCTTTCACTCCGTTGCTATTCACTCCAAAAAGCACCTGATTGGACTGGCGATATAAGATGTTGCGCTGAGGTGTTTCAGTTTTACGAAAGATGTACTCCAACATGAGATTAAAGAGTATCGGGGACAGAGCATCTCCCTTCCGAACACCCGAGTTAACTACAAAAATTGTCGATAGCCTGTTCTCAACGTTAGTTTTGTTGGGATTCCTAGGTATTCCAAGGCAGACCACAAACTCTCTCGATTGATCGAGTCATAGGCCTACCGGAAATCCAGGAACACCTGATGTACGGGGATGGATATCTCATAATATTTAGATAGAATCATCCGCAGCGAAAAGACCTAAACGATGACTGATCGATTCGGACGAAATCCTCCTTCTGTATTGGATAGAATCACTCCTCCGCTAGAGGAGTGATTCTATCCAATACAATGTATGACAGTAACTTGTATGCTGTGCAAAGGAGAGCTATACCGCGATAAATCTCACACTTCAAGCGGTCTCCCTTCTTGAAGATGGGGCATATCGCGGCCACTTTCCATTCGTCAGGCATAACTTCAGTTCGCCATACTAATCGAATAAGGTCGAAAAGACAGTTCCACAAAGTATCCCCTCCGAATATCAAGAGCTCCGAATGAATGCAGTTCACTCCAGGTGAGCGGCTTCGTTTCAATATCTGCATGGCTTTAGTGAATTCCTCATTGAATGGCTCCTCAGTGCAAATCTCCGCAGTCTGTATTAGAGGTGGCTCAACAACAGTCTGTGACGCATGATGGACATCAAGCAGGTCAGTAAAGTGTCCACTCCATGCATCAAGTTCTGCGTCGATGTTGACACAGAGGTTTCCATCCCAGTCCCGAATGGCGGTTGACGTCGGCCTGAAAGTAAGGTGCAGTCCAGTAATTCCTTTGCTGAAATTCCGCGAACTGCGCTCACTGCTGAGTTGTTGTACTTTCCGTCTACAAATCCGCTTAGCTGCCCTTCTTGCAAGAGTAGCCTTGTTTTTCACCGCGACGTGACGAGACGTTGTTGCACTTCATTATGGGCTATATTTTGTTGCTCAACTGCAAGACGACACTAGTCATCAAACCAATCATTCTTGGGTTTGACTTTCACTCTTTCACTATACCTAAAGTCTGTTGAGCAGCACTGACAACCGAAGTTTTCAGTACCTCCCAGACAAAGTTCACGCAGTCAGACTGGTAATTAGCTTCATTAATGTTGTCGCTGACAAGATCCTGATATCGTTTCTTTTTATCTTCATTTATCAGACCTTCACAGTCGAAACGTACCATGCGTTTCGCTGTGTTCCCAAACTTGTACGCAAACTTCCATCGTAGCTTTGCAGCGACCAAATGATGATCGCTGCCTACGTATTTGGTTGCTGACCGATAAGTTCTCACATCCTGCACAACCTGAGCCCGTTCTTTAGAAACTTACACATGGTCAATTTGACTGCGGGAAGTTCCGCGAGGATGTGTCCAGGTCTCTAGATGTATGTGTTTGTGAGGGAAGAATGTGCTTGCTACTCAAAGATCACGAGCAACCGCAAAGTACATCATTCTCTCACCATTATCGGTCGCAGTTTCGTGTCGGGAGTACGGACCTATGTTTTCACACAAGTCGGTCTGATTTCTGCCAGCTCTAGCATTAAAGTCCCCAATTATCATTCTAACATCGTGTTCGGATATAGATCCCATCAGATCGTCCAAGTCATTGTAAAATGAGTCTTTATCTTGGGGCTGGCTGACTTCTGTGGGCGCATGAACACAAATTATCGACAGGTTGGTTATAACTTCATGCGCAAGCGAAGCTTACACAATCGGTTATTGAGTGCTTGGAAATCCAAAACAGCGTTCTTTACCTGCGGCTCAAGAAGAAATCCAGCTCTAAGATTGCCGAGGTCATCTCCACTGTAGAGCAACGTTTAGCCCTGGGACGCATGGTCTCCACTTTTAGGCCAGCGAGTTTCTTGAAGAGCAACGAGTTCCAGCCGATACTCCTTCATGCACGTGATTAGGCCCTCTAACGCTCCTGGTTTTCTTAGTGATTGCACGTTCCACTTGCCGATCCTAAATCTCGTGTCCGGGTACTTGAGCGGGGGTCCGGTCTTGTTTTGGCGGTATCCATTTTTCTTTTTGTTGACTTTATAAACACTTTATTTTTTTACGGATGTGGGTCGTCAGCCCAGCGATCCAACCGTTTAGTCGCCTCCTATACGACAAGCAAGTTTCTTGGGAAACATGTTCGTGCAATTTAGATTTACGAGATATGTGAGTGCCCCCCGACCACAGGGGCCAATGTACATATACATACTTTTATTAGATTAAAACAATATCTGGATATTTCAATTAGGAATTGAACGCTTATTTTTCCAACGAATAAATTATGTTATATCGGAAGATTTGCGTGTTTAGTGGAAAAATAGTTTTATAAAAAAAGGAATAGGTTAATGCAATTACATAGAAAAAAAAATTGAGATATATCTGTACTTTATTCGTGTTAATCTATAGTAAAACGTTGGTGAAACTTAGTTTAAAACCAAATTGTGGAATTCATAGTGCTCAGCTGGTTAAGGGAAATTACCAAACGGAAGAAAGTTTTTATTTATAGAATGGAATGCCAAATTATATCTGTCCGTCAATAAAAATACATACATTGCCCTTTAAGACATTGAAAAAAATAAAAACTTGGACAATTCAATCAACTTCACTATACAACAATATACTCGTATATACAATATTAGCTAAGAAGTTTTAAGTATTTTGTTGTTATTTCAAAAAAAAGATTAATTTAGAATACACGTTATCAATCATACATGTACATACACTGATAAGACACATATTATAATTCCAAGAGTGTCCAATTAAAACACCCAATATAATAACACTTAAGTCAACTAAATTACAGATCAAATCACATTTTACAATACAATGACGACGAGGTTCGATATAAAAAAAAAAAAAAAATATTTTTGATTGTTGTAATGTTTCAGTGCTTACACCTATATAGTTTTTAACAGATTCAGTTGGTGAAAGGTGTCCAAACCATAAATACGCGAAAAATATTTTAAATACTAAATGAATTTTATTTTTTTTTTCAATCACTATAACTACATAAGTTAATTAATTTAATTTAATTAACACTATTTTTTAAGACAAGGTGTTTACTTAATTTATTTCTTTTAATTATTATTCGAGATTACATAATATGTTTTTAATTATTTTGGTGAATGTGACAAATGTTTTTTTTATTGTTGTTGATGGTATTACATCAATATAACACGAAAAATACGTACGACGAGAGTGAATGGAATTGAAATTTATTATCACGCGACCGTGAAGTCGAGTTTTTTTTTTTTCACTCCGATTTGTGATAAATTTATGTGAATGTGAAATTGATATACATAATACCTAAGTGCTCGAATTGATAATGTATTCATTGTAATATAAATTATCTTTTCACACAGATATCGGCCAATCTGAGTTTCTAGTAATTTTAAAACAAACACTACATTTATTAACTAATAGAAATTCGATTAAATTTTAATCTCAACTATACATATATATATGTATAAATACTATAAATTTTAAATAATCGTGCATTAAATTATTATTATACTTAAACTAGTATCTCTTGTCTCTCGTTACAGATTACAAATATTGAGACAAATCGTTTAATATACCACCGCCAAGATGACAACCAAAGAATTAAAAAATTCTGATTCGCTTGCACAATCAACTGGTACTTTGGCCGATTTTAATTCACAGTAAGTGCAAATTTATATATATATAGTAAACAGTGTTTCTAAAGGTCATTACTGGCCTCTTACTGAGTCAACAATACGGTTTCGATCCTGAGCTTGGTCTTCATACTGTCTTAGACAACCTGAAGGAGCCAAGTCGTTCTCTACACCTTGGAGCCATCGTCGCCTGCAACGACTTCTGTGCCTTCAGCGCGCAAAACGTGACCGACTCAACGTACTTGCTAAGATCCTACTTCATGAACGAGCCGATCCTAAATCTCCTTGTTGACTTAAACAGGTTATTTTTTTTACGACAAGCAAAGGATACTGTGGTGCGGTATTCTTAACGTTACTTAACTCGTAAATACTACACGTATGTATATAAGCATTTAGTTCCAATTATATTTGATCTAATCGGGTTGCCACTTTAAGATTATTAAATGTTATTACAATGACATTGTGTAATTTAACCAGTTTAGTTTACATACCGGTGAAATCAATACAAATATACCTACATATATGTTGAATTCGTTGTTAACACAATAAGTGGTACCTGCATTTTATTTGATAAAGAGTCAAGGTTGAACTTAATCAATAACGTTCTTAATAATAATTTTGGTATGTATGTATATAATCTAATCTCCCACACAATACAACTGACTTTATTTGAGTGAAGACAATTTAATTAAAATTCTATTTCGAACCACAAAGTTTCTTCCGCAAATCAAATTTAAATTAAAGTATTTTTTAAAGTCCAACTGGATTGTCGTGATTCAGATTTTTTTCACCTTTTGGAAAATTTAAAATCACATTAAACATACCCAGGATAGCTCTCAAACGCCGATTACAGCAGCTCGAGACATAGTTTAGCGAATAAACACTTCGGTTCAACTTGCTAAACTTGACCTATTCTAACCTGGTGTCCTTAGTTCTCCTCGATCCCGCTGTTAATACACTTTTACCAAAATTCGATTTAATTTTCATTCCATTGTGGTCCTTTTTCAAACTGTTCAAAAAGGTGAACTTACATTCAAGATGAATGAAACAATTTTGTGCACCCTCCCAGCCCCGTCTAGATCTAACTAATAGATCTGCATTGTCTTGATGAAATAGCACTTTCTATTTCTCTAAATTCGGCCGTGTGAAGTAATGAAACATGTAGTATAATGAAACACCATCCAAGGTTATTAATCGTCACAAACCTCGATTTTATTGCTCTGAAACACCGTAAAACGCTTGATTGAAACCTCCTTTCACGATGCTGTTTTGTTTCATTGTGAGAAAACGCGGCATCCAACTTGCGAACCGCTTTCTCATTGTCCAGATTTTCAGTCAATATGCGATTTACAACAATTTTTGAAATACCTACCATGTCTGCTAGCTGTGTGGTAACCTCATTTGGTCGAATACTGCAAAGTTCCCCAGAGTAGAATCTAGCGTTGATATTGGTTGGACTGCGACCTTTCAAATGAAAATATTGTATCACATAACGATGATCAAATTTTTGCATTGAGGTACTCCACACGTAACTTTATATTCCATGATACCGTCGTTGAGAATACAGTCCCATTTGACCGAGTCGAACGCATTCTTGATATCGAGTGTGATCACGGTGCAGTATTGTTTAGGGATGCCTCTCCATCTTCTATACCATCTGCTGCTTCCTTCGCAATTTTAACGACGTGTTGAATGGTGTCAATTGTCGATCGCCTTTCTAAATCCATATTGTCGATCGGCGAGGTCTCCGGCCCTTTCCACGGGTCGATTGTAGATTATGCGCTCTAATACTTTGCCAGCCGTACCCAATATGCACAATGGTCGGTATGAGGATGGATCTCCTGGGGGTTCCTTTGTCTTTGGCAACAGAACCAGACGTTGTCTCTTCCACCGTTCTGGGAATACTCCCTCTCTCAAACATGAGTTGTAGATTTCTCCAAAGTCGTCGGATCTAGCTCGAATGGCGGCCTTTAGTGCAATATTTGGAATGAAGGCGGTTACAATTCTGTTTATAGTGTCACTGGACAAGTGGGAGGCGATGCATTTCGATTTCTGAACTTATTCATGACGATTTTATAGGGTCTCCTCCTTGAGTTATGGTCCACTTTACTGAACAGCTGTTCCCAGCATTGACGTTTATTCACTTTAATTGCATGCTTAAACTGGTTTCGAGCATCCAAGTATTTTTCGTGCAAGCGAGAATACGACTCTCTACGCCAGGCACGCTGATATTGCCTCCTTGCATGATGGCATTTCCGGCGTAATTGTGCAATCTGCTCAGTATGCTGGTTGACGATATCTAGTTGTCTTTCTATCAGAGTTTTACAGCAGGCGTCAGTTGCTTTGCGTGTGTATCATCTATTAACTCCAGTACGAGATCACCTTTTGCTGCCCTTTCATTTTCTTAAGCATCTCAATATACGTTAAGGATATTATCCGGATGGCATCAGGACGCGAACGCGAGATCCTTCCATGCTTTTTCCTTTTTTTTCATCTGGGTTTTCATCTGAATTTGCATATGAACTTTTAGCCTCTAGATCTTGGGGTTCATCAGATCTCTTTTTCCCTTTCATTTTCTGGGCGTGTCCAACAGTTGAATTTTGTTCATTCGATCTTCTACTTTTACTGTTAAGTGCCATTTTGATCTGGTTTTCCTACGACTCTATTGTCTCCTATTTCTTTCTCGGAATTGAGATGGTTGGCGTAATCTGAATCTCACAGCACACAGTTATTTATTTAGCCAATTTCGCAATTTTCTGCGTTGTCTGACTCTCGTCCTTGTTTCCATCCTTTTGTGAGTGTTCGACATACAGAGTTTTGATTGACGTGGCCAGCTTTTCTATTTCATGGTGCACGTTATTCCTTCCTCTGATGTACTTGCATAGACAATCAATTTTCGTACCCATCCGAGTGATCAGGCTTATAAATATCCGATAGTGAATCAGTTACTTCATCGTCTTCAGACCTTGGACGGAACTTCAAAGGCGATCGAGGAAGCCTACTACATTTTTGGGATGGCCTGGTTAATGACTTTTCCTCTGGCCTTGCAAGGTCAGAAAACGACAGGAACATGTTCCTTTGGATACTGGGAGGCGATCTCAGGAACATATGGCTTTTCCACAATAGGTCTAAGTACAAAATGACTTATACCTCCCGTTTCTTCTGCGAAAAAGCTTCCTACACTTGTAGTTCTATAAAGTTCAGTAGCCAAGTTTCCCACTACTGAAGTACTGCGGTCGTTTGATAACGACGGTTGGGAACCCGCTTTCTTACTCCCCGAAGTTTTCACTTTGTTCACTGATTATTGTTTTCTTATTCGGGGTAACCTTCTTCTATCAGTTTCTGTCCACGGATGGTATTTTATTTCCTACCCACCGGTTAGGGCATTACCAAACGGGGATGGCCAAACCATAGAATTTGTTTTAGGTATGGAACTTCTTCAATTAACCTCGTACATAAAGGCGACCAAAGAGTGATCCGCTTGACTTTTTATGCCATGTAGAATAATATGTTACCAGTAAGCCACCAGTATACCACGACGAATGATTTGCCAATTAGCCAATGACAGAAAAAAATCCATTTCATGCTATTGAACCGGTGAGCCGTATTAGTTTCATCGGTCAATCTGTTCCTAGATTGGTTTTTTACAAAATTCATTTTAGAAAATAAAGATTCACAAGCATATGTTGAATAAAAAATTGGTAATAAGGCTTTCGGCATCTGAATGTTTCGGGAATGGCATTCCAACTTTGCACTATTTGATCTTCTGCGTTTATTTTAATTATCACTCATTTTCAATTTATTCTCAAATCGACAAAATATTAAAAGCAGAAGTTTGTCGATTTGAGATATTTTGTCTGCACATAAAATAAATTACTGGCTGAATAAGTTGTGGCTTTATTACGATTCTAAATCTGCAAAAAAATTCTGTACATATGGAAAATATTTAAAGGTGTTGGAAACGAGATCACGATTGAAATTTAGCTTTGTAATTTAGCTTCGAATTTCGAAATTTAATTTAATTTTATTTAATTCATTTAAATGTAAACACAAAACTCTAAAAGACATTAATTTTGAAAGCGTCATTCAATTGGTCATATATCTAATTATGTAAATATAAGTTGAGAGCGTAATGTGCCCTGCTTCAATTCCACATAGTGACTATATGAGCCAATCTCTGAGATTAGCGTTAATTGTCACAGTGTATCAGAACACACTTAAAAATGATGAATGATTCAAAATTTAACTTCTGAACTCCCCTGTAATTTTATCTATCTGCATTCTGGGGCTGAAAGCTCTTTTTCGTGGTTACTTAAACATCCTTCATTTACTTTAGGCCATCACCAGGTCCAAATGTTTTCCAATATTGCTGTAGTTATGGTAACTTATAAAAAATTACCAGTTCTTCTAGATTTTTGATACAGGGTGCGTATCGCGTCTAATAAAAATTGAAATTTTAATAAAATTTGAATTTCTACGATGTTCATATCCTAAAATAAATGTTAAAAAATTAGCGTTAGAGCATTTAAAAATGAGCGAAGTGCCACTTTATCGATATTGCAGCACTAAATGCATATACATATTCTGCATAAGCCGGCTAACTAAAGATTTCTTTTAAAACGTCCATAGAAATTCAATCGAACACAAGTATAATTTGTTCTATACAAGCAGAGTACAGTTGAAAATGTAAAAAACTCTGTCGTTAAAACCGGATCTTGCATTTTAATTTCTATCTTGAAGGGCTCTAACTCAAGCTGCTGTTCCCATAGATTACTTACTTTCTCGTTTTTTTAAATGTTTAAAAAAAGAAACAATGCACAGAATCTTTTAATCACAATCAGCCAAATTTAATTCGGCCAGAATTGAGCCATATTTTGCAAGTTTACGAAAAGATTGCTCAAAATAGTAGCTCAATATAATTTGTTTGCCTTTTAATTATAACATGAGCTGTACTTGTCATAATAATTATGTTTATACTCTAGAAAAACACCTTAGTTTAGGTGGCTCAAAATTGCATCCGTTGCTCAAAATAGTAGCTTAATCATGATTATATACAAAAAATAAACTTTAAAGCCGTATAGGCTCACATTTTTTATGATAGCTCAACATTTTTTATTTTATTTTTCAGAACACACTTGACTGATAAAAAATATGCAGGCACTGACGATGACGAATACCATCCATTCGAACATCGTCAGGTTGAAAAACCAAATTCGTAAGTGTTATTTATAAAAATTCAATCTATAACGTATACCAATTTATTATGTTTTTATATACGTATATCTATAGAACAACCGGATCCCTGGTTCATTTATTAAAAAGTTCACTCGGTACCGGAGTATTAGCAATGCCAATGGCATTTAAAAATGCAGGTTTACTATTTGGTGCCATTGGAACCCTGGTCGTTGGTATGCTCTGTACATATTGTGTTCACATTTTGGTGAGTAAAATATATAAAATTTAAAAAATGTATTAACTTTATTTATGTATACGCATATATATGTATATATACAGGTTAGGACATCACATGATGTTTGCCGAAAAACAAAAATACCATCACTTAGTTTTTCAGAAACATGTGGGAGAGTATTTGAATATGGGCCCGAACCATTACGCAAATATGCAGGTGCAGCAAAGTATGTATACTATTTAGGATGCAAGTTAAAAATCAAAATAAATAAATTCTTTTTTTTAAATTTCCAGAACATTTGTCGACATAGCATTGATGATGACATACTATGGTGCTAATTGTGTCTACATTGTATTCATTTCAAAATCATTCCAGGATGTAATCAATCCAGCATGCAAAATTAATTGGGATATCAGAGTGTATATTGCAATTGTTGTTATTCCGCTCATTTTCATGGGGCAAGTAAGTTCTTATATAATTTTGCACAGCTTTTTTTTTTTAAATATTAATTTTAATTTTTCTATGACTTGTGTATAACAGTTCCGCCAGTTAAAGTACCTAGTACCGTTTTCAGCATTGGCCAATTTATTTATTATCATTACTTTTGGAATTACACTCTACTATATGTTCAACGTGAAGCTAGACTTTGATAAACCACTATTCGCGTCAGTCGGTTCCTTACCACTATTCTTCAGTACAGTAATTTTCGCGATGGAGGGTATTGGTGTAGTAATGCCGGTGGAAAATTCTATGCAAAAGCCACAACACTTTTTGGGATGTCCAGGCGTTTTAAATACTGCCATGGGTGTTGTTATATTTTTGTATGCAACAATCGGTTTCTTTGGCTATGTCCGCTTTGGTGATATAGTCCAAGGAAGTATTACACTTAATTTACCGGAGGGTGATGTGTACGTTATATACAAAATATATTATTATAAGTATTATATTAACAAAAAATTTTGCACGCTTTATTTACAGATGGGGTGATGTTGCTAAAATTTTAATGGCACTTGCAATCTTCTTCACCTTTGGTCTACAATACTATGTACCAATGGAAATTCTCTGGCCGAAGGTTTCCCACCGAATTCCTAAAGAGAAACATAATATTTCACAAATCGCTATACGAACTGGAATTATTATAGTACTTGGTGCAATTGCAATTGGTGTACCCGAATTAGATCCATTCATCAGTCTTGTTGGTGCCGTATTCTTTTCAACACTCGGCATTTTAGTGCCGGCCGTTGTTGAATCTGTATTTTTGTATCCACACGCATTAGGAAAATACAAATGGGTTTTATGGAAAAATGGTGCTCTATCACTATTCTCAATTATTGCATTAGTATCAGGTTCATATGCTAGTATAAAACAAATTATTGAATCATATTCAGGCGAAGATGATTAACAAAATTTAACGCGTGATGCATTCCATATATATACACACACACACAGGTACTAAGAGTTTGATAAGACAAAACGTAGATTTAGTGTATAACAATCCATCTCTTATTTATTTTATAAGTTTATATAATTAAATAAACAGTATTAGCTAAAATAAAATAAAAAATGAAAAAAGAATTTAATTTAAAAACTATTTTATAAATATTAATATTTATTATTTTATAAATAAATAAATCAATTATACAGGAAGTAAATATGGCAAACAATTATTATATATTTTTTTTTTTTGGATACAATACTGGAGATGGTTGTGATATTTTAAAGTGTTTTTTTTTTTAAATATGAATATGTTGTAAGCTTAAAGTAAACTTAGTTTTTAACAAATAAAAAACAAAATGTTAGTTTTAAATAAATCTTAAACTATTATATCTAATATTAATAATAAATTTATATAGATAATGAAATAGTTGACATTCAGTTTTAAAAATTGTCAGTTTTGTTTAATTCAGTAAAGTGTTTTTCAAAGGATTGCTCTCTATTTCGATCTATACATAGCTGCTTCACAGTTACATGTAAGTGTATTTATTATTACTTATTTTTTTATTTTTTATTTTTATTTTTTCAAATTTTACTTAAATCACTAAATATTGCGTAACAAATCTACGTTGAAATACTCTTTAAATTATAATTAAAATTTGATTTACTTAAGAAAATCCACTCAACATAGTTCTAAAGCCATACAAATACAAACACGATTAAACATAATTTAAAATGCACTCTGTTCATTTTCAGCTGAAAGTGAAAGTAAAACTTGACTCAAATTTCTATACATACCTTAAATTATAATTCAAAATCTATACGCAAACTTAAATAACACAAAATGTTTTTTCAATCAATGTTTGATTTTTAACTCAATTTTAAATTTAAAATACACTCAAATTTTGTTGAAAAATTACATTATTTTCACTAACTAATGCAATTCAACTAAAAAACTCATTACAGATTTTTGCTAAAATTCATACTAGGATTCTATTCTAGAATTTCACTTAAGCAAATCCACTCAAAAAATATATACTTAAAAGCAAACTCATATATGAGTAAATATGTAAAATTTAAATTGGACTCAAATAATCAATAAATCTTGTTTAAAATTTTACTCGACTTCATAGTACAAATTGTAGTGTAAATTTAACTTAAAAAATTCCACTCAAAATATATAATTCAAAGTCTACTCAATCGCAATCAAATATAACAAAAAATTATTTCCTAATCAATCTATCCATTAAAACGACTGCAATACGCGTTATTTAACTCAACTCATAGTACAATTCTACCTTACATTTCACTTTAAAAAATCCACTCAAAATACAATTTAACATTTACTAAAATTCAAATAAGTTTAAAAAAATGAAATTTTGTAACCAAAACCTTCAATTTCAAGCAATATTCTGTTCTGGGCAACCATTATAGATCAAATCTATAGCCTCATGTTGATCTAGCCCTTAAAACGATACGTAACGCCTTAATTAGGGAATGCTGTTTTAATTTAGAACTTTTCTAACCTAACCTAAATTGAAAAGATATTAAAATGCATTGAAAAAAACCTAAAAATAATCTGGCTACCGTAGTTTGGAACTAGTGAACTAGTGAAATCGCTCTATTAATCGTCTACATTATCGACGTTTTCTACGAATTTTCTACGTTGTCTACGATATCTACATTGTCTACGTTGTCGACACGTCGAGGTAGAAAATAATAGATGACGCGTAAATGCCCATCGCTGCAAACCACATCAAAAGGATTGAAAGCATTGAAAAGAAATGTATGATCTTCATTTTAAAGAAAACTGACTGAGACTATGACCATAGCTTACCGTTTTATGAGAATATAGCCTACCACCATACACGACAAGATGTTTAGAGTTTAAAATTTGCACTCTGGAAAATATAGACGTTTATTTTTATACCCAGTTTTCATCGGTAACATCCTTCTGTGGCCATATTGATTCACCTTACATATTGGAAATCGACTGTTGGAAATAGTACGCCACTCAACTAACTCTGGTGAAAATAGCCTATTGATGGGCTATTGACTTGCAAAACCATTCAACATCGCAGAAGAAAACTCTGACTTTCATCTCACAAATGACGGCTTCAAAAGGAACTTGAAGAACTATTTTTAAAATTTTAAAACTTAATTCATCAGAAATTATTCTAATCTAAAGAACTTAACTTTGAATTTTTGAGTTAAATGTACTAGCGATATTGCCATGAACGTCAGAGAGTACACAACCCTCGAGTTGTATTAGCTGGGTTAGGTTAGGTTATTTGAGTCGCTACATTTACTCATCCGGCAGTAAAAGCCTTACTAAATTAAATGATGGCTATATCAAAAAATTTAGTTTTCTTTTTGATTTTGAAGCAAGTGGGTCGTTATTCTCACGAACGTAGTCCGTCATGTATGCCGGTTTAAGTCGTTCTAAGGATATAGAAACGTACTTTCCATTCATTTTTCTTTAACAAAATACTTGCGAAGTTATTTCACTTCTTTACATGGCCCCTCATATGGAGGAGTTAAGCCGATCTTAACTCTATCCACTCTGACACAAACTTGGTCACAGTGCGTGTGTCATGGTGTTTTGAAGAGGACTTCGATCAGTGAAGATGGATCTGTCGATGGCGCAGAGGAGGAAAGCATTACTAATTCTCCAGTGGCCGGCTGGAGTGCGTTCGAGGTCAGATTTGACCGAAGTTTCGATTCCAAGGATAATAAATGGTAGCTCTGTGCTCCAGCCCATTACAAGTACGATGGTATCTCTCCACCATACCGTTTGCCTGTAGATGATAGATAAGTAGTTGTACGTATTCTTTGTGAACCTAACAGTTGGTTAAATTCCTGAAAAAGTTTACTTTTAAATTGACTGCCAAATTGGTTAGTCGTAATCTCGAGTGGTAATATACGAATAACCGTTTGACGGAGGTAGTGACCCAACCAAGGCGATGTGGATGTGCTCAAACCTGTTCGTGGCGAGTATGACGATTCACCTTTGACTTCTGGCAAGCGAGACAAGCTTTGGACCAATATCCCGTGTCTAAATTCATACTGGGCCAAAGATATTTTGAAGGTATCAGTTTACGCAATGATCGAATTCCGGGGTATATGATAAACCGTGCAGATTCTCAAACACTCGATGACGTCGGTATGTACGTTCAATTTGTGCTTGTTGATGTCTCACACCAGATATCTAATTTGGAGGAAGGATGGCGAATTTGCTCCAGTTTTAATTTGGTACGTGATTGATTTTTGTTTAGGAGCGTTTTTAACTCGTTGTCCGATTTTTGTAGTGAGACAATTCATTTCATATGATATCTCATCTTCGTTGTGCCAAGGCAAAGCATCGGCTACCACATTACTTATACCTTTGATAAATTGAATATCTGGTGTAAATTGTGATATGTAGTCTAACTGGCGAGCTTGATGGAAAAAAATCGTATTGATTCCCAACATCCTTTGTTGTTCTGAACCTATACAGCCCCCGAGCGCGGTGTTGGAAGCATCCGTCGTTATTCGGAATTGTCCACGCTCAGCGGGGTATTACCTGAGAAGTGCAACCCTTCTGTGACTTTATCCATAAAACTCTCGAAAGTCTGTGCAGCGTTTCGCAGACCAAATGGCACTCTAGTGAACTCAAACAGTCAAAAAGAAGTTGTGATAGCTGTTTTATATATATCTTCCAACGCTACTAGTATCTGGTGGTAGACTCGGTTCAGGTCTATCTTTCAAAATATAGTACAACCCTGCAAATTCAAGGAAACATTTTGAATATGGGGAAGAGGATACCTGTCTGGTGCCATCTTGTTAAGTCTACGATAATCATCACAAGGTCGCCAATCATTACTACATCGCGTTTGGTCACAAGATGTAACGGTGAGGACACAGGTGATTTAGATTGTCTACACTGGCCTAGTAAGGTCATATACTCGAATTTACTCTCTGCGATCCTATGTTTCTCTGAGTCTAACCGACGTGCACGAGAAAATGGTAGTTGGCCCAACCGTTACAATTCTATGGACTATGTCGTGTTTAATCGGCACATCATATCAAGGGTCCTGTGTTAAACTAGGAAATGATCGAAGTATCTCTCTGAATGGTTCGTTGATATGGTGTTAAATTTTAATGACGTATATACGAGTCAATTGGCCGTTTATTTCTTAAGTCCACTGTGATACCGAACCGAATTTAGTAAGAAAATCTGCACCTATAATAGGTCGGGTTATACAGACGCTAAAATAAAAAGATGTTTAAATTGGCGGCGGAAACCAAGGTCAATACCGAGTAATCGTACACCATATGTTACTAAAGATGAATCGTTTGCTGCGAAATTTGTGTAGTGTAGTGTTTCTAAAATATCTTACTGGAACCACTGAGACGTTAGCCCCAGTATCGATCAGAAAACTAAAATTAGATTTGTTACACTTGATAAATAGGCGACGAGTTTTAGGCGTCCCATCATTTGTCGCGAATACTTTGGGACGATTTAGTTTTCCGACTTTTCTTTATTATTATTATTATTGGCACATTTTCTAGCAGCGATACCAAATCGATAATGGTAATAGCACAATTTTCGTCTACTTGAAGAAGAACGGCTCCGTGAGTTTGAAGATTTTTAAAAAAAATTTTAAAAATTAAAGTTGGGCGGATTTTACTCCAGCACTCAATGCCAATAATGGGCCCACGGTGCAATACCCCACATTCACACTAATTCATTCAACCCATTCATCCCATTCACACAAGTACAGTATACCACCTGCGCATTGCATAGCTCCATGTCACCCTGTACAGTGACATGGAAGATGGGTCCGGCCCATGAGTTCTACATTCCACCAGAGGGTCATAGATGTTTTCAATTTAATCACCGATCGTAATCGGGAGATGAAAAATCCCTTTTGCATCCAGCCTCTGTTGGGATTCGAACCCGGTACCTCCCGATCCAAACGTCGCAGCTTTAACCAGCTTAACCACTGCCAAAAAACGAGTTTGAAGATGGTCTAAATAAATAATAAATACTCGATAAATGTTGGCTTGTATTGTTGCGGCCCGTAGCGGAACAGCAGTAGATCGATTGAAGTTCAATTTAAAAGTTAAATTTATTCCCGCCAAACCAAGCCAGCTTCATTCTCAGAATTTTTGCAATTAATAAACTTAAATTTTAAACAGTTTTCAACAATCTTATATTACCGACAATCTTTATCCCACCATTAATCAATTCTTCACTCAACATTTGTTTTCCTGAGAATTTAGTTTACGTGACCAAAGAATATATAAATTTTAAAAAAAGAACATAATAGACTATTTTATATGGAAAACCCGAATGTTTAATGTTTAACCCGGAAATCCGAAGATTGTAGTCAAAACCCGAAGTCTTCGGGTTAAAATAGGATAAGTTGGTAAAATGGTAACCCTAATTATGATAGGCTTTTTACAGAATATTCTTTTTATTCCATCTTTTGGTATAAGAAATAAAAGACTAGCGAACGAAAAGAATAGAACACACAGAGAATTAATAAAACATCATGTCACTTTTAGAATCATATTCGGAATATTCAGAATGAATAAAAGAAAATACCCAATATCTTACCGTAGCGCACAAATTAATTTGAAACAGCAATATGAATGTGTTGAAGTATACATTTAGGATGAGGCCATATATTAGTTTGATGTAGCGTGTATTTTGTTATTTTATCTTATCTTGAGCAATCAACACAAAATGCATTAATAATTGGAATGAATTGATTGTGCAAAGTTCGAAAATCGATAATTCAAATAATTTAATTGGAAGGATGGAACATGGTTCATGTGGATTATGGATTAAAGTATGATCATGACGAATAATTTGAATTTAATTAAAACTAAATTCTCTAGGATAATTTGTAAGATGTTACCAATTTATTATCAAAATCCTGTTATGTTATACATATTTGCTACATCATTCTTGAGAAATTGTCGATACGATTTGCACCTAATGTGGCAATTCTTTAATTTTGAACTTACAACTTTGTCTTGTCAGATTCTCTGCGACTTTTTAGACTGAAGCAGCAATTCAGTAAGAAATTTAAGTAAGAAGATCAGCGAAATTTTACGAACTTTAGGTTCAGTTTTGTTAAATTTGATTTGTAACTTAACGTTCTTTATAACAAGTGCGAATGTTATCGCCCAAACTGAAGGAAATGCCAAATTCTGTATAATTATTGGTGGTATAGTTGCTGGTATTTTAATTAATTTGGAAGAATACGATCAGGAACATAATTTAACTGTTTATAATGTCAACAAAAGAAAAAATGAATGCGCCAAACCAATACTGGGCTCACTCCACTAATCGCTGTGCTAAAGTTGAGAACAGACTATCGAGAATTTTTGAATTTAACTCGGGTGTTACACCACAGCACGACATTTTATAACGGCAATCCAATCAGATGCTTGCATATGTAGATGACATATGGTGATGAGGCTGAATAGCAACGGAGTGAAGCAAATACTTGATCCGCTTGTTTTCAGCTTCTGTTGGACTCCAGATCAATGAGTCCAAAACAAAAAATATGATCTGTAGTTATAGAGGCAATCGCACACCAGATTTTAGTACTCGTACACAACACGTTTGAACGAGTGAGGAGATTCAAACAGCGGTAGTGCTTTGAATCGTCTAAGGTCACTGTTTAAATGTAAACATCTATATAGCAAATTCCGTGAAGGTGAAACTTTACAGAGCTTTGATCAAGCCCATTGTTATGTATGGATGTGAATGTTGGACGATGATGGACGAATACGATAGATGGCTCCTTACATTTGAGAGAAGAATCATGCGTGGAAAGAAGATGGTATATACATACCGAGTTCTATACAATATCGAGATCAGAGGTTTGATCAACATTCCGATAATGTGCACATGAAGTAAGATCTGGCTATCGGTTACGTTAAGTATGGTTTTGAAAAACTGATAATATTGATATACATGTTATATACATAGGTGTAAGGTTATAAAACTGTTATTTTAATTTTAGCTCATCCTCAGAGTATTTATTTATAAATCGCATTACTTTTACTGATTCGCTGGACGGTCTGCCAAAATTTCCGTAACAAAACAGTTACGTTAAATATCGATTCGTTAATTATTGATATCTACATAATATCAATACCTCATTTAAACGCAACTTCGAAAATCATTTTTAATTTAATGTAAGAAGCGTAATGAAAACTGATTTTCGAAGTTGCGTTTAAATGAGGTATTGATATTATGTAGATATCAATAATTATGTAAATTCTGAAAAACTTCGTTGTTTTTAAAAACAAATCGCTCACAGCATATTTCTGTTGATTATGAAACAGATTTAAGTTATGAATTTCTTCAAACAGCATATCTTTGTCCAGTCCATGCTAAACTATTTCATAATTGTGTCTATATACAATTTTCTTGTGTCTAAACAGATTTTTGATGTGCGTTCAGTTTTATATCGATTTTTTTTTACGCAATTGACCTCTAAAACTGATGTTGTTTCGTAATTATGAGAGACTGTGACCCAACAAATTTTAAACGTGAAACAAGTTAGGTTTACTGTACAAGTTTTCTAACTTCAACAATTATTACACTCACCTGTAAATTCGAATAAAAAATGCCAAATTTTCTGCATAAATATGGAAATAGGACTAATAATTCATAAAACATGAAAGTACGTCCGCACCACACTCGTTCTTGTAAAAATCTTAACTGTTGTGTTTTTAACATTTCATTAATTTGACAGAAATTTTTCGAATTTTCGATATCCAAGAAACATTTTGAATGTCGATAACATAGGAATTTTTAAATGATTAGCCACGAACAATCTAATTTACGATAAAATATTTTTGTACATAATTATATAAAAGTATGTATTGTACATAAGTTAATGATCTTACTTTTATATGTAAATAATTAAAATAATATGTGTATATTTTGAAGTATACATTTAGGATAAAATTATGTTTTTAATTTGACATTTCGAACTCGAAAAAAATTCAAATTATAAACTAACCTTAATAGTATACATTATTTTCTGCCATCTATTTGTGAACTCTCAAAACAAGCTGTATTAATACAAATATATTGTACACACGCACGCATAACAAATAATCATAACAGTGTATTGTGTCAAAACAATAATTCGATTTTAAAATATCATAACTGCCTCAGTAGCATCATATGCAAAAGCATAAAAATTTCAATTAATTGAAATAAAATATAAAAATAACAAAAAAATTCTATAATTAATAATTTAATCAGTGTATGTATTATAACAATGAATCGTAAATCGAAGAAACGTTTATCTGTAAGTAAAATTTTCGTGAATTACACATAATTAATTGTCGCACAGTTAGCCCTAGTTAAGGGCATTACGCAAATAATCATTTATCCTAAATTCTAACCACAAGAAATAGGCAAAAACTATATTTAACTATTATTGCACAACAATTATACTATTAATCAGTATTCCCATAAAGTAGCTATCATCTCTATTCGTGAATCCTTTTGGAAAATGAAGTCTGCCAATTTGAAATTTTTCAATTTTCGTCCTGAACGAAATTTATTGCGCAACTTTCCAAAAAATGTGTTAACCCACTGTGTTCAGCACAAATAATTTTTGTGGATTATATAGTGCGATGATTCCTCAGAGTTTTGAATTCGTGGAATGTATTTTCGTCAATTTCAAATCAGCTCCATAATCTGGCGTCCAGTTGGTATAAATGGAATTTTGTGATGGGAACTTTATGATTAGAGGATGATTGCAAAATATGAAATTAGAAAAAGTAGCATTAGGTTGTTTGTTAAATTGGACTACGTCCATAAACTTTTTATGTTTATAAATGGTTATGTTGTGAAAATTTGTATTTATAAATTATTTTATAAAATGAATCCTGTTTCAGATTTTGAAAAAAGCGATACAATCAGAAGAATCTAGCCCTACATTCACAAAAATAAATCGACGGATCAGTTTTAGTGGTACAAAATCAATAAAGTAAGTGGGCGTCCTCTATGGCCGGTCTTAAATTAAATTATTTCTATGTGATTTTAATTTGTGTACTACCTTTTCTAGGGAATTCACGAGTGATGACAATAAAATGACCATATGGGGTAAATCATATGAAGAATCTGCTGAAATGGCACAGTCAGCATCACATAATACAATAGCGGTGGATTCAACGATTTCCCAATCGATAACATCTACAACTCTGTGTTCCAAACAAAAATATGAGTCCGTTGACAAAGAAAATGAACAGATTAATTTGCGCAATCGAACGATACTCAAACGTAAATCGAATGTGCTTAAAGCTATTTCCGTTGAGCCGGCAACCTATCAGAGGGATATCACGCCAAATATGGAAACTGTTGAAATGGATATCTCGGTAAATGATAATGATAGTAAACCACAGGAACGAAACAAATTTTTGTCACCCAAAAAAATCAATAATTTACGCAACAGAAATACTGGGCCGAACAATCTAACCCCGGTGCCACCACAAAAGATTACCAAATTCAATCAAACAAACGAAGGGCCACCAGCGGTTACCGTTCCAAAAAGTATTGGGCCTCGAATATCCGATGAATTAACGTTTGATTCATGTATGATGGCCACAACATATGATGGTTCGCATTTTTCGATACCGTCGCGAATCCTGGATAAAGGCGATATAAATTTAACGTACGGATTTAATTTATCCGAATTCGATTTACTTCATGCGCCTGGTCGACCATCCGAAAATTTAACATCATTTGCGACCAAAATTGATCGTATTAATTTTTCGAATGAAGACGAAGAACCGAACAGCGACGATAATTCGCTTATGCCTAAAATTCAAAATCCTCAAATGGAGCAGTTGCCACTGACTGAAACTGCGGAGATTAGCGATGGTTCGAGAGTGGCGGGTAGTTTACGAAAGAGCCATGTCAACGATTTAAAACAAACGGATGTGAAAGATCCACCGCCAAAACCTGAATCACCAAAGGCCAACCCCGTACTGGAAATGTTTAAAATTCGAAATAAATTGAAAAAGCAGATGGCCAAACAGTTTGAAGAAAAATTAGAACAGGAATGTTTTGTACCGTTTGTTCCGGTTAAATTTGAGACTCCCACTATGATGTGTTTGGAATCGTCGATTACGGCTAAAAATAAGATTGTACCTGATTTGATGCGGCCAATCATAAAGTTTCCGATGGAATTAACAAAGGTGAAACAAAATAAACAACGCGAAACGATTGTGTTTACTAAGGATAGTGAAGGTCTGGATATCAGTATATCAGATGAAGACGATCTAATATTGGAAAATCAGAATGATGAAGTTGATGCAAATTTAGTCGATAGGGATCATGGACCAAAATCAAAGAGGACTACGATCCACTTTCAAAATCATGATCTTGAAACTTCAATTGTTGGTCAACCAGAGTTAGCAGAGAAGCAAAAATCTGCATGTGATACAATTCGCTTTCCAAACCAAGAAATTGATATGTCAATGCATAATAAAACGTATGTTAATCCTACAAGGGAATATTTAATACAACAATCAATGGACAAACCTGCAGAAGAAGTGATCGAAGAATCAAATCCAACTCAAAAGAAATTGTCCGATCGAAAAACTATTTATTTTCATAATAACGATTTGGACATTACTGTGTCTACATCTTTTGAGGATCAAATTAAAAGGATCGAAAACATATCCAGTGGGACTAACCATTTGCCAAATCAAATAGATCTTGAAACGTCGATGGCTAGCGAAAAACAGGGGAATACAAAACGAGGAACCATTCATTTCCCAAACCAAGAACTTGAGATGTCCACAATCGAGTTAGCCACAAATTTAGAAGGCGACAATAAACATTTGAACTTAAAAGAAACGGTAAAAGTTAATGAGAAGTATAATGCGGCGACCAAACGGGAAACTATCCATTTTCCGAATCAAGATCTTGAAACTTCGATGGTTGTTGAACCGATGACTTTAATAAAAGTCATCCCCAAAATACATGATGAACATGAAGCACGAACTAGACGAGGTACTGTTCATTTCCCAAATCAACAGCTCGATATGTCCACGGTTGAATCATACCCAAATATGGAGGGGGAGAATAGAAATATGAACTTAAATGAGGCGGCTAAAGTTAGTGGGAAATTTCAAATGCAAACAAACCGAGGGACTATCCATTTTCCGAATCAAGAAATCGACGCATCCAACATCGAATCAAGGTCAAATGATAAGGATGAGAATACAAACTTAAACCTTGCAGTAGAATCCAAACTTACTACTAAACATAAAACAAAGCGAGGAACGATATATTTCACAAATCAAGCGCTTGATACATCGATAGTTGTTGAATCGGCAGATCTAGTAGTGGCTCCCAAAATACGTGAGGAACATGACACACAATCTAAACGAGGCACTGTTCATTTTCCTGATCAACAGCTCGAAATATCGACGGCTGAATCAGGAATAAATGTAGGCGAAAACAGAAATATGCCCGAAATAGTGGAGGCTAAAATGAATAAGAATCGTGAAAGACAAACACAGCGGGGCACCATTCATTTTACAAATCATGAACTTGAGATATCCACAATTGAAACAGATACAAATATGAAGGGAGAGAAAATAAATCCTAACTTGTTAGGGGCACCTAAAGTTAATGTAAAGTGCGAAAGGCTAACAAAAAGAGGAACTATCCATTTTCCGAATCAAGCACTCGAGATGTCCATGGTCGAATCAAATTCAAATATCAAGGGTCAGAATGGACATCTGAACTTAAAAATAGCAACTAATGCTAGTAACGTGATTTCTCCTCCAATTGAGCCCCATGAAGCACAAACAAAACGTGAAACAATCTATTACCCGAATCAAGATCTTGAAGCTAAGATGGTTATTGAATCTGTGAGTAAACATACGAATTTATTAGCGGCTCACATTGAACGGGAGGATGATAAGTCTCAAAGTAATCAAGGCTCTATCCATGTCCCAAATGAACAACTCGAGATGTCAATGGTTGAACCGCATCCAAATGAAAAGAATGAGAGTAGAAATATGAAGTTAACAGTGGCGGCCAAAGTAAGCGGAGCTGGTGAATTCCAAACAAACCGAGGTACTACTCATTTCTCGAATCAGCAGCTTGATATGTCATCGATTGAATCATGCCCAAATGTGGAGAGGGATAATAAACATATAAACTTAAAAGGGGCGGCTAAAGTTCGTGGGGAAAGGCGCAGGCAAGCAAATCGAGGGACTATTCATTTTCCAAATCAAGAGATCGAGACGTCCACGATCGAATCATGTTCAAATAAGAAGGACGAGTATTCAAATTTGAATTTCGCAATGGAACCCAAAGTTAGGGCAAAACATGGAACGAAACGGGGAACTATATGTTTCGCAAATCAAGCACTGGACACTTCGATGGTAGTAGAAACGGTAAACCTAGTAGAAGTTCCCATATTACGTGAAGAAGATGAGGTACAATCTAAACGGGGTACGGTTTATTTTTCTGATCAAAAGCTCGAAATATCAACGGCTAGAAAAGTGGAGACCAAAATCAATGAGAATACTGAAAGAGAAACACGGCGAGGCACCATTCATTTCCCAAATCATGAACTAGAGATATCCACAATTGAAACCGATACAAATATGACGTCCACAATTGAATCATGTTCAAATAAGAAGGACGAGTATTCAAATTTGAATTTCGCAATGGAACCCAAAGTTAGCGCAAAACATGGAACGAAACGGGGAACTATATGTTTCGCAAATCAAGCACTGGACACTTCGATGGTAGTAGAAACGGTAAACCTAGTAGAAGTTCCCATATTACGTGAAGAAGATGAGGTACAATCTAAACGGGGTACGGTTTATTTTTCTGATCAACAGCTCGAAATATCAACGGCTAGAAAAGTGGAGACCAAAATCAATGAGAATACTGAAAGAGAAACACGGCGAGGCACCATTCATTTCCCAAATCATGAACTAGAGATATCCACAATTGAAACCGATACAAATATGACGTCCACAATTGAATCATGTTCAAAAAAGGATGAGTATTCAAATTCGAATTTCGCAATGGAACCCAAAGTTAGCGCAAAACATAGCACGAAACGGGGAACTATATGTTTCGCGAATCAAGCACTGGACACTTCGATGGTAGTTGAATCGATAAACGTTTGTGAGGAAGTTGAGACACAATCTAAACAAGGTCCAATATCCACGGCTGTATCATGCCTAAGTGTAGGCGAAAATAGAAAGATAATCGAAACAGTGGAGTCCAAAATCAATGAGAACCGTGAAAGACAAACAAAACGAGTCACCATCCATTTCCCAAATCATGAACTTGATATATCCACGATCGAAACAGACACAAATATAAAGGGAGAGAATGTAAATCTTAACTTATTAAGGGCAGCTAAAGTTAGTGAAAAATGCGAAAGGCTAACAAAGAGGGGAACTATCCATTTTCCGAATCAAGAACTTGAGATGTCCACGGTGGAATCAAATTCAAATATTCACGGTCGGTATAGAAATCTGAACTTAAAAATAGCGACTACTGCTAGCAACAATCTTCCTCACCCAAATGGGGAAGGCGTCTATAAAAATGTAAACTTAGCAGTTGCCTCCAAGATACGCGAGAAACAAGTACAAAATGAACTTGGGATCGATTTCCAAAATCATGATCTGGAAACTTCGATGATTGTTGAAGAGTCTGTGTGTCCGAGCTTAGTAGTGGGTCTCAAAGCAGCGGAGAATCATAAGCCTCAAATTAGTCGAGGTACTACCCATTTCCAAAATGAACAATCGGAGATGTCTAAGGTTGAATCATATTCAAATGTGAAAAGCGAGAGTAGGAATATGAAATTAACTCGTGATTGGCAAACAAAAAGGGGCACTATTCATTTCCCGAATCAACTGCTCGAAATGTCAACGATTGAATCAAGCCCAATTGCAAAGGATGGGAAGACATATTTGAACTTAATAGTGGCGGCAAAATCTAACGAGCAATGGCAAAAGCAGACAAATCGAGGGACTATCCATTTTCCGGATCAAGAAATTGACTCAAATGAGAAGAGCGTGTATAAAATGGAACTCATAGATAGCAAACAACTTGGAGGTCCTACGAAACGAGGAACTATATATTTCCCAAATGAAGAACTTGAAACTTCGATGGTTTTTGAATCAGTTAAATCTAAATCATTAACAAATAGAAACACCATTCATTTTTCAAATAAAGAAACCGAAATGTCTAAGATTGGATCTGGTTCAAAAGCTCCTCATGAATCGATTTACAATAATAATCAAGTCCCTGAAAACCTTCAAATGGAATCGAAAAATTCTAATCGCGGAACTATTTACTACGGAAATGAAAACGATCTTGAAATCAGTATACACCAATTAAAAATTGATAGTGAACCAGCCCAACATTCAGAATCTGAAACGGAATTTGATATAACGGTGCCCGGAAATACTTCAATGATGAGAAAAATCTATCCTAGAACACCGGCACACTATAAGAAATTTGATGGAAACGGGGGTGATTGGTCGATGAAAGAACTCGATATAAATCAACGCCAACCTTTAGTACCCGGTACTATCTCCTATGAAGATAAAACTTTAGATTTATCGGAATTTGTATCGAAAGATTGTAACTCACTGTACATTGATGATGAGGATTTAGATACAAGTGAAATCGAACCAAAAATTGAACTGATTAAACAACCTCCGCGATCAACTATTTATTTGCCAAATCAAGGTCAACTAGATACATCAAATCCTGTGGAAGCTGATCAAATGGAAATTACAACACAAATAACTGCCAATAATTCTTTGACTCAAGCAAGGCGTCAATTCCGTGGCACAATTCATTATAAAAGTGATGAATTGGAAATGACTCAGATTTCTGAAAATCAATCAAATAAAACGGGTGCAACTTCAAAATCAAGTTGCAATATTAAAACTAAGAGTGTTGTCGGAGTTGTCCCTCCATATGAATATAACCGTCATACGAATCATTACCAGGATCAAGATCTAGAAACTACACTAAAACTAACACATCGGGGCACAATTAATATCCAAGCGCAAAATTCTGTTGGTAATTTGGAAATTAGTAAAGGCCAAGTGGATTCGTCGAATATAAAATTGAATGCGGGAAAGTATCGTGAGACCATTCATTTTGCGGGTACAAATCTAGAAGATGACTTGGATATTTCCGTACAGCAAGACCCAGTGGCATCTCATTCAACAAAACGGAGTCAATCTCGAATTAAAGAGTTGGAGGAGAAAATTTGGGGTCACCGAAAATCTGGTAAATAATTTTTTTTTATTTCCATTTATTTTATTCAGTTTTGTTTCAATATACATAGTTCTAACCATTTTCGATATTTTTATTTTAGCAAATGTTAATCGTGATGTCATCGATCAAGTCAGAATTACGTCTACTAATTACAATGATGAAACGAACGCGAATATTGAGGATTTGAATATGACAAACGATTTCGATGAAAAACACATAAAACAGCAATCAACTATGACTAATTTGGCGCATTTGGTTCAATTTATAAGCGAAAAACGTCAAAACGGTGAACAGCATGAGATGTCCGATACTATCAATTTAGATAATGAAGAAATGGATTTATCCAGTTTTGAAAAACCCAATGACCAATTAGCTAATGATTTAAGTGGTATAAAAATATTCGGGCAGGATTCAACATATTATTCCGATAATAATACTCAAGCCCTGTGCAATCTCGATCCAAAGCGTATATTTTGTGTATCAAAATATGATGCAATGAACGCCGCTGAAAATTCAAAACATAAAAATGTAACATTAACACCAACACGATCGTTGTTACCCGTAAGAATAAAGAAATCCGATCCAACTCTCGGCCGGACAAATATATCAGCACATCAATCGCAGGATGAAAACACACTTCCACGATTTACAGATGAGGCAGTTTCAAACATTCAAGATTTGATCGATATAACCGCTAATCTGCCGCAACAAACCAAAACACGTCAGGAAATTTGTAGGGACTATATAAATTTAACACTCTCACGCTTTTCGGGTAGTACCGCAAATTCGTCAAACGTGGACATCGAACAAATCGATCAAACGAGTATTAAATTGGTTAATTCATTCGGTGATATGGACGAGAAGGAAGAGAAACCGAGCGTTTCGGAGTATGGGTTTAAATATGTGAAAACTGAGAACGTTGATGAATCATATACGGATGTAGATAAAATTTTCACTCGGAAGACAAATACGCATGTGCCAGTGATTGATATACAATCATTGATAGCAAAGAGTCGAGAACTACAGAATCAACCGAGTTTTACCGAAATAGCGAACGAGTATAAATTAAGGAATTTGATAAATTCGAAACGTGTCTCAGAATTACAGGAACCTGTCTATGGACCTGAAAAACCATCGTTACGATTCTTAATGAATAATTATCGTGAACAAATGATGAAGGAGTATAGTGAAAAACATCACAAAGAATTCGGAATGATAGCATTTTTACCGCTTATCCCCAGAATTTCGGTGCTCTTACAAAATAAATTGGCTGAGTAAGTTGCTGTAGCATAAATATAACGGAGCAAGTATAATCGGAACTAAAATGAGTTTATTTTATTAATTACAGGCGAAACAATTATTGGATGTGCAACGATGCGTACTACAATCACGGTATATTAGTGTTTACTCATTACCGTGTGCCATGCCTCCAAATTAAAATGTTGTTCGAGTTTTTCGAAGAAACTGAATTTGGCGAATTGGAGTTTACCAGTGTCCTGCCAATGATGAGTAAAACGAAAAGTACGTTTCATCCTTTCCATATTCACTATAAGTCCGGATATTTAACCTGTTTGTATTTTTTATATGTTATTTCAGTTCTTGCTTCGACTTTTGAGCTCATTCAACATTTAGAATTTTTCAAAAGAGTTCCGTCCGAAATGAAAAATATGTGTCGTCGCAGCGATGAGATTTTAGATTTTCTCGACAATCTAGATAGTAAAATTATCCAAAAAAATTATGAGGATATACTAAAATTGCAGGAAATTCTAATTAATACGAATTCAAAAATTTGGCATGTAAATGATACAGGAGCATATGGCATCACCAAAACGTTAATATATAATCGAACTGTTTATGATATTGTTATAAAAATCAATGATTTACATATTACTGATATTTCGGATGTCACCGTTAAACCATATATGCGGCCAACCAATAATGTAAAAAAACTGTCACGGGGATTAGATTTTCTGCGGGAATTTCTAGAAAAGCCAGGATATTATTTAAATTTTAATAAATAAATTTTATTATTGTGTGTTCTAGAAGTTTAGATAGCGTATTATTCTGTGATTAGTAGTAACTTATGTAATTTTATGTTTGGTTAGACCATTTTTATTAGTCAAGACACAAACCTTTATCAACAAATTTTTTATGTACCTACTTTTATTATAAATATATGTATTTTTGCATTAGATGAATAAGAATAATATATTAGTAATGTTTTTATCAAATTTTTATACAAATACACAAATATTAATGTTTATTTACCACTAACTGTGCCAGTCTATCAAGATCATCAAGGTGACATAACACTATAAAAAAAAATATCATTTGTACATTAATCTTTGAATTCCAATTTTTTGTGTACATTAATCTTTGAGTTCCAAATCTCAATTTATTTGAGTTCCCGGGATGAAATTGTGTGGGATGAACTTAAATCGGTCCCACGACAATTCACTGAGAACGACAATTCACCGAAAACGACAACTCATCGAAAACGACATTTCACCGAAAAAGAAAATACATATGGGAACTACGACTATACCGATTATACTGAATTCGAATTATTTGATGGAAATGGGATTGGAAAATGATTTTTGGGTAAAGTTCTGGAATACAGCCATCTGGAACTGAACTAGGCCAATCCTTGACTGATTATCATGGAACTTGACAATTTGAATGTAAATGGAATTGTAAAATAGTTTTTGGATAAAACTTTGGATTATGGAAAACTTGAACAGAACTAGACCAGCCCTTGACCGGATATGATCAAATGAAGTGTGGGGTAAAAAGAGGATGTATGTATAGTTGTTGAATATGGTCAATTGGAACAGAACTAGGCTATTTTTGGATTATATGGATGTTAGTTTAAAATAATACTTGTGTGTGGTTTATAAATATGAATGTAAATAATAATTTGTAAAAAATTGTTATATTATTATGAAACTCTGTATATTCTACTGAAACGGGATTTTACTAGAAATATTTGTTCTGAACGGTTAAAACCACTATAAAAAACGATTGCTTGTGTATCCACCCATAACTGAATTACCCTGAAATGAAAAGCTTTAATTAGATTGGTTACTCTTTAGAGATATTTTTATGAATTACATTTTTGTTGAAATGAAATAATTCTGATTTAATAAAGTTCATTGAAGAAAAAAATGATTTATGAGTTGAAAACAACTATTATTTAAAACTGTGGATGTTGTAAGTTTCAAAGAGTCAAAACTAGATTTACATTTCATTTACATTTACATTTCATTTACATTTACATTTCATTTTTTTGTAAGCCTTTTGGTACCACTCAGAATGGACGTGCAAGATTAAATGTCTTTTTAATATTTGTTGAAGAAATTTCTAAAATTAATTAACCTTAAAAGGTGTTTATTATTGTTAAGCTTTATCCAAATTTTTAATTTTATGAAAACTTGAAATTTCTTACATCGGGCAGTTTTATGATTATCAAGCATCTAGCTTATTAAATTTAGTTAATTTTCTTAATTCTTATTTTTTACTATATTTTAGATGTACTTTGCAATTGCCTCACGATTTTAAAGTGGCAAGCATACATATACAAAAATATTAATGTATATTTTTTATATTTTATTTAAACGGTTGGAACCTACAGAGGTTCCGTAGTCAATTCCACAATGTGCCCATGGTGCTAATCTAGAGGATCTATCCTAAATTCCTAACTCGCAGTAGCACACTGCAACCTTAGCAAACTGTAAAAGTTTAAACCAGGAAATTGATAATAACTGATCTACATTCAAAGATCGGGAAGAGAACATTTGTGATCTAGCTTGTACAAAGGTAGTCGTCCAATTCCTCCAGATAGTCGTCAGAAATATCATCCTGAACTTGTCCCATGCGTTTAAGATGAAACCTGAAACGTTCATGGCCAGTAATAGGTGTAACCAGAATTCTGTGTTGGCTCTGTTTTAAGGAAAACACATATTTAGTGAACCTCAAGTTGAATTCAATGATAAACTGTTTCGCCTTTCGACAGGTAGGAGCAGAACGCCACTTCGGTCCCAGTGTAAGTAAAGCGAACTTCTTAATAGCTTCCTTACCACAATTGAAGGATAGAGGAATTGCTGGCTCGGGACCAACAAATATACTTCGTGATCCAGCTTTTTCTAAAAAGTCAGCAACCTCATTTCCCACAACGCCACAATGAGCAGGCACCCACATGATCCTTACTCCCGTATTAGAGCAAAGGAGGTTAGTGTAGTGTTTGCAATCTTTGACCAGTTTAGACGTAGTCAAAGGATTATAAAGGGTATTAAGCACGGTTATACTATCCGTGCAAATAATAATATCCTTCCCTAAATCACTAAACTAAGACGCCTCTACTGTACTATGGGTAAGTGCAATTAATTCAGCTTGAAGAACTACCCGAGAATCAGAGCCATACTTAGAACTATAGAATCAAAACCCTGCACAGACTTCTGAACGAGAGCCATCTGCAAAATAAACTATCGAATCATACAACTGTTTATAGAAATCCTGAGAGAGCCACAATTAATGAGTATACTTTCACAAAAATAGATACACTTAAAAACATGGACACATCCAATAGAATGATGGAAGGTCGAGGTTCTGCAAGCACAACAACTGAGCAATGAGCGTAGTTCACGTAATTTTTATAAAGGAACTACCGGATTGCACCATACTTTCAGGCCTTGGTCAACTGCCATTCGGAACCAGGATGGAAACCTTTGTTGTCAACATCGAATAAATAACTTGACGCATGGAATGGCCACTTTATCGGTCTGCTTGGTATTCATCCTATGTCACAGACTGTAGTTGAGTAACCACAAATACAAACAGCGGAGATTTGCATTGACGATCCATCATATGAGGAATTCACTATGCACAGAATTAAAATGCAACCGTTTACCAGGGGTGGACTGCATTAATACGGAGCTCTTGATTTCCGGAAGGGATGATTTGTGGAACTGGTTTCAACCTTATTCGATTAGTATGGTGAACCGCGCTTATGTTTGACGTATAGAAAGTGGCCGCAATATGCTCGATTTTTAAGAAGGGAGTCCGCAGTGTAAGAATTATCGCAGAATAGCCCCCCTTTGCACAGCATTAAAGTTGCTGTCCTACACTATATTGGATAGAAACATCATTCCAGCTGAGGACTTAGTTGGTGACTTTCACGAAGGATTTCGTCCGAAGTCTTTTCGCTGCGGATGATTCTATTTAAATATTATGAGACATCCGTTCCCGTACATCAGGTATTACTGAATTCTGGCAGGAATTGTGCCTGAAACACCTAGGAATGCCAGGTACAATTGTGTAGAATGATAGTGACACAGTTTTAATGCTGTGTTACAATTGAGAACAGGCTATCGAGAATTTTTGCAGTTCGCTCTGGTGTACAGCAGGGAGATGCTCCTTAATACTCTTTAATCTCACGTTGAAGTACATCTTGTGGGAAACTGAAACACCTCAGCGCAACATCTTATATTGCCAATTCAATTAGGTGCTTCCATATTCAGATGACCTCCAGATCAATGAGTCCAAACCAAAATACATGATCTCTGGGTATAGGGACAATGGCACACAATATTTTAGTAGTGGTCACTACACGTTTGAGTTGGCCTTTAAATTGACGTTCAAATAGTTCGCTTCTCTTATCACTCGCGATAAGAGTGCAGATGAGGATATTAAAGTGCGGCTGGCATCAGGCAGTTGTGCTTTGTTTCCACTTAAGTAAACTACTACAATCTAAACTCCTGTCTAGTGCCTTCTAGCTAAAGCTTTCCAAAGCGTTGCTCAGGCCCGTTGTTATGTATTGATGTGAAAGTTGGAAGCTGAACAACGGGTACGAGAGATGGCTCGTTAGATTTGAGAAAAGAATTATACTTGAGATTTACGGCCCAAATCGTGAAGTAGATGGTACGTACCGACCTCTGTACAATATCAATATCAGATATCTTCGAATTGTAGGCGCAGTGGTCGTTGTAGACGACGATGACTTCACACGATGGCTTCAGATTGTCTAAGACAGTATAAAGACCAAGCTCAGTAATGGCCTTTAAAATACTGTTAAAATAATATTTCAGATTCCTTAACGTTAACACATATTGTTAAAATAAAAATTGTTAACTCCTAAAATTTTGAAAATGATGAGAATTTCTCACAAATTAGTGACTTCTAGAGTTCGAATAATATTTGCTATTTTATCAGATTTTTAGTTCAGAATATTCCATTGTTCTTATCGTAGTGTGAAAATACCATTAACAATTGTAAATTTTGATTTACATTTTAAACATCGCTCAACCTTCCGAAAAAGTCAAGCAGAAATATTTATAGATAGATACACGCAGTATACATAACATTGATGAGATATTTTTAAAATATTTCGCCAGACGTTACAATACTTTACGTTAAAGAGCAATATTTATATTTCTTATTCGAGCTTGAACCAAAACTTTTAAAATTCAACTTACCGGATAAATGGTATTACGAAATGTCGAATGATTAAATATTTTGTTTTAGCCATCACAGCCTCGATAGCGCAGTAGGTAGCGCGTAAGTCTCATAATCTTAAGGTCGTGAGTTCGATCCTCACTCGGGGCAATATAACAATTTTGTTAAATTATATTTTATAAACATTTGTGAATGGTTAGTTTGGTGGATTTCACCCTCCCCCAGGCAAATAATTAATTTTTCTTACATATTTTATTTTATTTTAATATTTTACAATTAATAATTATAAAGCTACGAGTACATTAAAAAATTATTAGTTAAGCAGTACATATATGGACCGCGGAAAAATTTTGATCGGTGATTTAACCTATAACAATATCACCATGGTCTCCATACGTCATCATCAACCGCGCCACCATCAATATAAATATTCATTTTTTGTTTTATACATTTTTTTCGTTTATTCTCGATAATTTTTTGCCGTAATTTCACCAGCACACCACGTTTTTGGCCAGCATCGGGCCCAACACCAACACTAAAATCATGCAACACATTGACATTTGTCCAACGATCTTGAATAATTAATTTATTCACAATTAACGATAAGTTCATCTGATTTAAATCTGGTGCACACGGCGACGTTATTTGTTGATTTCTGCGTTTCAAACATGACACAATTTCGGCTTGGCAATTTTCGTAGCCCATTTGAAATGAACTATTGAAAAATTGTAATTGTTTGATCGCGTATTCAAGCAGTTCGATTTTATCTAATTTTACGGCCGAGGAGTTTATCTATGTATATAAATATAATTATGTACATGAAAATGGTTGGTTATCCGGTAAGTCCACGATCACTTATATACTCACCATCGAACTATCATCTTCGATCATTTTTCGCAATTCATTCATCCATCGTTGAATCCGTTGTCTTCGATTAAATTCACTTTGTTTCTTTAGAAATTTTATTTTTTCACTATTTTTACTCATAGTTATGCGTATAATGAAACCAGCTCGATCTTTCACATTTGAAAAACACTTTGTGACTGTGAGGAAAATTCTTAATTATCATTTGGGTTTGTGATCATCAAAAAAAAAAAAAAATTTAAAGGCAATCTTAAGTCATAATAAGATTTTCCCCTAATTGTATTTTATGTTAGTTTCGGTTGATCGTTTTTTTATTATTTGATGGGTATTAAGGATTTCTAAAAATAGAAATATGTGTATGGTTATTTAGAAATACGTCGTATAAAATATTCATAAAACATGTGTTAGTTTTCTTAAAACTATTTTTTTTTTGGAAAAATGCACAAAGTGTTTTGTTCAGTTAACGAAATACATTTAACTGTGGGAATTTTTATTTACTTTGATGCGATCTATTTAGATACAAATGTTAATTTATATAACTTGTTGATGATACACATTATTAAATGAGTGTATATGAGATTAAGTGAGTATTAGATTTTGATGTTTAAAATTAGGGTGACCCTGTGTGATAAAAGTGCGACTGATGAATAATTGGATCAAGACACTAAGCCTGAGTGCAATGTTCATGATATAATTAAATTGGAATTTTTAAAATATTTGAATATTCGTGTGAAGTTTGTTTTTTTTCTTTGCTAGGTCAATTACTTTAATCAGTTTAATCAAATCTAATATCTTGCCTAATCTAAATCTAATCAATTATAATCAAATCTAATCAAATTAAATCAAATTTTCAATCTCCATCTTCAAGGAGGGAGGGAGACTTCATGAAGTGTAAGAATTATCACGAAATAGCTCTCCTTTGCACAGCATACAAGTTACTGTCCTACATTATATTGGATAGGGTCACCCTTCTAGCAGAGGGCTTAGTTAGTGACTATCACTCAATCAGTCACTGATCAGGTTTTTTCGCGGCGGATGATTCTATCTATATACGCATGAGACGTCTATCTCAGTACATTAGGTATTCCTGATGATCCCAATCAAATCTATTAAAATGCAATCAAATCTAATCGAATCTACTCAAACCATAATTAATTTTTCCGTATATTATTCCTATTCAAGTCTAATATCTTGCCTAATATAAATTTATTGAAATCTAATCAACTATAATCAAATCTAAACATAAATGTAATCCCATTGAATCAAATCTAGTAAAATCTTATCCAAACTATTCAAATCCAATCGAATTGAATTAAATCTATTCAAATCTATCAAAAACCAATCAAATCTAATCAAAACCAATCAAACCTATTCAAACCTAATCAAACCTAACCAAACCTAATCAAATCTAATTAAATTTAATCAAATCAAATTATATCTTACTAAATCAAATGAAGACTTATAGTATTCCTAAGTAAATCTAATCTAACCAAATCAATAATCTAATCAAATTTAATCAAATCTTAAAATATTCCTAATGAAATTTAAATTTCTATTCTATTCAAATCTAATCAAATCAAAACAAAAATCTAATCAATTCTAATCAAATTTAATCAAATCTAATTAATTCTATTCAAATCCAATCAAATCTAATCAAACTTATTCAAATCTAATCAAACCTAACCAAACCTAACCAAATCTAATCAAATCTAATTAAATCTAATTAAATTTAATCAAATCTAATTATATCATACTAAATTAAATCAAACCTCATAGTATTCCTAATCACATCTAATCAAACTAAATCAAATAATCAATTAATTTATCAAATTAATCAAATCTTGCCTAATTTAAATCTTATCAAATATTACGCGTAATCAAATATAATTAGACCTAGTCAAGTCAAATCAGATCTAGTCAAATCTGATCGAATCTAGTCAAATCAAATCAATTCTATAGAATCATGTCGCATAAGACCTATAATATCTTGCCTAATTCAAATTTATACAAATCTAATCAAATCTTATCAAATTTCCACAAATTAATCAAATCTAATAAATATTTAATTAAATCTAATCAAATCTAATAAAAAAACTTGTTAAATCTAATCAAATGTAATCAAATCTAATCAAACGTAATCGAATCGAAACAAATTTAATCAAAATAAATCAAATCTAATCAAAACCATCAAATCTATAATGAAATCTAATCACATCGAATCCATTCTAATCTTCTAATCAAACTTTGTTTCAATCCTAATCAAATCTATAATATCTTGCCTAATCCGAATCTATTCAAATCTAATCAAAACTATAATCAAATCTAATCAAACCTTATATCAAATCCATCAAACCTAATCAAATTGCTAAACAATTTCTAATCTAATCAAATGTAATTATTTTTTTAATAAAAGACGGTTGTTGCAAATAGATATAGCTAGTCCAGAATGAGACGAACGGGTGTAACAAGTTAGGTCCGTCGCAAGTGCTACCTGAAAAACATGTAAACAACCTTGACTCTCAAGCGAGTGAAGAAACCAACAGTAAATCGAACCTCTGATTAATCGTACGCGCCATCGAAAGAAACTAGGAGGTTAGAAGAGTAAATAACCTTAGGTATAGGTACTCCGTTGGCGAAAAAGAAGCAAGTTTTCCACTAATCCAGATACCTTCGCTAGCGTGGTGTCTCTTGAGCATTTTCGTTTCCACATGGTTTCCCAAAATACGAGAACTACGAGAAGAGAGTTTGGTTACATTCCGATATTCAAGATTCAGTAGCAAGTCTATAAGCTAAATGAGGGTATGCAGCGCATTTGGCAGCAAATAATTTGGCAGCATTATAGAATCTCCTAAGAAACCTGACTTTGCAACGAACATGTTTGTGCATGCCAACACCTATAAGTTTTAAACTATTGATTCACTAATACACTTACTTAGGCCGACAACCCGTAGAATACGTCAACAACGTAGACAACTTCGATAATGAAGACAATTCCCAGAGTGGTTTTGTCAATTAGTTCTAAACTAAAGGGTTATTGGTGATAGTGTTATAGAATGTCCGTCAATGCATTAAAATCTCTTGCCAAAACGAGCGGAATTTAAAACTAATAAAACACCATGAATCTACTTCATCGTCATGTTTAGCCATTGCAAAATTATTGAATTGACCCAAAATAATGATATATAGCTATATATATATATATATATATATATATATATATATATATATATATATATATATATATATATATATATATATATATATATATATATATATATATATATATATATATATATATATATATATATATATATATACCGGGTGTTTTTTTTAAACTGAGACGATCAAATATCTCGAAAAATAGCCACTCTACGGAAAAAATGTCCATAATCAAAATTTAATCATACCGCGGGGGAAATACATTAGTGCAAAAAAAAAAGTCCCCCCACCCCCGCTTTGTAGGTGGGGCGGGGGTAACTTTTAAACTAAGATAGGAAGCCATATTTTTTATTGCAGATACGGATTCTACGACTAAAAGTACGTATGATTTGAATAAAATATTTTGTTCGGTTCATGATAGATGGCGTTGCAATCGACGAAATTCAATTTTTTCAATTTCTCCTTCTTAGAACACACGCATTCGATTCTGCAATACGTTTGAAATAAAAAACATCACGTTTTCATTGGAAATACTCGAAATTCGTCATCAAAACAATTTATTCAGTTTTGTAAATCTAAATAAGTGTTCAAAATTAATTTCAAGTTTTATTATTAAATTTCAAAAATACAAAATTCAGGCCATCATTTTGAACACTTATTTAGATTTACAAAACTGAATAAATTGTTTTGATGACGAATTTCGAGTATTTCCAATGAAAACCTGATGTTTTTTATTTCAAACGTATTGCAGAATCGAATGCGTGTGTTCTAAGAAGGAGAAATTGAAAAAATTGAATTTCGTCGATTGCAACGCCATCTATCATGAACCGAACAAAATATTTTATTCAAATCATACGTACTTTTAGTCGTAGAATCCGTATCTGCAATAAAAAATATGGCTTCCTATCTTAGTTTAAAAGTTACCCCCGCCCCACCTACAAAGCGGGGGTGGGGGGACTTTTTTTTTTGCACTAATGTATTTCCCCCGCGGTATGATTAAATTTTGATTATGGACATTTTTTCCGTAGAGTGGCTATTTTTCGAGATATTTGATCGTCTCAGTTTAAAAAAAACACCCGGTATATATATATATATATATACATATAAATATATATATATATATATATATATATATATATATATATATATATATATATATATATATATGTATATATATATATATATATATATATATATATATACATATATATATATATATATATATATATATATATATATATATATATATATATATATATATATATATATATATATATATATATATATATAATTATGGGTTGTGTCTTTACGCGAACATAAAAAAATATTTTATTTTCAATCTTTTATTTAAATTTTAATGTTACACGTTTAATTTCTAAATTACAACTGAACTTTTCTTTAATCTTAATTCTATTCTTTATGTTCTACATATTGCTTACTTTGCTAAATAATAAAAATGTGTTTTCTTATACTTGTAACTAACTGCGGTTCAGGTTTCCCGACGGTTCTTATTTTATGATGATGTATGCTTTAAAGTGTGGGAACAGTGTGAACATGATATTGGAATGTTGTTTGATCTGTGTGACTATGATAATGTAACTCCTCCCAGGGGTGAAGAAAGGGCGTCCTCGGTCTTCGGTTTGATCCCATATTTCCTTAATATCTCTGAACAACTTGTAGTTTGCTCTGGGTTTGGTTTTGCTACTGGTGAGTTTTGTATCGTTAATTTTGTCCTTCTTTTTTGAATGCCGATAAAGATTATTAACAATATGATGCCAATTGATGATGTGGATATTCCTCCTGTCAGTGTCCAGATCCAGGTTTGATGACTTGCCTGTCTCATATATACGTGTTCTATTTTCTTCCTATTCTCTATGTTTTCCTGTTGGATCACATCGATGTTTAATTCGGGAATTAGCCTACGAGTTGCTTCTACATGGTGTAGTGCATCTTGCATGACTTCTATCTCGCTTCTTATCTCATAGGAGTGAAATTTTTTGTTGTTAAAGGTTATTGTACAATTCCAAAAATTGATTATGAAGTTGCCTGTTATTGTTCGGTTATTTGGCCCACAGTCTGAATATAACTTTTCGTTCTTGGCGTTGTTAATCAGGATTTTGTCTTCGGCAATGTATTGTATTGTTGTTTCCGTTTCTGTGGTGACATTACAAATGCTATTGGTCCCCATTATTAGCGGTTTTATACATTGGTCTCGAAATTCTTTTATATTTGAATGTTTTTGAACAAAACTATTATGGTCCGAAGTTATGAATAGTTTTTGGTTAGATTTCACAAGGTGTTGTGGGTAGTTTCTGATGACTGTATTATTTATAACTAATGGCATGATAGTCATTATTGTTGACTCTTCCTCTTCTAGCTTAGGTATTTGTAGTATGTAGAGAAGTGTATCTTTGTTTGTAGCAATCTTTGGGATTACGTATTGGAGTGCTTCATCTGGCAAAGTGATATTGATGCCTTGGCTGGTTAAAATATCTTTGATCATAATGATTTCTTTGAGTGTTAGGATTTTGTTGCTCGGGAGTTCTAATTTTGTTTTGATAATTGCATCTTGAATGTCTTCTAGTATCGTATTAATCATGTCCAAATTTATTATTGTTGCCATCATCTCGATTTCGGTTAGGATAACTCTGTTGGCTATAGTGGTGTTGATCAATGCTCTGTTCACTGTATCTGTGATAAGTTGAATTCGTCTATTGATCTGCTCGTTTATCTTAAATTGTTGGTTATTTTCGTTTATTAAATCGTTCATTGTTCTGTTAATTATATGAAAATCTTGAGCGTCTGGGTTGCCTGCTAACCATTTCCAGGCTGAGCCCAATTCGTCCCAACGTTTGTGCCTTGTCCTTTGGGTTGGCTTTATTTGATGAAGGTTGTTGACTAATTTTATGTACTTATGTTCTATTGTATTATGTAATTCTAACTTATCATTTAGTTTATTCTTAACAATTTTATTAAGTGATTTTATAGTTAATTCTAAATTACTTATGTTAATAGGGTGTACAATCTTTATGCTTCCTGTTTGAATTTTACATGGTTTTGTTTTAATTAGTAAGATAGGATCTTCATATAGATTCTTGATTTCTAGTTTTTGTGCATAACCGAGGAGAGTTAAACTGATTATGAGTATTAAATTTAGGATTTTCTTGAACATTTTAATTGTTTAAAAAGAGATAGATAAAAAAATAATAATAATAAAAAATTTTACTTTATTTTTACAATATTAATTTAGGTTCTTATTGTATGAAGTATAATTTGTTGGAATTTTGTTTGGTTCTTCTGAAAAATAATAAAAGAAATTTGTATTTTTCTTTGTGTTTCAAATGTCTTAAAGGCTACGTTTGTTATGTTATGTTTAACTCCTCTAGGTGGCATTTTGGTTCGAATATTTGGCTTAAGGAACACTGTTTGGTTTTCTACCAGTGTTGGTGGTTCCTCTTTTCTAATATTTTGTTTTTCCATTTTTTGAATAGTTTTTTCTAATTTTAAGTTTACGCTGTTAAATATTTCGTTCGCTTGTTTTTGGATTTCATTTGGGTCAACCATATTATTTTGGTTGAAAATAATTTCATTTGGCGTGAAGCCAGTAGATGAGTGAACTGTGTTATTGTATAGTGCTACTGACAACTCTATGCCAGTTGGGGTGTAGGAGTTAGGGAGTTTGTACTTGTTAGTGTTAAGGATTTCGATTATTGTTGAATGAGTTTTTTCTATCTGTCCGTTTGATTCGGACGATGACGCGTATTCTAATTTGACGTTAAGTTTTCTTAGATATTCCTTAAATTGGAGAGATTGGAATGTAGTCTCGTGATCTGAGACTATTGTGTTAGGAATTCCGAATATTGTGAAATATTTAGTTAATGCATTAGTTGTGTCAATTAAGTTTTTTGTAGGAATTTGGATCATTTGTAGGTGTTTAGAAAAGGAGTCTATTATGGAAAGGAAATTGGTGTGGTTGATATTGAATATATCAATATGTACTCTCTCTAGTGGCTTTGTCGTAATAGGCCTTGGAGAGATTTTGATGTTGTACGGCTTCCGTTCGTACTTGTGTGTATTGCAGGTATTGCATGCATTTATGAGGTTCTTTATCTTTTTCACCATATTTGGGAAGAAGTAGGCTCGCTTAATTTGTTTTTCTACTTCCTGTATTCCTCTATGGGCTCTCTCGTGTTCTTTACTGATAATAGCACTCTGCCTATTTTCACTGGTTACGTCTTCGACCATTTTGGTGGCGAAAACGAAGTGGCCATTTTGAGAAAAATTTTCTCGAAAGCTTTCTTGTATTATACCGTATAATATTTCAGGGGCTAGTATTGCTGTCTGTTTACCATTGTGGAGGTTTTTTAGGTAATTTGTAATAGCCGCCTTCGTGAAATTCTCTTTTGCAATTATTGTTCTGTTATAATTTGAGAATATCTCTTCAGTGATCGTGGTATCAAGTGTGGCAGAAACCCTGAATATTAATTGGTTTCTATAATAGTTTATTGGACGGTCAGAGAAATGTATAAAGTAGTCGTCTGAGGTGTTAGCTGAGTGGATTGTGTTTAGCTCGCTAGGATCGTTTAATTGTTCTTCTAAGGTACTTGTTGATTCACGTGGAGTGATTTCAGGTACTTCGTTGTTATTTATTTCTTCTGTGGTGGGCATTCTGCTTAATGCATCTGCGACCACGTTTGCTTTTCCCTCTTTATACACTACGTCATAATCATAGTTTCCTAATTCTAATCTCCATCTTGAGTGGTTTGTGATCTGTTATCAATGTAAATCTGTTACCATACAGGTAAGGGTGGTATTTCTTTACGGCCCAGATTATCGCGAGTGCTTCTTTTTCGTATGTCGCATAGTTAATTTCCGTTTTGTTCAAAGTTCTTGACGCGAAAGCTATTGGTCTTTCTATACCGTTTTGTATTTGTGACAAAACCGCTCCCAGTGCGTAATCTGACGCGTCGGTAGTTAGAGTAAAGGGTTTCGTGAAGTCTGGGTATGTTAATATTTGGTCTGTCGCGATTAATTGTTTTAGCGTCTCGAAGGACTTGATGTATTCCTGATCTTTGAGATTTAGTGGTATGTCTTTTTTTAAGAATTTTGTCATATTTTTGGTTATTTTTGAATAATCTTTGATAAACCGTCTATAATATCCAGACAGTCCGAGGAATTGCTTAATTTGTTTTGGCGTCTTTGGTAGTGGCCATTCTAATATTTTTTGGACTTTATCCTTATTAGGCTTTACACCATTTTGTGTAATAGTGTGTCCTAAAAACTGCGTTTCTTTTTTTAAAAATTCACACTTATTCAGTTGAATTTTTAAATTGAATTGCGAAAGTCTTCTCAAAACCGTATTAAGGTTCTTTATGTGGGTGTCTAGGTTTTCTCCCACTATGATGATGTCATCTAAGTAAACATGACATATTCTACCAATTAGACCATGTAAAACGTTGTTCATTGCCCGTTGGAAAGTCGCTGGTGCATTTTTTAGCCCGAACGGCATTCGACAAAATTCGAAATGCCCCTTGTCGGAAGAGAATGCTGTTTTCTCTTGCGACTGGGTTTCCATTGGTATCTGGTGGAATCCAGATTTTAGGTCAAGGGTGGTGAAATATACCGATTTTCCCAAGTTGTCCAATATCTCCTCAATTTGAGGGATAGGGAACTTGTCGTTTATCGTTTTCTCATTGAGTTTCCTATAGTCGATAACGACTCTTATTTTGCGTATTCTAGATGCGTCTTCTTTTTTTGGAACAACCCAGATGGGTGAGGAATACGGGCTACTTGAATTTTTTTATTATTCCGCTGTCGAGCATTTCTTGTATTTGATTATCGACGTCGCTTTTAAATTTGTGTTTTGGTATAGATTGGGTTTTCGTCTACTGTTTGAATTTTGTGTTTAATGATTGACGTTGCTGACAGTTTTTCGTCCAAGCGTAACAAAACTGATTGATTTTTATGAATAAGGTCGATGAGAGTTGCTGTCTCTATGTCACTCAGGTGATTCGTCCTTATTAAACTTTTGATTTCTTCCTTGCTAAGGTGGGAATTTCCAGAAATAGGTATTGGGTTTAGTGTTTCGAAATTATTGCATTTTAATTTTAATTTTGGTAATAATTTTGGGGGTTCTGGCTCATTGGTAAGAATGTTGACAGCTGTTTTGTTTTGACTAGCTCTATATAGTCCTGGTTTGATCGTTATTTTGTCATCTAGTTTATTGAAGTCTGAAACTAGCCAATCACCGTTTTGATGGGTGTCAAATGTGACTGTGTGATTGTAGAAGTTATCATTTGGATAATATTTGAAAAATTTAAATGTTTTATCTTTAAACGAAATTGTATTTGTTTTGTAGTTTATTTTAGCGTCTGTTTCTGCCATATATTGTGAGCCTAGGATTCCGTCAAAAAACTTGTGGAATTCTAGTTCGTGAAAAATTTGTTTTGGTATTCCTGTACCTAATAAATTTATTCTACATTTTTTATTTGACTTATGGGTGCCTAGAATATTTTTCACATTCATTTCATGTGGTTCTAGTAGGTGTTTTGGTATGATACCTGGCCTGATGATATTCTTGTTGGCGCCAGTATTTATAAGGATTTTTATGGAGTTATTTAGAATGAGAAAAAGAAGAAAATTTAATCTTCTGTGTCGGATTCGTGGTCCTTCTGAAAATTTATTTCTTCCGAAGTTGGTTCTTCCGAATTCTCCGGTCTTTCTGTGTCCTCTTCATTTGAACACAGTTTGTGATTGTAAATTAACTTCTTATTATATGTTTGTTTTGTTCTTAGGGACGGGTCGACTTCCATTGGGGTTGGCATCTCTTTTTGTTTCCAATGATTCTGCTTCGAATTTGAAACACTGTTGAATAATTTTGGTCTTTCGAATGCATTTGGAGTATTAGGTTTAGTTTGAGTAACATATTGTTTCCTCGAATTACTAGATATGATTTCATTCGAATTAAATTTACATAGAAAAGCGTAAGCTTCTTCTATGTCCTTGGGCCTTGCGGCTTGGGCATAGCCAAAGTATGGCTTCCTTAAGCCTGATAAGAAGGCTGCCAGTGCATCTTCATCGATGAAGGTGCAGATGGCTTGCCATGATTTGTTGTAAATTTCTTTCTGCTTCGCCAGCGTCTTAATATTTTGTACAATTTCTTTTGTTTTATTGTAGAAATTGTGTATTGACGTGGTATCAGTCTGTTTATTTGCCCAAAGTTGGGACTTATAGAAGGATAATTCTTGCTTGTCCCCTAGGGTATCAAGAAGAATTTGTTTTACTTCCGTGAAGGATTCTGGGTCACCAGCTAGACAAACTATGTCCCTAGCTTTCCCTTCTATTTTGTTCTTTACGGCTCTCCAGTACATTTTGAGCTGTTCTGGTTGGACTAACGGTTCGAACATTCTTAATGTGTCCTCTGCCGTTCTAAGCCATGCTGTGACTTGTTTTTTATTCCCGTCAAATGTCGGTATCGACTTTATCGGGTCTGAGATTCGGAAGAGGTCGACAACTGGTTGGTTGACTTTGACTTCTTCTATGGGTGGTGGTGGTTGAACCTCCACCTTTTGTCCGAGGTACCTCAGTATCTCGTCTTGTTCATTTTGTTTTTGAACTAAGTTGGTTAATTGTACCGTTATTGCGGCCAATTGGGCGTTTAGTTCTTCCGTCATTTCTTGGCGGGTTTCTTCAAATATTGCCTCTATATTTCTATTAGCAATAAATGTATTTATGTTTTTCTTTCCCTTTATAGAACTCGTTTTGTTCGAATTACTATGAACTTGCTAAATTATTTCAATTTAATGCAATTAGGAAGGATTATAGTTTGCTATTATTAGTTTGTTTTTTTCGCACCTATCTCGTAGTATGCGAAGGTAACGTACCCTGGGTTTAATTATTCTGATTTCTTCACTTTATGTGTCTATCTTGTAGTGCACGTGATTGGATTCACAAAAGAAGCTTGGATTTCCAGAAAACAGAATTTTGTGCTTTTCGCGTCTATCTTGTAGTGCGCGGATTAGCTTATTTGGTAAAATTTCGTTTTAAATTTAAATTAGGAATTTGGTTTTGGTCATGCCTATCTAGTAGTGTATGCCACAAACCAATACGCGAAAAATTTAAAAAGAAAATCTTACCTTACTTTTACAGTCGATGGAAGCTGGTTCAAGATCAGATGCGGTGAAAAAGTGGCGGAATCTCGAGTCTGCTAACGGTATACACCTTCAGTTAGAGATGTTTCACTTATTCGTCACGAATTATTGTAGTTTTTCACTAAAACTTCGTTAAAACTGTTAATTTTTAAGACAAGTGTTACGGATTCTCTAAAAATAAGCTTTTATTCACTTATTACTGCACTTTTTACTTTTATACTAAACTTCACTTTAACACTGCGGCTGCGCCAATTATGGGTTGTGTCTTTACGCGAACATAAAAAAATATTTTATTTTCAATCTTTTATTTAAATTTTAATTTACACGTTTAATTTCTAAATTACAACTGAACTTTTCTTTAATCTTAATTCTATTCTTTATGTTCTACATATTGCTTACTTTGCTAAATAATAAAAATGTGTTTTCTTATACTTGTAACTAACTGCGGTTCAGGTTTCCCGACGGTTCTTATTTTATGATGATGTATGCTTTAAAGTGTGGGAACAGTGTGAACATGCAATGTTGCAACATTGGAATGTTGTTCTGTTCAATCTGTGTGACTATGATAATGTAACTATATATATATATGTATATATATATATATATATATATATATATATATATATATATAGAATTTGATCGCCTTCTATGGCTAATTGTGCTTTTTCTTGAAAACATTGTCTTGGATTCCCAGAAAGTCCGCGAATGCTACTTCTTGGACTTCATGGTTCATGCTTCCATTGATGATAATATTCCAAAGGTGTGGACCAAGGATCGAACCTTGAGGAAACCCAAAATTGACAATTTTTTCAAGTGTGCCACGACTTGAAATAACAGTGGCTTTTCTTTCGAGAAATAGTTGTTAATGATGTTATAGAGATTGCATGGCCAATTGAATATCTTTAACTTTAGGAAAACTCTAGGATTGTACTTTTGGTACGACTCTTTGACTATATTGATCATTTTGATCATTGCGTATTCTGTGGACCTATTTTCTCTAAAGCCAAACTGTTTGTCACTATAGATGCACTTTTCTGGAATATGTCCATTACCCATTTTTCAAATAATTTACCTAGGACAGGCAACAGCATGATAGGCAGGGATGGGCGAGGTAGATTACGCCATGTAATCTACGCGGTAGTCGACACGTATATTATTCCGTAGATTACTTGGCAATGTTTTTTGTTATTGTCAACAATTAAGTCAACGTCAACAACCTACGATAATTGAGCGTCTCGAACTCGAATGAACCAGTTCACAGTTCTATTTGGCCATAAATTCTCACACGGAATAAATAAATCATAAAAACTAATTTAGCAGTCTATTAACAAATACAGCATATTTTTTAAATTTATCACATCCCTGCAAAATGTTACAAATAACGTTAAAAATTAACAAATAATAGTTTGATAGTTTTAGTTTTAATTTTATCTCCTCTAGTTATGGAATAATATCAGAGCTTCGAAAAACGGTATAGGTATGTAACAGATACATAATAATTTAAATGGTATAATAATTTAAAACTTTTCTAACATTTAATTTTCTGCAGAGGGGATAAGTTAGATTAAAATGCATTGAAGGATAATTTAAAAGTGTCACTATGAATTGTCTACATTATCGACGTTTTCTTTATTGTCGATATTGTCTATACGCATTGTCGACGTGGCAATAAAATGGGAGAAACCAATTTGTCATCTATATAATCCCACACCTATCTGTTGAATCGTAATTGCTCACGAGCCCATTGGCAAAATACCATTTGATTTCCACTCCTGTTATACACAGAGATGATAGCTAATCTCACTGGTTTCAGCCTCACGGTATTGATCAATAGCTCTGCCTCGGATAATATTAAAGCTGAATGCATCGAAATTAGTTTTCAGTAGATCCTTTACACTGGTAATACTTATTTTTTTAAGTGACAAAAATGGAAATTGTGGCCAATTACGTGACCACGTCATCGAAGAAAAGCCTATGCAGATTTGGGTCACTTTAAGCGTGAAACCGTTATTTCCTATTGTAAGTGTTATAGACACAAGTCGTATGTACATAGGTACGGGAAACACCGAAGTATATACCAAATTCAACACATATTCAACCACAAATTTTAATTTTTTCAATTTTTACTTAAATCACTTAAGATTGCGTACCAAAGGTACGAACGTACATCTTGAAATTATGATTAAAATTTGATTCAAACCCATACTAGAACTTAAGCTGGAATATTTCTTTAGAAAATCGACTCAACATAGTTCAACAGTTATTTAATCTCGATTAACTTAACTAAAGATTTTGTTTCATATATCTACCTGAATTTCGCTCTAAAGTGAAATTAAAACTTAACTCACATTCTTATATATTAAATTATAATTTAAAATCTATACGCAAAGTCAAATAAGACAAAATTATTTATTTTGAACTATATATGTTTGATTTTTAACTCAATTTAAAATTTAAAAGGCACCCCAATTTTGTCAAGTCAAAGTGAATTATTACTTTATTTTCACTCATACAATTCATCTAAAAAACCATTAAAGATTTTGCCTCAAACTCTAACTGGAATTTTACTTAAGCAGATCCACTAAAAAAATATATACTTCAAAAGTCTATGCAAACTCAAATATGAGTAAATATTTATAATTTAAATTGCACTCAAATTTAACTTAAAAAGTCCACTCAAAAAGTCTACTCAATCACAATCAAATATAACAAAATATTATTTTCGTATCAATGTTTCATCTGAAACACAATTAATATTCAAAATGGGGTCAAGTTTTGTTCAAATCTAGATGAAAATATTACCTTATTGTCACTCGTAAATTTAGCATTCTACCTCAATTTTCACTTATAAGCAAATTCGCTTAAAATATATAATTCGAAGTCTACGCAAAATCATATATAAGTAAAAATATTTGTAATTTAAATTGCACTCAAATTTGGGTGCCGATAAATGCCCATCCCTGATGATAGGTCTATAGGATTTGGGATCGGTTTGACACATATCTCTGGTTTTCCTAATGATAACTAATTTACCATTTTTCCAAGCTTTGGGAAATTCTCCTTTGCTAAGACAAGTGTTCATAAAGTTGGTGATACAGGGCCCTATAATAGGCCAAGCACGTTATATCACCTCGACCTCGATATTGTCTAAGCGCCTTACCAGCTTTCATAGACATGAGAGCCAAACTGGCATCTTCATCACTGAACTGACTCAAGTTTGGTCTAGTTGGTGCAGAGTTACTCACCAGGGTACTAAGTATAGCTCATTCGTTTTCAATTTACCTGTGTTGAACTTATAGACAAAGCCCCACCGTTCAGCATTACCATGGTCCGTTATGAACTCTTTTAAGCTCATTTGGCTTTTGTCTCTAATACATTTAAAATACGTCTTCATAGTTAAGTCTTTAAGGATTTTTATCACTTTGATATAACTTGCGCAACTTACGAAGAAATTTTCTTGATTTGGTTAAGTCCGGAGACCACCCAGACATTTTAGATTTTCGAGCACGTTAACGTGGTATATAGTAGCGGTGTAGACTTTGATAATTGAACTAGAAACACTCCCAATTGGCATGCCTTAAGGCATACCAAGGAACTTTCTTTACTGCTTGGGAATCATTATGTGTGTTCTCCAAACCCAAGATCGAGACAATAGCACTGTGTTCACTTGATGTCCAATTTTCATGGACGGGCCAACTTAAAATGTTTGTCCCCGTTGTGAGAATATGTACTGGGCTACCCATCTTCGTTGATGACGAATAGGTTACTTCTTGATATAAATTCTTCAACGAAGTCCTCTCTCGTTTGTGTCCTTATATATTGTGCCAAAGTTTAAACTTAGCAGTGAAGTTGCCATAATAGGATGAGCTTTAAGATCATTCAAGATTTTATCAAGTTTACTTACATATTTCACTTGATCGTTTGAATATTGGAAGTAAATACTGACCAGATAGAAACTTCATAAGTTAGATCTCACCTCTACACACACAGTGTGTGTCGCAGTACTGTGAAATTTTAAGAACCACAAGATCGATGTTGAGGATGCCAATTGCTGCTTTAATATTTTCATTGTTTCCAACGATTATTCCTGTGGACGTGGTCATTCCATTTCAATTGATTGTCTGATTTCATGCCCAATTGCTTTAGCATTTTGCATATTTAATTGGGCGATCTTCAATCGACAATTATTTTTAGTTTTAACTGTCACAGACAGAATGAGGTACAAACTTTACTGCGTGACGAATGGTCAAAAGACTGTTTGTCTGGCGGCAAGAACCGCATTTAGCGTCTTCCGTCTTCTTGTGCATGATTTTTGGTCTTGCCCATTGTCTTGTCGCAGTGACCACAAATGTGGTGTTGATCCTTACAGAACTTGGCAATGTGTCCAAATGTCTGGCATTTGTAGCATTTTGTCAAACTGACGAGGTCTGAAACTCTACGTTGAGGACCAGCCTAGATATACACGACGGTTTTTGATGAAGATATTTGTGGCAATTGGGGATACCTCTGTCACCCAATGGACTAACTTGGCCTCTTTTGACCCAGTCATGAATTCGATGTTAATAGATTCAGAGCTTTGTTTTATTAAAGCTTCTTTAATTGCCTCGATCTTTTCGGCCCTGTCATAAATGATTATCCTGGGCAGACGCTTTTCTGGTAGCGATGCCATCAACCCAGCGTTCGAAAGCTCCTTACTGGCTAGGAAGAAATCCAGATATTCCTTTCTACCTGTTTAGATTAGGACGCCATCCTTAATGTTTGTGACTTTAACCTCCTCACTATTTGTGAAGGGAGTTTCTCTACCAACCATGGCTTTGACAGTGACAACGTTAGATGGTTGCCACTGGGTCTTTCTTTTGGTTCCTCTTACTAGGACAGGGCCTTTTTTCACTATCTCTGATCTTTCAAGAAGTCGACCTTTAATGCCGACTATCTCAAGGCTCATCAAATGGCCTGCGTGTATAATGGCACTTAGGTAATCTTGAAGTTTTGCCCTTTCTCCAATGTTAATCTTGGAGATCTGTCTCTATTCTAGGTCCAGAAATAGGTGATCTCTCGACGGTAATTTTTCCACCACCCTATCTACACTGAGTTCGTCTGTGTTTTGCCGTACAGTGGATTTTTATTGCACCCTTAATATATGAACACTAATTCGTTGCCCCTCCTCGATGTCGTAGAGGTAACAGCTCAGGAAACAGAAATGCTTTTGTTTTGGATAGGAAGTTTTATTTAGTTTAATGAACGCTTTATAAGTAAGTAGACGACACTAGATACTTATCCCACGAGGGGTATCGCTCTTACCAGCATGAAGTGGTAGTGGGTCTTGCAAGAGAACATCAGTTGCCACGTTCACAAAAACATCAGTCGTTACAGGAGAACATCAGTCGCCAGAGTCTCGTTAATTTATTAACCAGTGTGTAGCAGGTGAGGTTAACATTTCGGCGGGTATATTGCTGCCCCTTACGCCCCAATTTATTTATTGGCATGATCTGGACAAAATTATATGAAAATGTATTTTTTTGTTAACTTTCGAAAAGGATAGCTCAATTATTAATTTTGATGAATGTCAAGGCCGTATGATAAAAAAAAATTGTTAAAGGCGTGCTATGGAGGAAAATATACGACTAGATTTCCACGTATTCAAGATAGATAACCTTTTTGCCATCCTACGTAAACAATGTTGAGCATAATATTATGTACTGTGATTATTCTGTTATACCCCCTCGAAAAAAAAGAGAAGATAATTGGAAAATAACATTGTTTTCAGTAATAACACCCCCAACGCAAGACATTCAACTGAACTGTTTTGTTGGAGATATCGGTTTCTAGTTTCTAGTTAAATCGACTATACAAATGTACATTAAATCACTACATGGATTACATACATATATAGGCTATATAGGTACGAGTCGAATATTCCGAATGGAAACCCCATTCACAATTATATATATATACAAACGTAGAACGAACGATTTTTTCAGAAGTTTCTTCTTTTTGTTGATAAAAATAATCCTTAATTTAATATTCCAGGATTTTTGGCGCTTGCGCTCCACACACCATCATAATGATGAATAAGATGAGAACATACACACACAACATTATGTTGAGAGAGTCAAATGAAAAAAAAAATCTAATGGAAATTTTCATGCATACAACACATTACAATATTCTACTCGTCGTGTATGTAGATGAAAACGTATATATACAGCCCGAATATGAAAGTTGTATTCGAGGTCGGGAATATTATGGTTTTGCTAAATGATCATCATCGACACAGTCGTCGGCCGTCATCATCATCGTGAGAGTGTATAGCGTAATATGTACATAACAACGAAGGTTAGAAAATTTATCTCAGTTTAAGATTTTTTGTTTTTTGCAATCGTTTTTGCGCTTGTTGAATGAAAAATTGGATTTTTTTTTTTTTTACATATTTTCCCAAACGAGCGTCGAGTTATATTCGTTCTCTTCGTGATGATGATTCTAATGATGAAAATCATTCAGAATTTGTGTGAGAAAATTTTATTTTACTGTATGGTACAAAAACAAAATATATTTTTAATTTGAATTTTTTTTTTTTTTTTTTTTGTAAAAGCTACATCCAACCTCAGTTGAAGTTTAACTTCTGCACAGACATCTTAAATTAAAATACTATATTAAGAAACATAAAATTTTGTGAATAAAATAAAATTAAATATTGTGTGTGCCACCGATTAATTTGTTTTATAGGTGAAAAATAAAAAAAATTTATAAGTGCAAGTGAGCTTTTTGTTGTTTTGCAGAGTGAGTTATCACGAAAACATATTTTGATTTAGAAAAAAATAAAAAAAATAAAAAAATGTATATAGTGTGTTAGTTATGGTGTGATGATAACTGGAAGTGATAATTGGTATTGATATAGTTTTGCCATATCATATGTGTTAATTTAAACAGCAAGGCTTTCAAGCTCAAGGATATCAATCTCTTCACATCACGTACGAGTATATGATGCATCAAAATGTAAATAATTTTGTGTTTTTTTAAATTAAAATCGACGAAAACATAATTTTTCTTTCCACCCACGCAGCTGAACCAACCTAGTCAGTTACAAAAAAAAAATGAAATTACATTACATACACATATTTGCAATTTTCTAGAACATTTTTGTAACAAGTTTTGTGCGTTTTGCTAAAGAAACCAATTTTTTTTAAAAGCTCTCATTGAGCTTTTTCTTTATTTTTCCCATCGTTTTTGGTGTATGTATATATACATCTACCTTGAATTTATCTAGGTAATATTCCACCAGATGTTTTTTTTATTTAGTTCGGTGTGTGCAAAAGAAAACTGAGGAAATTTTATATATTCGTTCGTAAGCCTCTTATCCCCGCCGCCGAGACACAAGTAAATGAAAATTAGGGTAGTTTTCCTAACCTTGCAATTTTTATATATATATACATACATACATACATACATAATATATATGTTCTTCAAGTATTTGTTTTTTGTGATTATAAAGCAAATCGATATTTTAATTAGTTTATAAGATAAGTTATGTCGTATATACATAATAAAAGCTTTTCGAGTTGTATGGCATTGGGGCGAAGCTATCGAGATTTTAATAGATTTGTTGATTCTATTCAAATATGTATGTATACCCACCCAGCCTGTGATTAGAGTTTGATGTTTTTTTTTATTCGATTCGCATATGTATGTATATAGACTTCCGATTTGAGAGATTATCACTTTTTATCACAATTTATCACAATTTTTTTGAAAAATGCTTTAATTTGTATCATCAGTTCTTGTTTAATTTTGAACTTAATTGACGTGGATGACATTTTTGTTACACGCAGCAGTGTGCATTATACATTTTCTAGCAGATTATAGCTCGGTTTAAATTTTTACCTCACTATAAACAATCAATAACATCTAAGTCTTTAACTTTCAGATCATTATTGGCTTCTAGCAGTGGCATAGTTGAGTTTCCAAATAAAAAATTATTTCTTATTGGAAAAATTTCATCCACAAATTTTTAAATACTTAAGCGCGGAAATTTAAAATTCGGAAAACTTGAATTAAGGTAATTTTATAAATTTCTGATTCAGTTTTTGAATATTTTAATTTTAAAATATTGCTGTATCAAATAGAATCTGGAATTAGGTATTGAAATAAGATTTTTAAATATATCTTTGGTTAGGTTAGGTTAGGGTGGCCATCCTAATGGACTAGCATACACTAGCATAAGTTCTGTCAGATCGTCCAAATGGGAAGTGTGCAGAGCAGATGGAGCACAGTTTCTTTTTCCTCCTCATCATCACAGCTACGGAAGAAATTACGAGCGGGTACACCCAGTCTGCCCGCATGTACCCCAATGAGACAATGTCCCGTTTTCGCTCTCACGACTATACCAATATCAGTGTACGCTTAAAATTATCTTTGTTTGAACAGAAATCAAACAAATCATTCACTAGTTCATTGTCACCATAATTCGTCCTATGTCTATCTAAGTGGAGGAAGTCACGATCCCTTAACTGCCGACTAGGTGTATTTATTTTAATTAATTCCAGAATATAAGGCAAATATCAATTTGGTCGAGCAACAGATTACTAAAAATCTATCATTCATTGTCAAATAGTGTATGAATTTCTTTTGTACTTTTTCGATGTTCTGGATGTGTTCCTCGTAAAACGGACGGCATTCATTAACAGCGTATTCAAGCTGGGATCGAACGTATGTACAATACAAGATCTTAATTGTTTCCATATCCAAAATGTCGCCTGTCCATCGTTTAATAAAACCGAGCATATTAGCTTTAGAGACGCATGTCTCGATGTGCTTTATAAATCACATCAACGAAAGTAACCCGTAGGTCATCAGCGAACATTAGCGAAAATTATAAAAATCCATAGACCAAAGTGGGAGCCTTGTGGAACATCGGACGTAACTAACGAATAGTTTCTGATCTTTTACCTACTAGCTCAACATACTGTAAGCGATTATTTAAGTAATTTAAACCAAGCTACGAATTAGCTGGAAAACCCAAACTTATAAATGTGTTCCAGAGTTTTACAGTGATTGATGGAATCGAAGGCTTTTGCAAAGTCGGTGTAGATCACGTCAACTTGTTTGTGGTTCACTATTTCTTTAATCAAATAGCTGATAAATTCAATCAGGTTGGTCCATGTTGATCTTTTGGCCAAAAATCCATGTAGATCAGAGACACATACCATACTAAATCTCTGAATGACCTGCATACTTACCAGTTCAAATTGTTTTGGTATTGAAGATATAGATGTAATACCTTTATAGCATGAGATTTCACTTCTAGTTCCACTTTTTAAAATCGGCGTTACTCTAAAGCATACAGAATTTTTTAAAAACTAACCAGGAATACCATCCGGGCCACATCCTTTTCCAAAACCATCCAATGCACGCTGCATGCCCACTATAATCAGTGATGGTTGGATCTTTGTAGTTATCTATATTTTCTGGTTTATAAACTGACTGGAAGAACTTAGCAAACATATTGCGTAACGGTCAATTTCGCGTTTGGTTCTATAAAAGCCGCAAAAGTGTCTATGGGATCTTTTTTTATTTTCTCCTCTAAGTCGCTAATATAGGTCTGGTATTTTAATGCAATATAGGATTTAAAATCTTGGTTACACTTAGTGAATTTCAATTTGTTATCCCGGAGTTATGAATATAAGGTTTTCTTTATAAGCCTTGTCTTTCTTGCTTTTAAGGTTGATAAGTTGGCCATCATACCATGGAGCGTATTTGTTTGGTCTGCTCGGGATTACGGGAATGAATAATTCAATACCTTTAAACAGTTTTTCGTAAAATTTCTCCACGTGTATATCTATGTTAACAGGCTGTCTTGTGATATAAGGTGGCGTGCTGTGGCCTTGCGGGTTAGCTATCTCATTTAAAGATGCCTGACAGTTCTGGGCTATCTTCGACCTCAGGGAGTGGGATTGTAGCGTTTTAATAGCAGCCTGGCTGTCTGTAAAAATGCGAATATCTCTCGTAGATATTACATTATACTTCAATCAGTCCATGACTTCCATTATCGCGATAAGTTCAACTTGAAAAAACTTCCCTAGTCGGGAACCCGAAAAGAGAGCTTCTATCCCTTTTTGAGCCATCCGTGAAGAAGCTTACCGCCTCATTATCCATAACCGTCTCATTCACACAGTCCTCTCTGGTGGGAAACTCAGTTTGGAGTTTCATCTCAACAGATGGCGAAGGCATAGCGTAGTCGAATAACGAATAACGAAACGAATAACATTTAATATTGGCTGGTCCCACTGAGGAAGTTTGTGCTTCCTAGTAAAGAGTACTAGCGCCGTTTTCTGTGGGTTTGCGAGCAGTAATCAGCTGCTGGCCCACTCAGAGAGATAGCCGAGGGCGCATTGCATGCGCTCACTCAGTGCAGTGTGTAAGAATATTTACCGGATATGCAACAGTAACATCATCCCCGTAGGCAACTACCCTGAAGCCTAGTACCGATTAATCCGGGAAATGCTTTTCTAGTAGTAGTTCTAGGGATTCTCTACTACACGTAGCCCATGACCCATTCGGTCGACATAGTACTTTGCGTAGCCTGGCCGCCTCCGAGAACTTCTGTGTTGGCTACTCTTAGCTCGTACTTGTAAGTTTTGAGGACTTCATTATAGCAGACCCCAATCTACAGCAGCATCCGTGTTCCTCTCTTTATTGAACAGTCTCCTGCATTTCGTACGAGTACCTTGGTGTTCTCTTGACCTTCAGGGTGGCCGAGACTTACCCAAAGGCCTACTGATAGGATATGCACCTAACATAGCTTGTAAAAGCATCAGATAGCTTGGTTAATAGAACATCAAGCTCCTGTGTAGATGCATGTGGGTTTGGATTACCAACAATGGTTCTAAAGCAATCCCAGTCAGTTTTCTTTCTATTCCTGAAGGATCATTTACTAGTGGGATTTGTATCCATTTCATACTGGAGATAATAATGCTCAGAAAAGGAATAGTTTTCGGACACTTTCCAGTTCAATACCCTCTCCTTAATAAAATCAGAGACACGTGTGATGTCAAGCACTTCTTGTCTGTTTTTAGTAATAAATGATGGTTTATGTTCGATGTTACATATATTTGGGATAGTACATACTAAAAATAAAATCAAGGAGTAACTCACCTCGCTTGTTGATATTTTTACTTCCCCAAATTAAGTGATGCGCATTAGCATCTCTGCCCATAATGACTCCAACCTACCTGGTGGTATTACTTTTCTTCTCGTTTGATAGGTAAGCCGATATAAGCCCGAGATCTTGCTCGTCCATCTCGATGCTATAGCCCCCGCTACATCAGCGTTGCTGAAGTTTAGTGGTATAAAAATATTAAAATTTTTTCTAGCGAGAATGCAGGAACGAAACTTACCTTCATTTTTCGCATGTATTATTTTATAGGTGGGAGTTCTGAGACCCAGCATCCGGTCACCGCTGGCCCAAGCGGCCTGGAAAAGAACCACATCAATGGACTCAGATTACATTTTGAGCAAAGCTACCCGCTTAGGCGGCTTTACAGTGATGAAGATTGATCTGAAGGATCTTAAGCATTAGATATAGTGCTTACCTGCACCACTGTTGAATTAGACTCCGCTATCTCCTAGTTTTATGCCCACCAGTTCATTGTTGTCCTGAAGTTCAAAAGGCTTTAAACATTTTGATTGTACTGCCCTATCGGACAATAATAAAATATTATTGTGCTCCACGATGGCATGGTTGATGCTCGTTGGTTATAGTGAGGTTTGATTTACTCTCACCTTCAACATCGATTTTTATTGTAAACACTCGGATTATTTTGTAGCGTGTTTCTCTACATATTGTCTCTAATATTTGAAAGGTTTGACCATTCGTGTGGACACCAGTTACTTTCTTTTGATTTGCGTAACCATTGTGTATTACCTTAAGATCAGTTTTTGAGAAATGTGATTTCTAAATTGTGCTGCGGTGGTTCTTGTTGAATTCTTTTGTTTGATATCCCTATTCCCTACATATAGTCATGTACAATATCTATATTGTTTAGGCTTTATGATATGATGTGGATATGTTTTTCTCTGCGAGTTCCCATTTGTTTACGAGAGCTGCAGTATCTCCATCGGTTTTATGCTGGATTAAAAATTATTTATTCAGAATCATTTTTGAATTGAGTATATGCAAAATGATTTGTTTAGCTCTTTTCTAAAAAGCGCATTAGCAGTTGTATTTGTTGTGTAGTCGTACTCATCGAGTGCTAGCCTTCGTCGGATTAACTTGGATGTTGGAGCCTTTACGTTAAATAGCCATAATGACGGTTTGTGATCCACGATGTTCGTAAACTTTCTACTGTATATCTATGGTCCGAAGGATTTCGTTCCCCACACTATTGCAAGGCATTCCTTTTCAATAGTGAAGTAATTATACATTCCGTTTTGGATAGTATGGGTGAAGTAAATGCGAATTTTGGCTTAATACTGCTCCTAACGCGTAATTGGATGCGTCAGTTGTCAGTATCAAATTTTGATATAAATTGGATATTTCAAAATTGGTTCATTCGTTAAAATATTTTTACATGTTTCAAAGCATTCCAAGAATTTTTTGTCTTGGTATATAATTGCTCCTTTTGATAAACAAGATGTGAATGGGTTTGTGATTTTAGAGAAATTAAGGGATTTTAAGTTGTTTTGTTGCTTCAACCTTTTTAGGTGTTAAAGAAATTCTACTGGTTTTTGCAGAAAGTTGGTTTTGCCAATCTGAATTTTTAGATTTGAGTTATGCAGCTTTGGGAATACCCGTTGGAGGTTGTATAGATTTGTTCCTGTAGGCTGGTACCATAGACAATGATATGGTCCATGTAACATGGCACATTTTTGCCTAGAAGGTCTTCTATAGAACATTGCCCATAACACGTTGGTAAGTGGGATTAGGAATTCAAAATCCTGTATAGGTATGTGAGTGTTTCTAATTTCAACTTGGTGAAAACCGGCTGCCAAATCTATAATTGAAAAGTATATTGGTTTTCCCATTTTGTCAAGTATATTCTTTATGTTTCGCAGATGATACTTGTCGTCAATATAGTTTGAGAATTTAGTTGTCGGAAATCTAGAACTATATAGTCTCCATTTCTTGAGACCGCTTGAAGTGTGAGTATTATCGCGGTATAACTCTCCTTTGCACAGCATACAAATTACTGTCCTACTTTATATTGGATAGAATCACCCCTCTAGCGGATGGCCTGGTTGGTGGTTATCATGGAGGATTCCGTCTGAATTTATCAGTCACTGATCAGTTTTTTTTTCAATCGTAAATCAGAATGGATTTCCGCCAGGCCTATGACTCGATCAATCGAGAGAGTTGGTGGTCTGCGCTGGAATACCGGGGTATGCTAACAAAATCCGTTGGAACCAGATTGTTGGCCCAGTATAATGGCCTTCAAACACTGTTTGTTATTATTATATTACTGTTTCCATCTTAAACTTTGTTATCCATATCGATATTTATACAATTGCTTTGTTGGGACAACTGGTTTTATATATACCTTCCTTCAAGTATTGTGCAAGTACAATACACATAGAAAGTTCCTTTCAGGATTGTGACTTGTACTTCTACTAATTTTTTTGTATTTCTTGGCACAATTGTAACAGGTATGATAATTTTAATTCGTTATGAATTGGTAAATTAACTTTTGAGTTTTCCAAACGTGATTTGTATGTTTTATCATCATCCTGTTTGATATCCCGATTATCGTAGTTAGAAATTTATCCTGCATTCTGTTTCAAAGTGGAAGGTAAATGTTTTAAGAATTTATTATTGTATTTTAGTTTTGGTGGTTGTTTAGACTTGCTATGAAACCTGTTAAACCTGTGGATTGCTCAATCAACGTATCAGTTGTACCTAACTCTTGTGTCGGAATTTGATTGGATAATAATGTTAGTGTTGATTGTATTTTACTAAAGAGTTTTTGGGGCTCTAAGTTAAATTTAATCAATGAAAATGGTTTACAACACTCCTTGTACCTGTGTCTGAGGCTATTTAATGCGCACGTATGTCTTCCCAATTGGTATCAATATTGTGCGTAGTGAAGGATTGACTTGCAATGCTAATTATTTTACTTTACGAATATTTTGGATTATAATTTTATAGCTAGATAGTGCCATTATTGGTTGACAGAGTTGTATTACTTGATCTACTGAATTACAGAAATGATAGAGTTCATCTCTCTTTCCACAATTAATTATAATTATTTAAAATGGTTTCCTGTTCTTCTACGAATTATTGCCATTTTTAATTCGCCAAATTTTATTATTATTCTGGGTTTCGGAGGAGGCTTTTCGATTTGTAACCGTTCGGCTAAAAATTTATCTAGTTTAGCTGAGTCAAATAGGAATAATCTTGAACCGGTTGTAGTGACAAAGTCAGAGGTCTCGTTAAAGTTGCACAAGGAGGTTTGTTTTGATCGAATGTTATATTAGCTCAGTTGCCAGTTGTATTGATCATGAGTAAATTCACGAATTTATTAAATAATTTTGTTTATGTGACCCCCATCGTCCTTAGAATAGAAACGCCAAAACGGCTTACAAACAAGCAAGCTAATTGAAATCAATATAAGAGGCTAGTCGAACAAAATTGTGTACTGAATATCCCTCTTATCACGCACCAGCAGATATTGATGCGGCGGCAGAAAATCTAAAAGATGTCCTGGCACTATCAGCTGAAAAGGCTACACCTGTCTTAAATAGTACTGAAATAGGTAATAAACTGTCTCTAAGATTTGTAGTGTGGGAAGAAGAAAACCGGAGCGTCCAGAATTAATTAATGGAACTCAATGTTGGCGTAAAATGCTCGGTAGTCTGCTGCAATCCTCGAGTTTTATTCACTGAACGGAGATCCTAGATATTTGAACTTTTCAACTTTTTCATACTGTGAGTCTCCAGAAATAAAATCCCGACGTGGTCGCCTTCTGACAATCACGATGTATTTGGATCTGAAGAACAATTGGTTGGGCTGTCATTTCTAACGGCAGGAGGGTTTCTTTCAGGGAGATGATGTTGCGACCCAGAATGCAAATATCATCAGGGTACGCTAATAAATGGGATGGTTTGTAATATAGGCAGCTGCACTGCGCTATATTAAGATTACGCATGACATATTCTAATGATAAGTTGAAGTGAATCTGAGCTAATAATTTTGACGATATATACAGATATCTCTTAGAGATAAGAAATTTTCCTCTTAATGCTGATGTTCGCCTGCTGGAAGCCTACGAATAGACTGAGCACAGGGATGCCATTTTCAAAGCACTTTTCTAGCACCATCCTCAGAGTAGATTGGTTGTTGATCTATTCGGGCAAAAACCGCATTGATAATCATCACCCAAGATCCTCTCGGTGTAGGCTGATAACTTTGCCGCGACTACTTTGGTCGAAATCTTGCAGCCTGTATTCAGCAAAGCTATACCGCGGTAGTTGTTGCAGTTTAACCGGTCTCCTTTTTTATGAAGCGGACAGATTTAAAGCGGGCAGTTTAACCGGTCTCCTTTTTTATGATCGGACAAGAGTGCTGTCTTCCACTCTCCTGGGATATCTTCTGTAGACTAAATTATTGATATGCGCTCAAACATGCGGTTAAACAAATTATACCATCCTCACCAGGTCTCTTGTCATTTTTCATCTGCAATATCACGTTCCGCACTTCGTCATATGTTGGAAGGGGCGGTGGAGTCATCTAGACGTTAATATCGCGTTTAAGTAAGAGAAGTTGTTGGTGTCACCGAGCAAATAGCGCAGTGGTTAAAGTTGCGACGTTTGGATCGGGAGGTACCGGGTTCGAATCCCAACAGAGGCGGATTTTTGGATTGATTTTTCATCTCCCGATTACGATCGGTGATTAAATTGAAAACATCTATGACCCTCTGTTGGAATGTAGAACTCAAGGGCCGACCCATCTTCCATGTCACTGTACAGGGTGGCATGGAGCTATGCAATGCGCAGGTGGTATACTGTACTTGTGTGAATGGGATGAATGAATGGATTGAATGAATGTTGTATGAATGTAAGGTAAGGCTATATGGACCAAAAAGTGTCTATGCCAAGTCCTTTTAAAAAAAAAAAAATAAAAAAAGGGAGGTTGTTGCTCGGAAGGTGGTGCTTGTTTATTTGGAAGTGAGAAAAAATACCACCACCTGCACACTTCGAGGACGGTTTTAGTGTCCATCAATAATTCATCAGATTCATTAGTACTGCTACGTGGATGAAAGTCGGTAGCTAGTTCTTTTATGCAGCGATATCTATCTCTCAGGCTACAATTTTGGATGTTCAGCACCAGTTATTCATGCCATTCTCGTTTCTTTCGTCTGCATAGCCGATTGGAAATTTTCCTTGCAGTCATGTAGGCGTTGTCATATTGTCTGGTTCTTTGAGATAGATTTTGTTGACGTGCGCGATCTTTCTCCCGAATGGCACCTAGACAATCATCGTCAAACCAAAGATTTTTAGGTCTGTATGGAGTTTGGCCTATGGTGGACGTTGAGGCCTCCGTCCCACTGTACTTCAACGGAGTCAGGAAGTGGTTTATCCTCCAAGATTCCCGATAAAGTAGTCCCGAAGGCGGTCCTGGTAACTTCGTTGTTCAATACCGCTGTGTTCCAACGAGTGATATACGCTGAAAACGATGATTTTACGTGGTGGAGAGGCGAAATTATTAGGTCCACGTTTGGTTGTGATGTCATTGAAGCGATAGAAAAATGCCTTTTGGACAAGAGGGATGTAAGGAGTTTCGGCCGATAGTATGCTACGATAAGTACTGCCCACACTGTCAATTTGATCATTGATGTTGCCCAATACAATTTTAATGTCATGTTGCGGAATTTTGCTCAAGACGGGTCCAAGCTCGTCGTAGAATGCGTCTTTGATTTGTTCCTTCTCCTCAGTAGGAGCATGAACGTTCACAAATATGATGTTATAGTGCCTCCCCTGAAATCTGAGTGTACACATCCGATTGTTGACAGGGATGAAATCAGTTACGAATTGACGACATCGGTTGCAAATCAAGAAACTAACGCCGAATTCATGAATACTTCTTGTTAGTTTGTTTTGTAGAAAGATGCGAGAATAAAGCCATTGGCAGCATTTAAAAAAAAATATTTTGTTACCATGAACAAAACTACAGCTTATAGTCAAATTCTTCTGCAAAACTCTATTTAAGAGTACATTGCAATTAAATTCACGTGTAAAAGTTATAAACTCCCACTTCTGGAAATTATTTATGTATGTTTATGGATACAAACGAACTGAACAAATTTTCGTTGAGCTTCCAAAACAAATAATCAACGCGTGTAGATGTTGTAAATCTTTATGTGTTATATATAACGCGATTGGTATATATAAGTTTAACACCCACATACTAATCGATGCGTGATTGTAAATAACCGCACGCGAATTTTATAATCGCATAAAATAACATTATGTACTTATGTACGTACATAATGTACACAAAACAAACACTTTTAAACTCGGTGTGGGTATACGTACATTTGTGTGGGGGGAAAGGGTTATATGTATGTAGGCATCCGCATCCGTAAAACTAAATTCATATCCGGCTGCCATATTTCATATATAAGCATAACCAATTTTTTGACATTCTCGATAACATTTTACTTCCTCAGTTTTTTTGGTCCAATTTTTCAATGTTTGGTCGTGGGCGTTCTACATAATATGTATCAGAGTATGTAATATACGAGTGTTTGTGACATATTATACATTTTACAAATACAACGACAATAATTTATAATTTTTTTAGCCCAGAAATTTGGTATGTATTTATGCTCCACCAACTGACACGATATTTTATTTTTCTATCTGTACCATTAGCACATATACATATATGTATAGACATATACACACATACATAATCTGTTTGTAACTATGAGGCGATAAATTGGTTAATTTATTTTAAAGCTTTTGAGGAATTGAGACAGTCACTCTATTAAAAAGTCAATTTGGTTGGTAAATTAAATTTGATGGATATTGTTGATGGAATGCATCAACATTTTAGGTTTCGCCATAATTTATTTAGGTTCTCCGAACGATATCCAAAAAACCTTGGCTTATTGTACATATATACATGTACATATGTTTAATATAAATAAACGATTCTTGGAAAATTAGAAATATTCTGCCATCCAACAGAAAATGGAAAAGTTATTTTTTTTTGGTTTTTGATGGGATTCAATATAAGAATAAATATTCTCGAAGGTATATCAAACAGAGAAAACATACCTTCGTGCTTATGTGAATTGTGTGTGGTTATACTAAACTACATATATCGATTATTTATCAAATATAAAGAGTTTTCCAATAAGAGGTTTCATTTTGATATTAAAAAAACGCGAACGTTAGATCTTGCTGAAAATAAACGTCGATATCAATATCAATAACACCGATAGCCCAAAAACTGCACCAAACAGTGACACGTCGAGGATGGAGAGGCTTTTCAACAATCGCTCTTGGATTTTCTGAACCCCAAATGCGACAATTCTGCTTAAGAAGACTTAAGGCTTGAGTTCTTGTGTTAACTGAACTTTAAATGCCTTAAGATCTTAGTCTTTATGCAAAATACGGTGTAATGTCGTTTGTGGAATGTTTAATTCCAAAGATCGACGAGGAATCGACAAACCTGGGTTTTCTTCATCACTACGGAGCAATATTCTCAGTGGTTCTTGAGCGACGCACACGGTTTCGATTTTTCACATTACTAACTTGTGCCAACAACGACCAAAAAGTGCGAATTTTTGCGAACTGTGACTGCAAAATGTTCACCATTTTTGTAGTGAATTTTAACAATTTCAATGCGTTCTTGAAGCGTGTATCAGTAGGTGTTGTGGCGCTTTGGCGTGGGAAAATTTGTAATTTGACACCTGACCTTGAAATTTGACACCTTGAAATTTGATACCTGTGGGAAAAAAAAAAGAAAAAAAAAAGTGTAATTTGATACTGCGGAAATAAAAAATATTGAAATTCCATGAAAGTCAATGACCCCGAAATTAACACAAGGTCATTGACTTTCATGGAATTTCAATATTTTTATTTCCGCAGTATCAAATTTCACTTCCAAGAATTGTAACGTCATAGCATTGTGGGAAAAAATCTGATGATGTGGGAAAGTATTAAAATTCTAAAAAAAAAAAATTAAAAAAATTAAACAATAAAAATATATCGATAAAAAAAATAGGTACGAACTCGGTGCGGAGCGGCGGTATTATGAGGGTTGTTTTTTTAGAATGTAGTAAAGGTTTTTAAAAATAAAAAATAAAAAATAAAAAATTTAACACTATTGATATCAGAATAATATGATTTGTCGTTGTTGTTTTGTATGAACACGATCAAACATGAATTTTTGTTTCTGGAAAATATTAATGTATACATCATAACAACAACAGCGAATCTGTTGGATGAAAATTGAAGTAATATAATATATAATATAGATATCGTATACACAAAAAAAATTTACATGTTTTCGGCATTGTATTGATGCGATTGAAATTCTATAAGTAGGAAAGATAAAGAATTATTATTTTTTTAATTGTTAGATGATGTCTGTATCAGACTACAACCTGATTTTATTAATGAAATTTTACGATAGTAAAGGTTTTAAAAAAAAAAAGTGAAATTTAACACTATAGATATCAGAATATGATTTGTTATTGTTTTGTATGAACGTTTTGTAGTAAATGGAATAAAGATGATCATACAAGAATTTATAGTTACAATTTCTGATATAACTTAAAAACGATATCGTTTTGGAAATTACATTGAACTGATATACATATTATGTATGTATGATGCATTGTACACGTGTATATTTAGCAAGAATAAAAATTAATCTATAGAATATACTTATATATATGTACAAATATAAGTGTTTCGCGGGTTTAGGGTGAAAATTGAAATAATACCAGGAAATTTTGACCAATATGATCATACAAAAGATGAATATGATTTAATGTTTTTGTATGAACACGATCAAACAAGATATTTCTGTTTAAAAAAATTGTTCAAATTGAATTTAAAAAATTTATAAAAAAGAAATTTAGATATAAAAATATTCTAAAAAATAATTTTAGAAAAAAATATTATTATTTGAAAAAATACTTTCAATTAAAAAACCTTCACAAATTAAAATTAATTATTATTTTCTATATTACATTACATAAAAAATGTAACAAAATATTAATGTACACATCACAACAACAGCAAATCTGTTGAATGAAAATTGAATTGATATAATATATAATATAGATATCGCCTACACAAAAAAAAATAGTAATAATTTACATGTTTCCAGCAATGTTTTGATGCGATTGAAATTCTATAACTAGGAAAGATAAAGAATTATTATGTTTTAATTACGAGATGATGTCTGTATTTGACTACAACCTTGATTTTATTAATGAAATTTAACGATAGTAAAGTTTTAAAAATAAAAAAATGAAATTTAACACTATAGATATCAGAATATGATTTGTTGTTGTTTTGTATGAACACGATCAAACATTAATTTATTTATTTTGGTGTAATTTCATTTTTTGTTTCTGGAAAAAAATATTAACGTACATAACAAAAACAATTCTTCTGAATGAAAATTGAAGTTATATAATATAATATAGATAACGCCGACACAAAAAAAAATTATGATTTTATTATTTTTGCTGTTGTTGTTACTGTTGTAAATGGATATTAGAATATATTATGTTGCACTCTCACACAGATAAATATCGGAAGCAAGATTTGTTTGTTTGTTGTTGTTTATGTTTTTTCGTATATGAATATCGGATGGAATGAAATACAAACAAACAAATGATCAAACAAATAAATACATAAATATTACCAAGCTGGACATTATCATACAGAATAAAGATGATGATACAAGAATTTTTAGTTACAATTTCTGATATAACTTAAAACCGATATCGTTTTGGAAATTACATTGAACTGAGATACATATGTATGTATGATGCATTGCACAAGTGTATATTTAGCATGAATAAAAATTTATCTATAGAATATACATATATACAAATATAAGTGTTTCGCGGGTTTAGGGTGAAAATTGAAACAATACCTGGAAATTTTGACCAGTATGATCATGCAAAAGATGATAAGATTTATTGTTTTTGTATGAACACGATCAAAGAAATATTTTTCTGTTTAAAAAAAATAGTACAAATTGAATTAAAAAAAAAATTTATAAAAAAAATTTAGAAATAAAAAATATTCTAAAAAAAAAATTATTTTAGAAAAAAAAAAATTATTATTTGAAAAATAATTCACAAATTTAAATTAATTATTATTTTCTATATTACATTACATAAAACACACACACACACATACACACACATATTATAAATATTCGATAAAAAAGCAATTCTAATTACATATTTTTAAAATATAAAACAAAAATGACCGTTTAACACAAACTGTAAATAAATTATGATGCACATTCACACAGGTGAATATCGGAAGTATGATTGTCGTTTATGTTTTTTTCGTATATGAATATCTAATGGAATGAAATAAAAATGAAATGAAAGCTGGACATAATCATTCAGAATAAACATGATCATACAAAAATTTTTTTAGTTACAATTTCTGATATAACTTAAAAACGATATCGTTTTGGAAATTACATTGAACTGATATACATATTATGTATGTATGATGCATTATACAAGTGTATATTTAGCATGAATAAAAATTTATATACAAATATAAGTGTTTCGCGGGTTTGGGGTGAAAATTGAAACCCTACCATGAAATTTTGACCAATATGATCATACAAAAGATGAATATGATTTATTGTTTTTGTATGAACACGATCAAACAAATATTTTTCTGTTTAAAAAAAATAGTACAAATTGAATTACAAAATTTATAAAAAATACAATATTCTAAAAAAAAAAAACTTAACTTTAAATTAATTATTTTTCTATATTACATTAGATAAAAAATGTAACAAATAATAATATGTAATATGTAATAATTTATTCTGTAAATATAATTATAATTTATTCCTTTTAGAAATTTTCCGCATATAATAACTTTTTTTATTTTAAAAAAAACTTAAAATGTGATATCATAACAACAATAAATCTGTTGGGTGAAAATCGAAACGATACCTGCAAATTTCGACAAATATGATCGTACAAAAGATGAATATGATTTGTGGTTTTGTATGAACACGATCAAACAGGAATTTTTCTGTTTTTAAAAAAAATTATACAAATAACCTTATGTATGCCAACACACTTCTTTTTTAAATATGGATTACTTTTAATATACTATTACGAACGATTCTTAGTACAACTAAAAAGATAGTTACTGACCTAAATTTTTCAAAATTAATTTTTCCTACTAATTAGAAACATAATTACTAATCATGAATTACAACAATAAATTATTTATAAAAAAAAAATTTAGGTCATTAACTTGTATATAAACTTATTTTCATAGTGTATTTTAAGTTATACGAATAGAACTGTCCTATTGAAAAAGTGTATCGTTGTTGAGTTGTTGAAAAAAAAGTGAATTGTAGTTGAAAAAAAAAAGTATAATTTGTTGAAAAATTATATTATTATTATTGAAAAAGTGAAATAAACAAAAAAAAAATGTAAGGTAATTTTATTAAATTTTACAATGTATAAATTTAAAAATTAATTTTAATTTTATCGTTTACAGATAATGGATTCTGATAAATTTTTAATCGATGATTTTTTTAATTTTGCAAAGGAGTTCCGTCGGTACATTATACAGAAGGATGGTACAATCCTAGATTTTGACACTAGACAACTGCTTAGAACATCCACGGGGATATGGATTTCCCCGGAGGAGGAGGATACATATAAAAAATATTATAAATAAATAAATTTATTCAAAAAATTTAATTAAAAATGTTTTTATTTTTTTATTTATTTCTATACTTTATTGAAATAATGGTTTATGTTTATATTTATGAAACGGCATATGAACACGTGTTGGTGTTAGCTAAATTTTCAGAAAAAATTGGTATTTAAAAAAAAAAACTGAGTGGAATGTTTAATTCCAAAGATCGACGAGGAATCGACAAACCTGGGTTTTCTTTCTCACACGGTTTCGATTTTTCACATTACTAACTTGTGCCAACAACGACCAAAAAGTGCGAATTTTTGCGAACTGTGACTGCAAAATGTTCACCATTTTTGTAGTGAATTTTAACAATTTCAATGCATTCTTTCAAGCGTGTATCGTACCATATTTATTAATGGCGTAGTTTTTACTTGTCAGATGACAGCTTCCATATTGACCGCTGCCCAAATCGCAGGCTATTCAAAATGAAACCGCTTATTGGAAAACCCTTTACATATACACATACGATACAATGTTTTTTTTTCCATCCATCCGGGGTTTTGCATTTTCGGTTAAATTTAAATTAAGTGTTAGAAAACCAATTTGTTCAATGCTGATTGTTCAATTATGTGGATCAATAAATTTTTGATGCTGTGGCAAACAATATAAAATACCAAAGAATCATGTCTTTGTTTAAGTTCAATATAATGCACCACAAAAATGCATATATTTTAATATCAATATTTGCATTTGCTCATAATAGCTTTAGATTTAGACAAAATAAGTTTTTCTATTGATTTCCAAACGGATGTTCATTCCAATTTATGAATAATAAAATATATTTGTGTGGTTATGGTTTAATAATCGTCATGGTTTACTAATCGTCGGGATAAATTACAATGTAATAATAAACAAATTAATAGTGAACCACCTTGCAATCACCCACATTACAAACTTTTCATATTATACTTTGAAATTTTAATACATCAAATCGTCCAGAAAGTCTTTCAAAAAATGATATGAGTATATCCTGAATATAGATAAGAGATAAAGATATATAAAATATTAGCTCGATGTAAGGACGTATCGATCCATACATAGAAAGTGTAAATTATATTAATACAATCACTTATTTGAAGAAAACTTTAAGTATTACATTACATTAACTAAACTGCCTAAATAATTTGCAAGAGCTTTTAGTTAAATCGTATACTTTTGTTATATTGTTCTCAAGCTTTTACAAAATAATTTACAAAATTCTTTTGTAATAATGCTCTCTTAAAATTTTTAAATGAATTTTGAGCTTTTACAAAAGATTAATTTTTGGTGTGCTTTCAAGGCGCTGTACAGTTTATATGAAAAGCTTCAACATTCTAATCCCATTTAGAGTTATTATCAGTAAAAATATTTAAACAAATATAAAAATTTCCTAAGAAATCGATTTCTTGATTACTTCTCGAAAACTCACATTGAAAAAGTAATCTTCTTGCTCGAAAGCTGTCTGTTTTTACATTAAATAACAATGATCGAACTGTATACCTATAAAAAATTTTGGTTTGCGTTTAATTACGCTGCACTATCGAAAGCCATTTTAAATATTTGGAATTAAAGGAAGAGAGCTTTTTATGGCAGATAAGCTTTTGTTTAAAAGTATAAATATAAAAATGATTTAATTTTAGTTGAGTTGAAAGACCCATTATTATTTTTTTGGTTTGATCGTAAAAGAAAGTTTTAGATGGAAGATGGTATTTTAATTTTAATTAATAATATTTTTTATTACCAATCTGAAAAAGCTCTGGCATTTAAAATTAAAATTGAACCGCGGTTTTTCTTTCAATATATAGTATGAATCAGCTAGAAATATCAGTGCGTCTGCCTCAAAAACTATGAAGAATATAAGAGCGAGAGTGGCTATTTGTTCGATGACCTTGGATCACCTTAATTTTTAGTTACTTACAACGATTATGTTATTTTAAAAGGGAAGCTGTGAAATGTTATATTCACACACCAGCTCGGAACAAGTTGGCAAGATACCCCAGCCTCTCAACTTTCATTGTGGACGGATAAAGTGGGGGACCTATGGCTTACTTTGAACGTCGTATATTGCTTTCCTTAAATTTTAGGCTTTTAATTTCACTTATATCTTAGGGATAAGGAGACTGTCAATTTTCAAAAAATTACCACTGGCTATCTCAAAATACAGAAATATTATTATTTTCCTGTAATTAAAAAATCAAGGTCTCTAAAGGACATGGCATTCACCAAACAAAACCCCTCCCCTTGAAAAATAAATAAAAACGACCAAACTATCTAAGTAATTTTGATAAGCTTTTAAAATAGTATTATTTCTAAGCTTTGAAATGTTCAGCTTTGAAAATAACTTCACTGTAATAGGCTTTATCTTTCGAAAACCCTCTCCTTAAAACCAACAAACAAAAGTATTACAAACAATTTAAATGGTGCTTGAACAGTTTTAGGGCTTTCAACAATTAATTAGAGACGTCAATTTTCCTGATGCAATTCAACTTTTATCAATATTGATTAGCATAGATTTGAACTAGCACAGTGCTTCCTGTTTTTCTTTGAGTTCAAAAGTACCGCTACTATTATATCATATTATAACGGTATATGTTTGTTATACAGCTTTTATAAACTGAAATTAATATATCTGTACAGCTTTAGTTGTCGTATGTACAGCTTTTTTTAAAATAATCGAGTTAAAAGATTCGAATGACGATTGTTTTAAAAGCTTCCGAAACTCATATTAATTACGTTTTAATTAAGTTAAAATGCAAGCTTTTTCATTGAAATGGGCTTCTCCACAAAACTTCAAATATTACAACAAATAAAAGGGAAGCTTTTATCATCATCCTATTTATGCATATAATTGATCTTAAATAGTTGTAAATGATTGCCTTAAGCTTTAAAAAATAAAATCATTGTCCATGAAATTGTATTCTATAAATTCCCCGCAAAAATACGAGTTTGAATGTTTCAATTGTTGCGATTCTTTGAATTAGGTTAGTCGCTGACATTTTTTCGTCCAGCTCTGAAATTTTATATTCATACACTAGCGCGCAACAAGTTGACAAGATACCCCTGCCTCTCAACTTTCATTGTGGACGGATAATGTGGCGGACGACTAATTTAAATTAGCGATGGAGCTTTAATTAATTTTTTAATTGATCGATAATTTCAATGCTGCCTGAGAACATTAATTTTCTTAATATAGTCTTCATGGAAAGCTCATGTGGTTTGGAATGAGGTTTGTGTTTAGATTAGAACTAACTTCTAATTAGAATATTTTTCATTGAAAGCATTCATTTACATATTAAATAACGATAATCGAATTGATTAAATAATTTAGATGAGCTTTTCTATGTACTATAATTTCCACTTTTTATTACAGATTAAGCTTAATTCATAAAGCGTATTTATAGTTGTCAGTATATTAATAAACATAATTAAGAAGCCTTTGTTTGCAGATCTAGTAGCGTTTTTATTTTGATACTCAGGGGTTCGGGGTTGGACTCTTGCTGATGACTAATAACGCTTGAAACATTTGTTCCATTGAGTGCAAGTTCAAATATCTCAAATTCAATTTGAAAGGGATTAGGTTATTTGAGCTTTTAGGAAAGAAAAAACATTGAGGTTCTTGACACTGGAAGCGATTTAATCCTATTCGAATAGCTACTTGATAAATTTGCCCTGGCCAGTTGAGTGAAAAGTAACTAGATCTGATATGATTGTAAGAAGAAGCTTAATAATGAAAGCTTCTATCATACAACCATATGATGGTATTTTAAGTATTTAGCATTCATTTTTTGTACAGGAAGTTGGCCGAAAATAAATGAGGCAAATTAACACTTTCAAACCAGTTCGAAATTTATCAGATGACCTTGCAATTCAACTCCTATTATAGAAAGCTTTTACAACTGTTCCAGCATTATATAATAAATATGTCACTATTTAACTATTTTGAGAAAAATTTCAAAAGATTTCAGCTAAGCGGTCAGTTAATTTGTATTGGCTAGGATGCGTTTTGTGCAGTGCCGAACTATATGTACTCCGGGCTCTGAGGCCATTATTAAATAAAGGGTTCCCTAATAAATTTCTATCAAAAATCATGAACTACCTTCCTTGTTCATTCAAAATGTCGAATTGGTTTTTCGTTCTACTTGGTCTGAGACCCAAGTCTCTCGCAGTTTGCATCGATTACAGGGCCGATTTAATTAGAATCCTTTGTGAAACCATAACTCGTTTCGTAACTATCCAATGAACGTGGTATATAGCTTGAAACCGCATCATATATCAGCAGCCCGTATAGACTTATTGTCATCCATAATGAAGGCGTGGAATTAAATATTTCAGCACTAAGACTCTTTTCAATTTTCCAGCAAACTTGGCAAATGATTGATTGAGTTTGGCATAATATAGCAACCTTGATAAAAATGGTTCCATCTAAAAAAATGTTCAGATCACAATCAATTTAATACATTGTCACATTCAAAAATATAACTTTTACAAATTTGTTTAAATTTTTTATAAGTAGAGCCCGTAATGAATTCAAACCCCTGGTTCCTCTACATCAATTACGTAGTGTGAATCGAGCAAGAATTGACATCTAGAGTCCCAAAGAGTTCTGGAACTTCATTAAAAGCAAGAAAAAGGTATTTGGGTTTAAGTCGAATATGTATTACTAGACCTCCACCGCTACGGATACAAACCGCTTCGGTCGACAGCCTCCGAGTCTCTTATACTTCTTCCAGCTCCGTTGTATTTGATCATTTAACAGAAGGTTCTGGGTTGTTTGCTCCTTCTTGACGTTAATAGAGCGCGTCACGACGATCTTTCGCTGAACCTATTCAAATCAAGCTTAATGAAAGCCTTTGTCATGGCTCTTTCCTGATTCGTGAAAATCCTATTATATTCATCTAATATTCAAGGCGAGTGGAAGAGTGAATGTTTGTAATTTTTCCTGCTCAACATGGGGTATCCCGGTAGATCTACAGTCACTAGGTTGGCTTCGTTTTGTGGTGATTTATTTAATAGATTTATTATCGTAATTGATCACTCTATTCTTATTAGCATGTTGGAGAGTTTGATTGCCATTTTATTCCCATCGACTGGTTGCGTTCCTATCTCTCCGATTGCTGGTAGTCCGTTAGGTTGTTGGATTCATTCTTGGCCCGCTGTTTCCTAATTTATTAACGACGTTGCCTAGTGCTTTAAATTTGCCAATTGCCTCCTCATCGTTGATGACATGAAAATTTTCGTCCGGTTGTCTAGCACATCAGGCTGTGTAAAGTTCCAGAAGGACTTAAACTATTAATAACAATTCTTTCTTATTTTAAAAATTCTTTCTGGTTATAGTATGCGCTCGCCTATTTTCACCAATGTCAACTGTACAACGAAGACTTTGACCGAACCGAGCTTAATTTGGTCTTAGTGTTATCTTCGCATCCGATGCTAAACCTATATACCAGACATGTAAACGTAAAATTTGATTTCCTTTAAAGGTAATCGTAATTAGAAATTTAGATTATTCAATGTGTGGAAATGCCGAAACTTGTCATGCCATGAGAACCACGTCTGAATAAATACGAATACATCTTTATGATTACCTAAGTGGCAGACGTAAATGTCCGTTTCGATTGAGAGAAAAAAATCAAACTGGTCAGTTTGATTTTTGGAGTCTACAGAAAGCCAGGCCCTGGGTCCCTGCTGTGTTAGGACTACATACATGCTGATGTTAAATCAGTTTCTATTCGATTCGTTTTTAAAATTAAAACTGGGCGGATTACTCCAGCAGTCAATGCCACAAATGGGCCGAAGGTGCAATACCCGGACAAGTACACATAACTTTAACTTCCAATGCTGCCCAATTCTACACTCAATTCAAATTGGAACTTGAGACTAGTTAATGTTTCTTGGAATTGTTAAAACAATAAAACTCCTTCAAAGCCATGAGTATATCTTCAATGGCCGTTATACTTTGTGTAGCTACATCTTAACACTTGGATACGTTGAAGTGTGTAAAGCACATACTGTTGATAGGAATCTTGTATCGCATAATTGTATTCGAGTGTACTAATATATTTCTTTGCTAATTTAAAAACAGAGGACATAACCTCAAAAAAAGCATATTTTGTTGTGTTTTGCTTAACAAAAGAGTAAAGAGCAAAACGAAACAAAAAAAGTACTAACACTCGTACTCTTGTAAAGATATTTGGCTCCGTTTCTTTCAAATGATTGTACTAATGTTTACCTATTCCATGAGCAGCTTTCCTCAAATAATCGTTTAGTATACCTATGTTATATGATCCACTGGTAGATTTCAATAAATACATTTTCTTCCAGTTTTTTTTTCCAGCTTTTAGACAATATATTGACTTTGGATAGCCTGAATGGAGGCCAAGTGCTTTCAAAATTTATGTTTCGAGTATTTTAAATAAATTATTTTTTGATGAACTGTAATGATCCCTGAAATTTTAAATTTTATCATAGCCAAGTTGAACATAGTTTACCCGAAAAGATCTTCGTGATTTTATTAATTTTTGGCAAGCTTTACGAATAAACTTTTTTTAAAATTCATTTATCCCATTACGGTCTAGTTACAAGAAAACTAGTAAGTAATTGATTTTTACATAATTATCTAAGCCCTTATCTATTTGATTATGTCTTACATTTTAACTTACTATGTTATTATTGTTGAGGAGCTGGGTTATTTCGACGTTAACGTGCTGGTATAGTGTCTGTTCATGACGTACAATTCTTGTAATTTCGAAATTGATGAGTGAATATGCCACGGAGCACCTTGTTTTGGAAGCGTTTTCTTATTTGTATGTTGCTTTGTATAGTGCAACCCCAGAGTTGTATTCCATAAGTCCAGACAATATGTAGTATAGGGAGGAATTTCTTGCCATTGACCTCTTCTGTATTTAAGTTCCAACTTATTTTTTTCTTTTCTAAATCTTGGCTTAGCATCGAGTGTCATGCCTAAGTATTTTGCGGTATTCGAATACGGAATAAATTGGTCATTGATATAAATTGCTTTGTATTCAATTATCCTGTTAGTGAAATCGACATGCACAGATTTGTTCTTGTATAATTTTATACGCCATCTCTCAGTCCAGCTATGTATTTGCCTTTAAGCCATACAAGTCGGCAGGACCTGATGGCATTATCCCTGCGGATATCCAGCGAACTACTGACTTAACCCTACCCTGGCTGGAAGTTATGATCAAACGCAGCCTAGAACTCTGTCACATTCCTAGAAAGTGGACTGAAGTAAAAGTAATATTTATACCTAAGGCGGGAAAAAGTTCTCACTGCTATCCCAAAGACTTTAGGCCTATAAGCTTATCTTCTTTTCTGTTGAAAATAGAGGCTCAATCAAGCCGGGCGAGCTGTCGGGATCTCAAAACGCATACTGTATGGGACGATCGGTGGAAACAGCTCTCTACTCCATTATAGGCCCGATTGGGAAATTACTTGAATATAAGGAATATTCAATGGTAACCTTCTTGGATATAGAGCGAGCCTTTAGCAACGTCAGACCGGGGGCAATCATTCGGGCCCTTGCGTGTCTGGGGGTAGACGGGTCACTCAGAGGCTGGATAGATCATATGCTTAGAGACAGGATCGTGATAGCTTATCTGGGTGGGACGTCTGCCGGCAGATACGTAAGCAGAGGGACACCTCAAGGTGGGGTTCTATCCCCCTTCTTTGGAACTTGGTCATAAATGACCTGTTACTAAACCTGGAAGGGCAAGGCTTCAAGGTAGTTGCTTACGCGGATGACGTTGCTATTGCGGTCTTCGGTAAATATCCTAGTACGCTGAGTGAGCGCATGCAGTGCGCGCTTGGCTACCTTTCTGAGTGAGCACGTGGCTGCGGACTGAACGCAAACCCACAGAAAACAGAACTGGTCCTCTTTACCAGGAAGCACAAACTTCTTCAGTGTGACCCACCAACATTAAATGGTACTCGCTTGATCTTTACGGATAGAGCAAAATACCTCGGACTGCTTTTGGACAGCAAGTTAAGCTGGAAACCAAACATCGTAGAGAGAGTAAAGAAAGCTACTATAGCGCTCTACTCCTGCAAAAATGGCATTGGAAAGAGATGTAGTATGGAGCCCCACATAGCACACTGGCTCTACGTCTCAGTGGTCAAACCTATACTGCTCTATGGGGTTGTCGTCTGGTGGCCAGCGTTAAAAATTATTGTCAACCTTAAACTATTGATGAAAGTCCAAAGAATGGCCTGCTTGTGTATAAGTGCTCTCAGGAGCACACCTACTCAAGCTCTGGAGATTCTCTTTCATCTTACTCCGTTGGATATTGCGGCCGAGTTGCTTGCATCTTGCACAGCCATTCGGCTCAAATCCATATCTATGTGGACCTGTAACAATGCAGGGCACTCATCTATCCTATGCAACAGGGGTATTCCGGAAGCTACCGACTACGCTATTCCTTTGCCATCTGTTGAGATGATACTCCAAACTGAGTTCTTCACGGATGGCTCAAAAAGGGATAGAGGGGATAGCTGCGGGGTATTCTGTGAGGCACTGGACTGGTTGAAGTATAATGTAATATCTATGAGGGATATTCGCATTTTTACGGACAGCCTGGCTGCTATTAAAACGCTACAATCATACTCCCTGACATCGAAGGTAGCCCAGAACTGTCTGGCATCTTTAAATGAGATGGCTTTACATTCAACATCCCCTTGACGTGGGTGCCAGGGCATTTGAATATAGCAGGGAATGTAAAGGCAGATGAGTTGGCCCGCAAGGGTACAGCACGCCTAATAACCCAAAGCAGGCGGGATATAAAGATACCGCTTGCTTTATGTAAGCTGCTGCTTCAGGAAGAAGCTATAAAAGAAACGAACGTCAGATGGTCTAAAGCCAGTTCGTGTGTAATAACCAGGCACATCTGGCCTGGACTTGACCGGTCCAGATCAGGCCAACTGATATCGCTTCGACGGCACCATATTGGTATGGTCGTGGGAGCTATAACGGGACATTGTCTCATTGGGATACATGCGAGCAGACTGGGTGTCTCAGCCCACGATTTCTGCCGCAGCTGTGGTGATGAGGAGGAGGAGGAAAATGTGCTCCATCTGCTCTGCACCTGTCCTAGTCTAGCGGACAGCAGAACAAAATTTATGGGAACTTCCCCTTTGAACGACCTCACGAATCTTAGTAAGATCGAGATCCGGGACTTTAAACGCTTCTTGGTAAGCTCAGGATGGTTTAGCGAGTGAAGAGGAGGAAACTCGAATGTGGTACAGCTACGGACCAATTTTGTGTCTATGCTAGTCCTTTAGGTCGGCCACCCTTACCTAACCTAACCTAACCTATAGGTAGGTATGTTAAGTTTGTATATCAATCGATCATGCCATTCTTTGTCAAAGGTCTACGCCACAGCCAATAAAATCGTCGAGCAGACTTTCTTTTCAAATGCTCTTTCAATAATATTTGTGATTCGACGATGTACTTGATCGGTTTAGAATGTTTACTGCGGAATCCAAATTGACGATTTGAAAGAAGATTCCTTTCTTCAATTATATGTTTTAACCTCTTTAATAACAGCTGTCCGAGCAGTTTTGACATTATATGTAGTATAAGTCTAAATTTTGTTTTGTATGATGTTGTTATACGGTGGTTTTCCTGGCTTAGGTATCATGATGACTTCAGTTACTTTCCAAGGTTATGACCACAAGCTAAATGATGCGTTAATCAAATTAGTAAGTTTTGTCAATGATTTTCTTGGGAGTTCTTGTAGATTTGACGTGTTATTAGATTGTATCCAAGATGTTTTTTTTTGCATTTCCTTTCTTACTTCAGCTGGAGAGGTTAAGACAATTCCTTTATGAAATTAAACAGGCTCATCGTTGTACACTTCTTCATTCTGTCTTCAGTCTTGTCTGCGAATCTTATTGAATTTTGTTATTGATCATATTCCGTAAGTTTGCCATTTGTTAAGTTGCTCATATAAGCACTGACTGATAGTGCTTAGTCTAGTTATGTCTGGTGGAGCTCTATAGTTTGATGCCAGTTCCTTCTTCCTCTTCTCTCTTCAGTAAGGAACTCTCTGATTTGTCTAGGGTAATTCTTTCCCTTTACCTTATAGTTTTGATTAAAGGAGAGCTTTTCGAATATTATTAATAAATGTTTCTAGGGCATGGTCTAGTTAATCCGGCGGTTTTTAAACGAAGATGTTAGAGTTAATACGATCGGAGAGTCATGAAAGTTCACATTAAAGCAGCCATCAATCTGAAGAAAGTTAAACGATACATTTTTAATTGTAATAAAGTCAACCAAATCTGGGATCTTTTCAGGATCTGTAGGCCAATAGGTTGGCAGAGATTGGTTCACATCTGTATTTTCCCGTTGCATTCATCTGAACTTAATGTTGGATTGTCTTGGGAAAAGAGTTTTTGCAATGAGGCAGACATTAATTTCATTTATATCTAGAACTGCTTGTAATTCTTGTTGATGTTGTAGCAGTCCGTTTGCATTCCATAACATAATTTTTACGCTATTAGGGCATTTGCCAACTTATATAAAGTAGTTTTATTGTTTTCTATTCGATATTCGGCTATAGTACAAAACGATAGATATATCAAAAACTATATAGTTCAATCCTCGATTAAGTACTCAAAGTAGTATAAATTAAATTTGTATATTGCTGAATGGTATTTCACATTAAATAAGCATTTGCACGTGCCGATATGACTCAATGATTAAAAAAACAAATGATATTACGTTGAATTTTGCACTTGTTATTTAGCATACACATTCTAATCCATTTATATGAAATATCTTAAAGGTCACCAAACTTATATATGTATTCGTATGTACACATATTTAAAAAAAAAATCATACGCGGGAATATATTCCCATCGTTTTGATGATTTTCCAAAATAAATAATTCATATCCTAAACTCTTTATAAATTTTCCGTTCGCATTTGTACAGTAGTGTTTATCGAATTAGTGCAAAGTGTTTTTCACGCAAATTTTGCTCTAATTTAATGAAATTCGAATATTTTTTTCCCGTCTACAATTTAAATAAAAAAAAAATTGGTTTGAATGTACTTAAATATCTTTCAATAACAACAACAAATCATATCATATAGAAAAATATGAAAATTATGTGTGAAAATTATTTTCACACATTTCATTATTATTGAGATGAGATTTTCATTGATTATTTTGTTTATTTATTATTTGTTTACTTTGCTCGTATGGATGGAAATATTCATGAAACGTACGTAGCACATATAAGATTATTATTTATTTTCTCTATATCACATGATTAAAAGATGAATCTATATATAAATTGATTATTTAGACATCAGTCAGTGACATAATATTATATATAAGGCCTATATTACTTCTTATAGATAGTAGTGAGTATAGTAAGTACACTCTATAAACGATAAGTAAATTAAAGTTGAAACCAAAACTGATCGCATTTTTAATCTGGTTTTATTGGCGCGTTTGGCTTGAATCTGGCAAATTATTTATTCTCATCCAACAAAACACTGCACTTAAACATTTGCCATATAAATATATGTTCCGCATATACTTTTAAAATAAAACAGCCTATCAAAATTGGTCGCTATATCCGAATTTCGTTATAAACGATTTTTTTTTTAGTGAAGAAACAAACTCCAATACTAAACATAGTGATTATTAAGCCAATAATTGATTTTTTGTGGTAAATTAATGTATTTCTATTATTTCAATACATATTATGTACATATGTACATATGTAAGAAACCAACAAATTACATAGAAAATATGTATGTATGTATCTACTTCACTAAAAATATAAAAAATAAATAAAAATGTGTACATATAACAATATAATTAGAGTAAGAACAACAAAAATAATTAAACTGAATTAAAAAAATCAGTAATCGCAGTTTGTTTCAAGATTCTGTTTTGCTATGTAAGTCCTTTGGACATGTCTTTCTATTGCTAAAACAGGCTTAATAGACTGTTCGTCAATTTCAGCTTCACCAAAATATAAATAATCTTTTACAGTGGAAATTGCAGTTATGGTCTCATTAATAGAAGGCGGATGAAATTCATCATTAACATTTTCCACAGCTTCAGCATCATCATCGTCATCAATTGTGGTATCATCGACTGTTCCTAGTATACGTATAGTTGGCTTGGCAGCAGTTATAACAGCATTATCGACATTTATATATTCGTTCCAAGTAGCATTATCATTTCCGCTATTTACAATTTTTATCCAATGCGCCAATGGCATATTATCCATTTCGTCAAACTTATCTAAGTCTGGTAGTGCCTCAGTTGAGCTAGTAAGCCAGCCGGCATGTCTAAAACAATTTTTGATTGTAACTGGTTTAACTTCTCTCCAAGTGGTTGCTGCCATTTCAATCGCGTTGATTAGATTTACGGTGATTGGTTTGTCATTAATTTCCAAACTTTGCATTATTTTCAAAACCAATAGTTTTCTGTAATGACTGAAGAGTCATGTTTTTGATAATGCCTTGATCAACAGGTTGAAGAACGGATGTTGTGTTCGGCGGTAAAAAAGCCAATTTAATTGATGACAAATTGTCGATTTGAGGATGAGCTGGACAATTGTCCACTAGCAATAGAATTTTTTTCTTGACTCGTTTAAGTTCTAAATCCCAGCCAATTAAATACTTTTTAAAAATTTCGGAGGTCATCCAAGCTCTAGCATTAGCTTCGTAAATCACAGGTAAGGATCTTATATTTTTGAAACATCTTGAGTCCGTTCCATCCATATTAGCAATAACCAGAAGGGTTATTCTATCTTTAGAATGTTTATCGCCAGTACACTTTTCACCCTTAAATTTTCATAAGCCGGTCTCATCAGCGTTAAATATTTCTGAATCTTGGTATCCTTCGCGTAATTTAGGAAACACATTTTTAAGCCAATTTTCACAATCGTTTTTTGAAACAGCAGCAGCTTCTCCCGAATACTGTGTCTTTGACGAAAACGGTAAACCCAGCTGTCACTACAGGTAAAATTTGACTTACCAATTTTTTGAGCGAATTCATTAGCTTTTGCCTGTATAATTGGCCCGGAAATTAAAATTTGATTTCGTGAATTGATAAACCAGTCGAGCAATAGTTTATCAATATCGTCGTGTTCTGTTTTTTTTACTTTTTTGGTTTTTAAAGAATTCACTTCGAATTGTTCTTTTATTTATCTCGATTTTTCCACATTGTTGATAAAGTAGAATGTGATAAATTGAATTCTTTAATTAAATCTGAATTTGATTCACCATTTTCTAAACGCATTACCCTGTGGGGTTTTCTTCAATGGAATAAGATTTGCGTTTTGACATTTTAAATATAGAGTTAAATAAATCGTTTATAAAGTCACACATACTTTTATTAATTTTTTTTAAAACATTAAATCGTACCTTTGTTCTCGAATAAATGCACTTATTAACTGAAAATGTACAACAAAATCACAAACAACAAAAATAAAATGTGATTCCCCGAAAATAGTGAGAAAAAACGAATATTTGGTCGCTATAACCAATTATTTTTTCAAAAAATTAATAAAAATTGGACGTTATATCCGAAATCGTCGTTATAGCCGGATCGTTATAAACGAAATTTTTTATATTAAAATAATGATTTGATGCTTGGGACCAAAATTTTGCGTCGTTACAACCGGAATGTCGTTATATACGTAGTCGCTATAAACGAAATCTACTGTACTTAATACTGGGAATAGTGTGGATGGTATGGTGTTATACACAAATATTAATCAGTTATTAATGCATATAAAATATATTTTACAAAATAATTATAATTGAACATTTAATGGTATGCATATCTAGATCTATTATAAACATAAGTAAAATACATTAAAACAATGATGAACGTGTGTGCAGTAGATTTTCATTTAGCATATTTCGTAGCTCACCGTATATACTAATAATGTAAAGCTAATGATGGTTGTAGTGCGGAGCGAAGTAAAAGACGTAGGCTGGCATCGACGGCATAATTTTAAATTTCAAATCTGAAAAGAAACATGACGCGATTGTGGTTCATTCAACCCAGAACAGATTTCCAAAGTATATCAGTTTTGAATGGTCCATCATCGTTTTACAGTTTTGATTGGTCCATCATATGAAGGATTCAAACCCGTTCTAACTTTGTCTACTCTCACAAATACATAATCATTTGATTGAAGATCATCTGGAACAAAAACAGATTGATTGGATTGGCGTGGCTGCGAAAATTTGACACTTCGCATTTGCTCTCTTAGAATACTAACAAAATTGGTTGGATCAAGAGGTGGTTCAGTTTCCTTGGAAAGAAATTCTCCTGGAATTCTTAGTGTTTCGCCATATACCAACTCAGCTGGTGAATGTTTAATCTCTTCTTTGATGGTAACTCGTATACCTAAGAGTACCCATGGAATCTCATCATATACCAATTCGTTGTGTTTCCCCTAGCTATAAGAGAAGATTTTAATACTCTGTGAAATCGCTCTACCATCCCATTTGCTTGTGGGTGGTAGGCGGTAGTGTGAATACGATGGCACCCAAGAAAATTAGTAAGTTCGAAAAACAGTTTGGATTCAAACTGAGAACCCCGATCAGTAGTAATTTCCATTGAAATTCCAAAACGAGGTATATATTGAGAGGTCAGAGTTTATGCTACTGTACGCGCACACATGTCCGGTATTGGATATGCTTCCGGCCACCTAGTGAACCTATCCATCAGTGTCAGAATGTAGTAACATCCATTGGATGCTGGAAGTGAACCTACCAAATCGAGTGTGGCGATTAATTTTACTTCTTTAGCAAGATGTGCATGCCTTCGTCCACTCAGCACAATCTTTATTCAAATTGGGCCCAAAATACCGTGCTGCAACCAATTTTCGAAAAGCGCGAATACCAGGATGAGACAATTTATGTAGCTGATCGAAAACTCGTATTCTTAATTGTACAGGTACAAACGGCCGGCGTTTGCTTGTATAGACGTGTCACACCACAACTGTTCTTTAGTAAAAGGCAATTCCGTTAGTTCTAATTTATACTTAGACGATGGTTTCCTGTTTTGTGAGGAAATTAGTGATTTTAATTCATCATCCGATTGCTGTAAATTCAGAATCGCTTGCGCACTCGCATCCATGGCATCAATTCCTAACGTAGGCGCGTTTGGACTACCGAGACGAGAATCTACGATCACATTATGTTTTCCACTAATATGTCTTATATCGCTGGTGAACTGTGCGATATAGTCCATTGTCGAAATTGACGAGGACTACGCTCGACCTCGTTAACGGCTTGTGATCCGTAAAGATGGTAATTTCTCTGCTTTCAACGAAGTACCTGAAACGCTTTAGAGCCTGATAAATGCCAAGCAGCTCTCTATTGAATGCAGAATATTTGGTCTCAGTCGGAGAGAGGTTTTTGGAATAAAAGGATAAGGGTTCCCATTGACCATTGTTATATTGTTCGAGAACAGCTCCCACTGCCCAGCTTGATGCGTCAGTGGTAATGTTAATCGAAGAATCATCCTTCACATGTGCTAATAAAGTATGTGATGCTAATGCATCTTTGCACTTCTTGAACCACAATTCACATTCTTCAGACCAGGTGAATTTAGTTTTCTGAGCTTTAACTTTAACCATTGATGCTAAATGAGAATGTAATGGAGCTAAAAGATGAGCACTATTTGGAATACACCAGCTATAATAATTTATCATGCCAATAAATTGTTGCAACTGCCTAATAGAAGAAGGCGATGGAAAGTTAGAAATTACTTCAACTCTTGCCGACGATGGAGTAATTCCTTCTTTAGAAATTGTATGCCCAAGAAATTCCAATGACGAAACTCCGAAAACACATTTCGATGCTTTTATATTTAATCCAATCAAGCGTGTAAAGAGTTGTCTTAGATCATTATGGTGTTCCTCCTCATTTTGACTGAAAACTAAAATATCGTCGATATAAGTTGAAACCAAAACTTATCGCATCTCTAATCTGGTTTTGAACTCCCCTGTTCAAAAATGATAAAACAGTCAAGCAACCAAGTGCTTTGATCAGCTGACTGAGATTACAATTTCAAACATTATATTGGATTGTGTTAATTTCAAAAGGGCGAGCTCGGGTTGTGCAGCATGTGAGAACTTATCGGTCAGCAACCAAATACGTAGGCAGCGATCATTATTTGGTCGCTGCAAAGCTACGGTGGAAGTTTTTGTACAGGTCGGGGAACACAGCGAAACGGATGGAACGTTTCGACTGTGAAGGTCTGATAAATGAAGATCAAAAGAAACGATATCAGGATCTTGTCTGCGACAACATTGAGGGAGCTAATTACCAGTCTGACTGCGTGAACTCTGTCTGGGAGGTACTGAAAACTTCGGTTGTCAGTGCTGCTCAACAGACTTTAGGTATAGTGAAAGTCAGACCAAAGAATGATTGGTTTGATGACGAGTGTCGTCTTGCAGTTGAGCAACAAAATATAGCCCATAATGAAGTGCAACAACGTCTCACAATCGCGAGGAAAAACAAGGCTGCTCTTGCAAGAAGGGCAGCTAAGCGGATTTGTAGACGGAAGAAGCGAGAATGGTGGAAGGCCGAGGTTCTGAAAGTACAACAACTCAGTAATGAGCGCAGTTCGCGTAATTTCTTTAAAGGAATTACTGGACTGAACCATACTTTCAGGCCTACGTCAACCGCCATTCGGGACCGGGATGGAAACCTCTGTGTCAACATCGACGCAGTACTTGACGCATGGAGTGGACACTTTACTGAGCTGCTTGATGTTCATCATGCGTCACAGACTGTTGTTGAGCCACCTCTAAAACAGTCTGCGGAGATTTGCACTGAGGAGCCATCCCATGAGGAATTCACTAAGGCCATGTAGAGAATGAAACGAAACCGCTCACCTGGAGTGGACTGCACTCCAGCTTCGGAGCTCTTGATATTCGGAGGGGATACTTTGTGGAACTGTCTTTTCGACCTTATTCGATTAGTATGGCGAACCGAAGTTATGCCTGATGAATGGAAAGTGGCCGCGATATGCCCCATCTTCATGAAGGGAGACCGCTTGAAGTGTGAGAATTATCGCGGTATAGCTCTCCTTTGCACAGCATACAAGTTACTGTCATACATTTTATTGGATAGAATCACTCCTCTGGCGGAGGGCTTGGTTGGTGACTATCAGGGAGGATTTCGTCCGAATCGATCAGTCACTGATCAGGTCTTTTCGCTGCGGATGATTCTATCTAAATATTATGAGACATCCATCCCCGTACATCAGGTGTTCCTGGATTTCCGGCAGGCCTATGACTCGATCAATCGAGAGAGTTTGTGGTCTGCCCTGGAATACCTAGGAATGCCAACAAAATTGGTACGACTGTGTAGGATGACAGTGACGCAGTCTCAATGCTGTGTTAAAGTTGAGAACAGGCTATCGACAATTTTTGCAGTTAACTCGGGTGTTCGGCAGGGAGATGCTCTGTCCCCGATACTCTTTAATCTCATGTTGGAGTACATCTTTCGTAAAACTGAAACACCTCAGCGCAACATCTTATATCGCCAGTCCAATCAAGTGCTTGCATATGCAGATGACATATGCGTGATTGGACTGAATAGCAACGGAGTGAAAGAAATACTTGATCCGCTTGTAGAGTTTTCTGCTTCTGTTGGACTCCAGATCAATGAGTCCAAAACGAAATACCTGATCTCTGGTTTTAGAGACAATGGCACACCAGATTTTAGTAGTGGCCACCACACGTTTGAGGGAGTGAGGAGGTTCAAATATTTGGGCTCTCTTATCACTCACGATAACAGTGTGGGTGAGGATATTAAAGTGCGGCTGGCAGCTGGCAGTCGTTCTTTATATCCTCTAAGGCCACTGCTAAAATCTAAACACTTATCAAGTGCCGTGAAGCTGAAGCTTTAAAAAGCGTTGATCAGGCCCGTTGTTATGTTTGGATGTGAAAGTTGGGCGCTGACGGATGAGTACGAGAGATGGCTCCTTACATTTGAGAGAAGAATCATGTGTGTGATTTACGGCCCTAAACGCGAAATAGATGGTACCTAGCGAGCTCTGTACAATTTCGAGATCAGAGATCTGATGAAGATCCCCGATATTGTACATGAAGTTAGATCTCAGCGAGTACGCTGGCGGTCACGTTCTGCGTGCTGATCCGAAACGAATTGAGCAGCGATCTCTGAAAGGAGAGCCACCATATGGTAGGCGCAGAGGTCGTTGCAGGCGACGATGGCTCCACGATGTAGAGAATGACTTGGCCTCTTCTGATTGTCTAAGACAGTATGAAGACCAAGCTCAGGATCGAAACCGTTGGAGCCAGATTGTTGATTCAGTAAGGGGCCAGTAATGGCCTTTAACACTGTTATTATTATATTGGATTGTAAGATATTAATCAATCACATGATCCTAATTCGCGATCAACATGAACGTATGAAGTTTCCACTAACCTTCTAATAAATAAGGTACTTATCGTCGCTGTATGTACATATCTACTTACTACATACCTACTTTTCGTGCTGGATTCCAAGGTTTCTTGACGTAGTATAATTCAGTATGATGGTCACCTTATAGTTTGTTATGTCAGATTTTTCAAAAGAATAATCGATTAATTTTGTACTTTTGTAAAATGACGGCCATTTCAAAAACACCTACGATTTAACAGTATCATCGTCTAAATATTTAATATCTCTCCTATTTCAACAACATAATTAGACGATACATTGTTTGAAAGGTCAGGAATATATGCTTCCTTGCTAAACAAAATAAATTTCCACCTATGATTTTATGCTCCCTTATTCTGTGACATAGGCTACGGACCAGTTCGCGGGTCAAAGTCGAATTTTACTTTAATTTTCGGTTAATTAATTCACATTATTAAAAAGTAGGCTAACCGAGGACACAAAAGTAATATTTTAACGTTTAAGCTCTTCATTTAACAAAAACGCGCATTTATAATAAAACAAAAATACTACAAAACCGACTGGTGGCAGGTCAAATTAAATATGAAAGATGATAATGGGCCAAAAAGTGTATTATATAGTTTGTTTCAATCAGTTCCTTGATAAAAGTTGGGTTTTCTGAAAATCTCTACAATGGGCGCTTTCAGGTCGGCCAACAGTTGGCAACATGTTGAGTAAATTTAACATGATAAGTTTTGAATACATCCGATTTATCGAAAATTTCATGGCAATGTGATAGATCGTATGTCATTTGTTCCATCAGTAAATTTTCGATGCCAACATGTTGGGAAACCTGAAAGCGCCCAATGACTTTATCAGATAATATTTATATATTGAGATATATTGTGTTTACAGTTGGCCGATTTTAGCCTATTATAGTCAATGTAGAGTGTGTTCAAAATAATTTAGTTAGTCACGTCAGAAAACCCTTCGTATTTCTTAAAGTATACTATGCACAATTTTTTTTACCAAAAATGTGCATGAATAATGACTCTGTTAGGGATATTAAATATCTTGGCTTAAATGTGTATTGTCATTTGGATTGGAAGTGCCAAATGGCATCCCTTATAAAACACTGGTCTATCAGAAAAATGTACCAACTACGGGAGATGCAGTATAAGATAGCAGAAAATTTTCAGCAGAAAAAATGTATTTTTTCTACTCACCACCAGGAGTAGAAATAAATACGAAATGTAAATACTGTAAATACTCCCCTGTAACCAGTATGCCATGCTGTTTTTCTAGTAGCTGGGATTAAACACACACCTACTGGAGCCAAGAAAGTTATAAAGATCTACGCTTTGAAAGATCTAAGACTATAGTGGCTTCCTACTTTCAGTTGTCGTATGGCGAAGAACTTCATTAGCGAGCGTAATTTGAAATGAACTAATTATGCTTTGTCTTTGAGAAAGGATCAGGTAAGAATCTTGGTTGCGATTCTTACGGGTCATGGTCGACGTCGGCTTCAGGTTTTCAGCTGTAGATCTATTAATGTAGATCAGTTGTCCTCCATACCTTGGTTCAAACTTGTTAGTAAACTAGCCTGCAGTGCGATTCTGCGAACTATGATAGAATCCTGGGTTTGAATCCATGGGCCGTCCCGGCATTGAGTGCGGAATCCGTATGGGTTTCAACCAATTAAAAATAAAAATAAAAACTAATAGAATGAAGAGATGGTCGATATCTTTAGTTTGGTGAAGCCAAAAATGTAGAAAAGCTACTGTACATTCGAATATCGATTGGTAAATTGGTGTGTTTTGATCTGAGAAAAATTGAAAAATTTCAAATGGCCAAGATTTAAAAAAAAACTGGACCTCTTCTGACTTAAACGATTTTTCTTAAACTGCTCCTGTAGGTGTGTTTTGATCCCAGCTACCCGAAAAACAGCATGGCACACTGGTTACAGGGGGGTATTTCCATACATTACGGTTAAAAAACTGAAAATTTTTAAATGGCCGAGATTTCAAAAAATTCTGGAGCTCTTCTGACTCGAACGATTTTTCTTAAACTGCTCCTGTAGGTGTGTTTTGATCCCAGCTACCCAAAAAACAGCATGGCACACTGGTTACAGGGGGGTATTTTCATACATTATGGTCAAAAACTGAAAAATTTCATATGGCCGAGATTTCAAAAAATTCTGGAGCTCTTCTGACTCAAACGATTTTTCTTAAACTGCTCCTGTAGGTGTGTTTTGATCTCAGCTACCAGAAAAACCGCACGACATATTGGTTACATATTGGTTTTATTATGAGAAATTATTAATATGATAATTGGCATGTAGTTCAAAATTTAACATATTTTGTTTGGTACAAATAATTTACTAAAAGTTTACAAATTTTATGCTTACGTTTAATTAGTTTTTAAAAAAATTCTTCTAAAAAAATGCACAAATTCGTAAATTTCTGCTAGTTAATAAAATTACAACATCAAAAATTCTCTTTATCTATACTGCTGTTGCTGGTGGTGAGTAGAAAAAATACATTTTTTCTGCTGAAAATTTTCTGCTATCTTATACAGCATCTACGGGAGTTCAAGTACTTTAATTTTTATTTGATGCGCACTACATGCATGGTACATACTCTAAAACAACTAAACCATTACTAAGTAAGTAGTAAAATTTTACCGTTAAAACATCGTCGTTTTAGTTCTATCTTGGCGTAAGCGCCAACATTTTAGTTTTGAGAAAATCAATATTGTAGTTTAAGTACTTATATCACTTAAATTTTTCTAGTGAATAGCAAAAACGTTTTATAAACTAGATTGATAATATCATTTTCAACTTGGTGAAAAGGTTTGAAGGTTGCTTTGAAAACTTTCGTTGGATTTCAACGACGTGGGAGTGTTTCTCCATAAACTGTAAAATAGCTAATGTCGTTATGCGGTTGCGATTCTGCGGAATGCATTAATCGGACTAAAGTATGATTTTTTGAATTGTAAGGTTATCAATAATAAATTCTTCCAATATTTTAATTAATGACGATGCCAGGACATTGCCTGATCTTCCCCTCATAGCTTCATGCCATATCGTACAATAGGTAATTTTATTTACATTAGAGTGCACCGTTCAGTTGTACACAGAAAGCTTGTGCCTGATGCGTAGAAGAAATTATAGGTATAGAGTTCAACCCGAAGTAAATTAAATGATGCTGTTAAATGAACTGTCAAATTGCGATCGGCGTTCTTATGTGCTTTTACAATCTGGTTGTTCTCACGGTGTACCTTAAAATTTAAAAAACACCTTTTTTGTAAATGTTCAACTTAAATGTTCATTATTCATGTATAATGGGGACATTCTATTTATTGTCAATCCGGGTCTAAATATTATCTAATAGAGTTCACTCTGCAGTAATATGAATCTATAACAGGGAATTTTTTGATGTGGTCTCAAACTTGGTTAAGTTTTTCTTTCGGAATATTAAATTTGATATGTTTTCCTTGTTGTGATGGAGTTTTGTTTTGTACAAATAATATAAACGATTTTGCATTTTGGCTTATTGGGCGTTTTGAGAAAAAACACCTTGCTTATACTGTCAATACTGTCTGAATTCACATTTTTAGTACGTTTAAGTACTCCGAATAAATTTGGAAAAGAATCCTAATTTGTTACTGGCCGTTAAATTACGAAATAATTTATGTATTCGTAGCCGATCGTTTTCATTAAAATTTTCGTTGCATTTAAAACTACAAATTATTGGCACAGCCATCAGCTAAATAACGTGGTCGTCTTAAGGGCCTTTTGCTTCTTCATATTGTTTTCCTTCGTTTTGCAAACGTTTCTTTAATTTTTTTTCCATATTAACGGATTACGTTCATTTTTACGGTATAATGGTGGAGTTACAGGTATTATTTCAGGCTCGTTGTTATTAAGATCAGTCTCATCATTTACAACTTTAAACCAAAATCGGTGTTAACGGTCTCCCGTTTTTAGATTTAGGATTTACTAATTTATCTGAATCCCTTAAAAATTTAGTTGGTAAAAAATCCCAACACAAAATATATTTTTACAAACTTACTGTAACGGTTCAATATATAACGTATGGATGACGATATTTCGGTGATAATATGTTGCAGATGCATATAAAAATGTTCTGCATACCTAATGCATACAAAAACTATAGTTTTTTGTAGATACAACCTATAACCAGTAGCCTATGGCACTAAGAACAATTTAGACGGTATCGTTAAAAACATTAAATATGAAATATTTTAATTACACCTAGATAGAACTACAGCGACGACATCTCTATGTCTTTCAAATTCTGGACGTATATTTTGATGTTAGTGGCAATGGTAATCTAAGCTGTTAAACTCATAATTCCATAAAATCTTCGCTATTGCATAATAAATCGATAAATTTTTTGTTTAAGACCAGGTTTACGTCCTATACACTGCAGATAAAATTTAAAATATATTCATACAAATGTATATTTTCACTGATCGCTGGGTAATTTATTCACAGTTCAGAATTATTCTTCGTTCAGGGTTACCATACTGATTTTTAAAACAGATTCGGTGTTGGTTTGGGTCGACCTTTTAAACTCTTTTCTATAACCAACTGGAAATTTTGATCAATTCGAATTTCATAGTAATTCGACCCCAGCTGGTCTAGGTGATTCCACAGATAGAGATCAAGTTATGAAAAATGAGTGGATAAATCTGACCATGTCATACAAATTTTACAAACATATCTGCTTTCCGTTCAGCGCTGGAATTGTTTCTTCAAGTGGTATTTTAGATTGTTACAAGAAGTCGTTAAGAGCTGAAAAACAAGCCAAACTATTTTGCTATACAGCAGAAATCCATAATTTTATACTTTACGAGGCAATGATATTCTTTTATCTCTATAAGCAGCAGTAAACATTTTCACATTTCTCTCTTGAGATTTTATTTTATTTCCATCTACTTTCGTATAGAATCCTAAAATATGCTCGCGGAACTCAATTTGCGATAAGTTGCTCTTGTGATTTTTGTTAGAATATTTGCAGTTCAATTCCATCCTACAACAATTTAGAGGAAACATTATAGAAACTCTCAACGCCTCGGCTCCAGATGTAATTAATTTGGCTAATTTGGCAGCAGCGCACAGGACAATTCTTGGTACAGTCACGTTAGTCTATAAAGGTAAACTCCAGAATATACTACTATGCCTTTTTAGACGTGTCGCTGAATCACTATAATACAGCTCCACATCCAGGCTTCGTTAGATAATGGCAATTCGTCTACCTTATCAACCCAAATATAAAATCGTCGGTATTAAAATCGCGAGTAGAATTTGTTTGCTTCTACCGTTTCATTCTTCATCGTGTGACGATAATGTGTTGGTGGTTTTCATCTTGGGTTGGATCTGATCGTCAAATGAATCTACAACAATCTGTTTCATTACAGGCGGTAAATAAATGATTTTCCGAAACATTAATTTCCTAATTCAGATTAATGGCCTCGTTTTTAATATTGGTAAGACCGCCGTTAAAGGATTTATAAATAAGGATTCATAAACCATTTTGAACTTCGTAATATAACTAGCATTTCCAAATTAACTCCTTTGGGGCTCGGGCTGATTTATTTTTTCGTTAAGTCGTTTTTGTTCCTTCATTATCTTGTTTGATAAGTGCAGCGATCTGACTTGGTTGATTGAATCCCGGATCAGCTAAAATTATGGCATGGCATGAAGTTACTTTAGATATAAGTAAGCATTGGGACTGTCAGTGGTGGACTTGGCTAGCCATTCTCAGTCCGTGGAAAAAATAAATTAAGAAATTTTGCTGATTATTTTTTTCTATTTGTGCCAGCTTTGAAACTAAAATGTACGAATTATACTACGCAGTAAAATGGGCCAAGTAAGTTAAACTAAGTTACAAATTGGAAATGTTTTTTAAATTTAATTTCTACTTGTAAATTGGTTCAACTCAGCTTTTGAAAAATTTTCTTCGTTCAATTGGCAATTATAAAAATGGGTGAATCAGTAATGAAGTGGTTGGTGTTGGTTTCATGGTCCTTGGGCCAAGTCTCGGTTAGGGGTCAAAAATGTCCATTATTTAAAGCTCTCAACTCGAATTTAACCAAAAATCATCATCAAATGCAGTAAAAATAGCAAAATAACTTACAACGTTGCGATAATTTGTCAAAAAATCATATGTGTTGGAGTGTTTCAAATCGATCATCAGATGAAAATTGTTGTTGTGTTTTTTTCGGATAAAGAAAATTTTAATCTGGAACGTTCCTTTCAGCATTACTCGTATGTCTTACGAAAGCCTGAATTGAATATAGAGGAATAGTGTAAAGCTGGATTAGCGTTCAAAATATGAAATTGTTCCCAAAGCGCATCTATTCGATTTGCAATTTGATAAACTCTTCGTCGACGATTTACCTTATCCATGCAATTGTTTTGATTCATCGTCCAGTTTGTTGAATAATATGTACCTGCAGCTATCGCATAGATCCGGCAGTTTGGTCTCTAGGAATCTTGCATCTTTCTTTTTGTTGAACCATTCATGAAATGCTTTACAAACAATTGGCTTTTAAACCTTCCTTATCGTCTTTTTTGCAAAGTTTATGTAAAGTTAGGTAACGAACATGTTGCTCGATATATGAAACCATAATTTGAGAAACAGTTTGTAGGACCTTATTTTAAATGAAATAAAAAGAATAAACCGAAAATTATTATGAAGTCCGGGTTTGGTTTGAATTTAAATTTCAGGTCAAGCATATTGTATAAAAGTTTCAAAAACGTAATCTTATCAAAATTGATAAAATCAATTTTATGTTCTAATCATGTGTCAAAGCTATACTACATAGAGCAGAACCAAGATGAATCCCGAATACCAATGATTCTGGATCTCATTCAAAATTGCGAGGTGAAAAGTTGACCCTGGAAGTTTTCCAATGCCCGAGTTTCTAATGCAAAAGTGCCAAGTGCCCTCTTAAATTGTTGAGGATATTCTTAAAAGTTAATACTTAATTCAGAATAGTTCCATTTTCTTGATCGTTGGTTCCAAAAATAAATCATACATTTCTAAAATAGTGAGACGCGAGACAACAACGCTCTCATCTATTCCGTAGTTTACGTTTAAGCTATGCCAACACTACTTCACCTTTAACAGATCCAGTCACCTTTCTTTGAGAAAAACAAACCGAGATACAAAGATTATTTCTGAATTACCCGTCAAGTGCTTTGAAAACTTTTGATTGAACAAAACAGGCGATTTACGGCTATACATGTATGTATGTACATATGTGTGTACTTTGTATGTCAGTTGTTAGTTTTATATTTTTAAATTAAACAACAACAAAGCACCCAATTAGTACTCTCGTTGGGTACATAACCTAAAAATAGCAATAACAATAATTACAATCAAAAGCTCCAAAACATATAATAAAAAAAGAAAATAAACAAAAAATAATCATAACAAAAAGCACAATATATATGTTTCGGTGAATTGATAAGCATAACATTTGGTTCGTTATTATAGTTATTGCTGCTGTTGCTGTTGGGAAGCTCGTCATACACAACAAATTCAAAATTGGCAAAGGAATGAATAATTTGATGGGGAAAAATTTTGTGAACTGGAAAATTTTTCTACATTTTTTTTTTCATCAAAGACAACATTTTTTTTTATTGTTTGTTATTTACAAGTTTCTCAATTGTATGTATGTGCTCAACATTAAATTTTGTTAAAAAAAAAAACGAGTAAAAAAACGGAGTCACTGGCCCCATCCATCATCACACATCCAAATTTTATTTTTTGTGAATTTCATGAAAATAAAAAATTTAAAGTCGTTGGGTTGATTTTTTCTACGAGTAATATTGTTGAATGAATTTCTAGATAGCAATTAGGAAAATATGATGCTGCTGTTGTTGTTGTTATTGTGTGGCGGTTCATTAAACTCATGAGGAAGGTTAACAGATTAATAAGTAAAACGAGTGATGTGATGGGGGAAAGCAAAAAAAAAGGAAAATTATTTTTAATTTTTGGTAATATGTTTTTCATGCCTATCTCATTCTTCTCTCTTTCTCTCTCTCTCTCTCTCTTTCGTTTTTTAGACTTAAAAATTGATTCGTAAATAGGTACTTATGCTCATAAATATTTTTTTACATGATGGATTAAGTACTTTCGCATTATAACCGCAACATAGGTCTTTTTCAATTTTAAATGTACAATATTTTGGGGATTTTATGCTCGTTTTTCGTGCGTTCATGAATATCCTTTTTTTAAATAAATTGCCAACGTACGTTATAAAATTTTCACTTAACGTAACTAACCAATCGGAAATGTGCCAACATAATACAGTTTACTATACGATACGTAATTTTCACCATTTTGTAATACTTCCGATTACTTTTTGGTAGAGTTAATTGTTAATATTTTAGATTTATCGCGTTGACGCATGCGACGTTCGGGAGCATACAAATATAGGCGTGCGAGAAGTTCAGCACACTAAGGGTGAGAATTTAAAATGTCACGTACAAAAATTACGGATGCTAGATCTCGTCGATGATCTAATCGTTGCAGTTTTAATAAATTACAATATAGTCAGTTATTCCTAAAGACGGTAGCCATCGGAGTGCATACGAAACGAATTCTTTTGGACACTTTCAAAAAAATTCTGCCTAAGCTATCATTAAATACAAAAGTAATTGGAAGGGTCAAGCTCTCCGCACAATTCCTGATCAAAATCACTTTTGTCGACGTAAAGCTGGAGCAAGCAATCTTTAACTTCTCGCTCTGTACATTTAAAATGAATGAAATTAAAGGATCCGCATGAGCTTCGACATTTGACAGAGGGCGTAGCTAGTGCTTCGTACATTGAGGCAAAATACCTAGCAAACAATTTACATATTTCAGAGGAGTGATTAGTGGTGGAACTCTGATAAGTCATGGACGACGGAAAACCAACCAGCTTTCTCTTGCTGTTCATAAATTTCCAAAATTCTTCAGTACTCGTGACTTTTTTTTATTAAATTTAATATAAAGTTCACAATCATGAATGACTACCTTAGTATAGAGGAAATCTGTTTCGACAAAGAATTCAAATTAATTGTGCTTCTTCATGCATTCATATATTATGTTCCAGGATGATACACTATTTGGATTCGTAGACAGTTTTATCTTTAATCATTTTTTTGTGATTTATGCTATTTAGTTACAGAAAAATAAGTTTATTTGAAAATTTAATAATTTTGTTGTTTAGAATCAAATTATTTTAACATTTTGAAATTTCTGAGCTTTCGAATAAACATTCGCTGAGTGTGAAAATTTACAAAAAATTTTCTAAACATAATTTGTAAAATGAATATTTATAGGAAGCTTATTCTAAAGTTCGGCAAATTCATATATATTGCTTGGACAAACATTACTGGGCCTAAGGACGATTTATTATCATAAAATTTGTAAAGTTTGTAAAACTATCGTAAAAGTCTTAAAATTTTATAAAAATCAAAAATATGTATTATAAACGTAGTAAAATGGTGTTTATGCTGGATTAGTCGGCATTGATTTGATTTTAATTAAATTAATAATTAATTTTTTAAATTTTATGGCATACATATAACTATAAGTAACTGTGTGTCGGTTAACACCAAACTGCATGATTAAGGCATATTGGTTTTAGAACTCGATAAACTATAATGAATATGGAAATCTGAATTTTCCAAAGTTCCAAATTTGAATTATCAAACTACAGTCGAACTTGGTATAAAATTTGAAATTAAACATCTTTCGATATAATGAAAGTCTTGTTAAAAAATACTTATATAGAAATCTCGAGTCCCAAACTAAACATTTGACGTTTCAAACAATTCATATTTTCCAAAATTCAGCTTAACGTTTCTATATTTTAAGTTTAGTAATTTAGTAATTTAGAAAACTGCGAGTACTTAAAATAAGTAGTTTCTATTTTTCGAAAGCTTAAAGTTTTTATAATTTCAGTTCAACAAAATTTTCTATTATTTTTTCACTTCTTATTGCATTCAAATATTTAAGAACCTAATATCTAAATTTCCAAATTTCTGGATTCTTAAACTCGTAAAGGCCATAAAGTTCGTGAATTTGAGAAACACGGTTAGGTAGCTCTAACCCCGTGAATTGAAACACAATAAAACGTATATAATCTTTTAGGATTTTAATAATTTCCAGAATTTCAGAATTTTGAGAATTCTAATTTTTTTACAAAGGTTTTTTGATGATTTGTCCAATGTTTAAAAATTTTAGGAATTATAAGAACTAATAATTGTTTTAATGAATTTCCAGATTTTTTTGATTTTTAAAATTACGATACTAATTTTTATGAGTTTGAACGATATTTTTAGAAATCTTCAAATTTTAATTGAATTTCTGGAATTACAATGAATTTTAGAAAATTTTAGAATTTTGTAAGTTTAAAGATTTTAAAATATTTTGATTGTTTTATAATTTAAAAAATTTTAATAATTGACATGCTTAAAAAATTTCAGGATTTTATAGAATTATTTCAAAAATTTTAGGAGTTTTATGAATTTAAGAATTCCTAGACCAATAATTATAATTATTTTTAAAATTTTAAGAAACATAAATATTAAAATAATTTGAGTTTCAGCATTTTAATAGTTTAGGGAATGAAAAAGTTTCAATTTTAATAATTTTGTAAATTAGTACTTTTTTAATTTTAATTTTATTTTAAAGAACCTTATTTTAAAAATAACAAAAAAAAATTGGTTTTAGGTTATACTTCCCAAAAAAATGTTTTATTTATTTTAATAATTTCAATCATTCTAGAAATTTCAAGATCGTTATTAAAAATTATTTATTTCAAAAATGTTGATAATCTATTGTAAAAAATGTCACACATTTATTATTTATTGAAACTTACAAATTTTGAGAAGATTAAGAATTTGAAGTGTTCTAAGCTAACTTTAAAATTTTTGTAAGAACCGTTTTAGAATGTTAATAATTTCAACTTTACCACCTAAAAAGTTTGAGGTTTTTAGGAGTTTTAAATTTATTAATTAATAATTTCTAGCATTTTATTTGTTTAAAGAATTTCAACCATTTTGGTATTTGAATACATAATTTTAGAAATTATAAAACTTTGAATAATTTTATGGAGTATCAATTTTTAATGAATTTAATAGTTCTATAATTATTTTAAGAATTTATTAATTTAAATTTTTAATTTTTTTAATTTAGAGAATTTCTATAATTTTAATTGTTTAAAGAATTTCAATAGTTTTGGCAATCATTTAATATTTACAAATTTTTAAATCAGCGAAAGTACCAAAATAAAATCCATACACACATAATTTTGCTCCTATCTCCTTAGTAATTAACGCAGTAATTTTGAATTTTTGGATATAATAAACTTCTGATCTTAAGATCTCGACATAACCAACTCTTGATTTCTTCCAATTGCCAGTCCCTTGAGATTGGATATAAACAGGTTCGGCTTACTTCGAAAATTAAAATTTCAGAAAAGTTTAATTCCACTTTTAGTTCAATTTCCAAAATTCAATTTAACGTTTGACAAATCGATTTTCAATTAAATTTGGTATGTGATTTTCAAAGCTACTACGTACATATTTGCAATTTCGAAAATTCTATAATGAAGTTTTCAAAATTTACACACAATAAAATGTGTTTAATTTATTAGGATTTTAAAAATTTCAAGAATTTTAAGAATTCTAGTTTTATAAAAAATATTTTCTGATGATTTGTACAAACTTTAAAAAAGATTTTAATAGAATTTTAGAAATTTGTAAGTCTAAAGATTTTAAAAAAATTCATGATTTTCTAGAATTTTAAGAATCCTATAATTTGATTTTAATAATTTTAAAATTTAAAAAATTTTAATAATTAACATGTTGAAGGAATTTCAGGATTTTATAGAATTATTTCAAAATTTTACGAGTTTTATTTTTTGAAGAATTTAAGAACTCCTAGACCAATAATAATAATTATTATTTTAAAAATTTTATGGTTAATAATTTTATGAGTAGTAATAATTTAATGATTTTATGATCTTCAAGAATTTGTTATGTACAAATGTAATTTAATAATTTTTAGGATTTTATTTGTTTAAAGAATTTTAACCATTTTGAAGTTTATTTGAAACATATCTTAGAAAATTATGAAATTTGAATAATTTTATGGAGTACCATGATTTTTAATGAATTTAATAACTCTAATTATTTTAAGAACTTAAAAGTTTAAATTTTAAAGTTTTTAAATTTAAAGAATTTCTATAATTTTAATTATTTAACGAATTTCAATAGTTTCGGCAATCATTAATTTTTTTAAAATTACTATTTAAGTCAAAATTTTTAAATTTTTTACACTCCTTAAGAACCTGAAATCTAAATTTCCAAAATAACTGGATTCTAAAACTCGTAAAGTTCGTGAATTTGAGAAACCCAGTTAGGTAGCTGTAACCCAATGAATTGAAACACAGAATAAAACGTATTTAATTTTTTAGGATTTTAAAAATTTAGAGAATTTCCAGAATTTTGGGAATTCTAATTTTTTAAAAAATGTTTTTTTATGATTTGTACTATCTTTAAAAATTATAGGAATTGCAAGAATTATAGTTGTTATAATGAATTTCAAGATTTTTAAAAATTTATGATTAATTAGTAATTTCAAAAATATTAATAATTTTTAAAATGTCATTTTTGTGAATTATAAAGATTTTTATTAAATTTCTGGAATTATATGAATTTTGAGAATAACGAAAAGGTTTGAAATTTTAAGTTAAAAGATTTTAAAGAATTTAAGAATTCCTAGACCAATAATTAATGTAATTTTTAAAATTTTAAGAATCATAAATATTAAAATAATTTGGGTTTGAGAATTTTAAGAGTTTAAGGAAATTACAATTTTTTGAATTTAAGTTTCAATTTTAATAATATTATAAATTAGGACTTGTTTTAATTTTAATTAGAACTTTATTTAAAAAATAACAAAAATGTTTTTTTAGGTCTCAAAAAAATGGTTTATTTATTTTAATAATTTCAATAATTTTAAAACATTTTAAAAATTTGAAGAGTTTCAATAATGTTATAAGAAATTATATATGTATTTTAAAAATTTTGATAATTTAAAGAATTTCTATAAATTAAAATATTTAAATCATTTATTATTTATTGAAACTCACAAATTTTGAGAGCAATAAGAATTTTAAGTATTCGAAACTATCTTTACCATTTTCATGACAAAACTAATAATTTTAGAATGTTAACAATTTTAATTTTAACTTTTTTTGCCACGTTTTACCAAAAATTGAGGTTTTTTGGAATTTGACCAATTTTAAGTTGAAGAATTTTATGAATTTTAACAATTTAATGATTTTTATGATCTTCAAGAATTCGTTATGTACTTAAATTTGTATATAAGAATTTTTTAAATTTTATTTGTTTAAAGAATTATAGGAAACTGAATCATTTTAGAATTTTAAAAGTTTTTATAATTTTACTAATTTTTAAAATTTTTAGAAACATTTGTATAATATATGTATATAATTTTAGAAATTATAAAAATTTCAATAATTTTGTGGAGTACCAACATTTTTAACGAATTCAATATTGGCCATATTTCAGAATATCTCCAAAAATCATTTTATAATGCCATTTCCATCCAACACGTCGAATTTTATCATAACCAATAAAGAAATGGTCTGGTTCCGTTCCAGTTCGCCATATTCGAGTGCTTAACTCAACACTCATTTTAGAAACCCATGTCCATCCAACATACCCAGTTTTATCATAATCGGTCAAGAAATAGCCTAGACAGCTTTATTTATCTTTATAGTTTCATAGTATCCTGTTTCATACCGGGTGCTATTTCGTAATGTATCCTTCTTTTAAATATGTAGTTTTAAAATGTACTGCGTCGTATCGTATCCCATACTTACACTACAGGTCAACACTTTTTGGTCGATGTTATTTTTGTAACTAAAACATTGTTTTGCATATTTTATCACAAATTTATTTTAATTAATAATTTATTACTAACTCATATTAAATGTGACAACAAATAGAAAAATTTTGAAAGAGGACTATATACATTGAGCGTTTATCGATATGGCCTTCTTGTGCTGGACAGAATCTTGGCATTCTCACTCGTAATTTGTTAAATTTTTCAATCAGATGGCCCTGCATGGTTCTCCAATTACGTAAGATTGTCGTAGCGATCCATTTGTCCCGCCATTTCTAACAAAACTCCTACCATGTTTTAATCAAGGTAACCCCAGAACATCACAGAACCACCTTTATGCGTAACTGTATAGGGATGACACAACCTGGAAGCATGTTTTCGAGCAAAATTCTTCCTCGTCACCCAAAAATTTCGAACTTCATTTTGTCGCGCTCTATAATTTTTCTCCAGTGCAAAATTTGCCATTTCTAATGGCACTTTATCATTTAGTCCTTGATCTTTGAAACAGTTTTACTTCGTAATCATTGATAATTTGTTTTTCACTTCTGTTCTTTTCCGACCATCTCTGAGGTGACGTCGACTTTCTGTTAAACTTCGATAAGATTCTAATGTTATCATCCACCGCGAATATGATTTTATATCGTTCACCACCAAGTTTGGTTGTGTTCTGCCCAGTTTGGTTAAATCACTGTAGTATGTATTGCACGATAGACTTAGACATTTTGAGTTTCTTAGCAATTTATGCAAATAAATATTATTCGTATAATGACGTGCAATATGATCCAGTATTTAAGAAATGTTCCCCCAATAAATAATTGCCTTACCTTGTAAGATGGTTAATATTATACAATTACAATACGATTACGATCGAAGAGGACTCTAGAATCGAGAAACTTTATCAGAGATAACATAAAAAACATAGAGTATCCTTTCAAAAAGATCTAGTATTTTTTAGAAGTTGGGACAGACAAATTATCCAGCAAACTTCGATCCCGGGTATATTTACTGACTGCTTTGAAGAATAGAGGCTGGTAGTGCAGTTAATGTTCTTTGGTATAAATACAGAAAACAAAGTTAAATTAACACAGGGTGTTGAATAGAAGAGCACAGTTGAATTGATTAACTGGTTCAAAAATAGTTTCGCACAATTCTTCCTGTTGAGTATTTATGGCACAAGGAAAAAATTCTAAAAATTTTAATTGAATTTCTGGAATTATATGAATTTTAGAAAATTTTAGAAATTTGTAAGTTCATAGATGTTAAAAAATTTTAAGATTTTCAAGAATTTGAAGAATTCTATTATTTGATTTTAATAATTTTATAATTTAAAAAATTTTAATAATTGATGTTTAAAAAATTTCTGGATTTTATAGAAATTATTTTAAAATTTTAAGAGTCTATTTAATTTTAAGAATCATAAGTATTAAAATAATTTGAGTTTCAGCACTTTATATTTATGGAATGAAAAAAATTTTCAATTTAAGTTTCAATTTTATTAATTGTATAAATTAGGACTTTTTTAATTTAATTTTATTTTAAAGAACCTTATTTAAAAATAACAAAAAAAAAATTGGTTTTAGGTTATAATTCCCAAAAAAATGTTTAATTTATTTTAATAATTTCATACATTCTAGAAATTTCAAGAGCGTTATAAAAATGTATTTATTTATTTCAAAAATGTTGATATTTTAAAGGCTTTGTTTAGTAAACAATTTTTCCTTTCTCCTTAGTAATTAATGGAATAATTTTGAGTTTAGAAACTATATCCAAAATATAGTTTTATTCTGATCTTAAGATCTCGATATAACCAAATCATGATGTTTCTTCCAATTGCCAGCCTTGAGATTCGTTATAAACAGGTTCGGCTTACTTCGAAAATTAAAATTTCAGAAAAGTTTAATTCCACTTTTAATTCACAATTATAAAATTTGACATTTTAAATAATTTATAATTTGATAAACGATCAATTTAACGTTTGAATATTCGGTTTTCAATTTTAATTTGGTATCTAATTTTCTAAAGCTTGAAGATTTTCAAAGCTACTACGTATTACGTAAATTACTACGTAAAATTTACACACAATAAAACGTATTTACCTTTTTAAGATTTTAAAAATTTCAAGAACTTTAAGAATTCTAGTTTTAAAAAAAATATTTTTTGATGATTTGTATAAACTTTAAAAATTTTAGGAATTGCAAGAATTATAATTGTTTTAATGAAATTCAAGATTTTTTGGTTTTTAAAAATAATATATTAACTTTTATGAGTTTGAACAATATTTTTGGAATTCTTCAAATTTAAAGATTTTTAAGAATGTCAAGAATTATTGAAAATGTTTAAGAAATTTACTTATCAAACTTATGTTTAATTAATAATATTAAAAACATTAACATTCTTAAATGTCATTTATATGATTTATTAAGATTTTAATTGAATTTTAGAAATTTGTAGGCTTAAAGATTTTAAAAAATTTCAAGATTTTAAAAATTTTTAAAAATTCTTTAATTCGATTTTAATAGTTTTATAATTATCAATTTTTAATAATTGACATGTTTATATTTATATTTCAAGATTTTATAGAATGATTTCAAAAATTTTAAGAGTTTTATGAATTTAAAGAATTTAAGAATTCCTGGACTAATAATTATAATTATTTTTAAAATTTTAAGAAACATAAGTATTAAAATAATTTTAGTTTGAGCATTCTAAGAGTTTCGGGAATTTTAATATTTTTTATGAACATTTGAATTTAAGTTTCAATTTTAATAATTTTATAAATTAGGACTTATTTTAATTTTATTTAAAAAATAATAATAAAAACAATTTTTTTTTAGATTATAATTCCCAAAAAATGTTTATTTCTTTTAATAAATTCAATCATTTTTAAAATTTCAAGAGTACCAATAAGAAACTATTTATTTCAAAAATTTTGATAATATAAAGAATTTCTATAAATTAAAAATTTATCTATCAAACATTTATTTATCAAAATTTCAAACGTGATTGAAACTCACAAATTTTGAGAACATTTAAAATCTTAAGTATTCTTAACAAAATTTTAAGTATTCTTCTCTTTCTACTTTAACATTTTTGCAAGAAAACTAATCATTTTAGAATGTTAACAATTTCAATTTTACCACCTAAAATATGTGAGGTTTTTAAGAATTTTAAAAATTTTAATCTAAATAATTTTATGAGTAGTAACAATTTAATGATTTTATGATCATCAAGAATTTGTTATGTACAAATGTAAATTAATAATTTTTAGGATTTTATTTGTTTAACCATTTTAGAGTTTATTTGAAACAATCTATGAAAATTATGAAACTTGAATAATTTCATGGAGTACCATGATTTTTAATGAATTTAATAACTCTAATTATTTTAAGAACTTACAAGTTTAAATTTTAAACTTTTTAAATTTAAAGAATTTCTATAATTTTAATTATTTAACGAATTTCAATAGTTTCGGCAATCATTAATTTTTTTATTGATTCTTACAAATTTTAAGCTGAAAAAGCACCATAATTAATTCCATACACAAGTAATGTTTCTCCTTAACGGAGTTATTTGGAACTATTGGATATAATATAACTTCCGATTTTAAGACCTCAATATAGCCGACCCTTGATGTAACGTTTTTTCCATATAACCAGCAAAAAAGTCCTTTGAGGTTAGTTATAAACTAGTCCGGCTTACGTTAAAATTTAAAATTTTAGAAAATCCATAATTTTCCATATTCCAATAATAAAAATTAAAATTATTAATTTAAAAATTGAAAAATTTTGTTATATTTAAAAAAATATGAACAAATAAAAAATTCTGAATGACTGTTGTATTCCACTTTTAATTCACAATTATAAAGTTTGACATTTCAAACAATTTATAATTTCCAAAATTCAATTTGACGTTTAATTTTGACAGCAGTGCGTACTTGAAAAAAGTGATATCTATTTTTGTAAAGCTCGGCGATTTTCAAAGCTATGTATTTGCAATCAATTTGCAAAATTCAATAATTGTAGTTTTTAAATTTTGAGTTAAACATTTAAAATTACTATATAAGTCAAAATTTATAATTTTTTTACACTGCTTATTGCATTCAAATCCTTAAGCACCTGATATCTAAACTTACAAATTTCCAAACTCTTAAAGTTCGTGAATTTGAGTTAGGTAGCTGTAAAAATGACATGAAACACAGAATAAAACGTATTTAGTTTTGTATAATATTAAAAATTCAGAGAATTTTAAGAATTTTGAGAATTCTAATTTTATTAAAAATATCTTTTGATGATTTGTACAATCTTTAAAAATTATAGGAATTACAAGAGTTATAGTTGTTTTAATGAATTTCAAGATTTTTAAAAATTTATGTTTAATTAATTATTTTAAAAATGTCATTTTTGTGAATTATAAAGATTTTAATGAATTTAAGAATTCCTAGACCAATAATTAAAATAATTTTTAAAATTTTAAGAATTATAAGTATTAAAATAATTTGGGTTTGAGAATTTTAAGAGTTTAAGGAATTTAAAATTTTTTGAATTTAAGTTTCAATTTTAATAATTTTATAAATTAGGACTTTTCCTAATTTATGTTATTTTAAAGAACTTTATTTAAAAAATAACAAAAAAAAAATTTTTTTAGGTCCCAAAAATATGTTTTATTTATTTTAATAATTTAAAGAGTTCCAATAATGTTATAAGAAATTATTTATGTATTTCAAAATTTTTTATAATTTAAAGAATTTCTATAAATTAAAATATTTAAATCATTTATTATTTATTGAAACTCACAAATTTTGAGATCAATAAGAATTTTAAGTATTCTAAGCTAACTTTACAATTTTCATGACAAAACTAATAATTTTAGAATGTTAACAATTTTATTTTTACCACTTTTTGCCCCATTTGACCAATTTTTAGTTGAAGAATTTTATGAATTTTAACAATTGAATTTGTTATGTATTTAAATATATGTTTAATAATTTAAAAAATGTTTAAAAACATTTGTATAATATATAATAAATAATTTTAGAAATTATACAAATTTTAATAATTTTATGGAGTACCAACATTTTTAACGAATGCAATAACTCTATTGACCATATTTCAGAGTATCTCAGAAAAATCATTTTATTCAATGCCATTTCCATCCAACACGTCGAATTTTATCATAATCAATAAAGAAATGGTCTAATTCCGTTCCAATTCGCCATATTCGAGAGCTTAACTCAACACTCATTTTTGAAACCCATTTCCATCCAACATACCGAGTTACATCATAATCGGTCAAGAAATGGCCTAGACAGCTTCATTTATCTTTATAGTTTTATATAGTGTCCTGTTTCATACCGGATGCTGTTTCGTAATGTATCCTACTTTTAAATATGTAATTTCGAAATGTACTGTTTCGTATTAGACGTTGACTTTCTGTTGCACTTCGATAATGATCTAATGAGTCATCCACCGCGAAGCTGATTTGAGGTCGCCCACAACCAAATTTGGTTGTGTTCTGCTCACTTTGGTTAAATCACTGTAGTATGTATTGCACGATAGACTTAGACATTTTTAGTTTATTCGTTCTGAAATAGTTTCGAACGATTCTTCCTGTTGAGCATTTATGGAACAAGGAACCACAGCATCAAATTAAATGTAAACTATGACGGATAGTTAGCTGTATAATTTAATATTTAGCATTTTAGCTTCGTTTATACGAAAATTAGAGGAGCTAAAAAAATCCTGGAACTTTCAACGAGGGTGCGAGTGTAATGTTGTGGTGCTTGTATTTGGTGGAGAAAAAATACCGAACTTGAAGGGAATTCAATTAAATGTGAGCTGTGTTTTGTTTAAGACTAAAAACTTTACACCTGGTCGTTTTACCGATTATGAACATACATACGAGAAATTTAACAACAATTCCTTGACCTTGAAGGTTCCAGCAAGACATAAAAGTCTAAACGTCTAATCCAGAAGCCATATTTTTTTTACATAGAATTCCAATTTATTGAAATGTTGCCTTGACCTATATAGACCTATACATCTACGCCTTGATTTAATCAATTTAATTTCTATACACAATTCCGAATAATTAGGATATTCAATTTACCATATCAAACCTTGTGTCGTGCTTAATTAGATTTTCTAACTAAATTTACAACTGTCAAATTTTAAATTATGCCATTTTGAATAAAACGAAAAATAACCTCGTTGTTTCTCCCCTCACCAAAGAAAAAAACCTCCCTCCCCTATTCTGCTACAGCGCGCACTACTGTAGCTGCAATTATTTGTGTGTGCTTTTCAATGTTCGGAAATAAAAACATACAATTGTTGTAATTCAAAGAAAATAAATAAAAATTCTTTTTTTTTTCGTTTTTGTTATTATTTTTATTGATTTTATGTTGTCAATGAATATACATATATACGAATTTATAATATTTGTGGAAAGCTCATACAGAAAAAACAAAATCTGAAAAAGAAGAATGAAATGAATGAAAAAAGCTTTGCATAAACATAAAAAAAATGAGATTTTTATTTTTTATATTTTTAAATTTTCCTTTTTGTCTATATGTTGTACATGTACAACATTGTATGTTTGTATGTACATACCTTATGTGCTTATATATAGCTTTGTATACAGATCTCGTGAGATGTATATGCTCATGTATGTATATATGAGATGCAAGAAGGTAGAAAATAGGGAATTTGTTTGTGTTCTTTTTTTTTAAAATCAATAAAATATATTTTTTAATTATGTCAATTATTAAAGCATAATTATATCTAGGGTATTCGATGGTATATGTATACGTAATATACTCGTATATATATATATAAGGCATCTTAACGGTGATGAATTTTGATTGTGTAAATTGATTACAATTTTGTACTTGATTTTATGACATTTAATGAGATTTTTATAAAATTATGTAAAAATTATTCAGGGACCTTTTATGAAATATTGAAACCGACAAATACAATTTACATAAAAAAAAACATTTTCCGAATATTAAGCAAAGCTTCGTCGCAATTATGGAACTAAATTTTTATTGTGCTCGTGTGCTATAGGAACTATTAATCAACTTAGGATATACGTATTGGACATACGGTTTAATTATCACTTAGCTTAAAAGAAGGGTCCGTTAAATAGGCGGCTGATGCTGTCTCTGGATTAAATTTATTTAATGGCAGAATGTTCTGTAGAAATTCTGTCAATAAAACTCGAGCGTGTATTTTTATTGGCAACAATAGCCGTGTTTCTTGACGTATGATCTGATCCGGATCAGATCATATCTGCTTCCCTTTCATTTGTATAGCCGCGTTTCATGAAATCAACACAAAAAATGTGTTATTTTTTGTTTTTAGGTTATTATATTGATCCTAGTAGCATTTTGGTTCAAAATTTTGATACAAAAACAAAAAATAGTACAATTTTTATGATTATTTCATGAAACGCGGCTATACAAATGAAAGGAAAGCAGATATGATCTGATCCGGATCAGAATGTACGTCAAGAAACACGGCTAATATTAATGCAAATCTTATTCACGAGTGTAGTTCGGCTGATCTTACGGCTGTGCTCATTAATTTGTTATCCGCTAATTCATGTACTAAACTGGTCATCGCCTCAGGTTATTTGCCTTATGACTCTTCTTCACCTTCTCCGTCTGAGGAACTCACTAATCTTGTGACATGGTGTAAAAATAGGTATATTCTTTCGTGATTGGCTGTACAAACATTAACCACAGGGGTTCTTCTCTCTTTAACTATATAAGCTCTTCTGCGAGCTTGAAATTCTTAATACTGAATGCGACCCTACTTTTGTTAACTCTGTCCGGCAGGAGGTGATTTTCATTAGTTTATGCTCAATGCCCATCATTGATTTAATTTTAGACTGAAGGGTGACGGATGATATCCTCACTTCTGATCACAGGTGTATCTCTTTAATATTAACCTTAAACGACCGCCTCTTAAACCATACCGCAATCGGAAATTATCAAAAGATTTGGAACAAACCTTTCTGGAGCTCAGACATTAAAAAATTAACGAAATCTATTAGGAAACTGAAGAAGGCAGAGCAAAAAAGTCTAACCGACAGGTTGATTGGGTTAACTTCTTGGTGGCACAAAAAGAATATAAAAGAAGTTTAAGATCCGCTCAGAGAGCCCATGAGTCTGCTGCGAGGAAATCAACAGCCTATCTGCGGTCGCTGATATATCTTTTGGTCATTGACGAGTTATTACAATAAAGCTTTGGCTAAGAACAGTGTGTGTAAACTTGATTCTCTTCGGCTACCGGACAAACAGCTTACCTCTTCCAACAAGAAAATTGGTGAGCTGTTCCTTTCGGCCCATTTTCCTGGATGTGATATCGTCAACTAAGATGATGTTGCTGCTGACCTAACTAGGGCTTCTGTTGCAAAATTGGAATTTGCTTCACAAGCTGATCAATTGTGATGTCTAGCGCTAGAGCCTATTTTTCTTTGCATATTATACAGTTGGTGGCCTTGCTTGTATTTTCCCTGCTGAATTACATCAGGGTTTTTCTCTAATTCAGAATCATTTGATCCAGTTTTTTCAAGCGTGCATTTATTTTAGCAGTGTTCCAAAATCTTGGAGCAGAAGTAGAGTTGTTTTTATCGCGAAAGCTGGTACTCGTAAGTCCGATTTCGGCCTATTCTCCTGTCCTCAATTTTTAGATAGATTCATTAGAGAGCATTTTCTAATCATCTCCCCACTAACCTGAGTCGGTTAGTCCTGTAAAACCACCCTAAATGAACTTGGAATCAGGATTGAAAAATCTTTTAGTAATATGGAGTTTCTTGATGGGTACTTTCCTAGATATTGCTTACCAACTTTGGTATTGATCGCACCATTATATTATGGATTGAATCCATGCTCAAGTCTCGCACTGTGGAGACAGAGCCGAGTGGAGTGTTAGTTTCTGTTACCAAAGGCTGTCTTTAGGTAGGTGTGCTCATCTCTGATGTGGCTTTTAGTCATTGACGAGTTACTTGTAAATCTTCAGCAATCTGACTACATTGCGCATCTCAGTGTCTTATCCTACTTAACTCACCATGCCTTACCTATTGTCGAGGCATAATGTGTCTAGAAGGGTCTACACGTCAATCCTTCTTCAACTGTTTTAATTGTCTTTCCAAGGAGGAATACTCGTGAACTTTCTGTTCCCTTTCTTTTTGGGAGAACGATCTCTAAATATGACCACGTCATGTACCTTGGTGTTGTCTTGGATAGTAAACTTTCCTGGAAGAATCACCTGGACAAGCTTCAAAAAGTAACTGTCATATTTAGGCAATGTAAAAGGGCTTTCGAGAAATCCTGGGGCTTGAGCCCTAGAATGCATTCTTTCATTTATAACTCACTGGATTTTCCGCTACTCTCGTACGCTTACATTGTGTGGTGGCCAGTGGTTGACCTAAAAGCTTCTGTAGCCGAGCTTAATGGTCTACAAAATCGTGTATGTAGAGCCATTGGGCTATGTCATCGACTCCACATTTTGCTATGGATTCCATTCTTTCCTAGCCTCAGTTACGCACAATTTAAGGCACAACCTGTTCTCCAGCATTTTCGGTTCTACCGTGGGACATAGAAAATTTTTCAAAAACTATTCTTCATGTTTACTAGAAATCGATATGGTTAATAACAGACTACTGCCCGAATTCCATTTCTTAAATTTTTTCTCGCTGGCTTATATTCAAGAAATTTGTAAAGTTCGCAGGATTTTTTCAACAAATTAGATAAGTCCATAGTCTTTTATTGTGATGGCTCTCGTTCTTACCTCAGTGCAGGTTTTGGGTTCTACTTTTCTTGGACTGATCTGAGATTTTGTGGGAGTCTCGGTTCGCATTGTACTGTATTTCAGGCGGAACTAACAGCGCTAATACGTAATGTTATTGAGGCTTTGAATTTACCTGTTAAACACAAAAGTATTCTACAGTGTACAGATATAGTAAAGCTGTACTAAACACTTTAAGAACTCCCTTGACTGTTTTCAAACTCGTTAAGGAATGCAAACTTTTCATGAACCTTCTTTGATCTAACAATAAAGTTAATGTCATGTGGGTACCGGCTCATTGTGACATCGTAGGCAATGAGATCGCGGATTGTTTGGCCAAAGCTGGTTCCCAATTAACTATATTTGGCCCTGAACCAGCGGTTCCTTTATCTTTCGACTAACCTTTGAAATATCTAAGGTTTCAATGCCTTGAGCATTTTAGTGGTCGTAAGGCGAGTACTTCATTTTGAGGTCAACAAAGTATGCTTTATCTTTAAAAAAGAACCAGTTAAGAATCTTGGTAGCGATTCTTACTGTACATGGCCGTTTTAAAGATCATCCACATGGTATGTGCTTATGGGCCTTTGTGGCATTGAATATGGGTTCCAACCAATTTTAATAATAATACTGGAATACACATAGCGCATAGAATTATCCTCAGAGCCATTTAGGTGCCAAATGCATTTCTTATATATTCAAATATCCTTGTATTCTGGATACAAACGACTCTGGATTTTGATTCGTGACCATACAAATGAGTTCATTATAAAAGTGATCAGCATGGAATTTTGAGTCTTTTTATGTCATTGGCCGCTGTTTTTGACTTACGAATTTTGTTGAGCTTTCCATATAATTCAAAATTGTACAATTGAGATGAATAAAACTGGTGAATGCTACATACATTTTCTATATACATACCATTTAATGGACCTTTTTAAAAACGTTCTGATCAAAATAAAGGGTGCGTCAATAGTAAATAAAAAAATGTTTCATTGGAATGATTTTGATTTCTTTATTGAATTATGTGTGAACGATAATATCAGCCAAATGTTCACCACGGCTTCGGCAGCACATATTAATCCGTTTGTTCAAATTTAAGATGACATTCTATTCCATCAATATGGCTTATTATCTCGGGCTTTAGACCTTGAATTGCTGCTGATTTGAAGAAAGAAGTCCACTCCTGGAGATGGCATATGGCAACATGAAACAATTATTTTTTTGATATTCCTTCCTCATAAATTAAAAACAAAAAGTGAAAATGGACGTAAACGGTGACGGATTCGAAAAATCAGAAAAACTTCGTCACGACCAGACAACGCTGTCGTCGCGACAATCACAATAAGGCGAAAGTAAATGAAATTCATAAGTGAACTGTTAATGATCGTGTTAAACAAGCTTCAAATTATGATCTAGTAGATCAAGATGCAATTTAGAATACAATATCGAGACAATTGATAGCTTTGGATGTCCATATCTAATGCAGCTTGGCAAAATTGAAACGAAAACTCCTTATGGAACCATAGATGATAGGTAATATTTCTGTACTTACTATAAGTTTAAGGGAAAAATTTCACAAGTTACGACAAACATATCTTAATTCTACGTATAGTATCGCAGAATATGATCTGTACTGTACTCAAAACTGTACTGTACGGAAACTGACGGAAATATGAACTGCAATACAAAAATATTTTCATGATTTGTTCAAAACTAATATAACGTCGTACTGTTGAAACCAAATATCAGCCAAGACTTCCTCTTCAATTGTAGGGAATATAAAGTCAGTTAACATGGCAGTATCATAGTAAGTTAACATGATACGATAACGGTCGCCATTGACTGTTAGTTAGCTCTTTGTTCATTTTCCAAGGCCAAACTGGCCTTATGATATCTTTGGAGCATATTCCACACCAATCAGTCACTGGATTTGGGTACATTGGCTTCCCAATTGTCACGTGTGTAATTTATGTGCCCACATAACGCGCCGAGGTGAAAATGAGCTTCGTCCGAAAATATGATTTTTTTTGGAGGAAAAAACACTCATCCAATCGATAATTGGCCCATTCAGCCAATTGATTAACTTATTTTGTTCTCTATGGGAATATAATACTGAATTTGTCACTTGACAGATAACATCAGCGAAAAAGTCGCTAGTTCAGTTTTTCTGATTGTTTAAAATGTGTTAAAATTTGTCCAATTCTTAAGTAGAGCGCGGCTTTGATATATGAATAAGCTTAGGTATATGAATAAAAACACATTTGTCTCTCGACCTTGCTCGACCTAAGCATAGTCTTTGATGCCATAAAATGAATATCTATGATATTAGTAGACGATTATTTACGGAATAGAAAACAATTTGTAGAGCTAAATAGATCTAAAAGTAATGTAGAAGTAGTCAGCGTCGGAGTACTCCAAGGATCCATCTTGGGGCATACTATTTATTAACGACTTGATGATGAAAGATTTTAATGGAAGCGTTCAAGTGTCAGGCTTGATGATATTACCATAGTGAACATTCAAACAAATGTATATGCAGACTGCTTTGTACTTAAGATTGATTAAGTGATAGAAAAAATATATCTTCTTTGAGAATAGATCATTACTTGAAGATATTCCCCTTAATAGTACATTAACTTACAATCAAGAAATGGTGGATAGAATATGTTCATTTATGTATTTATATATAGGACTGGCTATAGATGCTAAGTGTTTGCATGTTACTCTAGATTCCAGTTTTACTTCGTGAGGACTATACTACTCATATATTTAGAGCAAGTATATACCTATAAACCGTATTATACTTATAATTATACCAATGGCACAAAGAAATTACCGTTAGCCCGAAAAACCATCCCATTGTATATTTTTTAGAGTTGATATTATTGGATTTCCAATCGGACCACCGCAAGTACTTATAAGAATTTAGATTTGTTTCTTTGCTTAAAATAAACTACACGCAGATGCTCTTACATTTTATCAAAAGCAGCTACCCGTATTTTCTTTAAGCATGGACACAAACCCAAGTACTCGGGGTGGCCTCATGTTTATATTAATGGAACTAAAAGTTTATTAAACGGTTTTTTGAGATTCGAAAATATTCCGCTGGCTTATCTTCCCCCGAATTCCTTTAATCTCTTCTAATGATTAAAATCAAAAATCAATCTTCAACATTTCTGAATCCGTAAGTTTGGTATATGTAAATATTTACAATACATTCTAATGTCTAATTGTCTAAAAAATGTCCGCATCACCTGTTGATTTTTAATTGAGCAAAAGGTCAAAAAATGTACTCGCACATTCACATGATTTTTTTTTTATCTACTACGCCAAAACGAACAATGACGGTTAATTGTTCTATATGACCAGCATCCGGGGTACTGCCCAAAATTTATGATACTGTCTTTTATTCTAGTTCCAAAGATGTTAATAAACTCGGTTTGAATTTCTCTCGTTAATACGTTTGTTAACATCTTTTAATTGTGTGTATTCTATAACTGTGTTCCAGGATGGTTGGGTTAAATCCGGATATCATTATTGCTTTAAGAAAATTCCCATTGTTAGCAACAATGGTTGGATCCACCCCCAAATGTAAAGAACTGCCTAGACAGATACTGTATAATAAACATCATTCCATGTATTACTCTATACCAGTGTTTCCTCTCAACATCTATAATTCTTTGGTGAACAACATAAACTGTTGTTTCAGTGCTTATAGATTTCTTTTAGAACTATCTAACTAGAAATTGATTTTTCGTATCTCATTGAAATGAAAGACAATATATGTTGCCATTTTGAAAATTTGCTTTCGTTGGATAATACAGCTTTGTAATGCCCAACAATTTTGCAACAAAACTCTCTCTAGAGAGATTAGAAGCTTGAATTCCATTATTTGACCCGAATCATTTGATACAGTTAGTTTCTGTAACAGCACTTGGAGGTTGCAATTCTTTTGTTTGCGTTTTATTATTTCTTGCCTGATCTACCTGTAAACATCCATTCCCAGTTGGTAAGTGGTCGGTTTTTCGTGTAAATATAGTTAATTTCGGGCCCCAGAGAGTACTGGATCACATACAGTCAATAATTTACAAATTGTATATTCACTCGTGTTAGGTAAATTAAGATCTGATTTTACATTTTCATCAACAATTATTAAATTGTCAGTTTCTGTAATAAGCGGCTGGCTATAAATCTAGCTCGAGCAAACTAGAACTTCCTAGTTACATGGAACAGGATCAAGTTGATCAATTTAACTCTGTTCTTCCAAAGATTTAAAATTTTGTTCGGTTTTACCGTAGACATAGTGTACTTTCATTTCTCATTGTAGAGTTTTTAATTTGAATTGGGCCTCCATGAAATATTTAGTTCGTAACTTTTAACAAGTTAAAAGCTCCAAATGGACCAAATATGATGAAGATTATGAGATATCTCAGACTAAGTTATGAATTTGCTTGTGATCGATATTCAAATATTTAAAATACCGATTTTAATTGATTTCACCTTGTAAAATGTACGTATTTACGTATAAGAAAGTTGTCAAAGGCTGCCTTCTAATAATTTTTAACAATCATGTAGTGTTCACATGAAATTTTGATGTTACGAGTATAGTTCAAAGTTATTGTTTTATTTGCGTTCGTAATCCACGAAATTAAAAGACTTAGACGTGGAGTTTCAATTTTATAATTTATGATACAATGATGTCACTTTGACTCGTACAAAAGCAATGCTCAAAATTATAATTCATATTCTGTACAATAACACAGTACGCGTAATTTACGTTATTAATTTTAGGGGTTTCCAAATTATACATATAACAACTTTCCCGCTTTTAAAATTGAGACTCTATACAATACAATTGTTTTTTAATTTTTTATTACATTATTACTTATAAACTAATCTTTCTGGTGCTTTTATGGTGCGTTTTGATTTTCGCACTTGAATCTCCGACTCGCTTAGTAACCTTCTTCTTTTATCCGGTAGTGTACTAGTCTCCTTCGATTCTATGTCTGACTCATTATTTTGTATATCTAAGATAGATCTTCCTGGATGAAATTGATCATGTAACGATGATAATCTTAATTTATTTTGGTGACAGTACCTTGTTGAATTATTTATTTGTATGATGTAGGTGAGTGGACTAACTTGTTTTATGACTCGTGACGGAATCCATTTCAAATAATTTTTAAATTCACTCTAATACATGACTTTATTTCCCTTTTTGAAATTTTTATAGAAAGGCTTTGTTTGCAAATTTAACTTAGATTTGTAAGTATTACCTTACTCTCCTTTTAAGTGATAAGTGCGTTTCATGCATACCATCAAATCTAACCTTTTTCTTGTTACTTAGCGAATCAAGTAATATTCTTGGCTCGAATGAAAAAACTATTTCCGAAGGGAATTTTTGGGTTGTCATGGATGGTGTATTCCTATGATGTAGCAGACATTTTTCAATTATCTGTGTCAAAGAACAATGTTTTGCTTCCTCATCAAGCAATGATTTATATTAGACTTTCTTTACTGGGATTATATGGTGGAGACTTCATTAATTTAATATTCTTCTTGGCAAACAACTTAAAAGCTTATCAAAAGCGTAATAGACTACTCGCGTTGGTACTTTTCATTTCCACTACCTCGACAAACTTACTGAATGCATCTACTATAATTAGCAAATTAACCTTTTGAAAATATAAAAAATCGATATGAATACTTTCAAATGGATATTTTGCTTCAGACCAAGAACTATCTATTTTCTCATTTATTCTATTTTGCGTTTGTTGACAAACTACACATTCCTTAATACATCTATCAATATCTTTATCTATACCTGACCATCACACATAAGACCTTGCTACCATTTTCTCTTTTACTATTCCCACATGGCATTCATGTAACAATTTTAGAATTTCTGACTTCAATACTTCCGGAATTATTATTCTAGACATATAAAACAAACAATTATCCTCGCACGATAAATACAAACGTTTGTTATAATATTCTGATTTGATTTCTGTTGGTATATTACGAACATCCTGAGGCCACCCGATCATGCCCTTTTATAAACTTGCATTAAAATTTTATCTTTACTTGTAGCTTCTGCTACAATTTCTAAATTTATTGGAAACTTATTTGAAAAATTTAGGTATTGATTTTTTTGAACCCCTATATTCGTTGGTACATTTTCAGGTAATCGTGATAACGCATCAACATTTGACATTTTTTTGCCAGGACGGTATTAAATGTTGTAATTATATATGGATAGTATTACAGACCATCTTTGTAACCTTGCTGCCGCTACCGACGGTGTTGCCTTGTTTGGACTAAATATTTTTTTTAACGCTTGATGATCGGTGTATATTGTAAACGGTAAACCAAATATATAATTATGAAATTTCTTAATTCCGAACATTATGGCTAGTGCTTCTCTATGAAATTGAGAATAATTTTTTTCTGCCGACGACAGTGTACTTGAAGCAAAACCGACAGGCCTTTCTTGCCCGTTTACTATATGAGACATTATCGCCCCTACACCAAAAGGACTTGCATCAGTAACTATGACTTTTGGTTTATGGGGATCATATATTTTTAATATGTTGTTCTCTAACAACAATTGCTTTGACTTTTCAAAACTTTCTTGACATTCTTCGGACCATTCAAAATCTGCATCATTTTTAAGTAAGTTATACAATTCCCGTAGTTCTATCGACAAATTTGGAATAAATTTTCCATAATAGTTAATTAGTCTTAAATATGACTGGACATCGGTAATTGATTTTGGAATTGGTGCCTTGACAATAGCATCCACTTTTTCAAGATTTGGTTTGAATACCTTTACCAGAAATAATATGGCCCAAATAACTGACCGACGTTGTTAAAACGATGTTGTTGACTTCTCCAAATTAATTTGATTTGACATTAATTAACTTGAAATTCATTTAAGCGACCTAAAATAGACTTTAGTAAGATTCATTTCACAATAATTTTTGGTTTTACCACCGATAATAATAGCATCCAAATAACAGGAAACATAATCTAAACCTAGTACTATTTGATCCATTACCGACTGGAGCTGTTTTTAAACCGAAAGGTAATCGAGTATACCTAAAGAGACCCTTATGTGTATTTATAGTTAGTAATTCCCGAGATTTTTCTGACACTATTAATTGTTGATAAGCATTAGACAAATCTATTACGCAAAAATACGTACAACCTGAAACATTTGCAAAAATATCGTCTATTCTGGGAATTGGGTATAATGCTCACTCCTGACAATTTTATTGATTGTAACCTAGAAATCAACACAAATGCGTATTGCTTTATTTGGTCTTACTACTACTACTATTGGACTTGCCCATTTCGAAAACTTAATCGGTTCTAAAATTTTTTTATTTACTAATCTTTCAAGTTCATTTTCCACGTCTAATTTTATTTTGAACGGTACAGTATAACCACAATGAAAAAAAGGTTCCGCATCACCCTCTAATAAAATTTCTACCACATAATTTTTAATAGGTGGATTATAAACCGAATTTGACCTTATTTTTGGATAACTATCTAATAGTTTTGAAATAAATGGTTTATTTAAAAAAAAATCCGACTTACACTGACAAATACTCGTTGTTTGCGAATCAAAACATTGTTTCCAACCTGGTTTCAAAACATCCAATCATGAACGCCCAATGAGTAGTATGAAATCTTCCCAGGCATCAATCATCACCAACTTTAATTTATATTTGTTTGCGTTAAACTCGACGTTTACTTCAACCTCCCCAAGAATCTTAATTGGTTCACCTGTAACGGTAGTGCATTGGTTACTGTAATTCTTAATTGGTAATTTACTAAATTTATAATGATCTTCTCTAAGCTAATTACTGACGCACAAGCGCCAGTATCCACCTCCATACCCATAATGGCTCCTTCTACCTTAACTTCTAATTGACATTATATATTTGGCTCCCTGACAGAATTTATCACCTTAATGTTACTGCGACAAACATACGACGTGTGCCCATAATGGTTACAGTTATAACATTTCCACTTTTTGCTGGGACATTGACTTTCGTGATGAAATTTTATTCCACAACTTGAACACAACCGTTGATTTCTCCCACTAGGACTAAAATTTCTACTTCGGTTATAGCTGAACTTTCCATTTTCTCTATGTTCCAGACTTTGGTTGACATTTCTGGAAGAGGACGGACTTCTACCTCTTGATGAACTTGGATATCTACTTAACCAGGCTGAAATGTGAAGATGAGCTTTTATTATTATTCCCAATCTGCATCCTTCAATAGTTCTTCCTGTATCGCCGGTGTTCTCAACCCAACTATGAACTTGTCAACTAATATTATAAAACATTCGGCTTTATTCTCTTCACTTATTTTATTTACCTTTAAAAACTTAGCCATGCGCTTTTCATACTCAACAAAATTACCGCTATCGTGATTAGTATAATTCAAATAAATTGCAAAAATTCAATAAAACACGATACTCAGGTGATTCGTAGGCATATTTGGTTATTCCGAATTATTAGAAATATTCTAAGAGAATTCATGAGTACGAGCAATGGAAAAATATATCAATTGGTATCAATGTTTTATTTTGCACCTGATTATTTCACCTTTATTTTAATATCACTAGTCCATAGCTATTTTTTATATTTAGGATATTTCTTAGGAAATATTTCACATCGGTCATTATATTCTGAGACATCTAAATTATAATTCTCCAGCTAAATACTTTACTAGAGTTTGCTGTCATCAAAGTGCTGCTTGAATGTTATATATATGAATTGCACCCAGATAAGTTTGACTAGTCTGGGATCTAGACGCCATACAGGTTAATAATATACCGAAAAAAAAATAGCACAGTGGTTAAAACTGTGACGTTTGAATCGGAAGGTACCGCGTTCGAAAACCAATGGCAGGATGCTAAAGGGATTCTTCATCCTTGATTTCGAGCGGGATGATGATGAACACATCTATGACCCTCCGTTGAGAGTGGAGAGTCCATGGGCTCAGCCATCGTTCATGCTAGTTCTGGTGATAATTAGGGATGGGCAAGGTAGATTACTTGGCAGTGTTTTTTATCAACGTTGACAATTAAAATAATGTCAATAACCAACGATATTTTAGCGATTTGAAATCGAATGCGCACTCAGTTCGCGGGTTTATTTTATAAAAGCGTTCATCTAGAGGTGATTTTTTCATTTGTTTCTTTTTGGCAAATGACGCATGAGTAGTGTCAAACTGTCATAGTGTTTTTATTTAGTATTGTTTGCCACTTCATCATGGAAAGACTGAGCTCGGTACAGCGTCTACAAATTGTTCACCTTTATTACGAAAATCAGCGTTCTGTGAGGACCAACGTACGTATCGAGACCAATATTTGGAATACCATCGGAAAGTTTGAATCCCAATTTACAGTATTGGGTGATACGGGACCAAATACACGGTTTGGTGTGGTTTATCGGCCTGTGAAATCATTCGTTCATATTTCTTCAAAAATTATGACAGCCGGGACGTACCTGCAAATAGCGGATGGCTCGGATCATTGAATTGACTATTTAGATCGTGTGATACCACGCCTCTAAACTTTTTTCTTTGGGGCTACGTAAAGTCCAAAGTCTATATGTTGATAAACAAGTTACACTTGAGGCATTGGAAGACAGCATTACGCGTGTTCTACGCGCCAGAAACCACTTGATATGCTCGAACGCGTTATCAAAAATTGGACTTTGAGGAAGAACCATCATTTGAAAGAAATTTATTGCTTCTTTAGAGTCGTGTGAACTAACATAATGTCCCAAAATTTATTGCTGAATCGTGTTGAAGAATTATCAAAAATGTGACAAAATTATTAAAAATGTAACAATAACCTGGTTCCACCTAGTTGAAGTCTTAGACCTAGCAGGAGCATCGGTTTTTGGTAAGGTTCAATTTTTGACCTAATTAAATGTTTCAAAACCAATTTCACGTATGCCTTTCGTCATCCATCAAAACACATCCACTAAATTTTGTGAAAATTTGTGTTGGTTATCTCAACGATTTGACTTTTTAATAACTCGGTAGCTCTTATAGCTTTCCTGAACTCGAATTCGTTTTACCATGGAGTGGGGTATGCTAAATTTTATGGCACAGTCACAGTCAAAGTTCCCCGGATTATGTTTAATGAAAGTTATGACCTTTTGTAAAGATTTCTATCGGCTGTGCCATGTTTCTGATTTTTGTAAGCTGTTCTTTCTGATTTTTGTGCGAGCTGTTCTACCGTTCCACCATTATAAAGGGGGAACCATCCTATATAGCACTGTATGTATATTGTTGTTTTTAGTTAATTTAATGATTTTGTAATGGATGAACATGACGCTGAAGCAGATTTATGGTGTTTGAGCACAATTAATTTTCCATTCCGCTCGTTGTGAAAAGAAGTTAAAATGCATTGACGGAAATTCTATGAAACTGTCACCAGTAACGCATTGTTACAGTGGCACGATTGTGGCATTTAAAGGAACTACATGTTCAATCAATTTAAATTTGAGCCATAATTAGCCATTGGCATTGGAAAGTTTTCCGTTGAGTTAAGGTTAATTTGTTTGAAAACCAATTAAAAATTAAATTAGTATATAGATACGCATCACATAGCAAAATAAAAATCTGCAACTTAATTTTCATAATTTTTCCTCTTCATTTCCATCATTTCTGGATTTGTTAGTTGTGCATAGATATATATAGATATATACACACGATATACATATATTCATGTCATCACCTTTTCCTAACACAACCTACATAATATTTTTGTTTGTATTAAAATTTAATTGTGTATACACAGTAAAAAATGAAATTGAATTTTCAATCAAATTTAATTCCAATATAACGTAATTTGTAAGGTTAATTGTAATATTGCATTTTGGAAGTATTTATCTTTTCATGTATTGTAAAATTCACCGATTCCTGTAAAATTCAGATAACATTGTAAAAATGTGATAGCTTCATTAAATATTACATGCTAAATCATTATATTACATTCACCAAAGTAAAATTAAGAGAAAAAAATAGTAAAAATCACGTAAAATCACGTATTTCATGTAAAATTGCATGACTTTATAAACTTTTACATGACTTACCTAGTAAATTTACTTTTTATTTTACTTATTTTTCAACATTGAATGTATTTTTCAACCACTTTAATTTTACATGAAAAAGTTCGGCCATTTTGCCCACTTGAAAATTCTTGTAAAATTCAACGAAAGTTTTTTACTGTGTACCCTGTTCACACACAAGCACACAAACATCCTATTTGTACAACGCTGAATATAGCCTGACTCTAGATTTGTGACATTTCCGCGCGCTCTTTATATTTATTATTCAATGCTTTTAATGACGATGAGTGTCGGTGGAGTATTCTTCGTATGTAGTAGCAGAATAGTACATAGTTAGTTAATCCTAAAGGAGGTAAATAAAAAATAAAACGAAATTCTTAATAAATATTATGTACGGTAGAGTGTGTCTTGAGGAGCAAAGTAGACATAAGAAATAAAAAATATTAAAATATTTTGCTTCAGGAGTATATATACGACTAAATTAATTAGGTCTCCACTTAATATTGTTGTTAAACTAACTATTTATTTGTCTAGTACATGTATATGATGTCTGTAGGCGATTTGATTGTTAACCAACAGTTGGTATATGGTGTTATAGAGACAGAGAAATCTGTTGTAAAATAGGATGAAATTGGGTCAAATATGTGGGACTTACATACAAAGTTGATGTTAAGTTTGTATTATGATAAACATGCTTGAAGGGGATTGAAATATTGTCATGTGCAGAATAACTAAAAAATTTACTAATTCGAACCTAATCTCATTTGAACCCTGATAAGATTTCGATTAAATCATCGACTGTTGTAAATTGGAGATTATAGTTATGATATTGACCACCAGGTTGCTATACCAATTGTTTAATTAATTTAGCCTCCTCGAACATTTTTGGTATCCAATCCGTAGCATACAATAAATGTAATTTTATAGAATTAAATATATTCTGTTTTGAATTTGTAAATTCGATTAATATAGCGCTGAACACGGGACTGCTTGATATTAACTATAATTTAATTTATTGTCAGATATTAACCTGTGGTTAAAAATATCTTTACGTGGACTTGTGATTTTAACTGAAAACTTAAATCAGGGCCATTATATCGTATAGCCATTGCTATAGATTTGGCTTAGTTTCTCGAGACCCCCAGAAATTTATACGAATTCCATTTTTACGAAACTTTTAAATAGAACTGTTATATAGCCACTATTGGCTGTAGCTTGAAATTTGGATTCAATTCCCACTATACTATATCGAATGGCGTAGTGGATTCTTCATTCAATGAACCTCAATGGTGCATCCAATATCTCGAAATAATACTGTAAACGAACAATATTGCCTATAGTTTGAACTCAGTTTCCACTTCCGCACATATGGTGGCCATCGTATACGCATTATTGAGTTAAATAAAATAAGATTCCCAACTCCAGCAATAAATTTAATATTTTTCTCAAGTACGATTTTGACTCAGTAATTCATTGTAGACTTTCGGGGTCATATCGCATCCGGAACCCCCAATGAATTTTTTATGAACTTTTTCTATTTATTACGAATTTGAAGGAAAATGATTTAGATGATTACTGTTGACCTGAGCCGAGATTTGGGCTCAATACCTACTACAATTTTCGATTTTTCTATATAATTAGAGGCGCCCTGTAAAGTAAATATTAATTTGGCTGAAGATGGTAAATGTTTATCGGCAATTGCTGGAGAGGACTTGAATTCTACAAATTAGAATGTAAACTGCGGATTTTCAATTAATTGTAGTAAAACGCGGAATCTAAATTAATTAAAGGTATGATTTAAGTCGACGAGACATGTAACGATTTTAGATCTTTCGTGCTTGCGCTATTATTAAATTAAATAAATGAAGTCACAAACCTAATCGGGTATCAACAAACATCTTCGACAAAGAAGGCTGGTTCAGGCTAACCCATCACAATTGTTTGAAGCAATGGCCGGTTTCATTTTCTGGAACTATATTTAAAGCGTTTCGCTTTGATTGATTGATTGATGGATGAGCGAGGTATAGATTACGCCATGTAATCTACACGGTTGTCGAAACGTAAAATATAACGTAGATTACTTGGCAGTGTTTTTTGTCAACATCGACAATTAAAATAATTTCAACAACCTACGATATTTTAGCGGTTTGAAATAGAATGCGCCAGTTCGCTAGTTTATTTTGTAAAAGGGCAATTCAGTTAAGACGTATAGGAAGAAATTAAAAAATGATTCAAATTAAATCGGGAATCACATACCATACTAAAGTGTGAGTCATCTCGAGGTGATTTTGTCATATTTTCTCAATATGTTTCGGGCCATATTTTAGACCATGTTTTAATTCACGTAATCGACCTGTCGAGACCACTATTTAAAATACATCGAAAACTTTGAATCCCAGTTTACAGTATATTGGATGGTACGGGGCCAAATAGACGGTTTGGTGTGGTTTATGGGCCTGAGAAATTATCGGTCCATATTTCTAAAAAACTGAAAACGGCCGGGACGTAACTGTGAATGACGCGTGATATCGTGCTATGATAACGGACTATTTGTTGTCTGAAATTGCAGCCCGACCTCGACGACATTTGGTTCCAAGAAGACGGTGTTTGCAAATATATCTAACTGGAAGTACTTATACATAGCAGGAGCATTGCTTCGGTTTTTGGCAAGATCCAATTTTTCACCTAATTAATTATTTCAAAACCAATATCACGTATACATTTTGTTATCCATCAAAACACATTCACTAAATTTTGTGAAAATTTGGTCCTCAGTCTGACACATTTGTTAGCGAAAAAGTGCTGGCTATCTGAACGATTTATCTTTTTTATAGCACGGTAGCTGTTATAGCCTTCCTGAACTCGAATTTGTTTTACCTTGGAGTGGAGGTGTGTTAAATTGTATGGCACAGTCACAGGGAAAGTAAAGATTTGTATCAGTTGTGCTATGTTTCTGATTTTTGTGAGCCGCAATTAAAACAAATTGTTTAGATTTTAATGAATATAGATAAAAATTAGGGCGTTGTTTAAAAACAATATTGTGTTTTAAAAATTGCATATAAAAAATAATATTCGATTTTGATTAATGTTCAACAATTGGCTGTTTCTTATTTGGCCGGATTCAGACCATATTAAAAACAACAATACAAATTAAATTAGTATTTGTTTTGGAAATTGAACTAAATAATTTGGAGTTTTGTGTCGTCAAGTCAATAAGTCTATTGATCCATATAGTATATTAAAAATCCGTGTGTATACGAGCTGATATTTTAAAGACACATATCGACGTAAACAACAAACATAGTTAATGATTCTACGTCATTAGTTATTATGCAATAAAAATAACGCCCTAATTTTTTAGGTTTAGGGACCAATGTTTGAAAATTGAATTATGTACCTAAAATAGTCCATTCAATAAAAATAGTTTTATATAAAAACTTTCTCTCACGAGTTTTATAAAAATTACTTGTAAGATTTGTGGCCGTATTAGAACATATACTAGAAGTAGGGTGTAAAATAGAACATCTAAAGCGTAAAGTTAGCTTGAGTCAGTCTTCCCTTAATTTTTACTAAATTTTTTTAGAGGGCTGTGTAATTTTCAGAGTGGCTGCTGCAGCACAGTTAGACTACAAGCCCGAATTTTAATTGCCTATCTTTGTGATCGTAATCAAGAATGACGAATCACGTTTGCGCCCTATCTCTATTGGAATTCAAGCCCGGTAATTTCAGATCCAAACGTCAACACGCTTTAACCACTGTGCTATTTCCAACGTCAAATGCTTTACATTAACAATTGATTACAATTTTTTGTGATTCATTACCGATTTTTGCTTGGAGTTATTCTCAATCGAAGTTTGAAGTCTATAAATCGAAGCTCTTCTCTCGATCGATTCATGGCTGTATTGATAACCAACGTGTAACAACGTGCGGTGGAAAATCATTTAACTATATTTCAGTAAACGTGCAAGCAATTTTGTTTACTTTGCTCTGCTATTTTTGAAGTGCACATATGCACATAGCATCATGATGCTTTGTCAAAAGGTGCACCATTAATAGTACAGTCTTTGCAAAGAAAATGGGAAGGAAACTACTATAAAATGCCCTTATCTTAAATATTCGCAGCTCCGCACGTTCCTTGGAAATAGAGGGACGTAAAGGTGGCTGACCACTTAGTGAAATGCAATTTGCTTATCAAAAAGGCAAATCCATTGTCATGGTATAGCATTAAAATGTAAACACCATTGAAGAAGCACTGGTCATGAAAGAGGTTGCTCTGTGTGTGGCACGGAAGTCATGTACTTGGTCGTTTTGTGAGATAAATAATCTGAGAACCAAAAATTTTGTATGGGTTAGTAGGCAACTGATATTTAGGACTTCGGACCTTAGCCCAATTACAAACAAAATGTATTTACAAGATAGTTCGTCTAGGAATAATCTATGGTTCGGGTGTTTGCGGGAAGAATACAGATAAAAAACAGCTATGGCAAAACTGACCAGACTCTAGAGACTAGGCATAGAGACTTACTTACATTTAGTCGTAAACGAGGAAGCTCTGAAGCAAACCAAAAACAAGGAAAACAATCTGGAAATATGAAAAGAAGCTCATTTGAACAAGTTTAGCAACCAAGTTTAGCGACCAAATGCAGCCGAAGATAACCTACACCCAAAAATACAGTGGATGGCTTGGGAAAACAAAGCCTAACATGACTTCGGGAAGATGCACAAAAATGGTTTACGAATGATTTTTGAGGGAGTAGGAGCAATCATAGTTGGTCCACGGTGTACCAAACCCATGCCACTCACAAAAGACGCCCCTATTTACCGCAGTCTGAGGTCTATGAGGTCTATGCTATTTAAACATCAACAAGAATCATTTTGGATATTGTCTGATAGTCAAACGACCCTCAAAGTATTTAACAAGTATTGATTCAGATCAAAAATGATTAACGAGTGCCACGAAGCCGTAAATAAAATGGATATAAAGAAGGCCGCTCTTGTCAGAATGCCTATGGACATGAAGGAATAGGTCGCCACTATTTAGGCTGATAAGGAACTGGACATATTCCCGTAATAGTTCCATAATAGAACCGATGTAAAATGCCCTGTATCTCACTAGAATTGGTGCAAGAAAGAGAGACTTAGAATTAACCCAAACAAAACGGAAGTCATGAATTTGGCGTTTCGTAAGATTAAAAATAACCTGGTAACAAAAATGCTGTGGGCTAGTAGCCAAATGATCTGTATAGGACCTCGGAACTTAGCCAAAGACATACAGATGTATCTATAAGATGATTTGTCCAGGAATAATCTATGTTGCGGATATAGGCAGAAACAGATCACAAATAGCTCAAAAGCGGCAATGACCAGACTTTCCAGACTCCTGAGACTTTATATAAGGAGACTGCTTTAATTTAAAGTAGAAATCTGTGAAGCAAACCCTTGCTATCACAAAGGAATATAATATAAAGTATTCCAATCTAAAGGTACATCTAGAAATACTAAAAGAAGCTCATCTAAACCGGTTTACCTATACCAACCAGGTTCAGCCACCAAATGCAGCCGAAGATGAGCTTTACTCAAAAATACAAATTCACATCTCAATGGATGGATTGAGAAAACAAAGCCTAATATGGGAAGATGCACCAAAAATGGTTCACGAATAATGCAAAATGGACGAGGGAGTAAGAGCGATCACAATTGGTCCACGGTGTACCAAACACATGCCACTCATAAAAGACGCCAATATCAACAAGAATCATTTTGGACAAAAATAACCAAAAAATTTGCACACTGTCTGATAGTCAAACAACCCTAAAAGCTAATTTTGGATTTTACAAGTATTGGTTCTGATCCAAAATGATTTACGAGTGCCACGAAGCCGTTAATAAAATGGCGGATATAAACAAGATAGTTCTTGTCTGGGTGCCAGTACATAAAGGAATAGTTAATATCTAGGCTGATAAAGAACTGAACCAAATTGGAAATCAAAAAATACTGGTGAGCCTGATACGAAGAGTAACTATAAAGGCTATATGCTTCTCACTATCATCGTCGTCGTTGAAAGAGTACATTACCAATACCTTGAGTACGGGATTCGCATCGGATGAAGAAAGTGAAGGAGAGGCGCTCTTCTAAGTATGTATTTCAGGTTTTCGAACACGGAATTGGCTTCTTCATGTCACTGGAATTTAACGCCTTTACGTAATAAGTTGGTGATGGGAGAAATAAATATTTCGCGACTGTTTTCAATATTAAGGGTTAGCCGGGCCCAAATCAATTAGTAAATCATCTAGATATACGAAGACGTTTTCTCGAAGCTGATGTGGTATTACTCGATCCATCAGTCTTCATATAGTTTCGGGTACGTTACACAACCCAAACGGCATGACGCTGAATATATCTGATAGAGAGGACGGCCTGGAACTGTAAAAGCAGTAATCTCTCTAGACTCTTTGGAAAGTGGAATGTGCCAAAAGGCATCCTTGAGATCAAGGCTGGTGTTACATTTTGTGTCTTACCTTTGCCCTAAAAGGCCGATAACCGGAGATACGGGATTATGATCTACGAGTGACAAACCTTTGATGTTAATTTTCGCGTATATATAGTAAAAATTCTAATATGGAGCAAACAAGGCAAGCATGTCGAAATTCTTTTCGATTTTTCCAGTAGACAGATGTTCCATATGATTGACAGATTTAACAATCGAGTCGGGCGTAGCTTCTGGGCGTATGAGCTGTGAACTGAAATCTATTACTTCGCTGGTTTCTTGGATATAGGGATGAATTGGAGGCTTGAATCTTGCACGAACATAGTTCGAACATGGTTCTACCGCTCTATTGTATTCCACATATTTGATTGAAACTCCAGTTCCACCACCGTTTACGAAGTTAGGTCAGTCTTATCTAATTATTTCGTAATTTTTAAGTTCAACATGATGACGATAATTTAATTTGGTTCCACTGATTAACAGATGTAAACATTTTAATAAATTTAGTCGTCTGTTGATACTGACGATAGTTCATATGCGTGCTTATAACCTTTAACAGTTAGGTAATCTGTTGACTTTGTTGTTGAATCATACGAGCCATATTTCCGACTTTTTTTGATAAATTTTCAACGGACAATTGGCTTGTAGTTTTTGGTTTTAACATATTCACATTTGAGCCTGGTTCTCATTATATATTGTAGATTATAGGATGCTGGATGACCAGCTTTTTACAATGAAAATAATTAGTAATGAACGGCCACACTCGGCGACGACAGCAAAAAATAGACAAATCCAGTCATACAACGACGACTGAACAATGGACTAAAGCACTTCTCTACCTATAGGGAAGATTCGTTGTGTATGTTGTACTAGCGAATTATTTTCTAGTCCAGCAAATTTTTCAACAATTTTACATCGTCTCTTCGTTCGACGCCCGGACGTAAGATTTAATTTTTACATTACAAATTTACTTGTTATCATTGGAATTAATTAACAAATTTGTTCCATAATTTATAAAAAAAAATGGCGGTAGCCCCACCCATCAAATATAGCTGTATGTCGTCGAGGCATTGACTTTGCTAAATTACGGACGGTTTTTCCAGATTTTTTTATACTCAGATGTATATGACTCAGATAAACAACAATTGGTTCGTCTTACTATTTCGCATGGACGTGAAGAACCGTTAAGGTGTGAAGCAATGTAGCGGCAATGGCGATGTGGAATACAACGGATTTTTGAATCACTGTGCATTGAAATTAACGGGTAAAATTATTGCGCTACTCCCAATCAAAGTATGTGTATAGTGTCATATTACAGAGGCCTTGCGGGCCCTTTTACCATTCATTATTCGATTGAAATGATATAAACGAATATATAACAATAATTGGTGATGGTCGTTCTATGGTCGTCCTATTGGTGATGGTCGTCCTTTTTATATTATTTCTCTGGTTAGTGATGCTTGGTGAAGTTTGGGTCTCACAGCACACAGTTATTTGGTTAGCCTATTTCGCCAATTATCTGCGTTGTCTGATTCTCATCCTTGTTTCCACCCTTTTTCCATCCTTGTTTCCACCCTTCCTCTGATGTACTCGCATAGGCGATCAATTTTCTTACCCATCCGAGTATGAGGATCAGGCTCATAAATATCCAATAGTGAATTAAACATTTTATCGTCTACAGACTTTGGACGAAGCTTACTACTTTTTTGGAATCCCTTCGCTAATGTATTTAACTCTGGTCCTGCAAGGTCAGAAAACGACAGGGACACGTTCCTTTGGATAATGGGAGGCGATCTCTGGAACATATAACTTTTCCTAAATGGGTCTATGTTCCCGGTACCTGCCACATACATAAGTGCTTCTCGTTTTGAAAGTACAAACTGACTTATATCTTCCGTTTCTTCTTCGAAAAACCTTCCTACACTTGCAGTTTTATGAACTTCAGCGAGTCCGCTTGTTAGGGCAATCATCCTTTGCGCCGTAAACGAGTTTCCAATTTTTTCACTCATTCTTGGTTTCATATTCGGGGTAGCCTTTCCCTATCTGTTTCTGTCCACGGATAGTATTTTATTTCCCATCTACCCGCCAGCGTGCTGGTTAGGGCAGTCCCCTATCCACGGCCTAGAGACGAGCCCGATGGGAGATCCTGACCCTCCTCACTGGTATACAATATCTCAATGATCTCAATATTGTATAGAACTCTTGATGTACCATTTCTTTCGCAATAAGAACCCTAAATTATACGATTCGTCACGCTCTGTAAGGCTTCAGTGTCACGGCATTAGATTTTTGCTGTGTAGTGACCACTATATAATAAAATTTGGTGTGTTATTGTTTCGGACTCATTGATCTGGAGTCTAACGGCATTGAGACTGCGTCACTGTTATTCTACACAATCGTACCAATTTTGGAGGCATTCGTATATAAGTATTCAGAGCAGACTACAACCTCTTCCGATTGATCGAATCTTAGGCCCGCCTGAAATCCAAAAACACCTAATGTGTATACGAGGACGGATGTCTCATAACATTTAGGTAGATATAGAATCATCCGCAGCGAAAAGTCTTGATCAGTGACTGATGGACTAGGACTAAATCCTCCTTGAGGGTCTCAATTTTTTTAGGATGTCAAAAAATATACGGAAAATTGTTTGGATTGGAAATTTTTAAGTGAGCAATCGAATTTGAAAGAGAAATTAAAAAGACCTGTAGCCGTGTACAAAATATGGATACTATTCAGCTTTGAAAGGATAATAAATCCACTAGCCGAACAGTCTCTAATTAATGTATATGAATGTGTTGGTATTTATGTATTAAAAAAAACAACATATATGCTCATAAGTTAACAAATCCCAATAAAGCTTTGCAACAAATTTATATTTAAGAGATTTATATACATATTTTTATAAACAGATTCAGAGTATAATCTGTGCGTATCCAAATAAATAATCAAAAATAAATATACCAGACAACAACCTGTGGATTATAATTCTCCAGTTGATACTCGTATATATTCAAGTACTATCGATATAATAAACTACTTGATGATCCGACGGTTTTTTCCGGTAATCAATTTAATTTGGGACAAGCGTATGCGAATGGAATAAATAATGTGAAATTTATTGGCAGAGGGCGGTGGTATATGTGCCAAAAACGATTGTATTTATGTAGGTCAAACTATTTGTTCCTATATTTGTGTAATTGAAATTCGGATAAACATAAATTCATGGAAAAACATGACTGCATATAACCTAAATACCTAACAAACATGCAAATAATTCTGGGAACATAATTTAATTTCAAAATGTGATATTAGTTTTTCGAAAAACCAGGGACAAAAAAATTATGTATAGTCCGTGGTAGGCTATAGGCATAAAGTAAATAACCAGAAATTATTTTTGTTTAGTTTTTGTTGCACGATAGTTTTATAACCATTATTGATTATCCTTGACAATAACAACTTTTTGCTACTTCGAACTGTACATATAAACAAATTGAACGATGTTTATACATATCGGAAAAACGGTATGTGCCCGGGATATAAATAATTAATATGCCAGACCTCAATCCGTAATAATCCTTTAGCGCTTCAAAAAATTCAACTAAAATTATCAACCAGAATAGAAAATTCCATTAACAAAATTAAATTCAATTCATATTTTTTAAAATAATATTTTGGCGAAAGTAAAAAATTTGAAATTCAAATGTGTATATGTACACACACACACGTATATATATGTATTATTCATATGGAACGTGATTGAATTCATAAATTTAGTGTACATATACGAGTATGTCAGATATGGTTTGTACTCAATCCTATATATTCACAGAATATCTATACTGACATACAATAACAAGAAACACTTTGAATGGCATTGAACTGAACCGTTGCTGTTGGTGGACAATTTAATTATTGTTGAGTATAGAGGTCAATATATCAGGTGGAATATATCAACTGGCATTATAGTATCTCTGAAATTTGAATACTGGTGGAGAAAGTGAAATTTAATTTTATTTAACTTTGATTAAGCTTCAATTAGAATTTTGCCGATAAATTATTTTTCACATTAAGTAGACAGTAGACAGTACAGTAAATAAAATAAGAAGCTCTGCAGTCTTTTGCAGCAGTAAGTGGGCCTTGTCATATGCTTATTGTTGTAATACATTTTTATTTTATTTATGCAGTCATTTTACAGCTGCTTCGTAATACTTTTTGTTGTAGATAAACATATAACAATAATAATAAACAGTATATATAAAGGCCATTACTGGCTCCTTACTGAGTCAATAATCCGACTCCAACTGTTTCGATCCTGCGCTTAGTTTTCAAAATATACTGTCTAAGACAACTTGAAGAAACCAAGTCGTTCTGTACACCATGAAGACATCATCGCCTGCATCGACCTCGACGCATATCTTATGGTGGCTCTGCCTCCAGAGGTCGGTGCCCAGTTCGTTCCGGATCAGCACGCAGAACGTGACCTGTTATCGTGAGTGATAAGAGAGATAAACATTTGAAGTTCCTCCCTCCCCTTCAAACGTGCGTAGTGGCCACTACAAAAATCTGGTGTGCCATTGCCCCTATAATCATAGAGATCATGTATTTCGTTTTGGACTCATTGTTCTGGAGTACAATAGAAACTGAAAATTCTACAAGCGGAGCAAGTATTTTCTTCATTCGGCTATTCTGATTGGACTGGCGATATAAGAAGTTGCGCTGAGGTGTGTCAGTTTTTCGAAAGCGTAAAGCTTTCGCATCTCCCTGCCGAATACCCGAGTTAACCAATATAATGTAGGGTGATTCTATCCAATATAATGTAGGGTGATTCTATCCAATATAATGTAGGACACTAACTTGTCTGCTGTGCAAAGGAGAGCTATACCGCGATAATTGTCACACTTCAAGCTTTCTCCGATCTTGAAGATTGGGCATACCGCCTGAAAGTATGGTGCAATCCGGTAATTTCTTTAAAGACGTTTTTCCTCGCGATTGTGAGACGTTCTTACACTTCACTTAGGGCTATATTGTGTTGCCTGACTCCAAGACGACACCCATCATCAAACCAATCATTCTTGGGTCTGACTTTGAATATACCTAAATTCTGTTGAGCAGCACTGACGACCGAAGTTTTAGTACCTCACAAACAAAATTCACACAGTCAGTCTGGCAATTATCGTTTCTTTTAATCTTCATTTATCAGACCTTCACAGTCGAAACGTTACATGCGTTTCGCTGTGTTCCCAGACTTATACGAAAACTTCTATCGTAGCTTTGCAGTGACCAAATGATGATCGCTGCCTATGAATTTGGTTGCTGACTTAAAAGCCCTCACATCCCACACTGCCCGAGCCCGCTCTTTTGAAATTAACACGTGGTCAGTTAGGCTGCGGGAAGTTTTACGAGGATGCATCCATGTTTCTAAATTATTTGTTTGTGTGGGAATAATGTGCTTGCTACTCTAAGATCATAAGCAATTGTAAAGTATTCATTCTCTCACCATTATCGGTCGCAGTTTCTCTGCCAGCTCTACCATTAAAGTCTCCAATTACTATTACTATTCGAATATAGATCCCATCGAATCGTCCAAGTCATTGCAAAACTAGTCTTTTACTTGGGGCTAGCTGACTTATCGACCGGTTGGCTAATCCAGCTCCAAGATTTCCGAGACCATCTTCACTGTACAGCAACGTATAGCCCTGGGACACATGGTTTCCACTTTTAGGGCAGCGAGTTTCTTGAAGTGCAACGGGTGCCAACCGAGACTCATCTACGTATATGGTTGGGCTTTGGGGCCAAAATATAATAGAAAATTCAGACCAAGGTATAATACAATTCTTAATTAGCGATCCATGCGATATTACTGTCAAAAATTACCGAAAGTAACCACACAACAGAATTATCTTATTGTTAAATCGGTCAATAATCTATCAATCATTTTGATATGGCATGTAGTGCGCACATTGATACTTAGTTGTAATGAATATAATTTATGAATGATTGCTGCTTGGATATACGTTTTTCCACAAACTGCATGAGCACCCAAACCTAATTTATAACTTTACGTTCTTCATCATTATCGCTTCTATACATCCCAACAAAAATTGTATATTCTTATTCAATAGGCTCAACACGATTGAAATCAATATTTTTATCTACATATACACTGGATTTGGAAGACCAAGTTGTTGACAGGAAAGATTAGGTATTTGAAGAATATCACCAATAATCTATTATTTGAAATAATTCTTAAGAAAATCTTCACTCATGAACATTTTAAATTCTTCCGATAAAGCTATAAGGCATTCGCTGGAACATTCAAACCACAAATAAACTAAAATTATTCTCGTAATTCATCATCAATTTAGACAATTATGAGGAATTAATTGAACGATTAATACCAACAATCAACGGCATACGTCAAAGAAGCACACTTCGACCTCAACTAATTCACGAAATAAAACCAATTTCGTATAGCTAATTTTCAGACCACATGAATGAAAAATCAACTTCCATAAGATCGGTAAATTGGATCGGTTGTAAAAGATAGTGAAAACCATATAATTGACAATATAATAACCAACAATACAAGATTAATAAAGTCTTAATCGAATGAGATAAAGGAAATAGTTCGAGCAGCGCAATTAACAAAAAGGAAAACTATCAACAATAATCTATACTGGATAAGGGAGAAATAAGCCGAATAATTACAGAGATAAAAACTTTGCCATACTCCAACGAAATAGAGGCAATGTAATATACGGAACCAATGATGATGATTGAAAATATTACACCAATACCCCGTTTTGCGCTATTCCGATTTGCAAGGTTTCAGTCTGCATATATTATTGATGGCACAAATTTTCACTTTGCGTTTTTTCTGATTCGATTTGCGTTAATTTTACAAAAAAAATTACTGTTTTTTTTCACTCGATTTTTAGTTAAACTCGAATTACTTAAACGATTTCGTAATGGTGACAAGTACCTTTGACGATGGCAATACCATCATATTCACTTTAAATAAACGAAACTATCACGATACAAATCACATTAGAAAATATAATGACTCAATAAAATTAAACAAATAATTTCATAACTGGTTATTTAATACTTATCTAATTTTAATTAAATTGTATTAATAGCAATAAGTAATTAAATTTAATAATAAAATTTAACAGAACTACAGATACCTAATATGTATGAATATAATCATATAGATATATGTAACTAAATAAAATCATACAAAAATGCCGTCGTATACAAATAAACCGAATCTTAGGTTCCACAAAACAGAACTGGCCTCTAGTGAAAATTTTTTCAAAATCTATCATAATCATCGAAAATTGTGTAGAAGTGGTTCCGTTCGATGCCAAATAATTGAAATTTTAGGGATTGCCTCATATAGGGAGTATAGAGACTGATGATGAGAAACACAGTCATTTTTGGGCTGAGAGTATAATATACATATGTCGTGATATTATTTCCTATCATGACATTCTTTTTGGGCTGGTTTCGTGAATTGTGTCGTGATAGATGGGCTGACACTATATTATGATAAAAAAAAGTACTATAGTGTTGCCACTGTGTTTTTTTGGGATAGAATTTGGGATATCTTCACATACATGTGACAAGTAGGCTTTCATAAGAAAATCAATTAATTTAGGCCCCGCCGACTGTGTGAACCATTTGTGAACAGGACAGTGAGTGCCTCATCAATTTTTGGTTTTGAAACATTAACTCGGGATCAAAAATCCTTTGTTAATGATAATGAAATTTTTACGTGCCAATTGGATTCAAATTCAAACTCAAAGAATAATGCCTTTAAGTCAAACCATTTTACAAGCAAAAGCTAAAAGTTTATATCAAGAGTTGGCTATAAATTTAACGTGCAATGAAAACGCTTCCAATAATGCTGTCCAAATTCAAAAAATTCGAGGCATGGTTTCAACGGTTCAAAACTTTGTTCTGGGAAAATATGTCGAAAAACGATCTTCTGGTTTATTGGCGAGCGAAGAAAAAAGCATGGATGGCAGCTACTTTATTCAACGATTAGGCTAAAAACTACTGCATTCCATAAATGAAAAGGTATTGTATGAAGGAAAATCTAAATTTTAATGCCTTGGTATTACACTATAATGCTTATGTAAGCCTTCATGTCTGAATGGCGTGTGGAAAACGTTATGGCCAGAGTGTCAGAATACAAATGGTGATGTGGCTGAACTGGCTGGAATTTTGCAAGCATGGAAATTACGGACATCGAAGAGATAATTTAAAGCCCAGAAGAAATGTCTAACGAGGATTTGATTTAACTCCCAGAAATAAGGATTGTTGTAAATGAAGATGACGAGAAAAATAGTGTAGAGGTTGTAGCAGAGGAACAGTTCAAGCTACATTAGAAAACTATTTTTCTCCTAGTACGAGATAACAAGGAATTAATTTATTTTCAGCAATTTGTACACATTTAAAAAACAAATTCAGAACCGACCATTTCCCTACATTTTTATGAACAAATTTGTTTCGATTTGTGTCGTTTCACTTTGATTGCAATTTGACCAGAACTAAATACCGACGCAAACTGAGGTATTGGTGTGGAATTCGAACAACTTTTATTAAATCAAAATTAACTATACGGAATTACCGTTTTCTAAGACATCACAATCTGCGAAACAAATAAACTAACCAGAGGGTCAAACGCTAGATGTGACTATCAGTGAGACAACAGGCAGACAACTGTAACGGAAACTTTTTTGTAACAACTCCAGCAAATATTTAGAGGGGAGTTTTTTGTTGCAATGAAACGATTAAAATCAATGACTGAACGTGTACAAATAGGGACGTAAAAATGTCCCAAATTCTACTACCAATAGCATGTACCAAGAGCATAGAAATAGTCTCGGAGTACTTACATAATTTGTATCTATAAACGTCATAGACCAGTTACAATAGCTCTTCAGCAAACACAAGGAAGCTGCATTCATCGACTTTGGTATCATAACTGTCGTTATATGTCTAGTCAACAAGATTCTTGTTAAGAGAAAGGAGACAAAGAGAAATGCTGTTCATGAACAAACCAACCCATTATGAAGAGAATTCCAGCAACCAGGAAGGAATCCAACCAACCAGATTAAACTATTGACCCACGTGGATCTTTCAGGGTGGGAGAGTTAAGATAACAACATAATGTGCGAATTGATGAGTCAACATAAACTATAACAGACAAATTAAAACAACAACACAACGTGAGACACGCTTATCTGATGTAGCAATACATAATTATAGTTTTAGTCTTTATTTTGTAACAGAAAAGATTTGTAAGATTGATAAAATAATAAAATCTTGTTTTTCTAAATCTACTAATAAAACTCATTAACTTAGCCTTACGTCACACTATCGTACTCTACCTACATGAATTAAGTCAAACCTGAATCACTTTTTAGCTTTATATTTTGCTTAAATTGGAGCTGATTTGGTCATTCAGATTACACTAAAAGCCTTTATAGTCATAGATCTTAATTGGTTGGTTGGATTTTGTGAGATACGTTTTGTACATAAGTATATATTACATAATCTAAACATAAAACCAAAAAATTTTATAATTCCATTTGATACAAACAAAAATTTTTATTTTTATTTAATTTCAGGCTTATTATCTCATTAAAATGTAAATAAAATAAAATAATAATTTCACCATCTTGAAAAAATAAAAGTAAACAACCATCATAATCTCAACCCTTCATAAAATATAACAGAGCATCTATGTATATGTAATACCGTTAATAATAAAAAGAAAACCGACAACAACAAAAAAGTTTCAAGAAAATCGACAAAAAGCTTAAAACAAAAACAAAAACAAAAAAATGTGAAAATTTTAATTAAATTAAAATAAAACAAAATTAAATTATTTTAATATTTTCTTTTATTTTAATATTTTTATTGTTTGAATCAATTACACTCGCACACACAGAAAATAATTTTTTTTTTAAATTTAATTAAATTAAATATTTCACCAAAAAGACCCGGTATCATCAAAGAACCACAACTATATATAAGAGAGAACAGTAGGAATTAAATCCTTAACCAACAAGGGCATCATTGTGTCACCAAACCAGCACAAATAAAAAAACAAGAAGACAATTTTTTTTTAAATTTTATTTCTTTTTTTTTTCCTTAATTTGAATTAATTAAGAATAAAATAAAATAAATAATCCAAATTGGTTTAATTAATAAAAATTTAATCTAAAATATTTTGACGAAGAGCAATAATATAATAAATTAAGTGTTGGGCGGACAGGGAAGAAGGATACAATACGGACGACGGCTAAAAACTTGCTAACGTGGAAAAAGTGAAATTATGGCTAAAAAGAAATCGAAATATACGACAAAAGACGCCTTTAAAAAAAATGTTAATAGTAGCACGAAATTAGATTTGGATTTATGGGATGTAAGTAAATTTTATGTTTTTGTACAGTTGTTTTTGATTTGATTTGTTTTGTGTATTAAAAAAAAATAATAATAATTTGGCGGGTGTGTGCGAAACATATAGTACTAGCGGGCTGCATCTTTAAAAGTTGCTGTCAAACAAATCGATATATATATATATATTGGCGTTGTCTAATCCAGTGGCCACCGTCGCCTTAATATTGTGGCCACCGGAACTATCCACACAACATCATGAATTTTTTAAAGTAGTAATTGACAAACATAAAATACTCGATAGGCTTGCAACTCGCGAGCATCATCCCATTTTAGAAAACTCAAATATTTTAAATTTTTTGTACTTGGATTAGATTGTGCCAATGAGTGTTTTTATTGCTTGATAAAAGTAGGGTTTTCCAGAAATCATCCCTACAACTATTCCAGAAAACCGTAAATTAGATAATATTCTGGAAGCACAAACGCGTTTATGGGCCAAAATGTGTATTATAGTTTGTTTCAATTAGTTCCTTGATAAAACTTTGGTTTTTCAGAAATCATCGATACAACTATTCCAGAAAACCGATTATTTGATATATTCTAGATACTTATGGCCGATTTTTGCCAATGCGAATAGCACAAACGCATAATACTGGACCGAAATGTGTATTTTAGTTTGTTTCAATTAGTTTGTTTATTTATTTTCACTGGCACTACTACATTGTACATTCTCCATTATTTTCACTAGCACTACTACCGAGTGTTTCTAGGTCCTCCTCGTCGTCGTCTATACACCGCGGAGTAGGTGATCTCTCGGGAGGTCCTAGTTTCGTTGGTGCCAACTCTATAAGGCCTGTTTGGTGGTCCGATTTTGCGAACGAAAAACGTGTCCGAGCCATCTAATCGTTGCTGATTTTATGAATCCGATGATGTCAACTTTATAAAGATCATTTCTGATCTCTTGACTCACACGCATCCTGTAGGTGGCTCCCTCTTGGACGGGACCGAGAATTATACGAATTACTTTACGCTCAGTAACAGCAAGTTTCTTAATGTTTTGCGCTGTTAGTGTCCAAGACTCGCAACCAAAGGTGATAACTGGTCTTATCAGCGCTTTGTAGTTTCACTTTGTGCGATTCATGCGGAGTCTTGAAGACCTTAATAAATGGCGTAAAATGATCGGTAGTCTGCGATGTCGACAGAATCGGAGTTTTGCTCACTGATCGGGGTTCTTAGATATTTGAACTCTTCAACTTTTTCATACTGTGAGTCTCCAGAAATATAATCCACACGTGGCTGCCTTTTGGCAATCACCATATGTCTTCTCTTCATTGATCTGAAGACCAATTTGTTGGGCTGTCATTTCCAACGGAAGCAGGGCTTCTTTCAGGGAGATGATGTTGCGACCCAGAATTCAAATATCATCAGCGTACGCTATTAACTGGGATGATTTGTAATATAGGCAGCTGCGTTGCGCTATATTAAGATCACGAATGACATGATAAGTTGAAGAGAATCTGAGCTATCGGGCCTCCTTGCTGCACTCCAGATGTTATCTCGAAGGCATCCGAAATTTTGCCTTCTTTTTGCACCTTACAAATTGAGCGATCCATTAAATCCTGACACATAGGAATAGACTGTGCACAGGGATGTCATTTTCGGGCGAAAATCGCATTGATCATCCAAGATCTTCTTTGGTCAAAACCTTGTAGCCTGTATTCGGCAAAGCTATACCGCGGTAGTTGTTGCAGTTTAACCGGTCTCCTTTTTTTCTGAAGCGGACAGATAAGAACTGTCTTCCACTCTTCAAATTATTGATATGAGCTCAAACATGCGGTAAAACAAATAATCGCCGCAATATTTGAGCATTTCGTTGCAGATACCTCATCCTCACCAGGTCTCTCGTAATTTTTTATTTGCGATATCACGTTCTTGACTTCGTCATATGTTGGAGAGGACGGTGGAGTCATCTCGACGTTAATATCGCGGTGAAGTAAGACAGGTTGTTGCTCGGAAGGTGGTGCCTGTTTATTTAGAAATGAGGAAAAATACCTCAGCCACACTTCGAGGACGGTTTTAGTGTCCATCAATAATTCACCGGATTCGTTGCGAATAGCGCTGCTATGCGGATGAAAGTCGGTAGGTAGTTCTCTTATGCAGCGATATATATCTCTCAGGCTATGATTTTGGATGTTGAGCGCCTGTTGCTCATGCCATTCTTGTTTCTTTCGTCTGCATAGCCGATTGGATATTTTCCTTGCAGTCATGTAGGCGTTGTGAGATTGTCTGGTTCTTTGAGATAGATTTCGTTAACGTGTGCGATCTATTCCCGAATGGCACCTAGAGGTCTGGATGGAGTTTGGCATATGGTGGACGTTGAGGCCTCGGTTACCGCCGTTTTGAGGAAGTCCAACTGTCAGGAAGTGGTTTATCCTCCAAGATTCCCGATAAAGTAGTCTCGAAGGCAGTCCTGGTAACTTCGTTGTTCAATGTCGCTGTATTCCAACGAGTGATACGCTGAAAACGATGATTGTATGTGGTGGAGGGGCGAAATTTTAATTCAGCAACTACAAGGAAGTGGTACGAGTCGATATTAGCTCCACGATTGGTTCTGATGTCATTGAGGCTAGAAAAATGCTGGACAAGAGGATGTGGTCGATATGGTTGACCGTTGGCCCGTCGTTAGATTTCCATGGGGCTTAATGGATGCGTTGTGTGGTCCGCACTGCCAATTTGAGCATTGAAGTCGCCCAAAACCATTTTAACGTCATATATTGCGGAATTTTGCTCAAGGCGGTTTCAAGCTCGTCGTAGAAAGCGTCTTTGATTTGTTCCGGCTTCTCCTCAGTAGGAGCATGAACGTTCACAATTGTGATGTTAATGTGACGCCCTTGAAACCTGAGTGTACAAATCCGATTGTTGACAGGGATGAAATCAGTCACGAATTGACGACATCTACTTAGATTCTTGTTCGAAGAGTTAATTGAGGCAATCCGGTCGATGTCGGCTAAGTATACGTTCCATGCTCCAAATTTAAAATCGTTGTCCTTATATCGTGTCCGAGGTCGTTGTTGTCAATACAAAAATATCCGAGGCTCATGTTGAGGTTTCGTTACAATAAAATTTGATAGGTTGGGCTGTTAACCCAACACTAAACAACAAACGCTTTCAATTAGTGCCTTGATAAAAATTGACTTGTTCAAAAATCATCCATACAACTATTCCAGAAAACCATAAATGTGATATTTTCTGTATACTCTATGGCTGATTCTAGCTAATGTAGAGTGGCTAATTACTTTGTGATCAATTATAGTATTAGACATATGAGTTGCGAAATTGAAATGATCAACCGAATTGGGAATACCGTATGTCGGTTCTGTCTTTGATTAGACCATGTATAACTATGTGTGGTACAACGTATGGAGTTGGTAATCTAGTACGACGAACCTTATCAACCCTGACAAAGATATAATCGCAGTTGTTATAAGCGATTTCGGAACAAACATGTCGTTTTGTTTCGTTTGTCTTGTTGCCGTAGGGCTAAGATTTTGCATTATATACTGTGTCGGTTGTAAGTAGGAATGGTAGACAATTTTCGATGAATAACTCACCGGGTAGCTTGATGGTATGACCGTAAACTATTTGCTCGGATACCAAGTAGAACGATTGGCACATCCGAGCTGAAATGAGTTGTGTTACTTCTGGCTTTGAGAGCAGGTTTGAGCTGTCGGTATGGCAGTGTATATGAGTGTATATCCGATGTGAGTCGGGGAGTTACCTTAACTCCGAGAAAAACTTAGACTCAAATTGAGTTTCTTGATCAGTTGTGATGTCAACAAGCCTGCTTTTTGTGCTTGTGCAATTTAGTTGCAGTCGAAGTGAGCCTAAATTGCGATGTGCACTAAAGTGTATCTGCAACCACGTAATCGGTACCCTGAACATGCCGACTATTCGTGGTACGTCGACTAATATAATACAAGTGGCCGGATTCCAGTTTTAGACTGAATTGCTCTGCGGTCAGAGGTTTTTGGTCGATGTAGATTGTAAAGTCCCGACCCTCATCAAAATATCTAAAATGTTTGATTGCTCTAGATAAATTGCGAATAATTCCCGAACGAATGCAGATTATTTCTTTTCAGCATCCGAGGGCGTCTTCGAGAAGAATCCCAGGTTCTCCTAACACTTGTCGTTGAACTGTTGCAGAACTGGCCCGATGGTAGTGTTTGATGGATCACATGTTATGCTGAGCTATGGAGTAGCAAAGTGGATGCGACAAAAGTGTTGTGTTGGTCAATTCAGACTTGAGTAATGAAAATGCATGTTGACATTCGAAGTTTGAATTGGTGTGAGTATTTCAACGAGCTTTGGTATGGATCGCTGAATACTCTTGATTGAAGTGGGAGCTGGAAATTCCCTAATAGCATTAATTCGTTCTTGTGATGACAGAATACCATTAGGGGTAATTTTGTGGCTTAGTCAAGAGTGGCTGCGCGAAAGACACAAGTCGGTGAAAAAGCGTTTCCAGATGGAGTTTGTGTTGTACCTCATTTTTTGATGCCTCAAGGATGTCGTCATAATGCGGAATTCCGTAATCCAAATGGCATTTGGGTGTATTCGAGAAAACTTATTGTAACCATGCAAGTGCATGGATAAGTTTTGAATGTGGGGTATCGGGTAGGGATAACTGTGTTTAATCGCCGATACAGCCCCCACATGGCCTCCAGTCGTGATCTTTTTCTTGAGCATATATAGCTTATAAGCGACGGAAGATTTTGATGTTCGACAAATTCCTATTGTTGAAGTAATGTTGTAATTTCTATGTTGACAATAGTAGGAAATCTTTTAGACAGAGTGCCGTAGCAGTGGTCAATGTTGAATTGGATCGGTGTTGGTGTGTTAACACCATTGTGCCATTGATTGATAGCATCGTTGCTGGAACAATTAAGCGTTTCTTTGTTTTTATCGACAAGCAGACCGAATTTGCTGAGAAAATTGGCACCAATAATCTGACGATTCACAGTAGCTATACTGGGAAAAAAATGCGGAAAAAAAACAAGGTTCTTTTAAGCCCGACATCCCCGTCAAGCAATTTTGTGCTGAGTGGATCATTGAACCATTATAGCTTCCGATAACATCAGATCAGGATTACTGTTGAAAATTACGTAATTGGTTCTGTAATTCATTGCTGGAATAATGGAAAGGTCAGTTAGTTTGTTTGTTCGGTCGTACGCACAAACAAACGGGAAGTGTAGTATTGATTTTGTCATTTTTTGGATTAATGTATGGTGGTGACGTGTTGAAATGGCACGGTTGCGTACATTTTTTGCGGCTTTCCCGTACTTGTCATGGTACCAGCTTTACCTAATTGGTATCTGTTGCTGCTGCGGATCTGTGGGATGTATTGGTGGGGGTGTCTCGACTCGATGCATGGGAGCCTGTCCTAAAATGAAACATTTGTAGAACTAGGAGTTCGATTTCCTCTGCGTTCTATGTTTGAGTATCGGAATGGTACGTTGATTGTGCTGACAGTTTGTTGTTGTTGGCCAATGTTGACGATCTCATGCATTTTGTCGGCAATACGAGCCAGCATTTCGGGTGTGCATATGATTCGGGTTGTGAATGCTTGCTTCAAATATATTGATTTGTATTTTAAATTTCACTCATTTGTTTGTTGTGGTAGTTTCAAATATCGGTGAGTCGTTGGTTCTTTTGTATGCGGCAATGTGTTTAAATTCTCGCTCCGTTTTCTAAGAATGTTAACTGCTTCGTGATAGGATGTGATTCATTACTTTGCTTGCTATGTATGGAGTATTCGAAGAATCATTCCCATCTATTAAGCTGTTGTTTGCCTGGAATTAGGACTTAACCGGGTGGTATCTTGATAGCCGGGCACACAGGTAGCAGGTTTAATGTAGTCTTCTTTTATTTGTTTCTATTTATTACCGATAGTCCTGGTTTTGCTGCTCAACGGATTGAGGTGGAGAGTTTTCTTGAATATTTGTGTTATCATTTCCCAACCTGTATTGAATGAATATGTGGTCTCATTGCGCTCTGGTAACTGGAAAGGAGGGAAAAGAATTTATTGTTAACCAAAGATGACCGACTTGGTTCCTGATTCTGCCATTTTGTGTTGTCCATGTATTCGTGAATATTTTTGTGGGAGACTGCCACCTATGATTAACTGATTAGTGATAGTGACACACTAATCGATGATCCATTGGGGTTTTGAGGCCATTCGATTACTTTCTGTGCATAATCCACTACAACGCTTTCAGTAATTTCAATACACAGTAAATAATTTCCAGCAGCTCTCGTTCATTCAAAATGAAGCATACAGCACATTTGTAATTTTTGGATTTAAGCTGCTTAAAATTAAAGTCACGGTTAGAATGACAGTAATGACACTCGAGACCAATAATCTAATGTGCTTCAAAGTGCGCTTCATATTTGTACTTGCGCTAAGCCATCGAATTGCTCGTAAAGAAAGACATAAGAAATTTTGACAACACATAAAGTTTGTATATATCGGTGGCCACGGATGTGATAGGTCACGACTTTAGTGGACGTGATATAATTTATGTCTTGCATTATGTTCAGTTCAAAATATGGTTAACCAATTATACAGTCTATCAGCTTCATGGTATGGTCGAATCTTGTCCAATTTAGTTGAGAGAATTTTTTTTAATTATAAACATACAAATGAAAATATTAAAACACTCATTTACATATTTTAATTCAGATTGTTGGTACCTCTATTTCTTACACGTGCTTGAAGTCAAATTTATGCATTTTTTGCCTGCAGCAAAATATTCAGCAGACCATATCAAAACAAATTTCCCCTTCCAAACTAAAAAAATAATCAAATCGATGAAAAACGTGCAGCAGGGAGCTTGAAAGCGTCATGTTTAAAGATAAAGGAACAAACTAATAAAACAAACGAACAAAATCTTTGTTTGAAAGAACATTTTACAAAGCGACAAATTATACGTGGCCTACTAAATATTGAAAAATACTGTGATTCCCAATTTTTGAACTATCAATCTAACATTTCACAATCGAATAGGCTTTGTAAAATTAACAACAGTATCTGTCAAAATTCCATTATGTTTTGTAGAAAGTGTTACCGGTTTTATAATGGCTTTAAATTTAAAATCGTAACCGGATGGTGAATGATGCTATAATAAAAAAAATATATCTGTGGATTCTGTTACATATTTATAGTACACAACCGCCTAATAACCATAACAAAAGTTTTTTATTTTTTTTTTTATTGTAGTTAGAATTTGTATTTACATATCCAGATTTCAACTTTATCCAATTTTTTTATATATATGTTCTTGAATTTATTTATTTAAATAAATTTTTTTTAATTCAACAGCAAGATGATAAATTTTCGGTCGTTAATTCTCAAGTACCATTTTCAACAAACGACTGTGAATATGGCATTAATAATGATTCACAAATAGATGAGACTGATGTTCCACCCGAACGTGGTAATTGGACAGGGCGATTTGATTTTTTATTATCACTTTTAGGATACTCAGTTGGATTGGGGAATGTATGGCGATTTCCATATTTATGTTATAACAATGGGGGTGGTAAGTAAATATATATTATTATGGCCGTTCTAGATTATAAAATTAAAAAAGAATTTTTATTGTTGTTTGTCCCAGATTTTGAGGAAAGTGGGAAATATTTTAAAGTATGATAATCGTTTTTTGTAATTCTAATGTTTTGTAAAAAAAAATATTATTTAATAGCGAATTTTATTATAGATATAAAATTTAATTAATAAATAAATAAAAAATATATCGATGTGGTTGAAGGGTTATCGCGCATTAAAGTCGCTTTTTGTTATTCAAATAGCGAGCAAATTGTGAATTTAACTATAAATTCGATTACCGAATTGAATACTGCACAGTATATGGAAATGTTGGGGAAGTGGAATGATGGCCATAATAATTTTTATTGGATTTTTGTCACTTTCCGAAACTTTTTTAATGGCACACATTTTTATTACCGATTTAAATTGTTGTTAACATTATCGTTTCCTGTATTCTATTTATATTAAGGGTTTGGGTAGGATTTTATTATTATTGTTGAGAATGCTTTCTGGTGTTGTTAAATCATACTATTTTTAGGTAATATTGGTCATTTGTGACTTTAAATCCCATAAACTGGTCGATAAACCGCAGGCGACACCAAGTCTATCAAAACGGCTTTAAACAAGTTATCGAAAATTTAAAATTTAAAAACAAATTAAAACAACAACATTTAGAAACATAATGAAAGATTTAGTCAGAAAAATTAATTTAAAGTTAAGAAATTAGTTATTAAATATTTTTAGTAATTGTTTTTTGAAAAATTAAAATCAAATTGATGCTATGCGGTATTAAATGATTTTGCTAATCTATTGATTCGGTTGTTATTGTCATAGTTGGTGGTGCCGTGTTCAAGCGCTAAAAATCGATAATTCCGTAATGTCCTGCCTGGAACATTTATAGAAATGTTTTCTAATACATAAGCTAAATCGATGTGGCCGAGTAGGATGTTTCAGACAAAGGCGACATCTAGCAGAATACGTCTATTTTGAAGGGTGCCAATTTTATATTCTTTGCACCTTGTTGGATGGTAAACGAGCAACATTTTGATAGAAAGGTATGTTGTGGTCATACTCCAAGCCCGATTTTTAAACAGGAATATCAGAATTTTTTTTAGAACTGAATATCCTTGAAGTCCCCAGCCCATCGCTTCACAAAGCCAAACATAGAGTTCACCTCAGCAAGATAGTTATCGATGTGTCTTTTAAAACTAACGTAATCTCTTGTATTCTTTGAACCTCAATTTCATTAATATAATACGCTTTAATTATTGGGTCTTTTTACGATGAAAAGACATAATTTTGCATTTCTTGATATTCAAGAGTAATGAGTTTTGATCACACCACACGTTTAGTCTATTGAGGTGATCTGGCAGTTTATCAGCATCACCCATTTCTTCAATCGTATGATAAATTTTTACGTCATCTGAGAACATTTGAGTTTTTTATGATCTGGGTTATCCATAAAAACCATAAAGATCCAGGGTCCAATATGTGATCCTTAGAGAACACCATAGATGTAACTTTGATAACGTTGGATTTCTTATTGTCAATTATTACATATTGCAGACGGTTTGTTAAATACGACTTTATAACCATTTAATGTATAGTCGAATGAAAATCCGAATGCATGTAGACTTTGGAGTGGTTTATGATGAAATATAAAATCAAATGCCTTACTAAAGTCCGTGTAAGCCACGTCCACTTGATAATGTTTTACAATCTTATTTATTACTTTGCTGGTGACTTCAACGAGGTTAATAGATGTTGATCTGCCAGGCATAAACCCGTGCTGGTTGACAGATTTATGACGTAAAAGAAAGCATTGCAAACTACTAGTTCAAATAATTTCGGGATTGATGATGATGTGGATATTCTTCTGTAGCATGTAACGTCATCACGTTTTCCGGATTTAAAGATAGTTGTTATCTTAGAGACTTTCCATTTTTCTGGAAACACAGAAACAATGACTGATTGAACAGTTTGCACAACGGATTTACCAAAATTCTTGCAAACTTTTTTTACTATAGATGAGGGAATATTGTCAGGCCCACATCCGTCTCCAAAGCATGTTGTTACTGCTTGATTGATCTATGTACCCAGTATTGACGTTTGGTCGATAGACAGATTGAAAAAATGCCGCAAACATGTCTGCTAATTCCTTGGCGTTTGAGGTGCTGATATTGTTATTAGTCATGCTGGAAAGATACACCTCGATTTCACGTTTACATCTGAAGTATTTCCAGAACTGTTTTGGATTTATTCTGATTTTTTCTTGGACGCCATCCAAATATGCCTTGTACTTAACATTGAAATAAACGTCAAATTCCTCGCTGAGTTGTAAAAAGGACCGCTTCTCAACCTTCAGACTTGATTTCATCATTATAGTATATGCCTTACACTTACGATTTTTTAGATTCATAAGCCGGTCTACGAACCAAGGGTCAACAATTGGTGCTTTGTTATAAATTGGTACATGGAGTTCAAAGCTTTGGTGTATGATCTAATAAAATTTGTCTACATTTTCATTCTCATCCTTTCCATTTAGAATTTCTTCCCAATTCACTGCTTCATTTGTCCTCTTAAAGTTGTATTTGATTTGTTGGAGGTGTTTAGGCGTACAGTCGCTAGTCTCAAATACAATATCCAAAGGTTTGTGGTTGACATCATTATTACAACAAATGGGTTGGGTGACTCAGTTAATTTAAACACATCTACTTCATTCGTGAAGACAAGATCTAAAAATCTCTCCAGATTATTAGCAATGGTGTTAAGTTGAATACAATTAAATTCCAAGTCAAAATTTCATATGAAATTTGGAAAGGGGCACTCCAGGTACAACCAGGTATTTTCACCTGGTTTTGGTAAAATTTTCTCTGCGTCGGCTGAAACACGATTGAAAATACACGAAACCGAAGAATCGTAGAGTAAAGACTTGACTGTACCACTGGCCCAGTTGCCAAACATTCGTTTAAGGAAACACCTGTGTTGGATTTCGCCGATCCGTCAAATACAACCCTTAATTTGGTTATACTGCTGCCAATGCGCAAAACACCATGGTGTGGTAAGTAACAGGTTGTATTAGATATTTGGTCTTGTGGGATCTCTTCCATGCTTCCCATTGCCTTATACTCCTTGATGAACTAAGAATATAACCTTTATATTCGACATCTCGACAAAATTGCCTTTCTATCTTCTGTAGTCGTTTGATTGCCACGAAAGTTTGCCAATGCGTTCTGGAGCCTGCTTAAATGGTATTTCGACAATGAATCGATCTTATTCGTTTGATTGCTACGGTGTTCGTTTAACTTTTCCAACGCTACCCAACCAAAGATAATTTCTTGGAGCATTATTTTTGAGTTTTCAGCTTCTGTTGGACTCCAGATCAATGAGTCCAAAACGAAATACATGAACTCTGGTTATAGGGACAATGGCACGCCAGATTTTAGTAGTGTAATATTCGGGCTATCTTATTACTCACGATAACAGTGTGGGTGAGGATATTAAAGTGCGGCTGGCAGCCGTGTCCACTAAGGCCACTTTTAAAATCTAAACACCTATCGAGAGCCGTAAAGCTGAAGCTTTACAAAGCGTTGATCAGGCCCGTTGTTATGTTTGGATGGGAAAGTTGGGTGCTGATGGATGAGTACGAGAGATGTCTCCTCACATTTGAAAGAAGTGTCTTGCGTGTGATTTACGGCCTCAATCGTGAAATAGATGGCACATACTGAGGTTTGTACAATATCGAGTACAGAGATCTGATGAAGATCCCCGATATTGTACATGAAATAAAATCACAGCGAGTACACTGGCTCGGTCATGTTCTGCGTGCTGATCCGGAACGAATTGTGCAGCGATCTCTGAAGGGAGAGCCACCATGTAGTAGGCGCAGAGGGCGTTGCAGGCGACAATGGCTCCACTGTGTAGAGAACGACTTGGCTTCTTCAGATTTTCTAAGGTAGTATGAATACCAAGCCCAGGATCGAAACCGTTGGAGCCCGATTGTTGGCACAGTTAGGGGCCAGTAATGACCTTTAAACTCTTTTTATTATTGTTCTTTTTGAAACTCATAGTTTTTTTTAATTGGGGTGGCTTCGTTTTCAAATAATTTAAAAAAGAACAGAAAAATATTTTTTGGAAAAAACAAATTCTTCCAAAGATGGAAAGTTCTTCTCAAAATGAGACATTGGGCATCCTTAATTTTGGCCAAGTATTGAAAAAAAATATTTGAAGGTAAAACTTCTAAAACTAAAAGGAATTGCGCGTATGATATCTTTTTCTCGGATATAAGTGTTTCCACTGTAAGCGTTCGTCCTTATAGCCGACCCTTAAAGCCAAACTCGTCTAGGCTCATCAGACGGCCAGCGTTGCAATTTTGTTCTTTTCCCAATACTAATTTTAGATATCAGTTTGATTTCTCGCTCTAATTTGCTCTCTAATATACGACCGAATGAGTCAAATAAATAAAATAAAAAAGTAAAGTAAATTCTTTAAATATGGGAAACTCTGTATAAATTACTTCCCGTTCTCTACACAGGTGGAGTGTACCAAAGACGAATACCAGTGGACATTTCTTATATAGGACCGGATAAAAATCACATCAAGCCTGATACCATCATCAACTGGTTGATGAAATTGAAAAGATGACGCATTAGCTTAGCAGCAAAATTATGGTGCTGACGAAGGAAAATGAAGAATTGAGGAAAGGTTTTTTAACCAAAGTCAATGATGAACCTGAAATTAGTAACGAGACTACAGAGTTTTATACTGATGAGGAGGAGTTAACAAAATAGACCGAATGGATTGTCAAATGGAAAAAACGTCCAAGCAAGAAAAGGAAAACGGAATACTCTCCGGAAGAAGCTAGTAGCTCAATTAAGTAGCTAGTAGCCCAATTAATATTATTGCTATAACCGAATATGGAGCTGTGCAAAATATTTTGAAATCAATTACAGATAGGGAATACAGAGTAATATCCTTAAACAACAATATATGGAAAATCGACACACCGGACTCTGATACTTATAGAGCCTTATCAACAAAGCTTAATTTAGAGAAAATCGAATGGTATACATATGAAAATAAAACTAACCGCCCAATAAAGGTTATGGCAAGGGGCCTCCATCCAACCTGTGCAATAAAAGACATTATGGAAGGTCTCCAACGACAAGAGCTGCAAATAAAAAATGCAGCAATAATAGTAAAAATAGAGAAGGTCAAAGAAGGGTCCAAATTCAAAGACTTAAAGAGGTCTCCCGTTATTTATGTTAACTTTCAATAACAAAGAAAAGATAGAAGCCATCGTTAATATAAGAGCTATTTTAAGCATGAGGGTTAAAATAGAAGCACTATGGAAATCCACTGGGCTTATAGTGCAATGCCTAGTGCCTAGGTTTCAACCATACCCGAAAATACTGCAATATAGAGCCAAGATGTGCACCCTGATCAGGCGTGTCCACTATATAGAAATTTCCCTACAACATGTGTGTACCGCAAAGAGCAACATCCTGCAAACGACAGAGGCTGCATAGGAGCTAAAGAACTACAAAAAATTAGAGACAAATTACGGCAAGGCCCATCATATTATAAAACGCCGGTAGCCAATAGCGTAAACACCGGCCTAGGAAACTTTATCACATCTATATGGAGTAAAGTAACTGATCGCAAGTCGTTTTCGCAAGTGGTGGCATCCGGGCTACAAAATACGACCCAACAATAATCAGTAATTGTCAAAGATTCCATAGATACATCTATGCTTGAAAAAATATTTAAAAGCATCGAACCACTAAATACACGGCTTTTAAAATAAGAGAGATCCATGGATGCTTTAAACAGGCGACTAGATAGCCGAGAAACAGTGGATGAAATAACATCGATGGTATACTAAACTAATGTGATAAATAAAACATTAAGAATTTAATCTGGAATGCAAATGAAATAATCCAACATATTCCAGAGTTAGAAATCTTTTTAAATACTAAAAATATTGATATATGTTTAATATCAGAAAGCCGTCTTACTAAAACCTCATATACCAAAATACGTGGCTATCTCGCTTCTTCTCACGTTTCTCATCACGCTTACATCCAGCAGGAAGAGCAAGAGAAGGATCAACAATATTTTTGAAGGAAAATATTCAACATCATGAGGGAATAAAAAATGAAGAAGGAAGTATGCAGGTAGCTACTATCAGCATTAACAACAATAAAATATTCTATGTCTGCTCAACTTATTGTCCTCCAAGACATAATTTAAATAAAGAGGATTATAAAAAGTTATTGAACCAGCTAGGATTTAATTTGATCATTGGAGGTGATTTTAATGCAAAAAATACTTTCTGGGGGTCAAGATTAACAACTCCAAATGGTAGAGAACTATACGCCGCAGGTCGAGCTTACAATTGTCAATTTTTTTCAGGGGAAAACCAATGTACTGGCCTACTGACACAAGGAAAACTCCAGATATAATTGATTTCTACATTACAAGAGGTATATCCGAAAACCTTGTGTGATGAGAGACTTTCGCTATTTTTCTCCGCTCGCCTGTCATTATGACTTTTAGTTCCACGATTGTTAATAAGGAAAATCCACCAAGACTAACAAATAACAATAAAAATAATGATGAAATAAAAAATAAAAAATGATGAGGGAAATTGGGTAACAAGTGCCAAACAGAAAGCAGCAATCAGCGGATGAAAATATAACACCAGTGCACAAGGAGGATTATAGGGAAATACTACCTGTAACTCTACGGGAGTTGAGATGAAATTAACCACAACATGTATATGAAAAAATCACCTGGCTCTGAATTAATTACAGGTGAAATAGTGAAGGCACTTCCATAGAAAGGGGTGAGAAAACATCTTCATATAATCACCGGTTCATTTAGACTGAAATATGTCACTCTGCAATGGAAAGTAGCAGAAATAATTATGATACCAAAGCAGAACAAATCATATAATCATAAAAAGTCATATAGGCCAATTTCTCTGGTTCCAGTACTTTCGAAAATTTTTGAGAAACTGTTATACAAAAGGAGGAAACCTTTAATACTTGGAAGAAAGCCACTTCACCATAGAGCAAAACAACAGGATTACTTACAAGTATTATTGAAGATGCACTTGAAAATAAGAAAATATGCTCAACAATATTTCTGGATGTAGCACAGGCCTTCGTTAAAGTATATGGCATCCTGGTTTGGAATATAAACTGCATCGAGATTTGACAAAAGAATACTTTCAGATATTGAAATCATACATTATAACAGATATTATAGATGTCAAGAAGAATTTTCCGAGCTAAAGAGGGTATCTGCAGGGGTTCCCCAAGGTAGCGTGCTGAGGCCAGCCTTGTATTTACTTTAAACAAGCGACTTACCAAACATAAACGGGACGACAATAGCCACATTCGTGGACGATACTGCAATTTTAGCTACTGGTTATAAAGTAGACAAAGCAGCCAGAAATCTGCAACGGGCTAAGAACCAACTAAGTAACTAGACCAAAAAATGACGCATTAAGCTAAATGAAGAAAAATCAACGCACGTTAACTTTACCAATCAAATAGTTAACTGGATACCAATAGAACCAATTTCCAAAGAAGTTCCTTATGCTAACACAGCCTAGTATCTTGGCATGACTCTCGATGCTAAATTAAAATGGAAAGAGCACATTACACAGAAAAGGAACTAAACATTAAATATAGAAATATGTATGGACTAATTGGAAGATCATAGAGCTGTCAATATCTAATAAGTTGCTACTATTGGTCCATAAGAAAGGATAATCTATATAGGGACTTACGGATGGAATACAATTCATGCAAAGAAACACATACAACGGCTTGGTCAATCATCACAAAGTTGAGTTACGTGGTATGCTGAATACCACAAATGGAGCACGAAGGCTCCAAAGAAGAAACCGCTGGAATTGGGAAGACCACAATAGGGCGGCCATTTTTAGAGACTAACTAATGGGTTTATAAATCTCTGCAAAATGAACATAAGAAAGATAGACAAATTACTAGATGATATATGTAATCAGTTGTAATATTTAAAATTAACAAAAAAAAAAAAAAAAAAATGTGCTCCGGAAATTCTGTGAAATATACAAAACACCTCCAATTCTAATTTTCGTATAAATAATATTCCGATTGGAAAAATTAAAGAATTTAACAGTGTAGTGCTGTATTATTTAGTATAAACTTCACTGTTCTGTAACGTGACTAGGGTCAAGTTTTGACAGAAATTTAAAACGGTTGATTTCAGCGGATACCAATTATAATGATTTCCGCAGCCATATTCTAGTACTAAAGGTACTTTTCTTTGTTTCTTGTTGCTATTTTTTTATAACGATGAACTCTTGTCCTTTAATCGTATTATTTTACTCGAACTAGTTATTAATGTTCATTCGAAATTCATATATACATAAATAAAATTACATATAATTTTTATATCTTCACATTTTCACCTGATGTTACCTTCCCACCCATACGAATTTACGAAAAAGGCGGGAAAAAAGTAGGATTATCTGCTACATGCTGTATGCTACATAGTATATGTACTTTGATATAAAATGATTTTGCGGTAATTAAACATTTATAGAGTTTGTTGGAAATTTTAATTTCCCATGCGGTGGGCAACTGCTTCAAAATAAGGATAATAATCCATCTCGTACATTTTTATTAAAAATGAGATTTTTGTTTTTGTTTTGGTCCTTCAAACTCAAGACCTGCAATTGAGTTGGCGGCCATAAACCTATTTTATGTACTACATATGTGTATGTTTTATGCAAAACTAATGAGTTCTTGAATTTTCTAATTTACTCGTGTAAAGTTTTTTTTTATGTGTTTCGGAAAATTATAAAGTCCTTGATGTAAAATTATATAATACGCCAAATGGTACATAAAAATATATATATGTTTTCCATTTTCCATTCGATGACTGTTTTTTTGATTGTGTGTGTGTGTGCGTGTGTGTATTTATGTACTATTTGCGGTTGAAAATTCAGGAAAATCCATAATATTTTGTGCGGGAGTGAATCCAGAGGGGTGCGATATAATTTGGTATACAGCATCGATTTTTTTATTTCATTCCAGGTGCTTTTTTAATACCATTTACAATAATGTTAGTGATAGCTGGTTTACCACTAATGTTTATGGAATTATCATTTGGCCAATTTGCTGCACTCGGACCCGTTGCGATTTATCGACGTTTTTGCCCGCTGGCACGGGGACTAGGTTATGGCATGATTATTGTATCGGCCATTGTTATGTTATACTATAATTTAATTATTGGTTGGACAATATTTTATATGTTTGCCTCGTTACGAGTGGAATTACCCTGGCAAAGATGTCAACCAGAATGGAGCACGCAATGTAAGTACATATATCCAATTATTTCGTTTATCATAATTTTTGTGTTTGGTTTGGCCACAAATCAATATTTTGTGTATGAAGGTAAACAAAATTTTATATATTTGCGGATTTTGTGGTTTTGGTTTGTTTTTTTTACAATTAAATGATGCATAGGTGGTATTTCAGATTGTTTTTCCTACGAGGCGGCCGACGAATGTGAAGCCAAAAATGGAACATTTTATCTACGAACATGTTACAACACCAGTTATGCGGATTCATTAAATTATACCCGTATGGAGGAGACGGTGTTGAAAAAACCTCCAGCCGAAGAATATTTTACGTAAGATATTTGTATACGCAAAGTGTCCTATGTATACATACGTTACTAATAAACCATTTCATTTCTACGCACGCATGCACACATACACAGTAATTACGTACTAGGTTTATCGTCCGGAATTGAAGAAACAGGTGGAATAAAATTATCATTAGCCTTATGTTTATTAGCCGCATGGATCATCGTATTCTTATGTTTATGCAAAGGGGTTCAATCGTCAGGAAAGGTTGTCTACTTTACCGCCCTATTTCCGTACGTTGTTTTAGTGATACTATTTTTTCGTGGCGTAACCCTACCCGGCGCATCGACTGGTATACTGTATTATTTAACGCCAGATTTTAATCAATTGGCGAACGCACAAGTATGGGGCGATGCAGCTGTGCAAATATTTTTTGCGTTGAGCCCAGCATGGGGTGGACTAATCACGTTGTCATCGTATAATAAATTTTCGAATAACTGTTATAAGTAAGTATATACGCGGTGATCGATACTATACCATAAATACTAATTTTTTGATATATATTTTCCAGAGATGCATTAATCGTGGCGGCATCAAACATTGGCACATCATTTTTTGCGGGCTTTGTTATATTTTCGATAATCGGGTTCTTGGCGCATGAGCTTGATGTCGGCGTCGATAAAGTTGTCGATCAGGGTGCTGGACTAGCGTTTATCGTTTATCCAGAAGTTGTAACACGTCTTCCAATATCGCCTGTATGGTCGCTTTTATTTTTTGTAATGTTACTGACGTTGGGATTAGATTCACAATTTGCCTTGATGGAAACCGTAACAACCGCGATACTTGATAAATTTCCTATACTACGCCAATATAAAGTGTGGGTCGTGTTATTGGTGGCGATCTTTGGTTATATCGGTGGACTTGGGTTTACAACAAATGTGCGTTAATTGTGCGAATGTGGTTTAATTGGCATACTAATCCAAAGTCTTTATATTTTCAGAGTGGCATGTATTGGCTGCAGCTGATGGATAAATACGCGGCTAATTGGTCTGTGTTGCTAATGGCCATCGGTGAGTGTGTCTTAATTTCATGGCACTATGGGTCGGAACGATTTTTGGGCGATATACAGGGAATGATTGGCAAGCAATCAAAATGTTGGCTGGTATTCTGGTCCGTCATGTGGAGATACATAACACCGGCAGCACTTTTGTTTATACTATTCTTCAATTGGGTTGAATATAAACCAGCATCGTACGGGCAGTACGTATACCCGCTGTGGGCAGATGCCATTGGCTGGATAATTGGATTACTGCCCGTTTGCGTAATTTTCATCACAGGCATACACGAAATAATTCAAGCGCCGAAGCATTTAAAGTTCTGTGAAAAAATACGTACACTAATGCGACCGACCGCCGAATGGGGACCGGCCGGAACCTTGGCTTATGTCGATCCGACAAAACCACAACACACGTATCATACTGTTGCAAGTACAGTTGTCCTAGTTAATGGAGCGCAGCAAGGTGATTCACCAACCGTAGATATTGAAGAGGAAGGATTACAACTCTGAGAGCGGGCCTGTATTAATTCCTCGTCAATATCGTATTTGGAAAAATCAAAAACTGTGCCGGATCGTAAAGAAATTGAACCGCTTGTCTCGTCGCGACTCAATTCAGACCTAATGGACGAGATAATTTCAATGAAACCAACACCATCGTCGTCCACAAGTCGATCCATCGAGAATATATCAACGAAGCCGGTGCAATCGACAAGTAATGTAGAAGTAATAAATTTGTCAAAGCAACCAGGGCCGAGTATATTGAAAAATAGTAGCACAAATATAAAACCAAGTATTAAATCTAGTGGTAGTAGTAGTAATAATAATAATACTAATAATAACAAAAATAGTAGCAGTAGTAATAGTAATAATAATAATAATAAAAAATCTAGTGATAATAGTAATAATAATAATAAAACTAAGAATACACCATCAAGTACCACACAGGCACAATCGTCGCAATCATCATCTGCAACACCACACCAACTGACATCAGCCAAAATAACAATGACACCATCAACAATGGCTGAATCAACATCAATTAATCGTAATTCATCAAAACAACAATTAATTGAGCCAGACTCATCGGACCCAATTAGTGATAAGAAACGTTCAACCAATAATACCAGTAGTAGTATTAATAGTAATAGTAAACCTAGTAATAAGGACAAAGATTACAAAAAGTAGTTTTAAATGATGAATTGTTTTAATCGTTATCCATATTTTATTATATAGTATTATCTCATAAATAGGCGGCAGTCATGTTAATTTTTGACTGTCACACTAATATTTATAAAATATAATTATGTCAAACTCACTGAACAAAAATTATAATTCTTCAGATCAGTCTCTGGCGCGTTACATACATATACTTGTAAGTATAAATCAAATATTTCATTTCTTGTTAGTGTGAGCACCCTACGTTGGAGAAAACGGTTTTATAACTATCGATCGGCTCTCGTACCCAGAATGATCCATAATAATGATCGAAAACGAAAGCTTTTGCGCAAATTTAAGTTAAAATTGGGATCAACATTTTAGACTGTGGCTAAGTATACAAAGTTTCAACGACCAAATTGCTTCTTTGGGAAAGGTTTCATTCTGAAGCTTTTAGGAAACATTTTTTGAAAGGAAAACACTGAATGTACTAAATACATAAGCTTTATATTAAAGCAACAAAGTTGGAGATCATTGGATATCATCGCAAACTTTATGATCTAAAGTTCGATTATATGTAAATTGATGCGCTTTTAATAAGTATAAAGTCCCAAATTTGGCTTTTTAATTCCATACTTAAAAAAGTTCTATTCATCCAGGAAATATTAAAATATTTGGTAATCATAGCAGAATTGTTAAGTAAAAACTTAAAAGCTTTCTAATGATAGACTCCATTAAAAATAATTTCTCAAAATTATTCACAAGAGCTTTTAAAATTTTAATTTTTTTTAAAAATTGAATAAAGCTTTTTTTGTATAGTTCCGGTAATAACCTAGAAAACTCTTATCATAATTTAATATATGTACATGATTTTTTGGTAAATTACTCAATTATAAAACATTCGAAAGCTTCCAATATATTTTTTATTGTTAAGTTAGTAGAAAACAATTTCAATTTTCATGCTCAAAGTTCAATAGCTTACTTAACCCTACTTTGATTAAGTTAACATGTATGACCCTTGGTTGCAGTGCAGAAGTCACTGTGCAGAAGAATTTTTTCTTTTTGATTTTTAACAAAATTATCACTGAAGTGAGGTACTCACAACGAAAATAAATATCGCCGATAATTTGTTTCATAATTTTTATTAGGAAGCGTGTGGAACCGACAAAATTTATACCATATACAATTTGGTCAAAGTCCAAAATGTTGAAATTTTTCGCAAAAATAACTCGTATACAAAACAAATGTTAAAAAAGCTCAATATGTAAATATTGGAAAATTGTTAATTGTAGCAGCATCTTTAAGTAAAAACTAAAAACTTTTCATGAAATTGGACCTTTTTTTTCCTTGAAGTTTTTTTTTCATTAAAAGCTAAGTTAATTAAATAAAATTTGAAAGCTTTTATAGTAGTTTAATATATTTTTCTTGTGAATTGCTCAACCTTCGAAAGCTATCAATTTTATATGTTTAAAGTCAAAAGGACAGACAATTTTATTACTCAAAGAATACGACTTTTAAAAATCAAACGAGTTTTATGCAATCAAAAGCTCATATAAAATATTGTGGTGAGCTTATAGCATCCGGATTTTTCAGAAACAATTTCAAATTTTTAATGGTTCTCAGTTTTATGAACGAAATTTTATTCTGAACTTATGCAAGCTTATTTGAAAAATCGATACTTTTCGAGCGTGATCATGCCATCATATATTTTTAAAATCAGCCAAACTGCTTTTGTAAAATTTAGGAAATTGGTGGTTTTTCAACACAGCTTTTCATAAGGCTGTGCACGTAAAATAGGCTTTAAATGAATCTGAAAATTCCATTTCTAACAAAAATTAGATCACAAAGTTAATCATTTTATAAGTAATAACGTACAAATGTGTATTGTTAATGTAGTTTCATGCGACACGTTACACGATTGGAAGTTAAGAAACACCGCCACTGTCTTCCTAAGTGATGAGACGTAACAAATTAATAAGTTTTATAAACTTTAATTCATTTTTAAAAGTTTTAATGAAATTCATATTCATCTGTTAACGAAATCACATTCCAATTCTCTATGATGAGATAACTGCAAAGTACCACTTGTCTTAACTGTTATGAAAGCTTTCATCGGTAAGGCAGGTTTTCTGGACTAGAGCAACAAGATTTTTCCATGATTATGCTTTTCGATCTAAACCTCGATCATATGGAAATTACTGAGCTTTTGCTTTTAAAATTACTGAATGTACGATGAAGATATTTTGTATAAAAAATTTAAAGTTCCAAATTTTGGTAGTTTTTGCAAAAATAATTCGAATGCATTCGAAGTGTTACAATATGAAGATTTTCAAAGGTAGCGAATGTTAGATTACACACTTAAAAAGCTCAATATGTAAATATTGGACAAATTGTTAATTGTAGGAGCATCATTAAGTATAACTGAAAGCTTTTCAATTAAATGCCTTTGGACTGGTAACATTTTGACCATGAAACTTTTTTTCATAAAAAGTTTGTTAATTGAGAAAACTTAATTATATAAAACTTAGAAGCTCTTATCGTAGTTTAATATGTTTTACTCGCGAATTGCTCAGTAATAAAACCTTCGAAAGCTTGTAATTTTATATGTTTAAAGTCAAAAGTCAAAAGCTCAGTCAATTTTATTACGCAAAGCTTAAAGCTTATATAACTGTCCAAGTTTTGAGTAAGTCACTTAAATTGTCAACTCAAACTTGGTTGAATTATCTTGAATGAGAAGCTTATTACCAATAAATAAACATTTAGGACTAAAAGCTCAAATGGAGTTTATTAAAATCTTTTTGTAATGTTTTCGAAATCATATTTGAATTAATTTGAAAGTTCTTGACATAAAAGTTTCATATCAAAATATGAGCTATCAAACATTTTTAAATAGTTTTTTTGGAACCTCCAAAAAAATAAATTTAAAATATTTTTTAAAGCTTTAAATTAAGCAAAGCAACCTTTTGGCAAGTTTAAGTCGATCTATAGATTTTAATAATTTGGATGAATTTACAAAAGTTAAATTTTGAAATAGGAAACAATTGGTGAGCCGAGCGTGAAGCTCCTCTGTTCAGTTTAAAATGCTCAATATATCTTTAAACGTTTTAAGAGCGTTCAGTTTTGTTTCAATGTTTTTAATAAACTGGTTGAGAATGCGAGTTTTAAAAAGCTGGCGAGGTTTTATACCAGCTCATATAGAATATTGGAGTGGACCTATAGCAACGGGATTTTTTTAGGAACTTATATAGAAGCTTATTTGAGAAATCGATACTTTTCGAGCGTGGTCGTGTCACCATTTATTTTTTAAAATCGGTCATGCTGCTGACTTTGGTCAAATTTAGAAAATTGATTCTATGAATTCTGAAATTGATCATGTACAAAAAGATTGCCTCCACACAACCTCTTACTGATGTTCGTACCACCCGCCCCTTTAATAGATGGTAGCTATATTGATGTTAGTTTCATTCATTCTTCACTAAAAATTTTATGATTTTGTCAAAATATATTGTTCCGAGTTGCAATCCTCACAAAACCATTGGCATTATAAACTTCAAATTTAGAATCTTCTCTCAAAGTTAGATCCAAAAGTTAAAAGCATACGGAATCCAAATTGACAAATTTTGCTGAAAGCCTTTTTGTTTATGTACGTGTTTTTGAAAATTATCGTTCATGTCAGTACATGCTGGCATGGTACTATATGTAGTGTGCATATGGATAATAAAATTTACGGACGTCGTTCAACACAGCTTCTAGTAAGGCTATGGGATAGGATTTTTTAAATGAATCTTATAATTCCATTTAAAAATAAAAATTAGATCACTAACACCTGTGCTACATAATGGGAGATGAATATATTGTGATTTTAAGTAATAATAACATACAAATGTGTATTGTTAATGTTGTTTCATGCGACACGTCACACGATTGGAAATTAAGAATCAAACAACACAACTAAACAAAAACTGCCACTGTCTAAATAATTTTTTGATCAATTTAATGAAAATCATATTCATCTGTTGACGAAATCACATGCCAATTCTTTATGATTAGATTAGTGCAAAGTACCACTTGTTGTGATTGTTATGAAATCTTTCGTCGGTAATGCTAGGGCTACAGATTTCAAAATGGTTGCTGAATGTGCCAAATAGTTACGCTTAATATTGAAGCTACCAGATTTTATCATGATTATAATGCTTTTCCGTCTAAAGCTTGATATGGAAGACATCTTTTAAATTGCTGAAAAACTAAACGATTTTTAATAAAATTCCATTGGATTTACAAAATTTTAATCATGAAGCTTTTTTTCATAATAAGCTTAGTAATTTACAGATTTTAAAGATTCAAAACTTGAAAGCTCATAGTTTAATTGTTTCATAATAAAACCTTCGAAAGCTTTCAATTTTATATGTTTTAATTCAAACGTTTTGACAATTTCAGTGTTCAAAGCTTAATGCTTATATAACTCGCCAAGTTTTGAGTAAGTCAAGCACTAACACCGTTCTCATTATATTGAAAATATTAATAGCTCCCACGAAATAGAAGACTATTTCATAAAAGTACCAAAGCTTGTAAAGTACTAAAGTTTATTTAAGGTAATTTTAAACTTTTTAACTGGATCTTACAACGCTTTAAAGTGATTGGCAGTTGAACGTTTTTGGTTTATTATAATCTTTTATGTGTTTATTATAATCTTTTTGCAAAGTTTTCCAAATCATATTTGAATTAATGTTAATGTTCTTGATTTAAAGTTCATATCTAAATATTATGAGCTTTCAAAAACTTTTAAATCATTTTATTGGAAATCACAAGATGAGCTTTAAACTAAGCAAAGCAACCTTTTGCCAAGTTTAATCCATCAATACATATATAGATTTTATTAATTGGACTCGCAAAATTATAAAATATTCCTCAATTATAAAATCTTCGAAAGATTTCCATTTTATGAGTTTAATGTCAAAAGCTCAGATAATTTCAGTGCTCAAAGCTTAATGCTCATATAACTGTCCAAGTTTTAAGTAAGTCAAGCACTAACAGCGTTCTTGTTAGATTGAAAATATTGAAAGCTCCCACGAAAGAGAAGACTATTTCATAAAAGTTCAAAAGTTTGATGTTTAAATGTGTTGTACACCAAAAATCTGAACATATCTGGAATTGTTGTCACATTGGTCGATTGCCAATTAATTGTGACGTTTTTCATAAACTATCACTTAAATTGTCAACTCAAACTTGGCTGAATTATAAATGAGAAGCTTTTTGCCAATAAATAATCATTTAGGAGCAAATAGCCGAGCAAATAGCGCAGGGGTTAAAGCTGCGACGTTTGGATCGGGAGGTACCGAGTTCGAATTCCAACATAGGCGGGATGCAAAAAGGGATTTTTCATCTCATTTCCGATTACATTTAAATGGCAAAAAATTCATCGAGCTTTACGTAAAGCTCTGGTTAGTTAAAAGCGCTCAATATATCATTAAACGCTTTAAGAGTTTTACATTTATTTCAATATTTTCAATAAACTGGTTAAGAATGCGACTTTTAAAAAGCCGACGAGCTTTTATACAATCAAAACGTCATTTGAATATTGTGCTGTGCTTATAGCATCCGAATTTTTCAGAAACAATTTCTAAATTTTTAATGGTTCTCAGTTTTTTGATCGAAAATTTATTCTTAACTTATGCAAGCTTATTTGACAAATCTAGATACGATTGAACAAATCAAACTACGATTGAAATTTATTTCAAAATTACTTGTTATTGTGTTGTTGATGTTCAATTCAGTTTGGAATTTTAGCAGAAAATTCCCAAACAGTCCAGTTTGTGATGACTAATAATAGCAACTTTTCAGGTTCTCATTGTTCGTTCAAATCATGCTCAATTTGGACCGGAAAATAGATTTGATTCATTTTAAGAACATAATAAATTATATTACAATAAGGTCAGGAAGTTCTGTAAATGCCATAGTGTCTATTCTTATATTCATAATAGGCATTTATACAACGAATAAAACAGTAAAATTAATAATTATACGAATAATCAGAATTATACCTAACGCCTGCGATAAACGCAGTACAAGATATATTGCTGTGTTTATCATAGGTATACTCTAGAAAACTTCACAACCCACGCGGAGAATGAAATGCCTGAACCGTTGAAATTTGAAAACACAGCCTTACCTATATAGGTCAAACAACACTTTCGTGAACTTAAAGTGTTCGAATGGAGTTGTAACTGTATGAATCACCACCTAGCGTAATTTCCAACTTGCATAAAATGTTGCATATGTGCGATTTAAAATACGTTTGGGGTAACATAAAAGTCATAGAAGAAAGCCATACACTTATCGAGGAGACCAGTAATGGTTGGAGTTTAGCTTAATGATTCTAAACGTTCAGTTAAAGATTTAACCAATTTTGATTGAGGTATATAAGAACTGTGGATCTACTTGAACGCAATACACTTATAACTACTAAATAAGACAGAGCTTATTAATGTTTATAAGCATCTTCGATAACTGAGTAGGCACACTGACAAGTAATAAAAAAATTAATTAATTTAAAATCGATATAACTAAGCCTTGTTCAAATCAAGCTCTATATTTTAAATTAAAAAAACTTAAAGTTCATCGCGTCACTATATAATTTATACACTTACACCAATATAAGAACAAATTTTAAAAATTTACGTATTCAAGAATAAAAAAAAAATTAATTAGAAGACTGAGTTATAAAAATTAAAAAAAAAAATAAAATTAATTAATTAATTTTACGAAATTATATAAATGGTGAAAATTATTTTTATGTGAAATAAATTATAAATTAACCAAACACGTGAAGCAAAAATTAAATTTAAAACAAATTAGATTAAATGAGTTCAATATATATATATATATATATATATATATATATATATATATATATATATATATATATATATATATATATATATATATATATATATATATATATATATATATATATATATATATATATATATATATATATATATATATATACATTACAAATATGTAAATTAATTATAAGACGCTTAATTAATTAGAAAATCGTTATAATATTATTACAAATTCAATATACAGTAGTTAGAAAACAGCATTAAAATTAAATTAAATTATGTACGCGTGCATAAGTAGGTATATGGCCGAGATGAGCGATTTGGATGGGGCTCATCAGTCAATCACTTATTTTATGCGTACATCTTTAATTAATTTTATTATAAGAAAACTTATTTATTATGTTAAAATTAATAAATGTTTTTATTTTTACACCCACATACCAAAACAAAAATCTCTATCCAGACAAAAGAGACTATATACGTTAAAACTATATATAAAATAGTGTATAAGCTTTTTGAGAGCTTTTAGGTTATATATAAATTAAAAATTAACAAAATGTACCTTAAATATTAAAACATAAAAAAAATTAAATATTATTAGTAATTAAAAATGAGAATTAATTTAGTATTTTTGTCGTGTGTTTAAACAAGTTTAAGTTTTTTTAGAACGTTTTTTTTTGTTAAGTCGACGAATTATTTAATTGAAACTAAAAAAACCAAAATGTGTTAAAAAAAAAAATAAATTTAAATGGACATATATCCCCACCACATTCTTATTTTTAAAATAATTATATTTATGTATATACATATATACATATACTGTTTAAAATAAAATGTACCAAAATGTTGATACTACCAAATAAACTCTATATATATATTATGTAGAATATTTTTAAGTAAGTGTTGTAGCTTAAATTATATTATATTACCTTATCTTAAGTCACTGTTAACATACCTAAGTAAGTGTTGTTGATAAATAATAATAATAATTATTTTTTAAATGTATATTTAACCGCACCGGATATAATATAACGTTTGACCAATTCATCGTTACATTCGTATAATTGTTATTGATCTATTTATTTTTGTGTATTTATTTATTTAAAATGTTTTGTTTCAATTTTTAAAGATTTAAATAAACCAAATAATATTGGATATTTGTCAAAATATTGTATCTTCCAAATGTTAAGTAAAAACCAATTCTACTTAAACTTAAAGGCAATCAGCAGCCCTACCAAACAAATTAAATTTCATCACAATATAAAAAATATCCTAATTCCATTCCATTCCGAATTCCATTTTCAATGAACAAGTTGAATTTCCTCATAATCAGCTAAGAAATAGTTTAGATTCATTTATATTGGCCGTATTCTAGAGCTTAATCCAAAAACCATTTTAGAATCCCATTTAAATCGAACAAGTCGAATTTCTTAATAATCGAACAAGAAATGGCTTGATATTGTTTTCAAGCCCACTTCTATCTAATAAATCGAATTTCATCAAAATCCAGCACGGAATGACCTACTTCTATTCCAGTGGGTCATATTTCAGAGCGTAATCCAAAAATTATTTTAGAATTGCATATCCATTAAACGAATTGTATAAGAAATAGCCTGGTTCCAGTCCACTTGGCCATATTCTAAAAAATAAATCTTTCTAGAATCTCATTTCCAATGAACAAATTGACTTTCATCATAATTGATCAAGGAATGGCCTAGTTCCAATCCAATTTCATCAATATCAGTTAAAAAATATCCTTATAGTTTCATTCCCTGTTGCCATATTCCCGAATTTACTCCCAAATTACTATGAATTTCATTTTCAATGAACAAGTTGAATTTTTTCATAATTTGCTAAGAAATAGCGTAATTTCATTCATGTCGGCTGTTTTCCAGAGCTTAATCCAAAAAGTTATTAAACTAACTTAGAATTTCACTGCCTTCGAAGAAGCTGAATTCCATCATAATCACTTTAAAAAATACACTGTTAGCCATATTCTAGAAATTAATCCAAACATCATATTAGAATTCCATTTGAATCGACTATTCTAATGGCCTAGTTTCATTCTAGTCGGCCATATTCTAGTGCTTAATCCAAAAATTATGTTGTAATCTCAGTTTCACCGAACAATTTGAATTTCATCACAATCGGTTAAAAAATATCCTAATTCCATTCCAATAGGCCATATTAGAGGACTTAGCCCGAAAACTCCATTTTCTTATAATCAACTAAGAAATAGGGTAGTTTCATTCAAGCTGGCCGTATTCCAGAGCCAAATCCAAAAAATATTTAAAAATTTCACTGCCACGGAATAACTTAAATGCCATCATAATCACATAAAGAAATACCCTTTCAGTTGGCCATATTCGAGAACATAATCTTAACATCATTTTAAAATCCCATTTCCATCGAACAAGTCGAATTTCATGATAATCGAATAGGGAATGGCCCTGTTCCATTCCATTTGGATATATTTCAGAACTTAATCCGACATTTGTTTTCAATCCTACTTCCATCAACTAAATTGAATTTCATCAAAATCCATCACGGAATGGCCTAGTTGGTCATATTCCAGAGCATAATCCAAAAAATATTTTGGATTTCCAGTTTCAATCAGTTGCACTCTCAGTTTGAACAAACAATTTGATTGTCACGAAAATCAATTGAAAAATATCCTAGTTTCATTCCCTGTTGCCATATTCCAGAACCAAGTTCAAGAGTATTTGGAATTCCATTTGAAATGAACATCTTGAATTTCCTCATTATCGGTTAAGAAATAGCGTAGTTTTATTCATGTTGGCCGTATTCCAGAGCCTAATCCAAAAATAATTTTATAATTGCGTAAATGGCCTAGTTCAATTCCTGTTGGACATATTCCAGAGCGTAATCCAAAAATTATTTTAGAATGTTAAATTCACAGAACAATTTGAATTTCATCATAATCAGTTTAAAAAGTAGCCTTCCCGTTGGCTATATTCCACAATATAATCCATAAAAATTGAACATTGAACATTGAACAAGTTGTATAAGAAATAGCCTAGTTCCAGACCATTGGCCATATTGTAAATAATTCATGAAACATTCTAGAATCTCATTTCCGACGAATAAATTGACTTTCATAATAAATGATCAAGGAATGGCCTAGTTCCAATCTACTTCGCTATATTCCAGAGCTTAATCCACAAATTATTTTAGAAACTCAATCCCACTGAACAATTTGAATTTCATCAAAATAAGTTAAAAATATCCCGGTTGCCATATTCCAGAATTATTTGGAATTCCATTTCCAATGAACTTGTTGAATTTCATCTTAATCGGCTAAGAAATTACGTAATTTCATTCGTGTTTTCCGTTATCTAATCCAAAAATTAATTAAATTTATTTAGAATTTCACTGCCACCGAATAAGCTGAATTCCATCATAACTCACTTAACAAAATAGACTATTGGCCATATTCTAAAACTAAATCCAAACAAAATTTTAGAACCCCATTTCCACCGAACTAGTTTACTTTGATGATAATTGATCACGGAATGGCCTAGTTCCATTCCAGTTGACCATATATATTCCTGGGTGTTATCCAAAAATCATGTTGCAATCTTCGTTTGAACGAACAATTTGAATTTCATGAGAATTAATTGAAAAATGTCCTAGTTTCATTCTCTTTTGCCATATTTTATTAGAACCAAGTTCAAAAATGTTTGAAATTCCATTTCCAATGGACTTATTGAATTTCATCATAATCTAAGAAATAGCAGAGTGGCCATATTCGAGAACATAATCCAAAAATAATTTTAAAATTTCATTTCCATCAAACAAGTCGAGTTTCATTATAATTCATTACGATTACAAATGGCCTAGTTCAATTCCAGCGGTTAGGTCAAAAATTATTTTAAAATCCGGTTTCCCCCGAATATGTCAAATATCTGCATAATCAGTTGCAGTTGGCCATATTCCAGAACTTAATCCAGAAATTATTCCATAACCCTATTTCCATCGAACAAGTTGAATTTTATCTTGTTCCATTCTAGTTCGCCATTTACCAGAACTTAATCCGAAAGTTTTTTTCAATCTCATCTTCCATCAAATAAGACGAATTTCATCAAAATTCATCACGGGATGGCCTACTTTCATTCTAGTTGACCATATTTCAGAGCGTAATCAAACAATTATTTTAGAATTCCATTTCCACCGAACAATCCAGTTGGCTAGATTCCAGAACTTAACCAATAAATCGTTTAAGAATACCATTTCCACCGAACAAGTTGACTGTCCTGATAATTGATCAAGGACTGGCCTAGTTCCATTCCATTTGGCCATTATTATTATAAATCACGCAGGATTCTATCCCAATTCGCAAACGCGCACTGCTGCCTTCGCAAACTGAACAAGTTTAGACCAAGGCAGAGACAACAACTGATCTAAATTTAAAAACATAAAACTGAATACCTAAAGCCGAATAGAACTGAAAGCTGGACAATTGATCGGAAGTGAGGGCAGTCATGATCCTCCTCAAAGTAGTCTTCGCAAATAACATCATGAGCTAAACACATGCGATGTAGATGGATCTTTAAAAAGGCCATGTTCCGTAAGAAACGCTAAAAAATCCACGATCTCATTGCCTACGATGTCACAATGAGCCGGTACCCACATGACCGTAACTTTATTGTTAGAATAAAGAAGGTTCATGAAATGTTTGCATTCCTTGACGAGATTGGAAACAGTCAAGGGATTTCTTAAAGAGTTTAGTACAGCTTTGTCTGTACACAGTAAAATAAGTTTGTTTTTAACAGCAAAATTAAAAGCATCAATAACACTAAGTTTCAGCGCTATTTGTTCCGCCTCAAAAACAGTACATAGCGAACCGAGACTACCGAAAATTCTCAGATCAGTCCAAGGACAGTAGATTCCAAAACATGCACTGAGATTAGAACGAGAGCCATCAGGAAATAAGACTATGGACTCATCTAATTTTATGAGAAAATCCTGCGAACACAAATTCACAAAACTCTCGAAGTATAAATGATAAATTTGTCTATGTTCCACGATAAAACCGAAACCATTCCATGCCCCAATGCAGCTCAGGCAATATGCTGCAGAACAGGCTGTGCTTAAACTAAAGGTGCGTAACTGAGGCTAGGAAAAAACGGATTAGCAGGATGTGGAGTGATGGACAGGATGTGGAATTATGGCTCTTCAAGTAAGATTGTGTAGACCATTAAGCAACAGAAGCCTTTTGGTCAATCACTAGCCACAATAAAACCATACGATAGTAGCGTTAGGACCAGTAATTTATAAATAAAAGAAAGCATCCTAAGGCTTAAACCCCGATTTTTCCCAAAAGCTCTTCTACATTTCCAAAATATGGCAGTTGGTTTTTAAATATTGTCCAGGTTATTCTTCCAGGAATGTTTACTAAAGCTCCTAATTATCGGTCCTAATATAACCAAAATCGAATCCATGATGGTTTAAACAATTTTGTGGGGCTCTTACGTCGTAGTTCAATTTCTAAGAATTAGCCGAATCTGCGATAGTGAAATGATTTGACCCAGGTTGTCGTCTGAGCCTGAATAAATACCTTGGCATGGTTGTGCTGACTATATTAAAACAATTCAAATGCGATTGAACTCTTCTTCAGTACTCTGCATACGTTATTCTAGCAGAATGTTAAGTACCAAATTGTTGGCAACAATCCTTCAAGCTCTTTCGACTTGTTCAATGAAACCAATAATTGCTTGATCGGTTCGCGTAACTCGAAATGTTGCTTCCATATAAAGCTGCTCTCATACGAATATTCCTATTCGTATAAGGGCAGCTTATAACCACATTGTTTTCATCCTGCTTTTTGATCTAGTAGTGGATAGTGAGGCAGGGCTACTGAGAAGTTGTTTTAAATTGTTGTTGGCCGATTCGAGCTCCTATATATGTCTAATGAGAAAGTGCAGCTATAGGTGTTGTTATATCGCACGAGATAACACTCGACGTGTACCCAGGCACTGTAAAAGCTTAATGTGATTTTTGGAAGTCACGGTAAGATGTTGTTATAATTTCTTGTGGTTATAGGTGTGACCATAGCTTATCAATCTGCCTTATCGGAAAGCTTTCCATTGCTTTACTGGCGTTTCTTCATATTATACAAATAACATCGTCAGGAGTGTGCTTCTAGTTTTTTAGTCTTCAGATTCTGAGAACTTATAAAATCGCGTTAAATTTGTCTTATGTCACACGCCTACTTGAATTTCAGGGTTTACATGTCAAATATTATCATAATCAGAAGCATTTGGCCGCATTCCATAACTTAATCCAGAAATTATTTCAAAATATCCATCGAAGTTGTTTTCAATCCCACTTCTTTCAAATAACTCGAGTTTCACAAAATCCATTACGGAATGGCCTATAGTTCCATTAGAGTTGGCACATCCAAAAATTATTTTAGTAATTCCACTGCCACCGAATAAGTTGAATTCCATCATAATCACTTTGAAAAATAAACTTCCAGCTGGCCATATTCTAGAAATTAATCCATGATCAAATGAAAATCAATTAAAAAATATTGTATTGTTGTTTTGTTCCCTGTTGCTATATTCCAGAGTTTATTCCAAAAATATTTATAATTCCATTTCCAATGAAAATAGACCGTTTTCTAGAGCTTATAATCGAAAAATCATTTTAGAACCCCACTGTAACCGAACAAGTTGAATTATTACAATAATAGCCTGATACCGCAGTTGGTCATATTCGAAAATATAATCTGAAAATCGTTTCACAACCCCACAGCTGCCATAAGGCTGCTATCAAACGAATGTTCCTAAGGTTTTTTCGATCCAAATACTGAATAGCGAAATACCTACTGAAATGAACTGTCACTCGTTTGCGATCTAGTAGTAGATAGTCAAGCAGGGCTGCTGAGAAACTGTTTTAAGTTGTTGTTGAGTGGTTCCAATGAGAAAGTGCAGCTATAGGTCTTGTTATATGATGAAGTACTTTTAATTTGTCTGAATTAGTTTTTGTTTCCTTTCCATTAGCTTGAACTTCTCAATGAATAATTTTGGTGGCATGTAAAGATTTTTGTGTTTTTGGAAGTCATGGTAAGATGTTGTGATTATTTCTTGTAATATAGTTATGACCATCTGTCTTATCGCTTTCCCATCCGAAATCTTTCCATGTGATGAATTGCTTTGCCGGGATTTGTTCGTATTTCACCGAAAACGTCTGTTTTATAATTTTTGATATTCGAGCTCTGACAACTTTTAGTATCCTGAACGTTTTAATTGAACCCAAATTAACATTCCAACTCTCGTCAAATTCGTCTAATTACAATTCCACTCAAAATTTAGTTTCAAACTTTATTCAAAAGAGCTTGATTCAAAAAAGGAATGTCATGTGGTGTTGAACGAGTAACAGTATATTTTGTTTGAAGAGCTATCTAGGATACCTAACTTCCAGAATAGGATAAATAAACACTCGATTAAAAAACAAAAATTGTATTAGGCCAATACAGTTTGAAGTGGCGTTTTATTCGAATTTCTAATACGATTCTGCGAGGACTTTGAAATGATAGCTATTGAATAAGTTGACTTAAATCCATTTTGAAGCAATAATAAAATTTGCCTAAGTGTTCTTGTAATTTGGCCAAAATACCTGACTCAAGGAATTTTGAGCTTAAATTTTGTAGTTCGACTTACTCTTCAAAGTTCGTTAAAATTCTGAGAAACTCTATATATGATGATGATAGTCCATACCGAATAGAAACAGCGTACGGCGTACAGATAAGCGACACATTTGGTAGAATAGCTTGACATACTTTGATGAATGGAAAAAGAATTGTATTTATTGGGTGTAGTGCCTGTACATGCGGCTTCGGAAATTATTTGGTTTGAAGTGTTTTCCGGTCGTATTTCCACATGAATGGCTGGAAAGTAACGTTTATGGATTCGAAAAATTATTACCGGCTCGTGGAATTAACCTCGATATGTTGTGTGGCTATTCTGTGTGAGTGGCATTTATACGAAATACTTTTACTATTTTATGCAAATACCTCAACTCTTTTTACCTGTTAAACTTCGAATTTCTTATTGGTTGTGAAAAGATTAAAGATTTAAGTAAAACTGTAGTGTTGGATCGTTGGATAATCTTATACGCTCAAGTGACCAAAACTGATATCCTATATTGTTGAGAATGTACTAGGTACTATTTGCCTGGTCCTCTTCCGGCAAAGTTCAGTCTATATGGTTGATAATGACGTTTTTGAATGTTGATCTGTGGTAACCCTGTTTCTGATGATCTGTTTAAACCTCACGGGCTGAGGCGTGGTGATCATTCTGAATAGCTAAGGTGAGCTTCTCGGTCTAGAGGTCTAACTCGAATGCCAATTAAATTATATTTTGACAAATCGATCTTTAAAAATTTGCATATTAACATTTCAAATAAGTATTTTTTAAAATTTAACAAACAGGGTTGAACTTAAAAAATTTATTAAAATAAAAAAAAAATAAAAAAATGTCAATTGTGGAATTTTCGAAAGCAAAATCCCAAAACGTTAATTAAATTACTATTTTGTTTTTTATTAAATTTACATAAAGTTAAAATATTTATTTTAGATAAACTATCATAAATATTAAATTATAAATTACTAAACTATTAACTCTGATTACAAAAAAAAAAAAAAAAAATTATGTTGTCGTGTGTTACATAAAAAAAAAACAAATGTTGTATAAAATTATGCATGTTTCCTTGTTATGTATTATGTACCTTTGTAGACGCGTAATCGGCGGTGGCAAACCCATTTAGCCCACCTAAGTATAGATACAATTTTAAAAAAAATGTTACCTTCATACAGGAATTGATACAGAAATTTAGTTTCGTTTTAGATTGTTTTGCATACCTATCGAAAGGGTTATCTTCCAGAATGGTGTCTTATGTTATTTTATTATTTTGAGTTATTTCATAATAGGTTAATAGTATGTAGGTATTGTAGGCTATTAGTAAACGCAATGGTCAAAAAATATATACTTGATCAGTCAAATATGTTGTTACAAAAGAAATCTACAGGTATTTAGTATTTTATACATAGATAATATGTGAGTATGTTTTGAGTGGAAGATGAATATGATTTTAATTGTTTATTCCTCTTAATTGGCTAAATACTAAACAATACGAGAAAAAAAAACACTCAATTTTATTTAAAGTTATTCAAGATTTCTAGTTTAAATAGGGTTCTCTGAACATGCTCTGTCGAGACCGTTCTAGAAATCGGGAGTATAAGGCCACTAATTCACTGAAAACAGGTAACGAAAATATGATTTTGAGTGAAATTTTATTTCAAGTTTTTTTAACTCAAATAATGTTATGATTTTGAATGATAATTTATTACCTGTACGTGACACTCTATCGATACCAATCCATTTTTTTAAGGAGTGAGTAGAAATAAATTCCGGTGACCGAATAAAATTTTGAGTGGAAATTTATTTCACGGAAGCTTAGCAACTATATTTTTATACATCTTGGCGAGGTTTAAAATTTTTTATCATTTCACGAGAAGTGGCCAACATATCCGAACCTAAAAAAGTGCTTATAATGTTAATCAGTATACGGTTGCATAGATGGTATATATAGTGACTATAGTAGCATGTTTGTTAGTTTAAGGTACATAACTATTCACATTCTCGTAAAAGCAATACATCCAGCTTTAAAAAACATATCCTTAATGTCGTTTGTGTTGTAAAACGTAACATCATTTACTAAATAGATACTAAATCTTTCTATTAACAAATTTTCCCATTACAGCGAGAATGTTATATCCTTAAGAAAGTAACAGAAAGGCTTAATAAAATGTCCAAAGTATATATAGTGTAGTTAAAGACAAGAGTAAACTATATAGCTATTTTAAATTAGTTCGTAAGGCAAACATAATAAATGTAGCTGTGATTATTTAGACTATCCTTTATTTTACGAAGATAAATGAATTTATAAATTAGAGGAAAATTATTTAAAAAAAAAACACAAGTGAGGAAGGAAGAGAGAGAAAAAGAGAATACCATTTTTTTTTTACCCATTTATCATATCTTTACACCAAAATAATTTCTTTTTTTATATTCACCTAATTTTAATCAATAAAAAAAACCAAACTATATATTTTTCATGTTGAAATATAGATGGCAGTATTAATATGTACAAAAATTATATGGAAAATAAAACATTTTATATCTTAGATTCAAACCGTAAACTGTTATAAACCAATATACAATTTTTATTCTGTTATACCTACTTACTCGTAGAAGCATATTATTGGTTTTTTAGTTCAAATAAATACGTTAACTTGGTAATTTTGTCGTAGTTTACTACGGGATATATACAGTCGCTTTGTTGAACAATTCAATCCTTAGTTCATCGATAAATCTGGTACATATAATATGCTGTGAACAATAAGTGTGTGCATTAAAAATCTTGGTAAACTGGAACTCTATGCAAATTAAATTTTGTAAATTTTAAATGTTAAGAAATACGTCTTGAATGCATTTTGTCGAATTTTATTTATATATTTTGATTTTTATAATTTATATTCATTCATTTTTCTTCAATCTACAATTCTTAAAATTTTTAAATGTCAAATTCTTACGAAATTTACGAAATTCAAATTTTATTGTGTAAACTTGTCAATATCTGAAACCTATGATTTAAAATTTAATTTTGTTAGTCGAGTTTGTTCGAAATTCTAATTTTACGTATGAAAATAAAAAAAAATTAATTTCTATTTAATTTATGTTGAATTGTAAAAATTTTTAATTTATTTCGAATTTTGGCATCATTTTTGAAACCAAAATTACAAATAATTCGATGCCTAATGTAAAATTAAATTTAACATTTTATTTTATCAAATTTTGAAATTATTTTCATTACAACTATTTGAATTTGAAATTTACGAATTAATTTTATTTCCTGAATTGGAAAATCGAATTTTTGATCCGAAATTTCGGGAAACAATCCAGAAAATAAATATTTAATTTTAATAGCCATTTTATTTCAAATAATCGAATTTTGAATTTCGAATTTTCTAATTTTACAATTTTTTAACGAATTTAAAATAATTGTTAATATAATTTTTAACGAATTTTAAATGAATTTTATAACTTTGAATTCGAAATTCAACTTCCATTTCCAATCAAATAAAATTTAATGCGAACAAAAGTCCAATTTTTTAAATCAAAATGTACTATAAATTTAGAAAATTTTTGTATTAGATTTCTTAAAAGTCGAATTGTTTTTTTTTTTAGTTCATTTAAATTTCTTAAACACCACTATACTCTCTTCTTCTTAAAAATATCAAAACTTTCTAATTCACAAACTCAATCATTCCTATAATCTGCAAAGCATTTATTTTTGATTTCATAATTTTATTAATTCGGTCTCTTCTAGAATTTCATTTTAATTTGATTTACAATTCTAAAATTCTTAATATTTCTAAATAAATTCCTAATTTACTGAATTCAAAAATAGTTAAAATCTCATGATTCTTGACCCCAAAATTTAACAATAAATTTCTAAACTTTCAAATTTTAAAAATATGGATTTTTTCGATAAGAAATTTAAAGTTTTAATACCGAAATTCGTTTTTCTGGGGTTATTCACTTTTCGTCTGCATATACCAACCTGTAGTATGAAGGAGGTGATATTTTCGATGAACACAAGTTTTAAATTTCTTCCACCGCACATCACTAAGCTGGACTACCCCACATTTCACTCGGAAATAAATTTTAGATAAGAAAATCATATTTAAATCGTATTTTTAAAACGAAATTTACAAAAAAAATTGGTTAGATGTACAATTCAAAATTTTTCTTATAAATAATTATATATTCTGAACCTGCCAAATTTCACATTTTTCTTATTGTATTAAGAATTTGCGATATTTTAAGAGTTTATGATATAAACAAATATATTTTTCAGAATTTCTGCGAAATCCAAAATTTATGTGAATTGAAAATTTATTTATGTGTGTTAAAGAGTTGAAATCGAAAACACTAAATTTTTAAAAAACAAACCGAAATTAGAATTTTTCTTTCGGAAATCCATTACAAATGAAAAATTTTCGATCTTTCGAAATTCAAATTTTAGGTATTTTTGCATTTTAAATTACAGTTTATTTTAATTTTTTCGTTTGCACTTCAGAATTTGAAATTGGAATTTTAAATTTTAAATTTCCAGAATTTCTCAATTCTAAAATTTTTTAGTGTGTAAAATTGTCAAAATATTAAACCAATGATAACACTGTAACACCAAATCTGTCAGTTTTGATACGGAATGTCATATAATCAATTCAAAATTTTATATATTTCCAAAAGAACTTGAACTCTAGTAATGCCAGTTTGTTTTGGTCTAAATACATTGAAATAACTCAAGTTTACTCGACGACAAATCGCCAAAATTTAAAATTAAATTTTTTATTTCGAGTTTTTTCGAAATTCTAATTTTACATATGAATTCTGAAATTAAGAAAAATGAATATCAATTTAAATTAAAACATTTAAATTTCTAAATAATTCAATTTTTACGTATGTTATGTGAAACTCTCAATTCCGCAAAACTCTTAATTGTTGATGCGTTACGTTATGTATGCAATTCAGCATTTAATTACAATGAAATTTTGTAAATTTCAAAACGCCATATTGAATTCTAAAAATGTTGATTTATCAAATAAATATTCATGAATATTCAAATTTCAGAAAACTAAATCATTTTTTTCAAACTTCAATATGAATTTGGAAATTTACGAATTTTTGATGCGAAATTTCGCGAAAAAAATTTAAAAATTTATAAAATTAAAATTGAATTTTAAAAAGCCCATCGAATATATGAATTTTGAATTTTCATATTTAAAATAATTGTTTTTTTATCACTTACCTGAAATTTGTAACTTTGAATTCGAAATTCGACTTCGATTTCTAATTAAATTTAATTTTAATGCAATCGAAAATACAAATTTTAAATTAGAATTTTGAAATTCTAATAATTTATTTCTTTATTTTTTTAAAATTTATTTACAAATTTAAATCATAGAATTTTGCATGAATTTAGTAATTTTAATTTTGATTTTAAAAATCATATTAAATTAATTTACTTGAAATTCATAACTTTGAATTCACAAGTCAACTTTGATTTCCAATCAAATAAAATTTAATGTGAACGAAAGTCAATTTTTTAACCACAACTCATTATTTCTTAAAAATTTAAAAATTTCTAATTTACAAACTCGAATTATTTCTATAATGTTTAAATTCAATTCCTTGAATCTGTAAGGCTTCTAATTTTCATTTCATTTTCATCATCTATTCTTGAATTTCATATTAATTTGATTCACATTTTTATCTAAATTCACAAAATCCTGCATCTTATAATTCAAAAACTCTTAATATTTCTAAATAAATTCCTACAATGGGTATTACAACCCATTGATTCTTAATCCATAGATCAAACACTAGATTTCTAAATTTTCAAATTTTTAAAATATTGAATGTTTCGATACGAAGCGTTTTATTCTGTGAAGGTGCCTAAATTTGAAGGTGGTTAAAATTTCCTGTACGAAGGAGGCCAAATTTTCCTCCATCACATTTGATTCGGAAATGAGTTTAAGATAACAAAATCAAATTTAAATCGAATTTTGAATGAATTTTTTAAACGAAACTCACAAAAAATTTAGTTAGATGTACAATTCAGAATTTCCTTTTTAAATAATTATATTTTCTGAACGTCCCATGGACACATTTACTGTATTCAAAATAATTAAAAATTTAAATTTATCAAATTTAAAATTTTATATTTAATAGTTTGCGTATTTGAATATTAAATTTTGGATATTTTTTTAATTTTCAGAATTAATGAATTCCAAAATTTATTATGTGTATTAAGCAATTGTAAATATTTGAAATCCAAAACAATAATTGTTAGTAATCAAACAGAATTAGATTTTTTCTTTCGGGATTCAAAATTTAAGATTTTTCGATTTTTCTTGAATTCCGAAATTTGAATAAATTTTTCCAATGCCAATATTATAATTCAAATTATGTAAATTTCAAAACGCCATGTCGAATTCTAAAAATTTTGATATAATTTAAATTTTAGAAAACTAAATTATTTTTTATTAAATACCATTAAAATTTGAAAGCCACTCGTGTACGATAAATTTTACTTTATCAAATTATCAAATTTTATGAAATCTTAAAATTTTTAAACGTATAAAATTTTCGTTACGCTCTATTTGAATTCGAAGTTTTATAAACATATTAATTTAATTACAATAAACAAATATAATAAAATTTTGAAATTTTTAATTTTCCAATTTTTTAACAAAAATAAAATAATTGTTTTGTATATCACTTACCTGAAATTCATTACATTTAACCGGAAATTCGACTTCGATTTCCAATTTAAAAATTTTTTTTGCAATTGGAAATACAAAATTTTTAATTCAAAGGACAAATAACTTTTTAACCAATTTTTATTATAAATTTTGAAATTATAATAATTTTCGAATGATTATATACTTTTAAATTTATTTAAAAGAGAAGAAATTTTAATTTTGATTTTTTTATACTTAAGAATTTTGAATTAAGAAATTGAATTTGAATTTTAATTTTTGATATTTCAATTCAAATTTTATGAATTTTGAATTTAAAAGTTTATTTTATATTTTTCGTTTGCACTTCAGAATAATTTCTTTATAATTTCCAGAATTTTTGGATGCTTAATTTTTTTAGTGTAGTAAACCAAATTTCTCATTTTTCATCAGGAATGTCATATAATCAATTCAAAATTATATAAATTTCCAAAAGAACTTGAATTCTGGTAATGTCAATTTATTTTGGTCCAATTAATTTGAAATAAGAATTTTTAAAGTTTATTCGACGACAAATTGCCAGAATTTAAAATTGAATTTTTAAATTCGATTTTATCCGAAATTCGAAATTGACAAGTGAATTTTGAAATTTAAAAAAATGAATTTCGAAATAAATAAAAATTAAAATTTTAGAATAATTAAATTTTTAAGTTTATGTGAAATTTTAAATTCCGCAGTTAAAATCTTTGATGCGTTATTTCATGTATGCAATTCAGAATTTAATATTACAATTCAAATTTTGTAAATTTCAAAACGCCATGTCGAATTATAACAATGTTGGTAATGTTCAAATTTTAGACAACTAAATCACTTTTTATCAAACTTTTTTTTTTTTTAAATTAAAAGCAGAATTTTTTATCCGAAATTTCGCGAAAGTAATTCGGAATTTATAAAATTAAAATTTAATTTTAAAAAGCCAAATCAATTTGAAAAAATATTAATTTAATTAAAATAAACAAATATATTAAAATTTTGTAATTTTGAATTTCCAATTTTCGAATTTTACAATTTTTTAACAAAATTAAAATAATTCTTTTGTATATCACTGACCTGAAATTCATTACATTTAATTGGAAATTGGACTTCGATTTCCAATCAAACAAAATTTAATGCGAGCGAAAGTCAATTTTTAAATTCCATTTCATCCATTTCATAATTTTATAAATTCGGTTTATTCTTGAATTCCATTTTACTTTGATTCACATTTTAATGAGGGTAAGCTGATGTTATTAAATTTTCAAATTTATCAAATTTATAATTCTAAAATTCCTAATATTTTTAAATAAATTTTTAATTTACTGCATTCAAAAATTGTTAAAACCCCTTGATTCTTAATCCAAAAATTTAAGACTTAATTTCGAAATTTTCAAATTTTTAAAATGTAGAATTCTTAGATATACAGAATTTTAAGTTTTAATACCGAATTTCATTATTCTGCGGGGTTCTACACTTTCCGTCTGCATATGGCACATGGCACACAACCTGCAGTTCGAATGAGGAAATTTTGAAACCACTTTTACAAATAATTCAAAGCCACACGTCCACAGTAAATTTTATTTCAGCAAATTATCAAATTTTATGAAATCTTAAAATTTTTGAACGTAAACAATTTTCGTTATGCATCATATCAATTCGAGATTTACGATTTTTTTTTATCTCAATTTTATTATAAAATTAAAATTTAATTTTAAAAAGACCAATTGTTTTGTAAAAATATTAATTTAAATAAAATAAGCAAATTCGAATTTTAAATTTTTTTAACGAATTTAAAATAACTGTTTTGTTTGTCAATTACCTGAAATTCATAAATTTGAATTCGAAATCCAACTTCGATTTCCAATAAAATCAAATTTTAATGCAGTCGAAAATACAAATTAAAATTTTGAAATTCATATTATTTTTTAAATTTTAAATTTTAATTTGATTTTAAAAAATCTAATTAAATATTCAAATTTTATATTTTGAATTCTCTATCTTTAATTATTTAATTATTTTCGAATGTCAAAATATAATTTTTTTTAGTTTATTTACAAATTTATAATAATTTTATCCAATTTTACAGTTATTAGTTATAATTGCTATAAATTTAAGTTTATCGAAATTCCCATTTTAAATATAAATCTTGAATTATTATTTTCTCAAATTCCAAATTTTAGTTTTAGTGCAGATCAACTGTAAAATTCCGCAACACCAATTCCCTAATACTTCTAATTTCAAAAATTAATTTCAGGTTATTTTAAAATTAATCGATGTCCCTATCGAAATTTTTAATTAAATCTGTTTTATTCGCTATTAAAAATGGTTTGGATTGTACGAATTAAGTTTGAGTATATCAGCATACATAAGTTGCGACTAAATTCGATAACGTTTTGTTTGAACTAGAAAACTAATTTATTCTACTACAGTAATAAAATCAAATATATTTTTGTTAAATGAATTATACTTCTATTTTTATTATTATTTTATTGTTAAACACAAATAAATAAATAAAACTATATACTTATATTATACATAATTTAAATATAAATGTTTATTGTTGTTAAAAATAAAAATTACTAAAAAACGTCGCTAACCCCAAAACTTCTATTAACAAAAAAATAAAAAATAAAAATAAATTTAATCATCCATTACTAATTATACAAAAACAAAATCACAACAGGTTATGCTCCCTCGATCCACGAAAAAACAAAAACAGTTTGCAGAACTTCAATATTTTTATTATTAATTATTATTGTTAAATTATAATTAAAAATAAATAATAAATAAACAACAACAACCATGTATTTATTATCCGCAAAATTGTGTTTTAATATACATACATACATACATAAAAAATAAAAATAAAATTTATAAAATAATTGTCTCATAATTATGCTGTTTCAAAAAATAAAAAATTATAAAAATGAATTAATAAAAAAATGAAAAAAAAAAATACAAAATTATTATTACAAAAAATACCAATAATTAATTATTTTATAATTAATTATTTAGTTAAATCAAACCATAAATAAAGAATTAATTGTAAATTTTTAATGAAAATAAAACAAAAGGAAAATTTAATTATTTTTATTTGCAATTGAGTTGTGATGAACATTTTAACAAAAAATAAAAAAAAAGTTGTGTGTGTTTTACTAAACTTTTTTCATTCTTGCAGCATCACGCTGGTTAATCATAAGCTCCAAATTCTCGGATCAAACAAGTGATTATGAATTTCGGGAAATTCCTTGGCTGGATTTTGTTGTTTTATTAAACAAAGACACGTTACAATATAATTAAAAAATACGTAGGTGAAGTTTGTCCTAAATCTGTCCAACAAAAACAATTTCAGCTTAAATGTGTTAGTGTACAAAATTGTCTCGATATAACGAATTTTATCTCTAAGAATATAAAATTTAGTGCGATGATTACATTATTTTCCGAAATTTCTTTGGGAAAGCCAAGGAAGATTCCAACATAAGAAAGCAACCACAAAGATGAATTTGGGTCTGAGCTTTCCGAAAAATATTTCAATTTTGGAAAATGTAGATATAGTATGAGGCCATACCAAATGTGGTTGTCTTAACCCCCTAAGCCCCTACTTTTTCCAAAATCGAAATGTTTTTCGAATAGCTAAGACCCAATGAAATCTTGGAATTAATGTCATTATGGTGTTAGCTTCCTAGGATTTTACCAAGAAAATTCGGAAAAATCATATAATAGACATACATGAGGTCATACAAAACATGGTTGTTTTAAATCCCCTAGCCCCTTACGTTTTCCAAAATAGAAATATTTTTCGGATAGCTTAGATCCAGTGACATCTTGAGCAATACGTCAATATGATGTTAGGTTTCTAGGAACTTTTCAGAAAAATTTGTAAAAATTTGTTTATTCGGCATACATTGGATAAAACCATGGCTTAAAAAATTCTCTTAATCGGGTAAATTATTAGATTTATCGGTTTATCCGAATAAAATATGATATTCTCACTTACACATCTGAACATTTTTAGGATTTAGGACAAACTTCATCTGTCTATATAGAATTGTGAATTTTGTCCTAAAAATTTTTTGTTTATTTAATTTTTAGGACACATTTAGGACAATATTCACGTGAATTAAAAAATTATGTTTTTGTTTCTCCTGAATCACGATATTAAATAATACTATTTTGAGTTCATATTTCAATCGAAAGGCGGCATTTATAATATTGGTGAGCTTTAATAAAGCTTTCCTTGGTAGTTCTTTTACAATTTTTGCTGTGATAAGGTCATAACCAGGTGCTTTTTTCGGATTCATATTTGTTTTACATGCATGACTTCTTTTGGTGTTGTTCGTAGGATTTCTTCACTTTCCGGTACAATCTCTGCCGTTATTATTTCGGCTTCCAATGATTGGTTATCATGTGGTTCAAACATTTTTTCCAGGTGTTCAGCAAACTTTCGTACTTTATCTTCGTTATTTCTAGCCCATATGTTATCTTCTGTTCTGATTGGAGGAATCTGTAGACAATTCCTAGAGTGTTATCAATTAGTTCTAAACTAAAGAATGGCCAAATTTCTTTAAGAACAATGCGTTATTGGTGATAGTTTTATAGAACGTCCGTCAATGCATTGAAACCCGTTTTTCAAAAAGAGCGGAATTTAAAACTAATCGTGCTTAAATACCATGAATCTACTTCAGCATCATGTTTATCCAATTCAAAATTATTAAATTGACCCAAAATAACGATGTTTTAAGCGTTATATAGAGTGGGCCCTCTTTATAACGGTGGAACGGTATAGAACAGCAATTGCAAAAGCAATTTTTTTTTAATTTAATGATAAATGTGTATCGATGCCTGGTAAATTTGTTTACCCTTTTAATCGACAGGTTCGAGTTCGAATACTGCACAACATCTACGATTCTAAATCCTATGACATCGCTTACTTTACCACCTCACCATTTCCATATATAGATTTTCCGCTATACTCATCCTTTATTTTTGTCAGTTGACGGGAGAAATCAAATAAATTTAATTAAAAATTATTTAAAACCAAACCGAGGCTTGAACTCAAGTTCACAATTAGACCACCGGCGTATTTTAATTTGGTGCTATGCAAATCTTTTATGTTTATTCAATAGAGATCATTAAACATTTTAGCATTACGGTCATACACAAGAGAGGGCTCTTGTACTTGCCAAAGAAATTAAATTAAAAAGAAACCTCTGAAAAAATGACATCTAGATGCCAGCTTTCTACTCCTGACAAAATGCCATTGAAAACAGATGGGGTATGGAGTCTCACATAGTACACTGGCTCTACGTCTTGTGGTCAAACCTATACTACTACTGTAAAGGGTTGTCGTTTGGTAGCCAGTGTTAAAAATTATGGCTAACCTGATACTATTGATGAAAGTCCAAAGAAACGCCTGCTTGTGCATAAGTGAGGCCCTCAGGAGCACACCTACCCAAGCTCTGGAGGTTCTAGCGCCTTGCACAGACATTCGGCTCAAATCCATATCTATGTGGTCCAACGTGAATTCGTGTGTAATCATCAGGCAAATCTGGCCAAAACTTGACTAGATTCAAAACTTGACCTCCGTCCAGATCCGGCCAACTGATATTGATTCGATGGTTTTTTGAGCTATAACGGGACATTGTCTCATTGGGGTACATGCGAGCACACTGGGTGTCCCTATGATTTTGGCAGTAGCTGTGGTGATGAGGAGGAGTAAGAAACTGTGCTCCCCTGCTCCGCACCTGTCCCAGTTTAGCGTACAGTATAATAAAATGTATGGGAAATTCCCATTCCGATAAATTATAACAGATCTGCAGAGGAGGTAACTTAAATGTGGTACAGCTACGGGCCAAATTGTGTCTATGCTAGTATAGAGTTAACGATTGTATCTCTTGTAGAATCATCGTTGTTTTTGAAACTCTTAATAATACTTTAGTGTATTCAGAACTTCCTCCATATGGCCCGATTCAAGATCCACTTTCATAAAATTGATGTGCTCTGCGCGATAATGTGAAGATTTTACAACAACAAGAATGAACAACAATCATCACAGTTGCTGTGGATCGATCGGTTGTAATGGAAGAATACCAGTAATGATCGTAATGAGTGACTAATATGATGCGAGTTGTGATTTCAATACGACGTCAATACGCGAAGTAGTAGCCCGTCAACCATATAGCATCGCTCGCACAAGGATTCCGTTGTAGACTGATACCGTTAACGACATATCCGATAAAGAACTGAGCTGTGACCCTGAGTCCAACAATGTTTGAACGATATTGGTTGCGAGTAAAACATCGAAAATTGGTATTGTAGCGCGGTTTCAATTAATTTGCATAGGCGCCGTTGATTTGACGCTTAACACATTGGTGTTGGAAACATTAGTGCTCGGGTTATCTGCCATGTGCCATAAGGTGTATTGCCGCCTATTCCAGATCCTACATGAGCCCGTGTTGCAGACCAGTCATGAGGCGTAAACTGTTAAATTCCTTAACCTTTTTTCACGGACGCATATGGTTCATATTTGCTCAAATGTGAGCGCCTTAAATTAATCAAATTGAAAGGCGTAATGCTTCTACGCATAGAATGGACATGCACCGGACGGGACAATAAGTGAACGAGTTGTGATTGGTTTAGACTTGAACTTTGATGTTCTATGGACGCTGTGCTGGTGATGACAAAGAATTTTGATATTACGGAACGGATGATTGTGGCGAATCTGTTTTAAGCCTCGAGATCATGATCATTCAAAGAGAGATTCATATGTCACATATTGAGTCGTAAATGATACATATTCCACTTCGTTTATATCCTGACTTTGGTTTAAACTGATTATTAATGTTGAACAAGTTTTGGTTTGCTTTGTCTTCAGACTAAAAGTGCGGAAGATTTTATGTGCATTGAAATAGTTTCCCCTGGAAGCATCGTTGCAGAAGTTGTAATGGTTCTCAGAAGATTTATAATGAATGACCAATGAAATTAAGAAAACTAATAATCGAGCTCCTGTAAGGTTTTGAAGGAATAAGGTATTGGATGCATATTACTATCGAAGAATCGCATTCACGCGTCTAATGCATGCGCGACGAGAACTTATAAGCTAGAGAATAGCTATTGTCAAAGTGAGGTCGTTGAAAGCCTATCATGAAGGACCACAATGTAGGCCATTACTAAAGACTAACCCTACTAAGGACTAACCTACAGTTAGAACCAATTTTCTAAAATTAACAGATTTTATATTCATGACTATGGCTCCTTACTGAGCCAACAAATCCGGTTTCAGCGGTTTCGATCCTGCGCTTGGTCTTCATACTGTCTTAGACAACTTAAAGAAGCCAAGTCGTTCTCTATACCGTGGAGGCATCGTTGCCGTAGAGCTTCAGCTTCAAGGCACTTGAGAGGTGTTTAAACAGGTGTTTTACTGCAGGAGTCCAACAGAAGCTGAAAACTTTACAAGCGAATCAAGTATTGCCTTCACTTCGTTGCTATTAAGTCCAATCACGCAAATGTCATCTGCATATGAAAACACCTGATTGGACTGGCGATATACGATGTTGCGCTAAGGTACTTCAGTTTTACAAAAGATGTACTCCAACATGAGATTAAAGAGTATCGGGGACAGGGGATCTCTCTGCCGAACACCCGAGTTAACTGCAAAAATTCTAGATAGCCTGTTCTCAACTTTAACACATCATCGAGACTGTGTTAATGTCATTCTAAACGAACGTCCCAATTTTGATTGCTTACCTAGATATTCCAGCGCAGACCACAAACTCTCTCGATTAATTGATTAACATAGGCCTGTCGGAAATCCAGGAACACCTGATGTACGGAGATGATAGTATCATCCACAACGAAAAGACTGTGACTGTGAAATCTTCCTTGATAGTCACCAACCAGGCCCTCCGCTATAGAGGGTTGATCCTATCCAATATATTGTAGGACAGTATTTTGTATGCTGTGCAAAGGAGAGCTATTCCGCGATAATTCTCACACTTCAATAGCGGTCTCGTTTGTTTATTAGGCATAACTTCGGTTCGCCATACTAATCGAAAGCGAAACTTACACAATCAGTTATTGACTACCTGAAAATCCAAAACCTCCTTCTTTACCGGCGGCGCAAGCAGAAATCCAGCTCTAAAATTTCCGAGGTCTTCTCCACTGTATATACAATGTATAGCCCTAGGACACATGGTTTCCAATTTTAGGCCAGCGAGTTTCTTGGAGAGCAACGAGTTCCAGCCGATATTCCTTATTCCACGTGCCGATCCTATATCTCGTGTCCGGATACTTAAACGGGGGTCCGGTGTTGTTTTTGCGATATCCATTTTTCATTTTCTCTATAGTTTTTAAAAAGATTATTTGTTACTTATGCAGGTTATCTGTTTGTCGCCTCCTACGACAAGCAATAGGATACTGTGGTGGTATTCTTGGAAAATATGTTCGTGCAATTTAGGTTTACGAGACATGTGAGTTTACATGAAGAAGATTTTTTTGTGAATGGTGGCAGATAATTCTTGGCAGAAAGCCTTGCATGTTCATACCCTTCCAATTTAAGCAATAACTCATGATGAAAACTCAATTTGTCCGATTATGTGCGTTTTGTGGAGCACCGGCTCGTGCGTTTGTTGTTATTGGTCTAATCCATACACTGTACAATTTTTGTTAAGAAAAAGAGATTTGTTCGTAGATCCTTCGGCTGAAAATTTAATCTGCGGCTGAACATTTAACCTTTTGCTGAATATTTAACCTGCGGCTGAACATTTTAAAGTAGAAACGGATTTCTGCGGTCGTGTCCGTGCCATCCTCATTCATCATCAATAAAAGGAAAATTCAGGTCATCCAAATTTTTTTGATTTTTTGTAACGTAACGTTGGAAACTTATTTTTATTGAATTTTTGGTTATATATATATATATATATATATATATATATATATATATATATATATATATATATATATATATATATATATATATATATATATATATATATATATATATATATATATATATATATATATATATATATATATATATATATATATTTTTTTTTTTTTATATTTTGGTGAAGGTCATACATTTTTTGTTTCCAGCCAATCTATCTCTCTCTCTCTCTCTCGTGACAGGGTTCGACGAGTGGGTTGCGCGATGTCGATGCTGTTATTGTTGATGTGGTTAGTAGTTAAATTCTGTGGTTATTCAAGCTACGGGGTATGCTTTGGAAATCCCACGACCATTCCGGTGAGCCAGCTACCCATGCCGCAGCCAAAGCCCCTATCCCGGAGAAAATCTGTTTTCAGAATCTTTGGTTCTCTGAGCCTCAGTGGCCGATGAGTTACCATCGGTTCTGTTTCGTGTTACCGCCAGGCTGGAGACAAGGATTTCGTTACAGTGGCGCCCAAATTGTTTTATAAGCAAACATTTACATCTTTAGTTGGCGAGAACTGCATCAACAACAAATTTTTGTTATAACGATTTTATTTATTTTTGCTTTGGTATATTCATTCTGGTTTTCCGCCTTTGCTGTGTGATGGTGCCGAATGAATGTGTCAACGCAAAAGTGTTTTCTTTGGTCCCTCGAGTAGTGACACTGAGACCTCTCTCTGTTTCCACTTCAGTGTTTGATTTCAGAGAAGCCTCATCTAAACTACTCCGAGCACAGAGTTTAATTTATTTCAATTTTTATTTTTTTATTCCTCCCGTCTGTCTTATTTAGTTTGCTGTTTTAGGAGCCTCTCTCTCGGATTCCACTTAAACCCCACAAAGTTAATGACTTCCCATCAACAGCTGGAGGATTTGGCGGATCTGCAGGTGGAAACGCAGAGCAAAGGGGCATCTCAGGTAAAATCCCGATTGTTGCACGTTTATGGACGATTAGAAAGGGCGTGTCAGTCGCCTACGTATAAAGAGTTCGCTCAAAGAGGGCTACAAGCATGCCAAACCTTGTTATCATCGCTAGAAATTTATCTGGCAAACCCTATTAACCTGAATGAGTCCATTGCGTCTGCCAAATCAGTGGTTATTGAGTATGAGGAAGGAGAGGAAAAGCGACAAAAGCAAATGCTCCCCGAGTCAGAACGTTTACGACCTGATTCGAAGGATGACACGATTGCAAGTTCGCTAACCCAAGCTCCTAGTGACACCGAAGTTGAACAAACACCGCTTATAATAAAAATGATGGCGAAAATAGTAAGGTTGAACGCACAATTAGCGGTTCTGGGTAATAAACAAAACGAGCTTTTGCGCAAAACACTGCTATCAAGGATGCACCCTCTTTACCCTCAGTATCGGTTGTTTCACACGGTGTACCTCTAGTAAACACGAAGAATCCGGGACATGTGTCTAAAGGGCGTACATCCCTGGACCAAATCAGTGTGGCATCTATTCCGGCGGTCGGTGTTCAGGCTGGCAACCCAGTGGTTCTTCCCGTAGCTTCATTACCAGATGTGAGGCATGTCTCAGAAGGGCGATCATCTCGTGAGCATGTCCCAAAACCAATGTCGCATTTTCCTCCCGATATAACCCGGTTATATAATAGCACAAGGCATTGGTCGAGATTGGATGCTTACAGTCAGGTGGATCGACGACCACTCTCGCGAAGTGGTATTTCGTACAGCGGTTCTCCTGCTGGAACTACGGTACGTGCATATGTTTCTGTTCCAACTAGATAGTGTCGTTTCTTCGATGCAATTGAGTCCGGAATCATTATTGGGTGAGATATACACACCATCATCAAAGACGTTGCATTACAGTGGTGTTGGACGTATAGAAAACATAACCTTCTGGCAACGGGGTTCGATTTACGACGGGATTTGGTGGAGAGATTCAAAAACCAACGTACAAATTATGAGATCCAGCGAATGGTTGAATCACGGAAACAACAACCGAATGAAAGCTTCATTGATTTCTATAATCATCTATGGAGTTTAACCCTGCAGTGCCGCACTCCGTGTTCAAACGAGGAGTTGATACAAATATTACTAAATAATATGAAACCAGCTCTCCATAGTACCATTTGACCGACCGACAATTTAGCACCATCAATGAACTAATAAAAAGCTGGACCGCCTGGGAAGAAACCTTGAGAAGATTTCGAAGTTTTCCGGACCATGCGACGTCATACAGACGTGCAGTCAGTGAGCTATAAGACGTTGGGTGTGATGATAATGGGGTTGCTGTTCCAAATGGGAACGCCCTCCAGCCTGATCCAACGGATGAGTGCTCGTTGTCAGCATATCGGGCTATACAGAGTAATTCAGCGCCAACCACAATTCAAAAATCATCAGCTTACAGGACTCGTTACAACGAGGTTTGCTTTAATTGTTCGGACATAGGCCATAATTTCAAAGATTGCCCAATACCACCAACAGGGTTGTTCTGTTACTGTTGCGGTCAAAAGGGCACCATCACGCCAAGATGTAGTATGTACGGGATACTCGTCAAGTGGTTACTGGAGAAGTGGGATTCAGCGGTCACCAACACTAGCACCCAGGCCACCGAGGGTAAATGCAGCTTCGAACACCAATCCAGAGATATCGCGAAGGACACAGTGGACCGGGCAGTAAATTCATTTTCGGAGATTCCGTTCCGGTGGCTGGCTGGAAATCCGTCCCAATGGCTTGGCCGCATAGCGGGTTCTCAAAGCCACCCAGATACCGCAACCCTTCAAGACTTCTGCGTTCCAAAACCTATTGGGAAAATCGTGCAAATTTGCGCTCCACAGTCATTTTAGCTATCATTGCGTCCGAAAATGGCGACACTAGGCCATATGCTAACGTGCGAATAAATAACGTGCCTTACAAGGCTCTTTTGGACAGTAGGGCAAGTGTCAGTGTGTTGGGTTGTGGGTCTGAAAACTTTCTTTCTAACTCAAATTCAAAATTCCATAATTTTCTGTCCGTCATCAATACCGCCAGTGGGCAACCACAACGGGTGTTTGGTTACATAAACGCTCTTGTCCAGTTCAATGGTACATCATATAGTATGAGATTGCACATAGTGCCATCGCTAGAACAACCCCTGTATCTTGTAATCGATTTTTTGAATAGATTCGGCATCGTACCAACCATTTCATTCATGCACCAACCATTCATGGCTGATTCTCCTACTGTGCCTAAATATCATATATTGTCCAGTAGTGAGCAACAGTCTTTAGATACCATCAAGGAACTGTTTCCATTAAGTGCCAAATTGGGCCTAGGAAAAACTTCGTTATTGATGCATAACATTGATGTAGGAACAGCAAAACCAGTAAAACAACGATTCTACCCGGTGTCACCTGCTATCCAAAAGCAGATGTACGCTGAGCTGGATCGGATGTTGTCTATGGGGGTAATCGAGGAATCACAAAGTTCCTGGTGCTCTCCGATTGCCCTGGTTCGTCGGGCCAATGGCAAAGTTCGTCTGTGCTTAGATGCTAGAGAACTGAAGAAGGTTACCGTCAAGGATGCGTATCCTTTGCCTCTTATCAACGGATTGGTGGGTCGTTTGAATCAAACGCGGTTTATTTCCGCGATTGATTTAAAAGACGCCTTTTGGCAAGTCCATCTCGACCCACAATCTAACAATGTAGGGATAAGACGGCAAGAATTTCGTTACAAGGGCCCTGCTCTTGATCTCATTTCATGTTATGGGTATCACTATCCTCTGATGCTATATAGGAGAGCCAAAAAACACATACTGGGACTCTGGCTTAAAAATAATAATTCTGAGCATAACAGAAGCGCCCACATCATAATAAACTGTCTAACATTTGTGTTATTATCTCCTAGCCATGTACATAGGCAGCGATATATTTTTTATATTTAAAATCGGTCATTTAATTACTATTACGTACAACATTTTGCATTGATTTATAATTAAAAAAAATAAAAGACGAGAAACATAATATTAAATTAAAAATATTTAAACTAATATTTGGTAGCCTCGGTTGACTGAATTGAAAATAATTTAAATTTTTGTTTATGAATATATTTATATGCACATGGCACTCCCAATCATAATTACACCATATGTGTATGGATATACACCTCGTACTCCAATTTTGTGCTGGGTAAATCAAAATTGAATGATTCACTATCTCGTAGATACATATGTATATGTACGATATGGGAATATAATTAATGAATATGAGAGCGTAATGCTGTATCCAACCCTATATGTTCGTACACTACACGCCATTCCAAATTATCCAGATTCATTATTATGTATGCTGCGGACTGCATTATTGTGCTACCCATTATTATAGAATATTGTTAGTTTAATAATAGTTAATTTATTTACACTATTTACATATTAGTTAGGATATTATAGTTTTTGTTGCCATTTTGTACAGTATCTCGGTGTGAGTAGCGTGTGCATTTGTTGTTGGTTAATTATATAAAAATAAAAATTTTCAAAATAAATGTCAATAAAATTAAATTAAATTTTTCAAACTCAATTATGCATTGATAATGTTTGTATAATTAATTTGTACAGTACCGCACAAAATAAAATTTAATTATCTGTTTAAATACTTCTTTAAACCAATTGATGGACATACATATGTGTACATACATCCTTATGTAATTCTTGATGATTTCAATTTTTATTTGTTATAAGCCTAAATGTACCGATAATTCGAATCTATTCAAGTATTTTGTATTGCTTACGTAGCACCGACAACATTTCACATAAACCACGGGCCTGCACTAATAATTTAGATTAGTGATATAAATATCTCTAACCAAACAAAATTTTGAAGGAAGGTGGAATTTTGTGTGTGTTCTACAAGCTATACAAAATATTTACATGTAATCGAATCATCTGCACTTATAGGCTTAAACCAAAAATTCAAGTTTTATTCGTTATCTGTTTGATGCGGTATTTGCCAGTCAGAAGTGACATGCTGATCAGAAGCGTCTGAAAATGCAGGAGTGTAGGTGATTTTCGGATTTGTAAATTAATGGGATATTTGGGAATTCGTAACTGAACGTAAAGTTAAATTAATGAATTTTGTGTTTTTACTAAATTGCCATAATAATTGGCTGGCTAATTAAAGAATTAGTAATTTAATTTTATTTTATAGTTTTCACATTATTTAAAAGAAAGGCCAATTAGAATTAACGTTCTAAATTTTTTTGTGGTTTCAACAGGATGGAGCAACGTGCCACACAGCAGGCCGAACCATCGATTTATTGAAAGAAAATTTTAATGAGAATATCATATCAAGAAAGGGACCAGTAAATTGGCCTCCAAGATCTTGTGATCTGATGCCGTTAGATTACATTTTATGGGGCTTTCTAGAAATGACTTGTTTATATCGATAAACCACAATCGATTACTGCATTAGAAGCGAGCATGACACGCGTAATTAATAGAATATCGGTCGAAATGCTTGAAAGAGTGCTCGAAAATTGGACCCATAGAATCGATCATGTAAGAGCCAGTAGCGGACAATATTTAAAAGTAATTATTTTCAAATATTAAATGTCATAAACCGAACTTATGTCACCATGTTGATTTTCATGTATTTTATTTCAAAAAAACCATCCGGAAGCTCTTTTTGGATCACCCGTTACATACTTACGTAATTCTTGATGATAGAAATTTTTGTTTACTAAGCCTAAATGCAGATAATTCGAATCTATTCAAGGATTTTGCATTACTTATAGAGGGTGTCCCAAAATTAGCGCATGATTTGAATTACATAGAAAACACAACTTTTAGTCTTCAGATTGAGATTTTTTTATTGAATAAAATACATAGGATAGGGTTATTTATGGAATATCACATCGGGCAAATGGCCTCCACAGCTTTGCTGGCACATACGCACTCTTTTATCGAAATTCTTTTTGACTTTTTTGCATAAATGTGGCTGAATTCCGTTTTTTTTCTAACGCGCCATTAGACTGCGGGTGATACGCGGAAGTATTTAATTTTTTAATTCCAAACAATTTACACAAATCCTTGAACATTTGGCTCATAAAATTACTTCCCTGATCAGTTACAATTGTTTTAGGTATTCCATATCTACAAATAAAATTTTCTGCAAAAGCTTTCGCCACTTCATAAGTTTCTTGAGATTTCAATGGTACGGCTAATGAGTATTTGGTTAAGTCGTCTTGCATCGTAAGTATGCATTTATTTCCTTCGTGTGTCGGAACCAGAGGACCCACGATATCAAGAAACAACTTTTCAAATGGTTCAGTGGACGTCGTATTTATTCGCATTGGGATTTTGGTACGTCTTCCGGTTTTATTCTATTGACATAAGGCACATTTTTTAATAAATTTCCTAACGCGAGACGCCATTTTTGGGAATTTGTAATAACATTTTATTCGACGAACTGTCCGTAAAACACCTTGGTGTCCACCTAACGTTGTACAATGGAATTCTTCAATGACACGATTAATTTCTGATTCAGATTCAAGGTTCGTAATGTTTTGTAATATCGGTGAATGAAATTATGAGCCAGTGGATGTAGTAGGAGAAATAGTAGGAGTTGGAGAAATAGAATTAGAAGAATTAGGACTAATCGGTGAATGAAATGATGAGCCAGTGGATGTAGTAAGAGAAATAGTAGGAGTTGGAGAAATAGAATTAGAAGAATTAGGACTAATCGGTGAATTGTTGTTTTGACTCTGTGCTTTAGTTTGTGCTCTAGTGATTGCTAACGAATCAATGGAAATATTTGAATTTGGCTGAAACATTCTGCTTAAAGCGTCTGCATTTTGATTTAATTTCCCAGGTTTGTACACTATTTCGTAATCCTATTCATCTAAGTTAATTCGCCATCTCAAAAGGCGAGACGAAGGGTTAGGATTTTTGGAAAGCCAAATCAATGGACGATGGTCAGTCTTTACAATAAATTTTTTTCCATAAAGATAGGGATGAAAACGTTTAACGGCCCACACAATGGCAAGTAGTTCCTTCTCAATTGTGGGGTAATTTCTTTCAGCTGGGTTTAACAAACGACTTACAAAAGCTACAGGAAGATCTGTTGTTTGAGATTTAGGAATTTGAGATAGTGTGCTACCGATAGCAAAATCACTAGCGTCTGTAGTTACGATAAAAGTTTCTGTAAAATCAGGATAAATTAGAATTGGCGGAGATATAAGTTTTTGTTTCAATGATTGAAAAGAATTGTCGCAGAAACCATCCCAATTAAAGGGGACATCCTTTCGTAACAACCGATTAAGAGGTTCGGCCAATTGGGAATACTCATTGATGAATCTACGGTAGTAGCCAGTGAGTCCCAAGAATGACTTTAACTGTGTTTGGTTACGAGGAATAGGGAAATTCTGGACAGCTTCTATTTTAGTTGGATCGGGTTTAACGCCATGATTTGTTACAATATGACCAAGATATTTTACCTCTGTTCGAAGAAAATTACATTTTCGTGGTTGCAGTTTAAGATTGTATGTTTTGAAACATTGCAAAACGCTGATTAATTTTTTATTATGGTCCTTTAAGTCATATCCATATATTACAACGTCGTCAAGATAAGTAAAACATTTAATACCGTTTAACCCACTTAGTACTTGGTTCATTAATCGCTGGAAAGTTGCTGGAGCGCCTTTAAGACCAAAAGGCATCCTGTTCCAACATAACGTTCCCCAAGGCGAATTAAACGCAGTTTTAATTTTGTCACTTTCAAGAATTGGAATTTGGTGGTAACCATTTGCTAAATCTAGCGTAGTAAAATAATTTGCATTGCCCAATTGATCCAAAATCTCTGTTATGTTGGGCAATGGGAAAATATCATCTACTGTCATTTGGTTTAATTTCCGAAAATCAACAACTAATCTCCATTTTTTTTTATTGTCTTGAGATTTTTTTTGGAACGATTAGAAGAGGTGAGTTATAAGGACATGAACATGGTTTGATTATTTCATTTGATAACAATTCATCTAATTGTTTTTTTATTTCGTTTTTGACGGCTTCTGGATGTCGATAATTTTTAGTATGTATACTGGACGGGAGTTAGGAGTCAGTGGAATTTCGTGAACCGCTGCGTTTGTGGTCGTTAATTTATCGCGAGGAAGATGAAACACATCATTAAATTCAAAACAAATTTTTAGAACGGAATTTTTTTCTTTCTCGTTTATGACTCACATCAATTTCGGACTCTAGTAATTTTAAGCGATTTAAATTTTGAATTGAATTTGAAATATTATTTAAATTAAACACATCATAGTCGACTAAAGGTTCAAATTGAATGGATAAATTATCGATTTGTACCGTATTGCTATTTATGTTCAAAATGCTTAATGGAATGAATGAATGTTTAGGATTTATTATAGCACTTGCCATGAATACACCAGTGGAAATTTCTTTTGCTGAACAGAAATAATCTCTATCAAAATTCTTTGAAACAGGAAGTTTAATAATAGTTTCTACTCTTGCAGGAATTGTCATTGAAATAGAATTTATAAATTCCTTGCCAGTAGGAATAAAACAAAATGGAATTGAAATATAGGAACTATTTTTAGATAAAATCTTGACTGTCTTTTCAGCGTAATCAATTTTACATTTATTGGTTTCCAAAAAATTTCGACCTATTATTCCAGCACAGGGCAATGGGAAATTATTTGGAACAATCTGGAAATCTTGGGAAATTGATTCGTGATTAGGAAGATTTATTACTGAATGGCATAATGCTAAAGTTAAAATGCGTTCCTGAGATATGCCTCTAATGTAACAAGTCTCGTTTAGATAACAAAGCACGTCATCATGAATGCATTCGCGTTTGATTATACAGATATCTGAACCTGTATCTATTAGAAAATGATTTTTATCAGAATTTAGAATATCTAGGGATAATTCAATAAATGTATTATTTGATTCAGTGTTATTAAATGAAGGAAGCTGATAAAATATTTCATGAGATGGAATTCTGTTTGAATTTGACTGGGAATTGTAATTTTCATTTTTGGTACTCGAATCATTAGAATTAGAACGATGTTTAGTATTAGAAATTGTATTAGACGTGAAAGCTATTTGGTTAGAATTATTTTGATTTGAATGCAGATTTACATTTCTGAAGCCCGAACCACTGCATTCGATTGGTTGGACTGCTTGTAGTTTACCGAACTAGATGATGGAAGTTGATCTATATTTTCAGATTTAGAGTTGTTGTTTGAAAAGCTAGTAGACCTACGGTTATTGAATTCACGCTTTCTACAATCATTTATATTATGTCCGATATTTTTGCACTAATTACATTTATTCGTACGAAAACTATTAGGTCCATAATTAGATGAAATTTGGCGATTATTAGAAAAATTTTGGTTGTAATTCGAATTAGAACTTGCAATTGGTGTTTTGCTTGTAGAGCTGGAATTATTATTATTAGTATTCTGATTTGGCTTAGTAAATGAATAGCAAAATTTAGCAGTATGACCCATGCGCGAACATAACTGACATTGTTGATTTTTATTACTTTGGTAGTTACCAGAATTGTTAAATTGTGGTTTGGAATTAAAATGTGATACGTTTGCAATCGATGCTTCTTCTTCAACAGCTTTAGATACTGCATCTCTAATGTTATTAAATCTACATGCCTTGACTATTAACCGAAAAGGCTCTTTCAAACCATTTTGAAAGGTATTAAGGGCTGTTATCGAATTGAGATTACGAATATGTTTTGCAGCTACATCTCCTTCTCTAGCAATACATGCATTATTTAAGTCAGAAAGCAATTGCTCAATCTTAGAAGCAAATTCTCTAACAGATTCATTGCGCTGTTGGCGAAGTTGTACTAATTCAACTTGCAATTGCTCAACAGGACGACTATCAGCGAAATGTAATATGAATTCTGCTTTTAATTCTTTCCAAGATTCGTAATTTCCGTAATTTACAATATCGAAAGGTTTTTCGCCCATTTTAGATTTCAAATCTTGATCATCCTTATTAGTTAAGGGATTGTAAATAATTTCGCAACATGCAATAAATTTATTTAATTTGTTGGCGGAACCATCAAATTCCGGTATAATTTTAAGCATGTGCTCTATATTTAACTTTGACATGTCTAAATCGTATTTAGATTTAGAGTCAGGTAAATATTTATTTAAATTATTACAAGAATCGTTTACTATACTTGGTCTAAAATTATTTGGATGATTTATGTTTAAACAATTAGACTCTTCTGGTAAGTATGAATTTGAGGAATTTAAGGTTAAATTATCATTAGAATTATTGGGACTATCATTATCATTTACACTACTCACAGATATAATTGATTTATCATTGTCTTCTGAACTTAAATTTCCATTATCAGAAGAATTTGATTCTGATTTGATTACTTCATCATCGTCTTGCATATGAATTGAATCCCTTCCGCAGTTTTACATGAAATAAAATTTAAAAAAAAAAATTAATATAAAAATGATTTAAATTTAACTACAATAAATATGGAATTACTTGAAGAGAATTACCTTTTACATAATTGTTTTATTAATTATAGATAATAATTATATTGAACGCATGTTGATTGTTGAATGAATTTCACTTTTTATTATAGGCAGGATCGATTGAACAGTAATTGATGAATTTTTTTGATGAAGGTTGGAAAAATTTGGTTGATTTAATTGTCCACGATATTTATATACATAATTATATGTATATGTAACTGGTATTTGTGACGAATTAATTTAGCAATTGATGAACTGGAACGATAGTATTTATAATCTTGTACCTATATTTGATGACTCATTAGATGTTATTCAGGATCAGTTATACTATTGATGAAGGTCGGAAAAAACGTGGTTTATGTAATTGTCCATGATCGTGAAATTTTATTACTCGATGATATTGATGTAATAAATAAAGATGTTTGTACGAAGATTTTGTTGTTGTTTGGTATTTGTAGAATTATGTTTATGTACAGATGATAGAATGATGAAATGATGAATTTTCTCGACATTTTAATTCACTTTAACGCAATTTTTTTTTTTTTTTTTTAATTTGAATAGAAATTGTCTTGTATGTATAAATGCACTTGTTTTTTTTAAGAAATTAAGAGTTCACACTTAATTATAAAAATATTGTTCACTTATTAAATGTAACGTATTTTAACGTTATAAATTACGGTTTATCCGCTTGTTACGGTTGTTCCGCTTAATTTCTTTTTTTCCGCTTAATACGGATTTTTATTGATACGGGTTTTCCGCTTAATACGGGTTTTCCGCTGCCACCATTAATGTTGTGCACCACACACTTGACATTAAAGATTTTGTTTATTTTAGTAAAACTCACGATTAATTTATTTTATTGAAAACTTTATAATAACTTTATATAATTTTATTATTTAAACTAATAATCTTTTTTATTACATTTTATTAATTAGTAATTAATTATATTATATAGTAATTAACTAATTTTATATTTTTAACTTAATTGATGATGTTTATTTATCATCATTCCCGACTCGACTGATTAAAAAAAGGTCATCTTCTTCTTTTTTGTCGGAAGCTTTTTTCTTTTACATAATATATAATAATAAGTAAGTAATAGTAATAATAATAATCTAGTACAATACATAAGTATAATAATATAATTGCAGGGCTGCTCAACCATATTGCTACAATATGAAACACCACAATATCAAGAAAGGGACCAGTAAATTGGCCTCCAAGATCTTGTGATCTGATGCCGTTAGATTACTTTTTATGGGGCTTACAAGAAATGACTTGTTTATACCATGTTGATTTTCATGTATTTTATTTTAAAAAAAACATCCGGAAGCTCTTTTTGGATCACCCGTTACATACTTACGTAATTCTTGATGATATAAATTTTTGTTTGTTAAGCCTAAATGCAGATAATTCGAATCTCTTCAAGTATTTTTCATTGCTTATAGAGGGTGTCCCAAAATTAGCGCAAGATTTGAATTACATAGGAAACACAATTTTTAGTCTTCAGACTGAGATTTTTTTATTGAATCTTAAAATACATAGGATAAGGTTATTTATGGAATATCACATGGCCTCCACAGCTTTGCTGGCACATATGCACCGTTTTATCGAGATTCTCCATGACCTTTTTGCATAAATGTGGCTCAATTTCGTTGATGCAGCGTTTAATTTCTTCCTGAAAAGCATGGGCGGTTGTGGGCTTGTTGACATAGACCTTTAACTTCAAATAACCACATAAAAAGAAATCTAATGGTGTTAAATCACAAGATCTAGGTGGTCAATTCTGATCACTGAAACGAGAGAGTACACGACTAGGAAATGTCTCGTGCAGTAATTGAATTGTTTCTTGAGCTGTATGGCATGTGGCACCATGCTTGACCAAATTAATCTCTTAACAGTTGACGAAGGTAAAACACCATTCCGACCATATTTTTAAGATATTCTTCAATAATGAAAATACGTTGTTCTATCGTGTAACGGCACATTTTTACTAACCCTAACCTCCCAGCTGTGAAAGTTTTTTTTTGGGGCTTGCCAACACAAATTAAAATCTTGCGTTAATTTTTGGACCCTCTTTATGTAGCACAGACAAAATTAGTGATTTTAAAGTTAACAGCATGCTACCCACCAGAATCGCTACATCAACCAAATTCCCAGACGTAATTAAAAACCTATTATTTATGTAGAAAAGTGCTGCATCAACGGAGCGTGTTTCAGCAAGTCAACGTTCTATATAAAATTCGTTATACACAGTTTCAATGCTGACGTTTGACAAATTGTAAAATTAGACTTAGAGTAATTTTGTATGTAAAAGTGTACGAATAATAAATTTGAAGAAAACATTTCATTTTTTAACTCTCCGAAAGATCGTTTCGTTAACTGTGCCGAAACAGGTACTGCAGTCATCAAAATTTTTTTTAATACAAAAAATTAGTGAAAGTGGTGAAAAATTAACTAAAACAGTGAGTAAAACCATACCACAAGTAGGCATTTTTCAATTATTAATGTCAAATGCTAAACGGGAAATTATACATACGTATCTTCATCGCGATTACTTCATTATGCCTTCATTAGAGATCTTAGGACTCTTGAACATCAACTCAGCGGCGTCCTATAGCGTCCTTCTATGCTAGCATCAACCATCAATTTTCACTAATTGTGAATAAAATCAAAACGCATCTCTAGCGTACCCTATACTTAGAATACAAAACTAAAGATAATAAATTGCTAGAGTTTCTCATCGACACTGCAGCAAATAAATCTTCATTAAACCCGAATTAGCTAAAAATCCAATGCCGACTAACAACCAATTCAAGATAAGATCAGCTGGCTGAAGCATATACTGATTAAGGAAAAAATCATCGCACCATTTTTTGGAAGTGTCGGAATAAACAAAAAAATTGGAATTTCTTATTTTACCAGGACTTCAATCATTCGATGGAATCATTGGAGATGATACCCTGGAAGAACATAGGAGCCATAATCGAAAGGGAACATAACCCATTAATTTTAACACCAAACATAAAGATACCATTGAAAGAAAAACAATCATCACAAGCCAACAACTTAGAAGTTGGAGACGATCTTAATTTTTCAAAGGAATCTAAACAAAAATTACAGAGCATACTGTCAAAATTCGGAAAACTATTCGGACCGGATGAATCAATGGACACCGACTTAGAAGCGAAAAACAAAACCACCACAGAACAACTTGTTTAGTCCAAATCTTACCCATAGTAAGCATGAGAAGCGAAGTAGAAAACCAAATCGAACAACTTTTTTTTTTTTTTTTTTTTTTTTTTTTTATTTTATTCTGTTAACCAATTACATACAATATTTAAAACATACATACATATGGTGCATACAATTTAAAATAGAACAACATATTATAAAGTAAATATGGCTAACAATTATGTTAATCTGTGTCAATAGACAGTGGCGATTAACATGTACAGTTAATAATAAAGTTATAGATTGTATAGTGTGGGGATAATCAATAGTTAAAATGAATACAATTTTTCCACACACAACTACTAAAAGATGGCATCATAAGACATTTTAAAAGTTCATATATATGCTCCAATCTGGGTTTAGTGGATAAGAAACTAGATGCTTCCGGTATAAGAAAATACGGACGATAGAGGATGATAGATAGGGAGCTCACTGGGAAAATTTGTTTTGTGTCTATAGATGATGTAATAATATTCGGAGGAAATACAACAAAAAGAACGCTTCAGGAAAATATTTTCAAAATTGGAGAATGTAAATCTACGGATAAATCTTAATAAAACAAAATTTCTCAAGAACAAAACCAAATTCCTCGGTTACATCATAACCGGTCAGTGCATCAAACCTTATAAAAAGAATGCCCAGGCAATCCAGAAAAGAAAGATCCAGGAGAACTTGAAAGTTGTAAAATCATTTCACGGCCTAATGTCATACTGCACACGCTTCATAAGGGATTTCACTGGATTAACCAAACTACTTACAAATCTCCCATGGGCAAACGCATCAAAAATTCAAAATCAACCTTTCAAAGAAAGAGATCAGCGCATATCAACAACTTAAAGACTTATTATCGTCAAAAGATATACTCATCTTCCCTAACTTTGAGGAGGCATTCATCCTAACAACGGATGCTTCGGATACTGTAATAGGTGCAGTATTATCACAGGGAGAACTGCGCAAAGATAGACCTATTACATTCATCTCCAGGTGATTAAACAAAACAGAGGAAAATTATGCGATGAATGAATGGAATGTTAGCTATAATATGGTCCTTGAACAACTTTCGAAACTATCTATATGGTGCAAAAACGATTAAAATCGTCACAGATCTATAACCAGATATCATGTAGTTTGTTTTGGACTAATTGACAGACCTCAACGTTAGGTGAACCTCGGCCATCCACCATTCTCGCGATTTTTCATCTACAAATTCGGTTCGCTGCCCTCCTATAGTAAGGATAGCCTAGTTTTTCTTTGCGATTGTGAGACGTTATTGCACTATGCGCTATATTTTGTTGCTCGACTGCAAGACGACACTCGTCATCACACCTGCTGTTGAGCAGCACCGGCAACCGAAGTTTTCAGTACCTCCCAGACAGAGTTCACACAGTTAGACTATAGTAATTTGATTCCTCCATCCTGTCGCTGATAAGATATCCTTTCTTTTGGTCTTCATTTAACAGACCTTCGGAATATATGTACGAGTATATTAATCAGCTGAAATTGATAACAATTTAGCCTATATTTATTGATAACTGCACTTTTGATGGTATCGTGCAAATCAGGTTTACCACTAAATCGCTTGCTGCCGTCCATCTTTGCGACCAACACTACTTTCGGTCACCCTTGTTGCCTTCTAGGTGAATTCGATTTCTGAATGGAGTATTCTACTATTTTTGTCTCTTCCTGTGTATTGGTTTTTGTAATCGGATTATTCCACTTGCATTATACTATGCGGTTGACACATTTAACGATAATTGTCCTTTTCCATTTTTTGGTTTTGTTATTTCCTTTGTATACACTTTTTTCTATCATTTTACAATAAGGACTTGACAACTTTTTTTTTAAAATAAAACACAAACCATTTGAGATATGTCGAACATTTTATAATTGGCTTGAAGTACAATCAAAATATTTATGTATAGAATTCGACATCATTCATATCTCCACCACGAGTTGAACGATTCGTTGACCCCAATTTTCGATGACTCGACCACACATTTCGACAGAAACGACCGCTATCTCTCGTTCAATATTGCCTCTGAGTTCCTCTAACGACGCCGGCTTGTTGGCATAGACCGCAATTGTTTAACGTAGGCCCCATAAAAAAAAGTCTAGAGGTCAACAGGACCATTTCTGCGGTATTTCTGCACTATAAATTAAGTAGCAATGGACACAACGAATGTGGAAACAAATATCCCAGATGGCAGACCTAATTTTCAGGAAAATCCTTCCTCGTCAGAGGCCGGTCCCAAGGATTCTGGGGGGAGCAGCTATTACATTACTATAATCATAAAACATCCCAAGATACGTTGAAAAATCATAATACTCGAATGAGTGAAGCATAAATGGATAATATCAATCCTTTCCAAAAGTGTCAGGTTCTACCGAGATATCTTACGAGATCCTGTAGCACGTTCACCACGAAAATTAACAAAAAAATACCTACAGAAAATGTGGAATTACCGAGAAATGCTTTTCCAGAGAACAATAATTGTTCTAAAAAAGAAGAAATGCTGTATCAGGAATTGCGTAAGGCCCATGAAGCAAGGAAAAGGTTTTAATGCAACTGAAGCATCAATTATGGTAAAACGGAGAAATAAGGAGCCTCTGAACATGTACGAGTATATCCTGACATTCAGCGCATATGATGGTATTGAAAAAATACATCAAATCAAGTACATCTTGGGATTCAAAGTCGTTGGGATATTGAGCCCCTAAGAAGATCTAGGCTTATACCACAATGTAAAAAATGTCAAGCATATGGACATACTCAAAAATACTGTAAGAACCCAGGTGTGTCAAATGTCCAGGTAAACACCATACTAGAGATTATGTCAAACCCACAGATGTACAGCCTAGATGAGTATATTGTGGAGAAAACCATCCAGCTATATCAAAAATATAAACATGAATGCTAAAAATACAAATGTAATAAAGAAGCAAAATGTTAGAATAAACAGGCCTGAACATTTTAAAGGAGAGTTAAGGCGTACAGCGTTAATAGTCTCTCAAGCAGAAGTGGGCAAACAAACTTACGCTCAAGTAATGATGAGTAACGAAAACAGACAAAAAACTCTTCAAACAGACGACATAAATCAAACGCTTATGCTGATATTAAGCCAACTGAATACTTTTGATAAGCGATTACAGAAACTAGAATACAGTACTAAGGGAGCCATCCCTAAACAAAGCCACGACTAAAGAATTTTATGCTGGAATGCCAATGGACTCCAGCAACACCAACAAGAATTGCAAATGGTTCTGGGCGAAGAGAAAATCGATGTCTGTCTCTTCTCTGAAACTCATTTCACTATAGACAATCAATTATCAAATTTAGAATTTATAAAACATATCACACTATTCACCCGGGAAATACTGCTAAGGGAGGTAGTGCTGTTATAATTAGAAATAGTATTAATCACTTCGAGGAATTAAAATATGAAACAGAACAAACACAAGCTACAGCTGTTAATATCAAGACCAAAAAGAACTCTTTTAGTGTTATTGGAATTTGTGAAATCCTTGACTTAAGCTCTGACCACTCCTCAATAATTTTGACATTAAGTGAAACTATCATTCTAAAAGAAAGCTATCCTAGTTTAGTAAATAAGCACACAAATTGGGAATACTTTAGACTGGCTTTAGAATGAAATATTAATTTAATGGTTCCGCTAAGGAGTGAGAAGTAATTAGAAAAAGAAGTTCACAAGTTCATATGTGACATACAGCAGTCAGCTTGGGAAAACACCCCTGAAGTTAAACAGTAAATTAAAGGAAACAACCATCCTATAAAAATAAGAGAGCTCTTGGCAGAAAAAAGGGCAAGGCGAATTGGGCAAAAAACTAGAGCCCCTCTAGATAAAACTAAGCTACTTAAAACGGAAATCAAAGATCGGAAAGACGAAGCTATCAGTAACACCTCAGAAAATTATCTAATGATACTGGTACTGATTATTCTCTCTGGAGAGCAACCAAAAGAATTAAAAGGCAGTGCAGATTCTTCCAATCAGAACAGAAGATAAAAAATGGACCAGAAATAACGAAGGTAAAGAAAGAAGTTTTGCTAAATACATGCGGAACAAATATTTGAACCTCATGCGATAACCAATCATTGCAAACCGAAATTATAGTACAGAAAAGTGAAGAAATCCTACGAACAACACCAAAAGAAGTCATGTATGAGACACAGCAAAATTTTAAAAGAACTACCAAGGAAAGCTTTATTAAAGTTTTCCACTATGATAAATGCCGCCTTTCGATTGAAATATGTACCCAGCCTGTGGAAAATTGCAGAAGAAATTATGATTCCTTAACTTAAGAAACCACCACACAAAACTGGATCTTGCAGGCCAATATCGTTAGTACCAGTTATGTCTAAACTCTTTGAGAAGTTATTAGTAAAAAGGCTAATTTCGATAATTGAGAGGGAAAACCTGATTCGAAATCATCAGTTCGGTTTTCGCAACCAACACTCAATATTAGATCAGGTACACAGAATAATTAATATAGTTTCATTTAAACAACTATCTTAATACAAAAAGTCACGCAAAACATGGCAGATGTCATGCAAAAACCTAAACTAATAATTTTTTAAGCATTTGAATTATTTCGAGATGAAGTTCGTCGAAATTCGTTGAAAACACTGAGTCTGGAAAAATTTCAAAAAAGATATGGAAATGGAGTGAACGCTTAATGCCAGCAATGCCCAACTTAAGTTTTAAATTGCAAAGTAACTTTTACAAGCGGATTAAGACAGCATCTAGAAAGTGTGTACAACATCGATCTTAGCGAACGTACAGATGACGGCAATATTACTGGCTGTAGTAGTATTTTGGAATCCCCAAATCAGGGCGGTAGTGCAGCAAAATTTGGTAAAGTTGAGCAGCTGTCTGGGTCTGTTATACCTTTAATGAAACGCCAATCCATGGCGGAAATTGTGGCGAAACTTGCTGGCATTCCACGGCATTTGTAAAAATTTATTGCTCTGAAACCGATGATAAGACGAATCCAAGTGATCTAATTGTTGAACAACCACAACAAGCCAAAATGCACATTCGAAGTGACTTAGGTGCGGCAATTGAAATGGTTCGAAACATTGTACATTTTTTTAAATTTTCAACAGGGGCGAAACACTATTTTGCAACATCATTAATTGATTTGGGATCCAATCTACTAATTGAATATCGTATCAAAGTTGTATGTGATTTGCACATCGCTTTGTAACCCGTCGAATAAAAACGAAATTTCAAATGAGGTTTTTCATGGTTATTATTAGGGCGAATTAAAGAGCGTCGGTATATCGAGCTTATCTCGTTGCTGAAATTTCTACATACTCTACATTTAGAAGATGAAACCGAAACGGAACAACAACCAAATTTGAACGGAATTTTATGAACAGATTATTTATTGTAGACAATACCTCGGAATCGTATACTCAGGTTACACAGCAAATGGTGTGTTTGGAGAAGCAGCAGAAGATGACGAGCAAGGAAACTGTTAAAGTTCAGAAATATCGAATTTAAAGATTCGATGATGTCTAAACCTTGTAACGTTCTGCAAAAGAGTACTCTACAAAAAGAAATTCAAATTTACGAAGCTTGTTAACGGTAGCAACAGCAAATATAAAGAAACTGTTAGTTTGTTCATTATTCGTATACTCAGGTATTAAATAGTATTGACTGTAAAAACTACAGTGGGCATTATAGGTTAGGGGAATAAGATTTGAAAATTCCCGCTTCCTTCCCGCTTCGGGAATCAAAGGAGCTCGAGAATGGTGACCCTGTATCTCTAAAGCATATAGCATATTTTTCTTCGTCTTCCAAAACCTCTTTTTTCTTTCAGGACTATTAACGATTTTTTGAATTCTATGAATATCATTTTGTTCACCAGCTTCAATTTCATTTGGTCTAGACTAGATGAAGGAACTTCTAAAATTGTCTTATTTTATTTTCTACATGTTCGTCATCGACATTTTATTATTACCAGCATATATGATAAATTGATCAACCATCCCATTACAGATAAAAAAAAATATATATTCAATCGACCATATATGTACATACATTTTAATTACATTATTTATGAAAACCGATTAAACCCCAACTGCGGCACTAATTTGGTTATCAACTGGGATTACGTTATCTTAAAGGTGAAATTATTATTAAATTCTAATTAATTCTAATTATACATTTATTTTGGTTTTCAAGTATGTATACGCATACGTCGTGTATACATCTTCCTTCCATTATTTTATGTACGTCGCGAGAGTATTAGATATCTACGAAATCTCCAAAAAAAAAAGTGAATTTACTCGGTGAATTCAGGTGGTTAAACTTCACCTTCAAAGTTAAATTTCTTTTATGTTTTCGTACATGCATATACGTACGTACATATGGATGTGTTTTATGCTTAAACAAAAAAACAAAAAATTTATTTAAAGATTTTCTGTTGGAAAATGAAAAACGAATTTTTGTGTTTTTGTTTTTATAGAAAAGTTTGTTATTATTTTTCTTACTCTCGTTTCAGGTTTTAATTTAACTTTGAATCCCGTTTCATTTATTTATTTTTTTTATATTTGAAATCGTCTTTATTTTTTTATTTCGCAAAATAAGATTTATTGTCCCATCTTGACAAGAGCGGCCTGATTGAGTGTCACCTTGACTGTGCGATATAGACGGGAAAGTTTTCTAATTTGTTGTATACGTAATGTTTCGAACTCATTATTACATAAAATGATTAGAAACTGTACAACTGTACATACATATATATATGTATATAGGTGCGGGTATATAACTCACCGGATATTTGATCCGGATGCTCCGTTTTTTTTGGTTGTTGTTGGTTTGTTTGCCTTTGTTTTTATTTCTGATTACTTTTCTGTTACTTTAGGGACTTTTCTTTGACCTCAAGCAATTTAGTAACAAAAACTAAGTAAAAATATTCTACTTCTGTATTCTTTAATAATAATAAAAAAAAGTTTATGGGATGTTGTTTTTTTTGGTCATCCCATATTTTTTCAAGTTTTGTCTGTTTTAGCCAAATTGAATTTTAAATTAAGGAGAAGGAACATGCGGATAAAATTTTTAGGGTATTCCAGGGGATACATTTATTACTGTTGGTGTAAGAGATGAAATTTTTGTAATTGAGCAAACAAATTTTGTATTTACTCTTAACCCAAAAATAATATTATGTATTACAAAGATCAATTAACGAATTTAAAAAAAAACGGTAAGAAGATAGGTTAATGACGACGAATTTGTAAAAAAATAACACGTATAATATATTTCAAGACATGAGTAATCGAAGTTAACCAATTTGGGGTGGACAGAATTTGCGTAACAATTAAATAGCTCGTAGTGCGCAGCATTGCGTTGTTCCTTTATCTTCTGACATTGATTTTTCCAATTAAAATTGGTATCAAAATTCAAACCTAAATACTTAAATGAAACCACTGTATCAATTCTAATACTGTAATATGTGATAATTTCCCCCAGTGGTCGGGAGGCATACATGTCTCGTAAACCTAAATTCTGATATTTACATTCTAAAATGACAGTAGAGATTGAACCCAAATCTAGGATTTTTCGTCAAATTCGTAATTAAAAGAAAAACTAGGTGTTAGTAATACTGAGCCTGAAGCCAAATAATGAACGATAATCTCCAAACGTCACTTGAGACAAAATGCATATTACATTTATTCCGGAAGGTGGAAAATACATTCTCACTTGAAAAAGCATTTGATGAACCCCATAAGATCGGACATTTAAAATTTTCGGTCAAAACTGTACTTCATAAAAGATGTTCGTTTACAATATTTTTCTCGAAATATGGAATGTACCATTGAGGTTCATTGAATGTTGAAACCGTTTAGCAAATTTAGAGCAAGAGCCAATAATGGATATATTGCTAATAATGGTTCTATGTAATGGCCATGATTTAAGTTTTCCAGAATCAAACTTCACGGAAAGAAATGTGTAACTATTCATAGTGAATACGTTAGCTGCTCCGAATACACCAAATCGATAGCTTTCGAAACGAATACATAATTAAGAGGTCTGCATAATGTTATTTGCTAAACATTCTTGCTTGTCGTAGGAGGCGACCAAACGGTTGGATCGCCGGGCTCACGACCAGCATCCGTAAAAAAATTAACTGTTTGCAATATAAACAAAGAAATAGATACCATCAAACCAATACTGAGCCTCGTCAAGTGCCCGGACACGTGATTCAGGATCGGCACGTGGAACATGCAGTCACTTAGGAAACCAGGAGCGTTGGAGGGCCTAATCACATGCGTGAAGGAGTATCGGCTGGAACTGGTTGCTCTTCAAGAGACCCTCTGGCCTAAAAGTGAAGACCATGTGTCCCAGGGCTATACCTTGTTATACAGTGGAGATGATCTCGGAAATCTTGGAGCGGAATTTTTTCTTGAGTCGCAGGTAAAGAAAGCTGTTTTTGATTTACAACCATTCTATAACCGATTGAGTAATCTTCAAGTTAGCCAACCTGTCGATAATTTGTGCACATGCGCCTACACAAGTAAGCAAGCCCCAAGATAAAAACACATTTTACAATGAATTATATAATCTGATGGGATGTTCTTAAAAGAAAGTTATAAATGTTCTAGTGCAAAAGTCTAGTTGGCAAATAAAATTCAAAAAACAATTTTTACCCGAACACGATGTTAGAATAGTAATTGGTGAGTTTAATGCTGGAGCTGACAGAAAACAGACCGACTTGTGTCGGTAAATATTCCCTTCACAAACAGATACATTTTGAAACATGGACACATCCACGCAAAATTTCCCGCAGCCAAATTGACCAGGTGTTAATTTCAAAAGGGCGACCTCGGGTTGTGCAGGATGTGAGAACTTATCGGTTAGCAACCAAATACGTAGGCAGCGAATATTATTTGGTCGCTGCAAAGCTGCGATGGAAGTTTTCGTACAGGTCCGGGAACACAGTGAAACGCATGGAACATTTCGAATGTGAAGGTCTGATAAATGCAGATCAATAGAAACGATATCAAGATCTTGTCGGCGAAAACATTGTGGAAGCTAATTACCAGTCTGACTGAGTGAACTTTGTCTAGGAGGTACTGGAAACTTCAGTTGTCACTGCTGCACAACATATTTTAGGTATAGTGAAAGTCAGACCCATAGAATGATTGGTTTGAAGACGAATGCCGTATTGCACCTGAGCACCATACTTTCAGGCCTTGTTAACCCCTGTGTTAACATCGACCCATGGAGTGGACACTTTACTCAACTATGCTTGGTGTTCTCCATGTATCACAGACTGTAGTTGAGTCACCTCAAATAGAGACTGCGGAGATATGCATTGAGGATCCCTAGAGCCATGATGTATCAAAACGAAACCGCTCACCTAGAGTGGACTGCATTAATTCGGAGCTTTTGATATTCAGAAGGGATACTTTGTGGAACTGTTTTTTCTACCTTATTTGATTAGTATGGCAAACCGGAGTTATGCCTGATGAATGGAAAGTGGTCGCGATGTGCCCTGTCTTCCAAAAGGGAGACCGCTCTCCTTTGCACAAGTTACTGTCCTATATTATATTGGATAGAATCACCCCTCACCAACCAGGCCGTTGACTATCAAGGAGGATTTCGTCCGAATCGATCAGTCACTGATCAGGTCTTTTCGCTGCTAATCTAAATATTATAAGGCTTCCATCCCCATACATCAGGTGTTCCTAAATTTCCGATCAATCGAGAGATTTTGTGGTCGGTGGTGAACTACCGAGGTTTGTCAACAAAATTGGTACGATTGTGTAGAATGACAGTACGATACAGTCTCAATGCTGTGTTTAAGTTGAGAACAGGCTATCAAGAATTGTTGCAGGTAACTCGGGTGTTCGGCAGGAAGATACTCTGTCCTCGATACTCTTCAATCTCATGTTGGAGTTAATTTTTCGTTAAACTGAGACACCTCAGCGGAACATTTTATATCGCCAGTCCAATCAGGTGCTTACATATAACAACAACAACGGAATTCAAAATCAATGAGTGCAAAATGAAATACATGATCTCTGGTTATAGGCACAATAGCACACCAGATTTCAGAAGTGGCCACTACACGTTTGAGGGAGTGAGGAGGTTCAAATATTTGGGCTCTCTTATCACTCACGATAACAGTGTGGGCGAGGATATTAAAGTTTGCCTGACAGCTGGCAGTTGTGCTTTGTATTCTCTAAGGCCACTGCTAAAATCTAAACACCTATATCAAGGGCCATGAAGGTGAAGCTTTACAAAGCGTCGATCAGGCTCGTTGTTATGTTTGGATGTGAAAGTATGGCGTTGACGGACGACTACGAGAGATGGGTCTTTTCATTTGAGAGATGAGTCATGCTTGTGATTTACGGCCCAAAACGCGAAGTCGATGGTACATGCCGAGCTCTGTATAATATCAAGATCAGAGTACATGAAGTAAGATCTCAGCGAGTACGCTGTTTCGGTCACGTTCTGCGTGCTGATCCGGAACGAATTATGCAGCGATCTCTTAAAGGAAAGCCACCATATGGTAGACGCAGCAGCCGTTGCAGTCGACGATTGCTCCACAGTATAGAGAACGGCTTGGTTTCTTCAAGTTATCTACGACAGTATGAAGACCAAGCTCGGTATCGAAACCGTTGGAGCTGGATTGTTGTTGTGATAAAATATTTCAGAAACATAGCTCCGATACGGATTAATTGAAAAACATAACCTTATTTCTCTCACTCAATAACATAAGGTGATCATCAAACCAACATATCAGAACTCTCCTATGTGGATTTATGTTATCCGTTACAGTACATGGACCTATTAAGTGAGAGCAACATCCCCAGTAACAGTTATTTTACCCTTAAGTTTCAATGAAAATCGTTAATTTATATAAACCAAAAATAGTTTTAGGCCAAGCAAGGAACTCTGAGGAACACCACTAACTGAGATATGATTCAAACCAATTTAGTGATATGCCTCTAAATCCAATTGATTGAAGTTTAAGTAATAATAGCTTGTGATCCGCTATAATTCGGATTGTCATAGCCATTTTGGCGCGTTCAACCTCAATCCGGCAGCTTTGATGGTGCATTGGGCAGGTGCGTCGCATAGTCCAAATGGTATTACTGAAAATTGGTATAGGCCATTTCCTGCAGTAAAAGCGGTTTTCCCTTTGTCGTTCTCATGAATCGCTACCTGCCAATACCCACTTTTGATATCTAGCGTGCTGAAGATATTGGATCCTGATAACGTGTCCGTGTCATTGATACGTGGCACTTTTTATTTGTTATTTACGTCGTTCAGCTTGCGGTAGTCGACACAAATCCTCATCGAACTGTCGTTCTTTTATACAATGACCACTAGCGAGTTTCTAGGGCTGCTAGTCTTCACGATTATTTCGTCTTGCTCCAGAAAACTTTATCAGTAGTTCGCCTTTTCTTGTTTAGCTAGCGGTAATCTTCTTGGGGCGTGTCTAATTGGAATTATATTTCTAGTGATAATCCGATGTTGCACTATATCAGTGTTCCCAATGTCGTCATCGTTTATGGCGAAGACGTCGACCAATCCTTAGACCATTTTTATTGCCGCTTTCGAGTTTAACTTGAACAAAAACAGACAAATGGTCAACTTTATTGAAACTCTTGGACATGATAGCCACCATAATATGCCCTTTGTCTATCTATGTGGAGGAGATCACGATCTCTTAACTGTTGACTGGGAGCATTTATTTTAATTGAATTCACAATATAAGGAGCATCTATTTGCTTGAGTAGCAGATTACAAGTACCAACAAGAGAATACATTAACCAATGTTGTCATATTATGTTGTCATTATTATTCTGATATTCTTATTGCAGCATCTGTTGGAAACCCTGAAAATCTTCAGGATAATTCAAGATGTGCGTGGTTCGGAAATAGTTGGGATGAATACCGTATGTCTCATCTATTTCTCGAACGACGTTCGAATGTTACTGTACCTGAACCGAAGAAATGTATATACCGGAGCGGTTGTGACACTGTTGATTCGAGTAAGGTTGCCTCCGAGCCTCCGGACGATTTTGTCGGTACGCCGGATTGGAACTTAGCCCGTAGACTGCAGGAGTAGAGTAGTTTTCATACCTAAAGGTTTTAGGCCCATTAGTCTGGCTCTAGTCCCCACTCAGTTAAACGCAACATGCTCACAGGGCTGGGGTTTTGAACGTCTTATTTGATCTGATGCAGAACGCCATTAATATAGTGGAAGATTGGTGTCTTGAAATAGGGTCACACGTCAATCCTTTGAAAACTGATCTGGTTGTGTTTTCCAGACGTATAGAGCACGTGAAACTCCTAGGCGTTATTCTAGATAGTAAACTCTTCTGGAAATTTCACCTTGATTATAAGCTATACAAAAGGCCATTGCTATCTTTTGGCAATGCAGAAGGGCCTTTGGCAATTCCTGGGGGCTGACCCCTAAAATAATGTTATTCATCTACAAATCACTGGTTTGACCCTTATTGTCATATGCAGCAGTTGTATGGTGGCCAGTTGTGAAGCTGACTTCTTCTGAAGCAAGGCTAGATGAACTGCAGATGACAGCCTGTAGGGCTATAACCGGGGCTATGTCGTCTACTCCCTTTGTTACTATAGAGTCTATTCTATGCTTGCCCGAATTGCAGTCTTACATTCTTGGTATGGCGTGCTCTGCTGCGTTTCGACTGAGGTGCATTGGGGCATGGAATGCCTTCGGGACTTGTACGGGGCATATACAGATTCTTAATAAGTTTAAGTCACACATTCCGTCGTTTTCCCCTCGAGATAACTGTGGCTCTCTCTGGATTTTAATGGACGGTTGTCTGAGTCGATAGTTTTTTAGTATATTTTAGATAGTTGCGGATGGCTCTCGCTCAGAAGTCAGTGCAGGGTTTAGTTTCTTTTGTCCAAAGTATGGGCTCAGATTCTCGGGTAGTCTGGGCAAACACTGCACAGTTTTTCAAGCTGAATTAATTGCACTTACCCATAGTGCAATTGAGGCGTATAAGTTTAGTAATTTAGGCAACGATATTATTATCTGCACGGATAGTAAAGCCATGCTCTATACCCTTAAAAACCCTTTGACTATACATCAACTGGTCAAAGAGTGCAAACACTTCATTATCTCTTTTGCTCTAATTCGAGAGTAAGGGTCATGTGGGTGCCTGCTCATTGTGGCGTTGTGGGAAATGAGGTTGCTGACTTATTAGTGAAAGCTCCCGAGCCAGCAATTCCTCTTTCCTTCAACGGTGGTCAGGATGCTCTTAAAAAGTTCGCTCTACTTGAACTGGCACAGAAGTGGCGTTCTATGCCTAGCTGTCGAAAGGAAAAACGGTTCATCATAGAACCCAACGTGAGGGTTACTAAATATGTGTTATCCTTAAAAAAAGGCCAACTCCGAATTCTGGTTGCTCTTATTACGGGCCATGGACGTTTCAAGGTTCATCTCCAACGCATGGGACTAGCTCAGGATGATGTTTGTGACGATTGTCTGGAGGAAGTGGACGACTGCCTACACTACCTTTGCAGCTATCCGGCCTTTGTCAAAGCTAGATCTCAAGTGTTCTTGTACGGATCTTTGAACGTAAATCAGTTATTATCCATCTCTTGGTTCAAACTTTTACAGTTTGCTAAGGCTGCAGTGCGCTTATGCGAGTTATGATAGATTCTCAAGGTTTGCACCATGGGCCCATTGTGGCATTTAGTGCGGAACCTCTGTAGGTCCCAACCGTTTTAATAAAAAAATAAAAAAATACCGGAGCACAAAGGTTCGAACGAAGAACACGTAATGATAGGATTATCACTTTTCTTTTGTGACGTTTATACGAACACTTATTTAACAAAATCAACAAAAGTCGCCAGAAAAAATGTCTAAAAATGTTACTGGCCTAGGCTCGCACACCCAGATTTCGCCTGCACTGGCCGAAACACGCTTATTTCCTATCAATTTTTTTTACTTTTCGCTTTAATGGTTTTTGTTTTCTTTAATTCCACGGATACAACGCACACGACGTCGTCATCTTGCTTCTCGGCTTGGTTCCCGATCACTATTGTTTTCCACGAGTCGTTTGTTTTAATTTTCTTTGCAATATCTTTGCTTTCGACACTGCTCATATCGGCATGTCCTTTGGTTTTGTATCGTCACTTCCTATTATCGACTCCTCTTAAAATTATCGACTACTTCTTCATACTCTGTATGATCTTTATTATGTGTTCGAAGTTAGTCGACCCCTTATATATAACTCAGTCTTTTGATTTAAGAAGTGCTTGGCTTTTGCCCGTCAAACATTCATTACAACACGCAAAACTCCTGTTTCCGGAACTTAGGAAGGCATGCCGATTAGAAGGATTACCTCTTTATCACTGCAGCTGATATCTTCTTCCTTTTATTAATTATTCGTTTTTTAACGGGGGATATATTTCTCCATATGGATTAGAAAATTTGTGACGGTCTCTCCTGCTTGGTGTATTTTGAAAAATATTTCTTCTCGTGACAGGAATTGGATTTCAGCAGTATATTGCGCAAAGATGATTTTGAAAAAATATTTAATAAACGCGTGACCTACATATTTATAGTAATTTAATCAATAAATTGACCTAGTTCTAGTTTTGAATCACGTGCGCTCTAAATCTACACATAAACGCTTATCAAACTCAACCTCCCACTAATTCATTATTTCTAAATATTAATACCAGTCAGCAGTCTTGTTTTGAATTTCTACCAATAAACAATCAACTCGAATAGTAAGTTCTATATATTTTTGAAACTTCCGGGTCTATCGACAAAATTTTATTTTATTCAACAGTGTTAAATCTAAGTGCCCACCTTTTATTGGTGGGAGTGATAATTTGTGCCGCATCAAAATCACGTTACGATTACTATCGCTATTACAAAGTACATCTTGAATCCGTTGAACATTTTCGATTATTTGGTAAGTTAGGGAAGGACTGTTCGAGTTTTACGTTCCATGGGATTGCATCGAAGCTCGGCGATAATATAACGGTTTTGGTGGCTGCGGATAAAATTGCACACTTTACGTATTTATTGGAATTACATCGGGTCCAAGTGACAATTACGAACTATAACGTTCAACAAAGTATCGACGATGAGGCAACGAATATTATGCCGCCAGCAACACGGCCCAGTGAAATGAACTGGCATAATTATTTTCATTTGGAAACGATCAATAATTGGTTGGACGCATTGGTCGAGCAGTATGATTATATAACATCGCTTAATATTGGTGCAAGCTATGAGGGCCGTGATATTCGTGGCGTTAAATTATCGAAAAACTCGGGAAACACCGGAATTGTGGTCGAAGGTGGAATTCATGCACGCGAGTGGATTTCTCCAGCCGTTGCCACATTTATTTTAAATCAACTGATTCATTCAACTGAACCGGACGTAACATTTTTGGCCGACAATTTCGATTGGTATTTTTTCCCCGTTCTCAATCCCGATGGCTATGTGTACTCATTCGATTTTGATCGGTTTTGGCGGAAAACCCGTAAACCATACGGTATCTGTGTTGGCGCGGATTTGAATCGTAATTTTGATGGTGGTTGGAGAGCATCAATGTCTAAATTGGCAACGTGTACAAATAGTTATCCAGGGCCCAGGGTCAATAGTGAACCAGAGGCTCAAGTGTTTACAAAATTTCTTGAAAACAATGTGGCAAGCGGTAAAATTCGAACGTATTTCTCGTTACACTCGTACTCCCAGTACATGGTTTTCCCGTATGGTCACTCCGCCGAAAAGGTAAGGTTAGAGTTAAATCTGTGTCAATTAAACATATTCTAGAATTAATCATATTCTATTTCTGTTCCGCATGTAAAGCAACTATGACGATTTAAAAGAGTTTAGTGAAAATGCGGCGTCCGAAATCGAAAAATTATACGGCCGAGTATTTCAAACGGGAGCCACATATCAAACCATTTATCCGTCGACCGGCACAACAATTGATTATGTGTATTCGAGGCTCAACATTTCAATTGCGTACACATTCGAGTTACGTGGCCCGCCGAACAGTACCAATATGTTTATATTGCCGGCCAATGAAATTGAGCCGTCCGGCTGGGAAATTTTAGCCGCATTCAAATCAATTCTAACAAATGCATACAATAAAGGTTATTACAATAATAATAATTAATGCGTGAATACGATTTTTGTTTTAATTTTAACGTTATATACGCGGATACAACTAACTATAACAGATATAAAATATAATATCAAGATGTTAACAAAAACGTCTTAATTAACCAACCGCAAAAATTAAATTATACCATTCAACTTAAAACAAAGCATTACAAAAATAAAAAAGTTTACTAATTATTCCAAATGACTAAATCGAAATGAAATGAAACATCATTTAAAGTTGTTTTTTCTACCCCTCACCAAAAAAACAAATGAAAGATTGGGAAATAAAAGTTTTTCACTTTTCACAAACCAAAAATAGTTAATTTTTTTTGTTAGCTGAAAAGATAAACATTTTAGGATGATTCACACAATCCAATAATTGCTACTAGAACTGTGTATACAATGCACAAGTAAACTAATTGGTATATAGTGGCTGGGTCCACCGTACTTATCCGAAAATTAATTTCGGAGGTTGATCCTCCATTCCTAGGCTTTTCCAAACTCGAAAAAATGTTTCTTTCAGATGGTATTGGTTTACGCTTGACAATCATATTTAAGCATGGCTCTTCCGAGTTCATTATAGATAGTAACAGAAGTTGATGATTTGATAATGTTAAATTTGTTGACATCTTGTGTTTGGAATTGATATTCTTGTATATAGGATAGGAATAATTCAGTTAACTAAAATCGCTAAAAAACAGACATCTATCCATACTTTTGACATAAGTTTCCATCTCTGCAGAATTTTAGACTCGTTTGAGCACCATTTTTTTAGTACCCTATTTGTATTACTTCGTGTCTTGGAGCTGAATAAAACCTTCTTTGAACTTAGATTTAGGAAGAAAAGTACTGACAAGTTGAAAATTTCGTTTCGAAAATTTTTGTTTTCACAAAGCAGCTGGCAGCTGATGGATTTCTCATCAATTTTTATTTTGACCCAAAGACGTCCAGTGCTGCAATTTGCTGGTCGAAATGGTGTTGTTTTATGGATCGGTATCTTCGACGAAAATTTGAAATATTCTAGGCGCTATGGAAATTCGAAATAAGAAGCTTTTTCATCTTCTACGCTGATAAGTGAATTAGTTACACAGTGGCGCTCAAAACGGATTGGTTATGATTCAGTGCCACCCGAAACATTAGTTTTTTATTAAATCCACCTTAATCGGGTATTTATCCTCTCCACGGAAAGGTACGAGTTCTCTCGAGTTGGCCCGTAATTCTCCATAATTTGTTTTGTAGGAGTACCGTTTTCATCCGGTATACAGCCTCAACTCAGTGTTCGGATTAAGGTGAGGGCGTATGTGACGGGTCGTGACCGAACCAATGCCAGTAGCATTTCCCGCGAAAGGGGTATTAATGACCTGGCATTGTAGTAAGACGTTTGCAGCACATCACAGCCTGGCAAGAACAACACTAAGTAGTTATTAAATTTCCTCCGTCATAAGTCAATTTGGTGTTAAATTTCTTAACACAAATTGCGCTAATTGATTGAATTTCCAAAATCACACAACATGTAGTTTGATTTCGCGTGAGTTTTCACTTCGTTTTTTTAAATCAAATTTGCATCCTTCGGGATGGGTGTCGTAAGTCCACCAAAAGTAGTTTTAGTTTCGTCCAGGTCATTGCCTACCAGGTTGTAGCACTTAGGTTCCACTAGTGCACGAGTGTCAGATTACAAGTGGGAACATAAACCCGATATAGGCGTATGAACGTATGTCGTGGGCCTCCATGATGGAGTAGATTACTGACAGTTGCTACGAGGGCAATCATGTAGGTCATGATCATTGGGTAAAATTATGAACTTGTGCTAGTTATTTTAATGAAGATCGCTCAAGGATAGTTTAGAACCATTGCGAGGTTGGTAAAATAACAACAAGTTCACCAGAATTATCAATCCATTTCAGACCGTACTTTTTCCCCCATTTGACCCAACATTTGAGGCTCAGAAAATTCAAGAATTACTGTTGAACAGCCTTTCCATTCTCCACGTGTCACTGTTTGGTTTTTGGGCTGGCGGTGTGATTGGACCTTACTTATTCGAAAATGAGGCCGGTGCAACTATTACGGTGAATGAATTGCGCTACCCAGCTATGGTTAATGATTTTTTATGGCCCGCGGAATTGTAAGATGTTGATGTGTACGACGTTTATTTTCAGCAAGACGGCGCTACATCGAATAACCTAAATCACGTACGATGAAGTAATTCTGTAATGAATCGATCGTCGTTGTACTCAATTCGAACAAAATCAACTCGGATCAGATGTTCACTGTAAATCAAACCAGAGGATTTAAGGATTGTATTTGATCCAAATTCGTTAAAACCAAACCACATGACTTTTGATGGGTTTTTCCAAATAATGTTAAAGGTTTGCTCAGATACAACAGTTTAACTCCAGCCAGACAAGTTTCCATCAATTTTATAAATATACATTGAAGTATCCATCTATGCGACGTGAAGATCAGTGACTGAGTGTTCGGATTAATTCCAATAGAACATATAAGTTTATGACAAAATAACAAATTTTACACAATGTTCCAAAAAAATCCAAACTCACACTCAATTTAGTATGGCAAAATAGGTTTATTCTGAATCAGGGCGAAATGAATCTTGAGATGACTCGTACGAACCGAGTTACAGAATTTTTTGGAATTAAAATTTTGCATATGTGACGTAATTCTCAGATTCTGTTCAAGAGTAAAAAAGTGAAAGATTACAAAATTTAAAGCATTATCTGTATTTTTGAAGCGTTTACATTAAATACACTGTTAAATTTAAAATACTGATATAGGCGAGAATTGTCGAAAATCTTTATTTTAAAATTTTTCCAAAATTACGTAACTTATCAATTCAGTGACAAATAGTAAGCTCCATAGTTTAAGAATCCCTAAATTCTATAAAAAAAAAAATAGTAAAGTAACTTACATGGCCCTTATGAGAAATTAAATCCTGACATCTATATGAATAATCATCCAAAGTGCAAAAGGCCTTCTCCATACAATTCGGAGTTTCAATACATACAAACACGCTAAAATATTGCAGTTGATAATATAAGTTTTTATCAGCGTATCGAAAAGCGTATATATATACAGTACCAGGCAGGCCACTGTACCATTTTACTGTCATGCCTTTCGGTTGTACTATGTGCCGACTTATGCATAGAGTAATACCACACGAACTGCATGACGGGGTGTTTGTGTATCTAGATGGCCTATTGGTCACTTCTTCCTTGTTTGACGAACATCTGAAATTGCTGGAGATTGTCGCAACACAGTTAAGGCTGGCAAACCTAACCATCAATGTAGAGAAGTCAAAGTTTGTCCTTAAAGAACTGAGATACTCGGGCATGTGGTGGGCCAAGGTTGTATAAAAGTGGATCCGGCAAAAGTCTCGGCAATTCAAGAATTTCCAACCCCTGCAACTGCCAAACAGGTTAGACGTTTCCTGGGGATGAGCGGTTGGTACCGCAAGTGTATCCCAAACTTATCTGCACCTATCACAGACTTATTTAAATCCAGTAAGCGGCTGATCTGGACGACTCAGGCACAAGAGGCATTTGGTAAGCTGAAGGCCTTATTAACCAGCGCCCCGGTACTAAGGCACCCGGACATTCAGGTAGACGCTTCTAAGACAGGGGTAGGAGGTGTCTTTCTTCCAGAAAGACGATAAAGATGGAGAACACCCTATCTATTCGCATAAACTGAATGGGGCTCAGAAGAACTATAGCGTGACGGAACTTGAATGTCTTGCAGTAGTTCTATGTATCAAAAAGTTCCAAGCCTATGTGGAGGGTTATGAATTCGTAGTTATAACTGACCATGCAAGTCTTCAGTGGCTAATGAATCAAACAGATTTATCTGGACGATTAGCTCGCTGGAGCGTAAAGCTGCAGGGTTATAATTTCCGGATTGAGTACCGGAAGAGGACACAGAATGTGGTACCAGATGCACTGTCTCGAATCGAGGAGCTAACTGTGGTAAGGCCAGCTGGCCAACAACCACTACACGTAGACTTACAATCACAAGCCTTCATGTCTAAAGAATACCTGAACCTCATCGATACAATTGAGAGTACGAAGCCAATGCCGAGTAATCTCATAGTAGTTGATGCGAAGGTATAACAACATCAACCATAAGAGACCCCTACCTCCAAACAGACGTTCCCGTTTGGAAACTATGGATACCATAAGCGGTTTGATTCCCCGGATCTTGGAACAGGCACACGAGCCACCAGCCGCAAATTGTACAAATTAGTCGAAATGTACCAAAATTTCAGCTCTGTTGATAATTAACCATTATCAGTACGTCGATCAAACACTTGCGGCACGACTGGCCAAAATGGCTGCTTCTCAATTTCTCGTTGTTCATGTGAACTGAGAATTTTTGAGACTTTAACTCGCTTACGGGTCTTTAACCTTAAGCCACAACATCATTTGTTGCGATGCAAATTCATTGATTGGGCCCAGTTTAAAGTAACATTTGGGTCTGGAGGAATTTTCGTACGTTCGGTCTAGAGTTAAAGGAATCTTGGCTTCAGAAACATGGTGCTATAACTGTGTAGCTATATAACGCGATAAACATTGACTTTATAGAAAGTGAAACAATTGACAACCTTAATGATAACTAGAAATTTGAAAGTTTTATCATTATTTTTTAGCTCCATTCACAAACATCTATTAAACGATCAGAGTAATCGGACTCCGCAGTCAAATTAGGCAACAATAAAAAAAATATGTTAAGTGAAAAGAATAATATTTATATTAAATAGCCTGCCATCCATTGAGCAATAGATCAATTTTATAAATAGCAACAAACAGTTCTAGATTTTTAGACCATTTTCATTGTTTGAATCATCGGATATATGTTACAAGAAAGTGTGATACTGGCAACAACATAACGTTCCCACATCTTTCTACGTGTCCAGATGACTAAGAAGTTCTATAAACATAATGAATGGATAAAGAAATTTTGATCACCATATCCACTGTTGCATTATGTGTGAGCCTATTTTGTTGAATTAACAACATCAGAGAACGGTTAACTTTATGGTGACACGGCGACATGATGAATTATGGTACAAAATGCATCATCAAACCTATAAGCGGAAATTACCATATCCTGCATGTTAGAGGTAGCTCTGGATTGCGAGCTTGTCTGGTGGGATGTACTTATGAAGCTAATGAATTAACTGTTCAATAGGTGTTAAAAGCAATCAAACAATTCAGAAACAATTGGGCAGGATTAAATCGAAAACGTTCTTTGGAACGAAATGTATGCATAGGGCACGCATAGGAACAAGGAAAATGCCCGAGTTTTTTCAAACAGGAAGATTAAGTGCACATCATTTACAATTTGATTATTGAAGGCATACTTTTCTTACCGAATCTATACCTAGATTACTTACCGCGCTCACGGCGAAGGAAAATGAATAATTAAATCGGGTAGAAAACACAACTTTTTTATAAATGTTCATAATAAAAGACGAGCGGATAGTTCTAGGCCAACAACTATACTTGAACCACACCAATAAGATGTGCGAAAGTTGATATGGTGGAGAGCAAACCTGCCTTTATTGAAGTTCCTAATACAAAAATAACCCGCTTGACTGTACTGAAAACATTGAGCACTATAGTCATTCTCAATGTTAGCGAGCATGTTGTTCAGTTTTCACCATGGTTCGAAGAGAGTTTACAATTTTAAACTGGTTCCAATATATAGTACGTGATTATATTCTGCACATGGTGGATAAGCACTATCTAATGTTTAAGATGCTTCAGATCAAACTCTATCACTGTAAAGCTGCGTCGGCGGCCGTTCTGCTCAAAATAGAATCTGAGTCCATTGATGTGGTTGTGGTCCATGAACCTTGGATCTGCGGTGACCGGATACTGAGGCTCAGAACTCCCAAAACTACAAAATATTTTACGCGAAAAACGAAGGTAAGATATACGTTCCTGCATTCTCGCTAGAAATAATCTGAATATTTTTATACTACTAAATTATCCCAAAAACTTGGGAGGTGGGTTTCTCCTTCAGGCCAGCCTTCATTACCAAACATAGAAAAAAAGCGCTAGACATCATATTTGTCTCAGATTTTGTTAAGGACCAGGTATTGAACTGGAAAGTGTCCGAAGGCCATTCCATTTCTGATCATTGTTATCTCCATTATGTAGTGGATACAAAACCCACTAGTAAACCATTCTTCAGGAATATGAAAAAAAACTGACTGGGATTGCTTGAGAAGCATTCTTGGTAACTTATTAGCGGTATCGGTTCCAAACCTATCTGCATCTATACAGGAGCTTCATGTTCTAGTAACCAAGCATCTGATGCTTTTAACAATGCTTTGTTTAGTGCATGTCTTATAGGCCTTTGGGTAATTGTCGGCCACCCTGGTGGTCAAGAGAACTGCAAGGTACTCGTACCAAGTGCTGTAGACTGTTCAAGAAAGCGAGGAACACAGATGCTGCTGCAGATGGCCACTGCTATAAAAAAGTCCTCAAAACTTACAAGTACCGGCTAAGAGCAGTCAAAACAAGGGCCTGGAGGCTCTACTGTAGGAGTCCTTGGAGGCGCCTAGGCTACGCAAAGTACTATGTCTTCCATCCCCAGTTATCTACAACCACCGGATGGTTCATGGATTACGTGTAGTATGAGGAATCCCCGGAGCTACTATTAGAAACGCATTTCCCGGAGTGCTCGGTACTAGCTCCGGTACTGCGGATATCCAGCGAACAATTGAATTAACCCTACTCTAAGTTATCGTCAAAAGCAGCTTAGAACTTTGTCACATTCCTAGAAAATGGACTGAAGTAACAGTAATATTTATACCTAAGGCAGGAAGAAGCCCTCATTGCTATCCCAAAAACTTTATCTTATACTTTAGCTTCCTTAAGCTATAAGCTTATCCTCTTTTCTATTAAAACCACTGTCGGAATCTCAACACGCATACTGTAAGCGACGATCGGTTGAAACAGCTCTCCATTCCTTTATTGGCCCGATTGAGAAATCGCTTATATAAGGAATATTCAATGGTAAGTTTCTTAGATATAGAGGGGACCTTTAGCAACGTCAGGCCAGGAGCCATCCTTCGGGCTCTTGCTTGTCTGGGAGTAGACGAGTCACTCAGATGCTGGATAGATCAAATGGTTAGAGGCAGAAGAACATCGCAAGATGGAGGTTTATCCCTCACTTCTTTGGAATTTGGTTATTAATGACCTGTTACCAAACTTGGAAGGGCAAGGCACAGAAACCGGAGCTGGTCCTCTTTAGCAGGAACCAAAAAGGTCCTCAGTGTTCCTCGCCAACATTAAATAGTACTCGCTTGATCTTTACGAATAGAGCGAAATACCTCGGGATACTTTTAGACGACAAGCTAAGTTGGAAACCAAACATCTTAGAAAGAGTAAATGCCATTGGAGAGAGATGGGGTATGGAGCCTCACATAGTTCACTGGCTCTATATGGGTTTGTGGTTTGGTGGCAAGGGTGTTCCAAAATTAACGCAACATTTGAATTGAATAGAAAACACAGTTTTTTATTATTCAGATTGTGACTTTTTTATTGAATTAAAAAATACATAGGATAGGGTTATTTATGGAATATCACATCGGGCAAATGGCCTCCACAGCTTTGCCTATCTTGTTGAAACCACTGGTCTTCAATGTCAATATCATCCAACTGAGGTAGAAAGAAGTGTGTTATCATGCCGCGACGATATCGAGCACCAGTAACAGTTACTTCTTGACAAGCCTCATTTTCAAAAAAGTATGGTCCAATGATGCCTCCAGCCCAAAATCCGCGCCAAACAGTGACACGCTGTGGATGCATTTGTTTTCGATTATCACATGTGCGAGTTCTCCGTACCCCAAATGCGTCAATTTTAGCGATTAACAAACCCATCAAGGTGAAAATGTGTTTTACCGCTTAGGATGATGTTGCTCGAAAAATCAGCATCCACTTGATGATGCTCAATAATCCATTCAACTAACTCTCTTTGCTGTGCATGGTCATTAGGCTTCAGTTGTTGTATTAATTGAATTTTGTAAGCATGAAGACACAAATCTTTAGTGAGTATACGCTGCAGAGAGCTTCTTGAAATTTGCAATTCTTGTCCACGACGCCGAATTGATGTTCCTGATATTGAACGGCTTGTTTTTGGAGACGAAGTTAAGTTGGAGACACTATTCCTACCATATTTTGTATGAAATTTGCTTCGAACTGCGGCTGCCAAACTTTCATTATTTTTAAGATATATAAGGAAAATCGATGTCAGGGCCCTTAAACGCTTCTTGGTAAGCTCAGGATGGTTCGACGAGTGAAGAGGAAGTAACAGAAATGTGATACAGCTACGCACCAATTTGTTTCTATGCTATTTTTTGGGTCTGTTCATGACCGATCAGTCGATCGACAGTGATTGCCTTTTTGATTGCCTGTCTAGTAGTGATTGTTAGAAGCATGCTGAACGTTATGACTTTCTGGAGAGTTGAAGAGTCTGAATTGACAATCAGATGGTTGCAGGCTTACCTGTCTGAATGTTTGTAAATATACAGGTATACTTGACATTTTGCGCGTTGCCCCACAATATAGAGATCCACACCATATTCAAATTTGAGTAACTCTGCTTTTATATGACTTCATTACAGAATATGGTCTGATAGTTCTACCACACTAACTGTATACACAGTATTCAGGTGCTTTTATCTTAATTACTTATAGAAAATGATGAAAATATAAAGTTTCCACGTTAGGTTTTGTTTTTATATATTTTCCGACTGTTTTTTGTATTTACGTTTATATATGAAAGTTTTATTTGTACATACGTTGAACAGAGAGATGCGGGAATAGTTTAATTAACAGAAAAAACTACAGGTAGTAGAGATATGCAGGTTAAATTGAGATAAATTGCAGTTTATATACGTATTGTGTATTGTGCGGGATAATACGCTGGTAAGAATACGAGATATTAATAGAATTTTGTGTTAGAGAGTATTTTTGTAATGAAAATAGGAAATTAAAAAGCCCAACGCATTTTAAATTGAAGTCAGTACTTTTATTTTTCTAAATCATTTAGTTATAATAACCTTTACTATGTGCATCCTTAATAATCGATTTAAATGCCGCAAGTGTTTCCCATGCGGTCGGTTCGATTTGGTCGGCCGGCAAAATAAACATGTCGGTACTTTCCGGCGGTCCTCTCAATTCAAACGTATATGTAATGGGAATATTCAATTTTGCCTTAACATAGTCCATACTTCCACCGCTCGATGGATAAATCGTTTCGTGAATGCTTCCCGTCTTGTACACAGTGCCATACAATTTCTCCATTTCAGCAACTGCTTTTTCGCCAAATGCTTTTAAATCGTCGTAATTGGTAACCCGCTCCTCCGAGTGGCCATACGGAAACATCACCAATTGGGAAAACGAATGCAACGACAAAAATGTTTTGATTCGAGCACTTTCCACATTTTCTTCTAAAAATTTAGACAACACTTGCGCCTCCGGTTCACTGTTAAGCGACGGTCCCGAAAAATCGTACGCACACGGATTTGAGCTGGATCCGGGTCCATTCCAATCACTATCGAAATTTCGATTTAAATCAACGCCAACACAAATTCCGTTTGGTTTACGTGTTTTACGCCACAAGCGATCGTGCTCGAATGTGTACGTATAGCCGTCGGGATTAACAACGGGGAAAAAATACCAATCGAAATTTTCGGCCAAAAATTGAACGTCCGAATCGGTCGAATGAATCAATTGGTTGATAAGAAATGTTGAAACGGCTGGTGATATCCATTCGCGGGCATGGATACCACCCTCGACAAAAATGGCGGTGTTTCCCGATTTTTTCGACAATTTAATGCCACGAATTTCACGATTCTCGTAGCTTTTACCAATGCTGAGCGCGGTTATATAATCATACTTCTCGACCACCAAGTCCAACCATTTATTTATTGTCTCGAGATGGTAGTAGTGTTGCCAATCCAGCTCATTTGGATCGGTGGTTGCAGGCTTAACTGTACTGGCCTCATTGTCAATGTTCTTTTGTATATTCGAGTTCTGAAATGTGTATATACCGACATTAATGTATAACAAGTAAATGTTTTGTATATAAGTATATATACTCACAAGAATTTCCCCATTAACTTGATACCGTTCCAATAAATCGGCCATATGCGAGATTTTATCCGCTGCCACCATAATCGTTAAATGCTGATCGGGATGACGTGCATGCCCATAAAATGTATAACTCGCGCATACCTCTTCCAACTCTTTGAACACGGCGACATGCTCGTCAGTTTCCAAATGGACACGATACAACCGGAAATTATCGTATCGCGATACTTCTTTAATTTTTGTCTCAGGCGCTGGTGGTGCTGGGGCACGACATGATGTGGCCGCATCCAAACCCATTGTGATAATAACTAATAAAAATAGGCACGTTACGTTTGTCACTGATAACAAAAATACAGAAAACAAAATATGAATTTTGGGTTAGTACAAAACTTCGAAATAATTAAAACGTATGTACACAATTTTGGATACATATATAGGAATGTACTCGTACATTGCATTCAAACTTACTGATTGTATAAATAGTCTTTGTTTACTCGGCAAATACTTAACACAGACTGCGAACAGATTATTTTATTTGAATAAACAAGAGTGACTTGCAGACTGCGCACGGTTATACATATATCAGATCGTATGTATAGTAGGTTCAAAAAATGTTTAGTATTTAACAAACATTGGATTTATAACCACTTACTGGATCAACTGTATGTGTGTGTCTTTAGAGATCGCCGTTATCGTATATACATAAAAAAAATATGATTCGTTATTAAACCCAGACGACGGTTAGATAGATTAGGATTTATCTGTACACTTGAAATGTTACACAACGTTTACGATACTTGAAATACAAGTTCGGCGCAGTGTATCTCGTCGAATGTATTTTGATGAACTTCAATATTGATGTGTCATTTACCGATATGGTGGGTGGATAATTTTGATTAAATGCCAAGATCAATGTGTATACAAAATGCAATAAAGTCAGTGATTATCAACCAATTGTGTCAAAATATCAGCTTAGCGTGCAGCATACTTAACTGATTTTTAGTTATGCGATAGATATGGTAAACGATATACCGTGAAATATACACAGTTAAACTTGCAGTGTCTAAAATTTCACAGCCACATTTTTGTTCTGCTTGCGTATGCATATTGTAGTGATTTTCGAATTTCCCATAAGTAAATTTACGAGGCAAGAATATTTGCTCGATATTCAACAGTTAAGCAAGACTTAACTTCAAAATGTTAAAAATGCAGGTTGTAATTATCTTAACACTGTTAAAGTGTAACATTCTAAGTTAGATTAGGTTATGCTAGGTTATGGTGATATGGCATATCTAGGTATGCCAACAAAAATGGTATACGATTGTGTAAAATGACAGTGACGCAGTCTCAATGCTGTGTTAAAGTTGAGAACAGGCTATCAAGAATTTTTGCAGTTAGCTTGAAGGAAAGAGTGAAGGTTAGAGTGAAGGAAATACTTGATCGCTTGTAGAGTTTTCAGGTTCTGTTGGACTCCAAATCAATGAGTCAAAAACAAAATACATGATCTCTGGTTATAGGAACAATGGCACACCAGATTTTAGTAGTGGCCACCACACGTTTGAATGAGTGAGGAGATTCAAATATTTAAGTTCTCTTATCACTCACGATAACAGTGTGAGTGAGGATATTAAAGTGCGGCTGGCAGCTGGCAGCGGTGCTTTGTATCCTCTAAGGCCACAGCTAAAATCTAAACACTTAATCAAGTGCCGTGAAGCTGAGGCTTTACAAAGCTTTCATCAGTCCCGTTGTTATGTTTGGTTGTGAAAGTTGAGCGCTGACGGATCAGTACGAGAGATGGCTCCTTACATTTGATAGAAGAGTCATGCGTGTGATTTATGCCCGAAAACCCGAAATAGATGGCACATACCGAGAAATAGATAGCACATACTCGAGATTAGGATCCCCGATATTGTGCATTAAATAAGATCTCAGCGAGTACGCTAGCTCAGTTATGTTCTGCGTGCTGGTCCGGAACGAATTGTGCAGCAATCGTGCAGAGGTCATTGCACGCGACGATGGATCCACGGTGTAGAGAATGTTTTGGCTTCTTCTGGTTGTCTAGGACAATACTAAGACCATAAGCCAAGGATCGAAACTATTAGAGCCAGATTGTTGACTCAGTAAGGTGCCAGTAAGGGCCTTTAAACATTGTTTTAATAATTATTTATTAGATTATGGTAATAGTCAAAAGAAAACAGGCATAAACATCCTGATCTTTGACCATACCTCAAATCTTATTCTCTACACCTATACATTTAAAACATTATGAGCTGTTTCGGGACAATGGATATTTTCCACGTCCTTCCTACTGAGGACATTATTAGTAGGGCTCACCAAGACGGAGACAGGTGCAAAAAAATGGGGTACTATCTATTTATCACGTTCGACTAAGTCTACTCGTATTCATATATTTCAATATTCCTTTCTGAGACATGACCTGGAGTGCCAAGTTGAGCGAGCTCATCAGCTTTCTTATTTCCTCAAATATGCTGACACATATATTACTATTTTAGCTGCTGCAATATAAATACTAACTAAAGAAGATATCAAAAGATTCAAAGAGCTACCCTACTACCACCTGTACTCAGCCAAATTCCTAAAACAATCATGTCAAATTAATGTCAACCTAGAAAACCAAAAACAATGCAAGCCAGAAATGTTAGTCCTTCTGCTAAAGAACGTGGTACCAGATAAAAGAAGCGCAGGCCTAAAACATACTGAGATATTTGTCAAGGAGTGCCAAGAAATAATCCAAATGTTTTTGGAAAGAACGTGGTGGTCACTGCTCAAAAATGTATTCAATGTAGCTGAAACCGGCATAAATAGTCTCGAATATACCAGCCGAAAGAAATCAAACATGTGTATGTGATCGGAGTTAACAATAAACACAGTCACTTTAAAAAAAATTCTAAATCTATATGTAGCACCCTTGAGCTTGCAACGATAGCTAAGATAATTGAAAATGATATGATTCAAAGTCTCTAAAGGGTGATCCAATAGGAGGTACCTTTTCAAATTGGAATTCATGCGCAACATCTGTCATGTTCATATGACATTTGTGTTCAGTATTCATTGACATTTCACCATGATTGGAATTACACGAGAACAACGTTTACAAATGGTGGAAATTTATTTCAAAATTCAGTGTTCAGTGAAAAATTGTTTTCGGGCTCTTCGACCATTTTATGGTGTTCATAATCGTCCAACTGAACGCACGCACTATTCGCGAAACAATCAATAAATTTCGAACCACGTTGAACAAGTCGATCTAATGTGAGTATGGCTGCTGTAGCTAAAAGTGTACGTGAAGACAGCATCAATCAATTCGTCGCCGTTCTCCGGGTCTCTCATATATGGCACAGTGTGGCGTATTTTGAAAAGAGAGTTTGGTTTGAAGGCATATAAACTACAGCTTTTTCAAAAACTGAAGCTGGTTGATCTTCCTTTGCATCATCGATTTGGTTTATGGGCGTTGAAACAGCTCCAAATTGATCCATTTTTTAAATCAAAAAATTGTATTCAGCGATGAAGCTCATTTTTAGGCTGAATCAACGTCAACAAACAAAATTGTCATATTTGGGCTGATGAACAGCCAGAGGAGATTCAAGAGCTTAGAATGCATCCTGAAAAATGCACTGTTTGGTGCGGTTTATGGGCAAGTGACATGCGGAAGGAAAGCGTGTAAACGTCAATAGCGCAAACTACAGAGCAGTGATCAATGCATTTTTATTGCCAAAAATTCAAGATATTGGTGTAGGCGACTTGTGGTTTCAAAAGGATTGGACAACGTGCTACACAGCCGGCTAAACCATCGATTTATTGAAAGAAAATTTTAATGAGAACATCATATCAACAAAGGGATCCGTGAATTGGCCTCCAAAATCTTGTGATCTGATGCCGTTAGATTACTTTTTATGGGGGTAACTTAAATCACTTGTTTATATATATAAACTACAATCGATTCCAGCATTAGAAGCGAACATAACACGCGTAATTAACGGAATATCGGCCGACTTTCTCGAAAATTGGACCCATAGAATGGATCATCTAAGAGTCAGTCACGGACAACATTTGAAAGAAATTATTTTTATCGTTTTAGTTCAAAAATCTATATTCGGCTATTGGCGTCCTTCTTAAAATGCAAACTATAACAAATTTCAATTTTTGCCTTCATTAACAGTGTATTTCATGTCAGCTCAATTGGAAAATATATACTGAAAAAAAAATTTCCATTGGAATTTAATTTGCTATTCTGCATCTCGTTGGACTGGAAATTTTTATTGCAATTTTTTTTGTTGTAGTTTGAAGTTTTTTCAAAGTTTAAAAATACGAGAATACTACTAATTACTGTTAAGTAGAGAATACAAAGAAGGCATTTGGTAATTTTTATTTAAAACTCAAATTTTCTAAAAATGTAATTCGATTATATGTGGATTCTTTTCGTGCGTCTTTTGGCCAAGGTCATGATTCTCCGATAGCAAATTAAGTGTTTGTTGTTGTAATTTATTTGTTGTTTTTGACATAATAATATTTAGAAGAGAATTCTCTTGAACCTGCGAGTGCAATTTTTCACTACCAATAAAATTTAAAAATTAATATATTTTATATTGTTATAGTTGTTTGTTTAACAATTTTTATCACAACATAACAAATACCAAAAAAGAAAACCAAATAATTCATTTGAAGTATCTATACACGTGCAAAATATGATTTCAGTGGCTCAGTTTTTTAATGAAGTGATGAGTTGCGAAACGAACGGTCCTTTCACGTCAGTTAGTTTAGATATACATATAGCTACTACTTCAGTTAATCAATCTCAATCAAACGCGCTTATGGTTACAATTAATTTGAAAATGTCAAAAAACACAAACAAAAAACAAAAAATTCATCATCAATTGAAAAGGGTAAAAAGATGACAACAGTTTCTGAACTGTCGTTTAAAAGTCAGACTTGTTTAAAACATTTATCTCACTTTACAAGCCAACAATTGACCACTGGTAAATATTTTTTGTATGTTTCATTTATTTATTTATACAATAAATTGCGGCCAAACGACAATACAAGTCAACAAAGCAAATAGCTAATGTCTTATATTGATAAAGCAAACTATTAATTTTTTACCAAAAATGTATTGCCACCACGATTTACTGATGAGAATTTTTCTATAAAAATAATCAATAATTCCAATGCAATCAGTTACAGAATATTCCAACAAAACAAAATTCGGAGTTCCATCGCGTTAGAATTTTTCCAACGAAACGAGAAACAGAAGCTTTTCCAGTGGAATCGAGTTATGTTTTAATTCAACGACAACAAATATTATGATGATGCATTTTCCAGTGATGCAGTTTTGGATATTTTTAGTCTGAGGCCAATATCGCAATTACCCAAAATGTTGTTTGATAACAAAATTCGATAGTTCCCACAATCACTTTCTTGCCACTTTTATGATATCAGCGAATGGTAAAATTATCAAGCCTCATTTACTTTTTCAAACTTATTAATAATAAACAGTGTTTTAAGGCCATTACTGGCCCCTTAATGTGTGAACAATCTGGCTCCAACGGTTTCGATCCTGGGCATGGTCTTCATCCTGTCTTAGACAATCTGAAGACCCAAGTCGTTCTCTACACTGTCCAGCCATAGTCGCCTTCAACAACCTCTGCGCCTATCATATGGTGTCCCTCCTTTCAGAGATCGCAACACAATTCGATCCGGATCAGTCCTCAGAACGTGAATGAGATCATATTTCATGAATAATATCAGGGATATTCACCAAATCTCTAATCTCGATATTGTACAGAGGCCACTCCCTCAAATGTAAAGTGGCCACTACTAAAATCTGGTGTGCCATTGCCCCAATAACCACAGATCATGTATTTTGTTTTGGACTCATTGATCTGAAATTTAACAGACGCTGAAAACTCTATAAACGGACCAAGTATTTATTTCACTCCGTTGCAAGCACTTGCTTAGACTGGCGATATAAGATGTTGCGCTGAAGTATTTCAGTTTTACAAAAGATGTACTCCAACATGAGATAAAAGAGTATCTGGGCAGTGCGGAATCCTCGTAGGTTCCAGCCAATTTTAATAATTTACTAATTAATCTGGGCGGAGCATCTCCCTACCGAACATCCGAGTTAACTGCAAAAATTCTTGATAGCCTTTTCTCAACTTTAACACAGTATTGAAACTGTCACTGTCATTCTTCACAATCGCACCAAATTTTGTTGGTATACCAAGGTATTCAAGCGCATACCACAAACTCTCTCGATTGATCTCGTAATAGGCCGGCCAGTAATTCAGAAACATCTGATATACGGGGATAGAAGTCTCATAATATTTAGATAGAATCATTTCCAGCGAAAAGACCTGATCAGTGACTGATCCATTCGAACGAAATAGTTTTCCAAACTAATCGAATAAAGTCGAAAAGACAGTTCCACTAAGTATCTTCTCCGAATATCAAGAGCTCCTTATCAGCAGTCAACTCTTGGTGGGCAGTTTCGTTTTAGTTTCTGCATGACCCTAGTGAATATTTCATGGGATGGATCCTCAATGCAAATCGCCGCAGTCTGTATTTGAGGTCACTCAACTACAGTCTGTGACGTATGATGAACACCAAGAACATCTTGTTTTGTAAATTTTTCATCTACTTTAGAAATTAGGCCTCTTCGAATAAAACACTATCGGTGGAAGGCGGTGATCATTGCAATTGTGTTTCAGTATGAACAGTAAAGTGTTGGCTGCATCTATACGCAAAATGAAAGCGTATGTCTGAAACCATAGCGCATTCATTTGACTATCGTTAGCCGACTAATAGATGTGTGCAACGGTTCATGAATCAAGAGATCGATAGAATATATGTTACATTCGGAAAATAATCGTGATTATGAGTTTACTATACACTTTGAGGTTATTTCAAGTAATAGATAGCATTTTGAATAAGTCTGTGCTTAGTGATCCTTCATCGCCCAACTCGTCTGCAATCAACACTTTAATGCTAAACAAATTTATTAATTCGGAAATCTTAATTTGAATTCACAGTTATTTTGAGTATAAAGTGGCACGTTTTTCACGCAATATTCCAAGATGTATAAACTTTGTAAAGATCAATTAATGAGATTAAACCTTAAATCTGCCTGGTTTACTTAGAGGTAGCACCAAGGCTAGCACTTTTGACAGGACTTGGACACAATAATAAAATTATATACATGCGGGATGGGAATAGGTAATTTACGAGATTACTCACAGACGTCAGGCAATCGAATTTAAATAAATTTATTATGTTTTATTGGTTTTGTTTATACGGTTGAATATTAACAAAAATTTAGACACAGCCGTGTAAAAGACGAACAATTTCCAAATTATATCCTGAACTTTTGGAAGAAGATGAAATGGTTTAAATCATTTAAATTTTTGTAAATTTCTCGAAACAATTTTAACTTAAAATCTGGTACCAGTTTCATTTCATTACCATCGACATTGCATTTATTAATTTGAGTACTTTGATTAAAACAAATCTTCCAGCAAAAACGAGGCAAATTAATCTAACACCGGAGAACAAAACAATTCTTAATAATATATGTAACAGTACCAAATCTTTTCTTAAAGAAGTTAAAAATACATCAACCAACAGATATGTACTTAGCCTAAGTGATGAAAAAAACTCTGATTACACACTGTGGAAGGCGACGAAAGTTCTCAAAAGGCCCAAAATGCAAGTGCTTCCTCTTAAAACGAATAATGGGACCTAGGCAAGAGGTCCCAAAGGGAAGGCTGATCTGTCTGTGGAGTATCTGCAGGAAACCTTCCAACCACTACCAAGACAAACTGTCAACGAAAATTTAATTTCAATTCACAAATACGATGAGTGTGACATACGCCCAGTAACTCTCAAAGAACTAAAAGAAGAAGTGAAAAGTATAACATGAATGTTAAAAAATCCCCAGGATACGACTTGATTACTTGTTTAATTATTAAGGCCCTACCTGATAAAGGATTTCGTAAGCTATTACACATAATCAATGCAACCTTTCGGTTAAAATCATGATAGCATAACCTGATAAGCCACCTAACGATAAAAAAGCATATAGGCTCATTGAGGACCGACCGACAACTAATGAAAGAAAGTTAGAACGTTAAAAAGTATGCTCAAGCATATTTTTGGACGTCGTCCAAGCATTCGATAAAATTTGGCATAGTAGTCTAGAATTCAAGCTGTATCGAGATCTGCCGAGGCAATTCTATTTTCGTTTGAAATCTGAGGATGAATACTCCGAACTAAAGAAAATTTCTGCCGGTGTCCCGCAGGGGAGTGTCTTAGGTTCAATCCGGTACTTACTAGTTATATAGAAGGGATTTATCAATCACAAATGAAACCACCTTTGAAGATAACACAGCAATTATGGCAATTGGAAGTAATGTCGCCGATGTAACGAGTGAACTCCAGAAGATTACCAATGCGGTTTGTAACTGGACAAAACGAGGCGAATGAGACGAAATCCACGCATATTCACTTTACATACCCAAAGGCTTACCATCTATACCAATAGAAATTAACTCACGACAGGTGCCATATGCAAACACAGCTAAATACCTTGGCTTGACCTTCGATGCCTAGCTTAAGTGGAGAGAGCATGTCAAATAGAAAAAAGAAGAACTTAACATAAAGTTCAGAAAAATGTATTGGGCCATAGTCGATATGGACCTACGGTATCCAAATCTGGGGATGTACTAAGCAAACCAACGGCAAAATGATACAGACGTTTTAAAACAAGGTTCGTGATAGCATCGTAGATGCTCCGTGGTACACATATAAGATATGAAATAAATTCCGCCAAACACGAAATAAATTTCCAGACACGTGGAAACCACTATATTCGCCATGATAGATAACCCTGTCATTGAAAGAAGACTATGCAAAAAACGAGGCCTAGTGAACTTATCAAATTGAAATTAGTAAACAGGTTTCATTAATTATTGGATTAACCATTGGGTTACACTCCAACAAATGAGAATTTTATATGAAATGTAAATGTTGTATTTGAAAGATAAATTGCTAGATGATCGTTGTCTCAGTTGTACTAAAAAATGCAAAAAAAAAACAAATTAGTAGTCCTATACGTGAAAAAATGAGGCCGAACCATCTTGAATTAGGAACATGTCACAATTTCTCACTCTATTCTCGAGTATAACCAATTGTAATTGAACGGCAACGATTTTTTTTTAATTTAAAGAACCCATCATAGATTTTATAACAATTAACGAAATCGAAAGTCAAGAATATATAAGATTCAAATAAAGTAGTTGGTGGGGCTGTCTGATTTTTAACTTATTGCAATAAATTATCCAAATTATGGTAAAATGAGTATTAATCATATGGGTACCGACTAACTTTAGTGAACGTATATACCACATTTAAAACATTTGATCCCGCAAAGCGAGAACTGTCACTGTTTTTTTTCACATACATTTTATAATAAACTATATCATACACATTTCTTATCTGGATAAGACAATCATATACATACACACCCTAAGGAAGTTACACGAAATAAACTTAATTTTATTTAATATTCTAATATTCACCTATAAATATAAAAACACTTTCAGCAAATTATTTGCTGATCAATGAATAAGCCAAATATGTATGTATATAACCACAAAAACACTAAGTGACATTGACAGTTAGAAAACTAAAGAAATAAAAACAGCTGCGTGATTTTGACAGCCGCAAGAACATAAATAAGAAAATAAAAATGTAGTAGAATAAAAGACAACTATTCTAAATAGCAATGAAATGGTGTAAAGAGGGAACCGATGATATTTGTGTACATATTATAGCATGGCTGATTACTAATTCTCACGTTCGTTAAACTATGGGTAGGTAGTATTTATTTATGTAATGACATACATTCAGACACTTATTCTATCGTGCTGAAATATTTTGGGCGACTAAAGTCAACAACAGCGCTTTGAACGATACATATAACACAGAAGAAAATAATTTAATATTTCAATTAAGAATAAATGTATTTCAATGAGCGTGAGCCAAATTGATTCTGTTGTGGATATGGCGTGTTTTTGTAAAGCTACTTTTTCATGACATGTTAAAATCGTCTTCTGTGTTAAATTTAGGACGATGGAAAAAATTAATGAAAAAATTTAATGTATCGCAGACTCAGCACTTATATGTCAAAGCATCATTGAACTCATATTCCAATATATCCAGGTGGTTGTCGCTGTCGTTGTGGTCGAGTTTCCGCAGTATTGTTCCGTGGTGACCTTATTTCTAGAGAATCCTGAAATTCCGTGATATTGTTGTGTATGTCAACTGATGAATTTTCCGCGGTAGGGTTCAATGGTGCCTCAATATCAACTGTTGATTCCGGATCTGTTGTGCGATTCGTGTCAATAAGAAATACTGCATATATAACACGATCAATTTTATTCTCGATGACACCGCGTTCCCAAAATTGTTTATTGTGGCGATACACTTTTGCGTAGACATTGTCGCCTGGAGAGTACACTACGATATTGGGCTCTGTGGTGTTGGTTAAATTGCTGCTCTTGTTGAATACTACAATCCGTGCCGGGTTCAGGTTTCAACAAATCGAGCTCCATTCGAATCAGACGACCCAAAAATAGTCACCACTTAGTATTTTTGGTGTTTCGGTTTGGTGTTGATCTATATGCATGGAGGAATTTGGTGAGTATTTTTTAATTTTTTTTTTTTTATTTTTATTTTTTTTTACCTTTATCTTCAATTTAGGAGCATAGGGCGTCTACTAGGTGGGACCATCTAACTCTATTGGCTGCTACTGTGTTAATTTGGTTCCATGATTTGCCGAGATGTTTCGCTTCCGCTAGCAACGTTCGTTTCAGGTGGACGTCCAACCTTCCTTTACCCTTGAGGCTTCCATTCTAAGGCCATGCGTGTTACGTATCTTGCTGGTTTTCTTAGTGTATGTCCGATCCATCTCCACTTACGTTTCCTTATTTCATTTTCCATATTTACCTGATTAGTTACTTTATGGAGTTCCACATTTGATATGGTATTGGGCCAGAAGCACTTGAACATTCGTTTCGGGAAGCACTTGAACCCGAGTTGAACATTCGTTTCTTGGTGTTACGGGAAAGGACAGGTGCATTCCAGATTTTGTGTAACATGTTGTATGTAGTTCTAGCTTTGTTTATGCGCTTGTTAATGTCTTCCTCGGTTCCACCTGTTTCTGCTAGTGTACAACCTAAGTATAGGAATTCCTTTACATCTTCAATATTTTGTTGGTTGGCGCTTATTGGTGTGGTTATCGTAGTATTTATCCTCATTGTCTTGGTTTTCGTAATGTTTATTTTTAGACCAACTTCTTTCGTTAAGTCCGATAGCTGTTCTATTTTCTGCTGCATGTCCGTGTATTTATGTGTTAGCAGGTATATATCATCAGCGTAATCCAAATCGTTAAGTTTTCCTGTTAGTCCTCATTGGATGCCATTGGGCGATATGTGGTACATTTTCCTCATGAAACTATCTAATACTACTAGGAACAGTAGTGGGGAGAGTACGCACCCCTGTCTTACTCCATTGCTATTGTAATATGCACCACTTTGCTTGCTCTTGTATTGAACTCAATTACCAGAATCATGATACATCTCTTGTACGAGTTCGATAATCTTATTTGGGATGCCCATTTCACAAAGTGTCTTCCATATTGCGTTTCTATGTATTGTATCGAATGCACGCTTAAAGTCCACGAAGAGGAGGTATAGTGGGGAGTTCCATTCATTGGACTGTTCAATGATGATGCGGATCGTATTTATATGGTCAGTGCAACTACGTCCCGGTCTGAAGCCAGCTTGTTCTTTCCTCAATTTCGAATTGATCGTAGGTGATATTCTGTCGAGGATTATCATTGCTAACACCTTTATTGTTGTATTGAGTAGTGATATGCCTCGCCAATTTTTACATTCTCTAAGGTCTCCTTTCTTTGGAATCATTATGGTTAGAGTTTTCACAGTTGTAGATGCGTCACCTTTGAATATTTCGGATGGTATGTTATCTATTCCAGCGGTTTTGTTATTCTTCATTTTCCCAATGATACTGCTGACTTCCCGTTCCGTTGGTGGATGGGTGTTGATTGTTTCGTTAAGAACATTATTGAGTAATTCGAAGTTTTCTGTGCTGTTTGCCATTTCCTCTCCGCAATATTCTTTCCATCTCTTTAACTGTCCCTCATCTGTTGTTAGGATTTGACCATTCTTATCTCTTATAGGTGGTATATTGGTGTATTTTCCTGTGATCTTTGGTACGCATTGGTGTAGAGTGCGCATTATTTCTGGTTGCTGCTGCCTCTTCGACATCCTTGAGAATATTTTCAGTGTATTTTCTACGATCATTTCTTGCCATCTTTTTTACTTGTCTTGCCGTGTCTTCATCTAGCTTAAGCTGTCGACGTTCTTCAATTTTCTGCCATGTGCTGTCGCTTATCCATGGTTTGCGACTGTATTCTTGGTATCCGAGTGTGTTCGCAGCAGTTTCGATATAGGCTTCTTTGATTTGCTTCCATCGGTCTTCTATACTGGTGGCACTGTTGGTTGCTAGATTGCATTCAAGCGCTTCACTGAAAATCTTCCTTGTATCGGGATCGTTTAGCCTTTCGATGTTGAATTTTCGTCTGCTCGTCATATAGTGCATCTCATAGCTACAGGCTTTATCTTGACCTGTGAAATTACCAAGTGATGGCCGCTGTGAATGTCTGCACCTCTCATTGCTCGGACGTCTTGTAATGATGTGAGAAATTTCTTGTTGATCATTACATGGTCTATTTGGTTTCTTGTTCTGCCATCAGGTGTTGTCCATGTATACCTATGTATATTCTTGTGTGAAAATTTACTGCCTCCTATGAATAGCTGGTTTGTGACACAGAAGTCGATGAGTCTTTCTCCATTATTGTTTCGTACAGAGTTCAGTGCTTCGTTACCCATGACGGTTGTCAGGTCAGTATTGTCAGTGCCAATTTTGGCGTCAAACTTCCTTGTTTGTTCTCTACCCCTATTGCTTTCAGTGCTCTCTTTAGTGTGTCAAATCGTTCGACAGAAATAACTGAATTGTTTACTGACGAATTGAGTGCCATTGTCGGTTACTAATGTTTCCGGATTGCCGTTCTGTGAAAAAAATAGATCATCTTCTCGATGCAAGTCGTTGACGTGATGTTAGTGCATACTTGTACATCGGGAAACATTGAAAATGAATCAACAGTGACCAGATACCACTTTCCGTCAATTGGTCCAGCGATATCGGTATAATCTTCTTCCGTAGATGTACCTATGAAATTTCTTGACTGCGTAGACAAGGGCAAAACCTTCTTTTTCCACTTGGCTGAAGACACCTTCTAGTGTGTGAGAAGCAACTTGGAAGTGAATGGTTGACATTCGAGTGACCATTCCCATTTCACATTTGTATCCAAAAGTCGGTCTGATGGAGCTCGTAATTAATGCATTTGTCGGACAAATTTTCCGTAGCAGAAATCTTTGATGGATCTGTAGTGAAGCCCTGGCTATTTATAATCATTCCCAAATAATTGAAATCATTGCAGAAAAAATTACATTTCGGCAACTCCACTCGGAATTCTTCCAATCGTTTAAATAGTCGTTTGAGGATTGCTTTGTGAGTCTCCTCATCCTTAGAGTGAACGAGAATATCATCGAAATAAACGATGGTTCCGTCAAGGCCGGCCAGCATAGCGTCCATTATTTGGTGGAAAATGCCGGGGCGGATTTCACTCCGAAAGGCAGACAGTTGAATGTGAAAAGTCCCTTTTGGGTGTTAATTGTCAGGAATCGCTTTGATTTGTCGTCAACTTTGATTTGTAAGTAAGCATCCGACTTTGCTGAATACTTTAATGTCAGTGAGCTGCGCGAACATTTCTTCTGGACTTGGAATTGGATATGCATTTGTTTCTATGCAGGCGAATTTAGTCCTGTTGGTGCTGCCCATTCTGAGTACTCAATCGGCGAAATGATGTCGAGTATCAGAAGACGATCAAGTTCGCATTCAACGCATTTCAATGCAGCGAATGACACCGGTCGCTTCGGTCGGTATACAGGACGGATGTCCGGCTTTATGTAGATAATCGCTTTAGCCTTTAAACACTTTCCTGGTGTTTCGCTTGAAATGATTTCTGCTTCATTTTTCAAATCCGTAATGCCATCTATGCGACACAATCAGAACACATCATGTTCTGATTGTGTCGCATAGATGGCATTGCATATTTGGTTTATCGGACGGTTCCAAATGCCAAAACGCTCGATCCAATCTATGCCTAAAACATCAAGCTCTGTAATATTTGTGACTAAACATTTACCAGAATATACTTGCCCGATGTTTTTAATACCCATTTCACAGTTTAAAATTCTGCGATAATGGGGATGCTGTCCTTTGAAGCTGATTTTATTCACATGGGGCTGAATGTGGTTCCAGGTGATCCCAAAGTTTGTCATGTTTGCTCTGATATTATGGTTAGATCGGACACCGTGTCGATCTAAGTTCCACGCTCGTTCCATTAATTTCGACGTTTAAGTAGCTCCGTCGGGATGTTATGTCGCCATGGTTATTTCCATTGATGATTCCGTTGACACGTAGAACCTGTGATTGTGGCTGATTATTCTGCTTGTTGGATGTCGAAACTGGCGGTTTATTTAGTTGGCAATAACCGTCCTTATGCCCTGCATTATGACATTGGTTGCACTTGTGTGTCGCAAATTTGCAGTTTCGAACGAAGTGTATACCACCGCAGAGCCAACATGGTCTGTATGGCCCAGTTGTTTGTTTTTTTAACGGGCCTTCTTTCGTTTTATCTTTAGGTTGTTTCAATGACGTTGAACGGCGCGGTTGTCTCTGCTTCATGGTATTTATGACTGTTTGAAATTTGGAACTTCCACCAATGATCGCTGTGTCCTGTTTGAGACTTAAAATGCGTTGTTTTTCGACGATTAGTATCTCCACTGATTGTTCGTTTGCATCCACATTTTGCAAGAGGGCGTGTTCGAATTTCTGCGTCTTGTGAAGATTATAATCCGCGGACGAACATTAGACATTTAAACTAGTTATCGTCTAGCCCTTTCGTCTAGCCATTTCTAATCAAAACGATAAACGAACATATGAGCATGCTCAACATACAAATGTGTTTATCCCAAGACATGTGCTTACCAAGTATTAGTCCAAGATACTTGAACTCGTCCACACGTTCAATGACAACATTAGAAACCTGCAAAATAGGTAAATCACAATGTGATAGAAATGGGGAGTGAAATATAATAAATTTTGTTGTACTTAGATTAACTGGTATTTTATTGTAATTAAAATACTCCAAGAGTGTCTGAAAATCCTTTTGCATATTAGTTAACGCCGGCGAACAATCACTGGAGTTATAAAAAATTGCAGTATCGTCAGCAAACATTCTGATTTGACCAACCAGCGGTAATTGGGCTAAATCATTTATGAAAATCAAAAATAATAAAGGCCCAAGAACACTGCCTTGTGCGGTACACCACAGTTGATGGTTAAGACGCTGCTTGCGACACCATTCATTACCACAAACTGAGTGCGGTTTTCAAGATAACTAGCTAGAAGTTTATACGATATTCCCCTAAAACCATAACTATATAGCTTATCTAGCAGCAATCGATGATCAATAGAGTCAAATGCTTTATGTATAGGTCCAACAATAGACTACACATATATTCCTGATTGTCAAATGCCCTATAGATTAAATCGATAATTTCAAAAAATGCAGTGTCAGTGCCAGACCCGTCTAAAACCATATTCTATCATTGGATTTGCTATTAATTTTTCCAATACATATTTTGTCAAACACGGATAAGACAGAGATTGGACGATAGTAGTTAATAGCATTAGAGCTTCCAAATTTGAAAATTGCTGATACTTTTGCAATTTTCAGGCAATTATAGGATAAATCCCGGTTACGAACACTACATTAAATATATCAGCCAATAGGTGGGAAAAACTACTAGCATTACGCTTTACAACAATGTAAGTAATGTTATCATAACCACAGCCCTTATTATTATCTAAATTACCAATAATATTGAGAACTTCAGTGTCCTGAACTGGAGACAAAAAAATGGAATTCAAGTCAGTATTTAGTCTGCAAAAATTATTCGAGTTATTGTTCATAATCACAGAGGTAGAAGATGTACCAACATTTACAAAGAATTTATTGAATGCATCAACAATACAACTTGGCTCTTTATATTCAATGGTGTCATACTTCATAAACTGATTGATTATCTTCCAGACCTCTTTTTGGTTTAACTTATTGAATATATTTAAACGATTTGATTTTTTTATTAAGGAATTCCAACCTGCCTTTTAACATATGATTGTTTGTATTTTGCTTGATTCGTTTAAGAATGCGATTTTTTTGTTTGATTCGATTCCAGAGATCTATACTCATCCATGGGCAATTGTTAGCATTTTTTATTTTCACTTTAATCTGTATGGTTTTGGAATATTTATCAATCAGTTCAATATATTTTTTTATGATCATTAGTAAAGTCAAATCAGGATTCCAAATGTTAAATATACTACATTTAAGATCATCAAAAAGCCGATTAACTTTACTAAAATTGATAATTTTCTTTTCTAAATTTCTAATTACGTATTTCGATTTAAATAAGAATTTGGAGAAAACGAAACTATGATCACTGATGCTTGATTCAATTGTAGAGTTCAAGACACGGTCAATGTTATGGAAACTGCAAATAGCGTGATCTAAAATATTCCCACTCGCAGGTCGAGTAGCCAAGTATTGGTAACAATCATGCCTTGGCTGAATAACGTAGAACTAAATGTAGAAAGTTGACTTGAGTGGGATATTCAAATCACCAACTATAATGAAATCCGATGTGGCCATGTTGCCACAAAGCAAATTTTCTAAAAATTCATGAAAACAGTCAGTGTCAGAGTTAGGTGGTCTATAAATCCCACATACACTAGTTCTATTGAACCCCGAAAGTTGGATACCAATGTATTGAAAAGTTAAAGTGCCATCATCAACTACACTAGCGTCTCATTTTTGGACAAATTGGTAAGACAAATCAGGTGATTGTAGAATAGGAGGATTTATTAACATCTCTTGGATTTTCAAAAATGCTTCGTCACTAAAACTAGCCTTTCGAAAGTTCTGTCTATTTTTAGAAGGTCTGTTGAACGTTTTACAATTTAGACAACACTTTCTGTATAATATTCAACAATGCAAGTTACGTCACGAGTGTGTTTTGAAGTTTCGTACTTTTTTACTGCTTCGATTTTATTAAATTGTTTGTTGGGTCCTGCACCCTTTCGATTAGTGTAATCAATTTACTATATCCATACTATACTCAAATTTTGAAAACTCGTTTACGGTTTAGACTTTAGACTATTTAATTATTAATTAATAAATTTTATACAAATATCAATAGTGTCAACTGTCAACAATTTCAATAAACATATTCATCGTTTTAATTTTGTTGCCCCGAAGCAATAATTAGAATATGTATGGTAATGTCTTTGTTACACAAAGAAATCAATTAAAATTGGAAAATCATGAACTAATAGATATCAATTTATAGGTACATATAGTTTATTACAGATGGATCTTACAGTCGAAAAGAACCAGTTGTATGGAGGTGACTAAATTGTTCAATCGTAAAAAATACTTGTGTGACGATGCCGAATCGGCGTACAATAGAATAAACGTCTATATATGACAAAATTAAATACAAACAAATATAGGATTAAAACTGATGGGTCATCAGTGGCCTTTAATGCCAAAAACTAATAATAAATTTACAGTTTAGCATATCGGACTAATTCCACATCATTACAAAGTATATATTTGTATATTTGTATCCAGAATATTCCGATTTAATTATGTGATAAAGTATGAATTTATTACGAGGCGAAATGGGATGATAGTCCGGAAGTAGATTACGAGCACAAATAATGGGTATAAATGGTAATTAGAAATTTGGTCGAAACAAATCTTTATGGTACACAATGGCACCATGATAATATTTATAATCAAAATAATGTTGCTGCGGTTTCGTTAGATAATCATAAAAAAATATAATTAAATTTATGTTTAGATTATGTATATATATACATGAATGTATGTACATGCATGCTCACGGAACTTGGGATAAATATTTGCATTGCTAAATTTTATTATTTTCGTTTTGACCAAAACATCATAAATCCAATGCCCGGAGGCGACACAATTTTTATTTTATTTTTATATTTTAAACAAAGTTATACATTTTATCAAAATACAATTTCATACAAATATTATTTTATTACAATATGTATTAGATAGCAAGGATTTGAATGTAAAGGATCTGAAAAAAGGATGGGAAAACATATCTGTTGATTATACAGCATACATTTCGATTTCATTTGTCACAATTTCGTGCTCAGTGTATAACCTTAGTATTTCGAATGCTTCGACTATATATCAAATTAGCGTGAACCGTTCAACGATCTTTTTCAGCGTAGTTATAGATGGCAATTCAAACGATATTGTTTTATCGACCAACAATCTATACTACTGAAAGCTTTGTTTCGATAGAGTCCGGAACGAGTTTAAAAATTTCAACTCCTGTTTCATTTCAACAACCACATGTTACTGACCGAGATGAAATATCGTGCGCATTTTAATATGAGAACAAGTCCCAGTTTGAGCATGGCTAGGAACTTAATATTCTATTTTAAGGAAACGAGCGCCGAAGGACTATGCAATAGAGTGCTAGAGAAGCTGCATCTGTGTCTACTCATGAGCATGCTATCCAGTTAAACATCTCAAATGTGTGTGTGTTCCCATTTAAAATTCAACTGACACTACAATTAAAACCGCTGGATCCACATTAAATTTTTCATGGGCTAATAATCTCAGATTCTGCGTGACCTCCGTTCGTCTGACTTGTCACCTTCTGACTTTTTCTTGCTATGGGCTATTTAAAGGGTTTGGTGTTTGCCAATAAATCATCAACTAATGCTGAATATTCAAGTTGAAATCATACAGAAATTGTTAGAAAACTCATAACGTGTCAGTAAAAGAATGGAAGTCATTTGAGAGATGTTATATTCCACACATAGTATAGATACAAATCTCCATTAATTATATTTTATTATACGTGCGTGATGTCCAATCTGTGGAGGACTTAGGCCCAATATAAAAATGTGGAATGAATCAGTGCACTTGCTCCGCAGCACAATCTGAATCTCAAAGTGTAGCTTATATCTTTGTTGCAATTTTATCTTCTTTTCGGTTTATTCGCTTGTTTGATCACCATCATGTAATAAAGGCGAGGTACTCGTAGATTACGCCGAGTAATCTACGCGCGGTTGTCGATACGTAAAATATTACGTAAATTTAGAATACTTGGCAATTTTTTTGTCAACGTACACAATTATGACAAAGTACGAAGTTCGCATTTAATTAGGAAGCAATTAAAAAATTATTTAAATTAAATCAGAAATCACATAACATAACAAGCACATGTTGTTCAATGCTTCCAATGAGAGTCTATACACAACTTCCGATGTGACTTTGGCAGCACTATTGTAGCATTTAGAATGCATCTTTCCGGCAATCTTATCGCATCCGCCATTCTTCTTCAGCATTCTATTCATAATTGCCAAATATTTTTGGATGAGTTTAAAACCGGTCGGTCTAGATACTTTAAACTGACATTGATTTGATTATGGTCTCGTACCAATTTATTGCGTTTTTAGAGTTGTGTAAACTTGCCTATTCAGGACAAAACTTTAGTTTGAGGCTAGTTACCATTTCAAAACACGATAAACCCTAGTAAAGCAGTGCCGGTTATCACGATAAATTACTGAAATTTGGACTACTAGATGAGGGTTATGCTATTTTTTGACCAAATATGATGAAACTGACATGTTGAATGGCAATGGGATTATAAAATGATTTTTGGATGATTTTTTTTTTTGGTTTGCCTATACTCAAATTTAACTGACCTATTTCTTAACCGATTACGGTGAAATAATATGTTGGATGGAAATGGGATTATAAATTGATTTTTATAATCTCAAAATTCATTTTTAGTTGGCCATACTCAAGAAATGTATTAAAGAAACATCTAATAATCCAACGCTTTTTAAATCAAAAATGTCATCATAACTGGCCTAGGAATAGTCTAGTTTCATTCCAGTTTGCCAAAATTGTATCCAAAAATAGTTTTACTATCCCATTTCAATCCAACATTTCGAGAGACCATCATTATAGTCAAGAAATGACTGCGTTTCTGTAGTCATACTTTTATGTCCACATACGACGTTACTGTAAGGGATGTGACAAAACCTGACTCTTTAGGCAACAACTGCGACTCGCTTTCCATCATATTTTATTGTTGTAAGTTTATCTGCAGAAGCACACTGTCTGTCAGTGTGTGACTATTATTGGGAAGATACGTATTTTGACCTGCTAACCTGCTTCAAATACAATTTCACGTACGTTTTGTCATCCATCAAAACATATTCGCTAATTTTATTCACATCTTGACTATATAGAGCAGTAGAGCACGGTTAGCGGACAAGTTTTGGTTATCTGAACGATTTGATTTGTATGTATCTAATTTTATCACTAGTGGTGATATATTTTCAGGATCGTATTACGTATATATTTGAAACGTAACCTTTATACACGACTTATAGTCGCGACCATTTCTTGGGTCTGGTATAATTTACCCCATACAAAGTTTAAATCTTCGCGATTGTGTAATCCTAGTTGCGAATAAATTCCCCATTACTTTATTTTACACATTCGGTTTTATATTACGTTGGCATATTTCAAGAAATGAATGAATCTTTTTTCATATGTAGTTGGACCCTTGCAGAATCCAGGACCGTTCATAAAGGACATATTGTTTGACTAATAAGCCCATGCAAGACGGTATGATAGGTTGAGAAATGTAGCTGGAAAACTTTGATGAGATTGCGTTATTTTTCAGGCTTCTCGGAATGCGGGACGCATATAGGATATTCTCGTCATTCATAAATGGGTTTTTTCGATTTAGTAGTATAGGTATCGTGTTCCAGTTTAGTCAGTTTTTTGTTGAATTCCCTCTTTGTACGTAATAGATAATTCGGTACAGAGCTTCTTGATTGTCCTCTACTAAATCAATGATGCTATATGATCTCAGCCAGTATGAACCTTCCCACCACAAGCTGAGATTTATCATCATCGATGGATACTTTCCTGTATAGAAGCAGATGGTGCTGAATCATCTTTGGATGACAGTAGTGTAACAGCATAAAGTTAAGGATTTTGGATAAAATATCTCAAGATTTTTCAGAATACTTTTCCATTTACTGGGTTGTTTTCAAGCCAAGCTTATATACAATAATCGAGTCCGCCCATTTGTAAATTTTTATAATACTTGATGGAATAATTTTCCTAGTAAAAGAGCACCACAATGTTCTAGTTGTGATAATGTGCGTTTTGGAAAACTTTAGAAAAGAACGATTGGATCGTTGTAAACTTTGGAGCATCGAGCGAAAAATGGGAAAATGAATTTAGGGCAAAAACCCATAGTGAAGTGTAGACAATTAAACAACATGGCATCCATGAGGAGGCTCACGAGAAATTTCTTGCGTTCAGCGATTCAGAAAGCTATACTCTGGATGAATTAGGATACATCGGTGGAAATCAACGAACAATAAGAGTGCAATAAAACATCATATAAGATTACATTAGATGGTCACAAATCGTATTACCCACCTTCAGTGGAAGTTTCAACAATCAGCTGATACCACTGGCGAGTGTCGTTAATTTTGCCCCAAATCTGTTAAAAAAATGAATTTTCATTATAACAAACTTCACAATTCTATAAATAGATGGATGAAGTTTGACCTATAAATCACAAATATGTTTGCATACGTTTGTCTCACGTACAGACCTTTCTACATTATTTCGATTATATGGGTTGCGAAATTATCTTGGCAAACATTTTGAAAACAAACATCAAAATGTCGTAAGTAATAAAATGTCAATGGGTCTAAACTATAAAAAAACTGAGTTTAAAAAATGGGGATTATGGGGTTAAGGAACACCAAGTTTGGTACGAAAAAAGGGAATTTAGGAAAAAAGGGGATTTGGAAGTTCTCTGGGAACATGTCTCTAACCCTCCACCTTTGTATCTTACTGAATTTTAGTTATGCGATGTGCAATGAAATAATTCTATTTCTGGGGTTCTGCACTAATCCAACACAGTGTAATTAACGAGTCAATCGAATAAAAGTAATTGTTAACATTAAACTCGTTGAAAACGTTACGTTTGAGACGAGTAACCAGATCGGTCATAAGTTTAGCCGCAAGTAATTCGAGTCGAGCAATACTGATCGATTTCACACAAACCAATCGATAAGAAATAGAATAATCTTCATGAAGACATCGTAAATATACGCAAGCCCCAAAATCCTTTTCACTGGCGTCTGAAAATGAATGAACTTCCACGGTTTTAAAGGTTCCCTTCAATAAAGCGAATCAAGGAATACATATATCTTTCATCGAATTCATTTGTGTTCCATTCATTAACCCATTTTGATGCAACCTCCTTATCCAGTGGCGTACCCAGTCGGCTTTCAGCTTCCAAATCTCTTGGTAAAATATCTTAGCTAAAGTGATGACTGGAAACACTAGTCCACGTGGGTCGAAAAGACTTGCCATTTCAGACAATGTCACTCTCTTGGTGACAGGCGCGATTGAACCTATTGACTAGGAAGTAAATCGAAAAACATCTTGCTCGTCGAGTTTCAAATATTTCTAGCGATGTTGCGGCTCCATTAGGGACAATATTTTTTCGCTGTTAGAACAATATTTACTTAATTTGAAACCATCCCTTTTTAAAATCGAGATTGATTTTTCCAAAATTTGGCTCAATTCATAAGCTGAGTTCGCTCCAACCATCATATCGCCATGCAATGTTTTAATTGCCAGATACGAGTTCATAAGTCACGGTGCATAATCGGTAATTTTGATTGGCTCGTTTTTATCGCGATGTCAAGCGGCAGGATCATTTGAAAATTATTGTCCGGAAATCCGACACAAACCAGGCGGTACATTTTTTGAATGTCTGTCGTTGAAACGAACTGGAAATGGCTGAACCACAACAAAATAATGAATAAGTTCACTTGAATTTTAGGTTTAGAATATAAAATATCGTTCCCTCCTGCATCTACACAGGAGCTTGATGCTCTAGTATCTGATGCTTTTAATAAGGCCATGTTAGGTGCATGCCATATCAGTAGGGCCTTGGGTAAATCTCGGCCACCCTGGTGGTCGAGAGAAATCCAAGGAACTCGTATGAAATGCAGGAGACTGTTCAAGAAAGCGAGGAACACAAGTGCTGCTGCAGATTGGGACTGTTATAAGGAAGTCCTCAAAACCAAGTACGAGCTGAGAGCCGCCAAAACGAGGGCCTGGAAGCTCTTCTGTGGCAATATAAAGGAGTCCTCAGAGGCGGTCAGGCTATGCAAAGTACTATGTTCTAGTCCTTCCATTCCGGGTTATCTACAACGACCGGATGGTTCATGGACTACATGTAGTGAGGAATCCCCTGGAGCTATTACTAGAAACGCATTTCCGGGAGTGCTCGGTACTAGCTCCGGAGAGACCCATGATAAATAGAGGTATAGACGTAAGTCATATAGTAAAGAGGCAAGGATTTAATAGAAACGCATTTCCCGGAGTGCTCGGTACTAGCTCCGAAGGGACCCATGATAAATAGAGGTATAGACTCCGTAAGTCATATAGTAAAGAGGCGGAATATCTTATGGGCAATAAATTACTTTAAGCCATACAAGTCGGCAGGACCTGATGGCATTATCCCTGCGGATATCCTGCGAACTATTGACTTAACACGTCGGACTACTTTTGGACAACAAGCTAAGCTGGAAACCAAACATCGTAGAGAGAGTAAAAAAAGCTACTATAGCGCTCTACTTCTGCTAAAATCCCTTTGGAAAGAGTTGGGGTGTGGAGCCCCACTTAGTTCACTGGCTCTACGTCTTAGTGGTCAAACCTATACTGCTGTATGTTGTTGTCGTCTGGTGGCCAGCGTTAAAAATTATAGCCAACCTTAAACTATTGATGAAAGTCCAAATAACGGCCTGCTCGTGTATAAGTGGGGCTCTCAGGAGCACACCTACTCAAGATCTGGAGATTCTCTTTCATCTTACTCCCTTGAATATTGCGGCCGAGCAGCTTGCATCTTGCATCTAGCACAGCCATTCGGCTCAACTCCATATATATGTGGACCTGTAACAATGCAGGGCACTCATCTATTCTATGCAACAGGGGCTTTTCGGAACCTACCGACTACGCTATTCCTTTGCCATCTGTTGAGATGAGATTCCAAACTGAGTTTCCCACCAGAGAGGACTTGGTGTACGAAACGGTTATGGACAATGAGGCGCTAAGCTTGTTCACGGATGGCTCAAAAAGGGGTAGAGGGGTTTGCTGCGGGGCATCAACAAGGTATATTCGCATTTTTATGGACAGCCTGGCTGCTATTAAAACGATACAATCACATACTCCCTGACGTCGAAGGTAGCCCAGAACTGTCTGGCATCTTTAAATGAGATGGCTTATCAGTTGAACATCCGCTTGACGTGGGGCCAGGGCATTTCAATATCGCAGGGAATGTAAAGGCAGATGAGTTGGCCTGTAAGGGTGCAGCACACCTAATAACAAAGCAGGCGGGATATAAAGATACCGCTTGCTTCATATAAATTGCTGCTTCAGGAAGAAGCTATAAAAGAAACGAACGTCAGATGGTCTAAAGCCGGTTGGTGTGTAATGACCAGGCAGATCTGACCTGGATTTGACCGGTCTAGATCAGGCCAACTGATATCGCTTCGACGGCACCATATTGGTATGGTCGTGGGAGCTATAACGGGACATTGTCTCATTCGGATACATGCGAGCAGACTGGGTGTCCCAGCCTACGATTTCTGCCGCAGCTGTGGTGATGAGGAGCAGGAGGAAAATATGCTTTATCTGCATATGCTCTGCACCTGCTAGTCTAGCATACAGCAGAACAAAATTTATGGGAACTTCCCCTTTGAACGACCTCACGGATCTTAGTAAGATCGAGATCTGAGACTTTAAACGCTTTTTGGAAAGCTCAGGATGGTTTAGCGAGTGAAGAGGAGGAAACTCGAATGTGGTACAGCTAAAGACCAATTTTGTGTCTATTCTAGTTTTTTAGGACGGCCATCCTTACCTAACCTAAAATATCGTTCAGCGAGATACCGGAATAGGTCTTGTAAAAAAAGAGGTGTGGTAAAAAACAATGCGGAACTGTCGAATCAAAATCATGAACAGTTTCTAAATGTTGCAATTGTTAACGAATTCGTACTCGGTAATTAAAGCAATAGACATCTCCATCGGCTGTTTGTCCAATCTCTTCTCCAAGTTAAGAAAATGTTTCATAGCGATTCCCATCGGCTGCCCTAGAAACGACGTTTCTTTCAAAATGGCAAACGACATAAGATCCATCCAAGTTGCGACGTGTGTGCAGTGCTGTAGTGCATAATGGTCTTCAAACTCTAGATCTCTGGAACGCATTTCGGGTTCAACAAAAGGTAGAGCATCAATCATTTAGAAACGTTGTACTATCTCGTTCAATGATTACTTGGATGAATCAATTGTATAGTTGATTATCCCTCACATAGTAGTGATCTTGACTTGACTTCAATTTTTGTGGTTAAAGGACCGCTGACAATCCAGCGTAATTTTGTTTCTTGTACTATTGGTAAATTGTTTCCAATGTTTATTTGGACGGGAATAATAAGATGCCAACAGCGCCCAGCTCCGATCAACAAGTCGATTTTCTGAGGTTTAACAAAATATGGATCAGCCAGATGAAAAATTGGTTGGGATTACCAGGTCCTTCGTTGAAATAAGAATTGCTGGATGAGTCTTGGATATCTTCGAACTTTTGTAAATTGTTGAAGCGAGACCATATTGTGATAAAACACGCAGCTTTTGATGTCGTTCAAGTGGTGCCAATTCCGCCAATAGACATATAAACTTTTTGGCTACGAAGGTTTAAGGTTTGCACAAAACGCTCCGATTCGAAATTAGTGGATGCATCATAACGTGATGCTTTTTCTCGCACTTGCTGAATGTTTCGCCTCGAGACACAATATACAAATATGCAGCCGTTGGATCTTCTGATATCATTCTGCCGATGGCAATTCAACAAATTTTGGACATTTGGGTAGCGCATGATCAAAGGCTAAGCACTTGACACAGCAATTGGAATTGGAAGTTGTCGCAGTACATATGATGAGTCCTAGCTGATTGTGGTGGATTTCGCGATAAAGTTGATTTTGATTTATCTCACTGCTTTCTGTTGTATTCTAACTTTTCCTGAACGGTTTTCTAGAAAGGAGGAAATTTCTCTAGTAGTCATCTCTTCCCATTTTTTGACATTTTCTGATATATGCATCTAATTTCAACATCAAGCAAGTCATGGAATTTTCTGCTAGCTACACATTGGATCCCAAAGATTTCAGTGCACGATAATGTGCGCTGACTGGGTCCCAGTTTGGATGATGTGCGACTGGAAAATTAGTGAAGTATTTTCATAGCGAGTGATCAATGCCTTCCAAGCCGACTTAAAATTTGCCTGGCAGACCCAGTCAAACAAGATCTTAAAAATCGAAACCTATCAACGTCCGTTAGCTCAGCATCCTCGATGATCATTGAGTTAAACTTGTTTTTAAAATTTAACCACTCCCTATAAATACCGGAGAATTTCTATGGTTCCTGTTTCGGTATTCTAACAGCTGACTCTACTTGATCCAATATTTGGTCCTCAATTTCAATAAACCTTTTGTAGTGTGATTTTAACTGCCCAATCTGTACTTTGAGATTTGACGGACTGCAGTACTTCCATGTGCAGTTACCCAATTCGATAAGTTTTTAATTGCATTTAAAGGAATCAATTTTGATCGGCTTAGTCTCTTCCGCTCAGCTGCTCTTTGTTATTTTTTTTTTTCTTTGCCCGCCATTATTGCAGTTGATTACCGTAATCAAGCTACAAATATTATTAACGTGTGTAAGCACACGCTGGTTCGAATTTAAGGTTGTTTACAATAGCGTGTAAACGATCTTTACAATTTTTGGATGAATCAGCGACCAATTATTAGTGCCGAAATAGCTTTCCTCGTTCAAGACATTCAGCAAAATAAAACTTGTATATGTCTATTTATATTCAGCCCAGCTTTATTTGAAGTTGACGAGTTGAAACATGTACGCAGACTTCAATTTATATACCAATTTTGGTATATCAACTATATTTGCAGAATTTTTTTATGATATTCTGGGTGACGTCAATACCCAATAGTTTCACACTCTTTCCATTATAAATTAATTTGCTGTATTTGAGTACCGTTTCCCGTCATATCAATACTTTTGTATACATAATAGCAGTTTTCACGGAAATTTCATTATTTCTTTTCAATTCGCCGTCGATGTTGATTTTTTACAGAAATATACTTACTTTCAATCATCTGTATATGCTATACATCTATACATTTCATGTTTTCAAGTTGATTCTGTGATTTTCTTCAACAAAATTCATGTCAACCCTCTCCTCCTCCCCGCAAAAACTAACTTTTCTATCTTCCATATAGTTTTTCATAATTTCATTTTGTTCATTTTTATTACGACCAATCGCTTTTCTTTTTGTGCGCGCTATGCACCAACAAAAAATCCGTACACATAAAATTTGTAACTGAAATAATTATTAAATTGAATTATACAGGAAAAATTAAATCTTCGAAGCACACAACTAGAAAAAAAAATGGACTTCGTTTTTATATATGAAAATGCTGGAAATTTTTTTGTCCAATAAAACTTAATTATAAAAGAAACGAAAGAGAGTGGCAAAAACTTGAAAATCGATTTTTGTTTTTAATCGAATTTATGAAAGAAAATTTCCCAACTACTATTATATGGATCTCATTACAGAAACGTGTTGTTGAATAATTAGTCCGTTTAGTTTTTCAAGAATATACCGATTTTTTTTTTTTGCTTGCTTGCATGCTTGCTTGCTCAATCGACTACGTTTCAAAATGGTAGAAAAATAGTAATGATAACCAATTTTTTTTAAGAGTTGTTAAGGCAAACTTTTTGCAATGGCTTTAAATGGCAAACTGAAAAAAAAAGTAAAAATTTGATGTGACTTTTAGAAGTATTTTTCTTCAGTGTGTTGATGTTATCTCAGCTAATTGAAAGGAAAAAAACTAATTTTTGTTTGTTTGACAAAACAGAGGGTATATATGTACAAGAATTATAATATGAGAAGCACAATTTGTATCACGTGTTGCTATGTATTTAGTTAACGGACTTTATGATGATAGTTTTAGTTTTTATGCTTTTAGGCGTCATTTAAAATAAGTTGATAGACAAATTACAACTTGACGTGTATTTCACCTTATACTTAATTTAAAGTATAGGTTTATTTGCTGACGTGAGTGAAGTTGGTCCTAAGTGTGTCCTAAGTTAGTCCTAAAACAAAAACGACAATTAGTTATGCGTATATGTGTTAATGTGAAGTCTGGTATCACGAGCTTTTCCGTTTCATAGTAAAATTAGGAAAATTGTATTTTAGTTGGCAAGTCATTATTTTGGAAAAGTATGAAAATGTTAGCAAATATTTTTAGTCTTTAGTCATACAAATTTCCACAGTTGAGTGGAAAATTTACTTGCAATTCGACATATTAAAGTAAAAATCGATATATCGAAATTTCTTGAATTTTCCTGGTGTTACTGATCAGTCACCATTTTAGGGAACTATGGCTTAAAGTAGAGTTGGATCTATTGTAAAGGAAAATCACTTAGATTTATGAAAAACAGGGGACAAATACTTAAGATTAACCATATTTGAGAAGAAATATCGTCAAAATTGATATCGAAATTTCCTAAATTTTCTTGGTGTTCCTGTTAATCGGCCACTTTAGTGGACTACGGTTTAAAGTAGATTTGGACTTCTTCTAACAGAAAATTCTTCAAATTTTCCGAAAAGTAGGGGGACATATACTTAGGATTACATAATTTTGAGAACAAGTATTGCCCTAATCAGCGGCTGCTTTATTGAACTATGATTTAAATTAGAGTAGGATCTATTGTAAAGGCTAATCACTTAGATCTTTAAAAAAGAGAGGCAGATACTTAAGATTAATCATATTTGAGAAAAAATTGAAATTTTCCTGGTGTTCCTGTTCGTCGGCCACTGTAGTGAACCACGGTTTTAAGTAGAATAAGAACCTCTTCTAACAGAAAATTCTTTAAATTTTCCGAAAAGCAGGGGGACATATACTTAGGACTAAAGAGTTTTGAGAACAGATATCGTCAAAATTGATATCGAATTTCCTTAAATTTTCTTGATGCTACTGATCAGCGGTCGCGTTAGTGAACGATGATTTAATGTAGAGTTGGATCTATTGTAAAGGAAAATCACTTAGATCTTTCAAAGAGAGGGGACAGATACATATAGGATTCACCTATTATTTGAGAAGAAGTACCGTCAAATTTGATATCGAATTTTCCTTAATTTTCCTGGTGTTCCTGTTCATTAGCCACTGTAGTGAACTACGGTTTTAAGTAGATTAAGGACCTCTTCTAACAGAAAATTCTTTAAATTTTCCGATAAGTAGGGGGACAAGATACGAATTTTGAGAACAAGTATGGTCAAAATTGATTCCGAATTTTCCTTGATGCTACTGATCAGCGGTTGCGTTTGTGAACTATGGTTTAAAGTCGAGTTGGATCTATAGTAAAGGCAAATCGTTTAGAGTTTTTAAAAAAGGGGACAGAAACATATAGGAATAGTCGTCAACATTGATATCGAATTTTCCTAAATTTTCCTGATGTTACTAATCAGCGGCCACTTTTGTGAACTACGGTTTAAAGTAGAGTTAAACCTCTTCTAATGAAAAAACTTTAAATTTTCCGAAAAGTAGGGGCACAGGTACTTGGAGAGATGTTCAGGTTTTTAACTCGACTCCGAATTCATTCCGGATCAAGTTTAGCCGAGATGTACTTTAAATCGTGATCTGGTTCTTAGATTTTTAGGTTTTGTATTCTTATAGAATGATTTAGAAATACTGTTTTTGACTAAATCTCTCGTTTTCGCCATTTTTTTATTTAATGTTTTCTGTTCAGGACCATCATCAAAAGCAAATTGTATTACTGGCGGCCCTCAATGCATTTGAAAAATAGAAATATCTAAAAAAAATTAAAATTTGGCGGATTACTCCAACACACAATACCGCTAACGGGCCCACGGTGCAATACCCGGACAAACACATATACTTACACATTAAAAACACCCAGTCACCACCGAGAATCGAACCCCAGACCCTCGAATAACAAAGCAAGCACGCTATTTACTGTGCTAACGAGGGCGGCAAAAACTACGGAACATCTAAATAACTATGAGTTGGTTGACTCAGCAGACCATCTTCATTTAATTTGCACAAAGCCAGGAGATCAAGCCACATCTTTGACAGAATTGCGTATTGTACAATACTTTGGGTTTTGGAATCAATGTCGGAGCTGTAATTAGAATCAACGGTTATTCTAGTATGAATTTGAAGATTTCGTTTTGTTTTCTGAGATGTTCAGCTCATCAACTTTAGTGTTAGACGACATTTTGTGGTTTATCAGGTATATAAACTTACAATTACAGAAAATAACATTCATCTTTTTTTTAGCTTAGTATAGAGCGAATTGTAGAGGCATGGTGAGTTGAGAGAGGTACGCACTAGGCATAGGAATACTACTAACCAAACTGTGATCACGTCAAACACATTGGCGTTGTCTTGCATAGTCAACTTTCCGGGAAGAATCACCTGGACTACAAGCTACAAAATGCAACTGTCATTTTTTGGCAATGTAGAAGTGCTTTTGAATTCTGCTTCTATTGTATGGTGTGTTGTGAAACCACTACTGACCACTCCAAAGAATACCATAAAATAAAGAAAACGCCTGAATGTTAGAATAAAATTATAATTTAAAATCTAAGGCGAAAACAAATTGTTTATAGAGCACAAAATTTCAAAAACGAGCACACATTTTATTGTAATAACCTAAATAATAATAATTGAATATAAAATTGCAAAACGCAATTTGGCAATTATTAATTAGTATTAAAACATTAATGTGTGTCAAATTGTGAAAAATTAATATGTGTCAAATTGTGAAAAACAAAATAAATCAATAACAACAATTTGACATAGAATATTTAGTATATATAGTTGAAGAATAAATTATTATTATTATTATTAAAGTCAGTTGTAGTTAAACATAATACAGTCAAAGTCTAAGTCAAGTCATTAAGTAATAAATAAATAAAGAAAAACCTAAAATTTAAATACTCAGTGTTATAAATTAAAATCGAGAATATTCATCATTCATCAATCAAGTAAGTATAACTATAACACAAATTATTATTGATACTGTCATAGCCCCCATCCGTGGTAAGCGAGTATCAATAATTAAATCATCCTACTAACCTCACGGCACCGATTTTGGTAAACATCGGCGGACGAACCTCGTACGGCAAAGCGAGGGGGGAAGACGGAAGAGTGTTTCAGCGCTCAAGCTTCCCTAGTTACAGTTGTCTACCAAAATCTTTTCTCAATTACTAATCTCAATATCATAATTACATTGATATTTCTCTAAACAAACAATTGCTAATTCGCAAATAACAGTATAACACGACATTACCAATAACCCACACATATAAACATTAACACATTTTGACTCCACACTTCCATACCCCTCAAGTATAAATAATAAAACCATTTATACAATATTTATATATTAGAACATTCCCTCTAATATAACATTTGGAATGCTCTAAAATATAACATTGGCGCTGCCGCAAACTTTCCACTCCGGGTCACACTATTATCAGTATTATATACGCAAACTTTCCACTTCGGGTAACCGAATAGTCAGTATTACGAAAACGTTTCACTCTGGATATCAAAATTCTTCACCATTTAACAATTCCAACCTATCGCGACATACAAATTAAGAAAAACATGGCACAAATTCAAGAGTCAGTTGAAAGACGAGTTCCTCTCTTTTACGGTCAACCAGACGTTGATGCCAGCGAAGTAAATTTTTTCATGGATGCGTGCAAACGTATCGAAAAATTATACGCTGACAAACCGGACAGTTTGGCTACCGCATTAGAAGAAACAATATTCAGGCTACGAGGAAGAGCATATGAAATATTCCGTGACATTGAGGTTAAGACCTTTAAAGATTTTTACAGCACCTTAACACGAAAATTTCTGCCTACCTACACAGTCGAAATATTATCAAATAGACTCAGCAATGCCAAACAAAACAAATTTGAAAGTTGCGGAGATTTTGGAAGCCGCGTCCAAAGCTACGCATTAGATTATGAAGCAGGCGTTCAAATCAAATATGGAGAAGATAATTCACTTCCGAAACCTTTATTAGCTACATTGGAACAAGAAGCTTTTGTTCGTGGTTTACAAAATGTTGCTATAAAAACACACCTAACCATGCTAGCAGACAACCCTCTTAAGGAACTAATAGAAATGGCTGGCCGAATTGAAAGACAACTTGGTTACAGCAAAGTATACCAAACACCACAAGTAGCCGATCAGGAAATGGAGCAAACTAGATGTCAATTATGTGAAAGAATAGGACACAAGGCTAGAGAATGCCGCTCCAATATGAGAAATCCAACACTCAGAGAACCTTACCAACCTCCAAGTTTTTGCAGGTATTGCAAGAGAACTGGTCATACACTGGAAAACTGTAACACTAAAAGAACAAATGATGCAAGGAAAAGGGAATTCTCAACACGCCCAAATAACTTCACCACTCAACCTGCACAGAATATCATCCCAGGCAACAACAGAAACTACAATGGATATCAAAATAAATACCCGAACCAACCGAACAATATGCACCTTAATCAACGAACAAACGTTCCTGACACTCAAAGATTCAACTCTTACCCAATCAAACAAAACTATAACAGACCCAACTTTCAGCACACAAACCATATCCAACCAATCAGAAACCAACAAGTATCCCCAACTCGAAGACAAATCGAAACCTCACCTCCACGAAACCATCCAAACTATCTTTATAAAAATCAACAAAACTTCCATAGAAAATTAAATCCAAACATAAATGAACTGACCAATGACTTAGGGAATGTATCCATAAATTACATACAAGAGATGACTGATGAATTACAATATCCACAGGGAAACGAGCAGGGACTCGTCGAACAACAGGAAAATTAGCTGTAGTCCAGACGAGTCCAGCCCTCATCAATTACCCTGACCAACCGCATTTTCAACATGACATCCCTAATATCAACAATACTATCCAGCCCAACCATTTTACGAATCCGATAAATCTTAATACATACGAATCGAATAATAGTCTTAATCAACCGAGAACCTCCTCGGATAATTTTAATAAATCGAGAACCTCCTCGAATAACAATAATAATCAATCGAGACCCTCCTCGAATAGTAATTTAAGTCTTCAATCGAGAACCTCCTCGAATAGCAATTTAAGTCGTCAATCGAGAACCTCCTCGAGCATCAATAATAATCAATCGAGAACCTCCTCGAATAGCAATTTAAGTCTTCAATCGAGAACCTCCTCGAATATCAATAATAATCAATCGAGAACCTCCTCGAATAGTAATTTAAGTCTTCAATCGAGAACCTCCTCGAATAATCAACCGAGAACCTCCTCGGATAGTCTTAATCAACCGAGAACCTCCTCGGATAATTTTAATAAATCGAGAACCTCCTCGAACGTCAATAATAATCAACCGAGAACCTCCTCGGATAATTTTAATCAATCGAGAACCTCCTCGAATAGTAGTTTAAGTGTCCCATCAAGTTGCATCTCGATTAACAGAACAAGTAGTCCGTCAAACAACGAACAGAACAACCCATATAACCCTCTAAATAAATCAAGTCCTATTCCGAAAAGTAGTTCTGTAGCTCAAGACAGACGACCCGTACAAAACTCACTTGCATCGAATAATGATGATTGGCCACCAAAAGGACCATTCGTCACGGTAGCACAGGTTCATAAAGTAGTAACCCAAGAAAATCCTCCTCCCCACAATTTCAAAATAAATCTAGTTTCTAATCACAAGTTCTCTCATGATGTCGTAAGTTTAAAACTAGGAGCATCAAAGGAAAGTACTATACAATTCCTAATTGACTCCGGTGCTGCAGTGTCGTTAGTAAAGGAAAGATTCATCGACGATATGAATCTGGTCGACAAAGTAAATAGAGCCAAGTTAACAGGAATAGGCGGAAAGGCCACTGTAACTTTTGGTAGCGTGTACACACACCTCGACATCACTCCTAAGCTCAAAATATTTCAGAATTTCCATGTAGTAGGAAATGATTTCCCAATCAACCAAGATGGTATTCTTGGAAGAGATTTCTTAAGTAACAACAAAATTGATATACTTTATAGTTCAAATCAACTAGTAATCCAAGGAAATATAATTAACTTCTCTAGTGATCCATCAGAAATACATCTTCCTGCACGGAAAGAAATAACTGTACAAATTACAACTCCCACAAATAATGAATATTTATGTCATTCGCAAGAAATAGCCCCTGGCGTATTCTCAGGTAACTGTCTCATAAAACCCAACCAATATAAAGCCCAGATTAGCATAGTCAATTGCAACCCATCAGAAGCCATAATCAAGAATTTCAAACCAATACTCTCACCCTTAGATAATTTCGAGATACTTCAAATCAATCCAAGTCAAGTCCCAGTAACAGGAATCGAAAATAGAGAAGATATAATTTTAGGACAAATTATCCCCACCTTAGATAAGAATCTAAACATTGAAGAATCAACCACATTACTGGAACTGATTAATGAATATTCCGATATATTCTACATAGAAGGTGATAAATTATCAAGTGTCCCAGGTGTGAGCCATCAGGTGCACCTTCATTCAGACACATCTCCCATCAACACCAGACAATATAGAGTACCGCAAATCCTAAAATCCGAAATTAACGAACAAGTACAAAAGATGCTTGAAGATAACATAATTACACACAGTACAAGTCCATTCAATAGTCCTTTATTAGTAGTACCTAAGAAACCAGATCAGAATGGTAAGCCAAAATGGAGAGTAGTCGTAGACTTTAGAAGAGTAAATGAGGCTACAATTGGTGACTCTTACCCTCTTCCACTCATAAATGATATATTCGATCAGTTAGGTCGATCACAGTATTTCACCACTTTAGATATGGCAAGTGGTTACCACCAGATTCAAATGGATCCCAGAGATCAGCACAAAACCGCTTTCAGCACTGATTTTGGTCATTTCGAATTCCTCCGAATGCCTTTTGGAATGAAGAACTCACAGAGTACATTCCAAAGAATGATAAATAATGTCTTGCTAGGCCAACAAGGTTTGAAATGCTTTGTATACCTTGACGATGTTATAATATACGGAAGAAACTTGAATGACCATAATAACAAGCTAAGAGACGTTTTTGAAGCATTTAGATTGAATAACCTCAAAATTCAGACAGAAAAATGTCGATTTTTAGGCAATGAAATACAATATCTAGGTCATACCATTACAACTGAAGGAATTAAACCGAACCCCAAAACAGTAGAGGCAATTGTTAATTTCCCAGTCCCTCGTAATGCACGAGAAACGAAAAGTTTTCTAGGTCTCACAAGTTACTACAGAAAATTTGTCCCAGGTTTTTCCACCATTGCAGAACCCCTGCACCAACTTACCCGAAAGAAGGTTAAATTCGAATGGTCAGAAAGATGCAAAAACGCATTTGAACTTCTAAAATCCAAATTAGTTACAACTCCAATACTACAATACCCCGATTTTGATAAAATATTTATCCTGACCACTGACGCTAGTGATTACGGCGTAGGTGCAATCCTAAGCCAGATCCACAATGACAATGATTTACCAGTTGCGTATGCAAGCCGCTGTCTAAAGCAAGCAGAGAAAAACTACTCTACGATTGAAAAAGTGATGCTAGCCACGAAATGGGCAGTAGACATATTTAGACCCTATTTATATGGCAGAAAATTCACGATTAGAACAGACCACAAACCACTAATTGGCGACCTTAAAAACGTTTCAAAACGAATCTTAAAATGGCGAATACAGTTAGCCGAATACGATTACAATATAGTGCATGTACCAGGAAAAACTAATACTGGAGCAGATGCATTAAGCCGAACCAAACCCGTAGAAATCAACGTGATTACTCGAGCCAAAGCTAAAGAAGTACAAACAGAAACCACAGATCCCGAACCAACTAATATAAAACTTGAGCCACCTCAGGCAACAATCCTCAATAAACCCATGGTCCAAATCATTACTGATCCTAGTACCAAACTTAAAATTCTACACGAGAAACATGACCTACCATTAGGAGGACATGCAGGTGAATTTCGAACGTACAGACGAATCAGAATGAACTACTATTGGCCAAACATGCTCCGCGAAGTAAAGAAATATATTCAAAAATGCCAGAAATGTAAGAAAAATAAATCTGATGACTACGTAAGCGAACTTAAAGCACGCCTACGTTTAGCCCACCATATTGCCCGACTCAATACCATGAAACAGAAAGAAAGAGCCAAAACCAATTACGACAAATCAACCACCAATTTTCAAACAACCATTGGAGATCTTGTCTGGCTTCAGAATGACATGAGGCGTAACAAACAAGACCCACTTTGGTTAGGACCCTTCCCAGTCGTACAAGTACTCTCACCCACCAATACCCTTATATGCATCAGAGGCAAAAACAAGAATGTACACAACAACCGTCTAAAAAAAGATTAATATCCTACCCCACAAAAACTTATCCTAAAACATCCACTCTAAAACACCCACCCTTAAATCATAAAAAAAAGAGTCGAAATTTGAAAATCGTTTAAAAATCATAGAGAAAATTGACTCAATCTTAAATAAATACGCGAAAATTAAAAACATCTTCTAAATTACGAAACAAAACACGCGCGTAAATTACAATAAAATCAGGAGAGAATTAGCTTTTCCTTCGGCGAGAAATTAACTAAAACTCGAAGAAGAACAGGCTAACTCCCAAACATTTTTTTACTAACATTAACCATTAGTCAAAGATTAAATTATATATGTATGTAATTATAAGAAACAAAAATTTTTTTCAAAAATCTCAAAATATATTAAATAAAATATTAAATTAAATTAAATAAAAAAATTTTTTTTTTTATTAAATAAAATAAAATAAATTTGTTTAGTAAAATATCTTATTGTCAAAATATTCAAATCAAAATATAATATATCAATAAATAATATTTCTTAAATCAAAACTAGAATTAAGTAACTTAAAGATTAAAACACAAATTAGTTGTAAAACTAAACAAATTTGTTGTAATAAAAAAAAAAATGTTCACTCAAATTTCAATAATGTAACTTGTATGTTAAATTTTTCAAGTTCAAAATATAAAAAAAAAATATAATCATATTACACTACCATATAAAATTATAACTATTATATAAGTAATAATAAAAAAATAAAAATTAAAATCATCATATTTCACTTCCACATAATTATATAAGAAACAATAAATGTAGTACAGTAATTTCAAAACAAATACACTTTTTCATCATACATATTACAAATTTAAATTAAAAAAAAAAAAAAAAAACAAAAACAAAAAGAAAACAAAATAATTATGCAGTTTTTTAAAAAAAAAAAAAAAAAAAAAAAAACCTAAGCAAAATTCCATAGTAAAATCAACCTTGCTTACACAGCAAACACTAATATAAGTAGATGATAAGAAATAAAAAATTGTAAACAAAATGCCAATGACCAGATAACAAAAACAATGAAGATAAGCTGACTAGAAGACGAAAATAAACACAATGAACATGAGCTGACCAAAAGAAGACCAAACTGATGCAAAGACTAGAAGATGACAATCAACAAAATTAAACACAAAACTATGTATACTAGAAATTAAACATATATTCTATAGAAGATTTTCCTTCTTCAAAGAAAAATCTTTCCCTGGGGGGTAAGCAGTGTTGTGAAACCACTACTGACCACTCCAAAGAATACCATAAAATAAAGAAAACGCCTGAATGTTAGAATAAAATTATAATTTAAAATCTAAGGCGAAAACAAATTGTTTATAGAGCACAAAATTTCAAAAACGAGCACACATTTTATTGTAATAACCTAAATAATAATAATTGAATATAAAATTGCAAAACGCAATTTGGCAATTATTAATTAGTATTAAAACATTAATGTGTGTCAAATTGTGAAAAATTAATATGTGTCAAATTGTGAAAAACAAAATAAATCAATAACAACAATTTGACATAGAATATTTAGTATATATAGTTGAAGAATAAATTATTATTATTATTATTAAAGTCAGTTGTAGTTAAACATAATACAGTCAAAGTCTAAGTCAAGTCATTAAGTAATAAATAAATAAAGAAAAACCTAAAATTTAAATACTCAGTGTTATAAATTAAAATCGAGAATATTCATCATTCATCAATCAAGTAAGTATAACTATAACACAAATTATTATTGATACTGTCATAGCCCCCATCCGTGGTAAGCGAGTATCAATAATTAAATCATCCTACTAACCTCACGGCACCGATTTTGGTAAACATCGGCGGACGAACCTCGTACGGCAAAGCGAGGGGGGAAGACGGAAGAGTGTTTCAGCGCTCAAGCTTCCCTAGTTACAGTTGTCTACCAAAATCTTTTCTCAATTACTAATCTCAATATCATAATTACATTGATATTTCTCTAAACAAACAATTGCTAATTCGCAAATAACAGTATAACACGACATTACCAATAACCCACACATATAAACATTAACACATTTTGACTCCACACTTCCATACCCCTCAAGTATAAATAATAAAACCATTTATACAATATTTATATATTAGAACATTCCCTCTAATATAACATTTGGAATGCTCTAAAATATAACAGGTGGCCAGTGGTTAAACCTGAAGGTTTCTATAGCAGGTTTAAAGTTAATGATCTACAAAATTTGGATTATGACAGAGCTATTACTAGGGCTATATGCATTACTCCAATTCTTGCCATGGAATTCATTTTTTATTTGCGCACGTTTATTTTAGGCATATCCTTTTTTGCAGCATTTCGCCTGAGGTGTATTGGGGAATGGAATGTTTTCGGTTCTATCGTGAGATATAGACAATTTCTTATATAAATTATTCTTCATGTTTACCAGAAATCGAATTGGTGACTGACAGATTACTGCCCGAATTCCATTTCTCCAATTTTTTATCGGGGGCTTTTCCTTCGAGAGATTTGTGGAGATCGCAGGATTTTCTCAACAAATTAGAAGAGTCTATAGTCCTCTTTTATAATGGCTCTCGTTCTAACCCCAGTGCAGGTTTTGGAATCTACTCTCTTTGGTCTGATCTGAGACTTTTCGGTATTCTCGGTTTGCATTGCAATGCTGTTCATGCGGAACTTATAGCCAACACGAATTTTTCTGTTAAAGATTAAACTATTTTTATGTGTATAGATTTTTGACTGTCTTCAAACACGTCAAGAAACGCTAAACGTTCTTTGTTCTAACAATAAAGTTGCGGTCAAGTGGGTACCGGCTCATTATGACATCGTAGACAATAAGATCGCGGATTGTCTAGCCAATGCTGGTTCCCAATTAAGTTTAATTCGTCCTGAACCAGCGGTTCTTTATCCTTCTACTACGGGAAGAAAGTTAAAAAGGACTACGCTCTGGAAAACTAAAGATTTCAACGAAGCATGTTACAGTGATGTTATATGCAAACACCTTACCACCATCGATAGTTTGGAATTATCTTGTTCGGAGACTGGATTGTTGGTGTAAGATGATATAATTAAATCTGATTTATATTTAACTGAGTAAGAAGAAAAAAGATTCCACCTTAAATGAAGGTCGTGAAGGTCTATTCTATATGTAAATGATAATTTGCAAGAAATGAGTGGAACGACGTTTCCTGAGAGTGCTAGAACGACGTTTCCTCAGAGTGAGCTGTTAAAAACTAAATGGGCTGCAAGTACTCTACAAGGCATGGTTGGAATATAAAATTCCGCATCATTTGATGGAAAGTAGAATGGTATTCCCTGTTCCCTGGCAAAGATATATATCGCTCAATATGTATACATTAAATGATTTTGTAAAATTGAATGGAATGTTAAATTAAATTAATGTGTTGGAAGATGATATATTTTCATGTAAGACGGTTTTGCTTAGACGGGACTATGCCTATGAGCGATTACTGGATATTGGGCTTCTGCAAGCAAAATGTCAGTATATATTCTGCAAGCTGCACGCGTCAAAAATCCATTTGATTGGTGCAAGCAACAAAATCTTACATTTGCAAATGATTGTTGTTGTAATCTTACGGTACGAATAAAATTGAAGGATTGTACCAGGAAATGGAATGCAAGTAAGTTGTAAAATATTTTTGTAAGAGTTAAAAATTATTATCTTGAAGATGAGTGCATTGTGCATTTATACAAATGCGGCAGTGTCGCAACAGCAATAAAGTGGGTGATGGAGTATTTTCATTTACCAAAGCTAAAATCGATTCGAGTTGGTAATGGTATCATAATATTGAACGCGAAAACTAATTGGTGTGCTGGAATTTACGATTGGAAATAGAATAGGGAAAGGGGAAAATTATAACATCTTCCGAAGCTCAATCTCAAATCTATATATGTATAGTGGATTTCTTCTATTTCTTCTTTCTTCGAATATATAGGCTAATCGAAGACACTTAAATAGCTGATACGTGGTGAAAAGGTGCTGCAAGGGAAAATATTTGACAAAAAAGACGTAATAGGTGCACGTCATTATCAAATATATGACTCGCCTAGACATGGACATCTTTCGCGCTGTTTTCCAGTCCTGTATATACAAATTACAGTATCGGCTGGATCTCCCCATTCTGTGGACCCAGTTTTTCAGTACATTTTCAATAGGTTGAGCCTTTTTCACCAATAGTCACTAAAATTGTATCTTTCAAAGCCTCAATCGTCTCTGGATATTAGAATAACATTTGCCCTTGACGGATCCCGACAAATAATAGCTCATAGGCTAGTTGACATTGCACTTTCGGCTGATAGTGCGATTTTCGAAGAAAGATCGCAAATGTCGTCGTCTGTGTGAGCAGTGGCACAGTCCTGATGAAACCGAATATCGGGTAAGTCATCCTCTTCAATCGTAGGGAGTAAAAAGTCATTTGAAATGATATCAACCAAATGGCCGCCACGGCTACGGTTGGGGCACCATATCCTTTTGATGAAATTTTTCATGAGCAATTCGAACATTGGCATAGACCTTATCTTTCACGTGGCCCCAAAGAAAACAGTATAAAGGTGTTAAATCACAAGATCTCTGTGGCCAATTGGGAGAAGAAATAACACGATCAGGAAACTTTTCTTGCAAAATTGCGATTGTCTCGTTGCTTGTGTGTCACGTAACGCCGTCTTGCTGAAAAAAACGTCGTCCACAGCTGTATCTTCCAATTCCGGCCATAAAAAATTATTAATCATAGCTCGGCAGCACAATCCATTCACCGTAACAGTTGCACCAGCCTCATTTTCGAAAAAGTAAGGGCCAATCACACCGCCAGCCCAAAAACTGTACCAAACAGTGACACGATGAGGATGGAAAAGCTTTTGAACAATCATTCTTGGATTTTCTGAGCCCCAAATGCGACACTTCTGCTTATTAACGTAGCCTCCGAGGTGAAAATGGGCCTCATCACTGAAGATGATTTTTCGATCAAAATTCGGATCATTTTGATGCATTTGAAGGACCCAGTAGGCGAAGAAACGACATTTATGTAGATCGACCGGCTTGAATTCTTCTGTTAACTGAACTTTAAAAGCCTTAAGACCTAAGTCTTTATTCAAAATACGTAATGTCGTTTGTCAAATGTCGAATTCCAAAGATCGACGAGGAATCGGCAAACCTTGGATTTCTTTAACACTACAGGCTACAGCAGCAATATTAAAAGTTGTTCTTGAGCGACGCACACGATTCGCTTCTTCACATCACTAACTTGTCCCAATAGCTCAAATTTTAACCAGTTTTATTATTGCCGGTCGAGAAGGTGCTGCACGACGACCAAAAAGTGCTTTAGTTTTGCGAACTGTTACTGCAAAATTTTCGCCATTTTTGTAGTGAATTTTAATAATTTCAATGCGTTGTTGAACCGTGTATTGCACCATTTTTAGTAATGGCTTAGTTTTTAATTTGAAGATTACTTCAAAATTGATAGCTGCCCAAATAGCAGGCTATTCAAAATGAAACCTCTTATTAGAAAACCCTTTATTTTGGTCTTTTTTGCATTGTTGAATTTTGTGCGTAACTGTTTTGATTGCTTCAACTTTCACTCTCATGTGTCATCGTTTGCATAAAGTGGATAAGTTCCCTTTTTGGACAAGCATCCGGAATTTTGAATCTGTTATGACCTTAATTTCACAAGTTGGCTGTAGTTCTCTAGCTATAATTATGATAGAGCGATCTAGCTTTATAGAGCTATCTAACTTTTTAACTTCGTTAATTATTCAAACTTGTTAGTTTCTGTTCGATTTCTCTTCATCTTCTGAATCCTAAATTTGTTTCGTTTCTAAATTTTCTGTGGAATCTCTTGTTTAAAAAATTAAAGATTTCATTTCGCACAGTTTTTGTTTTAATTCTCGGTGGTTTTTGTAAGTTATGTGGTCGAGTTATTTTTACTGTATAGGCATCGGTTAGGTAAACAAACCAATAGGACCAATATCCACAGAGAGTGGTGAATTTACCAATGATTATATTGGTATACCATCTAGCACTACTACCAAGGGATTTGATACCACGATACATCATTCATGGGTATTTATGCGTCATCTATTATGTTTTACATTGTCAAGAACGTAGAAAATGAAGATAATTTAACCAACTCTTACAGTGATTTTGAGAAATAGGTCCAAACTACTGTGACCAACTTTCCTTATATCATCATTGCGATACGATTTGCAATCACCTTTGAACCCATTTCGCTCATCAGTCCATTGAGCCTCATGAATAAAACTCCCTTTTCACATTATCATCTTGGTAAACCAAAAGGGTGTTTTTGATATTTTTTGTATCCAGAATAGGACAGGCAAAAACAGCTCACAAGAAATCTAAATTTTAAAAAATACTTAAACCTTTTCAAACATACAGAGCCTTGCAGAGCCACGATGAGGCTTACATAAGGTACTGAGAGTTTCTGAAGGTGGCAAAAAATTATTTAATTTCAACGAAATCCAGACAAACTGTATTTCATTTCGCGGACCCCAAAATTACGAAGGAGTTACTTACAAGATTTCCATTTTCTAGGTTGTCAATATGAATACTGCTTCGAAAAGTCAAAATTTTTTATGGTATAGTAATCCTACATGGTTCTTATGAGATGTTTGCTCCTTTAGTTAGTTTTTTTAAATTAGAGTAGTTTAATTTTCAATTGATTTAAAACAGAACAGAAAAGAAAATTACTTACGGAAAGAACAAATTGTCCCAAAGAAAGACAGTTCCAATTCAAACGGGACATCTGGCAGCCACACGACAAATATAGATCACCCATTTGTCACTCAATAATAAAAATCATACATACTCTGGGACTCTACTGTGGAATTCGGCTACTATTTTCGATGGCTATCGTTTTGCAAAGCTAATCAAAAGAAGGAAAAGGTTAACAATAGTAAATTTTTAATCTTATTGGGCCCCTAGTTTCTCAAGTTGCAATATATAGAAAATTAAAAAAGAGAACCAGAGATATCATTTAAAAAAAAAGAGTAAAGTAGATCAGGATGAAAAAAGAAAACATGTTCTCTTTTAAAGAAACATTCTGGCGATCCTACTTTCCAGGTTGCTTCACGTGGACGGATAGTTACCGTCGATATATAGATTCAAGCCCTAAACCAATACAATCACTTAAAATCGACAACAAATTCATTCAGTTTTATTTATTTTAATCTGAAAGAGGGGAAATGTATGATTTGTTTTGGTTATGAATGAATTATTTTGATAATTTTATTGATTTCTTAATTATCGACGTAGACAAAAAATATTGCCAAGTAATCTACGCAATACTTTACGTATCGTACGCATGGATAATTTTTATTGCCAACAGGATGGCACCCATTACACAAAATTCGTGAGATAATGATATGATTGCTCTCAAAATTTTCTGGATTTGGAATAAGGCAAGGTCTCAAGCATTAAATTGTTGGGAAATTTCCTCAAAAGTAATTGTCAAAACTGTAATTATAGCCCAGGCGAAAATTTGCTATAACAGCTGATTTATTTCCATAATAATGGCTCTTCGCTCGCCCTACTCACTTAATGTTTGTTAGAAATAGAAAAGTTAAATGTTTTATTTTAAAAATATATTTTTGGTATTTGTAAAGCCGGGTTTATCTAATTCAATTTTCAGAACAGATTACAATATTGTAAACGAACCGGAATAAACGTAATCTAATTTAATTTTTAGGAAATTTAATTAATTTTGCAAATTCTAAACAATATATCAAGAAAACCAATATCCCAATTTGTTTACATAATCGATTTTCCAATTCCACCCTTTCATGTATATGTACGCTAATAAATTGAAAAAAAATTGACAGATGTAAAAGTCATCGTCAAGATCAAGAATTTTGTGAAAATGATTAAAATATATTTCAAATCAAGAAAATCCCATCTATATATGCGTACGGTACATATGTACATGTTACGTGTGTGGGGGTATAAAGGAGCGGAGCATCAGAGTATACATATATAGAAGCGCAACAATAGCAAAAAAAGCCAAATTAAAATTTAATTACAGTAATATCCTGTCATGTTCACTTCACAAATCCACCCACACAATATTTCAAACGTACGTACATCTTTTATGTTCGGTGGTTTCGAATTTTGTTTGTTTGTTTGTGTGTTTTTTGTTTTATTGGAAATTTTCAAGACTTTTCACCAATCACGTATATCGAATTTTTACGTTGTTCCTTCACACACACGCACACACACACACATACACATTCACAATACCCGAAATACTGTTCGGTTTTGTCAAACACAAAATATTAAATCAAACCAAAATCGAAATTAAATCGACCAAAATTGGGGCACAGAAACGTATACGAGAAGAAAGACGATGAAAAACTCGATGGAGTTGCCAGAAAAAGAAGAAGCAGAAGAATTCGATATGGCAAAAAGTTTAATAGAAAATAAATTTCACTTTAATCGTTTTTTTATTTTATTTTCTCGTCGAGCTTTTTTTTTTTTTTTTGGTATCACAGACGAAGAACGAAACAAGAAAATTGCCTTATCATATGTCAAAATGTATACATGTACGTATATGTATATATGGTTGGGTTGGTGGTTGGTTGGGTTGTTTGAATTTCACTGCTACTTTCTACGAAATTTGGTTTTTATTTATCATTCCTCCGGTAATTTTATTTTTATTTCTTATGTTGGGTGTGTATGGGTAGGTATACGAATGTTGTTACTTTCGTATATGTGTCAAATGATTGTTTCAAAATAAAATCTTGTGATAGAAATGTTTGTTTTTCTTTTTGTGTTTGACGATGATAACATTTCTATGTTTATCTATATAGTGGGAGTGATCAAATACGAATTAATTACAAAACATGTTTAATAACCCAAGCTATTGTGTTGTGTTCTGAGAATTTGTTTAAGTGCCAACATTATTTGTGTTGACAGTTATACTTGAGCTTTATATGGACCATTCGGCTATTATTTAAGTTTTTTAATTATCTATAAGATTTCGATTAAATTTTATCAGACAATTAAACAATACAACACCTTACATAAAGTAATTTTGCTTCTCTTGGAAACGTATACGTATAGACATTGAGTATAGTATCTACTTTTAACTTAATTTGCAATTAATATTTTAAATTGATATTTAGGAGCATATAGTTCACAGAACTGGATAGATTGGCATTGACTACAGTAATTATTTAAAATTTGCAAGATGAATTTATCAAGATGTCCTGTTTGCACCTTTCAAACATTTAATTGAAATTTGTAGTCTATAGGATTGTTGAATCTAGATGGCGGCAAGCTGCACGCTATTTTGTAATTGCTCTCCGTCTTTAACGAATTACTAATATGCTGCGCTGCACCTTTTTGTAGGTGTCACTTTAAAAACGTCATTCTTACCGTATTCAGGAAGTATCAGAAGGGGCACTGTCTCACTATGGCGTTGCTGCAACCTTATAATGGTGAATTTGGCTGGAATCCATTAAGGTTCCGCACTCAATGGCACTCAACGCCACAAAGGGCCCATGGTGAAAACCTTCATGTTTCATGTTCTCTTGGAAATTGTTAGAGGTTTGCTTGTCTTCTTCTATTTCTACCCGGATTGTTGAGTGCAAATCGTCAATTTGCCCGATGTCTCTCTACAGCTGGTTTAATTTTAACTGCAGATATTCGTTCGACAGTTTTTCTGTTCCAAATATGTTTTGAATAGTTGATGTTTTTTGATATAACTGACGCATTAGTACGCCTGGTTTTATAAATATTTTATTGCTTTTATCTCGGAAATTTTGGAGCTAGATTTCTTCTTGGGCTGCAGATAAAGAAAGCTGTTTGGATTTAAAAGCAGTATATAACCGATATAGTCAACCTGTCGATAATTTGTGTACATGCGCTCACAGAAGTTAGCCAGCCCAAAGATAAAGACTCATTAATGACTTGGACGATCTGATGGGATCTATACCCGAACACGATGTTAGAACGGAAATTTGGGACTTTAATACTGGAACTGGCAAAAATCAGGCCCGACTTGTGTGAAAACATAGTTCCGTAATGGTGAGAGAATGATGTACTTTGCAATTGCTCAAATGAGTTTAGAGTATAGCAAGCACATTCTTCCCAGACAAACAAATACAATTAGAAGCAGGGATCCCTCCTCGCTTAACTCTCCGCAGCAAAATTGACTACGCGTTATATAGAAAAGGGCGGGCCCGGGTTGCGCAGGATGTGATAATTTATCGGTCACCAACCAAATACGTATAGGCAGCGATCGTCATTTGGTTGCTGCAAAGCTGCGATGGAATTTCTTGTACAAATCTGGGAACGCAACGAAACGCAACTTTTCAACTGTGAATTGGAACTTGTCAGCATTGAGGAAGCTAATTGCTAGTCTGACTGTGTGAACATTGTCTGGGAGGTATTGAAAACGATACTTTGTGGAACAGTTTAATCGACCATATTAGATTAGTATGGCGAACCGAAGGTGCGCCTGACGAATGGAAATTGACCATGTTATTCCCCATCTTCCTTTGCACAGTATACATGTTGCTGTCCTACATTAGCTTGGATAGAGTCAGCTCAGTAGCAATCGGCCTTATTGGTGACAGCACTCAAGGAGGATTTCATTCAAATCGATCGGCCAGTGATCAGGTCTTTTCATTGCGAATGGCACATCCATCCCCGTACATCAGGTGTTCCTAGATATCCGGCAAGCTAATGCTCGATTAATCGGGAGAGTTTGTGGTCTGCCCTGGAATACCTAGGAATTCCAACAAAATTAGTACGACTGTAAAGAATGACAGTGACGCAGCCTCAATGCTGTGTTAAAGTTGGGAACAGGCTATCGACCATTTTTGGTCTCGGATGTTCAGGGAGATGCTCTGTATCCGATGTTCTTTAATCTCGAGTACAGATGAGAGTACATATTACGTAAAACTGAAACACCTCAGCGCAACATCTTATTTTGCCAGTTCAATCAGGTTCGTGCATTTGCAGATGACATATGCGTGATTAGACTGAATAGCTACGGAGTGAAGGAAATGCTTGATTCGCATGTGGAGTTGTCAGCTTCTGTTGGACTCCTGATCAACGAGTCCAAAACAAAATACGTGATTTCTGGTAATAGGGACAATGGTACACTAGGTTTTCATAGTGGCCACTTCAAGTTTGAGGGAGTGAGGAGGTTTAAATATTTGATGCGCTCTTATCATTCACGATAACAGTGTATAGTTGTGGTTATTAAAGTGTGGCTGACCTGGTAGTCATGCCTTGTATCCTCTAAGGCCACTGCTAAAATCTAAAGACCTATCACGTGCCGGGAAGCTGAAGCTTAACAAAGACGGGCGCTGACGGATGAGTACGAGAGATGGCTCCTTACATTTGAGAGGAGAATTATGCATATGATTAACGTTCTAAAAAGCGAGCAGATGGTACATACCGAGCTTTGTATACAATATATTGTACATGAAGTAAGATCTCAGCGAGTATGCTGGCTCTATTATGTTCTGTGTATTGTTCCGGAACGAATTGAACAGCGATCTCAGGAAAGAGAGCCACCATATGGTAGGGGCGGCGATCGTTGCATTCGATAGTGGCTCTTTAGATTGTCTAAGACAGTACGACGACTTGGCTTTTTCAGTTTGTCTGTAATACAGTGCTGTAATAAACCTTGCTCAGGATTGAATCCGCTGAAGCCATATTGTTGACACAGTAAGGGGCCAGTAATGGCCTTAAAAAACTGTTTATTATTTATTGCATTTATCAGTTGTTTTTTTGTTGATTTCATGTATTTTGATATGTTCTCATTAACGTTGATGATGTTTCTTCCATCTGTTCCAAACTTGAAACAGTCAGTGATGATTGTTGCAATAGGATCGACGGCGATGTTAATGTCGGTGTTCTCGGCCGTCCATTATTTATGCTGTCTGCGCATATCATCTATGAGAAGATCATAAATCACTAATATGGTCTTTCTTGTTGTGAGAAATAAATAACTTGGTTCCAAAAACGGAGTACTTCCTCCTGGTTTTCCGACTGTCGCTATCTTTGTGATAGTTTCTCTGAATATTTTTTAATTTTTCGCAGGATTCCATTTGTTTTTTTCAGTAAAATGTCTAACACTCACCTGTAGGTAGATGGATTGAAGTCTTGGTGGTTCCTCTCAGTTGAATACCCTGTTGACGATGGCCTGTGTACCTATGGCTGTTGTGCCGATCTTCGTTGTGAGGATCAAGAGGATCATCGACAGATTTATTAGTGATAACTATTTAACTACCTCACCTCTCAGTAACATGCAACAAGCGGAGCTGGCATGCCCTGCGAAACTGCTCTATATGAACTTGTAAATCGAAAATCACTTAATTACAAAGAGTTTCTTGTAAGAACCTTCCTGGACGTTGCGGGAGCTTTTGATAGCACCTTGTTCTTCGAACACATTTTTAATTGCAGCGATTCGGGTTTATCGTGTAATGCTTTGCCGGTAATCTTGTTTTGACAGTTTCTGGAAAATACCAAACGTCTTATCTGATCTGACGTGGAACGCCTTTAATAGAAATTTGGTGTCTTGAAAAGGGGTCGTGCGCCAATTCCTATAAGACTGATCTGGTTGTCTTTACCAGACGTATAGAGACAGTGCTAATATATCTGTTCCCACCCCATTTGATAGAGCAATTACAAGGAAGCAGCGTCAAGCACCTAGATGTCGCTCTAGATAGTAAAACTGAAGTTTCTACTGGAAATTTTACTTTTTTATAAGCTGCAAAAGGCCATTGGTATTTTTTGGCAATGAAGAAGGGCCTGTTGTAATTCCTGGGGTCTGACCCCCAAAATGATTACGTTCGTCTACAAATCACTGATTTTATCTTTTCTGCCTTTTATGCATCGGTTGAATAGTGGGTTCAGTGACTACCTTCTGAATCTCCTCTTCATCCGTAAAATATTCATTGCTGAGATTTTGTAGGCTCTGGCTTCTAACATTAGTAGACGCATAATGTTTTATTTGCCTCTCTATATAGTGTTTCAATTCCGCTTTGTACGTTTACAATAATATTTTGGTATTTAATACATTGCAGCTCATATTGCTAGCATTTTATCCTTAGTTCATTATTCTGGTGCTCAAGCGAGACCAATTTTGAGGTCATTTCATTGCCGTCTCGTCGCAGACGGTGTCTTTGTTTTAATATACGGTACGGGGGCTTATAAACTTATGTCTGCTGTAGAACATAAGCTTTTCACTACTAATGCATTGCGGTCACTCGATGTCGATGACTGGAAGCCCACTCGCTTACTTTCCAAAGTCGCCGGAACTGGGTATCCTAATCCCTGCACCGTTGCATTATTTTGATTATTCGGGGAACCATCCCGTAGTCAGATTTGGTACACGAAAATTATTTTATTTTCCGCCTACTCGGTTAGGACATTCCTCAATCCGCCACCTGGGGATGCTATTACAATATAGGAATTGGATATTGGACTCGTGTGCTTATATTCTACATTACTTGGATGAGCGGCTGGGCTCGTTTGATTGGGTGAGCGGCTGGGCTCGTTTGATTGAAAAAAATTTAAAGAACATTTCGGGAATGGTACCAATTTGGAGAGAGTATCCTGGTTCGGTTTCGGGTTGGTTTGATTCATGGGTTGTGTGTATAGACGATCCGATGACTGCAGTAGCTCTCCTATGACTGGTCGGTTCCGTTGTAGTTTCCCTGGTTCCTGTGTATTGTTCCGGTTGCATTTAATTCCGTCTTTGCCGAGGGTTTATCGTGTTGATTCTCATGTTGCTGAATTTATCCGTTATTTCTCCTGTATCATTTGGTGACGGTGGTGTTTTATAATTTGCTGGTTGTTGTGTGTTTCTGCTGAATAATTTACTACGGCATTTCTCAAATGTGTGGCCTGTAGCTGTCTTGCAGTGGGAACATTGTTGAGGATATGCTTGTTGTGGTGGTTAATTGAGTTTCCTGTGTTGCTCTTTGTTTGAATGATTTTGTGTTTATGGTGGATAGTTTTGGTTCATTCGGGGTAGGTATTGTTTGTTGAAGAGTTCTTGATGCGTTGGATATATATTCTGGATTTGGTTTCTCTGCAATTGTGATGGGTTGGACGGTTGTGTCGCGGTCATTGGCAGTAGTTGCACGTTCTTGGTGTTCTGGTGTAGCTGTTTCTTTATGGGTTCAATTCTGTTTGGTTGAGTGTTCTTGTTTCTTCCTGTCGTTAGTGTCAGCAGATTTTTAATTGTTTCCGTTTCGCTTATGATGTCGTCTATGTTCTTCGCTTTTATGGTTGCAAACTTATTTTTTGTTTAGTATGGTATTGTTTAATACGCATTCACATGGTTGTACGAATGTTGTGTTGAGTTGGTTGGAGTATGTTGCATCAGGTCATTTATTCTGCTTAAGTTTTCTCCGCTGCAATTCTTTTACGAAACTCGAAATCCTCTGATGGATTTGTTTCTGATTCATTTTGGTTGTTTGTTTTGTACTGTTTGATTCCGTGTTGGTTTGTTTTTCCTCTTTTGTTGGTTTTTCTTTTCCAGTTTCTAAGGTTTGTTCTGCTATTTGTTTGTTCCCTCGCTGTACTTGTTGTCGATAGTTTTCTTTTATTTTGTGTTGCTTGTTTTGTAGGGGTAGATTGACTTTTTAGCCCTTATTGGCACTTTTTGTGTAGGAAGGGTATTGTTCATAAGGGACGGGAAAGATTTCGTTTGGATTTTCAACCTTGTGTTTCTGAACTAATTTCGCCACAGATGCGAATTTCTATATGTATATTACAATATCCAATTCCTATATTATACAATAACGAGCTCGATGGGAGTTCATCATCTCCACACATTAGTAAAATGAGTGTAGGTCTATACTTTTTGTACTTAGAAATTAACATATGAAGTATACCCATGTGGTAACTTTGTCACTTGCCTGAACGCTGCTTGTTGACGTCGATTCAACACCGGCATTTTCCTCTTACACTCGATTCTTCGGCTCCTTCAACATGCTTTCTTAGAAATGCAAATAATTTGAATTGTTTAACATAAATTAAACCAAAAAACTACATAAAAACTAAATAAAACAAACAAGATTAATGTATGTCTGTACGTTGTATATAGGAATATGTACTTATTTAATACGCTGTAACCACATTTTTGTGTGCATAAAACAACAATCATAAATAAATAAACATTATAACGTTGATGTTGGTTACCTAATCAAACACCCACACCAAAATTTACTCAAATTACAAAACCACAATTTAAATAGGTCGCTATGTTGATGTAAACAAATAATTTTTGTTTGTTTGTTTTAAATCATTAATTTAAACACAAACATTAATTTATAACAATAATAGCGAAAGCTCCTTACACAAATATATAGATTTAGTGATGCGTACACTATTTTCAAATTTCATCGATAAATCATGAAACGTCGAAACCAGAAAAAATATTCACGCGAATTTATTATAAAGTCGCGCCAAATTGACTGTATTATAAAAATATTCTGTTGTTGTTATTTTTTGGGCGGGAGTTTATGAAAAAGCTCACCACCATCCAAAAAAAAAACAAATAAAGCTCTCCAACATATGAACGAACAAAAAAAAATGATTGAGACAAAAAAAAATAAAAAAATTCTGAAAATTTGTTTTATCCTATTTAATGAACCCACCTGGCTCACTTTTCACATATATACATATATTACACATACATATATTATAATCCTTGGTCGACCGACTGGCAAAACTAACCCCAGTAACACACACTCATACAAATTTATTTTCAGTCCTATATCATATTTGCATACATATTATTCAAAATAATCCCTTTCCCAGGACTACGAGTATATTCGATTCGTACAGGTTTTTTGTTTGTTTTTGGTTTGGATTGGTTTGGTTTGGTTTATATGTGTATGATTTGAATAAATGGAAAATTAATAATAGAACCAATATGTTGCACCAGATGATGTTGCTTTTTTGGAGGGGCTGGGAGGGGGGGGGGGTGGGATGGTGGCACATAATTGTATTCAATACACACACACAGCATCAGCGACAGTTACAACAGCAGCAAAATGGAAATAAAACAGAAATTTATTTAATTTTTAAAATAAATTAAAACAATTCCTGTCGTGTGTATATCGATGGTGGTGGTTGGTGGTGGTTTTTCATCCTTTTTTTGTCCGGGTTGTTGTCATAATAATTGTTTTGCATTTGTTCGCGTGGGTGAACGATTTACAATACAGTTGAAACTAATAATATAAATAAGCATTTTCGAACGATTATTTATGCATATACACACGATACGTATTATATCATGGGTGGCCAACCTGTTTCTAGAAAGTGCCGCAGCCACAAATTCAAAATTGTATAAATGCGAGCCACCTTCAGTGTCAATTCTATGCGTGGAAAACCACATTAATGTAGGTAAGTACGGATACAAATTTGAGAACGCCCCAGAGAATAAGGACCCAGATTGAGATCTCCAAATCACTCATCAAACGAACGTTCCCAAACATATTTTTGAAAAACTCGTATACAAAAAGTTTAAAAAAAAATCAGAACCAAAACACACTCGCAAATGTCTTTGCCAAATGGTTGCCCTGTATAATATATGGTATAAATTAAGATATTATGGTTGCTTAGAAATGTTGAAGTGGTCGATCCCTCGGGTAGGCGCACTATTTTTCGTAATCTTAGATTAAGGCTATAGGAGGATATCACTTTTTATCAAAATCTCAGAATAACATTTTCTACCTACCCGCATGTCAATCTTCTGATTTTTGTTTAACAGATTTTTTCATTTAATTGTACGTTTCTTACATCGTCGACCCGCAGGGGTTTCACCACATCAAATTTTGTATGATTTTTTTGTTTGTATTTTAGTAAGAATAAAAATATTAATTTGCAGCAAACACTAAAAACAGATTATACGCACATAATCCGCATCATATCGGGCAACACGGAAGAAAAATAATGAAACGACATTTATTAGAAACGAAAAACTTAGTTCTTGCTCGACGGACAACGACACTGATCATATATACGTATATTGCGTGCCACAAGAGGCCCGCGTAGCGTACGGTGACACTCATTGTATTATATGTATATGTACCTACTAATTGATGTGAATTGCGATTTAAGGTGTACATAATTATATAGATTTTTTATATACGCCATGAACTACACTATTTCAGGGAGAGCTTACGAGTGCTTATGTTCCAAGAACATAACAACTTTTGTACGCTTCGTGACGAGGTTAGCAGTTAGGGATCGAAAAAGAACCATTCAACATGAGTAGCCAATATACATAATTGGCCATATTAAAAATAATTTGCCATATTATACTCAATATCAAGTTTAACCATCCGCGTATAATTTTCTCTGAGAGCATAAAACATGATTACACCTAGCTCAGCTTAAAGTCCGATTTTACATTCCTATATGCATCGCATTGCGACTGGTAGGCTTTTTGTTACGGATATAAATCACAATTTACAGACGCATTGAAGAGCGATATGCTGACTAACGTTTTTGTGTTCAAGACACGAACCAATTCGGAGGATGTTTTAAACTGCTTTAAGATGGCATCAGTTAGGAAGGTATAAAACAGACCTTGAGATAATTAACGGAGAATTCATGAAAGGTTAGCAGAAGATCCAGCACTAATTGATATGCAAATAAAATTGTAAGGTCCAGTTAGATTCAAATATTTATTCCAAACTTTTAAAATTTTTCAAATTCAGGCAATTTAAAATAAATGGACTTTTGTTATTAACAATTTATTAATTCGGGCAAACCAAATATTTTTGAAAATTGAAACTGAAGAAAGAAAGGGAGTTAAGAAATTTTGATGTGTAAACGACCACCATGCTCATCTTCACACAGCTGTCCGTTTTGCACTACAAATCCCGATTTGCACTTACCGACCAGGTAGAATGACCTATTTCCGCATACTCCTTGTCGTTTTATACTAAATTTGCAAGCAACAAATTTGAACGACAATAAAAGTTGAATGTTTTACATTAATTACAAAATTTAATTATTTCTAATAAAATCAAAACCCGATCGTTACAATGAATAAAAACATGGGTTCATGCCAACTTTCCCCATACAAGGCCAAGTGTATCACAAAGTGGGTTCACTTCAAAGAAGCTCATTACGTTTATAATGAAATGTTTCAGCGTTTAATTGACAAAAAACGTGGCTAAATTTTCAGAGATGCACCTGGCGCAACTGGCAAAACTTTCCTTATCGTCTTTATACTTGCTAGAATCAGAGGAGAAGATAAAATTGCACTTGCAATGGTCTCTTCAGGCATCGCTTCTACACTGATGGCTGGCGGTCGGACAGCTCATGCTACACTATCGCTTCCAATTGACCTCATACACAACGAGACGCCAGTATGCGGAATTAAGAAAGAAACTGGAAAAGCGGAGGTATTAATAGAATGTAAGGCAGTCTTATGGGATAAAGTAGCAATGATGCATAAACATGGGTTGGAAGGTTTACGACGATAATGTTAGAGCAATAGTCCAGATTTGTGAAATCTGGAAACATAGAATTGAATAAAACATTAAAATTCTATTTGACCACGTGTATCCAATTCTAATACAACACATTGTAGATCACGGTTGGCTTCAAGAACGAGCAATACTTGCACCAATTAATGCTAAAGTCGACAAAATCAATTTTACAAATGATGAAATGATTCCAGTTGAATCGAAGTCATTTTACTCAATTGACAAGATGGTAGACGAAAAAGAGGCCTATGAAATGGAACGCCTTTGGTTGTGAAGGAGATGAACACTTATATATAATTGAGGCAACAATTTTGGTTGGACAATTTAAAAGGTAAAATGTGTTCATTCCCAGAAGGATCTACCTTTTCAATTCAAACGCCTTCAGTTATCGATTCGTCCTGCGTTCGCTATAACGATCAATAAATCCCAAGGGCAGTCACTCAATGTTGATTTAAGGGATGAATGCTTCGGGCCTGTCACGTGCAATGTCACGGGCCTTAAAACTTATATGTGCTGGCAGATGAAAATAAGTCAACAAAAAATATTGTTTATACACAGGTGTTGAAGGATTGACTTTGGTAAACTATATTTCAGTGATAATGTTTAATCGTTCAATAAGTACAAATTCTATTTGAAAATCATAGCATTTGGTTTTATTTAAGGTAACAATACTAATAAGCCTGGGCGAAGCCGGGCTACAAACATATTTGAGGTTTACATTTAACTGATTGAAATTTATTGGTAAACCTTAATTATGTAAATAATATCTAAATCCAGATATATGTAGTATGTCGCGCTTCCCTTAAAGAGAAAGGGGTATATCATAAAACCAGTTATGTAGATAAGAAATCCGAGAAATTTACGATATACTTCCAGAACGTGAACAAGATGGCATCAAAAGCTTCTAATTTTTTCAATTTTGTTCTAAAAACTAATTATTTAATTTATGTGATTGGTGAAAGCTCATTGAATCCTAAATGATTATGCTCCATCATCTATCGAGCATGTGTGCGTAAAAATCTTAAACTTCAGTCAATTTTACTATTACCTTTCGACAAACCGAAAATGATAAAAAAATCTGGAATCTATAGAAAAATTCGAAAATATTTCGTTAAATAATTGTTTACATTTATAAAATTTTCAAAATAACGAGAAATCTTTAAGAATTTTAGAAAATTTAAACACCACCAGTTTTAAACATTAACACTAACCTACAAAAATTAAAAAGATTATTTTATGAAAAACGAGAAGTGCGGAGAATTTTCTTAATTTACTAAATTTTAATTCTAATTGTAGTGTGAAGTAGTGTGAAGTGTGTCCTAAAAGTGTAGTGTGAAGTTTGTCCTAAAATAAAAACAACAAATTATTAAGCTGCGTATATATGCGGCTTAATTCAAATGTTTCATTATAACAAATTTTTAAAATTAGACATTATGGAACACAAATATGCATATTGTAGCTTAACATTTTCGAATTTTCCTGGGGTGTCTAATCAGCGGCCAATGACAGTCAAATTTTGATATTCCCTTTTGAGAAAAAACTCGTCATTAGTCGATTGAAGTGACAATCATCGTTTGAAGTAACAAGTCTTTCGTTTTTTTTAACCAGGAAAGAACTTCACATACATTAGTCATTTGAAAAGTTGATCGTCACTTGTAACTAAATTTTCGTCGCAATGAAGTCTTGAAGTGGTGGAGGCTGCAAAACGTTAGGTTTGATTTTTTTTAATAAGTTTAATTCAGAATACAATAATTAAATATATGTAACCAACCAAAATAGAATAATTTTTAAAATAATAAATTGTAAACAATTTCAAAGTTGAGCAGTTTCTATGGAGTTTTGATGGAACGGTGCGAATATAAAAAAACCTGTTAAATGACGGATTGGCTTATGAAAATTTATTAAATATTTTCGAATAGAACAAAATAAGTTATACAAATTTAAAATTTTAAAACTTTCAAAATATTATTCAATTAACTTAGTATATCGACCCCAAATAAACTTAAAAAAAAAAATACGTTAATAAAATAAACAGTAATACATAATAAAATAATAAATTAAATGCCAGTGAAGATTTTACTAATTTTATTCTAAATTACGTCATATATAGTTAGTATAAGCTTATAGTACAAAATGTGAGAATGTAGTTATTTCTAAAATTATAACTTTTTTCATATAGTAAATGTATTAGTGTTTATATAAAATAACATACATTCGAGCGAATTTAATTTATTTTAAATTTTAAATAAATGGGCTAAATTTTTCATAAGAAATTCCAAAACTTCTAAATTCATATAAAATACAATGTCTATGGTTAGTGTTTACATTTTATCAAACAACTTATTTATGTTATAAGTATTTGCAAACCAAATATTAATTATATTATCAATTTATTTAATGGATCTATTTAAAAATAGATTTTTAAAAAATTAATTGTGATTTATTAATTGAACTAAAATATTAAACATTTAAATTATAAAATAAAATGAATTCGCCCGAAATAAATTAATAAGTTAGTATATTAATAAATGATAACGTTAATAAATTAGTAAGTTAAAAAATTAATAAATTAAAACGTAAATAAACAAATAAATTAATAAAATTGAAAGTTAAGAGATTAATAAAATAAATAAGAAAGTTAACAAATTATTGATATAAAACGATAATAAATTAATCAATTAATACGTTCATAATCAGTAAATTAATAAGTTAACAAATTAATAAATTGCAACGTTAATTAATTAATAAGTTAATAAATTAATAAATAAGTAAGTTAAAAAATTAATAAATTTAAAAGTTAATAAATTAATTAATTAAAACGTCAATAAATAAATAAATTAATAAATTGGTAAGTTAACAAATTATAAATTGAAACGTTAATAAATAAATAAATTAATAAATTAGAAAGTTAAAAGATTAATTAATTAAAACATTAATTAATTAAAAATTAATAGAAGTGCGGTTTTGAAGTTCAACTACGTCATTTAAAGTTAGGACACTTTAAGTACAAAATTTACTCGCGTATATAGACGAAGGAAGTTTTTCCTAAAACTGTTTTAATTTTTTATTTATGTAAATGTATTAGTGTTGTTTATAAATAAATAGAATACTTTCGGGCAGATTATTTTTATCGTATATTTTAAACATTTAAGTCTATCCAATTAGTAAATAATCATTACATAAATAGATATAAAATTTGTATTAAACTAATTAAATAAATTACATGGCCATTTAATTAAAATTTGGTTTGGATTTCACAAACCAATTTCTGGCTATTTAAGATCCAAAAGCTAGTATTTAACGTTCCATTAAAAAATTAATAATTTTGCATCAAAAATTTATTATTTATCGTGTAAGACAAATTATAAATCAAACACAAAAAACAGTTTGGCGATTATACTGGCAAATTAAATTTATTAAATTTTACGGCCGAGTAAAGTTTCTAACAAAAAATAAAACTTAACAAAAAATATGTATCTGTATTAGTAACACTCAAAATACAATTCTTATTGGAGAAAATGAGTGATTTTTAATATTATATAATGGAAATATAAAAACTTGTGGACATGATGTTTTATAAAATTTAATCAATTATTTAAAGCAATAATAATAATTATATAAAAGTTATAGGTACAAATTTTCTAATCGGAATCAATTAGAAAAACGATATAATTTTTTGTTAGAATCATTCTTGAATTAAACTTAAATTAAATACATGGGCATCTCGGAGATTTGAGCAAGATTCTGCTAGATAAGTCTAATAGGCCTTTCTTTAGGGAACATTTCATAGAAGAAGATTTTTTCAAACGGAGGATTTGAGATGAGTTTTCCAGAACATTGGTTTTGCGCACTATTACCCCATTTTTGGCGTTTTTAATCCGCTCCTTACACGTTTCAATCAGTTTCATTAAATTATTGTATAAATTCACTAGTGAGCCCTAAAAATTTGTTGTGCGGCCAGAAAATGGAAAACACAATGGCCTAACAAAAAAATATCAGCTCAGGTGCGGTCACGGCCATTTTCATTAAAGATTATTCCATAAGCTGCCCATTTCTTACGAAATTAGTACTTTTTCAGAGTTTTTGACATTCTTGGATATGAAATATCGAACACAAAAATATGTTGTGCGGCCAAAAAATGGAGAAAATAATGGCCTAACAAAAAAATATCAGCTCAGGTGCGGTGACGGCCATTTTCATTCAAAATTATTCCATAAACTGCCCACTTCTTACGAAATTCGTAATATCCAAGATAAAATTTGTTGTGCGGCCAGAAAATGGAGAACACAATGGCCTAACAAAAAAATATCAGCTCAGGTGCGGTCCCGGCCATTTTCATTAAAAATTATTCCATAAACTGCCCACTTCTTACGAAATTCGTAATATCCAAGATAAAAATACATCAGCTCAGGTGCGGTCACGGCCATTTTCATTACAAATTATTCCATAAACTGCACATTTCTTACGAAATTCGTACTTTTTCGGATTTTTTGACATTATTATTATTATTATTAAAATTGGCTGGAACCCACAAGGATTCCGCACTCAATGCCACAAAGGCCCATGGTGCAAACCCAGGATTCTATCCCAATTCGCAAACGCGCACTGCTGCCTTCGCAAACTGAACAAGTTTAGACCAAGGCAGAGAGGACAACTGATCTAAATTCAAAGACCTAAAGTTGAATACCCGAACTCGTATAGAACTGAACGCAGGACAACTGCACACGAAGTGGAGGGAGTCATCATCCTCCTCAAGGCAGTCCTCGCAAATAACATCATGAGCTAAGCGCATACGATGTAGATGATCTTTAAAACGGCCATGTCCCGTAAGAATCGCTACCAAGACTCTTAACTGGCTCTTTTTTAAAGATAAAGCATACTTCGTGGACCTCAAATTGGGCTCCACAATGAAGTATTTCGCCTTACGACAACCAAAAGTCGCAAGCCACTGAGACCTTAAGTCTTTCAAAGCGTAATCCTTAATAACTTTCTTCCCGTAGTTGAAAGATATAGGAGTAGCTGGTTCAGGACCAATTAAAGTTGATTGGGAGCCAGCTTTGGCTAAACAATCCGCGATCTCATTGCCTATGATGTCACAATGAGCCGGAACCCACATGACCGTAACTTTATTGTTAGAACAAAGAAGGTTCATGAATTGTTTGCATTCCCTGACGAGTTTGGAAACAGTCAAGGGATTTCTTAAAGAGTTAAGTACAGCTTTACTATCTGTACACAGTAGAATACTTTTGTTTTTAACAGCAAAATTCAAAGCCTCAATAACACTACGTGTCAGCGCTATTAGTTCCGCCTGAAAAACAGTACAATGCGAACCAAGACTACCGCAAAGTCTCAGATCCGTCCAAGGACAGTAGATTCCAAAGCCTGCACTGAGGTTAGAACGAGAGCCATCGGAATAAATGACAATGGACTCATCTAATTTATTGAGAAAAACATGCGAACTCCACAAATCTCTCGAGGGATAAGCCACCGAGAAAAGATTTGAGAAATGGAATTCGGGTAGTAGTCTGTCGTTAACCATATCGATCTCTGGTAAACATGAAGAATAATTACTAAAAATTTGTCGATGTCCCACGATAGAACCGAATTGATTCCATGCCCCAATGCACCTCAGACGATAAGCTGCAGAACAGGCTGTTCCTAGAATAAAGGTGCGTAACTGAGGCAAGGAAAGAATGGATTCCATAGCGAGAAGTGGAGTCGAGGACATAGCCCCCGTAATGGCTCTGCAAGCAAGGTTTTGTAGGCCATTAAGCTTGGCTACAGAAACCCTCAGGTCAACTACTGGCCACCACACTATAGAGGCATACGATAGTAGCGGTAGGACCAGTGACTTATAGATAAAAGAAAGCATCCTAGGGCTTAAGCCCCAGGATTTCCCAAAAGCTCTTCTACATTGCCAAAAAATGGCAGTAGCTTTTTGAAGCTTGTAGTCCAGGTGATTCTTCCAGGAAAGTTTACTATCCAGGATAACACCAAGGTGCTTGACGTGGTCACATTTTGTGATCGTTCTCCCAAAAAGGGAGGGAACAGAAAATTCAAGAGTATTCCTCTTCTTTGTAAAGACAATTAAATCAGTTTTAGAAGGGTTGACGTGAAGACCCTTCTCAACACACCATGCCTCCACAATAGTCAAAGCATGTTGAGTTAGGTCGGATAAAACACTGAGATGTTTGCCTGAGACTGTCAGAACAAGATCATCAGCGTAGCTCTGAGCAATGTAGCCAGATTGCTGCAGTTTCACAAGCAATTCGTCAATGACCAAAAGCCACAGCAGAGGTGAGAGCACACCTCCCTGAGGACAGCCTTTGGTGACCTTAACAGAAACTAACACACCATCCAGCTCCGCCTCCACAGTGCGAGACTTAAGCATGGATTCAATCCATAGGATAATGGTGCGATCAATACCAAAATTGGTACAGGCAGTAGTGATCGTAGCAAACGAAGTGCTATCGAAAGCTCCCGCAATATCCAGGAAAGTACCCACAAGAAACTCTTTATTATAAAGGGATTTTTCAATCCTGATTACAAGTTCATGTAGGGCGGTTTCACAGGACTTACCGACTCTATAAGCATGCTGCATGTTACTGAGTGGGGATGTGATTAGAAAATGATCTCTAATGAATCTATCGACAATTCTTTCCAGAGCTTTAAGAAAAGTTGAGGATAGACTAATAGGCCGAAAGGACTTAGGATCCGTATAATCGGACTTACCAGCTTTCGGGATAAAAACAACTCTACTTCTGCTCCAAGAATTTGGAACAGTGCTAAAAGCAATGCACGCTTGAAAAAGGTGGAGCAAATGATCCTGAATTTGAGGAAAACCCCGCTGTAGTTCAGCAGGAAAGATACCATCAGGACCGCCAGCCTTATAAGATGCAAAGGAAAATAGGCTCCATCGCAAGACATCAAGATTGATCAGCTTGTGAGCCAAACTCCAATCGGGACTTGCAACAGACGTCCTAGTGAGATCGGCTGCAACATCATCCGAGTTGACGATATCACAACCAGGAAAATGAGCCGAAAGGAGCAGCTCACCAATTTCCTTGTTGGAGTAGGTAAGCTGTCCGTCCGGTAGACGAAGAGAATCCAGTTTACACGTACTGTTCTGTCATTCTTTTTTGACATTCTTGGATATGAAATATCCCACACAAAAATCTGTTGTGCGGCCAAAAAATGGAGAACACAATGGCCTAACCAAAAAATATCAGCTCAGGTGCGGTCGGTCCCGGCCATTTTCATTAAAAATTATTCCATAAACTGCCCACTTCTTACAACATAATGGCCTAACAAAAAAATATCAGCTCAGGTGCGGTCACGGCCATTTTCATTAAAAATTATTCCATAAACTGCCCACTTCTTACGAAATTCGTACTTTTTCGTATTTTTTGACATTCTTGGATATGAAATATCCCACACAAAATTCTGTTGTGCGGCCAAAAAATGGAGAACACAATGGCCTAACCAAAAAATATCAGCTCAGGTGCGGTCCCGGCCATTTTCAATAAAAATTATTCCATAAACTGCCCACTTCTTACAACATAATGGCCTAACAAAAAAATATCAGCTCAGGTGCGGTCACGGCCATTTTCATTAAAAATTATTCCATAAACTGCGCACTTCTTACCAAATTCGTACTTTTTCACTTTTTTACATTTTTGGATATGAAATATCCAACACAAAAATCTGTTGTGCGGCCAAAAAACGGAGAACACAATGGCTTAACGAAAAAATACCAGCTCTGGTGCGGTCACGGCCATTTTCATTAAAAATTATTCCATAAACTGCCCATCTTACGAAATTCGTAATATCCAGGATAACAATTTGTTGTGCGGCTAGAAAATGGAGAACACAATGGCCTAACAAAAAAATATCAGCTCAGGTGCGGTCCCAGCCATTTTCATTAAAAATTATTCCATAAACTGCCCACTTCCTACAACATAATGGCCTAACAAAAAAATATCAGCTCAGGTGCGGTCATGGCCATTTTCATTAAAAATTATTCCATAAACTGCGCACTTCTTACCAAATTCGTACTTTTTCACTTTTTTACATTTTTGGATATGAAATATCCAACACAAAAATCTGTTGTGCGGCCAAAATACGGAGAACACAATGGCTTAACAAAAAAATACCAGCTCTGGTGCGGTCACGGCGATTTTCATTAAAAATTATTCCATAAACTGCCCATCTTACGAAATTCGTAATATCCAGGATAAAAATTTGTTGTGCGGCTAGAAAATGGAGAACACAATGGCCTAACAAAAAAATATCAGCTCAGGTGCGGTCCCAGCCATTTTCATTAAAAATTATTCCATAAACTGCCCACTTCTTAAGAAATCCGTACTTTTTCGGACTTTTTTACATTCTTGGATATGAAATATCCAAAATAAAAATCTGTTGTGTGGCCAGAAAATGAAGAACACAGTGGCCTAATAAAAAAGTATCAGCTTATGTGCGGTCCCGGCCATTTTCATTAAAAATTATTCCATAAGCTGCCCACTTCTTACGAAATTCGTACTTATTATGGGTAATTGGTTTAGTATGTTTTTTTTTGCAATGTTATGATGAGTGATATGTTTTCCAAATTTTAATTTTTTTGTCTTATTTAAGGGTGCTTTTAATATAAATTTTTTTTGTTGTATTTATTAAATGTAATTTATTAATTGGACAGCATTACTTAATTAGAACTTTAAAATAAAATATTTCCGCCCGAATGTATGCTATTTATTTGATATTATCAACACCAATACATTTACCATAATTAAAAAGTTAGGACACATTTAGGACAAACTTCCACATCGTAATAAATTAATCAATTAATACGTTAATAAATTGATAATTTAAAACGTTAGTAAATTAATAAAATAATAAATAAGAAAGTTAATTAATTATTTAATAAATAATCGTTAATAATTAATAAATTAATACGTTAACGATCAATAGAACAATATAATCAATAAATAAGTTTATAAGATAATTAATGAATAAATTAGAACGTTAATAAATTAATAAATTAGTTAGTTAATAAATTATAATAAATAGGTAAATATTATTAATTTATAATTTAATAATTTATTGATTTATTAATCTGTCACTTTATAAATTTATAATTTTTGTTAGGTTAAAGCCTTATTGTCACCTCCTATATGGTGGCTGTTTGTGTAAAATTGAAGTTACCATAATTTAAGGGTACCCATATTTTCATATGGATTTTTCAAAATTGTTGGGAAGGAATGAGACTCGCTAGAATTTACTAAATTTGCTTTTAGTAAATTGTGTAATATTTTTAAATTTGTGTATTTAACATATTTTATTCGAAACTAAATATTTATAAAATAGTAGTTAAAGTATTTTTTATATTACTTTTTGTAACTTTCATAAAATTATTAAATAAATGTTAATATTTTTTTGTTTTTTAGATAAGACTGGTTAATGCCAATTATCGTATCACGTCACTTGCGGCTAACACTTCACGAGCGACTAAGAGAATACCCATTTATATGCCTGATGTGACTGAATAGGGGCGCCAAGTAGATTCGTTTATGCTTTAAAGGAAAATTACATAGATTTTTCGAAAAGCCCGGGAACATATACTTAAGATTGGACATTTTTGAATACAAGTATGTATACTAGTTTAGGAGTAACGAATTAGTGGTTTTTAGTGGTTAATTAGTTGAGCTATAGCTTCTAACAGAAAATATTTTAATATGGACCGAAAAATTTGTTATAACGGGACTTTCACACAGAAAGCTTATTATGAGATTCTTGGAAGGAGATTACTACATGCACGTCATTTTCATCTACCACGTAGTCGACAGTATATTAGAACTAACGTGTTGAATTTTATGGCATCAGCAAACGCAAATTGTGATAGAATTACTCGTTTCGATATTATTTTATATGACTTTGGGTGCAAAATTTCGTTTGGTTCGACTTCCAATTAATTTTTTATTTTACGGCATCTGTGAATCTGTGATCCTGTATTTCATCCATTCATCTGTGATTCTGCTACTTCAAAAAGGGTTTATCCGATTTTCATCAATCAAAACCCGACTTATAGATCTTGACGAACCTTGAAAAAATTCTGCTGTTGTCCCGTATTTTTAATCTATTTATTTGATTACAACAAAAACCTCTGCACTAATTTAATTTATAAAAATGTATGTTTTGAAGAAAGATTTACTATAATTGGTCGGCCCAAGCAAATTAAAATATTCTGTTTAAAGTAATGTATTATAGTAGTGCGTTTCATATGATCAATCATAAGCCCATATAATACCTGCGTATAAGAAAAAGTTTAAATTATATATTTAGACTGCGGGAAAACGTATTTGTAAAACTCACCCTAAAAGCCAAATAAAAAAATTATATTCATAATTTTCATTTTACCATTAATTACGTTTCTATATATTGTATTTTATTTTCATGCCATTTTCCAGTATTTTGCACGTTTCCATATTTGTTTTTGTCTTCCAATGCTTGTGCGGTAAACACATCATTTATCTTACTCAGAAAGAGAAATGGAAAATATACAATTTCCAAACACCAACAACAAAAGAAATAGATTTTTCTTCATTTCCACTAAATATACACGACGGTATCTTCTTCCACACTGTGATATTCTTATCAGTTTGAACTATAAGACATTTGTAAGTGTATTAATTTTTTATTTTATTTTATGCGCTATGTCGTGTCTTCATATATACCGAGTATGTACCGTTTATATGTATACAGAAAGTTGATTTTTTGATTAACCACGGTGGTAGCTCGCTGAATATAGAATAAATGCGGAAGTTTTTCTCCGCTTGGAAATAAATGGATACGGTGGAACCATAACCCCATTAAGTTATGTATTTCATTTTTTGTGGGATGGCTTTGATAATTTTTCTTGCTCGATGCGCTACCATGGCAGTGAAAATGAACAAAAGACAAAGCTGCTATAAATAGGGAGAAAAACAGGTATAGACTGGAGTGACGTTTTAAGTAATTTAAGGAAATTAAAGAAAAATTAATAATGTCGTGTGCACTATGTACTATCCAGACAGGATCAATGAAGAAAAAACTAACAGAAGAATCAAATCTTTTTTGTTCGATCGGACTGACAAATTAAACGATTATTGATGACTATGTGCAGTCTAGTCTGTATATATACTTGTAGATATATATATACATAAGACTGCTTCGCAATTTACACTGTATTTGAGTACTTTTGTTCATAAAATGCAATGGCCTGAAGTGTTTTTGATATACACATGGATGAATATCTCGTAAATATTTTTCAAAAACATCAAAGTGTATAATATAATTTATGAGTTCATTTAACTGGGTGTTATTGTTTAGAAAGTCGCGGCTACACAAAAACAATTTTCTGCAATATATATACTCTTCAGACTTCTAAATTACTTACTTGTGTCTAGATGATATTCATCTTTTGTAAATTAACTTAGATAGTATAGAAGCATAAATTTAGACAGTCACGAGTTAGGTGTAGAGACAAAATAATAAAATAGTTATGTGCGAGTTTATTTGTCTAGCGTTGATAAGAGTTTGGGTATTTTGAACAGTATACATCTTAGTATTATTTTATTGTGTGTAGGAAGGTCCGACGGTAGTAGTTATAAAATAAAACTTTTTCTGTATGGTAGTTATAAAATTTTTCTGACGTGTTAAAAATTGTAAGTGTCGTTTCTGTACATATTATTATTATTATAATTGGCTGGAACCCACGAGGATTCTACACTCAATGCCACAAAGGCCCATGGTGCAAACCCAAGTTTCTACCTCAATTCGCAAACGCGCACTGTTAACTACTGACGAAGTGAAGGCATGAGCTAACATCATGAGCTAAACACATACGATGTAGATGATCTTTAAAACGGCCATGTCCCGTGAGAATCGCTACCAAGATTCTTAACTGGTTCTTTTCTAAAGATAAAGCATACTTCGTTGACCTCAAATTGGGTTCCTTAATGAAGTACTTCGCCTTACAACAACTAAAAGTCTCAAGCCACTGAGGCTTTAGGTCTTTCAAAGCGTAATCCTTTATAACTTTCTTCCCGTAGTTGAAAGAAACTGGAACCACTGGTTCAGGACCTATTAAAGATAATTGGGAACCAGCTTTGGCTAAGCAATCCGCAATCTAATTGCCTACGATGTAATACAATGAGCCGGTACCCACATGACCGTAACTTTATTGTTACAACAAAGAAGGTCCATGAATTGATTGCATTCTTTGACGAGTTTAGAAACAGTCAAGGGATTTCTTAAAGAATTAAGTACAGCTTTACTATCTGTATACAGCAGAATACTTTTATTTTTAACAGACTTTTATTTTTTAGCTCCGACTGAAAAACAGTACAATGCGAACCAAGATTACCATAAAGTCTCAGATCCGTCCAAGAACAGTAGATTCCTAAACCTGCACTGAGGTAAGAACGAGAGCCATCAGAAAAAAGGACTATGGACTCATCTAATTTGTTAAGAAAATCCTGCGAACTCCACAAATCTCTCGGAGCAAAAGCCACCGAGAAAAAATTTGAGAAATGGAATTCGGGTAGTAGTCTGTCAATAACCATATCGATTTCTCGTAAACATGAAATGTAATTTTTAAAATTTTTCCGGGTCCCACGATAGAACCGTAAAACATTACATGCTCCAAATCACCTCCCACGATATGCTGCAGAACAGGCTGTTCCTTAAATAAAAATGCGTAACTGAGGCAAGGAATGAATTGATGCCATAGCAAGAAGTTTAGTCGAAGACATAGCCCGAGTTATGGCTCTGCAAACAAGATTTTGTAGACTATTATGCTTGGCTACAGAAACCTTTAGGTCAACCACTGGCCACCACACAATAGAGGCGTACGATAGAAGCGGTAGGACCAGTGATTAATAAATGAAAGAAAGTATCGTAGGGCTTAAGCCCCAGGATTTCCCAAAAGCTCTTCTACATTTCCAAAAAATGGCAGTTGCGTTTTGAAGCTTGTAGTCCAGGTGATTCTTTCAGGAAAGTTTACTATCCAGGCCAACACCAAGGTGCTTCACGTGGTCACATTTAGTGATCATTCTCACAAAAAAGGATACAGAAAACAGTTAGTTCAAGAGTATTCCTCTTCCTTGCAAAGACAATTAAATCGGTTTTAGAAGGGTTGACGTGAAGACCCTTCTCAACACAACATGCGCCTCCACAATAGTTAAAGAAAAATCACTGAGATGTTTGACAGTCAAGACCAAAAGCCACAGCAGAGGCGACAGGCACACCTCCTCACAAGATGCAAAGGCAAATAGGCTCCATCGCAAGACATCACGATTGATCAGCTTGTGAGCCAAACTCCAATCGGGATTTGCAATAATAGGGATTCACATCCTAGGTAGCTAGGCAGCAATATCAACCGAGTTGATGATATCATAACCAGGGAAATGAGCCGAAAGGAGCAGCTCACCAATTTCCTTGTTGGATGAGGTAAGCTGTCCGTCCGGTAGACGACGAGAATCAAGTTTAGAAGTACTGTTCTTAGCTAAAGCTTTATTGAGTCCAGCGACAGCAGATAGGCTATTGGTTTAAACTTCTTTTATATTCCTTTTGTGTTAACAAGAAGTTATCCCAATCAATCTGTTGCTTAGAATTTTTTGAATTGTTCTTCAGTTTTTTTTTTTTTTTTTTAGTACTAAGAGAATATGATTTTTCAAAGGCTATCGTAATTGGAAATGCAAGTGACGATGCTTGATCTTCAATGTCCTTCCTCGACCGAATAACCTTCGGTGGTGCTAGTAAAGAACCTAGCTCGAGAGAGAAGACCCACATCGGTTAATTTCCGATTGCGGTAAGGTTTAAGAGGCGGTCGTTTAAGGTTAATATTAAACGAGATACACCTGTGATCAGAGGTGAGGATGTCATCCGTCACTCTCCAGTCTAAAATTAAATCAAGAGCAATCTAATGTCAATCACCTCCTACCGGACGGAGTTGACAAAAGTAGGCTCGCATCCAGTATTGAGAATTTCAAGCTCAGAGGAGCTTATACAGTTAAGCAGAGAAGAACCCCTGTGGTTAATGTTCGTAATACCCCAGATCGAGTGGTAAGCATACCCAATTACAACATACGGCTGGTGTTCAACGATGTATCACAGCAATGGGACAACATGTCAAGTCAGAAATATATTAAACTTTATTCGACACTCATGGTTCTCGAGGACCATTAGTTAATATCCTTATTTTATGTGTGAGGCCATATTCATATGACTTTCTGAGCCTATTGTGCCAATTACTTCGTACGACAAGAATATAGATAAGCTACCAAGCTGTTTACAAATTTGTAAAATTATCATTTCAAATGTTGGGATGATTTTCAAAATCCTGGGATGAGGATAGTATTGCCTGATGAACATTTTTAATTTTTCTGGGATGGAATCCTGGGATAACTTCACAAACATCAACTATCATTTGGCGAGGCAAATTGGTTGACAATAGCGAATTCTCTCAATTTCTGCTATACCATTGGGGTTCATCCACCGTTAACACATTCTGCCAAGCACCTCGTCTTAAATGTTACTGCTGCTACCTCCGAAATCGACTTTACAAGATTCTAAGAAATTAGATTAGAAACGAGTTTATACAGACCACAGATACAATTTTTCTGTTAATGCCCAATCTAACAGAGTCGGCCCAGCATGACGATATTCGATATGGATACTCTCTCATTAATTTTTACTGGATGTTGTACGTGGTAATTGACCATCGCATGATGACTCTCAATAAATTAATTTAAGCTGCATATCCGAGAACTTCTTCTGACTGCACAACACCTTTCTTTGTTAGAGTTAACTATGACTATCAAATCTTTCATGATGGTATTCCGCAGTCCGTGTGGTTTAGAAGCATTTGTTGGACCATTTCTGAATGCGTACAATGTCTCTTCTTCCGTTTATGAATAGTAGTCCAGATTTTGTCAAGATCCCTCAACAGGTTCAGCATGGCCCATTCCACCTAATGGTCGACATGATTAATTACAATACACCAGCCGGCACATGATTCCACTGATTTCTATTTAATGCTTTCAGAATAAATGAGGCTCGGTTGTTTACAAACACGTCTTTCGTATAACTGCTTGCAGATAGCCAGTTTAAAACGATGGTCGAATATGAGCAAGAAGTTTGACCTAGTAGTCCCAGGTCGTTCGTCAATTGACCGTTAGTTTAGCATAATGTCTGATGTTGTAACGTATTTTCGTTTCGCCGAACAATTCGATGTCCATTTTTTTGATGTTCAGCTCGGCAATAACCCGTTTTAATTGCCAAAGATTTAGATATGTTGCTATAGTATCAGTTATTACAGTATCGATGGAATCAATCAGTTATGGGACACTGACTTAATACTTGATTATTTTCGGCAATTTGATTGACGGTTCTTGTTGCTAGAAACTGTGTTGACGGGAAATACCCATTCGTAACTGTCGTAATTTGAAAATAATTTATTGGTGCTCTGAATCTCGCCATAAAACCCTCTGCCATTTACGGTTTTCTGGAGATCGGTCGTGAAACGTATTGTTGAGTTTGGAATCTCAATAGTAAATATATTATTCAAGCAGTTTTGACGAATGCGACCCTTGTTATATTATTTCACTCATGGGACAATAATCAAAATATTCTTTCACAAAACTTTTGAATAATTGTTTGAATAATATTTGTTAAACCCGATTAGTTTGATGAATTGCTTGACATATGTTTGGAGGCCCATTCCTTTAATCTAGAGTTCTTATTTTAGTGTTGATGTGAAAGTTTTCACATATTTCCTCTTTTTCACTTAAAGTAGACTGGTTTGGTGTTGACTCCATTTTCCACATGGCAAACGTTCATTCACATCGTGCACCACGACCTCAATGAACGTCAATCACTCGTCGCATCGTCCCATTGGTAATCTCACTGCACTTGACGATGTCACCTCGCTTACGATATCATCCCGGAATAACCATTGCAATTTTCTGTGATTTAATAAAAAAAATAGCGTGACTTGGTCAGTAAAAAATTCATTCTCGTACAGTTTTGCTAATTGGTCGTCCCGATCAGTCGAAAATTAGAATTTCACGACAATTGGTTTTTGTCTTTTTGGTGGGAATAAAATAGTTTTGTTCGGCCAAGTTTAACCTATTTTTGCCAATTTGAAATCGAATGGTCAAAATGTTATTTTATTTCAATTTGCATTATGATCAGTGGGGCAAAGTACCTTCTCCTATATAGAACAAGTTCTAAATTGCAACCTTCAAAATAATAAAGGTTGTTTAATTTAATATTGCTTTTGAGCCGGGTATATATAACATCTCAGTCGAATAATGAAACCGACACAAGCCTTGGTAAATGTCTCTAATTTAGGAACATTATTCTGATCACTATGTAGCAGGTGGTACTTAATCTGCTCCATTTTAATACATGTTTTCAAATCGCTTTTAAAAATACCACTTCCTGAGTATTAGTACTGGCACTAAAATTATCAATACAAGAAATAATAGTATCGTCATGGAAGATTAGGTTCCAAGTTTATTGCAAAAACTAAAAATAGAGTATTTCAATGACGGGACAACTTAAAATGAGTTGGTGGATTCTTTTATTAAATAGCAAAATTCAAATTTTCAAATTGGAAGATATACAATAACCAAAGCGATATACAAATATACAATCATAAATAAATAAAAATATTAAAATTTCCCGATACCAAATTTTAGTCGACTCCAAGCACTCACATAGTAAAATACACGAAAAATCTTCTTGCATCGGAGCAGGACACTTTTTCGTGTGCTATACTATGTGATTGTTTGGCACGGTCGACTAAAATTTGGTCCCTATTTTTTTTTTTTAATTTTATCTACTGTAAGCTAGAGTTTCAATCTTATACACAAAACTTCGAATAACATTTGTTTAAGGTTTGATGGATTTATGTTTGTATTACTTACCATTTCTTACGTTGTTTTTTTATAATTTGTAAAACAAAGTAAAATCTGCTTGGTGTACAATAAATCAATGATGATTGATGATGGGAAAGGCGCATTTCCTGGAATTTCGGATGAAACCGACGTATAAATATATATAAATGTATAATCGTTACGAGATAGGCATGAATATAAAAGGCTGCCACAATTCTTACCAATATTCTTGAAATAATGGAAATCGATCACTTATCATAACATCACCCACGTATATATAGCAAAATAATTTAAAACCACGAAATATTTCTTAAAAGTCGTCTTCATCTATATACAGTAATATTAATCACCAGCACAACACAATGGTTTTTGTATTTTCATCGATACATAATCTTAATGCCAAACCACCAAATTTAATTACGAAATTCCACCCGCCAAATAGACAATCAATCCTCATTCCACTCGCCATTGTATACATATGCTGTGTTCCATTTTAAAAATAAAAATTACATTTTCGATACAATACATAATCCACTCAGTAATTTTCTTAGAAATCGGAATAAAATCTATATCTTTCCTCTCACTCTCGTTCGATTGTTTCTTTAAAAAGCTAATTAATTTTTCGCTTTTCGCCTTCTCCTGATGCTTTGAAATTGCGTATATACGACGTCAGGGCAGAGTTAGTTAGAGTGTAGACTGTGGTCCTCGATACAATTTATTGGGCGTCCACTGAATACAGATATGTACATATGGTGATCCAATATCTTATGTTCTCAGTTTAAACTTGATATCTCAAGTCACAAAGAATATGTGCAAACGATATTAAAATAAAAATTAGGGCGTTGATTTAATTTTGACAGTATCCAATGATGTCATTTAATTAATTATTTCAATACGCGTTTCGCTCGGGTTGTTAACATTACTGCATCTGTTTTAATCTTTGGATTAAAAATAATCGGTTACCTAGTTTCTCTCCTTTTAAATATTCTGACTACTACGAAGGTTAGTCTTCGAAAAAAACTTTCCTTTCAGTAGTTTGATATGAGAAACGAGAGTTTAGATTTTTTTCAAAATTCAATTGAAATGTACGAGAAGTGGTTGACATAGCAGACGAGGTGGTCAGAGGTATGAAAGCGCTAGGCTCCGCTGCCGAATCAAGAGACCCATGGCTGATACGTATCTTAGAAGATAAGCTCGATGATGAAATCAACATGTTGTGGGCCAGACATTCTGCCGATGTACAAGCAAATACCTTACAAACTGTGAAAATAATTCCTTCGTGTATAGTATAAGCCACAATCATCAAAGACGAAGAACTACCGAAATATGTACCTGTATGTTCAGTTGGCAAGATGGATGATCGTTTGTTGATAAATTGTAACTGGTTCAAAGAAATGACTGTAGCACAGCGGCGTGAGTTCATAAAGGCTAGTAATCGATGTTTTAATTGTTTGAATTTTTCGCATTCATCATATTACTGCAAGAGTAAGGGACGCTGAGTCAAATGCCATAAAAAACATCAAATTATTCTACATATTGATCAGTCCGAAAGCAATATTACGCCTTCAATCGCTGGAGCTACGAATACAAGCGATGGAGTTTTAGGGCCGCAAAGCACAGCATGACTAGCTGTACCAACACAAACTAATCGAAAAGACCAAGTTTGCTACTACAATTAACGCCTCCATTATTCTAACAATAACCAATGATGTTAACTGGTAAATTCATTAAGTTCTGCTCCTGCTACTTCCTGCCAACAGCTCTAGTAAACGCCAAAATCAACATGAATAGTACGTTTTAAATGTCGCATTCTTTTGGATTCCACATCTGAGACATCCTTTGTCACTGGAGCCTGCGCTCAGAAGCTACAACTACCAAGAGGTAATGCAGTACGTCTAATTATTACTTGTCTAGGGCTTTACTTGGCACAAATACATCTAGAGGAAGAATTAGAGTGGCGTTATCATCAGTTTATTCTAACTCAGGTATTACACTTCAACGTTATGTTATGCCTGTGGTCACATCGGTTTTACCAACCAATTAGCGGCAGGTTGTTCAGTGGGATCACCTGAAAAATCTTTAAAATGAAATAAATGGAAATGATGATTTTTTGATCGGATCTGATCATTTCTTCCAAATCATTCGCGATGGGAAGATAGCAGGCGATAGTAATTAATCAGTTGCCCTAAATACAATTTTTGAATGGATAGTTGCACCGAAGGTGGCACCGAAGATCACCACGATGTACGTTCTTATCAAACATCTACCTCATCTCAAATCAAACCAGATATCGACAACTCTCTAAAGAAGCTATGGGAACTAGAAGAGCTGCCACAACAGAGACAGCTTACGAAAGAGGAAGAAGAATGTGGGCCCTATTTCGTTCAAACAACCACGAGGAATAGCGGTGGAAAGTTTGTCGTTCGATGGCCGTTTAAAGCATCTCCAACTTTTTTGAAATCCTATAGAATGGCATTCCAAAGATTGAAGGCTATAGAAAGAAAAGGACTTAGAAATTCATTGTTTTTTCAACTCTACCGCAATTACATGGAAGTATTCATAGCCTTAGGCCATATGAAGGAAGCGGTGAACAAGAATGAGCCCAACCACTGTTTTCTTCCTTACCACGGCGTGATGAAAGACTCAAGTACAACGACAAAGTTGAGAGTAGTTTTCGACGTCTCCGCTAAGACCAGCAGCGCGTACACTCTCAACGATATTTGACTGGTTGGTACTGATGGTCAAAATAGTTTATACCAAATACTAGTAAGATTCCACGTTGGCTGTCAACCAGCCAAGCCAAATCAATTAAGCTTCCTGGTTTTTCAAATGCATTTGAATAAACTTACGCTGCTGCAGTGTATTGTAGATGTGTAATCGGTAACAATATAACAAAGGATTCTTTAATTTTAGCTAAAACCAAAGTTGAACCGCAAAAAAACTAAAGACCAAGGCTGGAGCTGTGTGCCGCAGCACTATTAACAAACTTATGATAACTTTTTCACGAATTCTATATGTATCCAACGACGTAACTGTACCCACCTTTATTGAGAAAATGGTCACAAGGTTCTCTAGTTGGTTCAAGTTCCCTGAAGACACTTGCCATCATGAAAACGGTTTATTATTAAAGCTAAATCTTCTAAGCTAGAACGGGAAAACATCCAAGACTTGAACTCAATGATCAAACTAGCGGACATTGAGTTAAGTCGAAAGCTAATCCTTATGTAGCATGAAACGTTGAGATCTCGTGTCAAAATCTAGTAAGCTGAAGTTCCTGTGTCCGTTTCTCGACAACGAAGGAACCATTAGGGTTGGAGGTAGAATAAAACACTATGGTTGGTGTCGTTTGATAGTAAGCATCCAGTCATTCTACCTAAATGTTACATTGCCAACATCATAATTCAAGATTTGCATCATCAATACCAAAATGCTGGCCAATCATTTCTTATCAGAACAATACGGCAAACTTATTGGATATTAGGCTGTCGGGACTTAGTCCGGAAAGTGGGTCATAAATGTGTAACTTGCGTCAGAAATAAAGCAACGCTACAAGAGCAGTTAATGACCGATTTGCCTCCATTCAGATTTGAGCAAACCAGACCCTTCCTGAAAGTTGGAATCGATTTCCAGTGAGTTTACAGTGATGTCTTTCCAACAAGGAAATTGGTGAGCTGCTCCTTTCGGCTCATTTTCCTGGTTATGATATCGTCAACTCGGTTGATGTTGCTGCCGAGCTCACTAGGATGTCTGTTGCAAGTCCCGATTGGAGTTTGGCTCACAAGCTGATCAATCGTGATGTCTTGCGATGGAGCCTATTTGCCTTTGCATCGTATAAGGCTGGTGGCCCTGATGGTATTTTTCCTGCTGAACTACAGCAAGGCTTTCCTCTAAATCAGGATTATTTGCTCCACCTTTTACAAGCGGGTATAGCTTTTAGCACTATTCCAAATTTTAAGAGCAGAAGTAGAGTTGTTTTTATCCCGAAAGCTGGTAAGTTCGATGATACGGATCATAAGTCGTTTCGGCTCTGGAAAAATTTTGTCGATTCATTAGAGATCATTTTCTAATCACCTCCCCACTTAGTAACATGCTACATGCTTACAAAGTCGGTAAGTCCTGTGAAACCGGCGTACATGAACTTGTAACCAGGATTGAAAAATCTCTTAATAATTAGAAGTTTCTTGCGGCTTCTTTCATTAATATTGCGGGAGCTTTCGATAGCACTTCGTTTACTACGATCACTACTGCCTGTACCAATTTTGGTATTGATCGCACCATTATCTTATGGGTTGAATCCATGCTCAAGTCTCGTACTGTGGAGGCGGAGCTGGATTTGGTGTTAGTTTCTATTAAGGTTACCAAAGGCTGTCTTAAGGGAAGTGTTCTCTCGCCTCTGGTTATTGACGAGTTACTTGTAAAGCTTCAGCAATCTGGCTACATGGCACAGAGTTACGCTGATGATTTCGTTTTGACAGTCTCATGCAAACATCTCAGTGTCTTATCCGACCTAACTTACCATGCCTTAACTATTGTGGAGGCATGGTGTGTTGAAAAGGGTATTCACGTCAACCCTTCTAAAACTGATTTAATTGTCTTTACAAGGAAGAGGAATACTCTTGAACTATCTGTTCCCTCCCTTTTTGGGAGATAGATCAGTAAATGTGACCATGTCAAGCACCTTGGTGTTGTTCTGGATAGTAAACTTTCCTGGAAGAATCACCTGGATTACAAGCATCAAAAAGCATCTCCAATTTGTGGTGGCCAGTGGTTGATCTGAAGGCTTCTGTAGTCAAGCTTAATGGTCTACAAAATTTTGCTTGCAGAGCGATAACTGGGGTTAAGTCCTCGACTCCACTTCTTGCCATGGAATCCATTTTTTCCTTGCCAGTTACGCCCCTTTATTTTAGGCACAACCTGTTCTACAGCATATCGTCTGATATCCATTGGGGTATGGAATGTTTCTAATTTCGTCAAGGAATGTAAACATTTCATGAACCTTCTTTCGGATTGTTAAGCCATATGGCTCTCAATTGACTTAAGTTGGTCTTGAACCAGTGGTTCCAGTTTCTTTAGACTACGTGGGAAGAAAGTTATTAAAGGATTACGCTTTGAAAGACCTAAAGGCGAAGTACTTCATTAAGGAGCCCAATTTGAGATCAACGAAGTATTCTTTATATTTAGAAAAGAACCAGTTAAGAATCTTGGTAGCGATTCTTAAGGGACATGGCCGTTTTAAAGATCATCTACATCGTTTGTGGTTAGCTCATGATGTTATTTGCGAAGACTGCCTTGAAGAAGATTATGACTGCCTTCACTTCGTGAGCACTTGCCCTGCGTTCAGTTCTATACGAGTTCAGGTATTCAACTTTTTTTTTCATGCTCAGGTTTTTAATTTTAGATCAGTTGTCGTCTCTGACTTATTCTTAACTTGTTCAGTTTGCGAAGGCAGCAGTGCGCGTTTGCAAATTGGGATAGAATCCTAGGTTTGCACCATGGGGCTTTGTGACATTGTGTCCACGGAACCCTCGCGGGTTCCAGCCAATTTGAATAATAATAATGTGTTCTTTCAGCTGATAACCTTGATGCAATTACACCACCACATTTTTTAATTGGTCATTTTCTGACTCCAATTATCTGAAGTCAATGGCAGGTCATGATGGCAGAGAATGTACACTATCTGTTGGTTTTTGTAATATGACATTAAACATTGATCTGGTTGCCCTGTAGTATAGTGCCAGATATAAGATAGCCCAAGAAGAAAAAACAGGAAGCAAAAGTTGAGTTATTTCCTAACAAGTTTATATTTATTTTTGTAAGTGTACACTGCGAACCCTTCAGTATCCTTTTGAAAAGCCATGCTCACTATACAAATATATTGGAATGTTGGTTGCTTGTAATCATAGCTGTGCGTCCTTAGTTAGTGAAAGACCTCGTACTATTCAAGTTTAAGAGTCGCTGTGCTACCTAATCTCTTTATATATTGAAACTTAACAAAAAAATAAATTTAAAATCAATCATTTCGTTTTTCCTAATTCTTTTTATTTAGGTTTTGTTTTTGAAAATAAATTAATGAGTATTGCGTAAAGACAATGTATATACAGTGAAAAATTAACGAGGGAGAGTAAAATCAAAATCATTTGATTGCCTCGGCAGCAAAAAACAATCGATCGGTCATAGAATGGGTATAGTATGTAAGGGAAAATAATTTATTTTAAATTCTGATTGTGTTTTGCCAACAAAAAAAAACCACAAGAATGAAATTAATAAAATTATTTGGTGATACGGTGCGGCAGATTTGGAAGCACTGAAAAACTGGAGGCTACCCTTTTACCATACCCAGTGTTTTACTTTACTTACTATATATGTTTATTACTTAAGCAAAATATCAAAAAACACTTCCGGCACAGTTCTTGATTTATTGCCAATCAGATCAGTATCAATATCTATATATAGACATATCACAATGATTAATTTTTATTATTTTCCATTCCAAAAGATAGTTCAAGCGAGACACAAACAAAAGTGTTTACGCACCTACACACTAAGAAGGGCACAAAGGCAAATAAAACCTATTGATTTCAATATACATATATGTATATACCCACACACATTTATTCGAAAGGAATATAAATCCTTTTTCTTCCTTTTGTTTTCCATCTTGATAAAGTGATCTAATTGAGTTTGATTATACGTTTTTGTTTGTTCGAGGCGACTTATTTATTTATATATAAAAAGAAAAAGACAACAGTATTATTATATGGATCAAAAGTAAATAAATAAATTAAAAAGAAAAATGATATTGTATATTTTGAAAACGCACCACCCGCCACCATATTCAATCAAGCCAACCCAACCAAAAACCAGCCCCTATATACCATCATCATCGCAAGAAGATATATTAATAATCATAATAATGAAATATAAAAAAAGGGGTAAGTGAAAAAGTAATAAAATCATTTTGACGGCTACAAAGTGTTTTTTATAAGCTTTTTTTTCTGCTCGGAAAATAAAAAGAAAATAAAAGCTTTTTATTAACAAAAAAATCGGATAATAATGAAACTGGATTTCTTCTCTAAAAAAAAAAAATAAAAAATTATCGGGCGAGAATAAAAAAAATATATTTTATATGTAAGCAAGCAAAAGAGCAACATGTGAAGTGAATTTTTCACTGGAACCATACATACGTCCATATAAAAGCGCACAAAAGTTTTTATTTTTATTATTTTTGACTCATGAGTGCTTTTTTTTCCTGCCAGCAAATAAAATTGTTACTGATCTTATGAATTTCAATTTTATATATTCTTAAATCATCGTTAAATTTAAACGTGCCACACACTCACCATATACATACATATATTCAATGGAAACTGTATATAGTACATCAAATTGAAATCTACATCTACATACATACGAGTATACATATACAAGGCAGCAGGAATATAGAAAAATGTTTAAATTGAAATGAAAATGGACATTTGAACTGAATTATCTTCATTGCTTTTTGGAATTTTCTCGACGAGACTTTTTGTTGATTTGCTCTATATACGTTTACATATGTATGTGGAAATAAAAAGTAACGTTTTTGTGTTGTTGATGCTTTTATTGATATGGATGTTAATTTGAAATTTGGAAATTGGTTTTAGCAGAACAAAAAAAAATGTCTATACAAAATACATTCTTCCATTTAAGCCGATTAAACCCGTCACTAAATTAGGAATTTTCTAAAAGTGAAGAAATTTATTTTTCTAAATTTAACAAATTTCATAATTTTTCCGAATTTTTAAATTTCTTAAGTTTTAATTTTTTTCAATTTCAATTTTTCTAGATTAACAAATAACTTTTAAATTTCCTTAATTATTTCATATTTAAATTCTTCTATTATTTTTTATTTAAATATCTAAAGTATTAAAAGTTTTATAATTTAGTTTTTCCCAATTCCTGAATGCCTTAATTTTTCAAAGTTGTAAATCCTAATTTTCGGAATTTAATTCCAATATTTTTTAATTTTTTTTTATTTTTATTAACTTTTTAATTTATAAATTCATAAAAATTTTAAAATTTCTATATTTTAAAATTTATGTATTATTAAACTGCTACATTTTTTAACTATCCATGTATACATTTATAAACATATTAAATTTTTAATTTTCTAAATTTATAATTTTCCCAAATTTATCAAATTTCTAAAATTTCAAATAACCAAATAATTGTTTCTTAATCAATTCAAAAATTCCAAAAAATTTATTTCCAAAATCAAATATTTAAATTTCCAATTTTCTATGTTTTTAAGAAACATGTTAGTTTCTAAATTTAAAAACTTTCAATATATCCAAATATTTTCATTTTTGAATTCTAAAATTATTTAATTTAAAGATTAATATCTCTAAATATATCTAAATTTTAAAATTTATAAAAATTTAAAGTTCTAAATTTCGCCATCCTAAAATTTCTTTGGGAATTTTTTTTTAAATTATGTATTTAAATTTCGATCTTTGAAAATTTCTAAATTTTAATATCTCCAGACTAATTAAAATTTCTAAATTAAATTTCATAATTTATAATCAGTTAGTCTCTTTTTTTGTTAATATTTAATTTTATAATATTCGAATTTTTGAATTTATGAATTTACTAATTTTTTAAATGAAAATCTAACTGTGGAAAATCTAAATTTTTGATGCTGTGTGCCTCAATCGAATAAACTAAAACAAAATTGAAGCTCCTTACATTACTTTTCAACTTAAATATTGTATTAACTAGCACGTTTCACTTTAGTTCAGTTGGTTTAGTCGATCGAAGCACACAACAGTAGCCTCATTATGTTTCAAATTTCGAAATAAATTTAAAATTTTCAGGATTTTCAAATTTCTACATATTAAACTTCTATATATTTCTTATTTCAAACATTTTGTTATTTTTAATTTTCAAATTCGTCAAAATAAAAATAAAAATTAAATTCAATATATTTTATTTTCTAAATTTCAATATTTGCTCAACATGAATTTTTTAAATTCTGTCTCCAAATTTTTCAATTAATATATTCCTTAATTCCCCAATTCTTCATTAATAATTCCTTAGTTCATACATTCTAAACTTTAAAAATTTAAATTTAAATTAGTTATTTTCTTGATTTATAAATATTATTAATTAATGTTTTATATATTTAATTAATTCGATATTTTCATATTCCAAAAATTTTAAAATTTAGGCTTCTTGATTTTATAATTTTTTAAATTAACAATTCTTTATTTTTAAATTCTTAAATATTAATTTTTTTAATGTTATCATAATCCCTAATGTTCCAAGATACTAATCTTTTTAAATTGTAGGTTATTAAATTTCTCAATTAATTTGTCTAAAAATTTAATAATTTCTTATCTTGCAAATTTCCGACTTTCAACAGTAATTGTAAATTTATTAATTCCGCAAATTCTCTAGTATATTTGTATTTTCAAATTAGCTAAATTCCAATTATTTCTAATTATGTGCATATGTTAATTTCCAAATATCTAAAACGATAAATTTTTAAATGTCTAAAATTTCGAAATTTAAGAATTTTATTGTAAATATTTAAATTTTCCGAATTTCACAATTTTAAATTTTTTAAACTTTAGTTTCTCTAAATTTCCGAATTCCTGAATTGTTGACCTTTTTTTAAGTTTACATTTCTAGATTGCCAAAATTTAAATATTCCACAAAATTTTTAAGATCTAAATAGTTAATTTTCAAATTAGGTTCTAAAATTCAAATGTTTCAAATTTGTAATTCTATTTTCTTAATATTTTATACTGTTAATTCCTATATATCTAAATGATTTATGTAAATTTTACTTTATAAATTCCAAAATATTAAAATGACAAATTTCCAGAATTTGTAACTATTTCGTATTTCTAAATACGATCATTTTTAAATGTACGTATTTCCTTAACATTCTAATTTTTCTAAATTATTATTGTTCCCAAATTAAAAATATTTATATTTTGAAATGTTTTTCCTTTATTCAATCCAATTTTACTATTATAATTTATCAATTTTTAAGCACTTCAAATTTTTTAATTTTTATAGAATTTTCTATAATTAATAATTTTCTAAGTTTCAATTTTTTAAAAACAAAATCCAATCAAATATTGCACGATTTCAATACATATTTGTAGATTCCTAAATTTCTAATACTCTAATATTACAAATTATTGAGTTTTGTAATTTCTGTAATCTAAATTTTTTCAAAATATACAAATTTCCTTAAATTTTTAAATTTGTTGCTAAACTATGTTACTGTATGGTGGCTAGTTTATCGTAGAATCGGATGTATAATCCTTATTTTCCATAGTTTGTATATTTTGAAATATTGATATTTGTGCATTTCTAAAAAACCAAATTTCTAAATTTCAAATTTTCTCAGGTTTAATTTCTAAATATTGTAAAGTCAATTTTCTGTGTTTCCAAATTAATTTTTAAACGAACGTTCGTATTTCTAAAATTTAAATTTTGGGATATCTGAATATTTTAAATCGAAATTTGTGGAGATTTTGAATTTTAAATCTGGATTTATAAATTTCTTCATATTGATTTATAATATTTTGTTATTTTAATGAGTTTCTAATTCTTAAAACTAAAAAAAATTATCTAAATATTTAAAATTCCAGTTTTTATGTTTCCAAATTTATAAATTAATACATTTTTTTTTTTTTTTTAATTTCTTAAAACTTGAAATATAAAGACTTTTAATCTTTAAAGTTCTACTTTCTAATTTTTTAGATTAATAAATTCTTTAGTTTCTTAATTTTTAAACATTAATTTTAAATTTCGAGATTTTATGATTATAATTTTCTTAATATCAATATTTCTGAATTACTTATATTTTATTAATTTTCAAATTGTAGTTTTTTAGATTTTTTTTTATTTCTTAATTTGGCTCTAAATCTAACGATTTAAAATTTTTTAATGATCTTAATTTCTAATGTTCCCAATTAATAAATTTCTAACTTTCTTAAATTAGAAGTTAAATTTATTATTTTAAAAATTTTAATGTTACAAATTTTTTTTAATTTTGAAATGCTTTGGAAATTCTAATTTTTTTTTAGAAACTAGTTTGTTGAATCATTGTACTTTATATATTTCTTCCCAATATCTGGGCGTTGGATATCCTTTTCAAAAATATTAATAGTTGTATTGTTTAGGTTACTAACTTTGTTCGATATTGCTGCCAACATAAATCTAAGTTAGGAATCATCTATTTAATTGATGATGTACGTCAATCTCTCGTTGTTTTATTGTGAGTATTTTTTTTAAAACTTTGATATAGTTCTGGAATGGCCAAATATGTTCTCGAAATAAATCGATAAAAAAAACGCAATTAAAATGTTTCAGGGCCATATTTGGCCATCTCAAACCTACCACAAAATTTTAGTCTCGACGAGACTTTTTGTTGATTTGCTGTATGTGCAATACGTATACATATGTATGTGGAATTAAAAAGTAACATTTTTGTATTGTTGATGCTTTTATTGATATGGATGTTGATTTGAAGTTCGGAAATTGGTTTTTGTAGCACAAAGGAAATGTCTATACAAAACATATTCTTCCATTTAAGCCGATTAAACCCATAACACAAATATCATCGAAATTAAATCAGAATTGGGAAATTTACAATTAACGAAACAGGTAGCCAAAAAGAAGCTTATTTTAAATAAATATTCTAATTTTTCAAATTAGAAAATTTCTAAAAGTGAAGAATAAAGTTATAATTTTTATTTTCCTACTTTATTTTCTAAATTTTATAAATTTCTTAATTTTTCGGAATTTTAAAATTTTTTAAGTTCTAAATTTATTAATTGCAATTTTTCGAAATTTACAAATAACTTTTCAATTTCTTTAATTTCTTGATATTTAAACACAAAATTCCAAACTTTGTAATGTTTAATTCAACCTTCTATTTTTAAATGATTTAAAAGTTTTAAAATTTTCATATTTCTAAAGATTTAAATATTTTAAATTCAATATTATAAATGTTTAAAATTTAAAATTTATTAATTGTGAAATGTTTATATTTTTTTAATTCTGAAACCCTAAATTTCAAAATATGTTCGTATAAAATCACCTAATTTTTTAAAGATTAAATGTTTAAGATGTGATTTTTCTAAATATCTATAAAATTTTAGTCTCTGTATTTTCCAATTTCATTATATTAAAATTTCTAGACTATAAAACCTATAACATTTTTATAATTTAGCTTTTCTCAATTTATGGATTCCCGAATTTTTCAAAGTTTTCCCTAAATTTTCGGAATTTAATTCCAATATTTTTAATTTTTTCTAGTTTTTTATTAACTTCTTAATTATTAAATTTATAAACATTTTAAAATCATTTATGTTTCTAAATCTATGATTAAAATTCAGTGCCAATTTCTTTTGTGTATATATAAATTTATAAACATTATACAATTTTAATATTCAAAACTTATAATTTTCCCAATTTTAAAATTTCTAAAATTTCAAATAACCAAATTTTTTTTCTTAATCAATTCAAATAATGATTTAATTTTCTTTAATTTTCATACATACATTCAAATATTTAAATATCTTAATTTTCGACGAATTATCCAAAATATAATATTACATATTTCTAATTCTCTAAGTTTTTAAGAAACATCTTATTTAATAACTTTCAAAATATCTAAATTTTTTCATTATTCAATTCTAAAATATTCTAACTTAACGATTTTCTCTAAATATATAAGTATATATGTATATTTAAATTTTAAAGTTGATAAAATTTTATAGTTCTTAATTTCGCCATTCTAAAAATTTACGTTAAAAATTTCTAAATTTAATATTTCCAGATTAATAAACATTTCTAAATTTTTCTAAATTTCATAATTTATATTAAGTTTCTTTTTTTGTTATAGTAGTTTAGTTGGTTTAGTTGATTGAAGCACACATGTTACAAAATTCGAAATATTTAGAGTTTAAGATAACGAAGTTTTTAAATTTTAGATTTTCAGGATCTTTAAATTACTTGATACTTCTATATTATTCTTATTTCCAAGATTTTGTTATGTTTAAGTTTCTAATTCTTCGAAATAACAATAAAAATTAAATTCTATATTTTTAATTTGAAAATTTCCATATTTGCTAACGTTTAAATTTCAAAATATTTTAAATACTGTTTCCAAATTTCTCAATTAATATATTCCTCAATTTTTAATTTTTAAAATTAAACATTTTTCAATTTTTAATGTTCTAAATTTAGAATTCCTTAGTTTATACATTCCAAACTTTCTTACTTTAATTTTAAATTACTTAATTTATTAATTTATATATTCCTAAAATTTAATAATTAAGAAATTTTGATATTTCATTTCAACTGCTTTTAAATTTTTTAATTCATAGTTCTTTGTTTTTAAATGCTTAAATATGTAAATCTTCAATTTATATATATATTTATATATATATATATATATATATATATATATATATATATATATATATATACTTATATATTTATATATATATATATATATATATATATATATATATATATATATATATATATATATATATATATATATATATATATAAAAACCTTTCTTCATTTACATTTTTTTAATGTTATCATAATTTGTTCCAAATTAATTGTTTTTTAAATTTATAAGTTATTAAATTTATCGATTAGCTTTTCTAGAAATTTAATAATTTTTAAAGTCTAAATTTTTGACTTTCAATATTTGTACATTTATAAATTTCGAAAACTCTAGTATTACAAATTTCTGTATTTTAAAATTACAAAAATTCCAATTATTTCTAATTATGTGCATACGTAAATGAAAATTTCTAAACCTGTAAAATTTTAAAAGTCTGAACTTTTAAAGTTCTAATAAATTCTATAATTTCAAAATTTAAGAATTCTAATGTAAATATCAAAAATTTTAGTTCATAATTTTATAATTTAACAAAATTTCATTTTTCTAAATTTCCTAATTTTCCTTAATTTTGAAATTGCCAAAATTTAAATGTTTCACCCAATTTTCAATATATAAATATAAAATTTTTAAATGACGTTCTAAAATTCTGCTGTTTCAAAGTTGTAATCTTATTTTCTGAATATTAATTAATTAATTAATTCCTATATTTCCAAATTTTTTGATAATCAGTCAATGTTCTGTGTATCTAAATTAATTTCTAAACGCCCAATGCTCGAATTTGTATATTTCTAAAATTTAAATTTTGGGATATCTAAATATTATAAATCGAAATTTTTGGAGATTTTGAATTATAAATATTTTGAAATTTTTATGACTTCCTAATACTTAAAATTAAAAAAAAAAATTATCTAAAAATTTTAAATTCCATATTTCTTAAAGTTAAAATTCCAATGTTTCCAAATTTATAAATTAATAAAATTTTAGTTTTTCTTAATTTCTTAGGTCTTGAAATTTAAAGACTTTTTAATTTTCAAAGTTCTACTTTCTTAATTTTTAGGTTCTAAATTTAAACGCTAATATTAAATTTCAACATTTTTTGATAATAAATTCTTTAATATCAAGACTTTCGAATTTAGAAATTATTAATTTAATTTCCAATGTCTGGATTTCAATATTCCTAAAATTGTTATTTTAAAAATTTCAATGTTACAAATAATTTAATATTTGTAATGATGTACATACATAAATCTCTCGTTGTTTTCCTGTTAGTATTTTTTATTTTAATTTTGTGAGAGTTCTGGAATGGCCAAATAAGGTCTAGAAATACACCGATTAAAAAAAACCCAATTAAAGGGTTTCAGAGCCATATTTGGCCATATCAGAAGTACGACAAAATTTAATAACATATCATGCGTTTACTGACAAATTGGAATTCTAACCGGATTATATGGTAATATCATGGGCCTCTGGAATAGTACCACCTCGTAAAACAAATTTGTTTATTATTTTGGCAAATTTTGGCAATCCACCAATACAATTAATATCTGATCAATCAATACTACGGTGGGGTTCAAAGCTTAATGATCTGCAAATACTTCAGCTAGGAGTGACTGCCTACTATAGAACCATAGTTCTTTTAATTGTGAAGTTGCTATTTCATACCAAACTGTCTATATTATATCGATAAATTAATTGTTTGAAGTTGTCATGGTCAAGGTAATCTGTATCAATAATGTAACAAGGCACCAATGTGTTTGTATAAACTCAAGTGTCCTTGGACGAGTTATACAATTATATAATCCCAGGTTGTTTGCAATTACTTAATGAGCTATGGCTCGGTGAAGGAAACTAACGTGCTCGGGCATATACATAAGTTATAACATATTTTAGCAAATTCTGGAAGTGAAGGGCGGAGAAAGAAAGCCCGGATTAATTGAAGAATAGATCTCGAAGCAAAAGAAATACTTCAAGAAAAAATCTGTAAGAAATAAGGATTAATGTTGATCTTAATGCTGTGTAAGATAAGATTTTATGAATTCCAGAAAACTTTAAACAAAAAAACAATGCAAAGTAGTCCACTAATATTGAGACAAGAAAATATCTCAATCGCTAGCGATAACGCCAGATAATTTGAAGGGGTTGTATAATAAGAATCTTTTAAAGATATCTTAAAGGATAAAATTGAGATTGTGGTATTTGGGCACAGTCTCAGTAATACTATAGATTTTGTACTTAAATCATTTACAAATGTTTTGAGCTTTGTACTTTCTATTATTCTTTTGAGTCGATTTGAAGTAAAAATCGTGCATCCTTTATCTGTGGTAGCAAGAAAAGTACAAATGATTTTTTATCTCATTACAGTTCATACCAAATTTTTCAGTTGAAAATACAAGATGGATTAGAAGAAAACAACATCCATGGCGCGTTAATGTTAGGCGTAGATTTTTGGCGATAGATTTACTGCCATTAGTATTGCCTGAACTGCTACATGTGCTAAGTAATGAAAAAGAAATAAAGATATCGTTGGGTAGTTCATAAGATCTAACGAATCTAGCTTATTTTTGTATGGATACCTAAATAGAAAAGTAATAATAAATAATATTGAAACGGACGATTGTTTGTGTCTTCAACCAAAAACCATTGAGCAGCAGCAAATTTGATTTCTGTTGTTAGGGAAGATGATAATATGAGAACATATCTCTTGACTGTTTTATTCAGCCTAAAGCTATATGAATAAATCTAAAAATAACAATTGAAGTCAAAATTTTGACAGCTACTAAAATTGTATTGTTATTGCGATACAGTTCACCGTCATAGTCTATATATTATATATTCTGCAAAGGAAACCGTCCAAAATGACGATTGTGAAGTGGATTGGAATATTTTACCTTAGTCGACGAAGTCCTTACTTAACTTACTCATTGTAACATCTTTTTAATCGTTGAGTCTGTTTAGTAATCAATATCCTTCGAAATTTTATTTTTGACTTTAGAGTTTTACCTCATTTGAACATAGAAAATCGGGAATGCGTTTTAAATCTACATTCCAATTTTCATGGTTTTGCGGTATTGGAACTTTGCCTGGATTCTCACGGACTGCACTCGCTTCATCATTAAATTCTTTATCATTAGAAATTGGAACAGGTGCTTTCACAGCTCTCGTCGTATGAACACGTATTATCTATAATATTTACAATACAAATATTTTTCGACATAATTAGAAATAGGTAGCAAATTTCTTATAAAGAAAATCATTTTGAATAAAAACAACGCCCTAATATTTTATTTTTTGTTAAATATATTTTTATAAATTCCTGCATTACGTAGGTTTTGTGTGTAAATATATTTTATACAAAACACGATGTAATAGAATAATTTATAAAAATTTATTTAAAAAAAATGAAAAAACTAGGGCGTTGTTTTTATTTAAAAATGACATTTTAAAATATTGAATTAAATCACAAAAGGACAATAATAGTTTTGTTTGGTATATATTCTATGTAGCTGGATATCATGAAATGGTAACAACCTCCTAATTTTTATTTTAACATTTCCATTATAAATATAAAACTAATTAGAAAAATACTTCGTAGAATAGAAATTTAGAGAATTAGGACCGTTCAGTCTCAATTTTAAATATGTATTCCTAAGTGAAATGATCTGATTTAATAGAAAAATATTCTTAGACCAATATTCATGGAAATTGTATGAACTATTTAATGAACACTAATTAGGAAAACGTTGGGTTCGATATTCAATTTTTAACAACAGAGTTACTAGGTCTTACATATCTCAACACGTTCATTCACCCTTTTGGGATTAAAAAGAGGTTAAATATATGTTCGCCACCAACTCACTAAGAATTGCAGTTGCCTCGCATACGGGCTTCAATAAAAAAAACAAATAGTTGTCTAATGGTGTGTTTACTTTTGTTTCGTTAAGAACTCACTTGTTCATGAGATCATGAGATCATCTCTCAAATTTCTGATATTAAAAAAAAAACATTTTTTTTGGTACAAATTATTTTATTTCAAAATAGCCAACAAATCTATAAAAGACATATTAAAAAATTTGACTGAATCACAAAAGATTAATAATAATTTTATTTGTAATGGAAACAACGCCCTAATTTTTATTTTAACATTTTATTTTTAAAAATCATAAAAGACATTTGGCTAAATAGAGAAATATATATAAGGCGCCACATTTTTTTACTTATATTACGGAGAGTCCCACGGTCAAAAAATATTAACGTCGGCACAGTGGTGGCCAACTAGGACTGAAACTCAAATGATATGAGAAGATAGCCAACCTTACAAAAACTTGGCTCTACAAAATATCAACGTTGTCTTTAACTCAATCGTACTAAGAAAATAGCCGACCTAACAATAGTTGGGTCAAACGATTTTTTTTTCGATATAAATTTTGTTTGAAAAGTTGGCTCAGTGTTAGCCATCAAGGTCTTTAACTCAATTGATATGGGTAAATAGAAGACTCTACAAAAGCATGGCCAAACGTTTTTTTCGGTTCTAGCTTTCTTAGAAAAGTTGGCAAAGGTGCCACATTTATTTATATTATGAAAATTCCAAAAGTCTAAAAAATATTAACGCTGGCGTAGTGGTGGCAAATAAGGTCCCAAACTCAATCGTTATGAGAAAATAGCCGACCCTACAAAACCTTGGCCATACGAGTTTTTTCGATATAAGTTTTGTTTGAAAAGTTGCGAAAGGCCACATTTATGTATATTGCGAAAATTCCAAAGGTCAACCAAATATCAACGCTGGCACTGTGGAGTCCATCAAGGTGGTTAACTCAATCATTATGAGAAAATAGCCGACCTGAGATTTTTTGTCGATTTAAGTTTTGTTTAAAAAGTTGGCAAAGCTGCCACATTTATTTAAAGGGCGTTTTTATAGAGTTACACAAGTTTAAATCATAATAAAACAAAGACATTTATTTAAATTTTATTTAATTTAATATTTTTAATATCAATGAAACGGGCTTTATTGGATAGAAAATTATTTAACATTAATGTTTAAATATGATTTCGGCCATGTGGCCGCCACGGCTGGCGCACACAAGGTGAAATCTGGAACACAAATCTTCATAAAATTTTCGCAGTATTTGCGGCCGTATTTCGCAATATCCATTTCCAGGTGTTCAATTGTCTCTGGCTTATCGACGGGAACAAGTGACTTTACATAACCCCAAAGAAAATAATCCAATGGGGTTAAATCACTCGATCTTGGTGGCCAATTAATTGGACCATTACGCAAACTTATTCTTTCATCAAAAGTTTCTTGGTGTAAATCAATTGTAGCGCGCGCTGTGTGGCATGTGGCTCCGTCTTGTTGGAACCACATGTCAGCAAGATTAATGTTAATCGAGGTACGAAAAAATTTCTAATCATGTCCCTATACCCCTCAACATTTACAGTAACATTCATCGTTTTTGAAAACATGTGGACCAATGGATCCGCCAGCCCATAATAGTGTTTCAACAAAAGCTTGTGGATTATCCTCACTCCAAATGCGACAATTCTGCTTACTTACGTACCCATTCAACCAAAAATGGGTTTCATCGGAGAACAAAATTTTGAATGGAAATTCAAATTCAAAATCAATATCAATTTGTGCTTCAGCCCATTCGCCGAATTGGCGATGCGATGGTCGTTTGGCGATGAATTGATTGATTTAACGAACAGAACCATTATTTTGATAAAAAATTTCAACAATTTGCAAGCGTTGCTCTGATGTAAGTTTATCCATAATTAAATGTCGAACCAAACTAAATAAAAAGGAACTATCAGCTGTTAAATGGGTTGTCAAATAAAGCAGTGTTGCCAACTCAAAGTTGTGAACCTCTACAAAAACACCCTTTATATTGCGGACATTCCAAAGGACATAAAAATATTGATGCTGGCACTGACAGTAGTGGCCAACAAAGTTTCAAACTCAATCGATATGGGAAAATAGCCGACCTTACAAAGGCTCTATGATACGATTTTTTTCTTTGAAAACTTCAAAGAAATTTAAAAAACATAATCGCTAGCACAGTGTTGGCCAACAAGGTTTTTAACTCAATCATTATGAGAAAATAGCCGACCCTACAAAACGATGATTTTCCCGACATAAGTTTTCTTTGAAAAGTTGGCAAAGGTGCCACATTTATATTTATATTGCGGAAATTCCAAATGTCAAAAAATTATCAAAGCTGGCGTAATGGTTGCTAACAGGGTCCTTACCTTAATCGCAAAGATAAAATAGCCATTCTTTCAATGAATTGCCCAGAAAAATTTATTTTCCACAAAATAAATTGTACACATTAAAAAAGTCTGGGATGAGTATTTTGGTACCAGCTGTATCTTTTTTATGATATACATTTTTTAAAAGTCTGGGATGGATTATTTACGCTTGTGTTCGCAGTGGTATAACTTCAAGGGGGTCTGTTTACTCATATTTTGTTAAGCATTCATTTGTCAGCTCATCAGATCATCTTGGTGCACATTTTTATACAACAAACACATTTATCTAATTAAATATCCAATTTGTACTATATGAGTATATAGTTGCCCCTTTTGGGACTGCAAAACTTTTAATAGACATAGGTCTTAAAAGTACAATAGGTACAGAGTTCTGCCAACAAATAGAATAAAAAAAAAAATATTGCAAATTAACATTTACAACCCGGAAAAAACCATTTCCATTTGATGGATGCAAAAAAAAATTTACAATACTGAACACAAAAAACTTTCTGTTGATGTATAAATACCCCGAAAAGGTCGACAGGGATGTATGTAGTTTGTATGTATGTATGTATGTAGTTTACACAAATATATATATATATATATATATATACATATATGTATATATGGTTTACAGCAGAACAAACATTTTAATTTGTGTGTTAATGAGATCATTCAGCTAATTACTTGACCCACATTTTTCTGTGTATTGGCTACAATGAACCTGGGAAATCACTTAACCTAACCAAAAATACATACAAACCGACAAAAAAAAAATTTTTTTTTACTAAAACGGAAAACTTTTTGCGTTTAAAGCTTTTCTGTTTTCCATCATTTTATATGTAGCACAAAAACGCCGAAACCCATAGAATGATTTCAAAAGGAAACCGCACGTATCCTATATATACATTGTATATACTCTACATTGTACTTGCCGTGCGATGTGTATATGTCTGTCTGTGTGTCGTACAGTAGTTGTACAGTATACACATAGTATCGTATCATCATCGAAATTGATAAAAAAAATAAAAAATTACAAAATCATCCTAAAAATGGTAAAATATAAAAAAAAGGAAAGTCGTTCGTAAAACTTTTATAGGCACATAGAGGAAAAAAAAATCGGAAAAAGTAAAGGATTTTTCTGGTTGTTTAAAGCACAACAACGTATAGTAGAAAAAAAGCTCGTTTTTTATTTTATTTTATGTAAATATAGTTTAAATGTATCAAAGGATTTTGTTCTTTGTTTTTGTTCCCCAGAATGTATATATAAAAAGCTTTGATAAAAGTTTAATATTATTTTTACCCTAATATTGTCAACCAAGAAAACAAAAAAAACAAAACAGTAAAGTAAAACTGTCAAAAAATTGACTTCTATTACGGGCGCACACACGCACGTAATTCCACAAAATAAAAGATAAACAACAACAAAACTGGTTGTACGAGAGAAGATGCGACAGGAATCAATTTACTTTTGGAATAATTCAATTGGAATAACGAAAGGATATGTTTGTGTATATACATAAATGCTGTTGTGATGATTTCGGTTTTGCTGATTTGGAATTTTTCAGATTGACCACAATCAATGTTTATCTTCAATATAGTATCTACCTACTATATACTAGAATACTGTACTATCTATTTATATGCGTGATGACAGTTTTATTTTAGTCTTCAACCACAAAACATAAAAATTCCAAAAAAAGGGTATTTCAGATAGTGAACTGTGATGCGTGTGTGTATATCATGTCTAAATAACAATATGGTTTATTGTATTATGTAATGTAGGTCACCAATAAAATCATTTTGTATATATAAATTGGAATCTTATTTATCGTATATCCCGTCTGTCAGACAGTTATTGATGCATCACATAAAAAAATAATAAATTTAAATGAAACCATGCTTTGTATACCAGCATTGCCTGTTGAATTCGAATTTAACCAAAAACGGTTGTTAAATAGCCAATATACGAAAAGATTTCATTCATTTCTGTGTAATTTACCTGAATGCACAAAAAAACGCTTAAATAGTATACCATACCTCACAATTTCTGAGAAAATTCATATTGAACGGAATAAGATTGCGAAGTTCATCAAATTTCTAAAATATTTATTCAACTGGATGTTCCAAAAATAATGAATCTAAAAAATTTATTTAAATATTTGGATTAGGTTAGATTAGGGCTGTTGGTTTGGAACACAAAAAGCCGTGTCCTATATGAGTATCACAACGACCGTTCTTAATTCACGACTAAATATATAGGAAATTAAAGCATTGGGGCACATCAATTTCAGTTTGCCAAATTTGTCTTGCAATGCTACATGTTAGAATGGTGTACAAATATAAGTTTGATACAGTTTGGAATATTCTTACCAAATATTCGAATTAAGAAAACTCAACTTGTAAATATCAAAAAAATTGAGAATTTTCGATAATTTTATCATATTTGAATATGAAATATCTAAGACCGGAAAGTGTACTCTAGGCTGAAAATGAAAAACTTAAAGTCACGGGCTAGATTAGGTTAGGTTAGGTTAGGTTAGAGTGGCTGCTACAGCACACTTGGACCGATGACGGTCCATTGTGATACTTTTACCTTTATTTGAACCAGTTAGCGCTACATATGTAGCGTGATGTATCTCGCACTTTACAGTTTTCGAGATCGGAGAGGCTCTCCATTGAGAACCTATATCCATATGTTTATGCCTTCTGTGTGCTAAAGCCGGACATGAGCATACGAAGTGGACTAAAGTCTCTTCCTCCTCTTCGTCCATACAGCTTCTGCAAAAATCATTTGCTTCTAGATCTAGCCTCCTTCCATGTTCTCCAAACAGGCAGGTATTCTCACGATCGTTTTTAATTTACGTCTATAGAGGGAGATAAGTATATTTGAGCGTTTCAAGCCAAGCTTTGGCCAGACTTGCTACATTACATACGAGAGTATTAGTCCACCTTTCGTTCGCTGAGGCTATTGCCTCTTTCTTAATCGCTGCCTTGAGCGCCGTATTGAGCCTCGCCATTTTGCTCTTTCCGATAGCAGTTGGACAGTTGAATACCATGCCTGGCTAGTTCGTTCGCCCTGCAGTTCCCCATGCCGTCCGAGTAATCAGGGACCCAGACTATCAAAATGTCGAAATGCTCACTCGTCTCATTTAGAGACGAGTGGCAACCCAACGCTACTCCTGATATATCCACTTTCAATTTATCACAGAAAACTCCAGCTTCTACTTCACCGTAGCTTGGGGCCATTCGTAAAGAACTGTAATCCTGCTGTTTCCAATAGCCACCCGTTCCTTCAGCATCCTCTTAAAAAGCATGTGATTCGGAGCTCATTCTCGAAGCATAGTGTTGGTGTAACGTAGTCTAGATTCACCCTTTCCTTCCTTAGCGATCTAATTATCGTAGAGTGTCCTGTCTGAAGACATTTACACTAAGATATGGCTGATAGTCGAGTGACCGCATTCGCCATCATCTGCTTACAATAACTATCAACAGGGAGAAGGTGAAACATAACTTCTAAGGAGCGTATTGGTGTTGTTTTTTGCACCTTCTCGATCCCCTTCCTGTGAGTTTCTTTTTCAATAGCTGGGCATCACACACTCTCCCATTTCTTTTCAACGGCGTTTCGGCACGAGTACATGGCTATATTAACCTTGTTTACTCTTTCCAAAATGTTAGGCCTCCAACTAAGCTTATTGTCCAAGATTACACCCAGAAATCTTGCCTTATCAGTAAAAGCTAGTCCTACGCCATTTAAGATAGGTGGATCTACTATCGGGAGTTTATATTTCCTAATAAAGCTTACCAGTTCAGTTTTGGACGAACTGATTGTCAGTCCACATCTGATGGCCTACCTCGTAATTATTAGGAGGGTATTTTGGATTACCTCCTTCACCGTGTTTAAATATTTATATCTCCAACTCTAACAACAACCCATTTGATTGCTATGTTCCAGAGAAGAGGGGAGAGGACACCTCCCTGCGGTTTCCCCAGCTCCAAGTTAACCATCCTGCTCCCCAGCATATGCTTGATTAACCCACTTACAGAGTAGTACACCCGAAGGATCGGCAATCCTTCTAGAATTGGCTCCGTCTTTACATTGTTAAAGGCACCCTCAATATCAAGGAACGCAACCATTCAAATTCTTTCGAGAATATTGATTTATCAATTGTACTTACCAGGGCGTGCAGAGCTGTGTCCACAGATTTCCCTTTACAGTATAAGCATGCTGAGTGTGTGTCCTTTGGGTAGCAATGTGAGCATTTACCCGCTTTCGGAATAAAGATCACTCTGACCTCTGCCCACCTCCGCGGAATATAGACCAATTTTAAACACCCTTTGAAGATTACTTCCAGCTATAGGGGAGAATAATCGACGAGTTGGTTTGAATTTCCGCTGAATTTATTCGGACAGGACCAGCCGATTTATAAGGTTTAAATCCTTTAAGTGCCCATAGGATCCGTTTTGAGTTACGATATCTTCTATGAGTAATGAATTTGTTTCTCGATGAGTACTAGTCTCTGTCGAGTCATCAAAGCTTCCTGGAAAGCGGGTCTCGATAAGAAGTTTCAAAGATTTCTTACTAGAAGCAGTCCAATATCCGTCCGGTTTAATAAGATAACTGGGACTGGTTGAATTAGGAAATAGCATCTTTAGACGGGCGGTATCGGAGACTTCTGCCATTTTATCACAGAAGAGTTTCCACGACCTCCTTTGTGCCTTCATTACTTCTTTTTTGTTTAATTTTAAGTCCACCTTATAGGAGTTCTAATCTTGAGCCTCTCTCGTATACTTTTGGCACTATTAAAGGCTTTCCTACAAGCCTTTCGGTAAGTCCCCACTTTCTTGGATCACAATGTTGGTTTTTGATTGTTCCTGGGCTTAACTATTGGGCAAGAAGCATTAAAGAACCGGTTGTAGGTACTAGTGATAGTGTCCGCTATGCAATTCAGTTCCTTCACTGTTGCTGGTGGCTCAAAGGCCACCGGCGTTAATAACTCTGTTAGCATTATCAAACTTGCTCCAGTTTGTCCTTCTAGGATTCCTAAAAGCTTTCCGGGCAGCAGGGTTAACGTTAAGGCTGAATGTTACATATCGATGGTCAGAGAAGGAATGTTCTCGCACTCTCTATCCCTTGAGTATATTTAATAAGTACTCAAAAAATAACTTACCCTTTCATTGATGTCTGTGCTACCCCATATTCTGTGGAACCTCTTTGTCCCGGTCCATATAGGTTGAGACCAACCAGATTTGGCTGCCGCCAACCTCTAGTCTGGCAACAGTGATTTCACCATTATCTACTTTCAGACACTCAATCGGGCCAATAAGGGAATGGAGAGTTTTTTCCACTGTTCATCCCTTACATCGTGTTGAGATCCCGACAGTCCGTCCTTCTTGATTGAGGCTCTGATGTAAACTTCTATTTGTCTTTCTATAGTGATTTGAATAGAAAAGAGAATAAGCTTATAGGCAGGCTTTAAGTCTTTGGGATAGCAATGAGTATTAGGCATCTCTTCAAAGTGGCTTTTAGCATATATCTGGGCTCTGGCATGGTGAACACTAATGTTTCCTGGATACTAAACATATCTTCTGAACCGACAGAAATTAATGACAATGGAGTCATGGGAGTAAGAAGAGATTAAGGAAAAAAGAAACAAAAATAAATTGGTGGAAGCTGCCTTTCAAGCCTCATACAAGGAACCTATACTAGAGCTTTAAACACGGATGTAGGATCTAATGGATCAGGTACACACAAAATCAGAAAACCCGATTAAACGGTAATATGGAACAAGCAGTGCTTGGTTATCAAACGACTGATGCCTGACTTCCAGTGGCGGAATTTAGGCAGAGGTATCCCCTTCGGGAGGCAAGAAACAATTAGTCGTAGGAAAACCAGATGGTGGTATTAAAGAGGAACACTTGAAACCGAAGATTGCCCCCGATATACCAGTGGGAATAAACTGTGGCCTATATATATATATCCAGCCACACTCTAGAACTTATAAGGACGACAGAACATGGTCAGAGAATTCTTCGGAATGCTAACTAACCAATTCGCAAAATCCTATGCATTAAGCAGGTGACCACGGAATGTATAATGGGCTGTTAGGCTTCTTCTGGAATCCTGTGAAAACAGAAACGCGCATATCCCACATAGGATAGAGAGAAAGAACTGGCGGGTGATGAAATTGGAGAAGAAGAACATCTCTCCCCATTTAGTCCTGTTGATGAACCAACTGTTGCCGAATAAGCTGGAGGAACAAGTGAGTAGGATAAGGTACCAGTTTTCAGAGCTAGAATTAAAAACCTCGGGGATGAAGAATAAATGGCACGCTCAACAGTGAGGCTGTTTTAAAAATTCTGGATTAATGGGGGATGCATAAGTGCGGACTAAAAATGGCAAGCTATAACAAGGTATCAAATCCCAGGGCCGTTATTACCAACACCATAAAACATTTTAAAATTTTAGATTTCCCGGCTAAAGACATGATAACTGCCCTTGTCGAACTAGATACAAGTCAAAGAAGGAAGGAGTTATTTATAACCTCAGCCTATTTCCTTGGTGATACAAAGTAGGTTCATCCATACCAATGTAAAATATCTCATAAGGTCCTGCGAAGATACCACAAGTTACGGTATGATCGCGTGCGTTGCAGACGCCAACAATATTGTTTGGGGAATGACTTTTCATTAGGTGGTAATTTAATTACATATAGCTAACAGGAACAATAAGGACTAATGTGCATGTCTTGCAATATACCGACAAACAAGAAGTGTAATAATCACCTCATACGAGAACAACTGTCCGGTAAAACAGAAGGGGCCTTGGTGGACCTGGAGAAACTGGCGAAATTCATGTGTATGAGAAACATATCGTAGTGCCCTTACTGATGTTAACAAAGCTTGAGTTGCCAAAACGAAGTCTCATGGAAGACTATCTGGGAAAACCTAAAAAAAGAACCAGCGACTGTCAGAGTTCAAAAAGCTTTGTCAAGAGGTACATTCAATACCTATCGATGAACCAGTGTTGAAACAATAAACATAACTTTCAGGGGAACTTTTGGAGTTCAGAGATGAGTCAAAACTATATGGAAAGCCGAACTTACGGAAGGAATGGCCTTTACAAATAAAATCACCATGGTGGAGAGGATGAGTAGGCACTAACGTCCCGATAGAGTTCTTCCTGTACTCCTTTAAGAAGGAAGGGAAACATTAAAAGTGTCCTTATCTAAAATATTCTCGCCTAGCCTGAATTTTGACATTCATACCGAAGGAAAAGGGGTGGGGGGGGGGGGGGGTGTTTTAAAATCTACAGTTGAAGCAGAATCTTACCAACTTATAAGTCTGTCCTCAATTCATTGATTATTATAACATAATGAACCTGTCCTCGAAGGGTGTTGCTCTGTGTGTCCTTATGGATATTGAATGAAGTGGATAAAATTAGTACTAATCCAACCAGCGCCATTACAAAATGATAGGATATACCGGTGACATACACATACATAACAGTTAAGAGCAACACAATCTTACTGTGCGAGAATTGATGCAAAATACTCTGGATCTTACCTGGAATTGGTGCAAGAAAGAAGGATTTAGAATTAACCCAAACAAAGCAACAATCATATCTTTTACCAGGAGGAGGAAACTTTACATTCCTTAGTTGGCGATAGATAGAAGAGAACTTGGTTTTGATACGGAAGCCGTGTACCTAGGCGTTACATAGAATAGAAAACTAAAAAATGCAAAATAAATATTATGGGGAAATGATCGGTATAGGAATTGGGCCTTAGAGGGCCTTGGGCCAATATGGAAGGCTTAACCCGGTCATAATAACAATCGCATAAGTGGAGACCCAGTAGTAAGTCCTTGTCATAGAAATGTAATCTAAAGAATGCCAATTTAAAGTGACATTCAGCGATCCTAAACGAAGCTTATTTTATCTAATTGACAGTGTGAAATGCGGTTTAAAATGAACTTTATCCAGAAATACAAAATGCACACCCCAACCAGGGAGGATTATAATAAAAAAGCCATATAGCTCCGCTACGAATGAATCAAAAATAGAACAAGGAGTAGGGATGTTCATAGTTGGTCTACAATGTACCAAACACATGTCACTTAAAAAAATTGACGTCATTAGCTTTCAGGTCAAGGTTTAGGCTATTTTAACAGCAACAAGAATCATTGAAAGCGGGTACAGGATTAATCAAAAGATTAAATACTGTATAGTGAAACAGTATATGATTAATACGCTTAAAAAGTATTTTACAATAAAAAGGGTTGGTAACCCGTTCCAAGGCTACCATAGTGAAAACGGTTCTAAAACTTTGAAGCGAAGCGAGTTAGTGAAATTCTTAGGATCACTAAGAGGATTTTGCTCTTGCACATATCACCTTACAAGAAAAGTTAGGGTGCTAGATGGCACATGCAGTTTTTATTGTGAAGATAGAGAGCCCTTCGATAAAGGGCTAGCAACAGAGTGTAGTGTTGCTAGTAAAGTGTAGCAACAAAGAAGAAAACACCATGCGGAGCTTATCATTGAGGACAGTAGATACAGGACCATACCAACAGGAGCCACAAAACATCTTTTAAATGTAGTGCAGTATGGCTGTGGTATACTAAACTCCTGGCTTTATCATTATTAGAAAATAAGTTAGTACACAAAAAAACTTCACACTTCATACATTCATATAGTATAAACTAGCACTCCTCTTCTTTATACGCCATTGTGATTTTTAGTTTCATAAATTCTTTCATCGCGTGCCATTTAATTAAATTGAATCTGTTCGCATATAACACAAAATACATATATAAATTCGATAAATTGAATTCAAACGCGTAGATTTTAATTTAGATTTAACGAAATCAAATAAACAATTGGCAAAAAAATTAATTTCCACAAAAAAAAAACTTAAATTTATTCGTTTTTCTTGGGAAAATCAATATCACGAATTAAAATATTAACAAACAACAAAAAAAACACTTGTTCCTTAATTTTTTCAAAGCAGCAACACCACATAAAAAAAAATTGTTACAAATTTTCATTGTAGGTACAAAATATAATATAATGTACCAACGAAAAAAAAACATAAAAAAATTTAAAAAAGGAAATTCGGGAGAAAAGGGAGAAATTAAATATATAATTTTCTTTATACTTTCTTTTGTTTTACTTGTAATTTTCCTTAAAACAAAAACAATAAATTTTAAATTGTTGTTGAAATTTGTGTAATATAACATTCAAAAAAATAGTAAAGCATAGGAGAACACACACATACATATACAGAAACAAAAATGAAATTCTTGAATAAATGTATCCTGTATTATTTATTTTAAGTATACAGTTATGTACTTTTATCCTAAGAAAAATTTCTATAAACGTAAAAACAAAAAATTCAGGTGAACAAGATTCAGGTGAAAAATTTAATTCGAGTCATTGAAATATGTATGCCAAGTGGGTTTGTATTACACACATATGTATATCTTATAACAACGTTTTGTTGAAATACCTAAACTACATGGGGAGAAAAGGAACTGGATAAAAAATGGATAAGTTGCCAACCAATTCAAATTTTAAAGTGGAATGCAAAGCTGGTACTAACGTTCTGTGGTATTTCATTTTTGATTATTCCATTGTTATAAGGAACAGCGTACGAAATTGATAAATTCCAAATAAAATTTATTCACTTTAGAAAATATTTTTAAATAAAAATTAGGGCGTTGATTTTATTTTATAATATGACGTTAACAATAATAAAATATATAAATAATATGGTGGTAGCACGTGACTTAAATTTAGGTTTAAGAAGATTTTAACATAAATAAATTAAATAAAACCTATAGGTACGTCATTGGTTAAATAACAACTAAACGCGCTAATTTTTTTTCAACTTGATCAATTTTTATATTTTTGTGTATAGAGATACTTGAATATAATTTTATTTGCTGTTCGAATAGAACAAACCGAGTTAGTTTAAAGTAATTGGCCTTTTATCCTACCCTTAATGATTTTCCAATACACTTCCCATGTTCCATCTCAAAGGTTTGCACAATATTTTCCTTTATGGAACGATTTCACCAACAGCAATATGTCGGAATGAAAAATTAAATTTCCCCAATATTATATCCCATTAGTCCATTGCTCATTAATCAAACTTGACCAGAAGTGCGTATATAATTGATGAACATGGCAACACCGTGTTAAATACAGCACTCTTTCATCCTCGATGTTTGGTTCCATAGGATGAATGTAGGCGACTATAGAAAGTGTCCCAGGTTGATTGCTTCAAGATCGTTTAAGTTTGAAGAACGTTAGATTTATGGTCGTAAATATAATACAGCTTCCTCTCGCTTAATTACTGAATTCAACGACTCATAGGCTAATGATGACTCCCCCATTACCCCACAAAGGTTCCACAATATCATTCTTCAAAAGTGTTGATTTTTGAATGACTTGTACAGCTCGTGTAATACAGGCTTTGTACGTGGGTGGTTTGTACCATAATCCCACAAAATGTGTTTGGCTTTGATCGAAAGACATACAAATATATAATCCTTGTTTGCTATAGTCTTCGCGTTCATTAAGTGGCCAGTATTTTTGTCGCACAGCCACTAGTAGTCCGCGAAAATCGTATATAGACCCACCTCGCATAATAATAATAATCAGTTTTAAAGGCCATTACTGGCCCCTTACTGAGTCAACAATCTGGCTCCAAACTGTCTAAGACAATCTGTAGAGGCCCAGTCGTTCTTTACATCGTAGAGCCATCGTCGTCTGCAATGACCTCTGCGCCTGTTACTGGTGGCTCTCCTTTCAGAGATCGCTGCACAATTCGTTCCGGATCAGCACGCAGAACGTGACCGAACCAGCGTACTCGCTGAGATCTTACTTTATGAACAATATCGGGGATCTCTGATCACGAAATTGTACAGAGCTCGGTATGTACTATTGCTTTTGCGTTTTGGGCCGTAAATCACACGCATGATTCTTCCCTCAAATGTTAGGAGCCATCTCTCGTACTTATCCGCCAGCGCCCAACTTTCACATCCAAACATAACAACGGGCCTGATCAACGCTTTGTAAACCTTCAGCTTCACGGCACTTGATAAGTGTTTAGATTTTAGCAGTTGCCTTAGAGGTTACAAAGAACGACTGCCAGCTGCCAGCCGTACTTTAATATCCTCACCTACACTGTTATCTTGAGTGATAAGAGAACCCAAATATTTAAACTCCTCACTCCCTCTTACGTGTGGTGGCCACTACTAAAATCTGGTGTGCCATTGTCCCTAAAACCAGAGATCAGGTACTTCCTTTTGGACTCATTGATCTATGGTCCAACTGAAGCTGAAAACTCTACAAGCGGATCAAGTATTTCTTTCAGTCCGTTGCTATTTAATCCAATCACGCATATGTCATCTGCATATGCAAGCACCTGATTGGACTGGCGATATAAGATGTTGCGCTGTGGTGTTTCAGTTTGAAAGATATACCCAACATGAGATTAAAGAGTATCAGGGACGGAACATTTCCCTGCAGAACACCCGAGTTAACTGCAAAAATTGTCGATAGCCTGTTCTCAACTTTAACACAGCATTGAGACTGCGTCACTGTCATCCTACACAGTCGTACCAATTTTGTTGGCATTGCTAGGTATTCTAGGGCAGACCGCAATCTCTCTCAATTGATCGAGTTATAGGCCTGCCGGAAATTCAGGAACACCTGATGTACGGGGTTGGATGTCTCATAATATTTAGATCGACTCATCAGCAGCGAAAAGACCTGATCGGTGACTGATCTATTCGGACGAAATCCTCCTTGACCAACCAGGCCCTCTGCTAGAGGAATGATTCTATCTTATACAATGTATGACAGTAACTTGTATGCTGTGCAAAGGAGAGCTATACCGCGATAATTCCATGCGTCGAGTACTGCGTCGATGTTGACACAGAGGTTTCCATCCCGGTCCCGAATGGCGGTTGACGTAGGCCTTAAAATATGGCGCAGTCCAATAATTCCTTTAAAGAAATTACGGATACTGCGCTCATTGTTGAGTTGTTGTACTTTCAGATTCTCGGCCTTCCACCATTCTCACTTCTTCTTGCAGGAACCTTACGCGGTTAAAGGGGTCATAGGGGGAATGACCACGTCCACAAGGATAATCAGTGGATGCAACAATAACACAAAAGCAGCAATTGGCATACTCAATAACGATCTTGAGGTTCTTAAAATTTCACAGTACTGTGACTCACACTGTGTGTGTGTCGAGGTGAGATCTAATAAGGAAAATTTTACTTGGTCAGTATCTATTTCCAATATTCAGACGATCCAGTGGAATATATTTACAAACTTGACAAAATCATGGATGGTCTAAAAGACTATTCTATTATAATTACTGGCGACTTAAATGCAAAGTCTAAACTTTGGCACAATAAGGACACAAACGAAAGAGGAGTCCTCGTCGAAGAATTCATTGCAAGAAGTAACCTATTCGTTATAAACGAAGAAGGCCAGCCAAGTACATATTCCCACAATGGAGAGTCAAATATTGATCTCACTCTAATGACGGGCGGTCTGTTAAGAAAAATTTTAAGTTGGTCCGTCCATAAAAATAGGACATCAAGTAACCACAGAGTAATTGTCACGATCTTGGGCTCGGAGGACACACATAATGATTCCGCACCATCTAGCTCCTCCGTATGCCTTAAGGCATGCCAATTGGGAGGGTTTCTACAGCCAGCTAAGTAGCATCTGACTAAGCCTGGCAAAAGACCTGGAGGTGTCGATCGAAAGCGATATCGATCGAGTTGAACAAACAATAACCAGTTCAATAATCAAAGTCTGTAGCGCTACTATTCCACGTAAACGTGCTCGCAAGTCAAAATTGTCTTGGTGGTCTCCTGACCTAAGTGACTCAAGAAAATTGGTTCGTAAGTTGCGCAAGTTATATCAAAAAGATAAAAACCCCGATTCTCGGGAAAGCAAAAGGCTTAACTATGTGGCACACCGAAGGGCGTACTTCAAAAATATTAAAGACAAAAGCCAAATGAGGCTTAGAGAGTTCATAACGGAGAATGGAAATGCTGAACCGTGGGGCTTTGTCTACAAATTTAGTACAGGCAAATTGAAGACGAATGAGGTACTAAGTACCCTGGTGAGCGGTAGTGGACTAACAACAAACTGTTGGGAGGACACTACCAAATGTTTGCTTAACACCTTACTACCCGACGACTATGAGGAAAATGACTCCGAGAGGCAAAAAGAAATCCACGCCGATCGTAGCACTGCACCAACCACACCAAATTTGAGCCACTTCAGTGATGAAGAGGCCACTTTGGCTATCATGTCTATGAAAACCGGTAAAGCGCCAGGCCTAGACAACATCGAGGTCGAAGTGATACAACGTGCATGGCCTATTGTAGGGCCCTGTATCACGAACTTTATGAATACTTGTCTTAGTAAATGAATATTACCTATAATATATGGAATATTACCTATAGAATATCACCTATAGTGACAAACAGTTTGGCTTCAGAGAAAACAAATCAACAGAGGACGCAATGATCGAGTTGATCAATATGGTCAAAGAGTTGAACCAAAAGTACAATCTTGGAGTGTTCCTAGATGTATCTGGTGCGTAAAGAGATTCAATTGCCCATGCAATCTCTATAACATCCTAAACAACTATTTTTCTGAAAGAAAGGCAACTGTTATTTCAAGTAATGGAACACTTGAAGAAATTGTCAACAAAGGTTGTCCGCAAGGTTCCATCCTTGGTCCACATCTCTGGAATATACATAGTCTTCAACGGAAGCATGAACCAGGAAGTCCAAGAAGTAGCATTCGCGGATGATAAGGTAATGCTTTTTGCGGGGAATTCTAGACAAAGTATTCAAGAAAAAGCACAACTTGCCATAGACAGGATGGTGGACTGGTGCAAAAGCTACAAAATGGAGCTTTCCTCAGAAAAGACAGACATGATCCAACTTAAAGGTTCACTGGACATTAGGAGACCACCATTGGTTTCCGTAAATGGCCAAAGAATTAAGATGGTTAAAACTGTTAAATGGCTGGGAGTTGACTTCGATGAACGACTTGGAGTCACTTCGCATGTCAAAAGAGTCGCGGAAAATAGTAAAAAGGTTTTCGCTGTGCTAAAAAGAGTTGCTAAAGAGAACTGGGGCCTCAAGCAACGAACACTATCCATAATATATGAAGGCCTTGTGGTATCTTCATTAACATATGCGTGCGCGGCATGGGCAGACCGAATGAACTGCCACCATCGACGTACACTAGTTAGTGCCCAAAGAAGTATCTTGCTCGGAATAACCAAGGCTTACAGAACGGTGTTAACTGACGCCGTTCCTGTCTTGGCCGGCATGATACCTATTGATATACTGTTAAATGAGAGAATTGCCAACTACAAAATTAGGAAAAGACAAAATGTGAGCTATGGAAACGTGATAATAGAAGGCGATGAAATTCGGCCGAACCTCGTGGGCTTGCTCAAGAGGAAAACGAGAAAAGCGTCAATAGCAATATGGCAGGACAGATGGTCGCACTCAGTGGATGGCAGAATAACATATAGTTATCTGCCAAACATTGCGGCAAGATTAGAGACAAAGATTCCTCTAAGCGTATGGTTCACCCAAATGTTAACTTAAACTAAACTAAACTCTTTTAAGAAGTTCTGTGATACCGTTTTAAGCGGTAGATAGTCAGAGAATAGTACACCAGATTTTTTATCTCAAGTAAATTAATTTTAAATGCTAGTTATAAGTAGACGAGTATGCGCCTCCTCGATGGCAGGGACGGTAACAGGGCAACCTGGCTAAGCATACCGATATAGTAGTTTTATACTAAAAATTGTAAGTCCGCGTTGGAGTTGTTCAAGGCTCGACCTCCTGGGAACAGCTTCTTCGATCAAAGCGACAAAATAAATGAAATGAAATGAAATGAAAATTCTCACTTCTTCCGTCTACAAATCCGCTTAGCTGCCCTTCTTATAAGAGTTTGTTTTGTTTTGTTTTTTCTCGCGATTGTGAGACATTGTTGCACTTCGTTATGGGCTATATTTTGTTGCTCAACTGCAAGACGACACTCGTCATCAAACCAATCATTCTTGGGTCTGACTTTTACTATACCTAAAGTCTGTTGAGCAGCACTGACAACCGAAGTTTTCAGTACCTCCCAGACAGAGTTCACGCAGTCAGACTGGTAATTAGCTTCATCAATGCTGTCACTGACAAGATCCAGATATCGTTTCTTTTGATCTTCATTTATCAGACCTTCGCTGTGTTCCCAGACTAGTACGAAAACTTCCATCGTAGCTTTGCAGCAACCAAATGATGATCGCTACCTACGTATTTGGTTGACCGATAAGTTCTCACATCCTGCACAACCTGAGCCCGTCCTTTAGAAATTAACACATGGCCAATTTGGCTGGGGGAAGTTTCGCGAGGATGTGTCCATGTCTCTAGATGTATGTGTTTGTTAGGGGAAATTGTGCTTGGTACTCTAAGATCATGAGCAACTGCAAAGCACATCGTTCTCTCACCATTATCGGTCGCAGTTTCGTTTCGGGAGTACGGACCTATGTTTTCACACAAGTCGGTCTGATTTCTGCCAGCTCTAGCATTAAAGTCCCCAATTACCATTCTAACATCGTGTTCGGGTATAGATCCCATCAGATCGTCCAAGTCATTGTAAAATGAGTCTTTATCTTGGGGCTGGCTGACTTCTGTGGGCGCATGTATACAAATTATCGACAGGTTGGCTAACATCATGCGCAAGGTAAGCTTACACAATCGGTTATTGACTGCTTGGAAATCCAAAACAGCGTTCTGTACTTGCGGCCCAAGAAGAAATCCAGCTCTAAGATTTCCGAGGTCATCTCCACTGTAGAGCAACGTATAGCCCTGGGACACATGTTCTCCACAATTAGGCCAGCGAGTTTCTTGAAGAGCAACGAATTCCAACGAATTCCAACCGATACTCCTTCATGCACGTGATTAGGCCCTCCAACGCTCCTGGTTTTCTAAGTGACCGTTCGTTCCACGTGCCGATCCCAAATCTCGTGTCCGGGTACTTGAGCAGGGGTCCGGTGTTGCTTTGGCGGTATCCATTTTTCTTTTTGTCGACTTTATAAACACTTGATTTTGAACACAGCAATCCAACCGGTAAGTTCCTCCTACGACAAGCGGTGGAATTCTTGGGAAACATTTTCGTGCTATTTAGATTTACGAGACATGTGAGTGCCGCCCGACCACAGGGGCCAATATGAATTGCCTACTAACATTGAGGTCTATTAAAAGATACTATTATTATCTGGTTGCGGAGTTTTGTACTAACTTAGCTTTGAATGATTATGAAGCTTTCTCTTAAATAGTTCTAAATCTTCTTAATAGTTTTTGTTACATTAAATTATAAGCTTTATGAAAAACAAATGAGGCTAAAAAATTTAAAAATTGATTAAAATCTTTTTCGAAGTAGATTTACAGAAGTTTCGGACAATTTAAGTAACAATTAGGATAAAAATCTTACATTCGATAATAATGTAGCTTTTAACACTAAATATTCGATATAAACACCTAAAACTTTTATTCGAAACTAAAAATTTTAATAAAAATATTTTTCTAGAATCAGATACATAATTTATCCATGAGCTTTCAGTTTATTAAAAGATAATCAACTTTGTGTCTAATGTTTTCAACACAAAATGTTCGCACTGAAAATATTAATTGTCTAAAAGCTTAATTATTAGATTACTGTTCATTCTGTTGCCCGAATTCCAAGGCATTATTCAAAAAATATTTTAGAATCTAATTTATAATTATCGATAAACAGTGCAATATAGTACCGTTCCAGGGTTGTATCCAAAAACCACTTCACAAATCTTATTCAAAGAGATGCAATATTTGTACTAATACCATAGAGAAGGATATAAGAGTACTTTCTTTCATACATTAAAATGGCATTAGATTCAGCAAAAACTTATTTTATAATATTAATTTACCTATTATAGCAAAAAGAGACCATAACATTTATTTACATATATATCTATCCTTATTCATACTTCTTTAAAGATCAACAAAACCAAAAAATTGTATTCCTATTTATTTACACAAAAGCAAAACAAAAATGAAATTATGAATGAACCAAACATTTCAGTATATTTAACGTAGTAAAGCGCAGGTTTTTAGCAATATCATATAAAAGTAAAATTTATTTAGACAGAGGCCATGATGGTATTATTAAAAACCGGTTTTGGCCTGTTTTTGATTTTTTCATCAAAACCTTTTATGAATATAAACTAAAAAAAAATACACTATCTTGTTTTATCTATTCCAAAGAGAAAGACGAAAATACAAATGTATAGAAAGTTTTGTGTTTTGAGCTGAGAATGAAAAAGCGTTTTATTCTTTAAGAAAAATTTTATTTGAAATATTTTGGATTAATATAAAATTAATTTTTCCAAGGAAAAGTCAAGTAAGATTTAATTCTTTTTGAAAAATAGACAACCATTCTCCGACACAACCATAACGATGAGTTGTTGAATTAGTGACGTTCGGCATGTGTATACGTCATGATTGGCTTTGGCAACATTATTGTATAAGTATTATGAAAAATTCAGTTTTTTCTCTTATAAAACGCATTAAAATGTAAGTCCAAAGTACAATTTTATTGATCCAGTCTGTGTTATAAGCGGTTAATGGGACTAGACATTTCTGTTAGTTTTGGCCCTTTTAAACATATGTAGAGAACTAATATTGAAATACCCTATAGTTTTTAATCACTTTTGAAAACTAATTTTTATTACCTTTTTCACAAAACTCAACAAAGGCAAATTTGGCTTGGCACTTTATGCACAACTTCAATTTTTCAAAGGGTTTGAAAAAAAGAAGAAATGATATAGTTTTGGCCCACAAATACTGAAAACTGTTTTAGAGCAAATAATTTAAAGAACTTTGCGTCAGGGGAACTTTTTAAAATAAAAAAACAGAAGTACAATAATGATTTCGTTATATGTACCTTACGTATTATACAATGATGATTTTCAAATTAATAATCCTTTGGGAAGCCTTTGTTCTTCAATATGTGGCTTGTAGTATAATTTTCCTACGATGCCACAGTATGTATTGCCCAAATTAGACTTTTTTCATTTTTCAATGCGCATTCATTGGTGCCAGTAACATCAAAAAATTTGGCTACGATAGTATATTTCACCACTTAGTTAATCAATTGAAGACGGTGTTAGAAGACGGTGTTGATATTACTACATCAAAAGGAATTGTTAGGGTTCATTTCATTCTAGGTTTGATAGTTGGAGACAATTTTGGGATGAATGGTATTTTAGATTTTGTTCAATCTTTTAACTCGAAAAGATTTTATCGTGTTTGTACTAGAATCCGTGAAAATACAAAAACTGATGTTTCAGAAAAAACACAATATTTAAGGAACACAGAAAATTATATGTTAGACTTAGCGACAGATAATTTCAAAGAAACTGGAATTAAGAATAACTGTATATTTGATCGATTACAATGTTTTAAAACATATGACAACTTTTATTTCGACATAATTTCGTATCTGTCGATATAACTTAAGTAATATTCTATTAGCCTTAATAAACGAAAAGATACTGTCGATTGATGTGCTAAATAGTAGAAAGACATTTTTTCAATTCGGTGAAACGGAAACTTCGTTTTAATATACAAACTGTTTATTTTGAAGCAATTAAGAGTTCAAAATAAACTTAATACAACTTTAGAACAATTATATTTTTAATGTTTTATTCTTTATTTCAACAAATTTTCCATTTCAAATTAAAGTAGCCTACTTTAAGCCAATGTTTGGAATACATTAAATCAAAATTAATTGTCAATTATTGATAACACTAAATTTTGTAAATTTAAAATGAAAGTGAAAAACTTCGATTTTAAAGTAAAAATATTAAAATTTATTTTATTATATTTTAAAGTGTTTAAACTTTCAATTAACAAAAAACCAGTAAAAAGATTTTACTTCAAAAAGAAGTGGTTTTTGTGGATTTTAAGTTGATTTTTCTCTCAGTGCACTATCTCTAAACCTTCGATACTGTACCATTTTCCTTTTATAATACGATTTTTGGGTCTATTTTGGCTGGTTTATTAGACGCGTTTAAAATAAGACACTTTTTCTATTCCTGCTAGTATATTTTATTCCTACATTTTGATTTGTTTCACATATTTAAAGAACTGTGCCAATATTTACTGACGCATACCGAAATTTATCGTGCGCGGAATTTAACAATAAAGAAAAATAATAATAGCTGCACTGCACCTCCGTGAATAAGGTCTATCATAACAGAGGTATTACTTATACGAGTATACTGGGAGAAATGGAGTAAAAAAATTAAGAAAGAGGCACACGGCTCAATTTTGGTTTCTCAAAATCAACATTTCATTTCCAATCTGATTCAGAATATTAAAATTAAAATATTGTTACAAGACGATTTCATCAAAGGATACAGTCCTTTAAGGTTAGACAAAAATTTCTTAAAAAATAATCTGAATTTTGTTTTATTTGTTAGATTACAGGTAAGCAAATACGATAACAACATTTGAGTTATGGATATCCAAGATTAGAAATTTTTAAGAAACTGAAGAAGGAATTATCCGAAATCGATCTTTAAAAAAACAATATAAATTATATTATCACAAAAAGGAAGAAAAACAAAATTAAAAAACCAAAAATAAAAACTACAAAGAGTTTTATTTATAGATAACAACAATTTCCAAACAGGTTTTATTGTATATTTGGACAATAAATACTGTGGCATCGTAGGAAAATTATACTACAAGCCACATATTGAAGAACAATGGCTTCCCAAATGATTATTAATTTGAAAATCATCATTGTATAATACGTAAGGTATAACGAAATCATTATTGTATTTCTGTTTTTTTATTTTAAAAAGTTCCCCTGACGCAAAGTTCTTTAAATTATTTGCTCTAAAACTGTTTTCAGTATTTGTGGGCCAAAACTATATCATTTCTTCTTTTTTTCAAACCCTTTATTCTCATCACTCATTCGAATAATTAAACCATTTAGTTCGTATCGAAAAATTGAAGTTGTACATAAAGTGCCAAGCCAAATTTGCCTTTGTTGAGTTTTGAGAAAAAGGTAATAAAAATTAGTTTTCAAAAGTGATTAAAAACTATAGGGTATTTCAATATTAGTTCTCTACATATGTTTAAAAGGGCCAAAACTAACAGAAATGTCTAGTCCCATTAACCGCTTATAACACAGACTGGATCAATAAAATTGTACTTTGGACTTACATTTTAATGCGTTTTATAAGAGAAAAAACTGAATTTTTCATAATACTTATACAATAATGTTGCCAAAGCCAATCATGACGTATACACATGCCGAACGTCACTAATTCAACAACTCATCGTTATGGTTGTGTCGGAGAATGGTTGTCTATTTTTCAAAAAGAATTAAATCTTACTTGACTTTTCCTTGGAAAAATTAATTTTATATTAATCCAAAATATTTCAAATAAAATTTTTCTTAAAGAATAAAACGCTTTTTCATTCTCAGCTCAAAACACAAAACTTTCTATACATTTGTATTTTCGTCTTTCTCTTTGGAATAGATAAAACAAGATAGTGTATTTTTTTTTAGTTTATATTCATAAAAGGTTTTGATGAAAAAATCAAAAACAGGCCAAAACCGGTTTTTAATAATACCATCATGGCCTCTGTCTAAATAAATTTTACTTTTATATGATATTGCTAAAAACCTGCGCTTTACTACGTTAAATATACTGAAATGTTTGGTTCATTCATAATTTCATTTTTGTTTTGCTTTTGTGTAAATAAATAGGAATACAATTTTTTGGTTTTGTTGATCTTTAAAGAAGTATGAATAAGGATAGATATATATGTAAATAAATGTTATGGTCTCTTTTTGCTATAATAGGTAAATTAATATTATAAAATAAGTTTTTGCTGAATCTAATGCCATTTTAATGTATGAAAGAAAGTACTCTTATATCCTTCTCTATGCTAAAACATTAAATATTGGTTGATAGAAAAAACTAGTAATCCAAAAATCTTCCTTTAAATCTTTCGAAATATCTAATCAAGCTTTTTCTTAAATATTTTCATATTTCAAAATCATTTTAGTAGTTTTTGTCACATTTGTAAGCAATAAATAATTTGGGAAATGATCTTTTAGAAAAAAAGCACAAAGCTTTTTATAAAAAGCTTTAAAATTCACTGAAAGCTTCATTAAAATGAAAAATTTGAAAAGCTTGGATTTAATTATGATTTTCAAGAAGTAATTTTGTGAAAAACGTTTTCTTCAAAAAACGTGTCCTTTTGTGCACTATCTTTTATGTTTTGTTACTATGTAACGAGCGATGATTGAAATTTAATTGTCAATTGGTGAAAACGGCATAAATTAACACAGAGATGTTCTATTAACGCTTCTAAAATAACAAAAGCTTTTCAGTAATTTACAAATTTAAGTTAAAACTTTTTCCTTAAATTAGTCCTTTTTGTTATTATTTGCAACATTTGTAATAAACTAGGAAATAAGCTGTTGCCTAATGATTTTTCTGTGAGATTTTTGTTAAACGTCGTATAATTAAATTATACATAATAAGAGTTGCAAGTCTTTTAAAAGCTCCATGAAAGATTGAGAAATTTTAAAACAACATTATATAATCGTTGTTATCAACAAATCTTACACAATTTTTAGGTATCACAAAAGCCAATTTTTAAAAAATATATTTTAAAGACGCTGCTCAGGCATTATACTTATAAAAATAAAATAAAAATTAGGGCGTTTTTTATATTATAAAAACTGTTATTTTCGTTATAAATCGTTGTTGTATTTTGATGAGTATACTCTTATCCCGACTAACATTTCAATACCGACAGCTATATATACCGGGCTCAAATATACCGTGTGTCGGTAACAATTACAACAACAACTGAAAAATACCGATCATCGGTCACAATTATAAAAACAACAACTCAAAAAATACTTCAAAAGAGAATAACAAAAATTTTTTGTTTTATGTTTTTTTGGTTAACATATACTGAACTATTTGAGTGAGTCAGACAAATTATTTACTTCATGTCGTCCATTACATTAATTTAAACATTTAATTTTATTTTGTTTGCGCGTTGAAAAAACAAATTAATTACTGGGCCAATACCGAATTACCAAACAAACACGATCAACTTACGGTCAAAAATAGTTATCTGAATTGAGCTTGATAAACTAACATTCAAAAACAAAAAAACGAATTACTGAACCAATAGCTGAGAATAAATTAAAACTATTAAATTACCGAGCAATCCCCATCAATTTACCGAGAAGAAATTAATACTACTAAATTAAAGAGCAAATCCCATCAATTTACTGCGATATAGAAATTTGAGATTATCATAAACTAAATTACCGAGCAATCCCCATCAATTTACCGAGAAGAAATTAAAACTACTAAATTACCGAGCAAATCCCATCAATTTACTGCGATATAGAAATTTGAGATTATCATAAACTAAATTACCGAGCAAATCCCATCAATTTACCGCGATATAGAAATTTGAGATTATCATAAACTAAATTACCGAGCAAATCCCATCAATTTACCGCTCAATAGAAATTTGAGATTATCATAAACTAAAATGGCAAAAACTTCTTAAATATTAGTCGACATAAGTAAAGAAATTGTTTTTTTTTGTATTTCATAATAAATTATTACAATTTTTTTTTTCGACGATTTCGTGGTAATTTAGTGGACTTTGTTCAGTCGTAGTTTTTCCTACTTTAAGTTCAAATTGTTTTAAATGGTTTGTAACAATTTACTCGGTAATATTAACAATTTACTCGGTAATATTTACTCGGTAAAGAATTTTTTTTTCTTTTTTTCAATTATTACAATTTTTTTGATGTTTTCACGGTAATTTTTCGTAAATTCGAAAAAATTCGCGGTAAATTCTTAGTTTTGAATATTTTGAATTTCAAAATTGTGCCAGGAGAACAATGAGTTATACGAGTACATCTATGGTTCGGAAACAACAGGAAAGGAACATTTTTTTGACGTTCCGGTAGCATCAAGATTTTTAAAATTACCACAGTGCAAACAAATCCTGTTTATTGGAAACTAAATGACATCGCCCAAAAACTATTTTGTGTGGAGTGCTCTGAAGGAGAGGGATATAGAATTTTTTACCAATTACCACATAATAAAATGTAAGTCATTTATCTCATTCGTTTTCTAGATTTAGTACCTACTATTTTAACTCATGTTTTACAATTACGCATTTGTGTTTGCTTGACTAATTATTTAACGTTTAACTTAGATGTTATCAGTTTAAATATATGCTTTTATGCCTTTATATATACATACATATGCTTTAGATCGCGTTGTATTGTTAATCTATATAGATAATTCTATTGCATGTATTTTATTGTATATTGGGTTTCTATTTATGTAGAATGTATTGCGTAGTGGAAACCACTAAACCCAGTGGAATTATTGAATGTGTTGCAGTTTGCAAAAAATGGGTTATTAATTCCAAGCTAATGTGGCCCACGCATTATTCAAATTATGCAGACGTGAATTCGGACTGGGTACCATATGATTTCAAAATGCTTAAAATTTATATCGGTAAGTACTGTGGATTTACATATAGTATCTCGCTTTGTCATATTAATTGTAATACGATTTTTTTTTGTTTTATTTCAGAAACACCACCTGAAGCGATTAACGCTGAGAAAATATATGCGCAGTTCACCAATTCGGAATCGGAAAATTTAACCCGTCGAAAAAAACCAACAACTTATAATTTCAACGACGACATGGATAACAAATATACACCCGAACTGGCTGAAGAACATAATAAACCGTTTTAATCTCCTTCTATTTCAAGCTTGAAGATGAATGATACTCTGGTTTTTTTGGCCTATATATTTTTAAAAGAAATATAAATTTATTTATTTATTAGTCGAAACCACTAAACCCGTATTGTTTTATTATGAGTTTTATACTAAAAAATTTCCAATTAGGTAAAGTAAAATATTCCAGTAAAAATACCAAAAATGTTAACGTATGAGATTCATATTAAAGGTTGACATATAACAGTTATTAAAACCGCAAACAGCCGATCGGGTTATCTAAATTTGACACATAAAATTCAGTAACAAACACACACATATTACAGTAATTTGAAACCGATAAAATCCCGAATCGGTAAAATAGGCCTGCCCAAAGAGCCACAAATTACGTTCTTTTGTAGGTATTATATCGATAATTGCCCGACAAGGTTATCGGTATTTTCTGAGTTATTTTGCTGGTCAATCATTTAAAAATGTTTGTCGGGTATATTATAGCAGAATATTTATTATTAATCAACATCAAAAGTATTTAAGACAAGCTGAAAGTTTAATTTTCACGCAAAATCGTTTTGTACGATATTTACCGTATTTCAGCACAAAAACTAATGATATTTTTTTAACCGAAACCATTTTATAGTAATCGCCCATCAAAAATATATAAAGTCATTATCTAAATACCCTGTATATATTTTTATATTCACTATATAGTTCTAATGATGACACTATAGTCTTGAAATAGTTTAAATAATATAAAAAACAGATTCAAATAAAATGTTCTATCCGCAATTTTGTGGAAAGCTACTATATTGCCATTATGGTTTGACTTTTATGTTCGAACGTATCACGTATAAGAAACGTTTATTTTAAAATCATGACACCATTAGGTGGCAAATTGTGTACATATAGGTATATTTCTACATGAGTGTATATATGGATGTGTAGACGATACTAATATTATTTTACTATCCTAAACATACAATTTCCTTTTTCTCAGATAATGAAAATTCAAGTGAAAATGTATGTCTATGCATACGTAAAAATAGATATACCTATGTACGTAAGTATATACAGTCCCACGATTTTATGTGACTAAGAATATGAATTATCGTAATAAAAACATTATTTACCTTTAAGATGAGAAGAAATTGAGAGTACAAACCTAATAATGTAGGTGTACCAAAATTATATTTATTTTTGTTGAATGAAAATTTACGTTTGATTTTGGAAAATTACATTTTATTGTAATGTTTGAAAGGGTGTGAGACTGAGTGCGTATTCTGGGGGGAAAAATGAAATAATAAAAATTATACGTTAACCTCCCGCGTCTTATGTATATTATATAGATAATACAATTATTTAAATTTTGATAATCATATACTCGGATGTATGGCATTAAAGACGATTTTTGCCATTATTTGATGGATGAGTTTCGACACATATGCGCCTAAACTCAAATATGTTGACAATAAACCTTTTTTTTTTTTAATTTTTTTTTATAATCTCTACCTGATTTGGGGCTCAAGGCTCTCCCGGCTATTTCCCTGCTTATTTTCGTCCGTGCCTTACGCCATTTTGCCAGCCAAATCGAGGACACACGGTCACAGGTCCGATTTTGTTTTGACCATCGACACCTTGTATAGCGCCATGCCAGCCTACACTGACATGAACAATGGCTCGGCCCATGGATTCTGCACTCTCAAAAAAGGGTCATAGATGTGTTCATCAGTATCCCGATCAAAATCAAGGATGAAGAATCCCTTTTGCATCCCGCCCCTAGCTATCCAAACGATGTCTCCTACGTAATAGTACTTTTTGATGCCCTAAACCCTTATGAGATTTTGGCTCTCTCAGTCACATTTGCTGCTCAGATTCGATAATAATTTTGGCCGTCGATAGTACAAATTTATAGCAAAAATTGTTTAACTATTCTGATACATACATTTTATAACCCGATATAGGTGGCTCGCTTTACAATGGTAATAACAATGATAATTTGTGATCTATTGAAAGTATTGGTGAGTTTAGAAGACAATCAAATCAACTCAAACAATATTCAGTTGAGATGGCCGCTTATTAGAACATATGAAAAATCGATTTCTTTCAGATCTGTTATTTATTGGAAATCAGAGTGATATCCTGTTAGACTAGACTGCATTTAGTCAAACAATTTGTGGTTAGAATGGCCCCTTCATGTAGGGTAAGCTTATATCTTGTATAAGATTCTACATTGTACAATTTGTCGTTTGGTTATCACCTGGTTCGAGGAAGGCAAATATTTAATTTTGTTGCGTCCCAACTTATTAGGGTGCTTTTTTATTACAATCAAAAGGTTAATTATTTTATTTTAAAACGACTAAGATTAGACAATTTTTGCTGTGTTTTACTGTGTTAGTGCTTGGCAAGGTCCATCAAGTCCCGCAAATGTGCGTGTTCCCTTTCCTAGCTGAACTAGAAGTTACCGCTAAGAAGAAAACTTTCTGTAGAACCAGAGCGCAAGAGATCCCAAAGAAATTGTGGAAATGCTGTGCATATCACGGGTGTGAAGTTTGTCCTAAAATTGTCCTAACTTTTTTATCTGAGAATGTATTAGTAAAAATTAGAAATTTTTCGTTATTATGAATTTTTTCAAAAACTAGTATTAATTTTGCAATAAGAATTGAAAATGAAATATTTCCATAAGTCTAACTCTAAAACATTGAGTAGAAATTCAAAACCTTAAAGTTAAGTGGCATAGGACAAGCGTGCATTTTACAACCCTGTACTTTAGTACAAAGTCAAAATATTAAAAAAAATCGCCCTGGTGAACAGTGGAACGAACCTTATTAGAGATATACGAAACAAATTTCTCTTACTCGTACATATCTGGGTATCTGAGGACGATATCTAACTAAAAAATATTAAAGCTTTCTTAAATCTAGAAGACAAGTATCTTAGGACAGGGGTGTTTTACCACGTTGTATATTAGTACAAAATTGAAATTTAAAAAAAATTCTTCTACTAAACCAGGGATCGTACCCAGAAAGCGATATACAATTTTGGGTAACTGAAGTGTATATCCTATGGTAAGGACCTATGACTTAATTAGCTAAATGAATTTGGAGCAATTACACTCAAAATCTATTAAAAAAGACGAAGCCGACAGGCCATGGGCATCAGCAACAAGTCGGGGTGTGTCTTTTTGGAATACTTAGGGTCCACTATTTTGATTTTCAATTTTTTGTTTATTATAATTAATTAATTTATTTATAATTTTCATTTGCTTCACATTTATTTATTTAATTATTTTAGTTTATAATTATTTATTTATTTATTAAATGGTACATGTAAAATATAAATGTTTAATTAATTGAAATTTTATTTATCACTACCAAATTTAATTATTATGACCAAAGAAAAGGAATGGCCGCGTGTGTTGTAGCATGTTATTTTTTTCATGTAAAAATTGTTTTGTTCTCACTAGAGCACGTTGTCTTGTGTTTGTATGGAGACGAATGTATTGTGATGACGTCGCCTTCGTGTTCGTTTTGATGATGAGGGAACACATGCGCCGGCGACGGTCGACATTGCACTTATGTTAAGTGTTGCATCACCGAATTATTATTGCGTGGTGATGTTGTTACTTGGCGACATGCTTTACTATAAATGTTTTATAGTAGTGGTTCGGCTATTGGATGTGTGATGGGGTTAGTGAACGCTTAATTCAAATAAGTTGGTTTATATTTGAATTTCACTAATTGTTTTGTTTGTGGCAGTATCGAATATCGGTGAGTCGAATATTCGAGCTGCTACAGTCTTATGGTGCCGATATGGGTCCTAAAAGTGATTCAGAAGATTGTGTGGAAACGCATTTTGCAGACTCTATAATATTCAGGTCGATGGGGTTACACTATGTCCTTCAAGTGGGCTCGTTGCGTCAAGAGGAAAAGAGGTGGAAATTGAGGTTCGCTATTAATATATATATATACAAAAACTGCTCCAATTTCTAAATTACAATTCTGACCATGATCAATAATCTCAGAAACATAGCTCAATTATGGATCGCCATAACTAATCTAAAAAACACAATCTTAGTTTTCTCTTATCTAGCGGAAAATCTCTAGAGCTACCATTAGAAACTTATTTGTCGGATTGCTAGAAAGCCCTAAAACGAATAGGGATATATGTCTCGTAAATCACATAATAAACGGCCTTATCCGTACCCCAGTTTGAAGTTGTCTTCAGTAATAGCATTGTCAAGTTTTACACCTAAGGCGGGAAAACGATCTCATTATTGTAATCCCTAAAAACTATAGTGTTAGATTGCTTGATTAAATTAACGCTATTTTATTAGTTAGTTTTTATTTATTGTTCTTTATTATAAAATATAATTTTGCAATTATAATTATTATATAATTTTATTGATATTTTTTATGATGTGACAATTTAGATTGTGGTTGTATTTCGACTGTTCGTGTAATACTAAGTTTTTGCAAGTCATCGCGAAAAGATCATTAAACTGAATTGTCTTGGTTGCCTACAGCAGAGAATATCGATAATCGATTATAATCGATATTCTCGCGTATCGAAATATTTGTTTATAATTTGTTTATTTATATTATAAGCGGCGCGGATATAAATATGCTATTTTATTTTAGTAATTTTATGCCGCTACAAAACCTTAGAACTATAATTAAAGTTATACTCTGTTCTACCAAAATCAATAAAAAGGCCAATTGAAGAGGTTCACATTAGAGGTTCAATCGAGCCGGAGAAGCTGCCGAAATCTCATGTCGTGAACAAACCAAGGCAACACTATGTTCTTACCACCCTATCCCTCCTCTTTGGAATTTGGTTATAAATGACGACTTTAGAACTAAATCCGCTAGAGTATTAAAACCTGGAAGTACAGTAGGCTCTCGGTGCCACAATATAAGGAACTCAATATGTCATGAATATTCAAAGTTTTAAACTTGTGCCTGATTTGACCTGAATAAAATCTTAAATATTATTTTTGTCTGATGAAAACTAATCGAGATATCTTCCTCGTCAGCAATATATGTATTTATGCGGTTAAATTTCATGTGAAGATAATTCGTGTGACCAGCACTCATAAGTCGGACCACTCAGTTCAAGTGTGCCTTTTATTTAAAATCTTGCGACATCGGTTGGGCTATATAATAAGGTAATTTCGAAAATAAGTCCCGACATTGGCATAATACACCAATCTCCACGTTTATCTCCAAATAATCCATATATATTAGCCACCAAAATGGCGCTGTTTTAGTTGGGCATGTTTTATCATCATACGTCAGGGAATCGAAACCGGATTTCAAAAAATTTCAGGACAATGTTCAACGTTATTCAATTGATCAATTTGCAATTGGTTCGTAATCAAATTGGATTGCTCGTATATCTATAAACATTAGTCGATGTCTTCGGTACACAAATCGAATCAACCGTAGCTCTCACATGCCAATGCAGAAAACGAAACCAATAATAACTTAACTGAAATAAATGTTGTACGTGTGCCCCCCCCAGATTTGTGATGATCGAAAACAAACTAAAACTGTCTTTGTGTAATGTGGTAAATTTTTTCAAGTTATTTATCGCAATGGTTAACATCACAAAGTGTTTCGCTCAGCAGGTCGATGATGAAAGGTTGGTGATTCGATCGTTTGCGCCTTAGTGATCCATAATTTTTCAACCCCTTTGAATGCCGGAATCAGAAATTCATCGTAAACTCCGATAAAAATCAATACGACGAAATCATTTCTTTGCATTGCGTATAGGTCATAGAGCTGGGAGGACAAAATGTGTTCTTTAGATTACAGCTGCTCAAAACAATATTTAGAATTTTTAACTTTGGGATTAAATGAATTTTAATTTAAATCAACGATGGTGATCGTCGATTGAGTTTACGCTTTATGTTGCTTAAAAAAAATGAAACATTTCTTTAATTTGAATAGCTCGTTCCAATAGGCAAAATTTGATTTTGATTATTAGTTTCGACAAAGGATTTCATCAATCTTGAGCCAGATGATAGCTCTGTATTTGATAACTCTTGTTTGAGGCTTTCCTTAAAAACGGTAAGATAAACTATTTTTGTATGCTTAAAATAATAATCCCGTATCCGCCCTATTGTCGGACTAAACAAAAGGAAGCACACCCTCTCTTTTTGTCTTATTTACTGAAGTTATAGTGCTTCCAACGATGACACTTCTAATGGAAATGAGAATCAGTCAGAATCAATAGGCGTTATGTCTTCCTCTAATAACACATATGGGTTCCTATTTCATAATTTATCTTCTTTGCCTTAACCTTGCCTTACACCCTGACAAATATATCAGTTTAACATCTCTTTAACAAGCAATTCTAATTAAAAAAAACTTTTCAGTATTTCTAAGCAACATAAAGCGTAAGCCAAACCAAACGTAAGGGAACCAAAACTATCAGCTGTTATTCACTGGCCAACCTTAAACTTTGGATGAAAATCCAAAGAACAGCCTTCTTGTGAATTAGTAGAGCACTCTTGGATTTCGTCTATATACTCAAGCTTTGGAGATTATTTTTCATCACACCCTCTTAATCTTGCAGCCAAATTTGTCTCCATATTGACCTGTAATCCACAGCTATACCTAATAGACCCGAGAAAACGGTTAATCCCATCGCCGTCTTCCTTGATGAAGTTCCTAACTGGAATTCCCTCCAGAAAGTATTGGTTAAGTTAAGCAATTATAAACGATCATGAGCTGAACTTTTTAACGGATGGTTCAAAAAGGTATGGAGGGTCGGGTGTGGTGTATTCTGTGACAGAAGGTGAACGCAAGTTTCCGACTTATAATGGGGCTCTTAGACTGGATAATTACTGTGAAGTATAATTAAGGATAATTATAACTGTAAGTGATATTCGTATTTTTACGAACAGCCCATAATTTAGCCCATAAATGAGTTGGCGGATCAGTTTAACATCCACCTGATGTGAGCATTTCAATATTGCGGGGAGTATAAAAGCACATGAGCATACCCGGCAACAATTACATCACAAGTATACATCTTGCCTCATCTCACCAGCAGGATGTATATTGAAGTACCACTCACTTCACCTAAACAACTGCTGCAGGAGGAAACTATGAGAGCAACGAATCACAGGTAGCATATTCCAATCTTGCGTAATATCCAGATGTATATGGCCAAAATTAAACCAGTCCAGAACCGGCCGCAGCTGATATTACTTCATCGACATCATATTGGTACGGTTGTTGGAGTTATACCGGAACTCTAGTCCATGTCTAGCACAAAGTCGATTGAAATTTATTAGAGCTTCACACCTGCACAATCTGACAGATCTTAGTGGGATTCACGTCAGGGATATTAACGCTTCGTGGAAAGTTCTCTTACAGAATCTAGTAAACCTTTCCAAGCACTCAAATAGTAAAGCACACAAAAATTTGTGGTGCATTAGTGCTAGACCATTTTTTGAGTGTTCTACTATGTTTCGATTGATTTTCATAATTAATCGAGGCCAAATTCGTTCGATTACGTCATGTGATGTATATGCAGTCACCGAGCAGAATTACCATTTCAGACACAAATGGAAAAGGAATGGTTTTTTGTCTTCTGGGAGGATTGTGTAATTTTCGAATTTTTATCGAAGTTCCGGAATTTCAAATTTATTTGTGTAGTTAAACCAATTTGATTCTATCTACAACCTCGATAGCGTTGAGTCCTGTTAAAGTGTCTTATAAAGTGTCTTATACAAAATTTTGAGTTTATATTTTGTTTTTTTTCTTTTTAAGTTAAATTGTCTGCCAGTTAAGTTCAAACTTATGGGTACCGCTGTGCCCGACGTGGAGCTTGAAAACCTCAACACTTTAAGTGTCTGTGGTTTCAACTCCGAATTAATGTCGGGTTCTGAGGAAGCCCTGCTTAATTCGGATGCTGAGGTGACCTTTGGGGTAACCCCATTCCAACGCGGAACTAGGCGTAAGGGCAAAAGGAATTGCATGCGCCTACGTAACAAAATGGAACTTAAGTTGCTTGACCCGATAAGCGAGGTGCCTTGCACTTCCTCTTCTGTGGCAACACCGAAATGTTCTCGTGTCCAATCTATAGCATTACTCCAGAAATGGAGGCTAAAAAGCCACGCACACTGGCTCTTGTTGTTGCTGAGTCCACGCTAAAAAAAGCCGCGATACGCGACAACATTCCTGATATCATTCTGGATGTGACTAAATTCGACATCTTTCGTTTGAAGCTCCACCGAAAGGTACTAGATACAGCTGAAACGGGTAATTTTATTCCACAACTGCTGGGGTGCTACCTAACTGATGGCTACATTATCTGTAAATGCGCCCACGACCACACATACAAGTGGTTGTGTGAGGTGGTCTCGAGGACCAAAGATATCTGGAGTGGTTGTCAACTCTCCGTTGGTGATCCTCCTAAACCTTTGCTAATATACACTTGGGTTCCCGGTCCTCCGGAGGATCCCAAAGTTGTATTGAGATGGAAGGTTGTCCGATACAAGCGCGATGCTAAGCGTCAAGCTATTGTATTTCGTGTTGACCTATAAAATCTTTTGAGACCATTACTCGTTCCAGATACTCTTTGCAGTACGTACTGGACAAGATTATCTTTAAGATTATCTCTGGCCCGTAGATTATTCGCTTCTTCTTTGCTAGTTTCTTTTATGATGTCCATGCTTATGTTTATTCACATTAAATTGCACAGGTGCAAGACTGTTTCTTTTATTCTAAGGAAATTGCGAGCAGTATCGCAAACAAGTTTTTATGTGATTCAGGATCTTTACCTTTTTGATGGTGTAGGTTCTGGATTGAAGTCTGTTACTTTTTACTTTACAAAGAACTACAACAAGTACTGTAGTTTGTTATGTAGAAAACAAGTTCTGGAATTCACGCTCACCTTGTTAGAATCCTCCAGTAACCGAACACGAGTCAGTGATCTTCGATATGAACAATGTCGTTGGGTCTACCTCGTGTCTTGCTTCGGGTCTAGCTTGTGTGATTCCGATGTTGAACAGCGTCTGGGTTGTATCTCTAGAACCTTCGTCTAGGTTGTATCAGGAACGTGAGAGTCCTCTACAGAGAATCCTCTACAGAGGGTCCAATGATAAAATAAGAGCCTGCGTGTTTATTTCTAACAATCTTAGTGCTACCCTAATTCATGAATATTGTTCAGCGGACGTTGCAGCTGTGCTCGTCTCTCTCAAATCGTCGAACTCAGTCGGATCATTGGTGGTAGCATCAGTGTATCTGCCTTACGATTCGGTGTCACTTCCTCCCTCGGAGGAGTTCAGCAACCTTGTTTCGTGGAGCAGGACAAATCATTTACCTTTAGTGGTAGGATGCGATGCTAATGCTCATCACACGTTATGGGGTAGCACGAATATTAATGATAGGGGTTTATCTCTACTTAATTACCTGAGCACATCTGAACTTAAAATCCTTAACAAAGGCTGTGAGCCTACTTTTATTAATACATTAAGGAGGGAAGTGATTGACATTAGTTTGTGCTCCATGTCGATTATCGATTTGATCTGTAATTGGAGGAAAACCAACGACATTCTCACCTCCGACCATAGGTGCATCTCGTTTAATTTAAATTTGAGAAGACCTACTCTTAAACCTTATCGTAATAAGAAGCTTACCAACTGGGAGTTATTCTCTCTTGAGTTGGAACCTCGGCTGGTTTCGTTGGGTGAGATATGTTCTAGTGAGGATATTGAATTGCTAGCCTCATCTTTGACGCATGCAGTCACTTTTGTCTTCGAAAACTCTTGTCCTCTTATTACCAAGCCAAAATCTCAGAATAAGTCTTTTTGGTGTTCTGATCTCAGAAAACTGAGGTAGCAGTTTTTCTCAGACTCAGGAGACTTAAAAACAAAGCCAAAAGATCTGACCTTCAGGTTGTTTGGGAAAACTTTCTGGCAGCTCAAAAAGAATATAAGAAAATGCCGAGATCCGCTCGTAGGACTTCTTGGATTAGCTTCTGCGAAGAAATTAATAGTATCCCTGGGATCGCCAGACTTAATAGGTCCTTGGTTAGAAATGATTTCTGCCGACTCGATGTGCTGCGACTTCCTGATGGCAGGTTAACCTCTTCCAGGAAGGAAATTGTCGAACTACTACTTTCTGTTAATTTCCCTGGGTGCAATGTTATCAATCATAACTATGTTGCTGACGCCCAGCCTAATGGTACTGATTATTCACCTCATTGGGACTTAGCCTGCAGGCTAGTCACTCTCAACACCTTGCGCTGAAGCGTTTTCTCCTTCTTACCTTATAAATCAGGTGGTTCAGATGAAGCTTTTTCTGCTGAATTACATCATGGGTTTCCCCTAATTCAGGAATATTTACTTCAACTCTGCCAAGCGTGCTTTGCGTTTGGATATGTTCCACAGTCCTGGAGCAGGAGTAGAGTTGTGTTCATCCCGAAAGCTGGAAAGACGGATTATACCGATCCCAAGGCATTCCGCCCTATTAGTCTTTCTTCAACTTTTCTCAAAACTCTGGAAAGAATTGTTGACAGATATATTAGGGATCATCACGTATCTGTCATCCCACTCAGTAGCACTCAACATGCTTACAGAGATGGGAGATCATGTGAAACTGCGCTGCATGAACTTGTTACGAAGATTGAAAGATCGCTTAGTATTAAGGAGTTTCTTGTGGGCACTTTCCTCGATATTGCGGGTGCCTTTGATAGTACTTCTTTCGCTTCCATCACTGAAGCCTGTTAAAACTTTGGAATTTACCAAACCATTGTTACTTGGATTGGATCTTTGCGGCGCTCGCGCATTGCTGTGGCCGAGCTGGACTCCCTTTCTATTTCGGTCAAAGTTACTAAAGGTTGCCCCCAGGGAGGCGTTCTGTCACCTCTCCTGTGGCTCTTAGTTATCGACGAATTACTTGTTAAACTACAGCAATCCGGCTTCTCTGCTCAGAGTTATGCTGATGACTTAGTCGTTCTAGTTCAGGATAAATACCTTAACGTACTATCAGACTTAACGCAACGCGCTCCCATATTGTAGAAATGTGGTGTCTAGAGAGGGGCTGTTTTAGGTAAACCAGACTTAAGGATGGAATTCATTGTACCTGAACCGGCAGTGCCCCGGACCTTTAATTGTGGTAAGGAAGCTATTAAAAACTACATGTTTTTGCAGGCTAAGCCAGAGCAGCCGAGCGCATTTGCGAATCATGATAGAATCCTCGGTTGGCACCATGGGCTCAGAGGGGCATTGAGTGCGGAACCTGCTTAGGTTCCAGCCAAATTTAATAATAATAATAAACCAATTGGAATCATTTTTCATTAGAGTTTGAATCTCATGTAAACTTCCACATTGCATAAAATTGTCTGGAGATTTTCTGATTCTCTTCTATGTATTGTCTTAATGTCCACATGTATTTTAGAAAAAATGTAAATTAATTACATAACCGAATTCTCTTAATTGAATATTTTTAATGTGACTCATCAACCAATGCCAAGCAAACGCTTCGAGAATAATGTTATGGAGATCACAAACTTGAGGTAATATTTTAAAAAATTGATTTTTTTTTAAAATTGTGCAATGCGTGGCTCACTTACATCCCTATCGAACGACTTATAATTTATATACCCCCTTTTGGATGTAAATAAATATTTACTCATTTCACTGTGTGTGGTTTGTGGTATACATATATACCTTAAGGTTAGCGCAATTTATTCTCAAAAGCATATTATTCAAGGTTACACTGTGTACTTAATACTCAAGTATATATAAAGCACCCTATCAAGCACATAAGAAACTATGTATATACTATTTGTATACTATACAAGTAAACTTTGGTATTAAGTATTTAGTGGCCGGAGAGGAGCAAAAAAAAAAATCTGTTTGTAAAATAAATTTTCTACGATTTTCCTTTCAATTTTTTTTTCTGGATGCTGTATCAATTTTTTTCTTTTCTTTTTTCGAGCGCAATCAAATTATAAAGATTAAATTACATCATTTTGGAAATAACAACAACAAAACTGAACAACGACTGCAGAGATGGTAGAGAACGCTCCAAAAAAAAAAACAATATTGAATTAGCATAATCGGGTAGATGTGTATCTTACGTTGTAGTTTCTTATGATCTTAGATATATATATTTTATTTTTGTTGTTGCTGTAAATTACCTATGCTAGCATAATTATCTAGGTTTTTTAATGTTATGTAAATTAAACCGTATATACATATACATACATATAGATTTACCATATTTATCGGGTGTTATGGTTAAAATATTCCAGAGATACATTTCCATACCCAGTATGTACTCGTATGTACGTATATGTGTGCAAATTCTGTTTTTCCATTGTTTAATTCGATGAGATTATGGTAAATTTATTGTGATCTCTATGGTTGTTTGAATTTACGGGATTACACAAAACTAAGAAGAATAAAATGCTCGGGCTACCATTTTATATTCTGTGTAGTTGGTATTTTTTTTTTTTTATCCAACTAACCTATATGGCTTATTCAGCTCTCATGCAGGTTGAATTGTGTTCACTATATAGTATTGGAATACCTACAGCAAAAAATAAAACTCTAATTGAATATCAAATATTTTATTTTAATTCCATTTCACAACCAAAAAAAAAATGTAATGCCAATAAACTGTCAAAATATTAACTTCAGCAGTTATGTTCAAATGTATAATGCATATTCATCTTTCGAGTGTCGACGACATATTCAACCAACAATATAGAATTTTAATTTTTTCTCGCAGCCATCACCAAAGTACATAATACGTTTAAATACCACTTTAACCCTTTCAACCCGTGTTGAACTTTTTTTTTGTACATTTAGCCATGGATTTTTTTTTCACCGCATACCGTGTAAATTATGGTGTAAATGCCCCCATAAACTCAACTTACAATATCAATTTGTTTCCAACTAAATTCGACACTAAAAAAAAAATATTATGCAGTCCTAAATCTTATCAGTCTCGAACAAGTTGAGAAAAAAAGCTTTTATATCGTTTTTTTTTTGCTAATCTCAACAAAACATTTTTGTGTTCAATTTCAAAAAAAAAAAAAAAGTTTGGGGGCGGGGGAAGCACAAAAAAGCTGCCGAACAAAATACTCTTCTAACTATTTGACTGTTGGAAAGTTTATAGAATGAACTAAAAAAAAAGTTTATCAACAATTTGGAGAAAAACTATAGAGAGAATCAACGGAAGTTAAAAGTTTTCGTTTTTCTGTTTATGTCGTATATAGTAAAGTTTTGCAGCTAATAAATTGTTGTTGTACCGGAAAATAAATAAAAACCGTTTCGTTTAATTGAGTTGAAAATTGATTTTTTTTTTGTGTTGTAAAGAATTTTGGTTCACCTGTTCCTGTTATTTAACATTATATGACTTGACACACAGTAAAATATTTGCAAAAATTTCTATTTGGCGACGTACATAGTGTCTGGGGATTAAACTGTTATGACTGTGTGTGTGAAAATATAACTTTACTTATATATGAAAATAACCAAGCCGCAAGTTTCCGTGGCCACATTTATCTAGATGTGCGGCTCCAAAATTCAGTTTGAAAAGTTTTAATGTGGATATTTGGACTGAAATGCTTTAATTTATTCAAAGTGGGTTGACTGAACAGCTTTTCTTGGTTTTACATAAAACTATGGAAATGCTTTTGAAAGCAATCTAATTTGATTCAAACTATATTTGTCACTATAAAGTATAGCTTTTTCTGTACTTTGATCAAAGATAGGAAGCAATTAATTAGTGTAGCTCAAATAAAAAAAAAAGCATGAACTTTTTGCGCCGAGGGTGAGCAATGCACCTTTCAATTGTAATAATACATTTAGTTTTCAAATTATATTTGTTTTATTGGTAATCGAGATAGATTTTTGGAAATACATGTAAAGTTGGAATAGAGTTAAAACAAAAATTTGTATTTAACGATTTGGAAATGCCAAAAATTTACAAAAAGTCTGGAAAGCTTGCTATTAGTATTAGTTGCTTAGTATTATACTAAGTTAGTTTAGAATGACTTAACGAGGTTTTTCTTAAATATTTGCAAACAAATAATTTAAGAATTGAGCTTTTAAAGAACTGAATTGTTTTCAGAACATAAATTATGAAAGCCAATTTGATTGTTGTGAGGTTATAATAAAGTCAGACATAAAGCTTTTGGATATTTCATAAATTTAGTTTAATTAAAATTTGGTGATACCTTCAGATTTAATGTTCGTACTCTTGAAGCTCTTTGGAAGTGCATTTGAATTACTCATAAATTGCCTTTAATGCGCAATGACAAACGTGTTTTATAAAATCTACTAGTTTAAAAAATATTTAGGTTTGTGTGTTGATCTATCATATTTTAATTAGACGTATTATTTGCTTGAAATCTTAGTCCCCCTTAGTCGTAGTCCCCACACCTTTCTTTTCCAAAACTATCCGCAAATGCACTAGCAAAGAGCTTTTAGATAATCTGCACAGTAAATAGAAATTTTTATTTAAACTATAAGTTTTTAAAATATTCAAAAGCTCGTAAACGATTTTAATTATTTTAACGCATCTTTTATCATGTTTTTAAAAATTACAATTTTAATGAAGCTTTCAGTAGGTTTTAAAAGTTTCATAGCAAACGTAATGTCTGATTTTCTTAGAATGTTTAACACATTATTATTATTATTATTAAAATTGGCTGGAACCCACGAGGATTCCGCACTCAATGCCACAAAGGCCCATGGTGCAAACCCAGGATTCTATCCCAATTCGCAAACGCGCACTGCTGCCTTCGCAAACTGAACAAGTTTAGACCAAGGCAGAGAGGACAACTGATCTAAATTCAAAGACCTAAAGTTGAATACCCGAACTCGTATAGAACTGAACGCAGGACAACTGCACACGAAGTGGAGGGAGTCATCATCCTCCTCAAGGCAGTCCTCGCAAATAACATCATGAGCTAAGCGCATACGATGTAGATGATCTTTAAAACGGCCATGTCCCGTAAGAATCGCTACCAAGACTCTTAACTGGCTCTTTTTTAAAGATAAAGCATACTTCGTGGACCTCAAATTGGGCTCCACAATGAAGTATTTCGCCTTACGACAACCAAAAGTCGCAAGCCACTGAGACCTTAAGTCTTTCAAAGCGTAATCTTTAATAACTTTCTTCCCGTAGTTGAAAGATATAGGAGTAGCTGGTTCAGGACCAATTAAAGTTGATTGGGAGCCAGCTTTGGCTAAACAATCCGCGATCTCATTGCCTATGATGTCACAATGAGCCGGAACCCACATGACCGTAACTTTATTGTTAGAACAAAGAAGGTTCATGAATTGTTTGCATTCCCTGACGAGTTTGGAAACAGTCAAGGGATTTCTTAAAGAGTTAAGTACAGCTTTACTATCTGTACACAGTAGAATATTTTTGTTTTTAACAGCAAAATTCAAAGCCTCAATAACACTACGTGTCAGCGCTATTAGTTCCGCCTGAAAAACAGTACAATGCGAACCAAGACTACCGCAAAGTCTCAGATCCGTCCAAGGACAGTAGATTCCAAAGCCTGCACTGAGGTTAGAACGAGAGCCATCGGAATAAATGACAATGGACTCATCTAATTTATTGAGAAAAACATGCGAACTCCACAAATCTCTCGAGGGATAAGCCACCGAGAAAAGATTTGAGAAATGGAATTCGGGTAGTAGTCTGTCGTTAACCATATCGATCTCTGGTAAACATGAAGAATAATTACTAAAAATTTGTCGATGTCCCACGATAGAACCGAATAGATTCCATGCCCCAATGCACCTCAGACGATAAGCTGCAGAACAGGCTGTTCCTAGAATAAAGGTGCGTAACTGAGGCAAGGAAAGAATGGATTCCATAGCGAGAAGTGGAGTCGAGGACATAGCCCCCGTAATGGCTCTGCAAGCAAGGTTTTGTAGGCCATTAAGCTTGGCTACAGAAGCCCTCAGGTCAACTACTGGCCACCACACTATAGAGGCATACGATAGTAGCGGTAGGACCAGTGATTTATAGATAAAAGAAAGCATCCTAGGGCTTAAGCCCCAGGATTTCCCAAAAGCTCTTCTACATTGCCAAAAAATGGCAGTAGCTTTTTGAAGCTTGTAGTCCAGGTGATTCTTCCAGGAAAGTTTACTATCCAGGATAACACCAAGGTGCTTGACGTGGTCACATTTTGTGATCGTTCTCCCAAAAAGGGAGGGAACAGAAAATTCAAGAGTATTCCTCTTCTTTGTAAAGACAATTAAATCAGTTTTAGAAGGGTTGACGTGAAGACCCTTCTCAACACACCATGCCTCCACAATAGTCAAAGCATGTTGAGTTAGGTCGGATAAAACACTGAGATGTTTGCCTGAGACTGTCAGAACAAGATCATCAGCGTAGCTCTGAGCAATGTAGCCAGATTGCTGCAGTTTCACAAGCAATTCGTCAATGACCAAAAGCCACAGCAGAGGTGAGAGCACACCTCCCTGAGGACAGCCTTTGGTGACCTTAACAGAAACTAACACACCATCCAGCTCCGCCTCCACAGTGCGAGACTTAAGCATGGATTCAATCCATAGGATAATGGTGCGATCAATACCAAAATTGGTACAGGCAGTAGTGATCGTAGCAAACGAAGTGCTATCGAAAGCTCCCGCAATATCCAGGAAAGTACCCACAAGAAACTCTTTATTATAAAGGGATTTTTCAATCCTGATTACAAGTTCATGTAGGGCGGTTTCACAGGACTTACCGACTCTATAAGCATGCTGCATGTTACTGAGTGGGGATGTGATTAGAAAATGATCTCTAATGAATCTATCTACAATTCTTTCCAGAGCTTTAAGAAAAGTTGAGGATAGACTAATAGGCCGAAAGGACTTAGGATCCGTATAATCGGACTTACCAGCTTTCGGGATAAAAACAACTCTACTTCTGCTCCAAGAATTTGGAACAGTGCTAAAAGCAATGCACGCTTGAAAAAGGTGGAGCAAATGATCCTGAATTTGAGGAAAACCCCGCTGTAGTTCAGCAGGAAAGATACCATCAGGACCGCCAGCCTTATAAGATGCAAAGGAAAATAGGCTCCATCGCAAGACATCATGATTGATCAGCTTGTGAGCCAAACTCCAATCGGGACTCGCAACAGACGTCCTAGTGAGATCGGCTGCAACATCATCCGAGTTGACGATATCACAACCAGGAAAATGAGCCGAAAGGAGCAGCTCACCAATTTCCTTGTTGGAGTAGGTAAGCTGTCCGTCCGGTAGACGAAGAGAATCCAGTTTACACGTACTGTTCTTAGCTAAAGCTTTATTGAGTCCAGCGAAAGCAGAAAGACTGTTAATTTCCTCGCAGAAGTTCAACCACGCGGCTTTTTGAGCGGATCTTAGACTTTTTTTATATTCCTTTTGAGATAACAAGAAGTTATCCCAGTCAATCTGTTGCTTAGACCTTTTTGCTTTGTTCTTCAGTTTCCTAGTAGATTTCCTTAATTTCTTAAGGTCAGAGTTCCAAAAAGGTTTGTTCCGAATCTTTTGATTAGTGATAAGAGGACATGATTTTTCAAAGGCTATCGTAATTGCCAATGCAAGTGACGATGCTTGATCCTCAATGTCCTTCCTCGACCGAATAACCCTCGGTGGCGCAAGTAAAGAACCAAGCTCGAGAGAGAAAAGACCCCAATCGGTTAATTTCCGATTACGGTAAGGTTTAAGAGGTGGTCGTTTAAGGTTGATATTAAACGAAATACACCTGTGATCAGAGGTGAGGATGTCATCCGTCACTCTCCAGTCTAAAATTAAATCAATAATGGACATGGAGCATAAACTAATGTCAATCACCTCCTGCCGGATAGAGTTGACAAAAGTAGGCTCACTTCCAGTATTGAGAATCTCAAGCTCAGAGGAGCTTATATAATTAAACAGCGAAGAACCCCTGTGATTAATGTTCGTACTACCCCAGATCGAGTGATGAGCATTAGCATCACAACCGATCACCAAAGGGGTACGCTTGTTCTTACACCATGTCACAAGATTAGTGAGTTCCTCAGAGGGAGGAGGTGAAGAGGAGTCATACGGCAAATAAACTGAGGCGATGACCAATTTAATGCAGGAATTAGCGGATACCAGAGTAATAAGTACAGCCGTAATATCGGCCGAGCTACACTCGTGAATAAGAACTGCATTGATATTATTGCCAATAAAAATGCACGCTCGGGTTTTATTGACAGAATTCTTACAGAAGATTCTGCCATTAAATAAGTTCAATCCAGAGACAGCATTATCAAGAAGATATGGTTCCTGGATTAGACAAATATCTGTATGCATTACAGAAAGCAACTTCCTTAACTCAAAAGAAGCAGACTTACTGTGTTGCAAGTTGATCTGTTTTACTCTAAGGATGGACGACATTGTAGAGTCGGGCAAAAAGAAGAATAAAACCTACGGCCCTGAGATAACCCTGAAACGGATCCTCTCAAGGACGTATTGTAGCGACAATCCGGACCCAGTAATGTGATCGAAGGACTTCTGGTCAACCCTGAACACAATCGATTGGCGATTGTCCTCTCGCTTGTATCGGATAACCTTCCATCCAGTAGTCGATACATTTGGATTCATTATGCCGATGTTCATGGTAACTACACTCGGATTCTCAGGTGGCCCAGGAATCCATGAGTGCAATATCAAAGGTTTTGGGGGCTCACCAACCGAAAGTTGACAACCCTCCCAGACGTCCTTGATTCTGTCGATTTCCCCACAGAACCAAACGTACGTCTCATCATTGCTCGATTTGCAAATGATGACACCATCGGCCAGGTAGCAACCTAGCAATTGCGGTACAAAACCGGAGGATTTAGCCGTCTCGAGAATTCGACGACCAAGCTCTTTGCGGAAAAGACGCAGATTTTCCTCATTAAGAGTAATGGCTGCGTTCATTTCCCGCACACAGAATTTTTTGGCTTTATCACCGGCTACTATTTCCGCGTACGTTCGCGGTTTTTTTGCGCACATTTCAGGTGTAGTGCCTGATGCTGAACTGGGCCTTTTGGGTGTACCCGAAGAGCCAGGCTCCTCGGAGATTGCACCCAATGCCAGTCCGGACAGCTTCTTTTGCAAACGTTGGCGGCGACGTTTGCCAATCCGCTTAACTTTACCGCGATGGCTTGGCTCCCTAATAGAGCCCTCACCACCCGAAAGTAGTAGGGCATTCTCCGAACCCGAAATGATTTCTGAGTTGAAACCGTCAGCACTTATTATGCTGAGGTCATCAAACTCTAAATCGGACTCATTGACACTCCCCATGGTAAATTTCCAGGTTTACGATGACGTTGGTCCTGAAAACAGAGAGAAGGCTAGAGCAAATCCAGAACCGAAAAACACGAGGTCCCGAAAGCCCAACCAAGCAAGACACATGCAAAAAAAACTATACGTGAATCAGAAAACGTGCAAAGAAAGAACATACAGCAGAGAGAACCGGAACGGTATTCGCAAGAAACCAAAAAAAAAAATAAAAAATATGGAAAAATTAAGCAACGGAAGCTGAAAGTCATAAGGTAAAAAAAAAGAATAAATAAATAAATAGGAAATACAGTAATCTATAACAGAAAAAAAAACTAAATATGGAAAAACGGTATACTCATCTGTTGTCATAATCGTTATAGAGCATGACTCCTAGACCACATGCAACTACACAAGCACAAGTACAAAAAAACAAAAAAAAAATAATAATGTAACTGATTTGACGGTAAACATAAAAGCACTAAAAAAAACACAAATTAAAAGCGTTTGGTTATGCACAAACGTTGCAAAACTCTGCATAATACCGTTCCCGTTATCAGAAACTAAACACAATTTAAATTAACTAAGAAACTAAACGCAATTTAAATTAACTAACTGGAAATGAATATGAATTAGCACTACACACAAACCACCGTTAAAACGGTCACAAGAACCTGAAACCCACAAATGAACAATGGAAAAAAAAAAAACACATCTAGAAATTTCACTGTAAATTACACTACGAATGCACTGGAATAATAGAATTCACTAATAGTTAATAGTTATGATCACTTGCACTTAATTAAGAATATATTTTATTTTAAGTAAATAATTATATTATTATATGCAAATATATCAATAAAAATATATGTATAATGATTAATCACTAGCACTGACGCACCGGTAAACCGAACAAAAAAAGTAAAAATATATTGAATAAAATACAATACTATAAGTAGATGTTTACACATCGGAGGTTGACGATAGAATTTTTTAACACATAAAAATCATAGTTAAATATTAACGATTTTATCAATGAATTCAATACCTATATTGATTCAGACGAGAACCTGAGTCCGTTAGAGAAATTTAATTATCTTCGCAAATATCTCAAAGGCGGGAAGGCTGAAAGTGTGTTAGTAGCACTGGAGTTGACTGACGGAATTTAAGTCGAGGCATTAAGTCTACTGAAAAACCGTTACAACAACAAGCGGCTCATTTATTACGTTCACGAGAAATCATTGACATTCCAGCCTCTGGGAAATCAGTGTCGTCACTGCAAGGACTTATTGATACCGTTAATGCCAATTTTCGCGCCTTGCTTGCATTAGAAAACTATGAACAGCTTGCCAACGCATTATTGTTGCATATTGTGTTCGGAAAATTAGATAATGCTACTCAAACCATATGGGAGGAAGATGCACCCATAACTCTACCGACCTGGAACGAACTGTAAGCGTGTCTCGTCAAAAGATGTTTAATGTTAGTAAATTCAAATGCCAATCGATCGCAGTCATCTTCTATATCGTACAGTCGTCCTCAGTCGAGTCAACCATCAATAATCAAAATAAGTTGCACTGTGTTGTTTGTGATCAATCTGACCATGTGATTTATAAATGTACAAAATTTGTTGGACTATCACCTCAAGCTCGATTTTGCGCTATAAAACAACATCAATTATGTATTAATTGCTTTAGCAAGAGCCATCGAGTTCAACAAATCATTTGATATAAATTTGGTGACTGAAAAAGGAAAGAACAATGATTTCGTCGTTCTCACAGTGCCTGCTGAGGTCGATTACGTTCAGAAAATCAAATATGTCAACAACTTTTGCGCCACTCGCCGAACCCCAAATGGGTTCGTTGCTCGATTTGTGAACAATACAAGATCTTAGAGCACGGGCAAACCAAAAACATATGGTTGCTTGACTGTCGCCGAACTGAACCAATCGCTGAAATTTATCGTAAAAATCATACAGCACCAGCGCTTCCGAGAAGAATTATCACTGTTGTTGTCCAACAAAAAAGTTCCATCGAAGAGCTCGATCAAGAATTTAAACCCGTTTCTCGACGATGATAAAATTATTCGAGTGGGAGGCCGATTGCAGAACCCAATAATATTGCCAAATAATCATGTATTTGTTTTTACTCTTTGTAGCCATTTTCATATCAAGAACTGCCACGCTGGCTCTCAAGCATTGCTCTCTGCGGTGCGCGAACAATTCTGGATCATTCGTGGTCGTGATGTAATGAAGAAATCTTTAGAGCAAAGCCGAAATTATACAACCAAATCATGGGAAATTTGCCACGACATCGAGTTGAACCTGCAAGACCATTTTTGAATGCAGGTGTTGATTTTTGGGAACTTGTTTGGGTCCATTATAAGGGCCGTGGCCAGCGCTCAGATAAGGCATACATCACATTTTGGCGGTCTGTGGGAAATTGCAGTGAAATCTGCAAAACATCATTTGTATCGAGTTTTGTCAGCTGCGGCATTGACGTATGAAGAGCTTAACACTATCACAGCAAAGATAAAGGCATCACTAAATTCACGGTCATTGACGCCGCTTTCATCGGATCCATCTGATTTCGAAGTTCTCACGCTGGGCCACTTCCTTATCGGAGGTCCGCTTACTGCGATCATTTATATAATAAATAAATCATTTAAATCATAAATTTAAACGTCACGGTCAACACGCTAGTTTTAATCGCTGAAGATGGGGTTCCTTCTCAAAAATGGATCTTTGTTGTTTAAATTAAAATTAATATTGACGCCGGTTTCATCAAGAATAAATATTTTCAGTGTATTTTTGCGGACATTGTATATTGAACAAATTAGACAAAATCTACCACCGGATGTCTATATTGTTTTCTTGTTTGTTCAAGTCGTTGTGCTCGCTTCGTCCCTCATTTTTATGGTCAATATTACCGTAATCATCTTGCTTATAGCATACCAACCATTCTCCTCCGCCACCATCTTCGATATAATAGTTCGTGGTGTCATCTCCCGTACAGTATCGGTACACTTCTTTCTCTTTTCTTCCCACCTTGCACAGTACAGTATCGTATGCTCTGGTGTATCGTCCTCTTTACAATATGCGCGCAGTTAGGAGTATCCTTAATATGCATTCGATGCAGATAACTATTGAAACAACCGTGACCTGTCAGGAACTGTGTCAGATGAAAGTTCGTCTCCCCATGCTTACGATTCACCCATTCCCTTAGACTCGGAATGAGCTCTTTGGTCCATGGTCCAGTGTCGGCACTTTCCCAACGTGCCTGCCATTTCTGAATCAATTCCTCTTTGGCCTCAACGATTGGTGTTCCCTGAAAAACCACTAGTCTACATTTCGCCATTAAATTGACCGGTGGCATGTTTGCTATCACGAAAGCTGCTTCCTTTCCTACCGTTCTGTAAGCACTACATATACGCAGTGCTACAGTACGTTGTACGCGTTCAAACTGCTCGGACGCCCTTGCAATATCTAAAGCTCGTATCCAGATGGGTGCTCTATAAAGTATTGCGGATAAAACAACCGATGAGAGGAATTTCCTTTTTCCGGTGCTTGGTCCACCAACATTTATCATCAATCTAATGAGCCCTTTTGTTGTCCGGGTCGCCTTTGTCACAATTTGCCTTACGCATGCTCTCGAAAGCCGCGACGGTAGACTACCCATACACCCAGGTACTTGATGTGGGTTGTCGGTGTTACTTAAACTCCTTCCACTTTGAAGAAAATCGATTGGAGCACTATTCGGCCTGTCATTACAACCGCTTCAGTCTTTTCTGGAGCCAATTGCATCCGATGAATACGAAGCCAGCTGGAAATCTCCTCTACTCCCGCTTCCACTCGTTCAACTAGTCTCGTACCCCACCAAATTAGCATGTTCGGGTAGCTGAATTCGAAGGATGCCATCGTACAAGATGTTCCAGAGCATAGGCCCTAAGATAGATCCTTGGGGAACTCCACTCGTAACTTCCATTTGGGTTGCTGTACCTCCAGCTTCCACAATAATTCGTCGCTCACTCAGGTAGCTTTGGAGTATCTTCGTCAGATATGGGCTAACTTTGAAGTTATTTAGTTCTTTTAGAATTAATTCCCAAGATGCGCTGTTAAAGGCATTTCTTATGTCTAGTGTAATTACTACTGGGATGCGCCGCGTGTATTGTGTACCCTCAGCGGCTGCATCTACAAGCTTCATAACTGCCGCTATAGCATCTGTTGTGTAGCATGATTATTAGCAAGTCCACCGGCTCTATCAACTTCGTTGGCCAGGCTGTGTAACAGCAAATGTTCGAAGAGTTTTCCGAAAGTATCCAGCAGACAGAGTGATCTGTACGATGTCGGTCCACCATCCGGTTTTCCATCTTTTTTTAGCAGAACCAGGCGCGCTATTTTCCAGATACACAGAAACTTCCCGGTTTCTAGGGCCGAGTTCATCAATAACGGCCTCTGATGGAATGCCATCTGGCCCGGCACTTTTTTTGGTTTTGAGTTTCCGCCATGCCATAGAGAGTTCCTCAGCTGTAAAAGGTGTGATCTCTAGCGGTCTTATATTTTCATATTGCACTAGATCATGCATCGGGAAGAGAGCAGCCACTACAGTGTTAGTAATGTCTGAGGAAAGTGCAGGCGTTTTTTGCCCAAACTTCTTCATTACAATCTTATATGCATCTCCCCAAGGATCCTCTTCGATTGTGTTACAGAGGGACTTCCAGCATTTCCTCTTCGATTCCGCTATCACCTTCCTCATTTAGGCACGAGCGCTCTTCAGGTTTTGTTGTTGTTGTTCGTAGCATATGTCTGCTTGCCCTCTAGTGCGCCTGTTCTCCCTTGTAAGCCTTCGCCTGGCATGATTGCAGCGTCTGCGAGGTTCAGCGATTTCCGGAGTCCACCAGTAAACGGGTTTTCGTACATTTCGATCTCTAGACTCTAGCGCATCTTCACATGCTCTTCTGGTAGTTACCACTAATTGTGCTGGTGATGTTATGCTAGAGGCATCAAAGTAATGTTGCACAGGATGCAGCCCAGTCCCCCAAAAGTTTCCTTCTATTGTCTTATATATCTCCACCCCATTCCAGGGATTTTGAATTAAAGTCGCCCGCAATAGTCAAATCCGTGGTCTGGTTCCAGACTACTAGGCTGAGTTAATCCAGACTCAGAGTGAATTCTTCCATAGATTTGTTAGGAGAAAAATAACAGCTCATAATTATGATGTCCTCTAGTTCTACCCAGACCACTCCGTTTCCTTTACCTGTTTTACTAAGTGCAGCGTCCTTTGAAAGCACGATCAGCGCGGCATCTTGATCTAAGTCGGCCAACCAGTTTCCTCCCAGAAGTGTTCGTCGGTTTGGCTCGCTCACCAGGGCCACATCTATCTACATTTTACGGGCAGTATACCGATAAGGAGGTCCTGGGCTGGCCTACTGCGATGCGTATTAATTTGCATCACTCACATACTGTGGTTTGCTCTCCTGTTTGTTTTATTGTATCTACAGGCGAGCTCTCTGCCTCTATGTTCAGTCTCTCCATAAACGGTTTGCGTTGTGTTTGGCGGCGGCACTCTTTTCTCTTATCTCCTTGCCACAGTTAAAGCAGAGGTTTCTACGGTCAGGTTCATCGCAACTCCTTGCTGTATGCCCTCTTCCCCAGCACCTATAGCAGCGATGGTCATCGATACGCAGTTGTATCCGGCAAGAGATCCATCCTATTCGGATGCGCTTACGCTCCACCAGCTGCTTAGCTTACGGTATTGGCAACTTTACCGTAGCATTCATCGTATTAAGTCACAATTATCTCTTCAGTGTGACCCCCTTCCAGTGCCACTTGGACATCCTTCTTTACATCGTCTGAGGCAGTTCCTGCCTCCAGGTCCCATATGTGTATCACTGCCATGCCTCTTTGGTGTATTGCCGTAACGCCCGGTAATTTTTCAATAATTGACTTCCTTCAATTCCCTTCACCCTTCAGGTGGATCATAAGATCATCTGTCTTTGTCTTTTTTATGGCGGTTATCTCCACCCCTAGGTCATTGACATCGATACCATCCATGGTTATAAACAGCTTTAAGTAGCTCAGCGTACGTCCTTCCCTTTGCTTTGACTATAACTGCCTCTTTTCTATTTCTTGGCTTTTCTTTACGTCTTTGGACCTCTGTGAAACCTTGCTCTGGGTCAGGCTGTGCAGCCTGTTTCGGCTTTTCCACTTTTGCGTCGCCTTTCAAAGTATTGCGTGTTCCTCTTTCTGCTCCCACGCAGATTTTGATACTAATTCCACTGTCGCTATAACGGCATTCTATTATCTTACGCAGCTTTAACCTGTCTCTGACTGTTGAGGTGATGCTCAACTCTTGGCATTCCTAGGAAACGGTCTTCACAAACGGAATTGCGCCTCTAGTTGTTGATTCACATGGCCAACTAGCAGAGTACGTCCATCATTAGCTGGGCGTATCTGGCCTTTCAGTTCGATCCTATCCGAGCTCCGTATAACAGCGACGTCACCAGCCTGAAAGTACCGGGTATCTAATAGCCGCTGGAAGTCTGATACCTATTTTCCCAAATTATGCAATTCTTGAGTGATTGGTTTATTTTGGTCAATAAAAATTGCCCTTGTTAACGTACCGCTATTTTTGTTACCCGAAACACTTTATGTGGCCACTCCTTTGAGATAATCGCACTGATATCCTTTGTTGTCATATTTGAGTTTATCATATTGCGGAGCTCTTCAGATTTCTTTTTAATTTTCTGTATATCGACTGTTTGCGTGGACCTTAGTTCAGTTTGAGTAGCTATGCTCTGCTGTATCACTCGTTGGTCATCATTGTCAGTTTCTTGCTTCTTCTCAGTTACTAGATTAGATTTTTCGTTGTCGGATTAGCCTTTACCATTAAGCTCAATCCGCTGGTTTCCTTTTCGATCTGGTCTATTGCCGCGATTAGATCTGCTAATTCGGCTTCTGCCTCGCAGCGACGTTTCGTGCCACTCCACGTTGAAAGATTTTTGATGGTTTGAATATGTTGTAACTACTATCAGGTTGCTCAGTATTATACTAAGTTAGTTTAGAATGTCGTATCAAATTTTTGCCAACAAACAGTTAGATCCTTTTTCAAATGTCCAAAATGTTTTACAAAATCTACAAATTTGCAGAATACAATTATTACCTAATTGGTATAAAAATAGTTTGCAACATCTTTTTGTGCTTTCGTGGAATTGTGAGAGTTTTAAAAAAATACTTAAATTTCCCGAATTACGATATTTAATAATTAATATTGTTCCATTTAGCACGCATATTATCGGCAATCTTATCGCATCCGCATTTTTTATCACGATAATGTTCTGAGATTTGAAATACTAGATGAGCATTACGGTATCTCTTGTTCGATTTTGATAAATCTCAACATATTGGATGGAAATTCGATTTTAGATTGATTTTTGAATAATATTCTGGATGAACCAATTTTGATGGAACTAAGGATTATAAAATAATTTCAGAATTAAGTTCAGGTTTACCTATACTGAAACTTAACTGAGCCATTTCTAAACAGATTCTGATGAAATCATACATGTTGGATTGAAATGGGATTATAAATTGATTTATGGATGAAGTTCTAGAACATAAAATTATTTTTGTATCATATTGTGGAATATGGCTAACTGGAATGAAACTAGGCTATTTCTGTAAAAGTTCAAAGTTCAAAAGACAAGTTCAAAAGTTCAGAACCTCAAAATTCATTTTTAAATCATGTTTCTATCGGATAAACTTCTAATAAGATATCTAACAGATAAAGTTTCGTCATAATCAAAAATCACTTAAAAATCCTATTTCCATCCAACATGTCGAGTCTCATCATTGTCAAGAAATAACCTTGCTCCGTGGCCCAGCTTTCATCCAACGTGTCGAATTTGATAATAATTTAATAATTAATTGCCATACTGAATTGTCATCACGATTCGCGATTAACTACTGCCGGTGATGAATTTTTATCGCGTTGAATTGATTGCGATGAATTACTTATAATGAATTTCAAAAGACAAATTGCTTGCGATAAATCGGCCGGTTACGTTCACTGGTGAATCGTATTAACGAATTATAGTCAAATTCTGTAACTATTTTTTTTTGTACACATTCAACGCTACTGTGGAGAATGACACAAAGACCTGGCAAATACCGTGAGCAGCAGGCAACTGTAAATCGTTTGCCATCTTAACTCTTTTTCCAAATTTATCTATGAGCTTATATTTAGCGAATGCGCATTTTCACTGTTTTTGGCAAGATATACATATATTTTGATCTGATAACGTGTTTTAAATCTAATTTCACGTACGTTTCGTCATCATCTATCAAAACACATTCATTAAATTTTGTCAAAACATAGTCATAGAGCACGATAAGCGGACATATAATTATCTGAACGAAATGAATTTTTAATAACTCGGTGGCTCATAGGCTTCCTGAACTCGAATTCGTCTTACCGTCAGAGATCTCCGAATTAATTTTAATGTTAGTTATAACCATTTCGTAATTTTTTTTATCATAATTGTGTCAGGTTTCACTTTATTGTTGATCTGCATTGATTCTTAAAAAATTTGGTCACCTTAGACCTAATTCACAAAATCACCCTAGGAATTGTCTACATTATTGACGTTTTCTACGTTGTCTACGAGTTGTCGTCACGTTGGCGTAGAAAATAATAGCGACGCGTAAACGCCCATCCCTGATCGTGAGTTAGAAAAAAGAAACTGATTTTTGATTCTGCTTCAAATCCCTAACTTTTTTTAAATCTTCTTTCTTAAAAAGACAACGAAAAGATCAAGTTGTTTTGCTCGGGTAAAATGTCTCTGGTTCTGCTCCAAATTTGTTTGCATAAAATCGTTTAGTTTGCCTTCTGTGCCGTGCTACTGTTTCAGCTGCTCTTTTTATAGAATTCCGTAATGTCACTCGATTCTTAAACCACAAGCTTCTCCGTTTTCTGCTTCATAGGTTAGGTTTGGTTAGGTTGAGTGGCTGCTACGGCACACTTAGACCAGTGACGGTCCATTGTGATACCACAGGATCTTACTTCCCTATTACCCTTATTTGACCAGTTATCTACTTCTGTAGAGTGATATATTTCGCCCCTTACAGTTTTCTTCCGCGTGTCAAAGCCGTACATGAGCATAGGAACTGGACTATCGTCTCTTCCTCCTCCTCGTCCATACAGCTTATGCAAAAATCGTTTGCTTCCAGACCTATCTTCCTCGCATATTCTCCAAGTAGGCAGTGTCCTGTCAGTATCCACACGATCGTTTTTAATTCACGTTTACATAGGGAGATCATTGTCTTTGAGCGTTTCAAGTCCAGCTTTGGCTTGCTAAACTACATGTGTGACTGTTAGTCCACTTTCATTCGCTGAAGCTATACTGCCTTCTTTTTAAGCGCTTAATAGACCTCTCCAAATTTTCCCTTTCCGGTAGCAGTTGGAGAATTGTACCATGCCTATAGCTAGTTCGTCTGCCCTGCAGTTCCCCGTGACGTCCGAGTGGCCGGTGACCCAGACTATCTGAATGTTGAAATGATCACTCATCTCATTCAGAGACAAGTGGCAACCAAACGCCACTCATGATGTCAGCGAAACTGATTCCAGCGACTTGATTGCCGCCTGACTGTCCACATAAATTGCGATATCAATCGAGGATAACACAATATGTCTCAACCAAATCAAGACCTCTTCAATAGCTATCACCTCTGCTTGGTACACGCTGCATTGATCAGGGAGACGAACTGATATATCTACTTCCAATTTATCACAGAATGACCCGCTCCTCCAGGATTCTATTGAAGGGCAGGTAGTTCGGAAGTATAATGTTGGTGTAACGTATAGTCTAGCCGGTATTTGCCGCCATCTGCTTACCATAAATATCGACGGGGATAAGGCAAAATGCAATCCTCAAGGCGCGTGTTGGCCGTTCTCAGCGCCCAGCTTATAAGCCTTTCAAAGAACCGATCAGCCAAGCCAAAAAATTTAATTGGCATTACTTCCGTGAACTGCAATTTATTGCTCTATCGCGAGTTGAAAAAATAAAGATTTTTGATTCTGCTTCAGACTTTTTTTAAATCAACTCGATTCTTAAACCAAGCATCAAGCGAATTATAATATTTTCCAGTTCGTGTTCGGTGATATCACGTACAATTAACGTGACATTGTCTGAAGGCCGCTAGTCTAAATTATTCTTCTATCAATACGATTGATTTATTAGCCATGGTTTATTCTTCCAACCAATTTAAAGTTTATTTGTCTACTTTTATTTCATCCAAGTTTGATCAATAATTTTCCAGGTCATATATAAGGTCACAGACAATTGGTCATTTATCATTAATTCGTGTTTGTCTTTAAAACATACCTTTTAGCCAATTTGAAAGCTTTGAGTCAATTAAAAAGTATTTCATAATTTTAAGTAAAGTTTGTCAAACATCTATACTTTATACTTTGGACATGAACATTAAGATGGTAAAATATGAAAATTTAAATATTCATCTAAGAAAAGTCATAAAATATTTTAACATGCCACATTAATTATTCAGGCACTATCCACAACTCTTTGACCCCTTTTTCCGCAAATATTATTTCCATTTTGACAACAACAACAACAACATGTATACGTTTCTTTTTCTTTATACCATGAAAAGTACAACACACATACTCGTATAAACACTTATCATTTTGATTATTATTACAATCATTATCATCATTACTACTTGTGTTGCGTACTCCTTAAGCATATGGATGTGTGTGGTAATACATCATAATCATTGTAATTACGATTATTATACAAACGACATTGTTTCATAGTTTTTCTTTCTTCGGTTGTGATTAACTGAATTGTTTCAATATTTTCGTTATCGCAGGAAGTGACAAATTTTTTTTTTTTTTTTTTAGGGGAGGATGAATTTACTACATAAGCTATACGAAAAGAATAATATAGAAAACTTATGTCATCGTTTTATCAATCAATCATAATTTTTCTTCTATAGTGTTGTGCGCGCTTATGATTGTCAAATTGCGTAAAGTGGGGGAGGATGGCTTAAAATAAGGCGGCAAAGTGTTATACATATTAGTTATTTAAACCGATAACGCGCGGAGGATGGTATAAAGACGCGATAATATTGAAATAAGTGTTTTTTAATTGGAAAGATTAGATGAGATTAACGCGCGATTACGAAGGTTTGGAGGCGGGAAGGAGGAACAAAAATAATATATCGTTTGGTGTGGCGCGTCGTATATAGTTTATGAAAAACGATCAATTTGTGGTTACATCTGCGGATGTATGTATTTATGTATATATACTAAGTTAATATATCGATAGAATAGACCAGTTAATGTCGTTAACTTTATTTTCGGTAATTTATAATAAACTTTCAATAAAGTTTTATACATAAAAATCGAAAATAATTGAATCGATTTATTATCAAAAAATATTTTTCTTTTGAAAAATTTATGGTCCTTAGACGTAAGTATTTTTTTGCTGCTACTGCTGCTGCTGTGTCGTATACATGTATATATAGTTTATCCGAAGTAGGCACAATGGAATGAAGAGAATCGGAAAAATAAAAATAATTTATTGTTATCCAGTTTTTATGAGATGGAGAGGAGATATTGTTAAACAGTACTGGTACGGAGGTTATATGCTTTTCTTATTCCAGAAGATCATTTATGGACGTTGTTTTCGGCAATAAACGTATTTCTTTTGTATACTTTTAATGGACTATTTACTATTTTATTGAATTTTTTTTTTGTTCGGAATATTATAATGGCATTGTGAAACAGATGAGGAAATTGGATCACCTTGAGCTGGAAATAATAATGTCAAATATCATCTGGAACATTTACTGTATTTATAGCCCTGCAGATGTAAAACTTGAATTACAATTAATTATTATTTGAAAGCTTTTTACATGCTTACACATGGTATTCTCAGACGAAAGTATCGTGTACAGAAATATAAACACAATATAAACAAACAGGCAGGTACGACATTTTTTTTATATATTTTTTAGAAGCGCTCGATTTAATTCATTATACATTTATATGTTTATTTTATTATTTATTCAGAAGAATAATGAGACCCGAAATTCAAATTACTACCCAACATAGTCTGTTTCTGTTTGCTGTGAAAATTAATCCAGCTTTGGAAAAGAGCCTCTATGGTATACTGTAGTGCTGGGTATGACTAACTATTTTTTATCGAGACCACATAATATTGGGAAAACTGTTTTCATTTTTTTAAATTGAATTAGTGGATTGGACTTAAGTGGGTAAACTGGATTAGTCAAGTACATTTCATTTTCCTTTTGTTGTGTTCCAGAGACACATCACCTGCCAAAATGGGCAATGCAAAAATGTCTCCCAGAAACACGGTAAAGGACCATATTAAAAATAAAATTAAATAGACAAATTATCAAAAATAAATATTTACCACACAATAAAATTAAAATACACTTATATAAAATATTAAAAGAACATGTAAAATAAATAAATAGAATCCTTATCAATCACACTTCAAATTTACACAACAAACATTATCATGCAACATAATATATCATTGAGATAAGATAAAGTACCTGACATTGTAAAGGACACCTAAGAGAATTACGTATAAATCCCCCTAAAATTCGTATAAAAACCTTACGTTTCTATGACGGATTTGTCATTAATATAGTAAATTCCATCAAGTCATTAATTTAGTAAATCCCCTTAAGTAGTTAACTAAGTAAATTTCATAGTCTTAACTTAGTAAATTTCATAGTGCTTCACTTAGTAAATTTGATTGTGATTAACTAAGTAAATCACTCATTATCTAAGTAAATTTCATTGTCATTAATTTAGTAAATTCCATTAAGTCATTTACTTAGTAAAGTTCATAGTTATACATTTAGTAAATTTTTTCAAGTCATTAATTAATTTAGTAGATTTCATAGTAATTAACTTAGTAAATTTCATAGACTAAACTTAGTAAAGTTCATAGCGCGATAATTCTCACACTTTAACCGGTCTCCCTTTTTGAAGATGGGGCATATTGTGGCCACTTTCAGTTCGTCAGCCATAACTTCGGTTCGCCATACTAATCGTATAAGGCCGAAAAGAGAGTCCCACAAAGTATCAGCTCTTAATTAATGCAGTCCGCACCCAAGGTGAGCGGGTTCGTTTCAATCTTTACATGGCCTAAATGAATTCCTCATGGGTTGGATCCTCAATGCAAATCTCCGCAGTTTGTATTAGAGGTGGCTCCACAGCAGTCTGTGGCTCATGATGAACACCATGCAGTTCAGTAAAGTGTCTACTCCATGCGTCAATTACTGCCTCGATGTTAACACAGCGGTGCAGTGCAGTAATTTTTTTAAAGATGTTTGTTCTTTTAGAACCTAGTCCTTCCACCATTCTCGCTTTTTCCGTCTACAATTGGGCTTAGCTGCCCTGATTGCAAGAGCAGCCTTGGTTTTTCTCGCGGTTGTGTGACGTTGTTGCACTTCACTATGGGTATATTTTGTTGCTCGATTGCAAGACGACACTCGTCATCAAACCAAACATTCTTGGGTCTGACTTTTACTACACTTAGTAAGTCACCTACCAAGTCTATTGAATGGCATTGACAACCGAATTTTTCAGTACTTTGAAGACAGAGTTCACGCAGTTAATTACCTTCCTCAATGTTGTGGGTGACAAGATCTTGATATCATTTCTTTTTATCTTCATTTATCAGATAAAGACATTCGAAACGTTCCATGCATTTGGCTGTGTTCCCAGACTTGTACGAAAACTTCCATCGTAGCTTCGCAGCAACCAAATAATGATCGCTGCCTATACGTATTTGGTTGCTGACCGATAAGTTCTCACAACCTGCACTACCCGGCTGCGGGAGGATGGATCCATGTCTCTAGATGTATCTGTTTGTGAGGGAAGAATGTGCTTGCTACACTAAGATCGTCAGCAATTGCAAAGTATATCATTCTCTCACCACTATGTTTTCACACAAGCCTGATTTCTGCCACCTCTAGCACTAAAGTCCCCAATTACTATTTAACATCTTGTTCGGGTATAGATCAGATCGTCCAAGTTATTGTAAAATGAGTCTCTATTCTGGGAACTGCTAACATTTATGGGCGCGTGTACACAAGTTATCGACAGGTTGATTAACTTGATGCGGTTATTGACTGTGACGGGCCCAGCCAAAATGGCGATAATTTTGATTTTTGAGTCTCATCGGTTGGATTGGCGCAAACGTTATAATTGATTTTCGATTTTTCCTTTAATTTTAAAATATTTTATCGTGCGATTTCGTAAGAATTGTGTAAGTGGAATCTAACATCTGTATTATATGGTCATGTACAGTTACTTGATTACAAATCGAATTTGGGATTTTGGGTTTACATCCAAAGATAATTTCAAATGGCATGTGCCCAGTAGTGCAATGAGGAGTTGTGTTGTATGTGAACATCGCATACGGAATTCATGTATCCCAATTATTTTTATCATTGTCACAGAAATTTATTAAATAATCACCCCATAAGGGCCCCATTTTATCAAAATAAAAGTAAGATTTTATTCGACGATAGGTGCGTGTAAACCCTTGATATAATTGGTATAATTGATTTGCATTGAAATCTTTTCTCAGCGAGAGCAGCTTGTATCTTGTTTGTATCCACGTAGGCCTCTATACCTTTTAACATGACGACCAATCCTTTTTGGCTTTTTAGTGGTTAAGTGTAGTAATATTTACCAACTTCGTCGAAATGTTTAACTACCGCTCTGTAAGCGTCAAAATTGAATGGTTGAATTTTTGTTTCTTTATATCTCCTCTTACCATATAGCGCAGTGGCTAAAGCTGCGACGTTTGGATCGGGAGGTACCGGGTTCGAATCCCAACAAAGGCGGGATGCGAAACTTTCCATGACACTATACAGGGTGAGGGTGAATGAGGGTGAATGAGTTGAATGAATGTGTGTGTGTGTGTGTGTGTGTGTGATTAAAATGTGGTATCACAACGGATCATCGCCGGTCTAAGTGTGCAAAAAGGTACCACTTCAATAATTTACAAAAAAAATACATATCCTCTTTTTATCGCACGGAGATATAATATTCACTATTAGTAAGTATTGAACTTGATTGTTTTTGCGAGCTTTTTGATTCTCTCCTCAAATAGATTGATGGCGGTTTCATTGTTCTTGGAGCTTTTTCGGCCGGCGGGTCTTTAACAACCAAACAAGAATAGCCAAACAACGCCAGCTAGCTTGGTGAATTTATTCACGTTTGCACTACTTGCTGATCTATAGAGCTTCTCCTTTGCTTTGAGCTGACAGTTATATTCCCGTCCAGCCCTGTTTGCACTAAACACTGACCTACATCACTGTTTATTTTATTGTTATCTGTTGTCGATGCACTTTTATTGATATTAAATTATCTGGTAACGTAATTTTTGATGCATTTACGATTTGTTGTCGTTTTGGACTGTGTTGCTGCACATATTTGTTAGTCACTATTGTGGTCGTGGCATTTAGCGACATTTTGGCATTTGGCCCAGCCATTGTGGAATGTATGTAGATAACTCTATTGACATATTGTTTTTTAAATTAAAAATATTTAGAAAATTTTTGAACTATTTGATTTCACTATACGAATGTATAAAGGGTCGTCAATTTGAAATTCGGTTTAACATTAGTTTTGGCCAATTAAAATGATTCTATTTCTAAAATTCAAAATTTAATTAATTTGAAAATTTTAAAGCTCCAAAATTCTTAGATGGTCTAAATTCTGAATGGGATAAGTAAAATTTCAATTTGGTAATCTCAACTCAAATTCGCAATTCAGAATTATTTAAAACTAATATAAGAATTTAAAATTCGTGAATAAAAATGTATTTATATTTTTGTATTTATGTAAAATTCAGAATTTGTGCAGAAAAAATTCCTAAAATTCTCAAAAGCTAAAAATTCATTTGTTAAATTCCATGAAAAGGTTAACATACATACTTGTGTTGTGGTCGAGAGCCATAATATAGATCCACGATTTTGAAAACATGAAAGTAAAAATCACATAAAATAATAAAACCACACGTTCATTTACCAAAGCGTTAATATAAATTCAGGTCACTGTTACAAGGATTTATGTATACAGGCGAAGATAATTAAACTTACAAAATAATTCTTAAACCCACGACTCGCAAATTACCGCGGGCGAATATACATACTTTTTCGTCCCTCATTCGAATAATTTGACACCTGATGGAATAAATTAAAAAATTTGAAAGTAAACTTTTATTTTTGTTTTTTATAATCAACATCAACCATCTCGTATCGGTGTGTGGTGTGTTGTTGTGCTTTTGCCTGGGTGTGAATGTCGATGGTTCCATGCGATGGAATGAAATCGAAAATTTTCTATTCCAATCAAACACAGAATATAAATTAGAATTTTCTTTTTTCTTGTTTTGTTTCATTTCAGTTACTTTTTGTAATTTTGTTATGTTATTCACCTGAAAAAAAAAATCATTAAAATAAAATCAACATGTCTTGTAAAAATTTTTGTTTTGCGCTCAACAAATTTGAATCGAACATTTCTCTCGACTATACATATAAAGACATAATCAATGGTGAAAATTCGATGTACATGTACAAAATTTTTTGTTTCCAGAAGACGAGCGAGAGTATACGTATACTTGGTACAAATGTATGTACGTATGTACATATAGTAAAATACGAAATAACGAAAATCAATTTGGGTGAAGAGATTTAAATGAAAATGGCAAGTGGAAAATGTACAAAAAAAAAAAAAATTAAAATTTACAACAATACAAATATTTTAATCTCGTTCTTCGGGTCATAAAAATAAATCAAAACGGTTTTCACTAAGAAAAAGTTTTTCACAATTTTTTTGTTGTTGCTGTTTTATTGTTGTTATTGTTGTTGTTGGCGTAATAAAATGAAAATATATACACATCTAACTTTTATTTATTTTAATTTTTTTGTGTTTGGCAAAATCGAAATTTTGTTAAACAGTTTTCCATTGTACGATGAAGGATACAACTTTCATAAACATAAAAATTTGCGAGATGAATAGAAAAATAGAAAATTCATTTTTATGGATTCGTATTATTTTATACGTGATTCCTGGATTTCCGTATATCGTACATATTATTTACATACATACATATATTCGATTGGTTATAACATGTACCTTTCCGGGGTACCTGTATATAGAAAATAAGGTATCGTCAACCCGTCATTAATTGATACTCGATAGGAATTAAAAAAAAAACAGGCAGATCGGTTGGTCTGCAATGAGTCTCACACGATCGTTAACATTTTAAAATGATATAATCTGTTTCCAGTTTAAAAAACCACATAAACAAACATCTTTCAAAAATGAAGTCAAGCAAATATGGTGCGCTGTTCCCAGTGAGTATCTACACAACTTTTCAGCAACATATTGTATCAGCCTTTCTCCTTTCCACTATTGCCAAATATTTTTTGATACGTCAATAACAGATAGGATTAAATACTTTAGGATAACATTAATGCCAAATAAGGTTCTGTAGTCATTCTTTTTCGTATACATTCGGTGTCACTGTGAAGCATGTGACAAAGACATGACTCAAGTGGCGGTTTTAAGCGCATAGGCAATCAAAGCAGCTGCTTTTGGTTTCACGCTTTTGGACCCCTCGCTAAATTGAACTAGTTACATATTTCTATTTTCTATTTTTGTTTTGTTTGACTGGTTTGCACAATAAAATTTATTAACTCATTATTAAGACTTACTTAGACTTACTATCAAATGCATATTTTGTATCTATCATTACAAATAAACCAAATTAATTTAGCTGAAATTAAGGAATTACTAAATACACTAATACACTAAACTCAACCCCCAACCCCATCCCCTGAGGGTAGGGATTTTCACTTTAAACGTTGATATCTTAAACGGAAATCCTCATTTTTTATTACAGATTCGGATTCTATGGCAAAAAATACGTAGATTTTGTCAAAACCAAAACCAAAACCAAAACCAAAACCAAAACCAAAACCAAAACCAAAACGAAAACCAAAACCAAAACAAAAACCAAAACAAAAACAAACAAAATAACATAAACTAAAACTACAATTACTCTGCTCCACTCGACTCTAATCTACTTTACTCTAAAAGTGATGTTGATCGTTCTGGCCTCTGCTACAAATGCAGAGGTAATGGTCACAAAAGAAAAGTATGCAAGGAAGAAGCGAGTTGTGTGCTTTGCCAACGAAGGACGAACCATAATCACATACCAGGGAGTGGCCGGTGCAAGGCTTACATGTTGGCACTAAGAAGAGCACGTCGACAATGAAGTTTGTCCAGCTCAACCAAAACCACTGTGAAGTTGCACAGGAAGTACTAGTCCAAACTGTGCATGAAACAAGAGTAGATGTCGCCATTATGTGCGAACAGCACAAAAATATGGAGCGGCGTAATTGACCAACTGATCAAACTGGTAAAGCTGCCATATCGACCTACAGCAAACGGATCATGCAGGAGAACAGCAGTAATCCCACCGCAGGATTCGTACGAGCAGACGTTGACGGCCTACATATCTATTGCTGCTATGCACCACCTAGCGCTACAATTGAGGAGTTTGAATACTTCCTGAACCAACTGGTGGTCGGTGTCCGAACGCGAGGCCCTGTTATCATTGCTGGTGATTTCAATGCCTGGTCAATTGAATGGGTCAGCAAAGAAACGAATATAAGAGGAACAGCATTGCTCGACGAATTTTCTTCCATAGATGTTGTGTTGTTCAACACTGGTGATACACCGACGTTTCGTAAAGGTGTCTCCTCCTCCGTAATTGACCTTACATTAGGTCAAGATAGTGTTGACCAAATGGAAAGTCAGTGAGCACTATATGCATAGTGACCACCAGGCCATTCTCTTCGAAATAAAACTGGCTAGGAAAAGTAATCGGAAAAAGCATGTAAGGAAATCGGCAGGCTGGAAGGCAAATACGTTTGAGGAGGATCTATTTATGCTATCATTGGTGAACCTGAGCCTCTCGGGATGTGCCAATGTAAAAGCGGCCCAGACTATGAACACGATCACCAACGCCTGCAGTGCATCTATGGTAGAAAGCCTGCTATAGACAATCGTCGCCCACCAGCATACTTGTGAACTGAGCAGATTACCTGCCCAGTGATATTAGAATTGTAACTGCTCTGTTTCCGCAGCAAGATGATGTGATCTCTGACGTGATCCGAGTACCTGGCATGGAAGATATACCGCTGATTTCAACAGAAGAGCTCACCAAGGCGTGTCAAGGTTTTGGGAGTTCAAAGCTTCCTGGGCCTGACAATATCCCTAATATTGCACTAAAGGCTGCAATACAAGCCAGACCGGATGAGTTTAAGGAACTATATAATTCCTGCCCCAGAGAGGGAATATTTCCTGAACGATGTAAGAAATATGGTCTGGTCCTGTTGGAAAAAAAGGAACCAACCGGGTAACCCATCCTCCTACCGACCATTGTGCATGCTGGAGAGAATAATATACAACCAACTGGAGAATGCTGTGGAGAACGCTGAAGATCTTGCTGAGAGGCAGTCCGGGTTTCGAAAGGCTCTATCAACAATGGACGCTATCCAACACGTCGTTCAAATAGCCAAGAACCCAACAGATGGAAAAAGATGGAAAGTGGGCTCAAAAAAGTTATGTCCTGTTGTCACATGGATGACGGTGTGAAGACATACAATGTTTTGGGTGGTGTACCCGATGATGTGGAAATCGTGGGTTTTGCTGATGACGTTGCAGTCGTAGTGGTTGAAAAAACTACAGATGAAATAATAGAGAAAAGATGGTTTACAATCATAATTATAAAAAGGTGGTTAATGTCATGTGGGCTTGAACTTGCTGATCATAAAACCGAGGCAGTTTTAGTGACCAGTATAGGAAGGTGAAAGGCACCGTAATCTTAACCCACTCACAGCGTTCATTACGATATTTGGGTGATGCGCGTTTAAACTTTAAGGAGCATCTAAAGATAGTGAGCAGCCAGTGTATCTGCAGCTCTTTTGTATCATGCCCAACACTGGAGAGTCTAGACTGAATCGTAGAATTTTGCTGGTAAACATCGTAACCTCAGTCATTCTCTATGCATCGCCTGAATGGGGTGATGCGATGAACTTCGAAACATACAGACGCATATTGGTATCGGTGTACACTCTACCGCCTGAGTGATCTAAGAGTGACTTATGGCATCCGCATAGTATCTACTAACACGGCACTCGTTATTACGGGGATGATCTCAATCGAACTCCATGGGAGGGAAATTAAGAAATGGTACCCCAATCGTGTACAACCAGGAAGCAGAGCATTAGAACGCGCTTCAACAATGACAGAATGTCAAAGACGATCGGATTTCTCGGAAAAGGGTCGCTGGACTTACCGTCTCATACCATCCATTGAAAAATGGCTAAATAGGCAACACGGCGAAGTCCACCACTGCCTGACACAACTGTTACGTGGATATGGTTGTTTTGGTGCATACCTGTGTAGGTTCAAGCAAGGGAAGAGCAACGTGGTGTGATTTGATAGCGCTGATAAACTCGATCTAAGATTGATGCGTTACAGGTAGAACAAAGAGCCAAATGGCTAGTCACCTCCATGTGAAGTAATGTCCAACGATAGTTCCGCATGGAGGATGTGAAAGCGGCGGGTGTGTGGTTTTAAGGTGTTAGGAATCCACCACTATTGCTGAGGTGTTTGTCCCACCAATGCATCGTCTTCCTTGTGTTACCCTGTATAGTGGCATGGAAGGTGGGTCGGGCCATGAGTTCTAAATTCCAACGGTTATAGATGCTCAGTTAAATTAGTCATCTCCCTGTTTATCGGCATGAGATGAAAAATCCATCGGTACCTCCTGATCCAAACGTCGAAGCTTTAACCACTGCGCTATTTGCTCGGTAGTTTTCTGTTATACATATTTGATTTTGGTTGACTACATTTTGAATTATATATTTTGAGTGATAACTTTTTTTGTACAATGAAGTTGAGTAAAATTTGAGTGTTATTTTAATTATAAATTTTAACTCATATTTTAGTTTGCATAGACTTCAAAGTATATATTTTTTGAATAGATTTGCTTAAGTGAATTTCCATTGAAAAAAATCTATAAAATGTAAAATTGAATTTGTGCCAAAATCTTTAATGGTTTTTTAGATGAATTGTATGAATGGAAATAAAGAAATATTTCACTTTGACTTGAATAACATTTGAGTGCATTAGATTTCGAACAGTTACCATATCAAAGTGACCTCTCTTCGGTGACCTGTTCACAACGATCATGTTGGTTAAGTAATAATGCTCTCATCATTCGGGAGGAGAAGCTTGAGCACATTTGATATAGAGGTAATTGACCACAATTTCCAGATTTTATCAGATGGAATGGTGTACGAGTAAGTTAATGGTGCAAGTGTAAAGGATTTACTGGAAATGTATTTCGAGTTAATATTTCGTTTAAATATTATCTGAGGCAGAGCTTTTGGTTATTGCAGTAGGGTTGAAATCAGTGAGATTGGTTTATCTTTGTATATTACAGGAACGAATGGTATTTTGCCAATGGCCGATCAAGACAATTTTTTACGTTCAAATCTGGTTATACAAAGCATGCGGAGAGATAATTTAGCATAATCTGCATAATTGATTAGAAGTTAATTTTTGATAATTGTCCGATATGTTGAAAAACAGTGCCCTGTCACCGCGTTATTATTTGGTGTCAGATTATAGGTGACAAATTGCTTTGCGCTATTGTATTGCCGCATCGACAACTCGTATATAGACAACATAGATAATATTGGCAACTTCGATAATGTAGACAATTCATAGTGTGATTTTGTAAACTAGTTGTAAACTACGGTGACTAGATTTCTTACGGATAACAATATGATACGCACGGTGACTGCCTTAAAATATCATTCAATGCATTATAATCTGACTTATCATCTCAAAAAGTTATGTTAGGTTTGAAAAATTTTAAATTAGTATATTTCCATAATTTATCTCTAGAAATTTTGAATTTCAATAATTCAATGGAATCTGGATAACCTGTTTTATACATACATACGTATATCGTAGCTCTGATATTATTTCATAATTGGAGGAATTATTTCGTAGGCGCGTATCATCCAATACTGTAAACTGGGATTCAAACTTTTCGATGGTATTCCAAATAGTAGCCTCGACAGGCCGATTATGTTAACCGTAACTTGGCCTAAGCGCACGAAACACGTTCCTCACAGAACGTGATTTTCGTAATAAAGCTGAACAATTTGTAGACGATGCTGCGCTTAGTATGAATACATATGGAAATAGTTCAATAAAATTATGAAATAAAAATAAAGGATCTTCCATTATAAAATGGCAAACAATATGGAATAAATAAGAACACGATGACAGTTTCACACTAGTCATGTGTCATTTGTCAATATATGGCGTTGACAAAAAACACTGCCAAGTAATATACGTTAGATTTTACGTGTCGATAACCGCGTAGATTACATGGTGTAATCTACCTCGCCCATCCCTGGTCCCTCGACCTAGGATATAAAGTAATTAATTATTTTACATGGTGTGCAAAATACTAAATTCTACAAAAAGTAATGAATTCTATATGGACTTCAACCTTATTACATCATAAACAGTTTATTAGATCAGCATCTTGATAAAATATATTTTCTTCGCAGAGACGATTTCCATTAGCCTGAATAAAGCTGATTATCGTTAAAAAAAAAAATTAAAATCTTAAAATATAAAACGTTGCTATAAATTATAATTTCATTGCAGCTCATTTTACTTTCTGCTACACACTGCTGCTTCTATATATATATTCTGATATTGTAATAAGACTCTATTAAACAGAACTCCGGAGCTTTTGTTGGTATAAAATTCATATATTTACATAATATAAATGTACTAAGCGGCACAAACAAACAAACCAAATTCAATAATTTAATCGATTTCGTTCAAATGAAAATTCCATGAAAATTCTATTAAGTTCAATCACAGATGAAGAGAAAATAAAAATCTTTTTATTTGTATGTCCTTGCTCGGTAAATGAAAATCAAACATGAATTTTTATATTTTATTTCGATCTAAGGAAAAAGAGCACAACACATACACACACACAAACTTACATTTATGTACAAAGAACTCGATGAAAAAGAAAATTATAGAAATTTAATTCCTTCCGCTTAAATGAATTTTTCGTTTTTCTGTTTGGCGTTTAGGTCTGCTTGATTCCACTGCTTTCGAATTCTGTGTGTTTCTCGATAAATCGCAGCACCTACTCTCCCATTGTGAGTGTAGTGTTTTTATATATGTATATGGTTCAAAATGTTTTATGTAAGAAACGGTAAGTGAACTGTATTTTTACTTTGTATTAGCGAAATCGGCTCTTTCCTATGCACACAGAAAATAAATTATTTCGATTTTTATTAAGATTTACGTTTTTGTATGTGCTCTCTCTCTCTCCGCTCGTTTTTTTTATATATTTTGTGATTAAATTACAGTATCTCGTGTATATACGAACCAAGACACTATATTTTCTTAGCTGTGCTGTGTTACTATATACATATAATATGTCTTGTCAAGGTCATTTCACCAATCTGATTAATTTTATATTCAATCGGGTTAATGGATGAAAGTTATATTCTTAATTTGCCATGAAAACTAGAAAGCACTGAGGTGTGTGCGGTGGAATTTTTTCTTATTCAATTTTATCGGTTTCATGTCCTTTTTAATATGCCAAATTCGTTTTTATTGCTAAATTAATTTGAACTATTATCAGATTATGTATTTAGATGTTATAGTTTGATTTTAATATATTTCTATAGATATATGTATATATGTATATGTAGACATACACTGGACCAAACCGCACCCGATATAATTTATTAGGTTTCGGTTTTGTGGGCGGCAGAATAATTTATTACAAAAATATCTTATTCTGATCTTCATTTCTTTAACATTCAACTGCGTGTTGGTGTATGGACAATGTTGCTTTAACATTTAAAATAATTTATGACTCCAACTTCGTATATTTGAATATCATAAAATGGTGAATAAAGACATTCAACGTTACAGTGCGATAGTTGAGCATTTCAATAGTGAAAAAGTTGGTACCCAAATACTCATCTTAGATTTTTTTAATATGTAAAATTTATTTGGTGGAAAGAAAGTTCTTCCGGGTAAGTAGTTGAAAGAACGGCTATTTTCTGTTTAAGATTAAGTTAAGTACCCTGATGGAAACCATTTCGCCAGCTTTGAACAAAGGAGTGGTCGTTATATAAATAAATGTGGCGAACATGCTAATTATACAAATAAATCTAAAATTAAATTGAAGAAGAAATCGTATGGCCAACCTTTGTAGGGACGGCTATTTTATTTTAATTTTCATTGAAAAGTTTTGTAATCTATTAGAGGCATGAAAAATAAATAAATACAATCGCGTAACTCACAAAACTCTATTTCGATTATGCAACTCAATGATTGAGTAAAAACTGATGATTTTGAGCCACATTTTTTTTCGTGTATGTTAATAATGAAGCAAAATATTATTTTAAACAAATTTATATATATTTTAACAAATTTAAATTAAAATCATAGTTTGTTTAGAAAAATTACAAGCAGGAAGTAATGATCTATAAAACGCTTGTTCCTATTTGCATGCTCCTGTAATCTATTAGAGGCATGACAAATAAATAAATACAATCGCGTATCTCACATAACTCTATTTTGAGCATGCAACTCAATGATTGAGCAAAAACTGATGATTTTGAGCCAATTTTTTATTTTCTGTTTGTTAATAATGAAACAAAATATTATTTTAAACAAATTTACATATATTTTAACTAATTAAAATTAAAATCAAAGTTTGTTTAAAAAAATTACAAGCAGGAAGCAATGATATTTAATCACTTGTTCCTATTTGCATGCTCCTGTAATCTATTAGAGGCATGATAAATAAATAAATACAACCGCGTAACTCACATAACTCTATTTCGAGCATGCAACTCAATGATTGAGCAAAAACTGATAATTTTGAGCCACATTTTTATTTCGTGTATGTTAATTATGAAGCAAAATATTATTTTAAACAAATTTACATATTTTTTAACAAATTTAAATTAAAATCAAAGTTTGTTTAAAAAAATTACAAGCAGGAAGTAATGATATTTAAAACGCTTGTTCCTATTTGCATGCTCGTGTAATCTATTAGAGGCATGCATAATAAATAAATATAATCGCGTAACACACATAACTCTATTTCGAGCACGCAACTCAATAATTGAGCAACAACTGATGATTTTGAGCCACATTTTTATTTAGTGTATGTTAATAATGAAAAAAAATATTATTTTAAACTAATTCATATATTTTTTTAAAAATTTAAATTAAAATCAATGTTTGTTTAGAAAAATTACAAGCAGGAAGTAATGATATTTAAATCGCTTGATCCTATTTGCATACTCCTGTAATCTATTAGAGGCATGAAAAATAAATAAATACAACCGCGTAATTCACATAACTCTATTTCGAGCACGCAACTCAATAATTGAGCAACAACTGATGATTTTGAGCCACATTTTTATTTCGTGTATGTTAGTATTGAAGCAAAATATTATTTTAAACAAATTTACATATTTTTTAACAAATTTAAATTAAAATCATAGTTTGTTTAGAAAAATTACAAGCAGGAAGTAATGATATTTAAAACGCTTGTTCCTATTTGCATGCTCGTGTAATCTATTAGAGGCATGCATAATAAATAAATACAACCGCGAAACTCATATAACTCTATTTCGAGCATGCAACTCAATAATTGAGCAACAACTGATGATTTTTGGCCACATTTTTATTTCGCGTATGTTAATAATGAAGCAAAATATTATTTTAAACAAATTTACATATTTTTTAACAAATTTAAATTAAAATCAATGTTTGTTTAGAAAAATTACAAGCAGGAAGTAATAATATTTAAAATGCTTGCTCCTATTTGCATGCTCCTTGAACGCTTATTTCTATTTGCATGCTCCACTTCATTCAAACTTGGTGAGTATTTTGCCGAAATATCCACTCGCCTAAATCCAAATGAAATAATATCCAAGTACAATATTAAAACTCTGAACTATCTCCATATGTGCAATAATAACAGTTTTAAAAAGCCATTACTGGCTCCTTAGTGCATCAACAATTTGGCTTCAACGGTTTCGATCCTGAGCATGGTTTTCATACTGTCTTAGACAATCTGAAGAATCGAAGTTATTTTCTACACCCTGGAGCCATCGTCGCCTGCAGCCTCCCATGCGCGGTTACTCTCCAACGAACTCACTAAGATTTTACATCATGTTCAATATCGGGTATCTTCATCAGATCTTTGATCTCGGTATTATTCAGAGATGTACCATCAACTTCTCGTTTTGGGCCATAAATCATACGCATGCTTCTCCTTTCAAATGTAAGAAGCCATCTCTCGTACTCATCCATCAGCTCTCAACTTTCACATCCATACATAACCACAGGTCTGATCAAAGCTTTGTAAAGCTTCAGCCTCACGGCACTTGATAAGTGTTTAAATTTTAGCAGTTTCCTTGGAGGATACAAAGCACGACTACCGTTGCGCTAAGGTGTTTCAGTTTTCCGAAAGAAAATACTCCAACATGAGATTTAAGAGTATCGGGGACCGAGCATATCCCTGCCGAACAACCAAGTTAATTACAAAAATTCTCGATAACCTGTTCTCAACTTTAACAAAGCACTGAGACTGTGTCACTGTCATTCTACACAGTCGTACCAATTTGGTTGACTTTCTATAGATATTCCAGAGCAGACCACAACCTCTCTCGATTGATTGGGAATCCAGGAACCCCTGATGTACGGTGATAGATATCTCGTGATATTTAGATAGAATCATCCGTAACGAAAAACTTGGATCGATTTGGACAAAATTCTCCTTTATAGTCATATATTTGCAACATTCGTCCGTTTAATGTCAAACGGTGACTTAAACAATTCATTGTATTAACGAAATTCTCTGTTTTACTCATTAATAGTCATTTGCACTGTCGGAGGGCAGCGTCAACATATTTAATTATTCTTTCGTTACAACTTATTGAAACACCCCGCACCTTGAATTCTAATTCAAAATTTCTAATTATAAAATTTTCAAATGTATTTATTATACGTTTTTGGATGACTCTGTGCACATGCCGACCCACGTTCATAATCTCTATTGTACGTACTTACAATATTGGAATACCAATACAATTTTTTGTTCTAATTTGTTCTCCTGCGACTCCATTTACGGTCGTTTCCACTTTTAACTTGATATATAATTTACTTATGACTTACTTAATTCCTTGGTCCAAATAGAATCTGTAAAACTCTTTCCCTGCACGTATCATTCTTCTAACACTTTTACTAACCATTATTTCGTCGTTTTAATCCAAATTTACTAGTTCACTTCGGTTCATGCATTCATCTCTAAATGTTACATTTGGTCCTTGAACCACAAAATACTACAAAGTTTTTGGCCCAAATCTAGGCAATAAAAAAATAAATAAAAAATATTCAACAGATAAACAATTAATTGCCACGAATCATTTACATAAATCAAAATACCTTTGTTACAATAAATGTACGGGCATGACATCCATCCCTTTTAACCATCTAAACGAATTATGTTCATCATACAACTCTAACACAGTATTACACACCATGTACATAATGTCTGCGGTATCTATAGATTTAGATCTTTACGTATGTACAGAAAAAACAAAACCGAATGTGGGTTTGGCGTCGTCACATCCCTTCAAATCAATAAATTTTTATTATACCCCCATATACTCGCATAGATAGATCCATGAAATGTACATACAACAAAAACATAATTGTTGTTCGTTGTAATTTTTATTATCTTCAGCAATATAAGTTAATTTTCCATGAAAAAACAGCTATAACCTTATACTGGATGGATGAATGAATGAAGAAACAAATCATTTTCCATATCGTGTACACAAGGCAAGACACAACAACACTTTATACCTAGCTACTATACTGAACACAAAATTTTTTTACTCATCTGCATGGTAAATTCAATATGTATACGACGAACGATAAAAACACAACACTTTATACCATCGTCTAAAAATGATGCTTGATGATTTCTTCTCGTATATATGTGTACGAAGAAATGGATCACATATGGTATGAAACAAAAACGTAATAAGAATGAATGAATGATGATTATGTGATGAAGTAGTTGATGATGCTAATGATGACAAAACTACCATATATAAGAAGAAAGACTTGCTTTCTATAATACGTCTTATATATGTATACAGATGATAGTAGTGACAATATTACATTCATTTGAATTTAGGAAACGAATATACGTACATATGTGATGTCGTCCTTTTTATCATCCATTTATTTTATCTTTCTGGTATACATATATTGCTATTATACATGAGACGACTGACGAGTATGTGGATATGTGCATATGTATATATACAGTACATATTGGTTTGTTGTTATTGTTGTTGGCGTGGTTGATGATGTTTTATTTTCCTTTCGAGACTCGAGCATTATTGTGTCATTTTAATTTTGTTTACAACTCTAGACGAGATGGATATCGTTAGATTATATGGATATAGATGACGATATATAGGAGAGCATGTGTCCCTTATATACCATATATGTGTTAGCTCAATTGTTGTCATTTGTCTTGCGGCTCCAACTGATTTAAAGCGCAAAGATTATGTATATTCATATAGGAGGACCGACCGACACGTTACACAATCATAATGCAAGTCAAGCAACTATTAGCCACACAATCTATTTTTTACAAAGGGTGTTTTTAGAATGTCGTCCGGTCCGTACCCTGACAAATATAAAATGCACAAAATAACTGTTGCTCGGATTCCAAGCTCCGATTTGAGTTTTGACTGAAATTGCAATTCATGATTGTGATGTTATGTATGGAACATCGAAACGTTAAATACGCAGTTTCCACTGTGTATATGCTATGCCAAAAGGATAGCAATAGCGATTGCTTAAAATGCTCCTTCAAAGAGGTACAGACATATGTGAAACCAGAAGGTAAATTCTTATTAGAAAGTATAAATGTCACAATGTGAGCTCCAACGGCTGTGTTCGGTGCTTCAGTCGTGACACTAAATATTGCGTCATTCAACGGTTGTACTAACAGTCTTCTGTTAGCCAATTCACCTTTGATTCTTCAGGCCAAGAGCAGTTCTTTGGCGTCATCGACTTTTTAAGTAGAGTGGCCCAGTATAAGTTAATTGGTGTGAGTATTTCAGCGAGATGCGGAATAAATCAGAGGTATAGTAATTTACCATGCTGATGAAGCATTGAGTACCCTTGATTGATGTGCGCCAAATACGCATGTGAAGCCCTTGATGTGGGAATAAAATTCGACGAGTCGTAGAAAGAGAGTTTCTAGGTGGCGTTTGTGTTGTTCCTCATTTTTCGATGCCACAAGAATATCTTCGTAGTCGACGAAAACAACTGAGATCTCCTACAATCTTCGTAATCCGAATGGCATTCATTGTGATTGCCGTATTGTAAACGATTTGAGGTGCGATGGGAATGTGGTAATATCTGTCTGGTGAGATCGAGCTTGGATAATACATAGTTTGCAACCAGTATTTCGGTTTGTGCAGTTTTGTGACGCATCGAATTTTGCGTGCGTGGTCTCGACACTGGAAGATGGCCTACCGTGACAATGTGATTTATCATATTCTATTCAACCGAGAGTTTGTAATTTGGCTCTGCTGTTAAGAGTGGGATCTTCTAAAGTATAGTGCCATAGCCATTGTTGATTGTGAATAGGTGCGATGAAAGTTTATCGATATGTACCGATGACAGCACCAATGATCTGTCGATTAACACTTGCAAAAGTGAATGTTCGTCTGGGACTTTCGTTAACCTGGAGATATTTGGTTCCGTAGATATATATTTATTGTTGAACCTTTGGCGGCTGATAATATTAATTGATTTAGCAAATTTTTGCTTTTGTTCTATATTAAAGTCGGCGAGTTGTGTGTGGTGTTGAAATTTTGCCTGAGTCCATCGTCTATATTCGATTTTTATAACCGAAACGTTCATGGCCGATATAGGTTGCTTGCATCTATGTGTTGTAGTACCAGCATACACCATTTGTGTGACTGGAGACCGATTGACAGCGATTATGATTTGTGCCATCTGATGACTATACCTGAGCGACTAGGACTATGAATTTTTACCCTTTGTCGGTTCACCATGTCCTCTAAACGGGCCAGGCAATCATCGAGTGAGTTTGACGCTTAGCGGTAAAATGTACCACGCGCTTTGTTTATCGCTGGTGGTCATTGTTTCAGTCTGAATTGTCGTAGTTCGTTTTTACCAATTCAACGCACAATTAGAAAAAAATGCAATTTCTTTGTTTAACGAACGCAAATATGTTCGTACAATATTTACAATACACCTGAAGATGAAATAAAAAGAATATAAACCTGAACTACCATTTTAGCCCAGTGGGCACATACTCTTCTTAGATTTGTATAGTATTGAATGTCCCATTTCGTTATCAGTGCCATGGAAATTCATGTCGCTAATGCTGTAGAACCTATAGTGATGAAATTTTACCTACAGTTTACTTAGGAAATAGGCAATACTTTCAAGTGAATATAGCTGTGATGGCCAGAGAGGTTAAAATCATGCCCCCTTTGTCCTGCGTCCAATTGCTATTGTAATTGGATCGAAACAATTAATGCCCGCAACCTATACGTGAATGTAATATGTGGCTTCGATTATGCATTCCTATACATCGTTTATATCTTCGGACTTGGGACATTACGAATGTTTAGCGCGGTTCGTTGATTTGGCTTCATGGTTGCGAGAATTATAACACCGGTGATAAGGTGCTATAATCAGTCTGATGTCATAGTTGTCCTTTGGCAAAATCAATGGTCGATATGCCAATTTAGTTTTTGAATGTGATAAGAATTGTTACTTTGGCTGGTAAAATCATACCACAATGCAAGATGGTGTATGCTTCTGTCGTATTATTTATATATTTAGTCACTGAGTTATTAGATTGGTCGATGGCCTCCAACATGCTTATGCAACACACCTCTTTGGCTAAGTTAATGGCTCCTTAAACTATGTATCGTGACCTAATCTAACCTAAGCTCTGCTATATTGTTCGGTTAATTTGTAGAATCGAACGTCATCATTTACATCATAATCGCCTTAGGTTTCTTAAATACACTGATTGCTACCAGATCAAACAAATCGTTAGGCATGCTGATCTGCTGGGTGTATTTGGATTTGATGGGACATGCCACGAACGTATGTTGCACGTTGACACAAGCTAGCTGATACTTTGATTTAATTACAGCGACTACTGGAATGGACTGTACGTTCGTGAGGAAATCACCTCATTTACTAATACGTTACAGTTTTCTCGTGTATCCTTTCGCTATATATACTGATTTGTTCATTTGGGATGGCTAGTTTAGATTTGTATGACATATTACAATCGAAACACATAAGATGTCGTTTCACTATTTATCACATTTCTACTAGAGTTCAGTTTGACCATTTCGTTCAGCACCTTGTCCGTGCGACAATAGCACATATCGAAACTGTAGTTTAATATATATGTGCATTACCTAAATTTAGTTCCTTGGTGATTGTTGCCGTGGACTTCCAGGGTTCTCCCCGTTTGCTATTCTTAACATTGGTTGGAATACGTATAGCTGCTAATTGTTGATACCAATTAAGATCTTCGGAACAAGCCATCTGTAGCCTATATTTCCGACTATACCGGTTTTCCTGCTTGTTATCTCCAATCTGTGAGCTACTATATCCTTTCGTATATCTGGCCAAATTTCCACATAAAAAAAATACTCTCTGGAACGTCTTTACGCTCAAATCCTTTCGTCAACAGATCGTTTGTCTAAACAGGCAAAAGTGGCGACTATATTTGCTTTAGGCTTTAGTGCCCGTCCGTAGTTATGTCGTCGATCAATTTCGACTTACGAACGATATCTGCAGTTTTGCAGCACATGACATTGTTTTACCTTAGTTCATTTTTCTCTCATTCTTTGTTACCCTAGCATTGGCAGCTACGATTATGTGATTCGAGCAGATATGGTTTTGCCTAATTTGTTCCCATTGTTATAGTCCAGATAGCATCAATTCTCAATAAGGCGCACTTGTTAGACATTCTTTAATATTCTTTAATTCTTTGCAGTTGATGGTGGTTGAAATGACAACCCGTATCTGAACAGTTGTTATTACAGTGATGGCCAACCAACATTTTTTTAGTGCTTCTGCTGCTGATTGACTGGCTGATGTACATTGAGTAGATATTGTAGTGATAGAAAGCAATAATAAGTCGAGTTTGGCTGCTGCAACGAAACAAGCTTCTAAATGATCTAGTTCAGAATTAGGATGAACTGGCACTTATCGAAGGTAGGGAGCCATTCGGAGTTCAATATTTGTAGTATAAGCACAACCCGACATTAATAACCAAAATAAAATCTTGCCACCAGCAGATGAAATCGTGGTGATGTGTACCATCAAACACGATGATCCTCCAAGGGGCTACGATTTGAAGGGCTTCCTAAAGTAATCTTTACTATTGAGAAGTTAGCTATTTATTTTAAAGCACATCACAATATTTACATCTGTGAGGATGCAGACTTCGATTGCAATGAACCCGAAGCCATTTGAGTATTGTATTTATTCGACAAGGAAAATGAAATATGAGAAATTTATGAGAACACTTTTGTTGACTGCCTAAAGACAATATTAATCAAACGGTCCATGAAACTTTCAAACAAACTGATATCGCACAACATTTTTTGTAATCCGACTTTTTGAAAAAATTTCCTCTTACTAGAGGCCCAAACATTTCAGAGCAATGTTTGCTTACCTTCCATTGTGGTTTTGTCAACTAAAAGACCCAAAACATTTTTCTTGAAATTCAAGCAACTGTCTTTGAAGCAAACATATAGAATAAGCGATTACTGAACTATATGTATAATTCCCAAAGTAAATCCGGAACAAAAAGCTATCTGTGACCCGGGAATAGAAACCAGTTTTTTATTTTTAGTGCTGCTGTTTGTATTAAGCAATGGTACATTTTGTTTCGTTGTAAAGTAAAGTACGGACAATTATCGCACCAAAGCACCTTCCAGCAGGACGTATACAAGTCATAGCGCGTTGATTTATTTGATTCTCTTGTAGAAGGATTCGGTTTGTTCTATGTATCAAGCCGATTTCAAAAGCTGGAAAAGAACTGATATCGACTAACATATATATATTAAGGTTTATTGAAGCAACTATGGTGCCGGCTAATTGTAAAACAGCTCTTGATATGATTACGCGTACACTGAATTTTTGTTCATCATTTGGTTGCAGGGGAACAATTATTTATTGAAACGATACAACAATACTTTATATGATCAACAAGAGTAACATTATTATAATATCTTTCGCACGCAAAGGTCCAGTCGTAATTCTCATCTGGAACCAGGACACGAAAAAAACTCCAATGGCCCAATATAAAGGACCTTTGCATACCTTTGCGGAAGTGACATTGTTATCCCTACAACAAAGAAATATTCCTGAAATTATCAATAATTTTTAAAATTGCTGAAATTCAAAAAATTATAAAAAATCCCGAGTTTCATAAAATGCTTTAAACTCTGAAATTGGAGAAGATTGAATTTTGATATTGACCAATTTAGTATACTATGGCCACAACTGTAATATTGTTTGATTTCATTTGAATCTTTACTGATGCTGTAGTACACCACCTGGCCACTACAATAGATACTGCGACAGGGGAAAGTGAAGGTGTAAATGAGCATATACGGTAAATTGCATAATTTCGGAAAATCATTCCGTCCCAAAGACGACCAAATAAAGGAAGATCACCTAAACAAGTAAAAAGTGGCAACTCGCTAGCTAATCAAGCCGAAGCTTTTTCTAATGCCAGAAGCGATTCCAGCACAAAGTTTACGTTTCGAGTAGCTGAATCGAGTGGAAAAAGTATTGGCCTAAAAAAAGAAAATATGGTTCTCGGGTAGGCTACGTGAATGGAGCAAGCATTTACCAAGTTAAGCGAAGAAATCGAGTATCTAAAGCGAGAAAATGAAAACCTAAAATTGAATCGGGATTCAAAAGAATATAGCGAAATAGGATGTATTGAACCAGAGAAAACCAACTACTCCACGGATGAGGATGAATAGGTAGGCAGACGGACTGTCCAGGAAGAGTAAGAAAAGAAAAACTGACTCGCCACCTGAGGCTGAACGATTAAGTGGTAGCGGAATTACAAGTACCGAACCAAAAGTTGTTCCACCCGAGGTCAATTAACCAAAAGGTAGCAAATTTAACAACAACATTCCACCAAATTTAGTGCAACCGAAAGAAAAACCACCTCACCGATTAATATTGTCGACCTAACCATTTAGTTACTCAGAAATGTGGCTACTGACGAAATTTTTGAAAATTTTGTAAATTAATACCCTGGACTCAGATACTTAAAGAACCTTTCGTTGAAATCTATGAAGTTGAATGCTTAAAGTTATCAGTGGTTTACCTATATGAGCACAAACAGGCTAAAGGTATAATAGTTATGGCAAGAGGTTTACATCAAACTTGCTCAAGCAACGAAATAATAAAAAATGATAAAAATTGAACCATTGAGCAGAATCACTACACGTATACCCCAATGAAAAAAATGCTCAACATATTACCCAGGCGCGTACAATAGTGAGAGATGTGCCAGCCAAGTGTGTAAATTGTAAGGGTCATCCGGAATAGCAATCTGGAATGAGAATGGAATTATGCAGCATATTCCAGAAATAGAATACATTTTCAAATATCTGAAAGCCATTTTGGTAAATCTTCGTTTGTCAAAACCCGGGATTATAACTTATATCATTCCATTCATCCAGCGGAAAGAGCATGAGGTGGTTCTATATTAAACACAAACAGCTTATTGTATCTGCAAAATTCTGACCTCCTCGGTATAACTTGAAAATGGATTGAAACTGTATTATTAAGGTTCTTCCTGATAAAGGAATTCGTAAGCTGTTACACATAATCAATACGATATTTTGGTTAAGATATGTTCCGCAGCAATGGAAAGTACCAGAAGTAATCAAGATAGCAAAACGTCATAAACCACCTAACGATAAAAAATCATACAGAAAATTTCTTTGCTGAAAACTACTTCCTCCACATCAATTAGGATTCAGAGAAAAGCATTCTTCGACTAAAGAAAATTTTTGTCGGTGTCCCGCAGGAGAGTGTCTTAGGACTAATCCTGTATTTACTATATACAAGGGATTTACCAACCACAAATGAACCTTTGCAGATGACACAGCAATTATGGCGATTGGAAGTAGTATCGCCGACGCAACGAGCAAACTCGAATCAAGTTTAATGAGACGTAATGTTTTACACATCAAAAGGCTTACCATCTACCGATCTAAATTTACTCACGACAGGTACCATTTGCGAACACAGTGAAGTACCTTGGGCATGACCCTCGATTCCAAGCTTAAGTGGAATGAGCATGCCAAAAAGAAAAAAAAATAACTTAACATAAAGTTATGCATTGTAGGAGTTTCTTGTGGGTACATTCTGGGTATTGCAGGAGCTTCCGATAGCACTTCGTTTAGTACGATCACTACTGCCTGTACCAATTTTGGTAGTGATCGCACCCTTATCTTATGATTGAATCCATGCTCAAGTCACACACTGTGGAGGTGGAGCTAGATGGGGTGTAAGTTTCTATTAAGTTTACCAAAGGCTGTCTTCAGGGAAAGGCTGTCCTCTCACCTCTGCTGTGGCTTTTAGTCATTAACGAGTTACTTGTAAAGCTTCAGCAATCTGGCTACATTGCTCAGAGCTACGCTGACGATCTTGTTTTGGCAGTGTCAGGCAAACATCTCAGTGTTTTATCCGACCTAACTCCGCATGCTTTAACTATTGTGGAGGCATGGTGAGTTGAGAAGGGTCTTCACGTCAACCGTTGTAAAACTGATTTTATTGTCTTTACAAAGAAGAGGAATACTCTTGAACTATCTGTTCCCTCATTTTTTGGGAGAATGATTGGTGTTGTCCTGGATGGTGAACTTTCCTGGAAGAATCACCTGGACTACAAGCTTCAAAACGCAACTGTTATTTTTTGGAAATGTAGAAGAGCCTTTTGAAAATCCTGGGGCTTAAGCCCCATGATGCTTTCTTTCATTTATAAATCAAAGGTCCTACCGCTACTATCGTACGCCTCTATTGTGTGGTGGCCAGTGGTTGACCTGAAGGTTTCAGTAGCCAAGCTTAATGGCCTACAAAATCTTGCTTGCAGAGCCATAACTGGGGCTGTGTCCTCGACTCCACTTTTTGCTATGGAATCCTTCTTGTTTTCATTGTCTCAGTTACGCACCTTTATTTTAGGAACTGCCTGTTCTGCAACATATCGTCTGAGGTGCATTGGAGTATGGAATGTTTTCGGTTCTATCGTGGGACATCGACAAATTTTTAAAAATTATTCTTCATGTTTACCAGAAATCGATATGGTTAATGTCAGACTACTACCCGAATTCCATTTCTCAAATCTTTTCTCGGTGGCTTATCCTTCGGGAGATTTGTGGAGTTCGCAGATTTTTCTTAACAAATTAGATGAGTCCATAGTCTTATATTCTGTTGGCTCCCGTTCTCACCTCAGTGCTGGCTTTGGAACCTACTGTCCTCGACACGTAGAGTATTATTGAAGCTTTGAATTTTGCTGTTAAAAACAAAAGTATTTTACTGTGTACAGATAGTGAAACTGTATTTAACTCTTTAAGAAATCCATTGACTGTTTCTATGCTCGTCAAGGAATGCAAACAATTCATGAACCTTCATTGTTCTAAGAATAAAGTTACTGTCATGTGGGTACCGGCTCATACTGACATCGTAGGCATTTAGATCGCAGATTGTTTAGCCAATGCTAGCTAAATTAACTTTAATTGGTCCTGAAATAGCGGCTCCTGTATCTTTCAGCTACGGGAAGAAAGTTATAAAGGATTACGCTTTGAAAGACGTAAGGTCTCGGAATCCTCGTGGGCTGAGCTTACAATTCACAACAACCTTCTCCTATATAGGCAAATTCTGAAGCCGATATGAACCTACGGTATCGAACTCTGGGGATGTACCAAACACACAAACGCCAAAATCATACAGACGTTTCAAAGCAAGGTTCGTCATAGCATCGCAATTGCTCCGTACACAAGAAATGAAGACCTTCAGAGGGACCTACGGATGGAATACATCAAAGATTAAATATAAATGCATGCCGCCAAATACGAAATAAGACTCCGGGAACATGGAAACCCTTATATTCCCCATATAATAGATAACCCTGTCGTGGAAAGAAAATTCTCATGAAGGAGGCCACTTGATCTAGTGAATTTACCAAAATAAAATTAGTAAACAGGTTTAATCAATTTTATGGGGCTAATCATTGGGTTACAAATGAGAATTTTATAAGAAATGTAAATTTGGTATTTGAAAGGTAAATTGCTAGATCAGCGTAGTCTCAGTCGTAAAAAGAGTCGTTGATCCTCCCGCTTGTGGACTTCTTGAGTGGCTTGATAAAATCAATTCTCCAAATTGAGAATCGCAATAGTATGTAAGCCATAGTTCAGTCCTAATGGAACAAACCTAGAAGGTGGTGGACTATAGTTAGAATATTCACTAAATTCCTTTTAAATCTGTTCCAACAAATTAAAACATTAAAGTCCTACACACGCTTTGATGATTAATTTATAAAATGATGATTGTATAACATCCAACTGACGTTTGAAATTTTATTTCAAAATAATTTACTGAAACCAAATACTCAAATATACAACAGTCTTTTAAATCGTATTAAATCTTCATAAAAACGGAAAAAACATTTTTTATGTTGTCATTGTGCTGTATTGTTTTTGGATTTGAAGCATTGAAATAAAAAAGGACACTTAAGCTTAACATTCAACTTTTATTTTTATTTATATTTCATTACATAAATTACTTGAAAAATGACAATAAAACAAAGGCTTATGGAAGGAGAGAGCAAGGGTTACAAAAGATGGCAAAAAAAAAGAAGTTATGTATAAGTATGTGTAATATCTGTGTACTAAATATACACACAGCGATATGTCTATATACTGGTAGCACAAATAAACATCCCAACATGAATAAATCCCTTTTTTTCCAAACCAAACCAAACCGAAGAAAGTAATATAAAAAAAATTCTAACCACTTTACTTTCATGAGGTTACCGAAAAAGATGATTTTTTTTTGTCTTCACTAAATGGTTTGTTTCGTTTTATGTATCATCCTTTTTCTCTCTCTCTCTCTCTCTCTCTCGATGTATTGTATAATTTTGTAAACATTCTTTAACTATATATATACATACCCTTATATACGTACGAGTATATACATATACTGTTTTCGTTTAGATAACAGAACACAACACAAAGTAGAGAAACAAAAATCGAGAAAGCTCTGGATAAAAATGTTTACGGTACACAATTTCCCCCACAACTCCTGTATATATAGCTAACACCATAAAGAGGATACATTCATGAATGAATATCAGCAACAACAGCGACCAAATTTAAAAAGCAGACAAGCAATAACAACAACAAGAGATTTGAACAAACCGCTAAAGCCATGAACTTTGACAATTTTTGTTTGGAAAACAATTTCATTGAGATTCTTACAATTTTTTTTGAAAATGCTTTATGTGCTTTCGAATAGTTTTATGTATGTACGAACGTTGTTTTGTGGTAATGTATGTATCTACGGTAGTTTTTGTCTTGAATTTTGTTGTGTATATATGCATAAAATATTATTGGAGTGGAATCTAATGATAAGGGGTTTTATGCTGGTTTTTCAAGCACTGAGAAACATTAAAATATTTGTACTATATATATATGGAAGAGCAGTTTTTTAGAAGCTTTTCATTACCATCTAGGCATGTGAACTAGATGAACCATTTCTATGTACTTGCTATAAGAATAAGTCTATCATTCATTATTTAAGAATATTAATTTAATAAACTATTTCAGGGCCTATAAATACGAGTATATACAATCGGTAAATTATAGTTTCGGGGAAAAAATTGATTCTGTTGTCTCTCTTTTAGGCAACATACATTATCATACATATGTACATAGATATATTGGGCATTAGGCAGCGACAGCAAAATTAATTTTTTTTTCGATTTAACAATTTCATTTCAGTCACAGTTTTTCTTTGGATCAATTGAGCAAAAAAAGGATATCGATGCTAATCTAAACAATCAATTTGCATGGTGTTTTTTGTTTACGTACATATCACAGCAATATAAACTAAAAGTAAAACTATATTACAGGGATGGGCGAGGTAGATTACGCCATGTAATATACGCGATTGTCGACACGTAAAATATAACGTATATTACTGGGCAGTGTTTTTTGTCAACGTCGACAATTAAAATGATGTCAACAACCCACGATATTTTAGCGATTTGAAATCGAATGCACCAGTTCGCGATAGTATTTTGTAAAAGTATTCATCTAGATGTGATTTTTTAATTTATTTCTATTTGACAAATGATGACATGGAAAGACTGAGCCCTACATCGTGTCTATAAATTGTTCAGCTTTATTACGAAAATCAGCGTTCTGTGAGGAATGTGTTTCGTGTGCTTAGACCAAGTTACGGTTGACATAATCAGCCTGTTGCGACCACTATTTGGAATACTATCGAAAAGTTTGAATACCAGTTTACAGTATTGGATGATACGCGACTAAATAAACGGTTTCGTGTGGTTTAAGGGCCTGTGAAATCATTCGTCCATATGTTTCTGCAAAACAGAATACAATGCACCATAATAACGGAATATTTGCTGACTCAAATTGAGGCCCGACAACGACGACATTTGGTTCCAAGAAGTCGGCGCTATTGGCTATATAGCGCGAGAAGCAATGTACTTATTGAAACATATTTTCGGATCGTTGAATTGGCTATTTATATCGTGTGATACTTCTAGACTGTTTTCTTTGGGGCCACGAAAAGTCCAAAGTTTATGTGAATAAACCAGCTAGATTTGAGGCGTTGGAAGGCAACATTCGCAAAATACCACTCGATATTCTCGAAGGCATCATCAAAAATTGGACTTTGAGAAAGGATCATCATAGTTGCGGCCATCATTTGAAAGAAGTTAGTCACGCACATGTTGTTTGATACTCCCTGCTTCTGGCATAACTGCCGGTGTGACTTTTGCACTTTACCACTCATTCCACTATACCCCAAAATTTGTCGATACATCGAAAACCTGTAAACTCTTTGTGATAACATTGATTTGATTAATCTCGTGCAAATTTATTGCTTCTGTTGGAATTAGAGTCGTGTGAAGGAGCTATATATGGCCAAAATTTAACTGCTGAATCGTGTTGAAGGATTATTAGCGGCGAAATCCGTCGTTATGAAAAATGTGACAAAAACTTTGCCCCACAACTGCAAATTGCTGGCCAAATCATACATTTTTTTGCAAATGTATCTAACTTGAAGTGTTTCAAAAGCACTTTCATGCTCGTTTCGTCATCCATCAGAACACCTCCACGAAATTTTGTGAACATTTTATCATCAGTCGGGTACATATTTTATCGAAGTGTTGAAAAAGCGAAATCGTTGAGATAACAACGATTTGGCTTTGTAATAACTCGGTACCACTTATAGCCTTTCTGAACTCGAATTCATTTTACCGCGGAGTTAAGTCATAGTTAAAGTTCGTCGGATTGTTTTAATGAAAGTTATGACCTTTTTCTACCGTTCTATACAGTTCCACCATTATAAAGAGGGCCCCAATCTATATAACGCTATATATCGTTGTTTTGGGTCATTTTAATAATTTTGTAATGGATAAACATGACGCTGAAGTAGATCCATGGTATTTGAGCACGATTAGTTATAATTTCCGCTCTTTTTGAAAAGAGATTTAAATGCATTGACGGAAATTCTATAAAACTATCACCAATAACGCATTGTTCCTCAAAAAATTTGGTCACCCTTTAGAACTAATTGACAAAACCACTCTAGGAATTGTCTATATTATCGACGTTGTCTACGTTGTTGACGTTATCTACGGTTTGTCGACACGTCAATGATGAAAATAATAGAATCCGCGTAAACGCTCATCCCTGACTATATATGTACATGAGTTTTGGACTGCATACATTTTCAATGGAAATAATATTTTTCGTGTATACATTTTTTGTAACCAATCTTTCAGGCGTCCTTCAAGTTGATATATAAATTCCTAACTTTACATTGTCCAGAATAGATTTGCAACCTTGGTACAAAATAAATAATTTTGGGGAAAGTAATTTTGATCATCCATTTAGATTTAAAAGCACAGTTATAGCGATATAACTTTATATAAAACCACTTAGCTACCATCAATTTGCCAAGATACTCAATTTTTTTTTATTTTGATTTTAAGAAAACAGTTTACAAAATTTTTAAATGTTAAGAATTTTAAGAAATCAGTATTTTAAAAATTTTAATTTTAATATGTACATGTTTTGTCATTTTCAGTTTTTATTGTATGTAACTTCATAATTTTATCAATTTTAGATCATTTTTAGGATTTTTAAAAATCTTAAGAATTTTAAAGATTTTATAAAAATTAATTTTAGAATTTTTAATTTAAATATATTTTTTATTTTCATTATTTTATTTTATAAAATTCAGAATTTAAGAATTATTATTATTTCCAAAATTTCCGAAGTTTATAGATTTTTGAAATTTAAAAATTTTAGTACATACATTTAAAAGTTAAAATATAACAATAATTAAGTTGGGGTATAACTCCAGCACAAAATGCCACAAACGGGCCCATGGTGCAATACCCAGCCAAACACATAAGCATTTGTTAACATTTCTAAATTTCGATTAAAAATGTTTGAAATATTTAAATTTTTTGAAAATACAAATGGCTGTCAGAGAACCTTTAAAATTAACAGAATTCAAATTTTATTTAGGGGGTTAGGAATTTTGGAAGTTTCAACAGTTTGATGAATTGATAAAATTTTGAAACTTTTACAATTAGTTAATTTTTAAAATATCTAATTTGAAAATTTTTACTATAAATTACCGTTGAATTTACCTGTTTAATATTCAATATTGCAACGTACTTCGTGTCGACTCGTGACTGATTATTGTATCTCTTACAACTGAATAGTAGTTTCAAATATGAAAAATTATTTACAATTTAAAAAATAGATATAATTTTTAACGTTTTAAAATTTTAATAATTTAATGAATTTTAAGAACTTTAGAACATTGAAAATATTAAATAATTTAATAGTTTAGATTTTTAAAATTGAAAAAGAAACTTGAAAAATTTTAAAAATTTGAAGATTTTATAGAATGAAAAAAAATGTATTTTAAAAATTTTAATTTAAAAATATTTTTGTTTTCAATATTTCATTTTATGAAGTTCAGAGTTTTAAAAAATTTCGAAAATTGTAATCCTTAAATTTGAAAGTGTCACAAATTTTCTGACTTTCAAACGAGGATAGTCAAATTATTCGAATATGAAATTTTTTAAAATTTAGTTTTAAAACTTTTCGAATATTTTCATGTAAATTAAGAAAATTTTAAAATTTCGGAAATTTTAATTAATATTTGAATTTCAAGAGTTTAAACTTTGAGTATTATAAAATTTAAATAAAAGATTCATAAAATTTTAATGAATTTAGTTTAACAATGTTTAAAATTTTATATTTATTTGATAATTGAAATCTGTTTTAGAATATGTTTTAAAATTAACAGAAATACATTTTTTAGGAGTTTTGGAATTTGGTAATTAGAACATTTTTAGAATTATTAATCTCACAATAAATTTTTAATATTTACACCGTATCGATTCGTAACTGGTTTTTATCTCATTCAACTGAATGATAGTTTCATATAATATGTATGTATGTATCTAAAGAAAATATTTACAGTTTTAAGAAATTTAAATAATTTAAAAAAGTCAATGATAACTTTTTAATTATAAATTAAAATTATCTTTAAATTGTTAAATTTTTAATGTTTTGACATTGAAAATATTTAAAACTTAACAATTCCAAGATAATTTAAAGTTTTAAAAATTTGAACATTTTCAGAATTTCAAAATTTTATAGAATTTAAAAAAATGAATTTTAGAAAATTTAATTTAAACACTTAAATAAATTTATTTTATAAAATTCACAATTTTATGAATTATTAAAAATTTCAAAGTTTTAAAAGTTGTATAGTTTTTAGAAATTAAAGAATTTAGTACACATATTTAAATGAAAACAGAATTTAGAATTTCAAAATTTTATTGTTTTAAAGAAAAACAGTTTTATAAATTAAAATTTTAATATTTTTTTTATTTTCAATTTTTTATTTAGTTCAGAGTTTTAAGAATTTTAAAAACATTCTAAATTTCTGGAGTTTTATGATTTTGATAATTTTAAGAATTTTAATTCATGCATTTGGAGTTTCACAAATTTTCTGATTATAAAATTAAATGTTCAAAGTGTCCAATTAAAAATTTTAGTATTTAAAACTTTAGATTAAAAAATTAATAATATTTTAAAATTTCGGAAAAAATAATTAATTTTTTAATTTCAAGAGTTAGAAATTTATGAAATTTAAATTAAAAGTTTTTAAAAATTTTAGAATTTTATTTCAAAATTTGTAAAATTTTGATAATTTTTGAAAATTCAAATGGCTGTTTAAGAATTTAAAGAATCTTAAAAAATTTTAAGTATTAACAGTATTAAATTTTTTTTTTTTTGAAAGTTTAGGGATTTCCAAAATTTCAACAGTTTAATGAATTATAAAATGTTCAGAATTTTATTTAAGAAATATTATCTAACAATTTTTTTCTCTTGCAATGTACCACGCATCGACTCGTAACTGGTCATTGTAATTAAAAAAAAATTTGATTTATTTTTAAATTTTTGAACTTGTTAAAATTTTACGAATTTTATGAATTTTAAGAGGTTAAGAATGCTTATATTTGGCTTTACCAAACAAAATTTCAATATTTATCGATTCGCAACAGGTCATTGTAACTCTTACAACTGAATAGAGTTTCATATATGTATGAATATAAAAACAAATATTTTCAATTTTAAGAAATTATATAATTTTAAAAGCTTTTTGAATTTTAGAAATGTTTCCAATTTTACAGAATTTTAAGTACTATCTCTAGAACATTGAAAATTTTAAATAATTTTATAAACAAAAGAATTTTTAATTTTTTTTTAATTTTTATAAATTTGAAAATTTTTTAGAATTACAAACTTTTATAGAATTTTCTATATATTCATTTATGAAATGCACAGTTGTAAAAATTTTTAAAAATTCCTAAATTTCATGATTTTATGATTTTTATAAATTTAAGAATTTTAATGCATACATTTGGAGTTTTACAAATTTTGTGACTTACAATTGAAATGTTCAAAGTATTCGAATTTAAAATTTTCTAAATTTCATAGTAAAAAAGTTTTTATAAAAATTAAGAAAATTTTAAAATTTAGGAAATTTTAAATTATTTTTAAATTTCAAGAATTAGAAATTTAAATCAAAGGTTTATAAAAATTTACGAATATTGTTTTATAAACTATGAACAATTTGTAGAAGCTTAAAAATTAACAGAATTCATTTTTTGTTCGAAGTTTAAAGATTTTGGAGATTTCAACAATTTGATAATTTATAAAATGTTGAGAATTTTAGAATTATAAAATTTTTAGAATTACTAATTTTTTTTCTCTAATAATTTTTTTTCTGCATTTAACATTGTCGTTTAACTGAATTGTTTCAAATATATAAAAATATTAAAATTTTAAGAAATTTAGATTATTTTAAACGAATTTGTGTTTTTTTGGAATTTACTTGAATTTTTAAAATGTTTAAAAATTGTAGAGTTTTATTAACTTAAAAACTTTAAATCATTGAAAATATTAGAAGATTCAATAATTTAAAATATTTTCAGATTATTTTAATTTAAAAAATCTTATAATTTTGAAGATTTCATAGAATTTCAATACAATTTTTTTTAGAAATTTTCAAATTTACGGTGTTTTATGTATTTTATAAATTTAAGAATTTTAATGCATAAATTTGAGAGTTTTCTGAATTTCACATGAGATGCAAAGTATTCGCATATGAAATTTTCTGCGTTTAAATTTCAACAATTTTAAAAAAATTAAGGATACATATATAAAATTATAGAAATTTTATTTTATTTTTGAATTTCAAGAGTTAGGAATTTATGGAACTTTATGAAATTTAAATCAGAAATTTTTAAAAACCTCTCAATTAAGTTTAAAAATGTTTAAACCTGTGTATTTTTCAAGAATTAAAATCTGTTTTGGAATGATATGGTTTTAAAACTAACAGAATTCAACTGTTTTTAGGAGCTTAGGTATTTTGGAATTAGATTTTTTTTAGAATTACCTAACAATTTTTTTACTCTTCCTTATTTAGAATTTACTAACTACATTTTAAATATTAGAACGTGCACCGTTTCGACTCGTTAACTGGTCACCTCTAACAACTTTCAGAATAGGAGTTATGATGTAAATTAAACATTTTCAATCTCACGAAATTTATATAAATTTAGAACGTTTTGACTTTTCTAGAATTTTTTGAATTTTGAACTTTAAAACATTGAAAATTTTAAAATAGTTTAAACATTTTTTGAGAATTTCAAGCATTTAGAAAATTAAAAAAAAAGAATTTTATAAATTTTAATTTAAATATATTTTTTATTTTCAATATTTCATTTTATGAAATTCAGAGATTAAAGAATTTTTAAAATTGTCATAGTTTTAAGAGTGTTATGATAGAAATTAATAGTTTTGTGGGCGGCAAATTTTGTTAAGTTTAATATGAACATTTTTCAATAAATTTTAAGAAAATTTCAAATATTTTAAAATTTTAAAAATTATAAAAAGATTTTAAATTAAAAAATTATTTGAAATTTATCAACATAGATTTCAGAAATTTTTAAAAAATTTTGGAATTTTGTTTAAAAGACAGTGTACAGTTTACCAAATTTTTTAGGTTTGAAATGGCTGTTTTAGAATTTGTCGAATTTTAACTACAATAGTAATAGAATTTGATATTTTTGTAGGAGTTCAGGAGTTTCTGATTTAACAATCTAATACATTTAAAAATATTAAAATATTTTAAAACTTTAAAGATTTTTTTACTCTAATTCTAATATAACCGAATCATTTACTATTAAAATCTATAAAAATAAAAATTTTACAGTTTTAAGAAATAATTTTTAAGTACTTGTAAAATATTAGAAATATTAAAAATTCTAATAATTTAAAAAATATTAATATTATTTTAAGTTTAAAATTTTTTTAAAATTTTTAAAATTTAATTTTTCAGGAATATATAATTTTTTTTAGCTGGCACAACAATCGATGTAAGCTGGCTGAACGACCGATTGGGTTAATGACGATCGAGGATGTATAGAAAATAATGTTACATCTGCCATCAACTTTGTGAAGATTTCAAAATAAATATAAATTTTTATTTTAAACTAATGGCTGACATTTTAGCAGAGGCCGTCAAAAAATATGGTTAAATTGCCACAACAACTTCAAAGATTAATTTCCAACATTTTTCCGCGGACGTAATGGTGAAGGTATTGGTAATACTAAACTTAACTAATAAACTTAAATTTAATAAATTTTCACAAGCTCAATGGAATGTTGAAATGAATCTTAATCTCAATTCAATTATAACTTTAACGAATTGTTAATTATTATAAATTCTTGGCCACGTCATCGTTTCTGATGAAATTAGAAGTTTCAACAATTTTATGATCTCTTTAAATTTTCACGACACACACGAAACATTTACTAAGATAATAAAAAAATTTTAAACACGACCATTAAAATTGTATAAACTTTCATATTTAGTTCTCGATGTGATATGATTTAATCAAGAACAATGAAAAGCTTTTTCTATACACTTTCACCAAAAAAGAAATAAAAATTTATTTTACCAAAAAAAGAAAACAAAAAATTATATAAGTCGAAAACTTGTAAAGCCTAGTTGAAATTACTTTTCGAGAATATTTTTTTTTTTTTTTGTTGGTAAAGTTGGTTGGTTTTCCCTCATTTTGTTTTGTTTTTTGTTGGTTGGCTTTTTATTCTTTTTTATTTGGTTAAAGAATTAAATATTAATGTTGTGTTAATATAAGTAAAAAAGCTCACGAAAACTTTTGGTTTTATATGGAAAAACAAAATTTTGTTTTGTATATTTTGTTTTTGTTTATGGAAATTGTAAATGGAAATATAAAATTAAATGAAACAAACGAAAAAAATAAACCCCAAAAATATAGTTTGTATAATAAAATAATCAAAAGTAATAAAAATTAAGAATCTGGTATATGCCAGAAGGGTGAGATGAAAAGCTTTTAGTTTTCTTCACTTAATTTCATTTCTTTTTTCTACTTAACTACCGATTTAATCTTGTATGTGTGTGTGTGCGCGTTTTGTGTAAGGGATTTTTAGGTGCGAGAAAAATTATTTATTTTTTAGTTGCTGCAAGTGCTAATTCGAACGAATTTAATAAGAATTACTTTATTTATTATAATCGGCAAATGTCTTAGATTAACACATACGCATACGTACATATACGAGATGTAAATAAATTTTCTTATAAGTACAAAGTATAACAAAACAATTTCCAATATAAGATATACGATTTTATGATGATTCCACTCAATTTAAAAATTTAATTCTTTGAAAACTGTGTGTGAATATGTTTTGTTCGCGGGAGCATTACATCGGATTACAGCATAATATATGATGGGATGTGTATACATGGATGTATAATATGGATACGCATAAACAAACCAAACAATACATATTATAGAATAAATAAATAATCTCGCACCCTCGCGCACAATTCGCGAATTTCGTTATAAACTTCTTTCTCGTTTTACGCCAAAGATTAAAAAAGAAATGTTTTTTTTTCTATAAACCGATCGATTTTTTTTTTTTTTTTTTTGTGATATCAAACATTTAATTCACGCATATCATTTTACACTCGATTGCATGAAATTTAAATAATTTATTATGGTTTTATTCGTTTTTATTTTTTTTGAAGCGTTGTTTGTGGAAATTGAAAAAATCGTGGAACTTTGAGAAAATATATTAACATCGTAAAACAAGTTGGAATACGATTTGGTAGATTTTATATATAAATAAATACAAGAGCATGGTGTTTGTTGTGCCGAAACGAGCAAAATGTTGTTTATTATTTCATATCAAGGGTTCTGATTTAAGCTTTTCATGATGCTGCTGAATTTGAACAATCAATTCTAGGTTTTCGCCAAATAATACGAACAAAGCCCTGAACCCTCGAATTTATACTTACGAGTATCAGAAATAAAATAAAAACAAGGTTTTGTATGTAACGCAGGGCCTGGCTACTTAGAACATTTATTGTTAAACATAATTCTTGATCGATATAGTAAATACGTCGATTTGATAAATTATTACATTTGCTTTTCAAATCCTGAATTTTTTAATTCTATTAAATTTTTACAATTCTTGAGGTACTTGAATTTAACCAAAACAAAAATTAATGTCTTTGACTTAACTTTATCTGCCATAATGCATTACCAGGTTTCTGACCGGGCAACTAAGGTGAAAATTTAAATGAAAATTCTTACCGTTAAATATAAATTTTAAAACTTTCCAAATTATTAAAGTTAATATTTTAAAAACTGTTTTAAAGTTCTCAAGATTTTTAAAACTGGTAAAATTGAAATTTTAACGTGATAACCTTGGTCTCAAGCAATTACTCGTTAAGCATAATGATTACGTAGGTTGGTCCTTAATCTCGGAGTCTCACATTCATATTATCCATGGAGGTTAACAGGCCAGGGTGGGAGAAGCCATGCCGCGAACCGCTTTCGAGCGATCTCTTATACACATGAATAATTTGTTGTTGTTGTTACTTCTCGTGGTTTAATTTCACAATTTTTTTTATGCACGATGTGTTGGACACCAAAATATCCACCCGGAACTACTTTGGTTAATATGTCAATCTCGTATATTGACTTTCTAGGTTTTGTCGTCTAGACGACAGCATTCACCTTCTGTGGAGGTTGTCCTTTTCTTGTCGGATCGATTCTACGAACCGTGCCACAGAGTTGGCTTCCATTAAAACATGATGCGGCTACGATGTTTTCAGGTGTCAAATTGCCGATCTTTCATTTTAGTTCTTCTCGTCTTCTTTTCCACTGGTCACGCATGTGAAAATAGTGTTTTCTGCATCATCCATTGCTGCATCGCCGTAAATACAAGATGAGTTATCCACCTTGCCCATCGTGTGCGGATACTTGCAATAGTACCCATGGCTCGAATTGGGTTAAGAAGTAATTTCCACTTACCGTGGCTCTCGGACTGCTTCCGATGTTGGGCCCCGATGTTTGTCTTCAGTCTGGTCTGAACAAGGCTTACTTTTGAAGCCTATTCTTTATGAGCGACTACTACTGCTGCAATGTAGTCTTCGTATCCTACCATGACGGTGTCGTCTGGCATTTCAATTCGCAGGATGCCATCTTATGATGCGTTTCACAGATCAGGTCCTAGAATAGACCCTTTGGCACCACCTGTGACCTCTTTACTGCATTGTCCTTCCTTAGTCTCGAACAATGGCTTCCTATGTTGGAGATGGCTTACCATTATCCGCAAAAGATAACGCGCATGACATATCCGACCATATCACCGAATTAAATACGTTCTTAACATCCAGATAGTCAGTAACACTAGCTTCCTTGAATAGTGACTTGCTTGTTGTGCTATAAGGACAGTTCTCACAACTTCTTCTACTGCGCCTACAGTTGACCGTCCCTTCTTGAAGCCGCATTGCTTATTTGATGAGTCCCCCTCAAGCTTCGATAGCGGTAAGCCGCCGTTTTAGTAATCGCTCTAGCAGTTTGCTCGCTGTATCTAGGATACACAGAGGTCTATATGCTAATAGAGAGTTCGGTTCACCCTTCTTTTTGAGGACCAGCCGATGCGTTTTTCATGCTTTAGGAAAATTCATGAAACCATTAGTTTTGGAAGGCCTAATCACACGAATGAAGGAATATCTGCTGGAACTCGTTGCTCTTCAAGAAAATTGCTTTAACAAAATTGGAGATCATATGTCCCAGGGAGATGATCTCAATAGTGGAGATGATCTCGGGAATCTTGGAGCTGGATTTCTTCTTCGGCCGCAGGAAAAAATCCTGTTATGGTTTTCCAAGCAATCAATAACCGATTGTGTAACCTTTGCTTGAGCACGAAGTTAACCAACCTGTCGATAATTTGTGCTCACGCGCCCATTTAAATCAGCAAGCCCCAAGATAAAACCTCATTTTACAAAGAATTGGTAGATCGATCTGATGGGATCAATACCCGATCACGATGTTACAATGGTAATTAGAGACTTTAATGCTAGAGCTGGCAGAAATCTGACCGGCAGGACTTGTGTGAAGACATAGGTCCGTACTCCCGACACGAAACTGCGTCCGATAATGGTGAGATAATGATGTACTTTGTCATTGCTCGTGACCTCAGAGTAGCAAGCACATTCTGCCCTCACAAACAAATACATTAAGATACATGGATCCATCCTCGCAACACTTCCCCCAGCCAAATTGAATATGGATTAATTTCAAAAGGGCGGGCTCGGGTTATGCAGGATGTGAGACCTTATCGATCGGCAACTAAATACGTAGACTGCGAACCTTATTTGGTCGCTGCGAAGCTACGATGAAAGTTTTCGTACAAGCCTGGGAACACAGCGAATCTGAAAATCGTTTAGACTGTGATGGTCTGGTAAATGAAGATCAAAGAAATGATATCATAATGTTGCTAGCGCCAGCATTGAGGAACCTAATTTGACTGTATGAACTCTGTCTGGAAGGTACTGAAACCTTTGGAAGCCACTACTGCTCAACAGACTTTAGGTATAGTGAAAGTCAGACCCAAGAATGGTTGGATTGGTGATGAGTGTCGTCATGCAGTCGAGCAACAAAATAAAGCTCAGCGCATTTGAAGACGGAAGAAACAAGAATGGTAGAAGGCCGAGGATTGCACCATACTTTCAGGCCTGTGTGTCAACATCGACACTTTACTGACCTGCTTGTTGTTAATATGCGTCAAAGACTGTTTTTTAGCCACCTCTAATACTGACTGCAAAGATTTGCATTAAGGATCCTTTGTTGAACTGTCTTTTTCTCTTTTTCACCTTTCTCAATTAGTATGGTGAACCAAGCTATGCCTGTCGAATGGAAGGTGGCCACGATATGCGGCTTGAAGTGTGTCATTTATCGCGGTATAGCTCTCCTTTGCACAGCGTACAAGTAACTGCCCTACATTATATTGGATAGCTGAAGGTTTAGTTGGGGACTATCAAGGTGGAATGCGACCGAATCGATCAATCACTGATCAGGGCTTTTCACTGCGGATCATTTTATCTAAATATTATAAAACATCCATCCCCGTACATCAGGTGTTTCTGCATTTCCGGCGGGCCTATCACTCGATTAATCGAGAAAGCTTGTGGTCTGCTCTGTAATATGTCTCAATATATGCTGTGTTAATGTTGAGAACTGTCTATCAAGAAGTTTTACAATTAATAAAATAGCTAAATCGGGTATTCGGAAGGGAGATGCTCCTTTCCTGATACTCTCCAATCTCATGTTGTAGTACATTTTTTGTAAGACTGAAATAACTCAGCGCAACATCTCATATAGCCAGTCCAATCAGGTACTTGCATATGCGTATGACATATATGTGATCCGCTAGCAGAGTTTTCAGCTTCTGATGGTTATAGGGACAATGACACACCAGATTTTAATACTGGCCACTACACGTTTGAGGGAGTGTGGAGGTTCAAATATTTGGGCTGTCTTATCACTCCCGATAATAGTTTGGATGAGGATATTAAAATGTGGCTCGCAGCTGGCAGTCGTTCTTTGTATTCTCCAAGGCCATTGCTAAAATCTAAACACCTATCAAGTGCCGTGAAGCTGAGGCTTTACAAAGCGTTGATTTGTTTATTTTTGGATGTGAAAGTTGGGCGCGAGAATGACTCTTCAGTTGGTCTATAAAAACTGATTACTATTATTTATTTAGTACACCTATCACAGTTTTAATATTTTAACACTTCGTGGTTATATCAGCTTATATGAGGAGACGTTTTGTTGGTTGCTTTTCTAGAAGTTAATGAAGTTAAAATATTTTGAATTTGATCAAGATCAATATCTTGATAAACGACAACCCCAAGGTTCATTAATTAATACATTTAAGCGGTTTAACTAATGTATATGTATAGTTAATAACTTCACTGCTGACTCGTCAACCATCCAACATTGGGCCCCACCTGAATATGGTTATTCCACACCAATTTAGTTTAGTTCCACACCATCGAATCGACGCGATAAATCGATCTGGCTTTTATCTTGTCTAAACTTGGCTTAGACAGAAATTTTGCTGCTAACCAACTACTGTCATCTCGATACCATCTGGCTTAAAGTAATTATTGCAAACTATTGATTTACATATTATTTGATCGTAATCGTTTTGGTATTTTCCACAACATTACGATATTAGAGTTATTGGTAGAACATGTTCCGATTAAGTTGATTGTTTGCCATTTATGTATACCTTGCGAATACGGGCCACAGCTGTTATCAATTCTACTTTTCTTGTAAAATGTAAAACTTTCTAGATAAGTCTAATTAATTCTATATTTGGAATTTGTTTGCTACTTTTTTTATGAATTAATCTCATCCGTCTGCGAATCTGTACTTTTGTGAGAGTTTGATATAAATTGTTGGTGTTCAATATGAGTCCAAACTGAACCATTCACCTTTTCAAATTACTAACGATAGTGGTATATCGGTTCTTAAACTTTTCTTTTTAAGATTGACTGTTACAAATCGTATGCCTTTCTTTGGACTTCTTCATAGAAAAATCTAGTTTTAGGAAGTTTTATTTTTCAACATTTAAAGCTTCATGATGATTTGGATTAATTTGAACATGCGGTCGGTCACTAACCGATTACCGTAGTTCAGTTTTATTCTGAACCGTTCCATGATGTCTTCCACCATATCGCGACTGATTATTTAAAACATAATGTATTCCATTTGATCGAGGGAAGTGCTGATATATAAAATATAAATAAAATAAAAAATAAAAATAATTTATTAACAATCTGTAAACTAGGTAGTATACAGACATGCTCTCTACTAATATGTACGTTACAAAAAAAAAGATAATTTAAAATTCTAATTTTCCATCAACACCATTTGTTTACAATAAAGCTTTTCAACACCTCTCCTATGTATATATATATATATATATATATGTACATATATACCGTAACCACATTCGCTCAGTGTTATACATATAAGCGAAAAACTTTCCAGAGCAACACACACACACACAAAATATAAAAATACAAAAAAAGTTTAACAACAAAAACAGAAAACGTGTATACGTGAGTAGTAAAGGTGTGGAGCGCAGATTAGAAGCAGGGAAATAAAATCGGATTTTGTTTTTTTTATTTTTTATCACAAAATTCCACATAATTCTCCATCATCTATAACATACATAAATATGTGTACATATACATTATGTATATACATGACGAGGAGTACATTTCACGTAAATATAAATTTAATTACCATAATTAACATAAAAACATATATTTATAGAAAATAAAAACAAAATTTATTATTATTTTTTAATTAATTATGAATTAATAATTTATTTTAAAACAATAATTTTAGTCTCGTTATAAGCGCTGGTAATTAAATGTATGACCATGTTTACCATTCGCGAACACCGTTTATATTCCATGGGTTAGAAATGGAAGTAACTCTTTTATTGTTTACTTGCTGTATTGACGCTTGTTCGCCCATCCGCCAATTAAAATTGTATTTGTTACCTTTTGAAATTTTTTGCATTTTTTTTTGTTTGTTAGCCTTTATTACCTTGCCTATATAGGGTGAAAAATAATATTATTTTAACCCAAACACACCCACACACAGAGATAAAAGTTAAATTCAATGGTTTTTCTAGGCGTGAGTCTACGGCAATTAAAATTAATTAACGAGATTACCAATTTTTTAATACCAGTTTTTAATAATCTTTCAGATCAGTGTTCGTATTGTTTTTTTGTGACCGGAATTTAAGTAGCACTGAGCAAAGTGCTTTAAACAAATAGTAACAAGAAGGCATGTAAACTGTGACGGAGGAGAAAGCAAAATTTAGAGAGTTAAGGGGGTTAGCAAGTACAAAATTAAGGGGGTTAGGAAGTAGTCGAGCTGCTCGTTTAGTATGGCTGACTTTTTATATTCAATAGAAAACGCGTTGTCTTTTTGCTTGTTCGAATGATGTAGGTTAGAAGGCGCCATGCTTTACTATAAATGTTTTATAGTGGTGGTTCGGCTATTGGATGTGTGATGGGGTTAGTGAACGCTCAATTCAAATATGTGCACAGAAAAAAAAACCCACTGCATTTAAAAAAAATCGTAGTCAATATCAATGAAGATTTACTCCAACTAGAGTGCTTTTTAATATATGTAACTATAAATGTTTTGTCAAAAAATTAATTCGATATTTTAAATAAACTTTTGTAAATTTTGACTGAAGTTTAGTAAATAGTACAATAATAATTTGCAATGACGTCATAAAAATTCTAACCTTGAATTCTGTATTTTAACAATAATTTTTTTATTTTTACTAAAATTTTGTAACAACAACAATAATTCTACAGTGAATACTACAAGATAATTTTTTGAAAGTAGTACGAGTCTTTTAAACACTAAGACATTTCGTTAACTAACAAAACCTTTAGTAAAATCCAATCCATAGTATAGTTATTATAGTGATGTTGTATTTATATTAACAAATGAATATTTATAAATAAATAAAAATATAATTAATTTAAAAAAATTAATTTTTATTGGCACAAATAGTATTATTTTTGTAAAATACAACAAAATTCATTATTTTAAAAGTAACACTACTTGTACTAATAAAAATAAAGTTTTAGATTATTTAAGTTTTTATGTACTGTAAATGTTATATGTAATGTTATACAACTCAAAATTTTCAAACTCAATACAGTGACACTGATTTAAGTAAATATGTTTTCTTTGGTATTCACATGCATCAATCCAAATCAACAAGTTACGAGATCAGAATCGCAATTACTTTGAAGATATTTGTTCTAATATGTACATGTCGATTACCTATTTATATATTAATTTATTGCAGACTGGAAGGCAAATAGTTTGAGATAATTATTGAACCAGCTTTGGCAAGGTGATTTCTTTTAAAGGTAAAACAACATGCGTCGCTAAAGTCAAAATTAATCTCTGTTGTTTAAATTAACTGAAACAATTTATTACAACTTACTTCTCGGAAATAATCTATAAATATAAAATTAATGATCGTTAAAACTAAAAATAGCACAAAAAAAAAGTAAATAGTTAATCCTGGTTTTTAAAATAATAACGCAATGTTTATATTTAGTATAACAAAAATAATCTTTATAAAAGTAATTTATTTATCAAATTTCAACATATCTACATAATTATCTCTTTCCAACTTCACCAGAAAGAGTTTTAAAAAAGATTAAAAACTTAATTTTGTAAAATTAATAATAAAAATAATACATTTATATGAAAACTCCAATTACATACATATGTATGTATGTATAGTTAAAAAATAAACAATCTTAAGAGAGTTCTTTTTTCAAAAGAACAACTTTTGGCAAAACGATTTCACCGGAGATCTTATGGTTATAAACCTAGTGTTGTATAAATTGGCAAACTGCAAATCCTGCATCAGGATATTTCAAATTAAATAACTGAATAATTTTATAAACAATATCTATAGCTTTGACAATAGATAAAATTCGATATTTCATACCGTCAAAATAAACAATTATTTCCTCAAGATGAAGAAGGTGATTTATGATTAATTAAATGATGTTCAAGTTCTGCTACTGTCTTTGCCAAAAACATAAACTGATTTTGGCAGTGTCTAATTGTAATTTTTTTTAATTTTGACGGGTTAGCTTTTAATATTCCATGTAGAAGATAGAATGCGACAGCATACTTTCCATCTAAAATTAAAGCTTTATAAATAAATATACATAATCTAAGTATGTGTTTGAGAAACTTACCATCAGTTACACTTTCAGAACTAATCATATTATCTAAGATTTCTCTGCAGTGCTGATCTTTTAGCTGAGCTTGGTAAACTTTTGTAATTTTTATTAAAAAAGTCTTTAAGAAATCATCATTCACCATATTTTTATTATCATCGTACAGCGCACTATAATCGACATTAATCTGTAAAGAAAGTTTAATTTAAAGAATATGTTTATGTATACATATATATTTATCGTTAGGAAAATAATTACCAATCGATATCCCATTGAGGTTTTATATTGAGGCCTGTTTAGTTCACTAAACAGGTCATACAGGTTTATATATAATAATATTGTACATATCATATTACATTCATTTCATACACGTTTTGATTTTATATAAAAAACACAATGTATAGCCAAAATGCTGAATGTACACAAATTAATTTAATTTTGCTATATAAACCGAAAAAATGTATTTAATAAATTAGAATTAAAATTATTATTCAAACTGATTGTTTCAATTCTCGCGATTATTAAGGCCTCAACCGTAGTAATCTTAACAATCGCTTCAACCAAGTTTTAAGCAGAGGCTAAAACTTTACAAGGCCATTTTTCAAAAATCTTCATCGTTGATGAATTTTCTTTTATACAGTTTATTCTGGCTTTTACTGAACCATTCCAATGCATCATAAAATCATCATGACTAAGGACTTCATGCTTCAGTGCTTGAATGTGCTCCTCCTCATTTGTTGAAATAACAAACAGTTTTTTCGACGGAGAATTAGTCTTTTGTAGTTCCATTCCTACATGATGCTTTACGCGTTCTTGATTTTCGGTTATGGTACTTAAAATACAAGCTGCCTAGAGGAGATGCATTTTTCCTTTTGACGTAATAATACTCCTAAAGAATAAAATTCATTTAAAATAATTAAATTAAAATAAAATAATTTAATAAATAATGGTGTACCTTTTCTTCATTTGGCATAATTGCCACTATCTGCTCTGCAATATGCTTGCACATACTTGTAGTCAAACTGAGACTAACTCTTATGAAGTGGTCGACAATATTATTCACCATTAAATGGTGAATATTACTGGTGTTGTGGGAATAGTTATTTGTGTTAATGATGATAAAGTTGCGGTTTCTACTGTCTTCGAGCTTATTTGTTCTTGCCATTTTTTTAAATTATAATTAATTTAATCAAAATTTATTATCACGTTTAATTTAAAGTTTGCATCCTTTAAAATCCGGTATGCCTGCTCTGACGAAAGTTTTTTTAGTTCGTCTAAATAAACTAGTTATTCTTAAATTAGACAAATTTTATATATAAATTTTTAAATACTTTGTTTTGCTAGAATATTACCTAAATGACTAGGACACAAAAAATATTCAATAGAACTTACCATTAAAATATTTATAAAGATCTAATAAGTTCCAATTAGTTAACGGCTTATGAAGATCATTTTGTTTGTCATTAAAATGGTATACGTCGATGAAAATATTTTCAGGTTCTTGTTGATAAATTCCCGCATCATCAGGTAACAGAATAAAATTTCCTCGGCAGATATTACTGTTGTTTACCGTATTTGAGTCCAAACTGATATTACTGATCATGCTAGACTGATCATTCTCTATATTTTCGGTGGTAGTATTTGCATTGTCTAATTGAATAATGTTGGTGGGCGTTTCTGTTGGTGGGTTATCCATCGTTCCCTCTTACTAGATACTTATATGTTTGTATGTATATTGAATTGTATACCTCTTTCTATTATATCATGTGGATTATTTTATATTATATAAATCTAGTTAATAAAAAATATGTATCATACGAGTATGTTGTTAAATGATGAGTTTTTTGAAAATGTTTCATTAATTGTTTAAAATCACTGTCACTAAATTGACATTTAAAACATTTCATTTTGAAAATAATTAATTATATAATAATTCTAAATTATCAAATTAGAATACTATTTAAAATCAAATTAACTAAAGTAAGTAAACTAATATTTAACACATTTACAAAAGCTTATCTCTAAGTAAAAATATAATATACTCGTTATAAAAATACAGTTATAACAATTGTGGCTGTAAAATTTAATTTAATATAACAAATTTTCATGGAATGAACAATTATTAAGAAATATCTCACCTGTATACTTATAATTATTTAATGATAATTACCGACGTATTTAACCTACTGCACAAACTTATTAAAAATAAGAAAATTAATAGTCAGCACTACACAAATAATAAAAATAAAAAACAGAAATAAATGCAATCCGTAAATTAATATTACAAATAAGTAAATGCGATGCATTTGGTTCAAAAATCGACTTGTAAATGGTTCTATAGAAAAATGCTACGTAATTTATGATTACCACTCGAAAAGTAACGGGATTACAATTTTCTTTTGTGATACACACGAAATTTTTTGTTCATTTACTAAAAATTTAGTTATTTTACTAGACCTTTATTTTATTTAACTAAACCTCTTGTCATTTAACTAAATATTTGATAATTTAACTAAAATAGTCTGTAATATTAAACAGAACTATGTTGTACATTTCATTTTATATCAAAAACATGTAAAAACATAACTCATCGAACGCGCTTTACTTTATGGACCTAAGAATTTTATTACCGTTTTTGGTATTCTTCAGATTCCTTTAAATATATTATTGATGTAGGGGAACGATAATCATTAGGCAGTATTGCATAAAGACATGTTTATTGTACGTCGGTTGTTTAATGAGAAAAAATATCTGAAATCACTTCTTAACATCGGAGTCCACCGCATAAATATTCATTAAAAACAGGTTACTCTATTCAATAAAATTATAAATCTATACATATTAATGATTTAGTGGCAATACGAATAACACAATTAATTCAGATTAATTTATTTAAGACTGATTCCTAACTTAGAATAAACATAAATCTATAATACAAAATCATGTAATAATTTGCATTTTAACTAACCTAATTTAAATTCAATAAGAAAATTTTAATTTTATATTTTAACCTTTAGTTTTAAGTATATCAAGTTGAGACGTTTGTAAATCATCAAGAAACTCCTAAAAAACCGAGCAATTTTATTTACATATATACTTACATATTTTAATTTTTAGTGGGATAATTTTTAAATTGATTTATAAAAATACCCTAATCTAGTTTTTCAAACAAAAAAAAGAAAATCAAAATTAATGTAATAAATAGTAATTATTTAAAAATTGGGTTTCGAATAAGATAAAATAGGAATAATTTAGTTAGGATAAATAAAAATGTTATCAATTTTTCAATTATACAATAAACACATTTCTGTCTCTTTCGCAATTTAAAAGTTAAAACTAAATTTTGTATCTAATACTAAAGTTTAGTTGTTTTTTTTTAACTAAATTGGTGGTTCTTATTACTATACCATAATTGAATAGATAAAATTAGTAATTTTAATGAATTTATTGTGGATATAAGTAAATTTTGAATAAAATTGGTTAAGTATAATAACTAAACTTGTTGTGTGTTATTAACTCTTGACGATTTATTTTACTAAACAATTTTTGTTATAGTAAATAATATTTTAATGATTATCACTAAAAAAAATTAACAACAACGGTTTTGTAAATATGACAATCGTTTTTTTTTTCTGTGTGGATTTATATTTGAATTTCACTAATTGTTTGTTGTGGCGGTATCGAATATCGGTGAGTCGAATATTCGAGCTGCAAAACCCTCGTGCCAAACCCTAGCAAAGGCCTTCGATACATCCAGAAATACAGCGGGACAATATTTTTTTTCTTCTAACGCATGCTAGTGTTCACTTCTGAATCCAAATTGAAAATCAGGAACGTTTACCATTGGCTTGAGACGTTTCAGAAGTAGTTTTTCAAACAGCTTTGATAAGGTCGGAAGCAGTGAGGTTGGTCTGTACGATATTACTTATCTTCATCTGGTTTGCCTGGTTTCTTCAGCATAATTATTTGGTCCGTTTTGAATCATTTGGGTGCATACTTCAAACTCATACAGGCATTAAATAAGTATATGTCATCATGATGATTGTTTTATGTGGTTGTTCCTTACCCGGTGATATTTCATCTGTTTTGCAAAGAGTTCCGCTTTTTCTTGGTCTTGTTGAACCCAACTACTTGGTATCCGAGCTACAGGTCGTTTTCTGATGGCTTTTCATAACGCGTAGTCCTTATCCATTTTCATCCTAGCCCGCTTAAGTAGTTGTCGATGCAATCTTGTTTAAAGATTTTGATTAGCCTATTGACTTTGTTACTTATCCAATTGAAGGCTATTTTGTCAATGGGATTTCTGGTGTGATGCCACATTCTCCTTGTCTTTCTTCTTTCCTTGATTTGTTCCCTGATCTCAGCAGGTTATTTGACGTTCATATTCGCATTTTCCTTTAATTCTGGAGTAGCGAGGCTGGCGGCCTTTCGAGTGTATTCAATGAACTTCTTTGTTTGATGTTCTAAATCCTCATTACTTTTGATACCCACTTTTAATTCAACTATAGCTCTTCTAACTTTCCTCTGAAGATATTCCAACCCGTTAATTTATTAGTAAGGTCGCTTTTTTTGTTTTTTTATTACTTTTGCGCTTACTGACAACAGTACAGAAATGTGATCAGATGTTAAGTCGTTAATCACTTCGCCTCTAGTGTAGCTGGATGAAATACCCTTTATGATAAAGAAATCAAGTGGTATTTTTCCTACATCCGTTACGTTGGCCTCCCTGGAGGCAGATATTCACATTTGTTTACATGAATGGCATTGAACAGAGCATTTCCTTTTCCAGGACAAATTAGCCTGGAACACCCAGCTGTATGTTTTATATTGTAGTCCCCTCCAATGATAAATCTTGGACCTAATTTAATGAAAACCGCTGAGACCTATATCTAAAGATCGCGTTGTTGATAATTTTATATTTTATCATGAACCTTTCAGGTATTAGCTGAACAAGGCACAAAACAAGTGTCTCAGTGTGTATCGGATGAACGTGGTTCTCTAGTCCTTTTTGTTGGCATTGAAAATGAATCGGGAAACCTTCCATCTGCCTATATATTTCCCAGGCAACAGAACAAAGACATTTTGAATTCGTAACCAAAAGTGAATGGATGACAGTAGAAGTATTCTTAGATATTCTGATGCATATCAAAAGCAATGTTAACTGCACCAAAGAAAATTTGATTATTTTCTTATTCGACAACCATTCGTCTCACTGCATTACATAGCTTTGATTCCATGGTTTATTGCAGAGAGACTGGCATTGTCTTAGTATCATTTCCTACGCATACCTCATATCGTCTACAGCCATTAGACGTTTTGTGTATAAGCCGTTTAAAACCTTCTTGTAGATAGTAGCATTTAACAATTATATGACTAATAATCCTGGAAAGGATTATTCACCTAATCACCATATATGATCTAGCTTCGTTAACAACTGCTTTTAATAAATTATTTTCAACAGAAAATATAATAAATGGCTCTAGTGTAACAGACATTGTGCCATTTAATTCAATAATTCTTGCCGACATTCAATGTGTATCTGCTCCTGATGAAAATTTGATTGCTGATGTTACCAGTCCAGAAAATCGGTCATAATTGGAAAATGAAAATTTTGAAGCAGTTTCATATTTTAGTCCTGATATTTTAAGACCAGTGATGCAAATTAGATTTACGCCAAAGACAAATCGAGCGGGAAAATTTCTCCATAAAAAAAATAGACAGGGACAGATCGTGAAACTGAAAAGAAAAGAGCACCTCCAATAAAAGGTGAGTCTGATACAAATTTGAAACTAACGGAATCAGACGATTCAAATTATCTCTGCGTATAGAGGATTCTGAGCAGTCTGGTATCGAATAAGTTGGTTTATCGAAATTTGCAAAATTATGCGACAGTGACTGGCTTGGAGATTTTGTGTTGGTTAAGTTTCGAACTAAAACGCATCTTTATTTGCCCTGTAAAATTATCGAAGCCCCCAACCCAACTACAAAGTGGAAATATAAAATGAAATTTGGATTTATATCACAAATAAGACATCATTGTATAATACAAAAACCAGTTTGAGCACTAATACAATTTATAAAATTCTACATTTTCTTAAAATATGAAAAATTATAATTTATTTTGAAATTTTTGAAATTTACTAAGATTCTTAATTTATAAAAAATTCATGAAAATTTAATTATTTCTATATTTCCAAAAATTCTGAATTTTGTGAATTGATTAAAATTGTCATTTTTGAAAATATTGAAATACCGTTAAGTTCTTAAAATTAGGAAATTCCCATTTAAAAAATGTTTAAAAATTATAGAATTCTTAAAAACTGACAGTTGGCAAAATTATAAAAAATTTAGAAATCTTAAAGTTCTTAACTTAATTTTTTAAATAATTATAAAATTAATTTATTAAATTTCTTATAATTCTAATTGTTCAAGAAGCTCCTAAAATTCTAAAATGACTTAAAATTTAAAAACATTTTCATGAAATACCTTTCTTTAATTTTGTTAAAATTACTGGAAAATCTAAGAATTAATTAAACTTTTTCCCAATTCTTAAAATTTTTCAAAATTCGTGAATATTCTTATTATTACAGCCGTAACATTTTTAAACCGATTGTGAAATTCTTAATTTTCAAAAATTCTTATAATTCGTGAGATTCTTCAAATTCCTAAAATTCTAAAACAGTCTCAAGTAATTTTTTAACTAACTTAATTAACTAAAAAAATTCATAAATTTTTTTCAAAATCAAAATAAAATCTAATTTTTTTTAAAATTAATTTAATTTAAAATAATTTCAAGCACTAAAAGTTAATTAATAAGTTTTAAAATTGTAGAAAATTCATGAAATTATTAGAACTCTTTAAATTTTAAATAACTAACTTTTAACAATCAATTTCGTTAATTTGTAAAATTCTTTAATATCCAAAAATTTTTATAATAACCAAAATTCGGCAAAATCCTAACATTCTAAAAATTCTTAAAATTGAAATAAGAATTCTCGATTTGATTTTTCAATGGTTCGAACCTTATATATATTTTGCCATCTGAGATTCTGTGATTCGGGTAAGTTGATGGAGAAGCTTCTTATCTTAGTTAATAGTTTCACATATTCGGCATCTACAAAGTACTCTGAATCAAGATTTACAGCGCCTACCATCAAGGATTTATCATTTATTAGTTCTTCAATATTGTCGCAGTATATCCGTGAAAGAGTATCTGGAACGATATAGAGTGAGCCCCTTTGATGGTCGTTAGAAAAATCAAATGATTGAAGTTTAAGGCTCCATCTACTTAACCGACCGCTTAAATCCTTCTGGGACATCAATCATTTCAAGCTGGAGTGGTCTGTTACCACCGTAAAGTGGTAACCCTCATTGTAAGGCCTGCATTTTTGGACGCATATTTGTGCGGCCAATCACTCTTATTCTAGAGCAACAATAGTTACGCTGGGCTCAATTTCTGCGAGATAAAAGAAATGGGATGATCTTGCTCGTTTTCATCTTTTTGTAAGATGGCGCCTCCAATACCCTCGGTGCTTGCGTCACACCTTATAAAGAACGGCTTGGAGTAGTCTGCATTCATAAGAACGGGAGCTGTCGTTAATAATCCTTTTAATTTTTCGAAAGCAGACTGGGCGTCACTGTTCCGTTCCATACGAATTTTTATTCTTTCTTTAATACATTTGTTATGCGTTGCAGAAATTTCAGCGAAATTTCGGATGAACCTCCGATATCAACCTGCCATGCCCAATAATCTACGAGTTTGTTTAACCGAGGTTGAATTCGGGAAACCACAAATTGCATCAACCTTAGACGGGTCGGTACGGAGACCATCTTCACCGACAATAAGTCCCACATATTTGGTCTCACGCATGACAAATTTACGTTTATATAAATTGATTGTCAAACTAGCGTTTGATAATAACGTGGCCACTAGCTGCAACAGTTCGAAGTGCTCCTTTAAGGTGGCCGAAATTATCAATAGCATGGACAAGGGGTGCATGGACAGTGCTAGGTATTGTAAATGCCGTTTTCTCCCGTGAAGAAACCACTAAAGGTATTTGGCAGAAGGCATCTTTAAGGTCTATCGCGCTAATATATTTGGTTACATTAAGGCGGCCTATCAACCCATCAAAATGAGGATGTGAGTACTTACCCTTCTTTACCATTACTTGTTTTAACAAAGGCAACGGGAGAACTTCTAGCACCAGTCTTCTATCACCCCCAATTGTATCATTCGATCCAATTCGTTGTACATTAACTCTTGTACTGCTGGTGAAACATTATAAAAACGCTTTTTGATCGGAGCCGTTTGACCCGACTCAAGAGTTGCGGTTTCAGACGGAGGTAAACATCGTTGAGTAGACTCATTGGTTTGTGGATCCAAAATCTCATACAGCTTTCACGAATCCTAAAATTGATTTAGATGCGCCATCTGCCGTTTTCACGAAGGAGCGGAAATTGCGGATTTTAAGACCCACCTACCAAGTAAATTCTAAAGCATCTTTACCACTATCTAGAAGGCCTAGAATATTGTGGTCCTCAATGGAAATATAAATATGAGGTCTTTGGTCATTTTCAAAGTGATGATACACATGCAACACAGTTTACCGATGACTCGGTGATAATGCCAGTAACATTAAGTCCGTCTCTTGCTTTAGACACCCCATGTTATAGATTTGAATTTACCAATGAGATAATTCTATTTGTATCAACCATGTCGCTACCTTGGCCTTGATATTGATCAGTTATTAGTGTCTCTAATGATGAGCTAGTGGTTTGCTTAGCAATGGTTTTTGAAATTGGGGGATAAGAGACTATGGATTCGAGGGAGTCGAGTGTCCCGAACGAGGTTTCCCAGTCTGGATCACGTTCGACTTCTGGATTAAACCATACTTGGCACAATTAAGACAATTTGGCATTCTCCACTCCAGGCTTTCCACAACCGAAACAAAATAATCCCTGAAGATTCATAAGGCAGTCTTGATAACGATGACCGAAGTCTTTACAGTTTCAACATATTAAATGGTTGGTCTGTCTCGCACCTTTTGCGTTTCTGGATGCGTTAAAGGCTGCAATATGTATATTATCGCATGATAGGTCTTCGTTAATACTTGAATTATTGAATTTCATTTCAGTAGGTTCTACGCTTCCATGAATTTCGGTAACGTTAAAGCATCGTTTAAGGTGTTCAACCAATTGCCTGGGGTCATAACTCGAATTTTACCAAATACGCTCATATTGCTGACAAACAACCGTCAACTGTTCCACTGTGTTGATTTGTAGGGATAGAGTAACAAACGATTCGAGAGATGACCATTCAAAGTCTGTATCCCTAGTGCAAAGTGAACGTCGAGTTTCGCGTTCACTTTCATGACTTGAAAATCTTGAATGAAAGGCAGATTGCATTTCCATAGTCGCATTTGGATAACTACGGACGTACACCCAAAACCATTTTTCCGCGTTGTCAGTCACAAAATTGTAAATCGTGCACGTCCAGCCCTTTCGAATTGGCTGGAACTATGAAACAAAATTTTCCATTTGGGAAGATACCGATGAAAATTAGCAGTGTTTTTCGAAAACTCCGGAATACGATATTAAGGTCCGGCACCGGTGATGGTTGACAATTCCGGTATATACTGATCCATGTTGAGTCTTGGTGTAATAATTCTATCATGAATTTTGTTAGCAGGATCGATGTTCTTTTGGTGTAGAGCATAATCACTGGAATTATTCGTAAGAGTACAGACAATTCAATACCTCTATCGGCGGATGGAAATTGCCATGGATTAACGAACCCTAGTTTGTTGTTAATTTTAGGATTATCTTTCTCCATGGGATTAGACCACACATTATTGTGTATTTCGGGAGGAAAAGCATTGCCTAACCAATCTTTAATAATGTTAAGATTACAACCAGAAATTGGAACCTCTTTTCGGTGATCCGATTGATCGGCAGTATCACTGTCTAAGTTTCATGATTACGCTGGTAATATTCAAAATATCCCCAAACGAATTTTTAAACGTATCATTCTGCTCGCAATAACACTTGATTTAAGTCTTTACTTAGGTATGGGCTGTGCTTTCTCGTGCCTGTAAGTTTATTAAAGGAATCCGCAACTTCTAATGCAGTACCAACTTTTAAACCAGGATTACTGCTAGTATGAGATACAAAAAAAAATACCTTTAATGAAGAGTGAAATGGAACCGTTTAGTCTTTAATACAAATTGATCGAACCTAATAATGATGACCTGTAATAATATAGTTTTGGAGTGAAGCTCCGTGAATGATTTTTATTTTACTTTTTTCAAGGCATCGTAAATTAAACAAGAAATTCCGCGAGATATATAGAAATCATCTATATATTCAATCCCTGAATCTGAATCCCTGAAGCTACAATGAACTTGAATAATTCGGCAATAAATAATTATATTGAATCCATTTCGGGTTAGGCAAAGAAAATGGGAAACACACAACTACACACCATATTCAATATGCATCCAAATCAGGCAAACTGAAATCGAAGGGGCAAAATTAATATTCATAGAACGAGAAGCAAAGAATCTCTTTGAAATCGTTAAAATTTCTTAAATGTGGAAAGCTCGATTAGAATTTACTGTACAAAAATGAAAGAATATCGGCTATAGTTGAGGAGTGAAGCTCCTTGGATGCTTTATAAGAGCAACCTAAATGAAAATGTAATGTATTCAACAATTTATTTGCTATTGACCAAATGGGTTCCTGTTTTGGCGCCATTTTGTAACGTTTACGAGTGCTACGATGCACTTGCTTGCATTTAATATGAACCTGGGCTGGTATTGATTTTTGCAACTGAAAATTAGCAACCACTAATAGCATTACAAAAAAAAACATGTGCGGTGAATTAAAACAAAACACGACCATCTTGGATTTCACTTTACTTCTCCCACATTACGATCTTATATCGATACTTCCCAGCCAATGAAATTAACTACCACCACCACAATAAATAATATTTACCTATATGGATTTATAAGGTGACTAATAAAAATAAAAAAATGCGAAAACGCCACTTCATGCGTATTCCAGTGTGTGTTTGTTCGTTTGTACTCGATCTCTGTATATAAAGGAATTTTTGCACTTCATATGAGATGATTCTCAAACCAGTGCCACACAAGAAAGAATTAATAAAAATCTTTGCGTAAAACACATCGAAGAGTGAGATACGAATGAAGAATGGTGGGGTGGAAAGACCGGAATTGAAATCATTCGACGTACAACAAAATATCATAATTTAAGCGGATCAACAAAAAATAAGGTAAGTCATGTTACCCCTGCTGTGTGTTCATTACAAACACTCAATGGTAAGAATTACAAAGCACCAAGTCGGTTATTGTTGTTGTTTATTTTTTTTGCATTTCATCAACATTAAAGGTGATGAAAAGAAAAAATTAACCATTTTATTCTATTCATCCGGAAGTGACCACATTCCACATGTTCCTAATATTTACGAATTCTGAAATATCTTAAAATTATTAAAATTATGGAAATTCGTAAATTTTTACTTTCAAAAATAATTAACAAAAACATTGCTGTTAAAATTAAAAATTTCGTTAATCAGTTTGAAAATGTAATTTGAAATTCAAAAACTACTGTACTATGACTGAGTGTCTAAATTCATGAGATCCAGTACCCGAAACGATATACATAGTAAAACACAATCAATACAAAAATATTGAAATTTCGCGATACCAAATTTTCGTCGACCTTTCTAAGCACCCACATAGTAAAACACATGAAAATTGTCTTGCATCAGTGCTAGAAAATTTGTTGTGTGTTTTAGTATGTGAGTGCTTGGCACGGTCGATTAAAAATTGGTGACGAAATTATATTTTGATTTTTTAATATTTTTTTCAATCACATTAATTTTAATGCAAAAGGCTACACTCTCGCGGCATAAGCGGAATTTGGATATGAATGTAACCGCTGTGTATATATTTGTTATGAGTAAGGTAAATTTTGTAAATGTGTTTGAATTTGAACCTGAACCTGGGGCTAATTTAAAATAACCAATTTAATCAAAACGTTTACCTCAAAGTTGACCACTGCGATACCCAAAAGTCTATTATAAGGAAATTAAAAACGATTCACCTCAAAATTACTTAATTTTATTCTCATATTCATCACAAGCTGATGGAAGATGGAAAAATGTCGTTACGGAAGTCGATCATAGAAGAAACAAAATAAAAATTTAATTATCATGCTTTTCCAAGACATCAAAATAATTGAAAAAAAAAAAAAAAGGTTTCATCGCTCAAAGTCTCAATATATACGAGTAGCAGCGAGCGAGGATGGCAAATCAGTGATATTTAATTTGTGTTTTTTTTTTTTCAATTTTATTTTATCGTCCTTTTTGTATATTTTTTAATTAGCTAAAATAATTTTTAATTATTTCATAATATAAATTTTCTTTTTGTTATTATTTTTTGCCGTTGTTTTAAATTATTATTCATATTTTAAATTTGTTTATTAGCGTTTGTATGATTTTCATTTTTATTTTCTGTATAAAAAACATCTAATTATATATAAATTAAAAACGGGAAAGAAACATCTTAATTAATTTTCATTTATATTTTTACAATCTTATAATTTTTGTGCTGGATTCATTAGAAAAAAGTAGAAAAAATGTCCTTATACCAACTGGAGATGATTTTTTTTCCTGATGTTCATTTAAATTATGTTCGACTTAGTATACATTTGGCTGATATGCTTTTCATATTTTGTTGGCGCTTATGTTTTTGAAATATTTTGATGAGCATGGGCTTGGGTGTGTTCATGAAATCAGAGAATTGATAATCGACGCGATATTGAACTTTTTGCATTATTACCTACAGTACAAAGGTTCCGATTGAGTGAGGTTCGTAGATGCACTATCGATGTATAAAAATCCGTCACGACGACGCAAACGGCGCTCGGGAGCATACAAATTTACACGAGCAAGTAACTCGGAGCATACAATACGCGACAATAAAAGATCACGTACGAGGAGCGCTGCAGCTACTTCCCATCGATGATTTAGTTGTGACAATCCCAATAAATGCAGCGTGGGAGTTCTTATACGTTAGTACGTGTAGATGGTATAGACATCAGAGGGCAAACAGAACAAATTGCTTTTGAACGGACTAGCTCCTGGCCGAGTGGCACAAATATGAAGGCGACCAAACCTGAGAGGCGTATTCCACAACCGGACGAACAAATGATACATACAAAGATTTTAATGTTAGCGGATCAGTAAGTTTGTAACAATTTCGCTTGATAAAATCCAGCATAAGGTACGCTTTAGAAATAGAAAAGTCAATATGTCTGGTACATGTTAGATCCGGAGAGAACGTATCATATCATATAAGAAATACTGACGAAATAATGGACATCGAATTCTAGAAAAGGAAAATATTTGCTGATAGTCCAATAACAAAAGTAGTTTAAATCACTTTGCAACATCAAACAGTCAGATAAAAGGGGAACTGGAGCAAAAATGTTCATGTCGTCATCGTAGAGCAGACATCTTGCAAATTTGAAAAAACGAGGAATTGCCAACGATCTGACAAGTGCAATCATCTGACTGGGAGGAAGTTGGAGTTTAGTTTGGCCGCTGAAAAACACTAAGTTTGTGATTGTCGACCTTCCCGCAGAAAAAACATGTTGCACTGGCGAAATATACCATTTTGTATGGGAAAACAAAAATCGATGAACCATTGAATCAAAGAGCTTTGGAATGATAAAAAGTATGGCAATCGCGCGATAGTTGATGATCTCGCTTCGTTTGCCCGATTTGAATATGGGACGTATGAAGGATATTTTCAACGGATCTGGAAAAATTTGCGTTCGAAGGCTTTCATTAAGGATAACAGTAATGTGATCACACAGGGTCTCCGCGCTCAAAGCTCAAAAGGTTTGTCATTTGGCGTCTGATACGGTTCATAGACTGATTCGAAGAAATTAGCAAATAAATTAATTGCACATATCAAAGGGAAGCCTAACAGAGCAGCTTTGAATGGTCATAGGAGAAGGGACTCCGACAATCTTCCTTCTAGTGTTGATGAACAGCCAAAAAACTCGTGGGTGGGAAGACCACTCCACTTCCACTGATTGCCATGTACCTGTATAGCGTATGGAGCTGATTACGACGATTATCACGGCCTGTCAACTTAACATTATACCATGGTTCTTGAAACCGCGGTTTATTAGCTCTCGACGGAACATACTTTTCGATACCTGTCTTGAGTCATTCATTCAATTGTGAAACTATGTCATTCAAATCTTGACCAGCTTGAAAAAAATCCCAATCTAAATTGTAGAAATATTCATTCAGAGCAGCGTATAGTCAGAATTTCTAAAATCAAAAATCAAATTAAAACTGATCGAGCAAATAGCGCAGTGGCTAAAGCTGCGACGTATGGATCACGAGGTACCGGTTTCGAATCCCAATAGGGGCGGGATCAAAAAGGGATTCTTCATATTTGATCTCGATCGGGATGATTATGAACACATCTTTGACACTCTGTTGAGAGTGCAGAATCCATGGGCCGAGCCACCGTTCATGTTAGTGCAGGCTGGCATGGAGCTATACAAGGTGTAGATGGTTAAACAAATCGGACCTGTGGCCGTGCCTCCTCGATTAAGCTGGCAACGGCATAAGGTACGGACGTAAATAAGCCAACTGCAAAAGAGCCGGGAGATGCTTGAGCCCCATAACAAGCAGAGAATAAAAAAAAATAAAAAAAATTAAAATTATAACTTAAAGGAATGACGCATTCTTCGTGAAATTGAGATAGGTGCTGGAACCAAGCCTGTCCTTTTTATGAACGATGTAATCCAACGGAATTTATTCTTCAGATTAAAAATATTCGTGGGGTAAGCAACGTCTCAGAAATAATAATAACATCCAAGTTGGTGTCAAGTACCCCCAGAAGAAATGATTTGGACTTACCGCGGATGCTTGAGGCGTTGTGGTAGTAGAACGATGTGAATGCTGTTCGTTCGTGGTTTCTCGGTAGAGCTGGAACAGATTCCAAATTCACTCCATCAGAGCTTAGCGTGAAACTAAAAAATTTGTATTCGTTGATTTCAGACGTGAATTTAAAAATTCTTTAATAAAAACTCCAGGAGGCCACGCCGATGAATCCAGCATTTGGTCAAATTTACTTACAAGAATACCAATTTTCAATGTTACATAGAACAGGTTTGTCGACTACAAATTTGTTTTGGATATACATCATGATTTCATCATCAGTAACCTCCTTGAATAATCGAAAATAAAAACTTGTGTACAACAATTTGACATTTCTGTCAATACGAAAAAATTTATTTGTTCTAGAATTCTAAAATTTCAAAAGCCCTAAGAATTTTATGAGGTATGCATTTTACAAATTTTAAAAAATTCTCCAAATTTAAGAACTTAAATTTTAACTTAGATTTTAAAAATTGTAAAACAATAAATGAAATTTAGGATTTTATAGAATTTTTGTAATTGATACAAAATAAGAATTTTTAATATAATTTATTATTTGGGGAATTATAAAAATGTTAAATTTTTGCGATATAAAATGATAACGAATTTTGAAAATTTTAAAAGCTTTAAATAATTTAGTTTTAAGAATTTTCTACAAGTAACTACAAGTGCTTTAAAAAAAATTTAATTTGAATCAATTAAATATTTAGATGTTTAAATTTTAAGAATTTTATGAAATTTTAAAAGTTTAATAAGTTTTTAGGCATCTTTAGAATTTCATGACCAATTGCAGTACAATTTTAAAAGTTAATTAAAATAATATTTTAGACACGTTTAGAAATTTAGTATTTTGAAAAATCTAACGAATTTTTAGAAATTTAAGATACATTTTTAAAAATGTTAAGAGTTACGTATTCCAGAGTTAATAGAATTTTATTTTACTAAATCAGTGTTTCAAAATGTTTACGGTTATTATGATTTTTCTTAATTTAATTTGAATATTTTTTTAAAGAAAATAATGTTAAGGCATTTTAAAGTTTTATTAATCCCAAGGTTTTCAATATATAATAAATTTAAGAATATTATAATTATTTAAAAAAAATTTAAAATATATAAATATTTTACACTTATAAGAATTTTATAATTATTTGAAACATTAAGTTTAGAACATTAAAATTTTCAAATTTTTAATAATCTTACAAAATTTCTTAAGAAACTGAAGAATTCCATAACTTTGTTAATTTTTTATATTGAAATTTTGGAACTTTAAGAATTATAGAAGCATTTTAAGAATTTAAAAACTGACCACACAAATCAGTTTTAATCAATTCATAAGTTCACGACTTTTAGAATCTATTTTAAGAATTTTGAAAATGTACAAATATTTAAAATTTAAGAAGATTTTTGTAATTTTAAGAATTTTACGAATTTCAGAATTTTTAGGAATATTTTAATAATTAGAGAAAATTTAGAATTTTTGGAATTCATGAAATTTAATTCGTTTAAAATACAGGATTAGAAGCCTTTTCATTTATTTAAATATTTTATGAATTTTGTACGTACTTTAAATAATTTTGTGAATTTCAAGTGTTTCAAAAATCTAAGGAATTTTCTACTCAGTTATAAAAATTATACAAATTTTAAAAATAATAAAAATTTCATAAAAATCTTAGGTATTTATAGTATATGGAATTTTTTGAATTTTCAAAATATTAATATATTTTTGAAGCTGTAAAGTTTTATAAAGTAAGAATTTTAAGAAATCTAAGAGCTTTTGACATTAAAAAATTGTAGATCTTCAAAAAAATTAAAAAATTTAGAAATATTTGAGATTTATAAATAGTAACAGTTTTTTAATACCATACGACTGGCTCCTACTGTATCAACAATCTTGCTCCAACGGTTTCGATCCTGAGCTTGGTCTTCATACTGTCTTAGACAATTTGAAGAAGCCAAGTCGTACATGCGGTAACGCCATCGTCGCCTGCAACGACCTCTGCGCCTACCATATGGTGCCTCTCTTCTCCTTTCATGAAATCGCAGCACAATTTGTTCTGGATCAACACAAAGAATATGACCGAGCCAGCGTAGTCGCTGAGATCTTACTTCATGAACAATGTCGGGGATCTTCATCAGATCTCTGATTTCGGTATTGTACAGAGCTCGGAATATACCATCTACTTCTCGTTTTGTGCCGTGAATCACTCGCATGATTCTTCTCTGCCATCCCTCGTTTTCATTCGTCAGCGCCGATTTTTCACATCCATACAGGCCTGACCAACGCTTTGTAAAGCTTCAGCCTCACGGCACTTGATAGGTGTTTAGATTTTAGCAGTGACCTAATATCCTCACCCACACTGTTATCGTGAGTGATAAGACAGCCCACTTATTTGAACCTCCGCACTCCATCAATCGTGTACTGGTCACTACTAAAACTTGGTGTGCCATTGTCTCTACATCACCAGAGCCATACAGAAACTGAAAATTCTACAAGCGGATCAAATATTTCCTTCACTCCGTTGCTATTTAGTCCAGTCACGCATCTGTCATCTGCATATGACTGATTGTGATGCTTGTTCACCTCTATAGAAATGTGGTCGTAATGAGGAGACAGTAGACCGCGTTCTAGATGATTTTGTAAACTATATAGCTGGCAAAGCTATTGGTAACAATTTTATATAACTATTTTTGTGGTCGAAGCTTATGTTAACAACGAATACTGCATTTTGCTGCAGTTATTGCATTAAATCAAGAGTATTGTGACAGAGAATTTCTACAAATTGTATGGCGAACAACCAAAACGATTATCATTAAATGAATATAATATTGTTATATTGTTAGTCAGCAGGCAGCAGATAACTCCAATAATCAGCAGAAAATTGTCAACCGCGGTAATTTTAATTAAAACAAAAACTTCACAAATCATAACACTAAATTAGTACAACGTCATCTATTTTAATATTTTGCTTGCGGTTTCAGCAACGTAATTTGAGGCTTCAACAAAATTCCTAGCGTTGCCACTAAAGACTGCCTTGCAAGTACCATATTGGTACTGTCTCACTATGCGGTACATAGCTAATTGTCACGACTTAACTGCAACCAATAACCTGTCCACCATAAATTATGATCGATCAGCTCAACCAAGTTAATTCCCCGAGAACTGCAATTAGCTGGATTACTGTCATGAAGTTAATATCTCACTGGATCTGTTTCCAATAAACGTCTTCGATAATACTATTTCAGCAATATAAATGGTCAATGATTGTTGGACAAGTGACATTAGGTTATGCTTAGTAATACTACAGCTTGCAACTCCAAGCGTGGCAACGGTATTCGATTTAATGGAGCAAATTTTAATTTGCCTACCAATAACTTTGACATCCCATATGCTATTTAGCATATATCACTGCACCATATGCTTCTTCGTTTGCATCGGAGAAACCATGTTAAATTACTGAGTTCGCGTATTAATCCACCTACTAATTTTTTTTTCCCGATTTTTCCAAAGCTGCTCCGAATCTTGAGCCATAATTTTCGAAAGGTATATTTAATTTTTATGATTAACGGCGACACCCAATAAAGCGGGCGTATAAATATTTCTTATTTCTGACAGAAACTGTGTGTATGTACGAGTATTTCTTGTGGAAAGTTGGATTGTAAAGTGAAATGATACGATTTTTAGCTTCAGATTTGGCCAAGCAGTTTAGCGTTTTCATCATTTCCCGAATTTTTTTCTTTATTTGTCTTTTTTAATAATAACACGAATTTTGATTAGATCTCATAATTATTAACTGTTTCAGCTCCACACATCAGGCCTTCGACATAAACATTAGCTCGAACAATTTGAGCAACCATTGGCTTCTCATTTTCAATTTTGTTGGATACCTTCGGAATAGCTCGGATGGCTAAGAATGCTTCTAGTGAAGTGCCTTATGTAACGGTTTGCAGTATCAATGCCTTCACCAATTGGATCGACCCATATAAAACTCCGTACATTTTTTCAATGTCACCCGTTAATACAAAGTTAGATTTGCGAAATCTGAGTATAGGATTTTAATTAACGAACACTGTATGGTCGGACCAACTCCGTGATGTAGTAGATAGTAATGGTTCGAGTTTGCTTCACCAATACATTTCATATATGGTGCACGGTATAATATGTTTGGTGTAACAAACATACATGATCTTCGCTACTACAATGTGGGCCATCTGTTAATTCTTTTTTCAATCAATGAATTTTAGTACTTAATGTTATCTGTTCTAAAAAATTCTTTGACATATGAAATGTTTAAAATATTCCATTTATTGTCATGGCGTAGCTATAACAACACAACAACGCATTTTGATTGTTCAAATTTATTATGAAAGGAATCGTTCAAAAATCACAACATTTCGTAAATTACGTGAGAGTTTTGGTCGACTTAGGCATCCTACTGAGCGTGCAATTGGCCAAATTAATGATCGTTTTGAAGAAACTGGAAAGAAATGTCGTAGACCAATGAACCAAGCACATCAACCAGACATCGTTCACAAGATCTAAACATTTCACGAACCACATTACGAAGCATTTTGAAACAAAATTTGACTGACACAAAAATTGAAGCCATCAGACTATTTAAATCTTTGTCGTTTTGTTAATTGGATTCTTGAACGAAATTAAGGTTTTTCATCAAAAATCATGTTTATCGATGAAGCACATTTTCATCTTAATGGGTACGTCAATTTGCAAAATTGTCGAATTTGGCGAGGGAAGAACTCTCATGTTTTTTCACGAAGCAGAACTTCACACTCCAAGAGTCACTGTTTGGTATGGTTTATGGGCTGGTGGCATCATTGGGCCATTTTTCTTTAAAAACGAACAGGAAATGCCCTTACAGTGAATGGGAATGTTATCGCAACATGTTAACTGGTTTTTTGTGGCCCAAATTGAATGAATATATGGTGTAAACGACCTATGGTTTCAACAAGTCGGAGCGACATGCCACGCAAATAGTGCAATAATCTATTTATTGTACACCAAAATTTGCTGATTGCATAATTTCAAGAAATGTTTTTAAAACCACATAATCATCAACAAACAATTCAATAATTTAAAAACAACATTCGAGCTGAAATTTTGCATCGTAAATTCTGATGTTCGGATGCAGGTCTGTAGACGAAGCTGTGGTGGCATAGAACCACATTCATTATCAATAAAAAAATTGACTTTTTATCTCAAAATGTGTTTTATTTACTAATAGAAATAGTAGTAATAGATGGCCCACCCTGTACATATGTGGCAAATTGAATCTGTAGTTGTACATACATTTGCTTGTGGGAGTCCTACCACCGAAATTCGGGAATTTTATTTGTCCAAGTGACACATCGTAACGAAAAACTATTCAGATGCATCAGCAGATAGATTAAATTCGACAAAAATTAAAAATTAGGGCGTTATTTTTTATCACAATAACGTATAGAACACTAACGGTTGGATTTAAAACAAGAAAAAAATCTAATATTTAAAGAATTCAAAATATTGTTATTTAATAAACTGAAAACAACAAAAATGAGAGGGTTATTAAACGAAATAAAAACAACGCCCTGATTATTTTACAATGTTTCGGTAAAAAGGTTTTAGTAAGATGTTATATTTTCTAGGCTAAAATTCTAGGTAGGTTGACAATGTATATCCGAAAACGATTATATACGGATAATGCGATCATAATTTATACATTAAGCGTATAAAATAAACTTATTATTTAAACATAAAAATAATCGTCGCACCGAAAACTTAACGTCCGTATTCATATATAAATATATACACCGCAGATTGTCAACGAGTAATGATTTACAATTTTATTGTTTTATTTTCTTTACGCACAATAATTCAACACCTTACATAATCACCATATAATCTAGGTCAAGTGCTAAAATAAACAAGAAATCCAAAATACAAAATTATTTTTTGTTCTTCTATATGTTGTATACAACGCAGCATAGAAAAATCTTAGCAAATTTTTCTCAAATTCCGAAATCATTTATCATAACGTAATCTGACAGTGTACGGAATAAATTACACCTAACAGAGTTTCACCTTTCTTATGCTTTCGTATATATACGTATACATATATACAATACAATATATTAAAGAGTAGGGGCAGCACCCAGAAATACCAAAATTGTACAAATTAGTGTTGCCTACGACGAAAACAGGAACATAAACAAAAAAAAATTCTAAATTAGTCTAATCCTTTTGTAAATTTTTGCTCCAGTTTTTCTTCCATATTTTCATTAAAATGACATTTAAGGATAATTGTTTTGTCGGCATCTCCTTTTATTCTCTATATATACACAACACAACATATATACATATTCTTCGTCCTTTTGGTATTTATACACACAGATATAACGAAAAGATAACAAGAATTTCCCTTTTCTCGGATTTCCCTTGTTTCGTGTTGTTTTTGTTGTTGTTGGTGGGAAAATTTTCATTAATTTACTTGTGTGTATTCTGTGTCAATCGGTCTATCCAATTAAATTTAGTCCAAATCTAGCACCCCACTGTGTATACAGGGTGAGTTTTTTTTTAAAATAAATGCCAGGCTTTTACCTCGGAAATGGTGGAAGATAAGTGAAAATAACTTCTAATGAAAATTGTTCAATGTAATGAGGGGGTATTTAATGATAATCTTCAGGGACCTTGAAACTCATTAGTTTAGAAGATATTCACGTTTTTTTAGAACCTATAATTTTCAGTGCATTTTGGAAATGGTGTATTCAAATTTTTGTGAAAAGTGAAATATTTAGTATATTTTGATGAGCCTACCACTGCAGAAGATATATGAAACAAAGAATTAAATAAATTTTTAGGACTAATATAAAAACTAACTTTCGTCACAATTTGTTTGCACTGTTTGTTTCCGAGATAAAAGACGGGCATTTTTTAGAAAAAACTCACCCTGTACTTTTTTTTACGTAGGTTTAAAATAATTTTACAAGGAATTTTGTTTGTTGTACTGTAAATTTTGTTAGAAAAATTCCGTCACAAATTGATATAAATTTTAATTGGATTTGAATTTCTTTACGGGGGGACATTGAACTGAAATATCATCAGACGAAGTGTTCTTTATTTTGGCTAGCGATAACGAATTTAATCATTTGGAAATTATGGTAATGCGAATGTCTTTATTGTTGTAAATTGTTGAAGATGATATTGATTAGGAATGACTGAAAAGTTGGAAAATTTATTTTGTGTATAGTCGAATGTATAAACATAATTATTTTTGGCTTCTTAATTCTTAAAATTCTTTAAAATTATTTTCGAAAAATTTTCTTAAAATAGAAAGCTAAATTCAATTTTTTTAGATGAAACTTTTAAATTTACAGATTTTAAAATGTAGGACTTTAAGAAATTTGAAAAAATATTTTTTCAAAGTTTTAATTGTGTAACAGTTTGTTATAAAATTTTGAAAAGTGTAGAATTATAAAGGTTTCAAGCTCAAGGATTTGTAAATTTCTGGCAAAGAATTTTAAATTAATTTTACAAAATTCGAAAATAGGCGTTTATATGAGCATATATTTTTTTTTTTTTTTTTTCAATTTTATTTAAATATTTTAAATAAACAATTATTACAATCTAGTCACCTGGACTAATGAGCAATTTTATTCTAACTTAATTTACTATGTTGTATTAATCTATGGCTTCTTCCCACTGGTGTTCCATAGTGTCTGATAAATTGAATTAAACCACGTCGTTATTGTGGGTTTTAGATCAGCATTACGCTGTTTACACTAGCAATTACACCAGCTCAAAAGGTTTAGTTCGTTTGAGCCTGCGTACAATATCTGTGTTGTTTAACAGCTTAGTTGCCTCAGTGTTAACATGTTGTTCGAGCCTTTGCCTATGTCTCAGTGCATTTTTTTGGATTTCCTTTGAAACAGTGACCACTTTAAGGTCCCTATGGAGGTCTCTGTTTCTAACATACCATGGTGCATCAACGATGTTCCTTAATACTTTGTTTTGAAATATTTGGATGATTTCTATGTTGCTCTGTTTGGTACAACCCCAAAGTTAGATACCATAAGTCCAAACCGGTTTTAATATTTGTTTATATAACAGAAGTTTGTTGTATGTTGATAGAGCGGAGCTCCTTCCTATCAGCCAATACATCTTTCTATATTTAAGCCCTAGTTCTTCACTTTTCTTTTTGACGTGTGCTTTCCATCGTAGTTTTGCATCTAGTGTCATGCCAAGGTACTTAGCCGTGTTGGCATACGGTATTATTTCTTGATTAATTGTAACCGAAATATGTTCGAGTCGTTTATTTGTAAAATTGATGTGAACTGATTTAGTTTCGTTAAGTTTAATTCGCCATCTTTTGGTCCAGTTATATGTATTTGAGTAATAGCCAACTGTAAACTCTGTGTTGATTCTTCGTTGCTATCTCCAACAGCTAAGATTGCCGTGTCATCAGCAAAGGTCGCCACAGTGTTGTTTTCTAATACAGGGAGATCATTAGTGTACAAAAGGTATAGGAGCGGACCTAATACACTGCCCTGCGGTACTCCTGCCTTGATTTCTTTCAATTCAGAATAGGAATCGTCTAATTTTACTCTAAAGAATCTATCTTTCTAATGATTCTAATATTGTAGTGAATTGCATTGGTAGTACAGTTCTTAACTTATAGTTAAGTCCTTCATGCCAAACTTTATCAAAGGCCTGTGCAATGTCTAAGAATATCGTTGAGCAGACTTTTTTCTCCTCTAATGCTCCTTCAATAATATTAGTTATTCTGTGTACTTGATCTAATGTTGAGTGTTGGTTGCGAAAACCGAACTGATGATTTGGAATCAGGTTTTTCCTCTCAATTATCGGATTTAGCCTTTTCACTAATAACTTCTCAAAGAGTTTAGACATAACTGGTAATAGTGATATTGGCCTGTATGATCCAGTTTTGTGTGGTGGTTTCCCAGGTTTCGGAATCATAATTACTTCTGCAATTTTCCAGAGGCTGGGTACATATTTCAATCGAAAGGCGCCATTTATAATATTGGTGAGCTTTAATAGTGCTTTCCTTGGTAGTTCTTTTAAAATTTCTGCTGTGATAAGGTCATAACCCGGCGCTTTTCTCGGATTCATATTTGTTTTTATCTCATACATGACTTCTTTTGGTGTTGCTCGTAGAATTTCGTCACTTTCCTGTACAACCTCTTCAGTTATTATTTCAGCTTCCAATGATTGGTCATCATGTGGTTCAAATATTTTTTCCAGGTATTCAGCAAAATTTCGTACTCTATCTTCGTTATTTCTGGCCCATTTGTTATCTTCTGTTCTGATTGGAGGAATCTGCATTATTGGCCTTTTAATTCTTCTGGTTGCTCTCCAGAGAGAATAATCAGTACTAGTATCATTAGATAATTTTCTGAGGTAGTTATACTGATAGATTCGTCTTTCAAATCTTTGATTTCCCTTTTAAGTAGCTGAGTCAGATTGTTTAGCTTAGTTTTATCTTGAGGGGCTCTAGTTTGTTGCCATATTCTCCTTGCCCTTCTTTTTTCTGCCAAAAGCTCTCTAATTTCTCTAGGGTAGTTGTTTCCCTTAATTTTCTTTTTAACTTGAGGTGTGTTTTCCCAAGCTGACTGCTGTATGTCACATATGAACTTGTGAACTTCGTTTTCTAATTGCTCCTCACTCCTTAGCGGAACCATTAAGTTAATTTTTCTTTCTAACGACAGTCTAAAGTATTCCCAATTTGTGTGCTTATTTACTAAACTGGGATAGCTTTCTTTTTGAATGATCCTTTCACTTAATGTCAAAAGTATTGGGGAGTGATCAGAGCTTAAGTCAATACTTTCATCTATATGTATATAATTTACAGATATATTTTTCACTATAAAGAAATCAATTAGATCTGGTATTTTATTTGGATCAGTTGGCCAGTAGGTCGGTTTACCATTTGATAAGGCTTCACAACCGTATTTTTTGATAGCATTGAGGAGTTCTTTCCCTTTGGTTGTTGTTAGTCTAGAACCCCAGTGGATATTTTTTGCATTAAAATCTCCTCCAATTACAAATCTTTTCCCTAGTTTACTGAAAAATTCAAGATAATCTTTTTCTTTTAGAGAGTATTTCGGTGGGCAGTAAATTCCAATAACACTAATAGAATTATTTTTGGTCTTGATATTCACAGCTGTTGCTTGTATTTGTTCTGTTTCATATTTTAATTCCTCGAAGTGATTAATACTATTTCTAATTATAACAGCGCTACCTCCCTTGGTAGTATTTCCCGGGTGAATAGTGTGATATGTTTTATAATTTCTAAATTTGATAATTGATTGTCTAGTGAAGTGAGTTTCAGAGATGAGACAGACATCGATTTTCTCTGCGTCCAGAACCATTTGCAATTCCTGTTGGTGTTGCTGGAGTCCATTGGCATTCCAGCATAAAATTCTTAAGTCGTTAGACATGGCTTTGTTTAGGGATGGCTCCCTTAGTACTGTATTCTAGTTTCTGTAATCGCTGATCAAAAGTATTAAGTTTGCTTAATATCAACTTAAGCGTTTGATTTATGTCGTCTGTTTGAGGAGTTTTTTGTTTGTTTTCGTTACTCATCATTACTTGAGCGTAAGTTTTTTTGCCCACTTCTCCTTGAGAGGCTATCAACGATTCACGCCTTAACTCTCCTTTAAATGATTCAGGCCTGTTTATTCTAACAGTTTGCTTCTTTATTACATTTGTATTTTTAGCATTTATGTTTTTATTTTTGATGTTTTGCAATTCAATAGCAACACTGCATCCTCTGTAGTTAGCTGGATGGTTTTCTCCACAATGTACGCATCTAGGCTGTACATCTGTGGCTTTGACACAATCTCTAGTATGGTGTTTACGTAGACATTTGACACACCTGGGGTCTTTGTTACAGTATTTTTGAGTATGTCCATATGCTTGACATTTTTTACATTGTGGTATAAGCCTAGATCTTCTTAGGGGCTCAATATTGACTTTGCATCCCAAGATGTACTTGATTTGATGTATTTTTTCAATATCATCATCTGCGCTGAATGTCAGCATATACATGTTCAGAGGCTCCTTACTTCTCCGTTTTAGCTTAATTGATGCTTCAGTTGCATTAAAACCTTTTCCTTTCAGGTCCTCAATTATTTTTTCTGGTTAACATGTAGAGTGCAGATTTTTAGCCATTACCCTAATTGGTCTGATTTGTTTGTTTTCAAACGTATGCCAAGAATGTCCCCCTTCGCTTAACATTTTTGTCATTTCTCTGTAGGTTTCACCATCTGCTAAGTTTACTTTGATGTTGTTTCCACTCATCAATTTTGTATTAAACTTATCTGTTTTAGTTACTGTTTTAATTTTCTCATACAGTAGATCATAGTTTTCAACTCCATCTATAACTATTGGGGGTGGTGGAGGTAATTTTTTTGGATTGTTTTGGATTATTTTAGGAATTGTCTCCTTTAGTTGAGGAGGAGTAGGTGTATCATTCCTTCTCCTTTTTTTTCTCTGGCTTTTGACTCTAATCCACTCAGTTTCGTGAGCTAATTCTTCTTCATCCGTATGGTATTCTTGTTCCATTACTTTTTGGGTAGGAGGAGAATCAACGTTTTCCTTTGCTTTAAGGGCTTTAACTTCGTCTTCAAGAATTCTTATATGTTCCTGCATCCAAGCAATTGCATCATTTAATTGCTTATTTATATTATTAGATTCAACCAATGCAGCCTGGCCTTACGCAATTCCTGATAGAGCATTTCTTCTTTTTTAGAATTTTTGTCCTCTGGAAAAGCATTTCTCGGTAACTCCACAAGTTCTGTAGGTATTATTTTGTTAATCTTCGCGGTGAACGTGCTACAGGCTCTCGTAGGAGACCTCGGTAGAACCTGACTCTTTTGGAAAGGATCGATATTATCCATTTCTGAATTACTCATTCTCGTGGATTTACCAATATACTTATTGGTGTACCACCTTAATTTAAACTAACAAACAACTCATCGACCCAATACTTTTGGCCGGGAGTGTATTTGGAATAAAATAAAAAAATAAAAAAAATAAAAAAGCTAACACTGCACTTTTAATTTTTTTTTTTTTTTTTCACTATGTTCAATATGCACTTATACAAAATAATTAAAAATAAACTAATATCACTGCACTTTTTTATTTCTATTTTTTCGATTACACTTCTCCGATTCCACGTCCAAACCTCACAACGATTTGAAAGAGAATATATGAGCATATATAATTCAAAACGTTTATATATACAATATCAAAAATTGTAAGAATTAATTTTAGAAATTCAGTTATAAACTTGTTGAGGCCAGCATAGTTCAGCTGTTATTAATTTAAAGATTCTAAAAAAGCTAATATAGTCTGATGATTGGTGTCAGAAGTGGGATGTTATCCAATTAAAGTTAGACATAAATTACCAGTAATTTAAACTTCAATTAAGCTTAAGTTAATATCAAGTAATCTAATCTGATTAAATGGTTTATATATATACATATATATATATATATATATATATATATATATATATATATATATATATATATATATATATATATATATATATATATATATATATATATATATATATATATATATATATATATATATATATATATATATATATATATATATATATATATATATATATATATATATATTTATATATATATAATATATATATATATATAATATATATATATATATATATATATATATATATATATATATATATATATATATATATATATATATATATATATATATATATATATATATATATATATATATATATATATATATATATATATATATAGTTATGGGATCGAAGCACATCGGTTGATATGGTTCGAGCGAAAGTTCTTTTTAGGTCATGCCGCGTTTAATTTAAATTAAACTCCAACTTATTTATTTTATTTTGGGATTTTATTTAGCAACGTGTTAAGGTTGGTTTATATTATCCGTTCAGTTCCTTACAGACACGTACCGCCACAGACATCAAGTATTTATATTATCCGTACGTTTCCGTACAGACATTCATTCGTATTATTTCGATATGTCGATCGTATATATTCGTAACAACGTACAGTCACCGCTCAACTTCGTACAGTACAAACGAAAAACAAGAAAATAAAAATACAAAATAAATAAAATTAAATATTTAGAATAAAATATTTAATCAATTGATAATATCAGTATTATAAGAGTAATATTGATAGTAAAAATTAATAAAAATGTTGTAATCATATAACTTTAATAATCATATCTGAAAATAATTTAAATCTGAAATAAAAATTATCTGAAAGTAACCGACATATCCAAACATACATATTTCGACCGATTCAAGTTGCATGATCGATTGATCGCAACAAACTAAAATAATTCATGTACAAAAATACAAAATACATCAGCATGGATGGATAATGAAACGATACTAGTTCGAGTTATTTCGTTTTGTTCGTATTTTTTCGCTTACGTATCATTTCAGACAAATATTCTTTTATACAATATTTGTCTGTACGGTACGTGTCTGTGCGGAACGGAACGGATAATATAAACCAACCTTAAATCGTTGAAACTTGAACTATAATAATGGTGAAAAAATAATAGGTTTGTTTTATTTTAACCGAATTTTGTTTGGAGCCTTGAAGACATGATGAAATCAATAATGGTTTGTATAAAATATACTTTGCATTATATTTAATAATTCTACTGATGCGGTAGATTTGGAAATACTGCTTTTGTTGTATTATACGTTGTTGGCCTTGTTGTTGCTGGTACATTCTGGGTATGTAACTATATATATATATATATATATATATATATATATATATATATATATATATATATATATATATATATATATATATATATATATATATATATATATATATATATATATATATATGTATATAAGTTAATGCACATCCGACATCCGGCAGGCAATATCATATAGCGACATCAAACGACACCTAAATCATGTCATACAAGAACACGTGCGAACTTCCGGTGAACTGAATAAATATGATGACCAGCCACATTCCTTTATACGACAATATAGAAATTAAGTATTACTTTTAGAATAAGAAGTTGTTACGATTTGAAAATCGTATACATGAAGATTTTTGCGATCGCATGAAACATTTAGGTGAACGTGATATTAAGGTTGACATACCATGCAATTTGGGTTTATAATCTATAATTCATGTTGATCTTCCACCTTGCACAATCATTTTTTGTATTTCTCCTCTCCCTTTATATGCAACTGTAAAAACAATTGTAATGATTATCGATGATTATGACTTTTTCTGGTTTTCCCGTTTTATCTCACTCCACCTTTAAGCCGCTTTCCAATATAATTTTTGCGGACTTATATTTTATTATTAAGAGCAGCATTCTGTTTTTGGACGTGATCATAAAATTATTAAAATATTAAAATTATTGTGTAATCATTTTTTGTGTTTCGCATTATAATTGCTGAATAAAAACAAATACAATTATTTGCAACATATACATAATTAAAAAGGAAATTTCATCCCGAAATATATTTAAGTCGCAGAATAGGTAAATAAATTTCTGTTTTATTTCTATTTGTTTTTTTATTCATAATGGCGATCATATTTTAAGCCACATTTCTTTCTGTGAATAGTGCCAACATACTTACGATAGAGCAACCGTACCGTCCAAAAAGTGGAGATCACCACTGGACTATTATAAGGAATAGTCCAGTGGTGATCTCTTATAAAATTATAAAATTTTTGGAGTATATATTTATACTCGTATATATATACCATACGATATTTACAGCCTGAACTATTGGCGTAAATAAGTTGGGTTCAAGGACACTGTACGTCCGTTACCAGCCTGGAAAAATCGGATACGCGAATTTACAAGGACATAACTGAATGCTAGCGGTAGTATAATCGAGCATGTGTCGATAATCATCGATAATCAAGATAAGTGGAATTCCTAAGTTTTATTATATTACCTAAATTGATAGTTATATAAATATATCTAATAGCCCCTAGTAATAATACAAAGTCTCCATTAAAGTTTAATGATTAAGTGCTATTGTACTTAAATAATAAAAAAAATAAGAATGAAAATTAACTAAATATAAATATATATATTAGAAGCGGTCTAAGTACCACTACCTTAATATTACGATTATAGAAAAGAGCCGGTTCATTTACTTATTATCTAGATATAGTTAGTAATTAAGTGTTAAATAGGTATTAAAATAAATATTTGCAAAGCTACCTAATATTGTGCAATAATAATTTTGGTTCGTTAATTTAAATGTTTCAGTTTTTTTAATAATGCGGTCATGTGAAGTTTTCGTATATATGATTTTCCTTTCTTTTTGATTTATTTTATGCTAAATCTAAATTTTCGTTTGTTATAATGTGCGATACAGTGTTTGAGTGAATATAAGTGAGTGTGTAGTGACATAATTCCACGTGGGCGGGAAGCGTCAGTAACAAAAAATGAGTGCTTCATTGGGTGGTGTATGACGTCAGCGATCAAATCATCGAAGATCGTCCATTATTAAAATAATCGAGGTAAGTTAAATCCGCCATTTGTGCTATCCAACTTCAATTTTTGTTAGTTCTCAACGATGATCATGGAGAATCGTTTATGTAAGTTATCCCTTCTTGCAGCACTACAGGCTCCTTGGAATTAGTGGCAAAACCCTCCCCCACCGCTGTAACCTAGCAGGCAAATGTGCTGCAGCCACTAATAACATCATTACATATTTCAAGGAGATTTCTGATTACGCCTGTCCTATAAGTTTTATATTTTTTTGTTGCCATTTTTTATATCTGGCAGGAATGATGAGCATTGCTATAGGCCAGACGCGTAACAAAGTCAGTTGTAATCCAGATTTATAATAGTAATTAAGTAAAGAAATTATAATTGTGAATAAAAGATAATATCAAATAAAGAATCAATCATAATTGTAACAAAGTGTTAATAAATTAAATAAAAGATATAATAACAAACAAAAAAATCAGAAATTGATTTTTTTTATAATAAATAAAAAGGAATTTATTTAACTTATATATATATATATATATATATATATATATATATATATATATATATATATATATATATATATATATATATATATATATATATATATATATATATATATATATATACATATATATATATATATATATATATATATATATATATATATATATATATATATATATATATATATATATATATATATATATATATATATATATATATATATATATAATATGTATATATATATAGATTATAATCATGAGATTATCAAAAAATGGGAATAACACCCTTCTAGAGCATCTTTTGATACACAAAAACCTTTAACAAGTGGTGAATCTCGAGTGTCCACTGAAACTAAATAGTCAGAAATATCACAAATTCATTTAACTACTAACAGAATGGTTTTTGGATCATCCAGTTCAAAGTGATCATGTTTTAAATGAAATACAAAACGATATAAACCTATTGAAAATTCAAGACAATCAAATCAAATGAAGCACGGATTCAGAGTCTGTTAACACCACATTTGAAAACTAGGATTCTTCTACCTCAAGTAATGATAAGAACAGTGTTTACGCTTATTTAGCAACGGATACATTTTATTACACATTTATTTCATTTGTGACCCAACTATGGAGTGTCCCTGTTAGGGGATTCTGCCCGTATTGAAAGGCTTGTGCTTCCAAGTACTCTTCCGATTGGAAATGGATCCGTTTAACATGTCCTTGCGGACAGTGTTGATATACTGATAATGCTAACATTTCCAACTTGACCAAGATGAACTTAAACCATTGGTCCAAGGCACCATTTCAGTGGTGGAACGGTCTACTAGGTATTCATTTGATCACCTTCACCAAAAATGCTTATGAGTTGGTCGAACGATGTCATGTTTAAGTTTCTGCCACGAAAATAATTAAAATAAATCATTTAATTCGGAGTTTGGCTTGGTGAAATTACTTCTATTGTCGCAAAATAAGTTTGAACCCAGCCTCCTCTCATTATCACAAATCTCTTTAAAGCGGCAATGAATCCATCGGTTGTTAACTTTGTCATCAGCTTGAGGTGCATCGTGCCTTAACTGCGAAACATAACTTATAGTAGGAGCCTCCCACAAGACACTGTAAAGTGAATCGATCCATGCAATCGTATGTTACACCCAATTTTAAATCATATACGAAAATCGTAAATGTGTTTCAAAATGTTTGAATATATTATAATCTGGAGATGTTTAAAGTCGTAACGCTGCCATTTCATACATTCCCCAACCTATCGTGTGTGTGCAATAATTTCCTATAATGAACACAGGACTGTCTTAATCTCTATAATTTCGATGCGATCTGCTAAAAAACACAGCTCATCAGTTTTTTCGCTGTGACTTTTCGTTTCAGTTTGGCAGTTCTTCTATATTTATATCATAATCATTACTCTGTCTTCAGTATTCTGGTTTACAACTCTATTTGACAGTTATATGCCTGAAAACACTCAAAAGGCGTATCAATTAACAATGGTTTGAGAGTATTTGCAACCGGTGCAAATTTTCGAATATACCCAGTTAATTCAACGAACGTTGTTTGAAGTAGGAACTGGAAAATTTTAGTGCAGCTTTTGCTTTTGCTGAAGGAAATCGATCTCTTTGCATAGGAATTTACATTTTCATTTACCATAATATAATTTGCGTTGGCATTACGGTTTTAACTTTCCTTATACGTTTTTTTTCCCGTGGCAATGATGTATTCCTATAGCGTTATAAGTGAACTGATCTCTTAGATCTCTCAATTCTCTTCGGTTCCACTCTGTTTTGTTCTGCCTTATCCCATAACTCTCGAGATTCAATTGTTAGTAGGGCGACGTAACTCTATTGTTGGAAGTACATTCTTGAAATGAGAGTGTTAGGCCCGTATAATCGGCGCTTCCTCTTTTTCCATACAATTGAAACATCTAGCAGCTTCTATTCAAATTCGTTTGGTTGATATTCTACGCAGCTTCGTTTGCCTGGCAATCATAGATTGTTTTTCGAAAATTTATTTTTAAGTTGGTACCAGGAGTTTCAATTAACGCGACACGAACTTCGATTCTTTTCACCAGAAAATGGTTTGGTTTTTTCAGAATCAACGAGTATTAAAGAAAATGAATATTTACGTGACCTTGTTGATTGATATTTCTTCGACGCACGTTTCTTTAACAATTCTTCAGGAAAGATTATTTGGATATTACAGTACGGTTTAGCAACCAAAATTTGTAGAATGCCCCTCGTTGAATATGCATATTATAGGAAAATATAAAATTTTATAATAATTTCGAATAATCGTATAGTACGATTCCCAGGCTTTTTAGAATCAAGGAAAAAGCTTGATGCACCAATGCGGATAAAAATTCAATAATTTGTTATACCCACAGCTCAGACAATTAATTCACTTATAAATCCTAAATTTAATTTCAAATAATTATTGCTTGATGAATGCTCTAACATTGCTCCAAAAAATAATTTTTTAAAAGGTACAATGCATTAAGTGATATGACTTAGAGAAGCCCACTTCTTAGTGAAGAAATTGCCCACAGTAAAAATAATTTTCACACTATCGATGGATGTAGGCATTATTGATTTTACAGCAGACAATATATCGGTTAGATTAGTCGTAATTTTACTGGTACTTTCTTAAATTTGTGTCACAGTGACACAAAACCATATAATTATTTAATTTTAATTTAAAAAATATCCCGGGATTCGAGAATGCAATTATTAAGCCAAATCCCGGAAAATACCGAGAAAGCCCAACTAGCATTTTGAGTTGTAAAGAAGTGTTCACATAATTGTGACAACTAATTTCATTCTTGTTTTGATGTTGCGAACCGTAGATCACAATACTACTACAAGGATGTCACAACAAATTTGGCGAAAATAATCGGTTGTTACAACGTTGTAGTCTTATCATTAGGTGGTTGTGGTTGTGGTACACAACTTATGTAATTTGTCGTAAAACGGTTGTGTAATATATGTGAAATGGTAATTTAAATGTTACCACAACCTTTTGAGATAGTATTTACAGCTAAGATACAACCAGTTCATAACAATATCGGTGATTAAGAATAATCGAAAACTCAACATAATCCATAACCTGTTAACAAACAAAACAATATGGGACGTTAAATTATAACAACCATTTGTATACTAATCAATTGTTTAAAGGTTGTAATAGTACAATGTTATACAATACCAAAAACAAATAGACGAAACAATGGAAGTATAAGTCATAATAGATTAGTTTAATAATTATTGTATTAATATTTTGCGAATTTTCATTTGATTTTTTTTCGCACATGTACGTGAAAAACTATGGGAACTACAATTTTTACTGCAAAATAGTGATTTTTAGTTCGAAAACTAAAGCTTGGCTCTATTTTATTTGTCATTAGAAGAAAATTAATATAATTAAAAACCAATTAAAAAAATAATTACTACGAGATAAAAGGTCAATCAACTTCATTTGGTTCAAACTACAATTTTTTTCCAAAATGGAGTCGAAAATTATCCATATAATATGGCGTAGGTTGTACCAACAGCCGTTCAAATGCAAAAAGACAACAATGTTTTATGAAATTGTTGTGTTTGTGACTAACATAGCAAAACAAAGTTGTGAATCGGTTATAAAACAAACGTTCATTGTCATTTAGTTGTGTTCACAACTAGAGAAACAACGTTTGTATGTGAACGGGTTGTGAAATGGTTGTGAGTTGTGACAAATATATACTTGCAAATATATTCATCTCATACGTTGATTTGACATTTCCAAAATAGCACGGAACACGTAAGTACTGCATTTTTTTGTTAAAATAATTTATTTAATTAATTATTATATAATTATATAAAAGTTTTAATTATATGTAAAGTTTGTTTGTGATAATAAAGAGCATCATAAAATGTAGTTAAAATAAAAAAATAACGTGTTGCATTTTATAGCAATCGCCAAAAACATTTTATCTTTATTTTTTTATTTAGGCCTAACGGGATTTACTTATGCAAAGGAACAAATTTGGTTGTGTGTGCGTACTAGAATACAAATTATTTTTGTAAAATCGGCCTTTCTACAAAAAATTATTTGTAAAGATTTTATTTGTTGTGATTGCGAAATGATTCACAACAAATTTTTGTAAAATCGCACTTTTCACAAAAATTTCTTTTTTAAGTAGTTGTGTGCGAACCAATATGTATATATAAAAAGAAATGGTTGTGAAATCGGGATTTCTAGAAATTAATTGGTTTAGTGTTAATTTATTATTATTTATTTGTTTTGTGTTTTTATATTCCTATAAATTCGTCAACGGTTTTTTTGTCATTCGGTGCAAGTGATTTTCGTGTTTTCCGGATTTTCGAACATCGACCCAAACATTTTGCATCATTTTAACTCGCAATGTCAAAACGTTTCAAGAAGGGCTGGCTTTAGAGAAGGATTAACTCGCAATGTCAAAACGTTTCAAGAAGGGCTGCCTTTAGAGAAGGATCTCTCAGGTTCCTCTAATACCGAGGAAGAGGAGAACGAAAAGGATGCATCCAGCACGAGGAACGTTGTACGTGTAAACCGATTCACAATTAATTTTTTTGATTTTCAGAATTAGTTTTTTAGAGTTTTCAGTTTCTAAACTTAAAGCTATTTATTATCTTTATAGAAGTTATTTGCGTTTAGAACAATGGGTACGTTTTTGGTGGTACAAACCAAGGAAAATGGCGAGAGACTGCTGAGCACCGTGCCAGTTCAATGGGTCGTGGAAAGGGGGAAACAAAAGACCCTGTATTGGCCAAATACAAAAAATGTCGAGAAATATCGCAGGAATTCTCATAGTGTTCCGGATTTTCAATCATGGAGCCAAACACCTTGCATCATTCTAAATCGCAACGTCAAAACGTTTCAAGAAGGGCGGGCTTTAGAGAAGGATCTCTCAGGTTTCTCTGATACCGAGGAAGAGGAAAACGAAAAGGCATTCCGAAATTTAAAAAGGATGCATCCAGTACGAGGAACCGCGCTGAATTTTAACCACCAGGTTGAAATACTGCAGAATGTTGCTTCAGAGGTAGTTGACACACGACCACTTCATTTAAATTCCCCACGAACACCAGAAAATATTCCTCGATACAGCATACCACAAACTGGCCAAATCATAAATATTACCGATATTTCCCAAAACGCAAAAGTGGCCAACGTTTACGAGGATAAAAGTCAAAATTACATGGAGGAAGGAACTTATGAAATGAGTTGTGCTATTATCAGAATTGAAACCAATCAAAACAAAATCATAGAAGAAATTGAAAATTTAAAAAATACACAAAAACAGATTTTCAACACAATGACATCTCTAATGACGCAACATGCGGAAATAATAAAATTACTATCGGCAGGTGGATGTAAATCAAATAGTCAAATGGAGGAGGACTTGTTTAAGTTTGAGCCAATTTCGACCATTGATGAGTTAACTGATTGGGATAAAAAGTTAAACGATGGAGCATTAATGGCCAAATTGGTAATTATAATATTATCTAATATAGATACACAATAAAATTTTTTTTGTATGTTCCCCGATTTAGACGTCACACCTAGCTAAAATTTGTGGAACTAGCGGGAAGAGAATTGGTTGGGATGTATCCTATAAGGTAATCGATCATTTTATTACGCGTGAGGTAATGCAATTAATCCAGTGGACCAAGTGTTACGGCAAAGAAAAGCCGGCATTAATTATGTTTACAAATATTCAAAAGTGTTTCTTCAATGCTATTTTACTAGCGGACTCCAAATATACATTTGATGAGAATCAAAAATTTTTTAAGGCTGTATGTAAAAACAGCAAACGTCGTTTGGAGGAGAAACTAGCTAAATTAGATGAAAACAGATCCACTAAAAAGTATGTGGTATAACTATATTATATAATTTTCTCTCTAAAATTTATTTTTTTTATATTTTATAGATCTAAAGTTGTCAAAAGCGGATCCACTGATACTATTATTACTGGGGAAAATCTATCCCATGAATCCAAAAATATTGAAGATGGTTTTATAGATCACACAGAGCTCATTCGTGATTCCATTAGTATTTCAATACCAGTTGATAGTTAAATGAACTCTAACAATCCTGATAAAGCAACACATAATTTGTGAAGGAAATGAATTAATGTTTTTTTGTTACCAAAGTATTTTTTTTATTTAACCATTTTGTAAACAAATATGTTACTAGAAATAACTAATAAACAAATTTTGAATTTATTTTTTATTTTATGGCTTTAAAATATTTCCGCTACATAAGTCCAAAGTATGCAAAAGAGGTATAAATATGTACTGGTTATCATTATGTGCAATCACTACTAATTTACATTTTATATCATTAATGGAATAATATGTTGACACTTTTTTCCTTGATAAGTTGGATTTATAAATATTTATATACGACGAACGAATTGGTTCTTCAAATACATTATGCAATGTTTCTAACTCAGCGCCATAAATTAACAATTCTGAAGGTTTTTTAACTGCATTTTCCATCCCAACAATTCCATTGGTTTTCGTTAAAAACCATTTGTTGTGCAACTCATTACTGAAATACAGTCCTTCTATGATTTCCACTTTATGAAAGAATTTTTCGTTTATTCCCAATTTTGGAATACCCCTGGCATTATTCTCTCCTGAAAAAATTGGATATTTTTTTAAATTTCTTGTTATCGGTGACAATTTGCCCATTTCAGTCAAACGCTTAGCTGCCTGTGCCAACGGATGTTTTCCCTGGCGTAGTATTCTTTTAATATGATATAGTTTATTCTCAAATGGGTATGCATTCATAGTCGATAATATACCAAATATTTTAACTTCGTCGACTATATGTGATAAATTATGTATGTTACTGGTGATAGACCCTGTGCCGTAAATACTTATATAAATTTCAATAAATGTATTAATCATATCACTTGCAATATTAAGTAAGTGTGAATAAACGTTACTAGAGCAAATTGTTATTGAACAAAAAATTAATAAAAAGTGTTCATACAATTCGTACTCTAAAAAGTCTTTTAGAACAGCTATTGAAATATAATGAAAGAAAGTACGGAATTCCAAACCTTTCCAATTTGAAAGATAGTCTAGGCCTCTAACAGCGCGATGTACTTCCTTTGGCATTTTGCACGATGTTAAATAGTAAGAAATTGCTGAAATTTCTCGAGCATTCCACTTGCCTTTATAGTTTTTAAAACTTCCATCCCTCTATCCAAATAAACACCTTTTCATAAAGCCTAGGTGAATTAAATGTAACTCTTCAGCAACAATGATATCTTTGATCATATCAATAGGCAAATCTTCAATTGGTGATCTTATTTTATGATGACTACTGTAAGTTTTATTCCGAAAATCGTGATCCGTTCTGTTTGGTAGTCCAATATGTGGAAATGACATAGTTTTATGGTCATAACTCCATTCTCCAATTACAATACATTTTAGACAACCATGTCTGCCATTAAAATTTGTTACACCTTTGAGAAAGGCTCTGGCCGGTGCATCACAAACGAAACATCTGACTTTAATGTTAACTTGATATCCGTTTATTTTAATACCAGTCTTTAACAAAATATTTAGCTCGTCCACAAACGGTCTTTATACAAATAAAATATAATAATTTTTTATTAAATCAACAGAACAATTGATGAATGAATAATTACCTTAGAAATTCTTCTACAGACTGCGGTTTTCCAGTTCCACTCCAGATACCGATTACCATTGGTTTGTATGTTGGAATTTCAAAAATATTGAATAGTATCGGCCAAAATTCTTCCTTGGAGCTCTTATAAATAGGTAGACCATCGATATTAAAATTAAGTGAAATATTAGTTGGTCTGTCTACCTCACCTAAGCTATATTTAAGGCAAATTTCTAGACCTTGGTGCCAATAAACACCATGACCAACAGTTATTAATGACACATGTTTTGGTGTTTCCAGTAAAGTTCTTGAATCATGTGGCACGTTGACCGTCGTTTTATTTTTTATTATTTTCAACAAGGAGTTGATGGCATCATGCCTTATATTATGAGTTATAGCCCAACGTCTTAAATCCTCTTGAAAACGAGAATCAAGATCGTTTTGTTCGTAATCATTTTCATTTTCTTCGGAATCATTAACCATATTTTCAAAGTTGTTTTCTTCCAAATATGCATAACTGGTTTGGTTTTTGTCGTTATGGCTGCTTGTTGGAGTTAAAGGATCATTTTGGTTAGTTAAATATGAATTGTCCTTGTATAAAGGTTGCAAATTTTCTACCACAATGTTTTCTCGAGGAGCATTGTTTAAGTTAGAAACTTTAAACTTTAGGCGATTTTCAATCAGTAGCCGCCTATATGTTCCACTTTTTTTATATTTTTTCCAACTAGAAATATTTAAAATTGGTTTAAACATTTTAAATTATATGTGCGCGCTGCTCAAATACGTCTTGACTGTTCTAAAAAAAATTTGACACTTGGACAAAATGACTATTTATGTAGTTTGCAAACGGAGTTTTAACAACTAATGTACAACCATTCAAACGAAATGACTGATAATTAGTTCGCAAATGGATGTTGAGTTCTTTTCACGACTTTCTAATTGCGAACTATACTAGCAGATCTCAAATGGTAATTGTATTTAGTTGTCGGAACTCTTTCATAAATGATTTCATATAGCATTTGCTTTAGCTATTTATTGGGGACTAAATTAGCTGTGACATGCATGTCCGAACCAAATTTTACCACTTATTTATCGACGCTTCTCAAATGGTAACTATAAAAGTTGTAACATGCATGCCCCAACCATATTTCTGAACCAGTTGATTTAGTCTCAGGAGTGGTAATTAAATTAGTTGTGACATGAATGTAAGAACCAAAATTTTAGGATCAACTGGTTGTGGTAACGAATTAGTTGTAAATATTTCATTCGACAACTGTTCCACAAATACAATTTTTTTCAATTTTTTTCCTAAAACTGACAACCATTTAACAAACAAAATGTGGTTGTGCCAACACTTACACAACCAATATTTAGTTGTGAACAACTAACCAGTTGCAAAATGCTAGTTGGGAAGACCCCCTAGATTGGATTCGATGTGAAAACGTATGTTTGTGTCAGATGGAAATAGTAAATCAGCGATGGGCGACGTAAAGTTCGTTATGTTATATACGCTGTTGTCGACACGTCAAATATTACGTAAATTACTCGGCAATATTTGTCAATGTCAACAATTAAGACAACGTCAACAGATTTGAAATTGAGTTAATCTTAAAATAAAATTTCTATACCAAATTTTAGTTGCCTTTGCCAAGCACTCACATAGAGAAACTCACGAAAAATGGTTTAGTACTAATGCAAGACAACTTTTTGTGTATTTTACCAAGTAATTGCTTGAAAAGGTGGAATAAAATTTGGTATCAAAAATGTAATATTTTTTTTAAATTTGAACAAAAAGTCGATTTTAAAACTCAAGATCAAAATGTTTGTCGCTATATTCTTTAAGGTCCCATGGACCGCTACTGACCATAAGAAAAAATTGGAATTTGTTGGCCTATTTTAAGCGATTTTATTCGTTTAAAGCTCGAATGTAAATAGTCACGGTAAAGATCTACGTGAGCAACTTTGATGGAGATTCTAAAGGTGTCATTCACCACTCGTATTGCATGGACCTTAAAGAAATCTGGTCACCGTTGTTTGGTCCTAGTTTTCAAAATCACTGTAGTTGTCTACTTTGTTGATATGATCAACATTGTTGAGGCCCATCCCTGAAAGTTTCCTCAACAATATTGTTAAATTTTAGCAGAATCTAATATAAGATGGTTTTGTGAAATAACTCAAACAGGTGTAATTGGTATGACTACCAAAATAAATCTAAAATTCGAAATCGTATATAGCTCATGTGATTCACTAAGCATAAGGCTATCATTTCCATATCACAGCACCTAAGAATAATCTCTAGGATTTCTGATTTTAGACCCCATGTGAAATAACTCAAACAGGTGCAATTGGTATTAGTACCAAAACAAAATCTAAAATTAATTAACCTCTTCCGTTTAGATTCGAACATAACCCATTTGATTCACTAGCCATAAGGATGTCATTTCCATATCACTGCATCTAAGAACCATAGGATTTCTGGTTATTGACCACATGTAAAATAACTCACACGCATATGTATGTAGGTATAGTGTGAATCTAGAAACACCAAACAAATCTTGAAGAGCAAAAAATCTGCGTAATAAAGGGTAATAACCAAAGGGAATGCAGAAACTGCACCTTGCTTCCTACAATAAATTTATTAGTATTGAACATTTTAACCAATAAATGAAAACCGAACAAACTGTTCTACTATTTTGGTTCCTCATACCACTGAACTTAGTTATAATTTCAGCCTCGCTACCGACTAAATATGTATCAACAACATATCGTGTACATTTTAACTGTAAACAATTAAGGTAGTGTAATCTATTGTGTAATAGATTAACTATATAAATCGCCAATAATAAATCAGGAGCCGGTCAAAATGGTTTAAGTCCTAAAAATTTGATCTATTTTACTATATAGTGAAAAAGGCTATATGAACCAATTCTAATTTTAAATATCTCATCAATTTTGCGATGGTGATACGTCTTATGCAAAATCTCAGACAACACATTAAATTTCACCAAATTTTTGGCGACTACAGATAGCTTTTAGCTCGATTTGATATATCTCTCTGCTGTCGGCATGTCTATATACGAGTATATATAGGTTTGTTATAGAAAAGGTAAACATTTATACAGAAATCCAATCTAATTCTTCCCCTGTGGTTAACTTGATTCTGCACGCAGTTCAGCGGCACATGCCAAAAATCGATAACACCCAGAGAAATAAACAAATATGGAGAATCCGAAAAAATAAAAATGCCAACATATTTGGATTTGTTTGTAGAAATGAAAAAATCGTTCGACCTTTTTTAGTTCGTTTCTCGGACGATTATTAAATTTTTTGACAGTGATTCAATTTTTTTACATTTATTTTTATTAAATTATAAACTTTTTTGTTGTTGTTGTATATTTTGGTAAATCCAGTCCAAAAAAAAAAAAAATTATGTTTTTTTATTAACTTATAGTACGGAGTTAAAGTAGAATCCATTTCACGGTAATGACATTGATAAGGGTTTAATGCCATGAAAAATTTAAATGATTCTAAACAAATAATTAAAAACACGATGCGAACTATATAGGATGAATGAATGAATGAATGAGAATACAAGCAAACCAAAAAAAAAAATTTAATTTTTATTAAATAAAATTGTAAAATGGGATAATTACTCTGGGACAGGGCTTGATGTTACCCAGAACTGGTTATACATAGAATTATTTTTTATTTTTATTTTTTATGTTGCGTCTAACCAGAAAAGGGTATACGCTCACAGTTTGATTTGATCTTCTAAACCAATTTTAAATTTTCTATTTCCATTTATAACATTTACGCGGTGGATTATGCGCATAGGTTCGGCTAATGGATTTATTGTCCTTTCAAAGCGGAACAGTAGCTCTATATTGTAGACGGCTTCCGTTTATTAATTGGCACACCAAACGAGGGATATCTGACTATGAACGGGCCATTCAATTAAATCCCGTTTCATAGTAAGGCGAATACAAGCTCGGGAAGGCTTAGAGAGCAACCGAGTTATTAAAAAGCCAAATGGTTCAGATAATGAAAACTTGTCCGCCAAACGTACCAGACTACTCTTGACGTGATCCAGAAAGCTAACCCTCCACGTTTCGAGAGAACCGGCAACCGTGAGAGATCCTTGTTGGTCGTTATGGTTGTACTCGTTAGCAACCCATGGGATTTAAACCAGAGTAGGCAGTTTTTTAAGATTAAAAGTTAAAATTAAAAATGAGAAATACAATCGATACCTCGCAGTATTAAAATTGTGCCAAAAAGTAGATGGCGCACCCACAGTTAATAAAATTATATAATAAACCCACAGTTCATTCGAAATAAAATTTCTTGTTCCTTTCATACTAATATTTTTTTTTTTTTTTTTTTTTTTTTTTTTTTTGGGAAGGGGGAAAATCTTGAAAGAGACCCAATGTGGGTACTGTGGGACTCACACCCACTAAAAACCTCCTCCCTTGTTAGTATTAAAACTAGTCTTGATAGGCTAACTATTAATTTTCGTTTCAGTTCTTATTAAGTACTAAATAATTTTAAACAGTTGGAAAACTAATTAGTTTCCCAGCGCTACTAAAATTTTTTAAATTTAACCCAACTCTAACGGGTTGGTCCGTTTAAGTCGCCTCACAACATTTTGATTGTGAAGCAAACTTGAGGCTTCCACATTAACGTGTTGGTTTAGCCGAACTATATGCTTTGCAGCAAATTTCTTTATTTCCTCCACCACTGATGGGATTTTGATGTCTCTATGAATATCAGTATTGCGAACATACCAAGGTGCATTCAGTATATTACGTAGCACTTTGTTTTGAAAACTTTGGATACTTTGAAGATTAGACCGCTTAGCACAGCCCCATAGTTGAATACCGTATGTCCACACCGGTTTTAAAATTTGGTTGTAAATCAAAACTTTGTTGTATATCGATAATTTTGAGCGCCGTCCAATTAGCCAATACATATTTCTGTATCTGCAATCGAGCTCTTTCCTTTTTATCTTGATGTGTTCTTTCCATCTAAGTTTTGCATCTAGTGTCATTCCTAGATATTTTGCTTTGTTATCATGTGGAATTACAACGTCGTTTATTTTAACAGGAAGGGTTTCGTTTTTCCTATTTAGTTTAATTTTCCATTTATTGGACCAATTAGAGATCACATTAACAGCTGTCTGTAGTTTATCCGTAGCTTCATTGATGTTTGAGCCAAACGCCATTACTGAAGTGTCATCTGCAAATGTTGCAAGCATTACATTATCTGTTTGTGGGATATCACTTGTGTAAATCAAGTATAGAACTGGGCCCAATATACTGCCTTGGGGTACTCCTGCATTAATTTCTTTTAATGGAGAGTATTCATTTCCTTGTTTCACTCTAAACGATCTTTCAGATAAATATGACTCTAGGATTTCTACATAACCTTTAGGCAAAAAGCAATTAAGTTTATGAATGAGACCTGGATGCCAAACTTTGTCGAAGGCTTGCGCCACATCGAGAAAAACTGTGGAGCAGATTTTCTTTTCTTCGAGTGTTTTTTCTATAACATTAGTAATTCGGTGAACCTGTTCTATGGTAGAATGTTTTGCACGGAACCCAAATTGATGGTTCGGAATAATATTACAACTTTCTATTATAGGCTGTATTCGATTAAGCAATAGTTTTTCAAAAAGTTTAGACATCGTGGGAAGCAGCGATATCGGTCTGTACGATTTAGCTTCATACGCAGGTTTTCCAGGTTTATTTATCATGATAATTTCAGCAACTTTCCATATGCCTGGGATGCACCGTAACTTTAGGGCCGCATTCATTATATAGCTTAACCATGTTAAAGCTTTGGATGTGAGATTCTTTAATATGTCTGCTGTTATTAGATCAAAGCCTGGAGCTTTGTTCAGTTTCAGATTTTTAATTTCTTTCTTAAGCTCCTTTACTCGAATTTGAGGGATGTTACTTTCACGACTGTTTTCTACTTGCTCCAACACAAAATCAGAGTCTATATTATTAGGCGTAAAGATTTCAGCAAGATGACTCCCGAATTCTTCAGCTTTTCTAAATCACTCCTCGCCCATGAGCCATCAGCTTTTCTGATAGGTGCCATGTGAGAAACCGGTCTTTTCACATTACTTGTAGCTTTCCATAACGAGTAGTTTGATTCTTTAGTTGTAGACAAGTTTTCCATGTAGCTAACAAAAGAATTCTCTTTTAGCCTTTTTATTTCTCTGGTCAAAATCTGTGTTTTATTATTTAGGATTCTCTTATCATCAGGGTGACGTGACTGCTGCCATTTTCTTCTAGCCCTGCGTTTCAGTCTTAACATCTCAATGACATGAGCTGGGTACTTATTACTAACGTTTCTATGCTCTACCACTTTTGAGTTGCTCCATGCTGCGTTCTGAATATTCAGCATAAAGACTTCGGCCGCATGCTCTAGCTGTTCAATATTATTTAGTTGGACTGATAAGTCTATTTTTCCAACTAAGTCTCTCTCAAAGCCCAACCAATTTGTGGATGAATTGCAAAGAGTCGGCTTACTTGCTTTTTTGACAATTTTTTCACTTAACGTTAGCATAACTGCAGAGTGGTCAGAGTTGAGGTCATAATTTTCATCAATGCTAATGAACTTTTCAGCTATCCTCTTTGTTATAAAAAAATCCAGCAAATCAGGAATTTTGTTTGTATCAGTTGGCCAATACGTAGGCTTTCCTGTTGAATGATAACGGAATCCTAGATCTCTAATTGCTTCTCGTAGTTGTCTACCTCTTGTGAGCGTTAATCTGGAGCCCCAGTCGGTGTGTTTAGCGTTGTAGTCACCTCCAAGAATAAACCTATCTCCGAACTGGGCTATTACATCTTTGTATATTTCTTTTGTAATATTTGGTCCGGGCGGACAATATAATGCACACACATTAAACTTTTGTTTGGCTGAATTGATTGTGACTATTGCAAGTTGCATGTCTGGGTTCTCCACTTTTCCAAACTCGTAATGATCTATGTCATTCTTCACAATTACAGCACTGCCTCCCATACCGTAATTACTTGGGTACGCTGCGTTATATACTTTATAACCTCGAAGACTTATTTTATGTTGATTGTTTAAGTGCGATTCAGATACGAGACATATATCTATATTATGGACATGAAGAAACAGTTCAAGCTCAAGCTTTTTGCTGAGAATACCATTGGCATTTCAGGTAACAATTCTAATTTTTTTATCTACCATTATTCGACGTACAAGGCATGTTGTTTGTATGCTTAACAACATACCTGCTTTCTAAGCTGTCTAGTCTTGACGTAATTTTATCCATCATGGACATCATTCTTTCTATGAAGCTTATCATATTCGTATTATCATTTTCTTTCCCACAATCCACAGTACCAGGGCCACTAGATGCGGTTTTCACTGCATCAGAATAGGTGAAACCTGTAATTGTTTTTGAGGTAGCAAGTAACTCGGGCTTTCCCCTCTGATTTTGCTTCGTATTTATATTTCTCTTTTATTTCAATTCCTTGGCTACCAAACAACCACGGTAGCTGGCTGGGTGCTCTTCATGGCAGTTTGAGCACTTGGGTTTGTTTGTTTTCGGAATCGTGCAGTCAGCCGTTAAGTGCTTACCTGCACATCTGACACAATTAGCTTCTCTTTTGCAAAATTTCACTGTGTGGCCGAAGCGTTGGCATCTCTTACATTGAGGAATTTCTCTGTTCCTTCTTTTGGCTTCCATTTTAACTTTCATATGAAGAATATGTCTAATATCAAATATTTTCTTACTATCCTCCATGTTATCAAAAGAAAGCATAAAAAGTGGTAATGGAACTAGTTGGCTTCCATTTTCTTTCACTTTCTTCGTGACATTAACCACATTAATTATGTTGAACCCTTTATTACTAAGCTCTTCCTTAATCTCATCGGGCTTACAAGTCGGATGGAGTCCTCTTGCCATTACTCTAATTGGCCTGGTGAGTTTATTTTCATAAGAATGCCATTCAATGTCAGTCTTATTAAGCAGTTCACTTAGATTTCTGTAATCGTTTTCATCATCCACGTTGATCTTAAGTTGCTTATTATTCAGCAGCTTTATTTCATGTTTAATGTTTTTTTCGCTCAGCATTTTTTTCACTACGTTGAAGTCATCTACGTTACTAAGAATTACCGGAGGAGGTTTAACTTTCCTTCTTGTAGGCTTTTCATTTTGGACAGATTTTTCTACTAGTATTTTGTTCCTTATAGGTTGAGGTTGCCCGTTATTAGTTTCCTTCTCTGAAGTACTGCTGTTAACTTCTGGTGAGCCGCTCGCTTTTCTTTTCTTATGATTCTTTTTTGTTTTCTTCAAGATCCAATCAGTTTCACGCGTAAGTTCCTCCTCATCAGTAACGTACTGAGGATAAGTTTCAACTTCCATTTCGTTGCCTGATTCATTTCGTTGCTGAAGTTCATACGAAAGCTTGAGGTTATCAGCTTTCAACTGAGCAATTTCTTTTTTAAGCTCTTCAACAATCAGCTCCAATGCACTAATTTTATTGCTTGTAGCAGAGTTTTGTGCTACATTTACTTTCTCCTGAGAAGTCACAGTCTCATTTAATTCAATCCCATCAGCTTGGGAAGATTTCACTTTTGAGTATGATTCACTTTCACTGTCACTACGATCCTTTTTGTTGAAAGGATTAGACAGATTTTCAAGTTTGTGATGTGTTGTTTTTATAATTGGTGATCTTAGTATACCTTTTCTCTGGAATGGATTTTCATCATCCTTATTACGCAATGGTTGGTCCCCCCCAGAATCTGTGGGACCGGCCTCCTTGAAGGATGGATTCACCAGATTGTCTGGCTTACCATCTGGGGTAATAATTCCTTTCGTTTTACTCATTGCAGTTAGTTATATCGGGGTACCACCCCTAGTTGGTTTAGGTCCACGGGTGGTATTTTATTTCCCACCTACCCGCCAGCAAGCCGGTGAGGGCATTCCCCTATCCGCCACCTGGGGACGCGCCCGATGGGAGATCCCAACAACTCCTCACGGGTCACACTAATATTTAAAAAAAAAAAATTTGACTTTATAAACGGCAACAAAATAAATCAAAATGAAAAGGATCTGGTTCATTAATCTACTTTCAAATTGAAAACTACGCAAAAATTTGGCTTAGATTTAGTATCGCTCATGAGCACCAATTTTATCCTACCTATTTTCCACCCTAAAGAGGTGTAAAAAATTAATCATCCTAGATATTTATCGTTCACTACAAACTGCTACCATCGATGTTGAAACTTAGCCTAGAGTACATATGAAATAATAAAGCAAGGCTAAGTAAGTACAGTAGCGGCCTGTGGATGTTGAACCATAGAAAGCGATATTCTGTAGCAAAAATGATAAACAACAATCATCACAATAATAATAAACAAAAATATTAAAATTTCCCGATATCAAATTTGAGACCAAATTTTAATCGACCTTTCCACGTACTCATATAGAAACACACGAAAAATTGTCTTGCATCTAAGCTAGACAATTTTTCGTGTATTTTACTATGTGAGTGTTTGGGAAAGTGGCGAAATTTAATTTTTTTTTAATTGCTTGATGTGGATGGATTTATGTTTATGTAAATACAATTATTATTGGTTAGTGAAAAGAAACCTATGCGTGCTAAATGAACGAATCTTGCCCAATCCGCAGTATGACGGGCCGCATCTGTTAATTGAACAAAAATGTGAATCAAAAAGTACAAAACATTTGTTAATAATTTTATTTAACATTTTGTTTGTTTGAATAATTTAATCTAAAAAATAATACCGTGTATATAGTTAAAAGGTCATTGGTAGCCTATGCTTGAAACCGTTACTGGAGCCAGGTCTTTGTCACATCCTAAACAGTAACGTTGAATATGTACATAAAAGAATAAATACAGAAACGTATTTCGCCTCGATTCATCAGTGAAGTTTTTACCTGATTAAACTAGTGCACACTACTCTAAAGACGCAATAAATTGGTACGAGACTAACCCAAATCAATGTTGTCTTAAAGAATCTAAGCCGACCTGTTTTCGACGTATCAAAAAATATTTAGTAATAGTGAAAAGAAGAATGGCGGATACGATAAGGTTACTGAAATACCTCCTGAATGGAATAATATTCATAGATTATTTGGCAGTATCGATTACTTGGCAAAATATATTGCCAAGTAATCTACGTATATTTAACGTGTCGACAACCGCGTAGATTATACGGCGTAATCTAGCTAGCCAGGAACTGATATCAGGGTCTTCTCAGTCAATGTTGTGACTAAGGAAGCTAATTACCAGTTTGACTGTTTGAACTCTGTTTGGGAGGTATTAAAAACTGTGGGTGTCAGGGCTGCTCGCCAGACTTTAGGTATAGCGAAATTCAGACCCAAGAATGCTTGGTTTGATGATGAGTGTGGTCTTCCAGTCATGAAACAATATATAGCCCATAGTGAAGCGCAACAACGTCTCATGCAATCGCAAGGAAAAAAACCTGCTATTGCTAAGACCTAAGCGAATTTGTAGATGGAAGAAGCAAGATTGGTGGTAGACCGAGATTCGGAAATTCATAGACCCAACATCACCTTATATACAGAATGCAAAGATTTGCATTGAGTCCGCTCACCTTGGATGGACTGCATTAATTCGGAGTTCTTGATATTCGTTAGGGATACGTTGTGCGATTACTTAATCGATGGAACGCGATACGCCGCTTGTTCAAGAGGAGAGACCGCTTGAAGTGTGAGAATTACCGCGGTCACCAATCTCTTTTGCACAATATACAAGTTACTATCCTACAGTATATTGGTCAGAATCACCCTTCTATAGCGGAGGACCTTATTGGTTACTATATCAAGGAGGATATCATCCGCATCGATCAGTCACTGATAAGGTTGTTTCCCTGCGGATGATTTTATCTAAATATTATGAAACGTCCATTTACGTACATCAGGTGTTCCTGCGAGTTTCGTGGTCTGCCTTGGAATATATAGGAATACCAACAAAATTGCTAAAATTGTATAGAATGACAGTGGCGCAGTCTCAATGCTGTGTTAAAGTTGAGTACAGGATATCGAGAATTTTTGCGGTTGGCTGGGGTGTTCAGTAAGGAGATGCTCTGTCCCCGATACTCTTCAATCTCATGTTTAAGTTCATGTTTCGTAAAACTGAAACCTCTCAGCGCAACATCTTATATTGCCAGTTCATGCAGGTGGCATATGCGTGATTGGACTGAATAGCAACGGAGTGAAAGAAATACATGATCAGCTTGTAAAGTTTTCAGCTTCTGTTGGACTCCAGATCAATGAGACCAAAACAAAATACTTGATTTCTGGTTATAGGGACGATGCCACATGAAATTTTAGTAGTGACCACTACACGTTTGAGGGAGTGAGGAGGTTGATATGTTTGGGCTCTCTTATCACTCACGATAACAGTGTTGGTGAAGATATTAAAGTGCGGGTGGCAGCTAGTAGTCGTGCTTTGTATCCTCTAAGGTCAGTGCCAAAATCTAAACACCTATCAAGTGTCGTGAAACTGAAGCTTTACAAAGCGTTAATCATATCGAGCTCGGCACAATATCAAGACCAGATATCTGATGAAGATCCTCGGATATTGTACATGAAGGAAAATATCAGCGGGTTCGCTGGTTCAGTCACGTTCTGCGTACTGATCGGAATGGTAGGCGAGGAAGTTGTTGCAGGACGATGGCGTTACTGCGTAGAGAACAACTTGGCTTTTTCAGATATAGTCTGAGAAATATGAAGACCATGCTCAGGATCGAAACCGTTCAAGACAAATTGTTGACTCAGTGAGGAGTCCGTAATCTCATTTATAAATGTTTATTATTTATATATTATTATATACATACGGTCTTGTGTGCTCGTGCATACATTATTTATCACTAGAGCACAACATTCCGTAAGCCGGTTTGAATCAATATCAATCGATATAGACTATTGTCCAATGATTTTGAAACCAATTTGTCATATTGTTTGCCTAGACTATTGTGTATCTGTGGGTGTTATAGTGTTCATTATTATTCGAAGTTGGTCGATGACTTTGTTATTGTTCGGTTATACAGGGACAGAGGATTATCGACGAAGATTTCACTAGTAAGTTTGATAGTCTAACCCTAGACTACTTCAGCTGGTGGGCATAAAATGATGGAAATAAAAGATGATGATGGTCATAAAAGCTTGGCTTTGAATTGACTTGTAATAACTGGAACCCCGAATATATGTACATTTATATATTATGTAGTTTTCTACAAATGTTTGTGCAGTGGTTGTTGCAGTAATGTATTGTAAGCAGTACACTTCGAGCCAACGAGTAAAACGATCAACACAAATTAAAATAAAAGGAAGCGATCCCGCCCACGACACCTAAGTATGGATATGTTGAAATCAACCTTGAGGAATTGCATTCAATTTACGTGTAGAACGAATACTTGGGTGTGACATACTGTGCCGAGTATCAAAAATGGTTTTACGATATGGGTCTGGAAAGTAAGGGCGATTACAACCTGTGGATGTTTAACATTATATATTTAAATCAGCTAATGAGATGTTTCATTTTGGAACTAGTGTAACAATGTCTGATCGAAAAGTATATTCTGTAGTTTCAAGTCTGACATCTGCGACTAAGCGATTGTGGGACTGAAAAGCGAGACTCGACAGCACATGAACCATGGTCTGACGTACGAAAGAGAATGACATTGTGCTTGCCCTGTTAGTGTTGTATATATCCGTTGTCAATTGGGATATGTAATCCAACTGACATGCTTGTCTTTGACTGTATAAGGCACGTGTATGTGGTTTATGATCGGTATAATTAGTTGTATTGTCATAGAACAGCACCTACGGTATAGTTTTTGATGCGTCTCTGTTTCGTAATGAATGTGCTGGTAGTGTTATATTAGCCAACGCACCTGGCCAAGAGAATTCGCTAATTTTAGTGCAAGCATTTCAGCAGGTTTTGGTACGAACCGATGGTGGTAGTTTACCATATCGATGAATAGCTGAATGCGTTTGAAGGTTGTTAATGCTGGGAATTCCGTGATAGCGTTTATACGTTTCGGTGAAGGAAATATGCCGTCAGCGGTAATTTTGTGGCTGAGGATATCAAGTGTTGTTACCCCGAAAACGCTTTTCGAGATATTCATGTTCTTTGATCTTTAGAACAGTTGTTGTATAGGTGTAGTTTGTGTTGTTTTGGTGTTTTGGATGCCACAAGAATGTCGTCTATGTAAACGAAGACGAACTCAAAATCTCTGACGAAAACGTTAATGAACTACTGGAATGTTTGAGTCGCGTTCTGAAGACCAAACGGCATTCATAGTGAATTGGTATAACCCAAAAGGTGTGGTGATGGAACTTAATGATATGCTCTAATCAAGTCTATATGGCCTCCAATTTAAAAAATGATAGTCGGCAAATTGAGTTCATTTGAGTGTGAGAATTACCGCGGTCACCACTCTCCTTTGCACATTATACAAGTTACTATCCTACAGTATATTGGTTAGAATCACCCCCCTATAGCGGAGGGTCTAATTGGTGACTATATCAAGGTGGATATCGTCCGAATCAATTAGACACTGCTAAGGTTGTTTCGCTGTGGATGATTCTATCTAAATATTATGAGACGTTCATCCCGGTACATCAGGTGTTTCTGGATTTCAGGCAGGCCTATGTCTCGATGAATCGAGTGGGTTTGTGGTATGGAAAATCTAAGAATGCCAACAAAATTGATACGATTGTGTAGAATGACAGTGACGCAGTCTCAATGTTGTGTTAAAGTTGAGTACGGGATATCGAGAATTTTTGCGGTTGGCTGGGGTGTCCAGTAGGGAGATGCTCCGTCCCCGAAACTCTTCAATATCATGTTGGAGTTCATTTATCGTAAAACTGAAACTTCTCAGCGCAACATCTTATATCGCCAGTCAATCAGGAGCTTCCATATGCAGATGACATATGCGTGATTGGACTGAATAGCAACGGAGTGAAGGAAATACTTGATCCACTTTTATAGGTTTCAACTTCTGTTGGACTCCAGATCAATCAGTCAAAAACCAAATATATGATCTCTGGTTATAGGAACAATGGTACACCAGATTTTAGTAGTGGCTACTACACGTTTTAGTGACTGAGGAGTTTCAAATATTTGGGCTTTCTTATCACTCATGATAACAGAATGGGTGAGCATATTAAAGTGCGGCTGGCAGCTGGTAGTCACGCTTTGTATCCTCTAACACCACTGCTAAAATATAAATACCTATCAAGTGCCGTGAAGCTGAAGCTTTACAAAGCTCCCCGATATTGTACATGAAGTAAATCTCAGCTTGGTCACGCGATATGTGTGCTGATCCGGACCGAATTTTACGGCGATCTCTAAAAGCTGCAGGCAACGATAGTTGTATGGCGTAGAGAATGACTTGGCTTGTTCAGATTGTCTAACTCAGTTCAAGATCGAAACCGTTGGAGTTTTTATTTAACTCAGTAAGGGGCCTGTACCGTCCATTACAAACTGGTTATTTATTGTTATTCGTATGGTCTTGATAGAGCACTTCCAATCATCTTTCACTGATTTTGGCATTCCTCAAAGTACCATTAGAATTTCAGAGCAGCAATTGATTGTGTTTGCTCTACCCATCAAAGAGGCATTCAGTAAGTTGACGATACAAACGTTCAACCATACTGCTAGGTGGTAGGTGATGGGAAGTTGTTCGAATACGATTTGAACCTAGAAATTTGGTCAGCTGTGAAAAGAGCTTGGTTTCGAATTTACTTCCGTGATCACTTGAAATATTAAACCCCGCATCTAGATATGTAGTTTTCTATACATATATTTGTGCAATAGTTGCTGCAGTAATGTTTTGTAAGCAGTATGCTTCGGGCCAACGAGTAAAACGATCAACGCAAGTTATAATAAGTGGAAGTGGTTCCACCTACGATATCCAAGTATGGATATGTTCTAATCGAAATTGAGGAATTACAATCAATTTACGTGTTGACCGAATACTACTTTGGTATCAAAAATTGTTTTACGATATGGGTCTGCGGTATTACAATTGAAACTATAGTGTAACAATTGGAACCGGAAAGTATGTTAAGTGTTACATCCGCGACTTAGCAATTGTGTGACTATCGAATTAGTGAAGTTTCAACGGTCGACAAATGCCGTATATTTGCCGTGTCTGATGCGTCTGTTGTTATACTGAAGTTAGTATTTTAGCTAACACATACCTTTGAAATGTATAAATGATGATTGACATGGCTCTGACCAAGAGAAATTATTCGCTGTCTTTGGCAATTTTAGTGCAAGCATTTCAGCAAATTTGGAAACGTTTTTCGAGATATTGGAGTTCTTTGATCTTTAGAACAGTTGTTTGTGTTGCTTTGAAGACGAACTCAAAACCTCTGACGTGAGCGTTAATGAACTGCTGTTCATTAGCGTTAATAAATGTACCATATTGTACTTTACAGGTAGAATCTAATTTGATGGCTTTTGAAAGAAGTAAATTGTTGTATTAAAGCGCCGTAGCCATATTATTGATTGATAAATGTATTGGCGTTGCTGTATTTATAGCTGAGTCGGACAATTCACATCTGCAAGAATAAATGCATGAGTTAGACGTAGTTCAATGTTCACCTGAAGCAATTTTGACAAATGATTTAATGCTGGTAACGGAATGAACTGACGGCGATTTGCTGTTAAATTAACGCTATCTGCTGCTGCAATAACATGTGTTAATCATTTTTTCGTGGTAAAGAAGGAGGTGGCGATGTGTCCATCTGATTTATAGCTTAACGTTTAAAGTCGCACCAAAGTAAGCACCACCGCAGATTTCGATTCGATTGATTATGATTCACGAATTACCATAAGCGCAAAACCGGATCAATAACAATTATTTTTAATCGTCCAGTACTGTGACCGTTTCTTTAATCGCTGAGCTATTTGCTGTTTTCATTTTTTGCGGCAGCTCACGCAGGCAGACACATAATTACAATTTTTATAATGAAACGGCATACCACCATCTTATTATACTTAACTAAAATAATTTATGCACGGTCCTTCGATTGGTCAAATTTGCGGTGTTTTGAAGGCTCAGAGGGAGAATACAAACGCAACAATAAATGTATGAACGTGATTCAATAATGCCCAAAATTAAAGTAATCAGAATGAATTGGTCCATAACGATGAACACTCTTTTTCAACATCACTCTGTAATTATGATTAATTTCTCCACTTCAAAATTAATAAAAGAAAGTCCTACTCCATAGATTAAGTAAAAAAGGACAAAACAAATAATAAGGATGCGAAGCGAAACCAAATATTTATTTATACAAATTTTATTGTTATTAAAAAAAATATTAAATTCTTTTGAACTTGAACGACGACTCGAATCACAAAATAAAACGAGCTTTTATGTTATTATCATCTCTTATCAATTCAATTCAATTTCGTAAATGAGGAAAAAAATTTTTTTCCTTTTCAAATTAAAATAATTTAAATGAAAATAAATAAATTTGAAAAAACCAAAATATAAAAATTTATTTGGAGTTTTTTTTTTTTACAGATGATTTGACATTAAAACGTCTTTGGGAAACGCGAATTTGAACAAATACAGAAAAGCTTTGTTTACTTATTTATAATTTGATTTGGATAAATTTTCGATTTTTCGATGAATTTTGTCTTTGAATGATGGCTGCTTACATAGATCAAAATAATTTGTTTATAACAGCTTTTCATAGAATCGTCCTTTGATCGTTGATGCTTTCTATATACTTTGTAAAAATTCGAGATTTCTAAAATCGATATACGTATGTAGGCAAATTTTAAAATTGATGACGTCAAATTTCAATTATGGTAATCGTATGTTGTTGAGAACAATTTAACTTTAATCAGTTTGTATTTAGTTTTTCCAATAAAATACCTTTGAATTAATTTTCCGAAATATTTTTTAATTTATGTGTTGGCTTTACGAAGAAATTGTTTTTCTATATATTGTAGAAATCCTTAATGAATTTATGTGTAAACATATATTTAGGCAAATAAGTGGACCAATCTAAACTAATTTCATTAGATACGATTTATACGTAGATTTGTATATGAAGTTATTGTAAATTTTAAACAAGATATCTAATGTAGGGGACGAGGAAATCCACCACAGTGTCACTAGATAACACTGTCAAACAGTTGAAGCAGCTCAGATTAGGCCACACATCTCAAAAAGTTAAGGTTAGGTTAGAGTGGCTGGTACGGCACACTTAGACCGGTGCTGGTCCATCGTGATATCACAGGGTCTTACTTCCCTATGACCTTTATTGGAAACAGTTAGTGCTACTTATGTATATGTAGCGAAATATATCTCACATTTTGCAGTTTACAAAATCAGAGAGACTGTCCATTAAGACAACCTATATCCATATGTTTATGTCAGCTGTGTGCTAAAGCCGAAGAAGTTGGCTAAAGCCTCTTCCACATCCTTGACCATACAGCTTCTGTAAAAATTATGTTTCTAGGTTCCCCACGAACGGTTTAAGTTACCTTTTTAAGAACAGACCACCACACACTCCATCCATACATAAGTATAGGTCCTACTACGGCAGTGAATAGCCACTGTACCAGCTCTGGCTTCAGGCCCTATATCTCTTTCCAATGAGGTTTCTGCATAAGCATGTTAGAGTTCCAACTAAGCTTACTGTCCAAGATTACGCCCAGAAATCTACGTTTATCAGTAAAACTAGTCCTAACTACCCGCTCCCTAGTTGGTGGATTCCCCCAGTTCCGAGTTAATCATACTGCTCACCAGCATATGATTGATTAACCCACAGATTGATAAACCCACAATCTTGGACAGCTATCGTAAATATAACCGTAAATCTATATGAGCCTTTCCAAGATTTTCAACAGAAAAGATGATAGAGTTATGGGTCTTAAGTCCTTTGGGTAGTCGTGCGAGGTTTTTTCTCGTTTCGGAATAAAGATCACTCTGACCTCTGTCCATCTCTTTAAAATACCAAACAATTTTAAACTAATTTTCAAGATGACTTCCAGCCAGGGGAGAATAATGGGCGTATAATTCGGTCAAGACCAGCCGATTTATAAGGTTTGAAACCTTGAAGTTCCCATATAATCCGTTTTTAGATACACTAGCTTCTATGCGCAATGAATGTATTTCATGGGTACTATAATATCTGTCGAGTAGTCATAGCTTCCTGCAAAGTGGGTTTTTATGAGAAGCTTCAAAAATTCCTCACTATAGAAGAAGTCTAAGATCCGCCCGATTTAATAAGATAACTGGGACTGGTTAATTTTATGTCCTCCTTATAGGAATCCCAATCCTGAGCCTGTCTCGTACTTTTGGCTCTATTAAAGGGTTTCCTACAAGCCTTTCGGTACGTCCCCAGTAGGCTATCCGGGTAGCAGGGTTCAGCCGTTAAGGCTGAATGTTATATATCGATGGTCAGTGAAGGAATGTTCGCCCGCCACTCTCCATTCCATTATCTTAGTAAGTAATAAATGTGGGTTCTTGCCCAATATTACACAGCCAAAGGTTAGTATTTAATAAGTATTCAAAAAATAATTCACCACTTTCCTTGATGCCTGTGCTTTCTCAGATTGTGTGAGGTGCATTAGCATCACATCCAAGAATCACATCAATCTTCCTTTTTTCAGCTTCGAGAACCAGGTCCCCAGGTTATCCGGCGGAACCTGTTTGTCCCGATCCATATAGGCTGACACCAGGCAGATTTAGCTGCCGCCCCCTATGCGCCCTCTAGCCTTACTATCTTCCAGTTATCGGTTGGAAGACTTGGATTGCTGATCCTAATTATTTTTAGGATCTCGTCTGGGCTAGCCGATTCGGTTGTTAGCCAGACGCACGCTCGTGGAGAAAACCGAGTTCAGTGCGTTATATAATAATTTTCATTTTTCCAATGTGATGCTCCCATCTTCATAACTCCTGTCAATGACGGCTATACCACCTTTTCGACACAAAGGCGCTCTCCGATCTGTCGCAGCCGACAGTTTTTTTAGCCCATGCCACGGATTCTCTCTGCTCAACTGTGAATTGCCTCTCAGAGGTTGCCGCCCACCTGGTCAGAATTCTGAATGCCAGAACTTAACAAGCAATGGAAACAAATCGACACATAACCTTCAAACTGCGGTCTCTATCAAATAATGTGAGATTGAGCCTCCAAAATTTGACAAATCGGAATTGAATTCGCTTGATTTTCGAGAAGTACTTTTGTCGAACATATTCATTCTTGCATTCGCGACGGTTTTAACCTGTATCTCCAATTTAGGAGCATAGGGCGTTCACTAAGCTGAACCATCTTACTCTATTGGGGACTTTCGTTTAATTCCCACCCGTGATTTCTCAAGTTGGTTCGCCTCGGCTTGCATAGTTCTCTTCCATGTCATTGCTATAGTCTTCCTACTTTTCTTTTCCCTTGCGGGTTCCAGTATTTTATGTAGCATGTTGAATGTATATATCTGGCTTTGTTTATGCGTTTGCTTATGTCTACTTCTGTTCACCTGTTTTTGCTACTGTGCAAACCAATGTATACAAATTCGTTTATATCTGTGATTTGTTCCTGATTTTAGTGCATCGGTGTGGCTATATTTGTGTTGAGTCTCATCGTCTTGGTTTTCCTGGTGTTTATATTGAGAGCAACTTCATTAGCTAATACTCATAGCTCGTAAAATACTTTGCTGCATGTTGGGCTGTTTGTGCGTGAGCATGTCTATGTCACCTTTATACAGATTAGATTATTGAGTTTACTTGTCATTCCCCATTGGTTACTATTGGGGGACGTGTTATCTAATTTATGATGAACATTGCGAGTATATTTATTGTTGTGTTGAGGAGGGGAGATACCACGCCAATTACTGCATTCCTTTAATTCACCTTTCATCGGTATCGGAATTGTCAAACTTTCTTACCATTTCTGTGGTATTTTACCAGAATTCCACACTTCTTGTATTAATGGTGTTAATGCTCTTGTAGTTGCAAATGTATTGATTTTGAATATTTTGGCGGTTGGTGAATGGGTTTTGATAGTTTCGTTATCGGCGGCAGTTGACAGTTCGAGATTTTCGGTGTTTTCGGTTTCGTGGCCTTACTTATACATATTGTTGTAGTGTCCGCCGGTTTTGGTTTGCTGGTGCTTCTTCAGCACCCTTGAGGATATCCTCTGTAAATTACCTTTAGACTGTGCTTTATCTTCGTATTTGTGTTTCATCTCAGCCGTGTTTTGTTGGCATGTTTGTATCTTTAGCTGACGACGTGTCTTAATTTTCCTCCCGCTAATCCATGGTTTCCGATTGTGCTCGCTGCTATAGAGTAGGATGAAATTGTGCTCCATCTGCTCTCCACCTGTCCTAGTCTAGCGTAGAGCAGAACAAAATTTATGGGAAATTCCCATTTGGACGAACTGACAGATCTCTTAGTAAGATCGAGGTCAGGGACCTTCAATACTTCTTGGTAAGCTTAAGATGATTGAAGAAGTGAAGGCGGGATAGCTCGAATGTGGTACAGCTACTGACCAATCTTGTGTCCATGGTATAGTCCTTTAGAACGGCCACTCTTACCTAACCTTACCTAACATAGCTGATAGTTGAAAACTTGACTACTGTTTGAAAATTGAAATTTTGAATAAATAAGGAAAATTAGTCAAATTATAGAATTGGCAACTTTAAGAATTTGAATGTATTCTGAAGAGTATATCATTCTTTAGGGATAAGAGATTGAATTTTGGAAGCTTAAATAATACAAAGCAATTCAAGAACTTGAGACTTCAAGAATTTAGGGCTTGTATCGAACCTTAAAAGTTAAGAAGTTAAGGAAAGTCGGTTCGGAGTTTAGGAAAAATTTAAGAAATTAGGAAACAGTTTGGGAATATGTATGAATTAGGGATTTCTTAGAAATGTAGGAATTAATGAAACACATATTTGAAATTTGGGATTTTTAAAATTTATAGGTATTTTGATTTTAACAAATTAGGATATTACTAAATTAATAGAATTATAAATTATTGGAATGAAAAAAAAAACCATTGAGTATCGGAAGGGAATTTTTAACTCTAAGGCTAACATTACGTCATTAATTCTATATAAGATGTACACCAAGACCATATACATATGAGTTAGGTAGATTTAATAAAAACAATTCCAAAAATTTTTGGAGGTCCAAGCTTTCATAGTGCATTTATAGATACAGTAATGATTCCGGAAAAATATTCAGTGATTGTGCCGTTATAGATGAACAGAAGGATTTTTATGATGAAATGAACGAGTTCAAACTGGAAGATGATAAGGCTGTTATTGAGAAAAAGAGCGCCTCTAATTAATTTTAAATAAAAACGAAATTATTTTTAATTAAGATTTTTATTGCTTTCCTTTTTCCTTATTTTCTATTGCGTCCTTTTTGTCAAAAATTTTAATATTTTTAACATAATACCACACAAAACAGTCGAACGTCGTGCCAATGATTAAACACAGTGCTGATGTATAATTTAAATACTTTCTCATTTTAAATGTGTGGTAGAGCCAACAGTTTCCTTTACCCGTACACGTTTTACCCCAAACAATGCACGTCGCATCGAATACCCATCCAAATATAATTGGTCCCGGGACCAGTGCAAATAAATTCATCATCATCATTTTGAGCCCAAACGACACAGCTTTGTCTTGTTCATCAACACTTCGCACACAGAGTAGCAAATTTATAGCAGCTTCTGTGCCGCCAATAAATTTTGTTAGGGCGACCACCGCCAAATATGCATAGAGCGCGTGTGAACAATCAATCGAACATCGGCCGGGCATAGCAAAACTAAAATAATTTTCACTTGTTGTAACACACGAACAGTCTGAATAAATAGAGGTCCCATTAGAGTAGGAAGTCCTATTGAAGCAGCCGGCGTGGCATGGTGAAATATATGTTATATTATCGGTACCACAAACTGGTGAAAATTTAATAAAATCACAGTTAGACGAGTTAATGTCACACGATGCATCCGGGCCAACACTGAAAATTACATGCGCAACTTAGTTTAATGGTAAGAAATATTTTCGTATGCGCAATTATACTCACTTTTGGCCTATCCTAGTTTGAGACATGACATCATTTTCGGAGCATGAAATCATGGAATATAGAAGAAAGCCGGTTACTCGATATTCCATCGCGCCATCGATCTAGCCTTGGGTTGTAATTTTGATACACAAATTCCGCTGATTAGAACACCAACCGCTGGAAACGCCAAATGAATTATTGTTCCCGTATACTTGAGATACTTGACGCTGATGCGGATATTCTGGCTTTCCATGTATTTGGGCATAAAAATCAGTTGTTGGAATCCAAAGGCGTAGAATACCCCAGCGATATTATTAAAAACGTACACTTTATTGGTGAATATTCGAATTACAGCTTTTTTCAAATTAAGAAGCGAGGGCTCGTCGTAGGTTTTGATCTCGACTGCTTTACCTTCCATTTTGAGTAGATACAATTACTTAAGTGAGTAGATACTTAAATTACTCGCGATCGTTATCACACCCGTTGTTTTGCTTGAAATTTTCAATTGCTTTTCAATGGTCGTAATCGTACCCTTGTAGTATGCAAAACATGTTGAATACATACAGTCCACAATACCATACAGTATCGTATATAGTTTTTTACTTGCAAGCCGCTGCATCCACGGGTAACGAATTATCCAGATACCGCATTGAGTCTCGTCTGTGATCTCGAACTTTTTATTAAACTCTTCAAAACTATCGATATGTTCCCTATCATTAGTCGCTCCCAACAGTGGCTTGTCACTTTGTTGGGCTAACTACTGTTGTGTCATAATTCGTATATATATTTAACAATATTGTATGATCTTGCTGCTTTGATAATTTAACTTAAACTGAAAATATAATTCTCGAAATCATGATATTAGTTTTATATAGTTATATTAGCAAGATAAGCAAGATAGATAAGAGACATTCCAATATGACGTTTCCACGTTATAAACGCAAACGTCATCTAAAAAAACATAAGTTGAATAACCTAACTTATCGCATATGAAAATGCTGATGATTAACAACGTGCCTGGTACACAGTTACACGAGCGGTTGGAAAATAAACATAATTATATTTTGTTAACGTAGCATTAATTAAAATAAGTAGAATTAAAATAAGAATTTAGTTAGTTGTAAGTTAGATTTAAAACGAGTAACAATCAAATTTGTAATAAAGAAAATAAAATTAAAAATAAATAAATTTTTTTTATATTCGCGAAGTCCTTCAACTCATAATTGGCGCAGCCGTACGGCAAAGTGAAGTGAAAGTGTGTGTAACAGTGTAAAAAAAATAAGCGAATAAAAACTTATTTTAAAACATTCAACACAGTGATTTTTAATTTGAAGTGTTTGAAAGTTTACGCGACATCTCGGGCTACAGATTTTATAATCGCTCAGAAGACTAGAGGTTCCACCGCATCCACACCAGACACCCTTTGAGAACCGTTACATCCACGACTACAAACCAGGTAAGAACTTTATATATTTTTTTACCTAACTTCTTCGAACTTTAAAATAAATTCGAGGATCTGGAATTGAACCATATTAAAGTGCACTACGAGATAGGCACGCGATTTGGGAAATTCCACGGGAATAGTCTACCATTGCGCACTACTAGATAGACGCAAAAAGACAGTTAAATTTTTTTTTAAAAATCAGTGCAAATAAATTTGACAAAATTTTTCGTAAAGAAGAAAGTCACACTAAGAAAAAGAAAAATATTGAGTGCTATATATTAAATAGAAATGTAAGCCCAATAGAAAAAACAAACCAAGAAATGGACTTGGAACAGTTAACTGCTCAACTAACTGCAATTGCCGGTCAGTTGGGTACCCTAGTTCAGAAACAAACTGAACAGGATGAGGTACTCAAATACCTCGGCCAAAAAATCGAGGAACCAAAACCTCAACATAAGGAAGAAGTCAGATCGGATCGACCGATTGCTGATATATTCCGAATCCCTGATCCCATTAAGTCGATACCTTCGTTCGACGGGAACAGAAAACAGGTTACAGCCTGGCTGAAAACAGCAGAAGAGACGTTAAGACTCTTCGAACATTTAGTTCCACCAGCTCAGTTCACAATGTATGTACAAGCTATAAAAAACAAAATAGAAGGAAAGGCTAGAGATATTTTATGCCTAGCAGGAGACCCCGAAACGTTTCAAGAAGTGAAACAAATACTTCTCGACACCCTGGGAGATAAACAAGAATTGACATACTACAAGTCCCAACTATGGGCAAATAAACAACACGAAAATATGTCAATTCATAACTTCTATACTAAGACAAAACAAATAGTCCAAAGTATAAAATCGCTAGCAAGGCAACAGGAAATCTATAACCAATCCTGGCAAGCGATCAGTACATTTATAGAAGAAGACGCACTGGCAGCATTCCTGTCCGGATTAAGTAAACCATATTTTGGCTTTGCGCAAGCAGCAAAACCTCGAAATGTAGAAGAAGCTTATGCATTCCTCTGCAAATTTAGCTGCAATGAATCCATTGCAAACAACTCAAAGAAAATGAGTCAAATAAACCAACAAAGGTTCAGTCAATCAAACCCTTACCAAAAACCAAATACCCAACCTAATTCAAATTTTCAACAACCTAAACAGTTTCAACAATTTTCGAAACAAAATTCAGTAAAAAATTTTAACATTCCAAACCCAAAACCGAAATGGCAAACAGGTGACACACCAACACCTATGGAGGTAGACCTCTCTATGAGATCGCGAAATTCGTTCAATAGAAACATGATAAATAATCATGAAACAAACGAGATTAACTCGAAAAATGATTATGATTCAGATAATCAAAACGAAGAAGATCCCTCCAGTAATTTAGAAATAAACACAAATTTTCAAGAGGAACAGGAAAGCGATACGGAAGACTAAATTTCCTTCCATATCTTATATGCGAAAGCAGACAACCAAATAGAAAAATAAAATTGTTAATAGATACAGGTGCGAACAAAAACATCATCAAACCCGGTATCACTCCAGTAAATCTATTAGAAACCCAAAATACTTCTATCAAAAATATCCTCGGAAACCACGTCGTCAATAAAAAATGTAAAGTTAATTTTCTTCACAAAAACTTACCTGATCAAATATTCTACGAGTTAGAGTTCCATAACTTCTTCGACGGAATTTTGGGCTCTCAATCAATGGCAAAACTTAATGCCAAGATTGATTACAAAAATAATGAAATTCTTCTAAATAATATTAAATTGAAATTTTTACGCTACTATCCCACTGGCAATGTGTATAACCACATAGTTTCATTTGAAACAGCCAAAGAAGGCGAATGGTTCGTCCCTCAATGCGTGGCTCTAAATAGAGAAATTATAGTTCAACCAGGTGTATATAAAGCAAAAAATGGTAAAACTATAGTAAAAATCCTTACGAACGAACCAGAACCACCAAAAAAACTTCCAAGACTGAAATTGGAAGTAAACAACTTCGAAACTCTAAAACCAATCCAAATTTTTAATAATGATTCGATTAACAAAGACGACATAATAAATGCAATTCGAACAACACACCTCAATGATAACGAAAAAAATGCGCTCATTGACAAAATATACAAAAATCAATCAGTTCTGCTGAAAACAAATGAAAAATTATCAGCAACGACTATAATAAAACACAAAATCCTTACACGGGATGAAACACCCGTATATACTCGAACTTACCGATACCCACATCACTTCAAAAATGATGTGGAAGAACAAATCCAAGACATGTTAAACAGCGGCATTATTCAACATTCAAGTAGTCCTTATTCCGCACCAATTTGGGTCGTTCCCAAGAAAACAGACGCTTCTGGGATACGCAAGATAAGAGTAGTTATCGACTATCGAAAATTGAATGAGAAAACAATTGACGATAAATTTCCCATGCCTCAAATCGAGGAAATTTTAGACAACTTAGGAAAATCAACCTAACTCACTACATTAGATCTAAAATCTGGATTTCATCAGATTCAGATGGACGAGAATTCGAAAGCAAAAACAGCCTTTTCTACGGACAAGGGACACTTCGAATTCTGTAGAATGCCATTTGGCCTGAAAAACGGCCCAGCCACTTTCCAACGTGCAATGAACCACGTATTACAAGGGTTGATAGGCACAATTTGTCATGTTTATCTAGATGACATAGTCATAGTTGGTGAAAACCTGAAAAATCACCTAAACAACCTAGAGAAAGTATTCAAACGACTCTCAGAATTCAACTTGAAAATACAACTCGATAAATGTGAATTCCTGAAAAGAGAGACGGAATTCCTGGGACACGTCATCACCCAGGAAGGAGTGAAACCTAACAAAGATAAAATTCAAAAAATTATCGACTGGCCCTTACCCAGGAATGAGAAGAAAATAAAGCAATTCTTGGGTCTATCAGGATATTACCGGCGATTCATAAGGGATTACTCAAAAATTGCCAAAAACATGACTAAATATTTAAAAAAAGAAACCATACTAAATCTAGCAGATCCAGAATACATAAAGGCATTCGAAACGTTGAAAAATACGATAGCGACAGACCAAATTCTCACCTATCCAGATTTCGATAAGCCGTTTATTTTAACAACAGACGCTTCAGATTTCGCTCTAGGAGCAGTATTATCACAGGTACAGAATAATACGGAAAAACCAATTGCGTTCGCATCACGAACGCTTAACTCAACTGAAGTGAAATATGCCACAAACGAGAAAGAGGCATTAGCCATAATATGGGCGGTGAAGAAGTACCAACCGTACCTATACGGTAATAGGTTCACACTAGTAACCAATCATAAGCCTCTTACCTTCATCAAATCATCGGGAGCAAACGTCGTAGCAGATGCTTTAAGCAGAATGCCGACAATAAAAAATACGACGGAATTAAACACAAACGAGTTAACAGATAGAAACACTCCACGTGAATCTGACAAAACTCAAACCGAGCGCATACAACCTTCGGACGACATCGAAACCGTTCATTCAGCAAACACGTCAGATGATCATTACATTCATTTTTCCGACAGACCCATAAACTATTACAGAAATCAACTAATATTCAGAATTACAAACATAAATGTAATTATTTCGGAAGAAATCTTCCCCGGTTTTAAGAGAATTATCATGTCGCAACAAACATTCGAAGAAACCGACATTACAGAATTCTTGAAGAAGTATCATAACGGTAAACAATCGGCGATAATGGCACCCGAAAGTTTATACGATAAAATTCAAACATCATTTAGACGGAACTTCTGTCAAAATGGTCATTTTATCTTCGTGACCAAAATAGTTGAAGACATAACAAATGAAGAAAGACAAAATAGAATAATAATAAAGGAACATGAACGGGCCCACAGAGGGACCAACGAAGTAGAAAGTCAAATAAGGCGAGCTTACTTCTTCCCACGGATGGGTAACAAAATCAGAACCCACATTAATGCGTGCAACATCTGCAACACGCATAAATACGACCGCAAGCCTTATAACATAAAAATATCCCCACGGCCAATCACGGAGAAGCCGTAAGAAAGGGTACACATCGATATTTTTATTATAAACAGGAATAATTTTCTTTCAATCATTGATTCATTCTCAAAACATCTCCAGATGATACCAATAGAGACGAAAAACATACTCGATGTAACCAACGTCTTAAACAAATATTTCAGACTCTTCGGAATTCCGAACAACATAATCTCAAGAAACTAAATGATCAAGAAACTACATTTCAATCCACCCAAATGAAAGAGTTCTTAAACAACCTTAACATCAGGTTGGAGTATGCTTCATCTTCCGAATCCAATGGTCAAATTGAAAAGACGCACGCTACCATAATCGAAATTTTCAATACAAATAAACATAAAATGTCAAACCCGAATACTTCAACTACCATCGAACTGGCAGTTGCCCTGTATAACAACACCGTTCATTCAGCTACTGGCTTCACGCCAAATGAAGTAATTTTCAACCAGAATAACTTCATCGACCCGAGAGAAATTCAAGAACGGGCAAAAGACATATTCAAAACAGTTAACTCTAACCTAGAAAAAGCAAGAGCAAAAATTATAAAACTGAATGATAAAAAGGAAGAACCACCAAATCTTACAGACGAACAAATAGTATATTTTAAACCAAATGTAAGATCAAAAGCGCAACCAAGAGGTATTGAGATGAAGGTTCATAACAGTAAAGATAAAACATTCCATACAAACAGGAATATTAAAAGGAACAAAAATAAGATAAAAAGATTAAAACAAATAAATAAAAAATAATTTCTTCTTTTGATTTCTTATATCATTCCAGGAAAATTTGATACAGTTTCGATTAAAATCTATTTTTGGTTCTGAAAACTTATAAAGAAAGTAAACAATTATAATTTCTAGCTGTAAGATAATAGTTTAAATTTTTAAATTGTAAAATTTAATTAAGTAAAATAGAATTAAGCATACTAGTTAGTAAGAGTAAATTACGTTTAGTCGCCCAATAATTTTCAAGAAAAAAAATTAAATTTAAAATTTTAAAATAATTTTTCAAAGTTTGTTTTGTTTATTTTGAACAATGTATTTTTTAAAGAAATTAATTATATTAATCTTAATTCCCCAAATTTATAAAAGTCAAAAGCTAGAAATCAGAGATCTACAAGAAGATCCAATTTTATTGATTAAAATAAAAACATGTAAAATTCAAACTGGGGTCATAAAAATTCTACACCCCATAAACTTAACTAACTTAGAAATAACTATAGAATCCATTGGTAAAATTGCTATTAATAAATTAAATGACAAGCTAGAATTATACAATATAATAGAACAAAAATATAAAAAATTAATCAACAACTTCCACCAAATAAAACCAAGCTCAAGTACAAGGCACAAACGTTGGGATACCTTAGGCTCAGCATGGAAATGGCTAGCGGGAAATCCTGATGCCGAAGACCTACGCGTAATCAATGGTTCGATGAACGAACTAACCAACGCAAACAACCAACAGGTAAAGATAAATGAACAAATCAACAGAAGAATCGAGCGAATAACAAATACCGTAAATAATGCAATGAAAAACACCACCATGGCGAACAAAGTAATTTTGACAGAAATAGAGATGATAGCAACGATCATAAACATCGATACAATCAACACAATACTAGAAGACATCCAGGACGCAATAGTTAGAACAAAACTGGAACTTCCAAGCAACAAAATCCTGACAATAAAGGAAATCATCACGATTAAAGACCTCTTAACCAACCAAGGAATCAATATTACCTTACCAGATGAGGCACTTCAGTATGTGACTCCAAAAATCGCAATAAATAAAGAAACTTTACTTTATATACTTCAAGTACCCAAACTAGAGGAAGAAGAATCAACAGTTATTATGATCAAACCTTTAGTTATCAACAACACAATCATAAGGAACTATCCGCAACATCTCGTTAAATCCAAAAACAAATTATTCACCACACTGGAACACAATAGCTTCGTTCAAAAATATTCCCAAATAAAAGAATTCCAAGATAGTTGCATTAAACCATTGGTAATGGGGACTAGAAGCCAATGCAACGTCACAAAAGACCCAGAAACAACGATCCAGTACATCTCCGAAAACAAAATAAACTAATAAACAATGCCAAGAACGAAATGCTATATTCAAATTGCGGACCAAGTAACCGAAAATTGACAGGAAACTTTCTAATAGATTTCTTCAATTGCTCAATAACATTTAATAATAAAAAGTTTCACTCATACGAGATAAAAAGTGAAATGCAAATAATACAAGGAGCACTACACAATGTTGAGGCAACACGAAAACTGATATCAACCCTGAATTTTGAGGAAATCAACCAAGACAATATACAGAATAGGAAACAACTGGAACATGTATACCTAAGACAAGCAAACCATCAAACCTGGATTTGGGGATTATCAGGAGGAATATCCATATCATCGGTGTGCATTTTATCATTAATAATCTACGTCGGTATCGTCAGGTGCAAACCAACGGTAACAATAAAAAATTCAGGTGGTCCATCACAAGAAGAGACAAACACCGAACATAACACGCCCCCTTCAGAGTTATTGAAGAAATACGGAATCAACCCAAAGACCGAGGACGTCCTTTTTCACCCCCGGGAGGAATTATATTAGCAAGATAAGCAAGATAGATAAGAGACATTCCAATATGACGTTCCCACGTTATAAACGCAAACGTCATCTAAAAAAACATAAGTTGAATAACCTAACTTATCGCATATGAAAATGCTGATGATTAACAACGTGCCTGGTACACAGTTACACGAGCGGTTGGAAAATAAACATAATTATATTTTGTTAACGTAGCATTAATTAAAATAAGTAGAATTAAAATAAGAATTTAGTTAGTTGTAAGTTAGATTTAAAACGAGTAACAATCAAATTTGTAATAAAGAAAATAAAATTAAAAATAAATAAATTTTTTTTATATTCGCGAAGTCCTTCAACTCATAATTATATACTTATCATAAACAGTCTAGCAAATCTTCTCTTCTCATTCTTAGAATCGTTCCATATTCTTAATAAGTATACAAGTGCAACAACCACAATTGAGATTTAAAATAAATAGCCTTGACACATTAATTTCTAGTTTATATATATGCTAACGTAATGTACACAGACACACAGTCGTATATAAACATAATAAGCCAACTACAGCAATTCTATTGAATAATCAGTGAGGCTTTATCAAAAATTTGTACTGATTTTGCGAGGCGCCACACAATTGTATCAAGTAGCGTTGCAATTACCAAGAATAGGGACGATGTATAGTTCATGTACTTCCGTAATTTAACACTGTCGTACAACCAACAATTACCGCTGCCCATACATGCAGTTCCCCACATGAAACAAGACATGCTTCTGGTGCAACATATTCTAGACCATCCTCGTTTGTATCTCCGATACATGAACAATTACCATATTGCTGTGAATTATTGTATGCCAGTTGCGTAGTGCAGCCCGCATGACACGGGGAAATGTAAGTCATGTTGTCAGCGCCACAGACGGGTGTGTATTTTATAAAATCACAATGGGACGTACTAATGTTGCAGAATGAGTTGATTTGCATTCTGCGGAAAATACAAAACAATATCGTTTTAACAAAATTATTGAATTTAAACACTTACTGCGACTGACTTGTGATTAACCATTTCCAATTTTGAAGAATCATTTTCCGGACATCCGATCTGCACGTAAATAAGTATGCCAACCAATGAAACTATTTTTTTTTTTTTTTAAATGCTGCCAATGGCTTTATTCTTGAATCTTTCTACAAAAGAAGCTAACAAGAAGGATTCAAATCTTAAGATAATATTATTACATATTTTAAGCCTTAACCAATGTTAATACTTGTTAATAGTGTTCACTATTTAATTAATTTAGATTACATTTATATGTAAAACCTAAACGTGTAATATATTTACAGGTTCATCAGTCCAAGTGGATCTGCTCTTCTAAGTCGCCTAAATTCATTGGGATGTGTCTCTAGTTTTGAGTAATATTTCGAACTGAATTCTTTAATGGTTTCTTTAATAGTTTTAATTCCAAGGTCATCGTGAATATAACTATTTCGAATGTACCACGGAGCATTGGTAATACTACGAAGTATTTTTGCTTGGGTTCGTTTCAGGAGTTCTCTGTTTGACGTGCTGGTGGATCACCATTACTGAATACCATATGTCCATATGGGTTTGATTATCACTTTGTACAATAAAACTTTATTGGCTAATGACAGCTGAGATTTTCTTCCCATCAACCGATACATTTCGGAAAATTTTATTTTTATGTGTTTGCGTTTTGCTTCGATATGATTTTTCCACGTTAGCCTTCTATCCAGGTGCATTCCTAAGTATTTGACCTTGGTTTGTTGAGGAATATTTATATTGTTTAATCCCACAGGTGGGCAAGTGCGTTTGTTTAGCGTGAATGTGACGTGAGTTGATTTGTTTTCGTTCACTTTTATGCGCCATGTCTACAGCCAGTTCTCGATTTTGTTTAGATGATTCTGTAATTCCTTTGAGGCAGTTTCGGGAGTACCGTGTGACACCAGGACGGCCGTATCATCGGCAAAGGTTGATATGACTACCTTGTTGGTTACAGGTAAGTCAGCTGTGTACAGCAAGTATAATATTGGACCTAGAACGCTGTCTTGTGGAACACCTGCGTTGATATCATTTAAACAAGTAGTTGCATTATTTTGTTTAACCATGTACTGCCTTTGAAGGAGATAGTTTCCCAGAACTGAGTGAAATTTATTCGGTAGAAGTCCTTTAATTTTGTATATTAGCCCATCATGCCAAACTTTATCAAAGGCTTGTGCAATGACCAAGAAGGCAGTAAAACAATATTTCTTTTCCTCAAAAGTGTTTTTGATTCCATTTACGATTCTGTATACTTGTTCTGTGGTACCATGTTGGTTTCGGAACCAAAAGCGATGGTATGGAAAAATATGCCGTTCTTCTAATACTGGTTTCAACTTGGTTAGTAGCATTTTTTCAAATAACTTCGAGATTGTAGGCAGCATGCTTATTGGACGATATGATGAAATATCTGTTTCATTTTTTCCAGCTTTATGTATCATTGTGATCAAAAATATCTTCCATTTTTGAGGAATATAACCAGTCCGCATGATTGCGTTGAATATGAATGTTATTAGTTTTATGCATTTGTCTGGCAATTCCCTTATCATTTTTCCAGTAATAAGATCATGCCCTGATGCCTTTTTAGGACTTATACAATTTTGAATTGTATATTCTTAACTTTCTTCCACTTATATTGTATGGGTTTGAAGAACAAACCATCATCCATTTGATCGGGTAACACGAAGTTATTAGTTTCTTCGTGTGGTGCGAATACTGTTGTTAGATGAGCAGCGAAAGCATTGGCTTTTTCTTCATCGCTTCTCGCCCAATTTCCAGTTGGTAGTCTAATCGGGTGATTCGAGTTTGTTGGCCTTTTTAACTTTTTTGTTACCTTCCACAAAGAATAATCTGTCCTCTCGGTTGCCGACAGTTCATTTAAGTAATTCTGGACGCTCTGGTTTTCTTCTTCCTGCAATGCAAGTGTTAGAGTCTTAATAGCTCGATTTAATTTCCATTTTAACAACGGTGATTTTGTTTCTTGCCATCGGCGGCAAATTTTCCGCTTTTCCTGGATTAGTTCCTGTATATTATGTGACAGTTTATTTACTTTTTCTGTACTATTTAAGATGGGTGTGGCCTTTTCAGCTGATAATGACAAGACATCTTTAAGATTTGCTTCCGCCGCATCAATATCTGCTGGTGTGATAAGAGGGATATTCAGTACACAATTTTGTTCGACTAGCCTCTTATATTGACCCCAATTAGTTTGCTTGTTTGTAAGCCGTTTTGGCGGTTCTATTCTTAGGACGCCGGTGCTCACTCTTACAATTACAGGTGAGTGATCAGAAGACAGATCATAGCAATTGGAGGCCTTAGCATGTGTGCGTCAGGAACTTTAAATCAGGAACTTTCTTTTTATCGGTGGGCCAGTAAGTTGGGTGACCGGCAGATAAGTAATCCAGGGACTGTTCTTCTATAGCTTCATAAAGTTGTTTGCCTTTCGGCGATGTTAATCTGGAACCCCATTGGGTGTGTTTGGCTGAAATAATCCATGAACTGCAGTTTTTTTATAGCATGTTTTGGAGGACAGTACACTGCTGATATGACACAGTTTCCAGACCACTCCTGCAGACAGATGCTAGTTGATTGGATATATTCCTTCTCATATTTCATAAATTCATAGTGTTTTAATCTTGTTTTTATCAGTACAGCTGTGCCTCCATGTGCTTCCCCATCTCGGTGGTTTGTATCATAAACAGAGTACCCATTAATTTTGAAATAGGTTTTTTTGGTGAAGTGTGTTTCAGATATTAACATTATATCAATATTGTGCTCAGTGAGGAATGCTTGAACCTGTGCTTTATGTTGTGCCGTTTGCATTCCATATGGCTATTTTGAGGACAGTTATTTTTGGTTTTTAACGACTACCTGCATCAGCGCGCTCATATTCTGCATCATTAGATTCATGGTTCTCTCCATCATCGTCTTGAAGCTTTGCATCATGTTAGTTAACTTGCTTAAAGCTGCTGCGATGTTTCCTTCTTCGCTTGTTTGCACTTTAGGAGTGGTACCCTTAAGGATACTTGCATAGGAAACCTCTGGATGCTCACTACTGTTAACAGTTGCTTTTGGTTGGTTATTTGTGCGTTATGATATGAAAGTTCTGGTCGCACGTTTGGTTTAGTGGAAGAATGAAGATTAAGCATTTGTTGCTCTGCTCGCTGCCTTAGATTGATTCTTTTTTTCAATTCTAGGTAAATTGGACACCCTCTATAATTTGCAGTATGATTTCTGCCACAGTTGCTGCATTTTCTCACTGGTGCTTCCGTTTTTTCTTTGTTGCATGCATTTGAGTTATGGAGCTCACCACAGATAACACAAAAATCGCTTAAAGTGCAATACGCTTTAGTGTGTCCATACTCTTGGAACTTAACACACTGTACCGGTCCAGTTCTTTTTCTGGGTTCCTCTACGATAATTCTTCTATGCAGTAGATATTTTAAATCAAATATTGAATGTTTCTCTTTGATTTTTTTATTATCTGGTTCTAATTCCAAACGGAACAATGGCTGAGGCAACTTCTCACGGTTAATAATGTTGGTGATTTATTTGCATTGAAATCCTTTTTCAGCGAGAGCGGCTCGTATTTCATTTGCATCCACGTAGGCCTCTATACCTTTTAACACAACGACCAAGCCTTTTTGGCTTTTTTGTTGGTAAGTGTAGTAATGTTTACCAACTTCGTCGAAATGTTTAACTAACGCTCTGTAAGCGTCAATATTCAGCGGTTGAATTTTTGTTTCTTTTATATCTTTTCTCCATTAGTAATGAACTCGATTGTTTTTGTGAGCGCTCTATTTGATTCCTCCCTCAAATAGATTGGTGAAACCAATGAAACTATACTAGAAATTACATTCCATGCGGCCAATTGGCGACCACTCGGTTTAAATTTAGTGATCATCCAACCTGACACTAATACGCCCAACGCAAGAAATATTAACGAAATCCAACCGATGAGTAAATTGGCTTGTGAAGCCGATATATTGTATACGATTTCAATATATTTTGGACCGTACACGACATACGGCAGGTTCGAGAATACATAAAAACCTTCCCGCCAAATTATTGATGACGAAAATTTTATTCGTTACAAGTCGGATAAATGTATTTTTCATGTCGCACCATGATAAATTAGCAATTCATTAAATTGTTTTCGTGCGTATACGCCCGTGGCAAACTTCTCGGAAACAAACTAATCATGTCAGCAATTATTAATATCAGTACGCCAAACAAGATCCATCCCATCCAATAGGCGCCGGTCAAACGCGGATCTGATTTATCAATTTTTGGGTGTAGACTTGGTGCGATATATTTCGAGAGGTAAAATGATGCGGCACTATACCCAAAAACCGGTCCTAACAATCGTAAAAAATACAATACGCTTATTAGGGCTGGTGCGTGCTCTTTTTTTATGTTGTCGTCCATATACGTAGTTCCGAGTGACGCATACAGTGTGCCACTAACTCCCGAAGTCCGATTGAGCCAGAGCTTTGACTAAAATCAATTTTCTCATTGTGATTAGGATCCCATTGGCCACCATAACGCCAGATCTGGTGATTTTTGATCATATAATCACTAAATAAATAAACGTTTTATTGAGATTTACTATTCCTCCATCGGCGCCCCTATTCTATTACAAATAGTTTTTTAATTTTGTATATACTAAACCATTAAATGAGATTATCTATACAGCTTCTCTACACTAAATCCACTTATGTTCTAATTAACATAAGCTAAATTGTTAACATTATAGAATTAACAGAATTTTCAAGACATGTACATATTCACTTTTGTCATTCTTCTACATGTAGCTAAAAGCATCTAAAAAATGTTACTTTGCAATTACACGTTTAGTATGTAAATGGTAAACCACCAACAATTTTAAAAGTTAGAAAATCCAATAATTTATTCATTTATGTATATAGAAGACGCGCACAACTTTTGTATATAAGCCACATTATAATTAATGTAATAAATAGCTATATACTCGTAGGTACCTACCGTAATAAAATGTCTGACCGCGTTCATGATGTCTATAATTAGCTTTAATTAGCGAAAAACGAACCCAACTAGCTACGTAGAATAAATTATTACCAATTAAGATAAGACTGATAACATGTATGTATGTATACAGTGCAGGTGAGAAATTTGTTTTCTTTGGTATATACATATATATTCGTTCGTTCTTAAAGGTGAACAAATATATGTTAGACTTTTGGATATTCATTCATTCTGTACTGTTTTGATTAAGCTAGTCAAGTGAGCCGCCCAAAAACTAATGGAATTGTTTGAAAAGTGAGCTAGTGTTGATGAAAAACGCGAAATACGCGCATAATATACTCTTCATAAAAATTTCATTAATTTCATAAATCAAATCCATTGGGCCATTAAATATTTACACCTTACAGGAACGATTCATAAATTGATGATAAATTATCGTAAATTTCGAATTAAAGGCAATAAATATTTTATGTGTTTTTTTTTGGAAAAAATAAACTGTAATAAAACTGTCTAGGAGCGTCTCCATCCTATATCAAGATAATATCTGGGTATTGCGCGTGTGTTTATTAAACGGCGGAATAAATTACTACACCAATTAGTTTTAAAAGTCGCGCATAAATTTTCCCGCACAAAAGAATAAATTTCATCGCCCTTTTTTTTCGTTCGTTTTTTATTATTTAAATGAACCTTGACAGTTCGACAGATATGAAATAAATAAAACTTTATTGATAATTTCAGGACCAGTTTACGAATCTTTTATATATGTACGACGTTATATGTACCGATTTTCCAATTAAATTAAACAAAGAAGAAAAAATAATGTCGTATCCAATTCTTTGTTAAACCTCAAAGATCAAATATTATTCTTATAGATACAATTTAAATATTGGCAAAAAGAATAAGAAAAATGAACAGCAACAAAAACTTCAAAGAATATTATTATTATTACACGAGATTTCCAAGAAGACAGAGTCTATATACTTATGTACTTTGAATCTCATAAAAAATATTAAACATAAGCAACAGCAACAATTCAATGTAGAACATTAAAAATCATCGCACATAAAGAAAATCATCTCAAGCTTTTCATTTTTTTTTGTTATATGTATCTGTTTGAAAGTTAATGGTTTATATACATTTGATTGTGATGTGAAATGGTTTTTCCTTTTAGTTTTTCCCTCTGCAAACACACATATACACAATATCTATCTATTGTATACAGGCACTGTCGATTTTCTTGTTGTCTTCTTTTTGGTTTTCCTTCACATTATGTGTACATAACCTACTATTACATAGTTCTGTTTGTTTGTTATATTTATTATCTTATTTTTCGATTTATTTAATTTATTTTATCTCAAACATGCAATCCATTTTTTTTGTTCGTCCCGCGTTTACCTTCTTTCTGCAATTACTTAAAAAACTACTGTTTAAGAAAAAAAAACAAACAACCAATGTACTTTTGGATGGCGTACAAAAAACAGGGTTTGTTGTTCGAATACCGCACAGCAATAGTTTTAAAAATAATCCTCTGAAAACTTTTAACAAATCTTCCATTAAAGCTAAACACAGTGTTGTCATGGAAATTAACCGTTCATAAATTTGTAAAATCCTAATATTTCAAATTTCTATGTACATATTTTAAAATTACAAATTTCTTTAATTCATTAATTCAATTTTTTTTCTTAAGTTTTTCATAAATTAGTTTGTCTAAATAACTTAATTCCTGAATTTCCAATTTAAATAATTAATGAAATTCTTTATGTATAAATTTTTAGAATTTATTTTTCTAAAATTCTAAACAAATAAATTTTCAGATCCTCAATATTTCAAAAATTAAGAAGCGTTAATGAATCTCCAAATTTCAAAAAATTTAATTTTAAAATTTAAATTAATAAATGTTTTTAAATTTTTAAATTTTAGCAGATTTTTGTGCGCGGAATAAAATTAAAATAAAAACTGCAGTGTCAGTTCCTTTTATCTATTTTTAATATTTTTTTTATGTTACTGTGCATATACTGTACAAATAATAATTAGTGCTAAACTAGTAAGGGGCCTCTTTTCTCCAAAAAAATAATAATATCTGTTCAACGAACACAGTCAATACCAGCATTGAATCAGAATAATGCAGTGAATGCATCCGCAATGAGTAAAGTTGAACATAGCAATTTAGTGAGACCATCTTTCAACTGTAAATGAACACAGCGCATTGAACGTGAATAAAGATATTAATTTAATTAGTGAGATAAGTCACTTAAATAAAGATAGTTTGGTGCAAACCGGAATGAACATATATATAACTGTTCAAACCAAACTAAAAAGAAGCCCGAAATCAGCGCAGTTAGCTAGTAAAACTAAAGCGTCTAGATTAGAACATAGTGCTCATCAAATATTTCTCGGCAAAAGAAATTCTAGTTTGGAGGTGGATAGCACAACAGCTTATAAACCGAATAACCGCCACCAATTTATTTAAGAGTGGCATCAAATAATGAACTCGTCAGTATAATCGACAAGCTAACTGACTCACAATATTATATAGCCCCGCTTAAAAGAGGTAATATCAAAGAAACGAAAATCCAACCTTTGGAAATTGATGGTTTCAGAGCGCTTGTAACCGGAAAACGATATTACACTTAACAGCTAAAAAGTTGACTGTTGTTTTAAAAGGAATGGAGAGAAGCGTATAGAGGTGACCGAAATTCATGCGGCTCTTGCCGCGCAAGGTTTCCATGCCAAATTTATTGCAAATATTTTAAATCGGGAAAAGGTTCCTCAAAAGAGGTTTCGCATAGAATTAGAGCCAGATGAGGAAAACAAAGGAAACCATGGTACATATATATATATATAACTCAAAGAGCGAACCGGACCAGTACAATGCATCCAGTGCCAAGAATACGGGCACACAAAAGCTTATTGCACGTTGAGTGTTTATATTATTATTGCACGTTATATGTGACGAACTTAATTGTTCGAATAAAATTGTTCCATATCAGTAAAACGCTGCAGTAACTGTGGTGAAAATCACACAGCAAACCACAGAGGTTGCCCAGTATATCTGGATTTGATGCGTAAGACCAATCCAAAGTTGCAATCTGAGCAACGCATGTTTAAGTCACATTACAATCAATTACTCAAGAAGTACAGTTGCCCAACAAGCGAATGCAAACTCAACAACACATAATGACCTGGAGAATGTTACAAGCAATTTTGCACAACCAGGAGTTGCCTATGCCGACAAAAACGAAAGTTCATTTCAACGAAGAAGAATTAAATATTCACGCAACCGTAAACAAACTGACCGAAATGATCCAAAGTTTCATGATGATAATTTGAACTAATGCAAATTATCGTCAATAGCCAAAAATGACGTTCCTAAAAATAGCTGTATGAAATGCGAACAATCTTTCACAGCACAAAGCCGAGGGTCAAACCTTTCTTGTCGATCAAAATCTAGACATCATTCTAATATCAGAAATACACTTTACAAAAACCACATTTTTTAAAATCAACGGATATTGTTTAAGTTTATGGAACCAAACATCCAGATGAAAGAGCACGCGGTGGCACTGCGGCATTAAATTAAGAATAAAGCATTAGGAACCCATCAAATATGATAAAGATAACATCCAACCAACTAATATCTGCCTAGAAGAAGGGTCTGGAAATTGTGTAATATCGGCTGTTTACTGTTCACCAAAACACGCAATCAAAATGCAGCAATTTATAGATTATTTTAATCAGCCGGGCATTAAATTTCTCGCAGGCGGCGACTACATTGCTAAACATCTGCAATGGAGTTCGAGATTAACAACATCTAAAGGAAAGCAACTATATGAAGCAATGAACGAAAATATCTAGATTATTTATCTTCTGGATACACAACTTACTGGCCATTAGATAGAAATAAAATACCTGATTTAATAGATTTTTGTATAACAAAAGGAATTAGATGCACCAATGGTTAGGTAGAAGTTTGCTATGTATGACTTGTCATCCGATGACTCACCAATAATAATAACTCTGAGTACCAGAGCTTAAAAGCAGACCTCAACAAATATGAATTAACTATATGGGCTCTAACAACTCTGAAAAAGTTAATAAGCCTTCACCTACTATCCAAAAAAATGGACAATACGCCGGCTATGGCTGCAGCAAAAATCTCCAATGCTAAAATGTAAATAGAATAGGGCTATTAAAGCCCTTAAACGAGCATTGAAAGAAGAACAAGACTCAGGAATCCGGAGTAATCTTAATGAAATTCAGCGACCGAGAAAACCGATTATTCAGTATGGAAGGCAACAAAAAAACTAAAGAGGCCAACATTATCAAATCCACCAATTAAACAACCAAATCGAGATTGAGCCAGAAGGGACGTAGAAAAGGCTACTGTTTTCTCTAACCACTTGAAAAAAGTATTCACACCAAACGAAAAAACTAACAACTGTGAACTATCAAAGTTTCCGGAGGACCCTTCGGAAAAAGCCTAAAAAATGCAATACACAAGTCGCATCGTACAGGCCAATAAAAATACTTCCGATGATTTCTAAAATTTATGCAAAAAAGGTATTACAAAAATTAAAATCAATATTATCTTAAGAACAGATTATACCAGACTACCAATTTGGGTTTCGAGACCAACATGTACTGTAGAACAGGTGCACAGAGTTGTTAAACCAGTTAAATTTGCATTAAAATAAAAGGAATATTGTTTGGCAGTTTTCCTAGACATTGCGCAAGCTTTCGACAAAGTATGGCATGAAGGCCTTATATATAAAATTAAAAGTCGTCTCCCAAAAAAATTGTATACAGTCCTTGAAAGCTACTTGTTTCAATGAAAATACCAGGTTAAACACAATTCAGCCATTACTGAACTAAATGATATAAACACACAGGAGTTCCACAAGGCAACATACTGGAGTCAGTATTCAATTTGCTGTATTTTTCTTATATTTTAAGTTATTAATTAATCATTTTCCGAATTTTTAAATTTTCTAAATTTTTACGTATAAATTAAACCAAAGTTTCCAGTGTTCCAAGCTTTTAATTCCAATTTTAAAATTGTTAAATATTTAAAAAAAAATTAAATTTCCAATATTTTTTCAAATATAAAATTCTAATTTTCTAGATTTTAAGATTTCCATATTTCAAATAAATATGGGTTTCTAATAAATATTTAAATCTTTATGCAAAATCATCTTCAATTTTCAAACTGTCAAAATTTTAATTTTCTATAATTTTAATTAGAAAGTTCTAAATTGTGTTTTATTGTGCTAAATTTTTAAAATTCTAAATTACCAAATATCTACATTTCATATTTTTTAATGTTCAAATTATTCAAATTCAAAACTTCTAAAATTCCGTTACAAATTTCTAAATTAAAAAAATTCCCTAATTTTTAATTTTTAAATTTAATTTTAAAAATTAAATTTATGTTAATGTATATTTTAGTATATGGTTTTATACTCCTATAACTTTTTAATATTTCAAAAAATTAGTAATCTAAAATTTTTAAATTTCTAGAATCCTAATATTTAGTATTCTAATATTATACATATTAATATTATGTCTTTTATAATTTTTAATATTTTATTATGTCTAAATATATATTTCTTAAATTTTTAAGAAAAAATTCCTCATTTCTAAAATCAAAACATATAAATTTGGAAATGTTTAAAGTTTTAGAGGTCTTAACTTTTTGTGTATGGAAATTTCTGAGTTTCTTAATTTTTTTCATATCTAATTATGGTTACTTCCAAATTTCTTATTTTCTATATTTAAATTTTTTAAGTTTAGAATTTAATTTAATTTTTAGTTTTAAATTTCTTAATTTAAAAATTCCTAAATTTAAAATTTTGTACAATCTTAATTTCTAAACTATTTAATTTTCAAATTAGTAAATTTCTAGATTTCCATACTTCTATATTATGTTGATAATTTAAAAGTTTCTTAATTCTTAGGTTAAGATTTTAAATAAACTTTGTAATGTCTAAATTCTAATTTCTCATAATTTAAACATTTCTAGATAGAAATTACTATTCTAAATTAAATATTAATGTTTATAATTTTTGATTTTATAAATTTTTAAAATTTCTAATGTTGCAAATTTCTAAAATTAAAATTTTAAAATGAATATCTAAATTTTATAAATTTTTTTATTCCCAAATTTCTAGTGTTTCAAACTTTTAATTGTTGAATTTTAATTTTCGATATTTTACGATTTCCATCTTTCAATTAAATATTGTTTTATAAATATTTACATTTTTATATATGATTGCAAATTTTAAACTATTAAATTTTTAATTTTCTATAATTTAGAAATTTTTAAATATTAGTTTAGTTTGAAGAAGAAATGTGAATTTATAGAGATTATTAAATTTTTTAAATTTGAAATAAAATTGTAATTTTGTAAAAACTACAAATTTCTTAATCTAAACATTTTTGAAATTCTCCATTTCCAAATATTTACTTTTCTATTTATCGTAAAGTTTAAATTACCAAATTTCGATATTTTTAGGTTAAGGTATGATTTTAAATTTATAATTTGGTGGTATCTTAGTTTTATTTTCTCAATATAAATATTTTATTAATTATCAATTGCCAAATGTTTACAATTTTCTAAATTTTTAGATTTTCAAATTCGAAATTTTCCAATTTGAACCTTACATGAAATTACTAAACCTTCAGTATTCTAAATTAATTTCAAAAATTTTCAGTATAAATTTCTAAGGTTCCAAACTTTCAAAATTTATAATTTAAAAATGAATTACCCACTAACTAATTTTATTTTCTTCTATATTTCGAAAATTTCTATATTTAAACTTTAAGTTTCTAAATTTCTTAAAATTTCAATTTTAATATTTCTTAATTTCTAAATTCCTAAATATCAAATTTCCAAAAATCTAAATTTTTTAACTATCTTAATTCAAATTAATTATGTTTATACTTTTATATTTTTGAATATTTAAATCCAAATACTAATATATTCTTAATTTAAAACCTAGGAAGTGGTTTAATTTTATTTTTAAATTAACTTTGTCGTTCCTGAAGTTCCTTTCTCAATTTAAATATTTCTAAATTTTTAATTTTCTAAAACCTAGATTACTAAATTCCCAAAACTCCAATATTATAAATTTTAAAATAATTTCCAATATTTTGATGCTTCTTATTTTTAATTGGGTTTACCAAAACTCCAAACTTTTTAATCTCTAAAATTAATTATTTTTAACTGAAAATTGTTTTAATTTATTGATTTGAAAATTTTAAAATTTTCATTTTCAATATTTCCAGACTTATAAAGTTCTAATGATACAAATTATTGAAATTTTTAATTTTAATAAATATATAAATTTCTTAATTGCATTTAAATGTATTTTTAAAGTGGAATTTTCTAGTTTTAATATTTTATAAAACTCTAATTAGCTAGCCGACCATTTTTCTACAACACTAATAGTAAAGTAAGTTGACGGTTAAAAATTCCAATTCCCGGTTTTTTACCAAATTTTAACTATTCAAAATTTCCAAATATCTTAACGTTTAAATTTCAAAATTTGAATATTTTTGAAATTCCTAATTCTGTGGTTTTTAAATAATTTCAATGTGTAAAAAAATCTACCTTTCTTCCTAAACAAATTTCTATAAATTTAAATATCTTAAATTTGTTTTCTTAGCATTTTAATAAAATTCTGAATTTTTCTATTGGCAAATTTTGAAAATATTAAGTAAAAATCTCGTAGTCTCAAATTTCTAAGGTTCCATACTTCTAAAATTTTAAATTTGAAATTAATTAATATTTAAAATTCTTATATTTAAATTAATTTATAAATTTTTAAATTTTCAAATTTCTGGATTACTAAATTTTTCATAATGAATTTTGTTAAATTCAATATTGCTTAATTCAATTTTTAGTTAGTTTTAAATTTTTTTAGATTTTCTACTTGCAATATTTCATAATTATTAAACTTCCTAATTTAAAATTGTAAATTTGTATTTATATTTCTAGATTTCTAATAAATACGAATTTCTAAATTTTTAATACTTTAATTATGATCATTTTAAATTTAAAACCCATTAAACTTTTATTTTTTTATAATTTATTAATTTTTTTAAATTTCTAAATGATAATCGAACTTTTTAGAGGTTAATTAATTTGTTCAAGTCCAAAATTTCGCCATTTCTATTTTTCTATCATTATAATTCTAAATTTCCTAATATGAATCTATTTTTTAAATATTATATTAATTTTGAAATCTTCATGTTTTCTAATTATTAATTTTCTACATTTTTAAGCATACATTTCTTAAATCAAAAGTTGCAAACGGTAAACAGTTATTGTTATATAGTTTTTCTGTTTTTTATGTGTTAATTTCTGATTTCTTTAAACATATAATTATGTTAACTTTCATATTTTTAAATTTCTATGTTTCTGTATTAAAAATACTGGTTTCTAGTTTTCTTAAATTTTTATATTTTGTATTTCCCAATTTATAAATTCCCCCATTTAAAAATTTCTGAAATTTTAAATTTTTTAACTGCGAAATATTCAAATTTGTAGATTTCCAATTTTACTAATTTTTGAAAAACTAATCCAAATTACTGTATGTTCATGATTTAAAATTTTCTAAGTTAAGGAAGGTTTTTAAATTAACTTCCTTTTATAATTTTCTAAAACTCTACTGGATTCCAATTTTTTTAATTCTGTATCTTAAATTCTAGTTTTTTACATTTCCAATTTAAAATATTCCTAAAAAATTTAAAAAAAAAAATCTTAAATATATTATTTAAAATTACTTTAATTTGTAAATATTGAATACAATACATACATATATATATATATATATAATAAATAATTAGAAAACATGAAGATTTCAAAATTAATATAATATTTAAAATAAAAGAGTTCATATTACAAAATTTAGAATTATAATTGAAATGGCAAATTTTTTGACTTGAACAAATTTATTAACCTCTAGAAAGTTCGATTATCATTTAGAAATGTTAAAAAGTTGATAAATTATAAAAAAATAAAAGTTTAATGGGTTTTAAATTTAAAATGATCATAATTAAAGTATTAAAAATGTAGAAATTCGTATTTATTAGAAATCTAGAAATATAAATACCAATTTACAATTTTAAATAAGGAAGTTTAATTATTATGAAATACAACAAGTAGAAAATTTAAAAAATTTGAAAACTAACTAAAAATTGAATTAAGCAATGTTGAATTTTAACAAAATTCTTTATGAAAAATTGAGTAATCCAGAAATTTGAAAATTTATAAATTAATTTAAATATAAGAATTTTAAATATTAACTTATTTAAAATTTTCAATTTTAGAAGTATGGAACTTTAGAAATTTGAGAGTACGAAATTTTTACTTAATATTTTCAAAAGTTGCAAATAGAAAAATTCAGAATTTTATTAATTTAACATTTTAAATGCTAAGAAAAAAAAATTAAGAAATTTGTATTTAAAGAAATTTGTTTAAGGAGAAAGATTGAATTTTTTACACATTGAAAATATTTAAAAATCACAGAATATGGAATTTTAAAATTGGAAATTTAAACGTTAAGATATTTGGAAATTTTGAATAGTTAAAAATTTGGTAAATAGCCGGGAATGGGAATTTTTAACCGTCAACTTACTTTACTATTAGTTGTAGAAAAATGGTCGGCTAGATAATTAAAGTTTTATAAAATATTAAAACTAGAAAATTCCACTTTAAAAATACATTTTAATGCAATTAAGAAATTTATATATTTATTAAAATTAAAAATTTCAATAATTTGTATCATTAGAACCTTATAAGTCTGGAAATATTGAAAATGAAAACTTTAAAATTTTCAAATCAATAAATTAAAAAAGGTTTGAGTTTAAAATAATTATTTTAGAGATTAAACAGTTTGGAATTTTGGAAAACCCAACTAAAAATAAGAAGCATCAAAATATTGGAAATTATTTTAAAATTTATAATATTGGAGTTTTGGGAATTTAGTAATCTAGGTTTTAGAAAATTAAAAATTTAGAAATATTTAAATTGAGAAAGGAACTTCAGGAACTACGAAGTTAATTTAAAAATATAATTAAACCACTTCTTAGGTTTTAAATTATGAATATATGGGTATTTGGATTTAAATATTCAAAAATATAAAAGTATAAACATCTGGCTATTTAGAAATTTGAATTAATGTAGTTAACAAATTTAGATTTTTGGAAATTTGATATTCAGGAATTTAGAAATTAAGAAAATATAAATTGAAATTTTTAAATAAAAATTCTAAAAAGTTAGAAAATTGTAAACATTTTGAAAATGATAATTAATAAAATATTAAAATTGAGAAAATAAAACTAAGATACCACTAAATTAATTTAAAATCATACCTTAACCTAAAAATATCGAAATTTGGTAATTTAAACTTTGTAGTTTTTAGAAAATTACATTGTTATTTCAATTTTAAAAAATTTAAAAAGCTCTAAAAAATATATATATACATGTATATGTAAATATATATGATCATTTCTTAATTTATACACCTAAACAACTTTAATTTCTGGAAATTGCTAAATTTTTTAATATTCGAATATCAAAAATTTGGAATAATTTGATAAATTTTTTAAAATTAGAGTTGCACATTTTTTAATTTTCTGGGTTATTTTTTATTAAAGAAATTGCTTTTTAATTAAGCAATTTCTTTAATAAAAATTACCCTTAAACATAAAAAATTTGCAACTTTAATTTTAAAAATCTTTATTAAATTATTCCAAATTTTTGATATTTTCAACTTTAAAAATCACAAAATTCTAAATTTAATAATTATGTTAATATCAAAAGTTTTAATAATTCTAGATTTATAAATTTATGAATATTTTAAAATATTAATTAATATTTTAATTTTAAAGCAAGATTTCATTGTTTCTAAATTGAAAAAATCAACAATTTTTAATTTTTAAAATTCTAATTTTGTACATTTATTCATTTGTTATTTTCTACACTTCTAGATGTGTTTAATATTTTCCCATTTATAAATTTCACAATTTCTAGGTTACTTAAATTCTAATATTTTAAATAAATTGCTAAATTTTTAGCGCATCTAATTTTAAAATGTCCCAAATTAAGAAATTTCTATATTTCTTTACTCACAAGTTATAACATCTTAAGTCAACGTAAGACTAAATGGATCCAAGAGCAGTTTTGAATTTAAAATAAAATTATCTTATGTCGCTCCTGACTCTCATATTTGTATCACTGTTACTTTTTAATTTATTGAATAGATCAAAACATCTTAAATCAAATAGTACTAAAAATTACATTTTTCATGTAAGTAATTTTTTGTTTAACTCCGGAACCGGAAAAATGATTAACCAAAGATTCATTAGAGAACTTGGTAATTGTCGTAAAAAATTTATAATCACGAGATAATCAAAAAACAGTTTTTGAAGGCAACTGGAATCTAGGTATAGTCATTTTGCTAGTCTTCCATATTTGAGGATTGATCGAAGTAATACCTAAAAATAGTAAAAGACTCGAAACTGTTACATAAAAAAGCCGGAAAAGGATATTAATTTTTGTTTTTGTGATTCGGGATACAAAAATCAACGTATGCCAAAAATACTTTTTGTGTACGATATGTGAAAGTGAGCAAATAATAGAAACTGTTGTTAAGAAAAAATTGAATTCAGGATCGGGATGTATTATGGTTGATTAGCGAGAACGACATGTACCAGGGCGCAAGCTTTCGGATGATACAATTCAAGAAATACATGACCATATTAACAGTTGTCAATCCTTTGAAAGACATTATATGAGAGAACGTCCAGTTGAAAAATATTTTTCATACGACCTTATCAGTTATCTTGCAGAAAATGCATAAATTGTACAATGAATCACATCCATCTTCAATATCTTAAACAAAATATTCCGAAATATTTCACTCAATCGGAATGAAATTTAAAAAACCGGAAGAAGATCGTTTTAATAAATGTGAGGTATTGAATCTTAAATTACGGTTGCGATAGATCAACACCAATTGCTTGAATGTAAAGGAAGAGCACCACAAAGAAGCGGATGGGCACACACATTCTAAAACCACGGCAAAATGTTGCCACAAAATAATAATTCTCGGAAAGGTGTCACTTTGACCACCCCGATACAAACGATTATTGAGAGTGTATAATCTTACCGTACGCATGACTATATCTCAGGAGAACCTGTACGTATGATATGGCATGAAGGTATTGCACAGCGTAGAGGTAATGAAATTGCTTCTCCCTTACTGCGTTACTTCAACTTAATTTCGGACAACTGTAAACATCTTACGTTGTAAAGTGACTCATGCTCTGGTGAAAACAAGAATAAGCTTTTAGCTTTTATTGACCAACCAATTTTTCCCATGTCACACGCACAAAAAAAAAACTGATTGGTACCAATTTGTGCGGTACGTCGGCTCTTAGAATATTATCAAAATTGAAAAAATGAACCAGAATATTTTTTTACGGCTTTCTCTCACCTATTTTCGAAGAAAAATTATTTTGGAGGAAAACAGATGAAAGTCGAAATGCTGTGAAGTGGCTTCGATAAACTAAAAAATTTGGAATAATTGAGTATAAAAATACTCTTGATCCATTGGAAGCGTTCAAATGTATAAACATTAAAAAACGCGACATTGCTTCGTTTAATATTTAAACAGTTTAAGGCCATGTTCCACTCGTCAAGTAAATATTACTGGATTCACTTAATTTGGTAGTCCCAAGATGTTATCATGTGTTAGTAGAGATTTATTCCTTATTTTAAAATTTGTATATATTTATAGTTATGTAGTTCTGGTGTTTTTACATTTTAATAACTAATTTTGTTTATTTCTTTATTGTGAGAAGTTAGTTCGTTTAGTAACTTAATGAAATGTTTAGTATTTTTTTGAGTTCTAATAATGTCATCTTAAAATACAAGATTTTATCAAATTTTTTGATCTTTACCTGGTGTAGTCTAAGATTCAATTCATAATTAATTAATTATATTATGTAATGCCACATCATTTTCTTTTAATTTGCCGTGTAATGATTGTGCCGAAGATAATGAATGGTCCGCAAATCAACTTTCTCAAATCTCTCTAAAACTGAAGTATAAAAAATATGAATAATTTCTTGAATATGGATACTATGTATATATTTTTCATTTAAGAGATAATCTAGGGTTTATACCAGACCTACACATATATAATATATACTTATATATATATATATATATATATATATATATATATATATATATATATATATATATACATATATATATATATATATATATATATATATATATATATATATATATATATATATATATATATATATATATACATATATAATATAATATGTACATACATAAAATGTATCGTGTGGGTGTTTGTCTATTGAAATTGCTATTAATTTCCTTTCGGGTGATTTCCATTCAAATCATTTAAATAATAAATTATATATCCATATAAATACATCTGTGTGTCTGTATGTAGATTTAGCAGATTTCTTAGAATAAATTTGGTTTGATAATAGATATACATTCTACATTGAATGCGTATCTCATAATAATGGATGTATACATATATACATACATGTAGTTTATTCATGGATCAATGGTAGGCGCCCAGATTAAAATATCTATCTATTTTAGAGACAATATATGGCACCTACATATGTATGTCAGAATAAAATTCGATGAATATTTTAATACGCATACGCAAGTACTACAATAGTGCCCTACATGCGAAATTAGTAAAAAAAATTTAGACAAAAATAATTCCAGGCAATATAATATGCATTCCGTTGAAATATCCAGACGATCAGTAAATTATTTCGCAGAATGATTTAAAAAATATATAAATACAGAATATAACAGGCGTACACTGGCTTATTTTAAGAAGATTAACTTCGATTATCTGCCCCCTGTGGTCGGGGGGAACTCACATGTCTCCTAATCCTAAATTGCACGAACATGTTTTCCAAGAATACCTTCACAATATCCTTTGCTTATTGTAGGAGGCGACTAAATGGTTACATCGCTGAGCTGAAGACCCGCATCCGTAAAAATATAAACTAATTGCAATATCAACAAACGAAAAACTGGATATCGTCCAACCAATACTGAACCCACGATTATGTACCTGACACGAGACTTAGAATCGGCACGTAGAAGGTACAGTCACTTAGGAAACCAAGAGTACTGGAAGGCATAATCACTTGCATGAAAGAGTATCAGCTGGAACGCGTTGTTCTTCAAGAAGCTGGCCTGAAAGTGGAGACCATGTGTCCCAGGGCTCTACGTTTCTCAACAGTACAGATGTCTATATATACATATATACATATATATATATATATATATATATATATATATATATATATATATATATATATATATATATATATATATATATATATATATATACATATATATATATATATATATATATATATATATATATATATATATATATATATATATATATATATCCAAGATAAACACTCATTTTACAATGGACTTGTACGATCTGATGGGATCCATACCTGAACACAATGTTAGAATGGTAATTGGGGACTTGAAACGCACTAGACAAACTAGTGAATTAACAGAAAAATTCGAACCGAAACAAGTGTAGACGTAATAGTACACATTTGTAGTAATTTATTTTAGGTCAATTTTATGACGTATTATAAGATTATTGAATCTGAATCACTTTTAACTTATTATCATGTTTTATTTCGATATATGTACAGGTACATCAAAAATGATAATGAACGATTTTGAAGTGACTTTAAACAGTTGTTTATGTAGTAATCTGGATTTATTTTATCATCCGGCTGAAGGATAATGAGTACTATTGCCAAAATTAGATATCCCTATAAAAATACCATAAAACTTTTCGGATGAGACGGTTTTGTGAAGGGGAATTTATTCCATTTATCGGCTTGTAACATTGGTGATGTTCCATGGCAGCTAAAAACGTTAAATTCTCTATATAGGTCAAATTTTCGCTGCTTTCAACAGACATAATGTTCAGAATCCGGAATAACTAAATGTTTAAAGGTAGGTAAAACAACACGAAAGCTGCACTTAATTATTCTTCCTGGAACGTCCATATAAATTTTCAAATTAATCACATAAATAACTTCCTTATCTCAATAGTTACTATAGTTTCAATATTATTAGATCAAATTTAATAATTATAAATAAATAATTATGTCCAAGTTAACATAAAAATACACCGAAAAAAATTTATACATGCTATTAACGACGACACATTCGTCAAAAAATTAATGAATTAGTTCGTTAATAGAAAGAGAAAATAGTTGACTCAATGCAATTTTTGTTAATGTGATGTACTGTTAATTATTTAAGTTTTTATACTTTGACACATATTCGTAAATACAACTCAATCAAATTAATTAAAATAATTTGTTAAACTAGAAAGAATTTTTTTGTGTAATGAACAATTATTTATTGTTCTTATTAAAATGTGTACATGCAATTTTTGATAAACAATTATTTTTAATTGTGTTAACGAAAAAGTTTAGATCATCAAATTTTAAACTTTTAAACTGATGAAAATTACATTCAATGAACTGAATAAATAATTATTATTAATTAGCTGTTAAAATTTCGGCCAACAAAAACTCTTCTTTAATTTTAAACTATAATCCTTATTTATTTTTAACTTTCAATAAAGAATTATTATACATATTAAACAAATAAACTGTTACTTTGATTAATAATTAATTATCTTGATTAATTAGCATTCCAGGTTTAGTGCAATTTTGTAATACAATTTACATGATATTAAAGAAAACTTGTAAATGCAAATAAATTTCTTTGAAAATATTAAACAAATCTATTGTTTTAAATATTTTAAAGAATATTCTTTAATTCTATTAATATATTATACTAACAATTAATATTAATTATTAATTTTTTATACAAAATAAAAAATTACTTCACAAGTCGTCATTATAAAGTGTGCTGTGCATTGTGCAATACCTCTAGTGATAGTTAGTGCAAAAAAATAAAAGTTTGAAAACGTGGGATATATCGGATTACACCTAAATTTTAAGGTAACATTTCATATTTAATACTTAATTTTTCAATCGTGTGCCTTCTTTTGTGGTTTCATTTTTTTTTAATTTATATTTAAAAAAAATAATAACACACCAACAGATTTTTGTTACTGTTTTGTGATTTCTGTTTCCATTTATTTTGCGATTACATTACAACATATAAATCTTCGAAGGAAAATACAGTGTTTAACTTAATCATGATATTAAATTATAAATTAATAATAATTACATAGTTATAATATTATTTAGTTCATAAAGGTGTTTAATTTAAAAAAAATTGCTAGACTATTTTTAAGTATGTCCTTGTACATATGTATATATTTCAATTTTTAGAAAATCAAATTGATGCGACAACACTTGCTAATAAATTTTGAGGATATCAGTGAGCTACCAGAAGAAGAACCAAATAAAATCTAGTAATACCAAGCAAATTTCTGATTGGAAGATAATCCAGGTATATTTCATACATTTTCATTTATATAGTAGTGTTAATGGATAAATTTTTAATTTTAAATTTTACAGAAATACATCAAATTAACTGTTTTAAAAGAAATATTTAATGTATAAGTGAATAGTGTATTTTCCGATTTTAATCAATAGTTTTATTTAGACTATAGTGTTTGTTACATATTGCATGGAAAGACAGGATGTTCATGAATTATTAAGAAATGAAGCTTTGGGTACAAGAATTAAATTTACATGTTACTTGAAGCAATGACTAGGTTTGCACGTAGAAACTATAAGTTCTAATTAAACTTACTTTTATTACACTAAAAAATCTTTATATTTTATATAGGGAATACAGATTCGTGAACATGAAATATGCTGCTGTTCAAAAACCAATCAAGTTATGCAAACAGTAGTGGATGAAGCTGTTCCAAAACAATTAGAAAATATGAATTCAAAGGGAAAAGTAAATTTCTTATTGTATTCAACAATAATATGAATAAAATTTTAATAATCATCTGTTTCAGATATACTTAAAAGACATTTTAAAAGAAACTGTGCCTGGGAGATCTCTTTTGAACCTTTCGGAAAATCGTGTTCGCATATCCGACGAAAATCGGTATATCTTGGTGGATTCTATAGTGTCATACTTTATCAATAAAAATATACGCATGGGGGTAAACGAGTGCAAATCAGTGGCTGAAGACATCCAAACTTGCTTCGTTAAAGAAATTTCCGTAAGTTTATTTAATAAATGAAAGTTAAAAGAATAAGTATATAATTATATTATTATGTAGTCATACATTTTCAGTCAGTATACTTCCAACGTAGACCAAACATGAAATCAAAAGGTCAACTTTATGACAGATACAACAACAGGATTTCCAAATTACGTAGTTGGTCCCTTATGCCAAAAGCTGAGTGATTTAGAAAATCAATTAGCAACGTTGAAAACAGCACAAGTGGTAAGCGCTTTCATAAAAAAAACCTTATATATGATTACATTATAATTTACAATTAATTACTTGTAGAATTAAATATATCTCCTGAAGACGGCCAAAAAATACGCATGGATTTAAAATATAATCGGGATGATAACAAAATAGATGATATATTGGCTAAATGGACAGCTTCCAGCACATATCGGTGTTCCTGGATTTCATTAAATAAAGATAAAAATATATTATCTATTGTTGAAGAATGGCCGGCATATGTACAAGTCTACGGACCGAAGCTTATCGAAATTGACTTTCAACATCTTTTTCTTGAAGCAGATGATATTTTTTTAAAATTTGAGCGGTTTTGTTCAGATGTTCTACCAATTATGGATTCTAAAATTGTAGAACATAATTCAAAGCAGATGTTGAAAGAATTTAGACAACAAAAACAAACTACCAACGGTAAAGTATTTAATTAAAAACTATATTTACATAAAATTACAATTTTATTTTTAATTATCTATATAGATGCTCGATTCTGTATTATCTTGTTACTGATACATGCGTTGATAAAACCTACCACAAAAAGTATGGATAAATCTTCAAAATTTTTTTTAAAAAAAACATACCATTAAGGATTCTCAAAACTCAATGTCATTCCAATTTAGAAGTAAACAAATTTAGAGAAAATCAGAAAAAACAAAACTATTACAGAAGAAAAATATGCAACCGTGTATTTTTGTAATAGGTAATAGTTTATATTCTGAAAACCAATATTTTGTGATCTGCGATGATATTAGGTATAAATGTATCAGCATATTGTCAGCAGTGAATTGTACTTTTAAGCTGTTCCATGTACTTAACTTGGAGTATCCGGAGGAAAGTAAAGCACCATGACAATTTATACAGCAATACTTCTATAAAATAAGAAACCCAGTTTGATGATGCCTTTCCTGCCTAACTAATTTCGAAACTCGAAAAAACAACTGAACTACACATAATACTATGTGACATTAGATTTTAAACAAATATATATTTAATGAATTTTTTAATTATGAGTTGATACAAATTTGTGTAATTAAATTAGTTTTTTTTTACTATATTTAAATGAAATATTAAAATAAAACTATATTAAAACTATACACTTCTTTGAATTATTTTTATTGATTTATAAATAGTTCGGAAATTATTTTGCTAGAATTCTATAGATGGCAGCACCATAAAGAAGAAGTAATATGATATGAATATTTAACGAAGATTATTAGATCAAGGTTCTTATAAGATAAATAATTATAATTGATGTAAAGAAAATTCTTTGAACTTAGTTTCAGTATCACTAAAAATATTAATTAATTTAATTAATAATCGTTGTTTACACAAATTAATTTGTGAAACATGTTTCCTTAATGTGACAAATAATAATATAAATTAAAAAATTAATTTAAAGAACATTAATTAATAAAATGAAGATTCTTGCAAATTTAAAATTACATTTTACGATAAAATAATCAAAGTTATTAATTTTATTTGTTCGAATTTTTGTTGTTTGATTAAATCGATTCAATTCTATTAAAGAATTATACGTCGGCTAAATAGTAACGAAGAATTTTTTAAGTTAATAGCCGGATTCTTTAATAGCATATACATATTTTTTTGGGTGTATGGCGGTCTGATGAGAAGCTGTGTGGGGGAATCAAGTTGGTACTTGTTGCCAGCTCCGTATCTTGCAGCTTCCACAAGTGTGCGTGGGCAACTATTACACCATGTGGGGTACTAGGCGAAAACACTGCACTAAACAACTGGGCCGTGTTAAGGTGTTAACCGTACCGTGCTAATAACCGGTCAGGCTGGCGGCCCAGTCTAAAAACTAGCCCAGTCTCAAACGGTGTATCCGGATTCTTGGCGCCCTCCGGATCATGAAGCCTTACCTGCGCATTTCGGATCTCTGCACAGGTGGACCTCCTTTCTCCGCTACTCGTGGGAACTATTATCCTGGGACCCCGATGCCACCCTCCGTCCTGCCGAGATGGAGGGTGGCATCGGGGTCCTGTTAAACTGACTGCCTGTGCCGATGAGAGGTTTGTGTCCCTTTACAAAAAGGAGGTCGGCAGCCTGGGTGATGTCTGGCCGGGGGCCAAACTAGTAGTGGTGACGAGGAAAGAAATTCCATGGAGGCCAAGGGCGCGAGCCTGGATTCCTGCGGTGCTAAGTGATCCTAGGGAGATCCTGGAAATGTTGATCATCAGCAATCCGGATCTGCCAACGGCCACCTGGAAGATTGCCAGGTTAGAAGAGGTAAAGGTGGAAGCAGATCACAGATCGGCCGTCATTATCATCGACAGAGAATCCGTGGGTGCTTTGGCAAAATCTGGAGGCCTCGGCAGCTATGGATTTGGAGCGATTACGCTCGAAATCTATAAGCGCGATAAGGCTGACAGATTTGGGGCACCTGCAGCAGGGGGGAAACCACTTGTGGTGTCCCGCTTGGTGTGGGTGATCCAGAAGTCCGCAGCATTTCGGAGGATGCTCAGGAGACACGATCCCTGGACTCGGAGATTTCGATATCTTTGGGACTAAGCTGTGCGCTCATAACGGACAAATCGACATCAGAGGAGTCTGACTCAACAGTGGTGGAGGTAAGCAATATCTAATGCTTAAGATCCTTCAGATCAACCTTTATCACTCTAAAGCCGCCTCGGCGGCCCTTCTGCTAAAAATGGAATCTGAGTCCATTGATGCGGTTCTGGTCCAGGGACCTTGGGTCTATAGTGACCGGATGCTGGGCCACAGAACTCCCAAATATAAAATACTACATGCGAAAAATGAAGGTAAGATACGTTCCTGCATTCTCGCAAGAAATAATCTGAATATTTTCTTACTATACTAAATTACGGCAACGCTGATGAAGTGGTGGCTAGCGTCGAGATGGATGGGCAAAATCTCTGGCTTATATCGGCCTACCTACCATACGAGGACGAAAATATACCACCAGGTAGGTTGGGCGCAGTGCAATAATAGAGGCTCGAAAACGAAAGGTAGGAGTCATCATGGGCAGTGATGCTAATGCGCATCACTCAATCTGGGGAAGTACAGATATAAATAGGCCAGGTGAATTACTCCTTGATTTTATTTTAAGTACTACCTAAATATATTTAATATCGGGTGTAAGCCCATCTTTATTACTAAAAATAGACAGGAAGTGTTGGACATCACACTTGTCTCAGATTTTATTAAGGAGAGCGTATTGAACTGGAACTCGGGATGGAAGGACTAGAACAGAGCACTTTGCGTAGCCTGGCCGCCTCCGAGGACTCCTGTATATTGCCACAGTAGATCTTCCAAGCCCTCGTTTTGGCTGCTTTCAGCTCGTACTTATAGGTTTTGAGGACTTCCTTATAACAGTCCCAATCTGCAGTAGCATTTGTGTTCCTCGCTTTCTTGAACAGTCTCCTGCATTTCATACGAGTACCTTGGAGTTCTCTCGACCACTAGTGTGTCGAAATTTACCCACGGGCCTACTGATAGGACATGCACCTAACATGGCCTTGTTAAAAGCATCAGATAGCTTGGTTACTAGATCATCAAGCTCCTGTGTAGACGCAGGAGGGCTTGGAACCGATACCGGTAATAAGTTACCCAGAATGGTTCTGAGACAATCCCGATCAGTTTTCCTCCTATTTCTGAAGGGTGGTTTGCTAGTGGGTTTTGTATCCACTTCGTACTGGAGGTAACAACGGTCAGAAAAGGAAGCCTAGAACTCTGTCACATTCCTAGAAAGTGGACTGAATTAAAAGTAATATTTATACCTAAGGCGGGAAAAAGCTCTCACTGCTATCCCAAAGAATTTAGGCCTATAAGCTTATCTTCTTTTCTGTTAAAAACACTGGAAAGACTAATAGAGGCTTACATTAGAGGCTCAATCAAGCAGGGCGAGCTGTCGGGATCTCAACACGCATACTGTAAGGGACGATCGGTGGAAACAGCTCTCCACTCCCTTATAGGCCCGATTGAGAAATCACTTGAATATAAAGAATATTCAATGGTAACCTTCTTGGATATAGAGGGGGCCTTTAGCAACGTCGGCCGGAGGCAATCACTCGGGCCCTTGGGTGTCTGGGGGTAGACGGGTCACTCAGAGGCTGGATAGATCATATGCTTAGAGGCAGGATCATGACAGCTTATCTGGGTGGGACGTCTGCTGGCAGATACGTGAGCAGAGGGACACCTCAAGGTGGGGTTCTATCCCCCTTCCTTGGAACTTGGTCATAAATGACCTCTTACTAAACCTGGAAGGGCAAGGCTTCAAGGTGGTTGCTTACGTGGCTGACGTTGCTATTGCGGTCTTCGGAAAATATCCTAGGGACATTGTCTCATTGGGATACATGCGAGCAGACTGGGTGTCCCAGCCTACGATTTCTGTCGCAGCTGTGGTGATGAGGAAGAGGAAGAAAACGTGCTCCATCTGCTCTGCACCTGTCCTAGTCTAGCATACAGCAGAACAAAATTTATGGGAACTTCCCCTTTGAATGACCTCACGGATCTTAGTAAGATCGAGATCCGGGACTTTAAACGGTTTTTGGTAAACTCAGAATGGTTTACCGAGTGAAGAGGAGGAAACTCGAATGTGGTACAGCTACGGATCAATTTTGTGTCTATGCTAGTCCTTTAAGACGGCCACCCTAACCTAACGTAACCTAACCTAACTTAAAAATACCAATAATTATGCTAAAATTATTAAATTTATATTGATTTATTTATTCATTACACAATATTTTGCTTTCAATTTTCTTTATCTGTTGACATTCATGATACCATCATCTATTGTCTTATTTATTTGCTATAAAGTTTCGCGTTGTGTATACTTAGCTTAAGTGAGCATCACCATGGTTGAATAATTTCTTGAGTAGTATGGACTAACATATTATATACAATAAGGGGGTATGCTGAAATTAAAATGCATAGCATTGCCTACAGAGAGGGTGGTGAACATGTGGTCAAACATCTCGACCACCATAAAATAAGGCTGTGATTTAATTTAATTCAATCCAGTTTATTTTTTTATTGCTATCCTTGTCGCCAATTTGGGTATAAAAACATAAATCAGATAATCCAGTTCTCTGTAGTTGGTGACAAGAACTACGCCCACCATGCAAACCTAGCCGGCAAATGTGCTGCAGTCATCGATGTGTGGGACTCCAGATAAATTCTGATAACGGAACGAAAATCAACCAGCTGAGTCGATGCGCCTACGTCGCAATTTGCTTGGTTCTAAGCCGTTCCGTTACAGGCTTTCAATACTCGGTAAAGGCCCAGGGATCGTTGTGTTATGTTGGTGATTGCTTCCGCAGGCATATTTTAAAAGTCTTAGTCTTAATATTTATTCTGAGTATATTGTATAACTCCAACCTTTGTGCCAAAATGTTTTGCCATAGATGAAATTTGGCGTTTTGACAAAGATGATTATCGTTCGTTAAAAGGTGATTTTTACCCAACCTTTTTACACTCTTTTATAATTAGTGAAAAACTAACGTTTTTCTGTAAAAAATGTAGAACAGAGACTTGCTGTTCTTTTGTCAACACCATGGATGAGAACTGACCTCAAAAATAAAATTTCATTTGGAACGGGGCTCTGAGGTTTCTATATTTAAAATCGTTCATTTTCATTTTTGATGTACCTGTGCTGGGAAGTTCTATCATCACTGCGATTCGCTTCGATAGACATTTGTTTCTCTTTTTTTACGAATAAAATTGTATTCTATTTCGCAATTTATATTGTCATCATAGCCTACTCGATTCTATTTCTATAAATTCATTCGATAAAATATCACCAATATTTTTATTTTCGATGGCAAGTGAAAAGAGGAAAAAGAGATAGTTTGCAAATTTATTCTGACAGGCTGAGATTGCAATAGACAAAACGTAATTCAAAAAACGCAATAGAGCACAATTTTGTTCGTGAAAAAAGAGAATCGGATCGAAGTGATGATAGAACATCCCAGCACTGTACTTACATATTTTTATATTTTTATTTTTATGACCAAGGGTTTGGATCGTAACCATGGTCAGGATCGTAACCGTTCGAGCCAAATTGTTGATACAGTAAGGGGCCGGTAATGGCATTTAAAACCGGTTATTATTATTTGAATTGAACTTTGATTATCTGAAAGAGAATGTAGTTGGGCCGAAATTTCAGCATTCGAAATTAATTATTCTCGAGATTACCTGTTTCTGTTATCAAATTCCAATTTGATTTTTTATTTGTAATTCGATTAGTTAACTGCCTTTGACCTCGTTTCCATACGTGTGGTGATTCTATCTGATGGTGCATGCAATATGGCCCTAATGTTTGTATTTATGTTAATACATTATCTAGATTTGGCTAATTCACTCGTACACAACTCACTCCCGAACGATTTTGTGTTTTGTTTTTAAGGCTGGGTGGTTGAAATATAAAATCCTCATAACATTTCTTTGCTGTATATGTACATAAGATGTTTGTTATTATTTATTATCTCGAATTTTAATTTATGCTCGCGTTTGTTTCCCAAAATTAATTTAAATAATTTTATTGTAAGGTTTTGTGGTTTGCGTTTTTTATTTTTATTTATTTTAAGTCAATAATAAATTTTATTACAATTCTGCATCATTTTTTAATTACATGAAAATTTATTTTTTTATTTTAATTACAATTTAATGTTAAAATTGTTGAGCTTTTTTATATACATACATACATACATATGTATGTACACGCATATTTTATTTTAATAGAGCTTTTTTTAAATTTATTTATATCCTTGAAGCATAAATATGGTTTTAATTAATTTTATTTGTTTAACAACATTTTTACGTTTATTATTGTTTTTGCATTTTAATTTAATTTTACTTTTGCGATATGGTTGATTTAAATATTTGTTTTTATTAAAATTACTGTATTTTAATCAACTTGTACGATTGACAGAACAAACAAAAAATTGTTTTTATTGCGTAATAAAAATGAATTAATTAATTTTTTTAAAGTTACTATTACAATACTGTAGGGCGTTCCGCGAAAGAGTGCCATCGCTCGTGTTATTAATTGTATGCGTTGCAGTCATCATTTTTTATAGATACTAAGCCTTGTAAAATACTCTCAAAACCCAAAGTTATAACGACGATCGGCATGATGTAACAGTTTTCCATATACACATCATAACTGATGTACCTGAAGCCTGTTGCAGACTCCCTTGGGATTCATCCCTTGGGACAAAAAGTTGTTTAGCCGGATAGGTTTCAGTCGTGGGAAGGTTCTTTTCTGGGATCACAAGAGAGCTTGAAATTGTTGCTAAAAAATAATTGTATAGGAAAATTGTAAAAAAAAAAGAAATGATCTTAACTAAACTTAACAGTAACACTAAACTAAATCCTAACACTTACTAAGTCTTATCGTCCCAATTATTATTATTTTATTTTATTCTTTTCCTTTAGTTCTTTTTTGTTTCTCTACGAAGATCGATCAACCTCGTTCAACAATTCAATTTCTTCTCCTCTCTTTCCATCGTTTTTTTTATATCTATTTTTGCAATTTATTTTTATACCAATACCCATTAATCCCATAATTATCCATTCCAATAGAAACGAAATCTTACAGGGTTGTAGTACTACTTGAAGACAGAATGTCTTAAAAAAAAATTTAGAAAAAATCCCCACCTCTAAAGGTTGAGCCGACCCTGCAATCAGGGTTGAAATAACCAATTTTAGGTGTTCAGAAAGTGGTCTCTCTTCTTGAAGATCGTGTTCACTTTTCATTCGTCAGGCATTGCTCGCCATACAAATTGAAGAAGGTCCAAAAGACAATTTGACAAAGTATCCCCTCCGAATATCAGGAGCTCCGAATTAATGTCCACTCCGATCCTCAATGCAAATCACTGCAGTCTGTATTTGAGGTGACTCAACTACAGTCTGTGCCGCATGATGGAAAAGTGTCCATTCCATGCGTCGGTAAAGTGTTCATTCCATGCGTCGAGTACTGCGTCGATGTTGACACAGAGGTTTCCATCCCGGTCCCGAATGGCAGTTTATACGCAGGCCTGAAATTATGGGGCAATCCAGTAATTCCTTTAAAGAAATTACGTGAACTGCGCTCATTGCAGAATTGTTGTACTTTCAGAACCTCGACCTTCCACTGTCTATACAAATCCGCTTACCGGTCCTCCTAGTGAGAGCAGCCTTTTTTTTACTCGCGATTGAGAGACGTTTTTGCATTCTACTATGGGCTATATTTTTTTCTCAACTGCAAAACGACACTCATCATCAAACAAATCATTCTTGGGTATGACTTTCACTATACCTAAAGTCTGTTGAGCAGCACTGACAACCGAAGTTTTCAGTGCCTCCCAAACAGAGTTTACATAGTTACACTGGTAATTAGCTCCCTCAATGTTGTCGCTGATAAGATCCTGATAGCGTGTCTTTTGATCTTCATATATCAGACCTCCACAGTTGAGACATTCCAAGCGTTTCAGTTTTGTTCCCAGACAGCGAAATGCACGAAACTCCCCTGTGTTTGGGGGCACACATGTCTTGTAAACCACACCACAGTATCCTTTGGTTGTCATAGGAGGGGATTAAACAGTTTGATCGCTGGGCTGTCGACCCGTATCCGTAAAAAAATAATCTGTTTATAAAAGTCAACAAAATGGAATTTTACGAATATATACCTTTTTTATAAACTGTTATTGTGTTTTTTATAAACTGTTGGTGCGGGATCTGAAAGTGTTCTAGCACAGCACGATTGTCATGTCCATTACCTTCCAACATTCTTGCATACAGCCAGTGGGGAGAAACGGCGAATTGTTAACAAACAAAAGATCTTGCGGTTACATATTGCTTCAGAGCACATTCAACCACTGTATCTGGGAACGGATTTCTGGTACATGTTTGGACTGGCTCCGACTATGGCGTAACCTATACATGTGGAAGTAGCAGACATCAGCTGACTTCTGATCAAGAATATCAGCTACAGCAGATAGTTCAGATATTCCCTAGTTCCTCTAAAAATGGTGTTGGCCGCACCCCGCAAGTAACGCAGACCTTCGAAATAACCAATGTTAAACCGAAAAAACCGCGGCACTACCCGGTTTCTTCAATGATACAGGCAGAGCTTTGCGAGGAGTTGGATAGGATGCTACAGTTAGAAGTGATCGAGGTATGTCAAAGCTCATGGTCCTCACCTCTTGCTGTTGTCCAAAAGGGTAGTGGCAAGGCGAGGCTATTGCCTTGATGCCCGGAAAGTGAATCAAGTCACAGCAAAAGACGCGTATCCATTGCCGTTGATCGAGGGATTGTTAAGTCGACTCAACCAAACACGATACATTTCATTCATCGACTTAAAGGAGCCTTTAGGCAAATCCTTCTCAGCGAGCAATATAGGGATAAAACTGCATTCACTGTTCTTGGCCGCCCTCTTTATCACTTCACCGTAATGCCCTTCGGCCTATGCAATGCTCCACGAACATGATCCAGTACCATTTGCATGACAGGGTGTTCGTTTAGTTAGACGACTTGCTAGTAGTTTTTGCTGAACTAGCATTTGAAGCATTTGTCTAATCTGCTAATCTTACAATTAATTTCGAAAGGAACAAGTTCGTTTTAAAGGAAACTTAATACCTCGGCCATATAATTGGGGACAGGATTATACGGATGGATAAAATGAACGTAATTACTGACTATGCAACTCCCAAAACCACACGTCAGCTGCACCGATTTCTGAGGATTGTGTCCCATCGCTGTATACGAATTTTTGCAACAATATGTTCACAACTTACCAATCTTCTAAAAAAGACCCAAAATCTAGCTTGGAATGAACAGGCAGACTGCGAATTTAAGAATTTTAAAACTGCGCGTAAACTACAGCACCCATTCGTCGCAATGCGAACTATTCACGGCACTTTTTTATACAATGCGATGCGCTAGTACAAGTGGTTAGGAAGTTTTCTGTTTCTGTTTCATTGAAAACCGATGTGGGGGGGGAGGGTATCTAATCGCCTATTATTCGCACAAGCTTAATTCTACTCAGCGGAGGTACAGCATCACCGAACTTAAATGTTTATGAGTGGTGATGAGCGTTATAGAGAGTTCAAACCATATGTGAAGGGGTATATGCATTCACTATCACCACGGACCACCATTCAAGCTTAAAATGGATAATGAATCAACGTGACTTGCCAGCTGAAGTTACAAGGCTACAATTTTAAAATCGAATACCGTATAAAGATCTCTGAACGTAGTTCCGGACACTCTCTCTCGGGTTCACTTAGAAGCCCTCAATAAAATGGATCCGCTTGATGATGGAACCAGCACACTTCCTCTGCATATAGAACTTGCTGATGAAGCGTTTGGTGGTATTAACTATACATTGGCAGAATTATGGCTTTAAAGGAGAACACTGGAATCAAGACAAATTTTTGGGAGGTAAAAGGCCAATTATACCTTAGAAGTTTTAAAGAATAATATGGGGAAAGATGTCCGAAATTATGAGCAGAACTGTGATACGTGCAAAACAATTAAACCGACCAATTATATAACGGGGCCAATAATGGGATACCATTAAGGATGGCGACGGCTAGTAATCTAGTTTCCTTCTTGAAGAATAGGGTGTTCATAATATTTTTAGTGCCGGAATATCTTACATCCGATAATGAAAAACAATTCCAAGCTCATACATATATTGTCCGATTTACTGAAAAATTAAGGCGTTACACAAATCTTCACCCCTAAGTACTCACCTTAGTACTATGCTTCGGAGAGAGGGATTCGAACGATTATTTCAGCAATCTGCGCTATTTAAAAGACGACGATAAGGATTGGGATGTCAAATTAGCTAAAATAAAAAATATCATTCACAATTGTACGGGATTTCCCCCCTATTTTCTTACATTCGGGCAACCTATGGTAGGACTTGATTCAGCGTACAAATTAAGCGAGCATTTTGGACGACAAACAAGGGTCTCCATTGGATATTTATACTCGTCTTTCAATTGCTCAGGAATTAATCCTATCCCATCTTAAATCGGCATATCATCGGAATGTTGCACTCGTAAGCCTCGTGTGTGAATGAACCCGGCCAGATAGTATTTACCAAGAACTTTGTACAAAGTAATGCTGGTATTAATTTTTCTGCGAAATTATCACCGAAATAGTGAAAGCAACCGTGCTTATGAGGATCGGAAATGTTTCGTATGAGCGAGCGGCAAGGTTTTGGGAATTTACCAAAGCACAGGATATCCGATGAAATGGTTATTCGTGCTCAAGAAATGTTGGTGTAATATTTCGGAAATTGTATGAACCAAAAAAAAGAAATATATTTGTAAAATTATATAACATTTTTGATTCTTGGCTTTGAGACATTTGTCGCAATGAATGTGAAGTTTATACTAAATCAATAATAAACCATTATACATTGTACAGTTTTTTTTATTTTAAAATTTGCAATGTTAGACAATTTTTAAATGTAATGTTAGACAATTTTTAAAACTTCAGAGATTCCTGCCGCAATCGTTCGCATGTTTGAAAAGCTCACAGGCAAAATCCTACGTAATTTAGAAGTATAGACTAAAACTGTATCCGTTCAAAATGATTTTAGTATTTCACACCAAGAGGAAGATCGGGAATATTAGACAGCACCAAGGCTAAAACCAAACGATTACGAGTGTTGCTTACAAGAAGAGGGCCGGAGCATATACTTACCAAGGAGATACGCCGAACCTAATGTATTTTGAAAAATGACATGAACGACCCTATAATAATTGTTTATGTTTAATATAACTGCGAATAGAATCGCATAAAAATTTGATTGAGAAATTGGTGGACGAATTCGTAACCGGTGTTAAACTCGTGAATTCAATCTGAAAGACTCTACCAAGGAGTGATACATTGATAGATTGAAGAGCATTTCAAGGTTAATTTGCTCCAGATAATCGTTTTCTGGAGTGACGATCCTCTTACGACCTGATTACTACCATCATATGTCACATAGATTGAGTACAGTTTGAAAATGTCAGTGCTTAAACGGATTTCTTCGAGGAGAACCGTCTTCTCTACTATGACGTATTGTCAATGAGAGGTACTATACTTCGGATAAATCAACAAGGAGAAAAACATCATAAACTCATTTATAAATTCCTACATAAATTCCTATAAAATCCTACGCTTTTAGATGTAGCCGAAACACGAGATCACAGGCTTATTAAATTTTACTAGAAACTCATCGGTGACAAACTTACTTGGCAGACTCCGTTTACCCAGAATTGAGTTTTAAATTAAGTCGACTCATCGGCACTCTGATATCCATAACTTAAACATCAAAGCGATCCCTTCCAAAGTATTTATTCACCTATTTCACCAACCGGTAGGTTATTAAAAACCACTGGTATCAAATTTTTTAATCATTCCATATCTGTTATTCCCAGACTCGATTATTTTTCATGAACGAACGCATTCGGAATGCAGAAAAACATGTTATTCTTAATCGTTAGACAAAGCACGATTACTACTAACTTTTTTGTAAAGTTTCTGTAGCACCGCTAAAATACGGATGTCTCGGTAATCTTTAATATCACTACGTGAACCATATAAAGGGTTCTGTTATAAATAATGATAATTGGACGAGTATATGTATGTAGGCTATTTAAGAACCAACGAGATTAATACTGTCAACAAAACAACCAGTTTCAGCCAAAACCGGTTCATTAAGTATAATCTCATAAACACTTTCGAAAAAACCAGCGAACAAAAAAAGAGTGACCCGTTTGAACCAATTTTTGAAGCACATTATCCACTCCGATTGAGCTACTCCCAAAACATGAATTTTGAACGGATCAGCCGGAAAAAGTGTGAGAATAAAAAGAAGTCATTGAGTGTCAAATCAGGGCTTTACGGCGTCTGACCCATTAATTCGATGTTTTGGCGACTCTCGGTTTTCCCTATTTCGCCGAAGACTTCTGTCGAACAAGTGATTGTGTTTCATTCGCAATTCACCGTTGTACGGTGCAACAATGGTACGATTGCGATGTGTTTATTTTTTTTTAAGAACCAGGCAACCGTTTGCTTCGAAGTGCTTCGAGTGCGAACAACTTGTGTTCGTTTTGGGTCACATTGGAACCGTCGACAGCTGTTTGTATTCGGGCTCTGTCACGATGTTATAGACATGTTTTTAAGGACCGTGTTTTTTATGGACAAATTGAATGTATGCTGCTCTCACTAATGCCCAAAGATAACTCAATATTACGATAAGTCACACGACGTTCTTGCAGTATCAGTTGTATCAGTGCAGTAAACTCCTACTGAGTAAATATACCGTCTTAAATATCAAATATTACGATCGAGACGTCGGTTACCAAATGGCAGCATTAAGGTTGCCCAATCGTGAAATATAAAAAGCAACCAATTTTTTGGGCCGAGCCTGAGTCAAAGCCTGTTTTTGAGTTGCAATTCACCTGGCCAGTAATACACAATATTCGGTCAAATATTATTAAGAATATAGGTCCCTTGTTAACCAACGGTTATAAATATAATACTATACGTGAGTGGCTGGTCAGGTTGACGAAAATTTGATATCCAAGTTTCATTATTTTTATTATTAGAATTGAATTGGAATGATTGTATACAAATGATGGATTTTATGGGTATACATTTCAGATTAATCTAACCACGTTGCGGAATAAATTGGAAATACAACCATACAAATGGGAGGTTCTGCTTCGATAATTTTTGATTCATGACGGATTTTATCTGTTTTGAAAGCTTAATATGTATATTGCATTTTTGACTTGAATAGGATACTCGAATCGAAATTCCAACAAATAATTGTATGCCATAATTGACAGCAATCAAATCTCTTCTATAGCACATATATGCACATACATTGGAACTAAATCAAATTTAGATATCAAAATTAAATTAAAAATGATTCCGGCGAAGATTCATTTACATTTCCTTAATAGACATACACACAGGTCGTTTGTTCCTGTTTATGTATACTTTTAAGACGTTTTATGCGGAATTGATAACATGTACCGAATCCACAAATTATAAAAATAAAAAAATTCAACAAAAGACAAAAAATTGTGAGTTGCGAGTAAAGTAATCGAACGTAACAGAATTATACTTACATGTGGCAATGCTTCATATACACTCTTATTTGTATGTGCAGAGATGTGTTATCGCCAAAAAATTCACATAACTGTAATATATTATATTATTGTTAGACGTGAGGTGGGCGTGCGGGTGTTGTGTCTGTAACGAAAGCACAAGAACAATGGAAAATGATAAAATTAAATTTCCTCGCTGCATATGTGTATGTATGTACGTATACGTAATCGTAGACACAAAATGGAACATTTTGGAACATACATTTTTTTTTTTCTGTTGATAAAGTTCTACAGGATATACATATAAAAGGTAGATTTGTTTCTATCAAATTTATATACATGTACATCGGTATATAATCACTGAATTCAATTTCCGGTTCTAGTTACGAGATAAATGGTTTAATGGAGGATTACTTTCTCAATATGTAAATACTTTTTACATCCCGCTAACAATTTTTGAACAACACACGCAACGAGAATTTCATAAGTGACAAAATATTACAGGGCTTGTTGAAGATTTGTTGATTATACGATACTAGGATATTCAATTGATATTTCGATTGCACTCCTGACAAAATCGTATACAAATAATCTCAATACCAAGTAGTGGTATCATGTAACAACTAGCAGATTATGCATCAAAATGATTAAACTTCAGCCAGGTACTGAAGTACAACCTTACAGCTCACACACAACATATATACCCAAGTATATAGAAACATGTACAAACGATATCGTGAATGGACTGGAAAACATTTTCCGAGTATTCGTTTCAATCGTGAAAGCTACTATAGTCGATTTGAACAGATTCTCTTCACTTTACTGCAAGTGCCACCGATTTATATATCCAACGCAAAATATAAAATAAGAAATACCACTCATATCAACCCAGAAGTTTTAAAGTTTGCATTAAAAACAATTATTATGATTAAGCAATAATATTCGAAGGCTAGTTCAACAAATTAAACATAAAACAATGGATCGGGATGGAAATGAGGTATTTGGTATTGTCAACAAAAAATAAAATTGCCAACAAAGGTGTCAGATCATGTCCTTTTATAACTGATTTGAATATTTCATAAATAATTTGTCCAAATTTACGAACAATTGTCGATTTTCCAATTTTATCCATATAATTTGCCATAAATGCAAATGTCCGTTCAGCAATCGCTTATGTGGTGCTACTGTAAAGTAAACCATGGAGAGACTTGGTGGAGAGATTTAAGGACCGACGAACAAATTACAAGATTCGCGAATGGTTCAGTTGCGAAAAGAACAACCCGGTGGAAACTTCACCGACCCTTTCCACATTCTATGGAGACATTTTAGCGCTGTACTCCTTATTTTGACGAGGAGTTTATCAAATTATTGAAGAACAATATGAAAATCCGGCTCACAATATCATAAAACGAATTAAAAGTAATATCCAGGCTGGGAAAAAACATTGAAGAGAATGCGGGAACCGGCAAGGTATGAGTAAGTTATCAACGTGTAGTAATGATGGGACAGGTTTGCCTGTTCAGTTATAGTGAATGCCCCTTTTACGGATATAACTTCTGATAACTCACATCTCGACTGTTCCTTCCGCACGCTTTGCTGGGGTCCTCACCGAAAATTAACAAGAATTATAAAATAGACAACGTCCGTCTGCAGGGTTGGAAAATAGCATCGTCCGTTTAACTGCTCAGACATCGGTCAAACTTTTAAATTCTGTCCAGTACCACATCTGGGTTTATTCTGCTATCTTGCTATTTATTATTATTTGACTCAGGTGGGTATACTCGTATACTTGGTAGTAGTATCCTCAGCACAAACCAATTTAAATGTAAAGCAACATTTTGCAGGTAGTCTTTGACATGTTCTTGAATTCCATCAGACTCGAGCATGTAAGGTATTCCGGTACAGTGGCGCCCAAAATTTGTCACATATCCTTTAGTTTACTTCCAATCTACTCCGTTTCCGAGGTTTCGCGTTTGTGTTTGGGGATTGAATTCACCAATTGTGCATACATTCCTAGTATTTTCAGTAATGCTTTGTGTTCGAACTATCCTGCTGTTTCTGTTTTTACGTAGAGTTCCGGAGATATCCCTTCCCTTCATTATTGAAAGTATAGATCCTGTCACATGTTTATCCTGACATTTAAGGATTTTATAGACCAACAATTCATTTAAATGACGCATTGTCCCAATTTCATAAATTTCAATATTTGAAAAGTTTTCTTAGAGGTGAAACCGACGACTTTATACGCTATATACCGATAACTGATGTTAATAACGAAGACACTTGGGATAAATTGCAGGCCAGATATGATGAAAAAAGGCTTTGGTTAACTCATTAATTGATACACCAATTTAATGTTCGGATGGTGCGATTCGAGAACTTAAGTGTCAGGTTTCTCAATATGAAAAAGGTGACCCTTGGGTAGTGTATTTAATTTTAAACCAACTTGATGGACAGACTAAAGCGGCTTGGGCTGAGTTTGCAGTAGAGAAAGAATCTTCGTCATTTGAAGAATTTTTAAAATTTAAGACAACACGTAAGAGACTAAATCCGCAAGGTTTTCCTTTGGCGGTACATTTCTCCATTCGCTACGTTGATATTTCGTTAGTATTGCGCTTGTTCGATTTCCCACAAAGGTTGCCCATTTCCTTGGATGATCTCAACACTATTTGCGAACAAAACAACACTATTCACGCCATCGAACTAATTTTTCTACGTCTAACGTTAATGTTTCTCTAATAATATTCACTAATTGTGTATGTGACAGCACATCCATCAGTTCCAGTCTATGTACGCTTAGTTGTTTTAATGGTGCAACTTTTGCTTTAGCTGCGATTAATTTTCCACTACTGGTTCTATTCTCTATCATCAACGTAAATATCATTTTGAATTGCGTCTGCTGCTTTAGGATAAAGCTCTTGAATATCATTCACTGCTTCAGCTATTGACCTGGTGGCTAAAAATGCCGCTGGTGCAGTGCCATAGCTTAAATTTTTCCAATGGTAGGCTCGCAATGGCTCGGGCTCATTAAATCGTCATAAGATTGCTTGATGTTGCTGGTCATCCTAACAAACGCGAATCTGCCTATACATTTTGTCGATGTGTCCCGTTACTACAAACGCATGCTGCCTAAACCTGATCAAGATGGCTATCGCCGTTTATTGAACATTAAGATATCTTTTAACGATATTCCAGTAGTTGATTTCGCCGAAGCATCAAATTTCAATTTTGTGGTTGTACTAGAAACCTTGATAACGCCATGATGTTGTAGATATTATTTCTGGAGATGTGGTTTTTCTTTGACTAACTGCATATGCCCCAATGATTGGTATTCTTTCTTGAATTGTGTGTACATATTACGAAACTCCACATCTTTTCGAAAACGTCTGTCCATGGTTCTTAGTCTACTGATTGCAATATTATGTACGAAGATCCCAATTGTGAAGGTGATTGGCGAAACGGCAGTCTAACCGTGAATCTATTATCTTGACCTCGTATCGTTGTTGCCGCATTTCTTCTCTTCGTCTGTCTTTTTCTACCCATATAAATTTTTTCGACTTCCCAGTACCGTCGAAGACTGTGATCGATGTCAAAAAGAACATTAAAGTTTTGAACAACTGCATTTTCATCTACTGGATTTCCATCTATTGGGCAGCCAAAACTAGTATTTAATGCCACTAAACCATTTGATAGATCAACTTTTCCTGGTTGCAATATTTTTACGAAGGTGTGAACTCCTAATAACACATCTATTGTCCCATAATAGTCGGGATCGGCAAGATTGAGCTTGTGCAGTAATGAGGGGTCTGCATCTGACATTTTGCAATCTGCATGATGGTAACCAGTATACGAGGCATGATAAATGCTTTGGTTATAGTTTCTTCTATGGTGGTACTTGACGATTCTATATGTAGCTGTACACATCCGCGAGCATGACCAAGCCCTGTTTGACCCATTTCTTGTACTAATATTCGAGCGTTTTCTCTTGGCGCACCTTCAAACTTAGCGCAATACTCTCCGATATAAACGTGGCTTGAGATGCTGAGTAATGCCCTAAATTTGTGAAATGTTCCATAAACATCTATGAATTTTATTTCTGCTGTGGTTAGTATTGCTGGATTAGAATTGGCGGTCATCTTCAAACATATTTTTAATTTTGTAACAATACTTGGAGCCTTGGCACTGACAGCAGTAATTGAACTTTCAGGATTTTCAGTATTGTCCGAATATACATTAGCCTCATGCAGAAGGGTGTGATGCTTTCTATGACAATTTTGGCATCAGGACCGAACTCTACAGACACGATGTGACTTGCTTAGGCAGTTAAAGCATCATGAAATTAGGGAAAGGAATAAGCAGTTCCTTTCACTAATTTCACTCGCTCAGACTGCGACATTTTATTGAATAGTTCGGATAAGCAGATTGGAATTTCTTCTGTTGCTTTCTCTTAGGACATGCTCTAATTGACTCCAAAGCATTAACTCGCTTTCATATAAATTTTGAAAATCCTTCAAACCTACATCCTACATTGCATTAGTTTATCTAAGTTTTGTGAATTTGCTTGGGTAATACTGGGTGGATAGCTCACCGAGACTGGATACATTACCGAAGATAAGTTGGAGAATTTGTATTCAGGTAGTGATCTATCATTAACCATATCGGTTTCTGGTTAAGATGAAGTGTAGTTTTTAAACATGTTTCACGATTGAACCGATAACATTCGAGGTCCCAATGCACCTCAAGCGAAACGCTGCAGGAGAAACAGTGCCAAGAATAAAGGTGCATAATTGAGGCACGGAAAGAATGGACTCCATAGCAAGTGGAGTCGATGACATAGCTCCAGTAACAGCCCTGCAAGCCGTGTTTTGAAGACTATTAAGTTTAGCAGTAGAAGCCTTTAGATTAACACCTGGCCACCACACAACAGAAGCGTACGATAATATCGGTAAGACCAATGATTTATAAATGGAAAACATCATCCTGGGTGTTAGACCCTAGGATTTCCCAAAAGCCCTTCTACATTGCCAAAATATGGCGGTAGCTTTTTGTAGATGCATGACTTGGTTACATATGGTAATCGGTCTCTCAAACAGACAAATAAATCTGACCTAGACGGGTTGACGTGCAGACCCTTGTCAATGGTGTATTGACAAGAGTCTGCACTTCAACCCGTCTAGGACAGATTTAATTCGCCTCCACAATATCTAAGGCATGCTGCATTAAGTCGGATAAAATATTCAGGTGTTCGCCTGAAACAGTAAAGATAAGATCATCAGCATAATTCTGTGCAATGAAGCCAGAATTCTGTGCAATGAAAGCACACTCCCTGGTTGGAGCATGGATTCAATCCATTTGACAATGGTGTGATTAATACCAAAATTGTTACAGGAATTAGTTATCCAGATAAACGATACTATCAAAACCTCCCGCTTGTTATTAAAGAGAGATCTTTCAATCGTGGTTACAAATTTAATGAGGGAATTTTCACACAACATACCAACTGTGTAAGCATGTTGCATGGTACTGAGTGGGAAGATAATTAGGTGCTTGTCTCTTATAAATCTGTCAACGATTCTAAGGCTTTAAGAAAAGTTGAAGACCGACTAATAGGTCGAAAAGACTTAAGATCCGTATAATCGGATTTACCAGCTTTCGGAATAAAAACGAGTCTACCCCTGCCTCAGGATTTTGAAACAGCGCAGAAAGCAATACACGTCTGGAAAAGGTATGTCAGATGGTCTTGAATGATGGGAAAGCCGTGCTGTAAATCGGCCGGGAAAATACCATCAGGCCCTCTAGCCTTATAAGGTGGAAAAAGGAAACTAGACTCCAGGAGCCACAGATGGAACCATAGTGGATTGGGTAGTAACATCATTGGAGTTGAAAGTGGCGCAACCTGGGAAATGAACAGAAAGAAGCAGCCCACCAACTTCTGTATGACAGAAGGTAAGAGCTACCGTCAGGTAGACGAAGGGTATCAGGTCTACAAACTTCATTCTTAGCCATGGCTTTATTAAGTCTATAGCCACCGCCGACAGGCTAACCACAACGCTCTGTGAGCGGATCTTAAACTTCGTTCATATTCTTTTTGTGCCGCTAGGAAATTATCCCAAACAATCTGACGATTGAAGTTTTTTGCTTTTCAGTTTACTAGCGAATTTCCTTTACCTTTTAAGATCAGAATTTGAAAAGGGTTTGAAAAGCAATCGAAAACGCCGTCTGAAGTGAAGAAGCATGTACCTCAATGTTGTTACTCGACCGGATTACTCTCAGTGGGGTAAGTAAAGAAGCCAGCTCGAGAGAGAAAAGTCCCCAATTGGTTAATTTTCTGTTACGATATCGATAGGTGGTCGTTTAAAATTAATGTTAATCGAGATACAGCTGTGATCAGAGGTGAGAACATCAACCGTCACCCTCCAATCAGAAATTAAATCAATGATAGACATTGAGCATACATTTAGTCAATCTCCTCACGCCGAATGGAATTAATAAACGTCGGCTCGCTGCCTATATTTAGAACTTCAAGCTCAGTAGAGCTTAAATAGTTGAACAAAGAATATCCCCTCTAATTAATCTTCGTACTACCCCATATCGAGTGTAGGGCATAAGCATCACATCCGATTACAAGAGGGATGTGCTTATGCTTGTTCCATGATACAAGGTTAGCCAGCTCCTTTGAGGGAGGAGGTTAAAAAAAATTCATTCATAAATGAATGAAAGAAGTATTAATGTTGTTACCAATAAAAATGCATGCCCGAGTTTTATCGACAGAATTCTTATAGAAAAGTCTGCCATTGTTACAATTCAATCCAGAAACAGCACCATCAAGAATGTACGGTCCCTGAATTAGACAAATATCTGTATGCATTACAGAAAGCAGCTTCCTTAACTCCAACGAAGCTGACTTACTATGCTGCAAAATAATCTGTTTAATTCTGTACATGGCCATCATTTGAAGTCCGGCATATAAAAAATAAAAAATATTAACAGACCAGAGATGATCCTAAAAGAGATCCACTCTAGCACGTATTGCAACGATAAACCGGAACCCGTAGTTTTTTCAAAGGAGTTCTGGTCAATCCGAAAGTCAATCGATTAGCAATTCGCCTCACGCTTGCACCGGACAACCTTCCATCTCTGAATCGAAATGTTCGGATTTCTCAGTTTAAAGTTGGTTGTTATACTCAAGGATTCTTTGGCGGACCAGGGATGCAAGTTAGTAAAAGAAGCGGCTTTTGGGTGTCACCAACTGAAAGCTGACAACCACTTGAAGCTCTCCAAACCACTTGAAGGTCTCATCGTTGCTATACACCAGCAGATGAAGACACCATCAGAGCTATACCACTCAAGCGATGCAAAACCCAATTATTTCGCCGAGTCAAGCACTCGACGACTCAATTCGACCCGGAAAATTCCTATCTTCTCCGCGTTCAGTGACTTTTCCGGGTTATTTTCCCGAATGCGTCCAACCTTTTTATTTTCTTATTTATCAAATTGTTGCGAGTAACAAATAATTTTTGTTTTGGAAGTTGTTTTAGTGAAGTGTGCGAAATCGCCATCCAATTATTGTATTCTACGAAAAGAACAGTTATAATGAGACATTGTCCCATATGTAAAGATAGAACACTGAGATATTCAATATTTCGTGGAAAACTCAAATGTAACCTTGGTACTGTAAATACGGTCTAGTTTGTGCCTTTGCTAGTCATTTGGGAAGGAACTTAACCGCAATATAAAAAACCATTCGGAATAAATTTCATTCGTGTATTCGGCCAAACCATTTCACACAAGGAATTCCACTATCCTAACACCCCCTTTCGGATTCTTCGCATAAATTCTGTACATCAAGCAATTAAACAAGTTAAACATATTTAAATCAAAAATTTGAATCCTTTTTTTATTTTTTGGTCCTTTCTATTCTCGTTTTCAAATATGTACAGTATGAAAATATTTATAATTTCTTTGTTTTCAATTTTCTCCAAACAAATTATATTTAGAGCTTTTGCCAGAAATTTTTGTTTTATTTTATAAAATTTAATTAAGCTCAAATATTTGTCCAAAAAGGCAAAAGGATCTACGAATTATTTTCTTCTATATACTAAAATCCATAAACATATTTCTCGGAACTATAGCATAAATAATAATTAATCATTTAATTGGAAACTTAATTCGGTTTTTTGTTTGTTTGTGGTATTATCCTTTTTCAGGAATCTGTCATATATTTTATATGGCGGAGGTGACCAGTATTCATATATGGTAGTGCGGTAATAAACCCAAAATTATGTCAATAATGAAAACCATCAAAAATATTCATTTGAAATTTGTTCGATGCCAAAGCTTGAATTATTTTACGAGCTTGTTTGTTTTATATTTTATAGAGTTCCATCCATATATAATGTAAAGATTACACATATGTATGTATATAAGGGGGGTGGAACGAGTGTAAGAATAAAAAATAGAAAGCTTGTCATGTCTTTATAATAGATTGCCATAAAGCTTTTTCTTATTATACTAATATGTCAGCTGAGCTGGCAGATTTATTTTTTTGCTTTTGTTTATCTCATTTAATTCTAGTTTGTTCTGCTTGTAAACAAACGCGCTCGCAGAACTATATAAAAGCGAATTAGATTTGTCATAAAAACTATAAAGTATAGTATATAGTCTTCGATTTGAATGATTTGTTTGTATATTGCATAAAATCGAAATATTTTATCGAGACACATAGCTATATAATCCCCAATAGCAACCAAATCAATATATATTTTTGCTAGAGCAGAAATTAGAGTTCCCCCATCACAAACTCTGCATCCTCGCAGCATATCGAATACCAAAAAAAAAACCGTTTTTTTTTAAACCGCCATTTAAAATATTATCTCTGCGCTATATCTTGTGAAAATAAATTAAAATTTTCAAAAGAGGATTTGTTAGGAGACAGGCGAATGAATGACATAATTTCGAGATTTTTTTTTATTTCAAATATTTGGCATTTGGGTACAATAATTTTGATACAATGATTGATTATTTTTGTGTACGGCATAAAGATGAGAAAATAAATAAAAATTTTACTAAAGTAATGAATCATTTTGGAAAAATTGTTTTTCAAAAAAAATAAAAATAAAAACATTTTTAAAATCAATACCCTGAAGGATTTGTTAAGATTCTGTTATCTTTTTAATTTCGTTTGTTGTTTATGTATATATATGTACATATTTATGTACTATGTGTAGGTAGGTATATGGTATATTTCATCAAACGTTTATGTATCTTTAATCAAAATACGTTTATAGCGATTTGGGACTGCTATATTACTTGAGGAAAACTCAAGGTTTTTATTTTTTGAAAGTTCGACGACCTGCAATACTTGTTTGTGTCTGTACTTCTAATATTAGTCCCCTGAAAATATTAACGAGATCGCCATACTACTTAAACTGGACCAAGTGAAAATTCCTATAGAATACACAACGCATGACAATTTTTCCAGCCGCACACGAAATTTTCAATTTTCTGAAAAAGAATCCTAATTGGTATGCGGATAACACATAGTGGTTCAACAGGTGTACACAATATATGTTCTATAAGCTATAGTAAAATAGGCTATAGATTATAGCTTTAGGCACGTTATTTTATCGAATTACACAAACTACGGATAGTATACTATGCATTAGGATAAACTTGAGCAAGCCAGAATGTTCCAGTCAGAATCATAGCATTCATTGAGCTGTGATTTTAATAATAAGAACGTTATTTTGTCCAGATGCGATGCATTGAATGTGTGTGTGACATTATAGGCATATACATTTTATATCTATAACCATTAACCGAGACTATCATACTTATATGGCAAAACATACACAACTCATCAATTAGTACAAAATTTTAAAGCAGCTATTTGCTGCAGATATAAATTATTGTCATTGTTGGTGAACCAATTTGTGAACTTGCATTCAAAAGGCTGTCTAATACGATAAAGAGCTTTTGCAGTTCAGTGCTGTTGTTATACCCATCAGATTTAGTATATATATATATATATATATATATATATATATATATATATATATATATATATATATATACACATATATATATATATATATATATATATATATATATATATATATATATATATATATATATATATATATATATTTAATTTTTTAAAATAGTTGTTCATACTATTCTATTGATTTAATCTTGTCAATTCTATTCAATTAATATGTAAAATTTTTCAGTGGAAACTTTCAATTGATGATAATAAATTCTACGATCTGCTTGCACATTCGGAAACGGAAGGTTATTTTTTTTATTGAAAGGTAAATAATTTTATAAACAATATTTTTTGAAATATTAAATTATTTAATTTTTAAATTTTCTAATTTCTTCTGTTTTAAAATAGAAACCCCACTTTGAGTTAAATAACTTAAAATAGTTAACTGAAAAAAAAAATATAACCGATTTATTTGGAACATTAATTGGTGTAGCAGAAGGAGCAAAATTTCGTGCCCTATTAAATGAATATAGGAAAATGAATATAAATACAAACGCAAAGTAAAGTATAGCATCCAACGTATTGCGTAGTTAATTTGATTTGTTTAATATTTTTTTGTATTAGAAGTATTATTTCGAAAAGGAACCAATACTCCAGGTAAATTATATACCAAATACAGAGCCTTATCCAAAGCCTATAAAAAAAGCGGTATATTCAGTGATACAATCAGTAATAAACCAATAATGCATTAGGTAACTGAAATACAATTTTAAATATAGATTTAAAACTAACATTATTTATTATATAGGTGAGCATTTGGATAAAATTGAATCAATTTCAGAAACCAACACTGAACTATTTAAAGGCGATATTGACTGGCTGTATTTTCATAGTGCACCATTGACCACAGTAGAAGATATAAGTGGAAAAACACTTTTGTTGATCGAACCACAGAAATTGCGAAAAATTCGAATTCCCTGTGCAAAATACTATATAGATAAATAGCCACATTTTTGTCATGCTGATGCAGCCAGATTAGTTAGAATTCATGGCTACACTAACTTTACGTACATTTAATACGCTTTTGTAACATCTCAAGTGGAATATTCTGTAATCATTTGGAACCCCTATTATGCTGTGCACATCAATAGAATACAAAACATACACATAACTTTCCTAATACTCCTGTTGAACAAAACTGGCTGGAATTATGATCATACCATACCATTCTATGAAAATGTAGCTCGCTTCTCTCCTTATTCTACAAGGTGCAAAGAATATCTTCTTCTGGATGCAGGTTTTATCGGGAATGTCTTTCTCAGCCACATTGACTCTTAAACATCAATTTTTGGAGCCCGAACACCACCCATCCAATTATGACAACAACAAGCCAATTAATAGATCAACAAAATCATTCAATACCGTAGAGGATCAATTCGATTTTAATTTAGCAAAAAACAGTTTCAAAAACAATATAAAAATGTATTTTCTAAATTTGATTTACGGTCCAAAACGCGAAATAGATGGGACATACCGAGCTCTGTACAATTTGGTCACATTCTGCGTGCTGAACCGGAACGAATTGTGCAGCGATTTCTGAAAGAAGGGCCACCATATATGGAAGGCGCAGAGGTCGTTGCAGGCAACGATGGCTCCATGGTGTAGAGAATGACTTGGCTTCTTCAGGTTGTCAAGGACAGTATGAAGACCAACCCCAAGATCGAAATCGTTGCAGCCAGATTGTTGACTCAGTAAGGGGCCAGTAATGGCCTTTAAATACTGTTTAATATTATTCTAAATTTGTAAAAAAAATCTTTTGACTACTTCTAATCTGAAAAACTTAATTTTTAATTTTTAAAATTGTTAAAATTTGTACTTAAGTATATAGGAGATCTAACAAGTTAATAGCCAATGAAGATTTTTGATGTTTAAATTTTAGGATTTTTCTGAATACATAAAAAAAATTGATTAAAATTTTTAAATTCGTATGCCATGATTCAAAGCATCGGAATTGCTAAATTAACTCGTATTTTTATATAAATGCTTTGAATACAGAAATTTGAATAATCTTAAATTTCCAAATTAAATACATATTTCAAACATTTAATCTTTTAATATGCTTAGAGTCTTCTAAATTCCTCTTAGTTTGCCCAATATCCTAGGTGGTATACCTACTTAATACATCGGAAATCAACCCTCTATGGGGGCTGGTCAAATGGCTATTATACGGTGGGCGACTAATTGTTATCCTTCTGGACGATCCTCTAAAGTTCCAAGAAATTCTATATTTTCAACTATAGTGATGTTTTTCAGTTTGAAAAGGAAAACACTGAACCCGTGGCAAAAAGCTAAACCACATTGCGAAGTTACGCTTTTCGTCTTATTCAAAGATAATTTAAAGTCATAGATCTGAGCCAAGCAAAACGTTAGATTTTAATTTTTTATGTGCATTTTGTTCAAAATACAATAAATGTATATTCAGCAAACAAAATAAAGCATAAAACATTTTAAAATGCAAATCAATACACCAGACTTTGAAATCTATATGGTATAGAGAAAAATAAAATAATAATCGAATGGTACACATATATACACATCATTCAACCTTATCAAGTGAGGACCTACAACAAGAAGAACTGCAAATATTATTAAAATGTTAAAAAAGACACAATAGAAAAATAGCAAGGGGTTAACATAAAACCTTGCACTATTTTGGTAACCTTCAATAATCAGCGCAAAAAATGTCAAGGTAAGGCTTTCACCATAATTATACGCAGAAATATTGCAAAAACAATTTGGCGCTAATTTAATTTCACTCAATTTACGCGCGGGTTTCTAATAAATACGTAAAATTGTTCGATCAACTGTTTGTCTGAAAATTGTAAATTTAGCTACTTTTGGAGAATTATTGCGAGTGAACTTTTATAAATAACATTGATAATATAATCAAATTTATGAGACGTTTTATTATCTCTTATTTTTGAACTCGCGATAAATTTGTAAAATTAAAAATATTCTTATTTACTAATCGCACGCAGTTTGACTTAATATTGTAGATCGCGAACATACAACCAAAATTATTGTGCACAAAAAATGACAGATTTATATTTGTTCGCGATATATTTCGTATTTATAATAAAAGTGAATGGTGAAAATAATTTGGTCAGTCAGCAAGATTACTGTAAGTTTGATATAAACTATCGTGATAGAACCAGCATGCATACTCCAAATCGTTGTGAGAAATCTCCATATTTAATGGTGGAAAAGCGTTATTTTGTTTCACTTCATTGGTGTATTGCAATCGACAATCGAATTGCTCAATTTGAAACGCTTGAATTAGGATTTGAAAAGATTTTTGATTTAATCAAGATACATAATTTTAAACAATACAATGAAGAGATCAAGGATGATTACTATACTGAACTGTATAATATAAGTTCAGTTGAATTGCCAATACTTATGATTGATATTAAAGTACGGTGGCCATTAATACGATCAATTAAATTAGATGGCGAAGAAATGTGTTCAGGAGAATTACCTGATCATAATAAACACACCATTCTTAACTTTGATTTATGGAAGATGGGCGCTTTAATGATGGATGAATATTTAAGCAGGTGTCGATCAAGCATTAATCGTAGAAATCGCACAGCAACTCAATGTACTAACCTAAATAACGTTATTGTCGATAAATTTAGTTTTAATGATGACAATAAAATTAATTGCGTTATTGTTGATCGCACGAATAGTTTGTTTAAAAATGAAGATGATAAATTGATTATCGTAACTCACCATTTTCCCCCTTTGGCTATATGGGTAAGTCAGTACATGAAAATATCGAGTGAAATAAATTGAAAATATTTTGTTTGTAGGCCGGCGACAAAACAATTCGTGAACGATCGAATTATTGGACTACTTTTGTATTTAGTCTTAAAGCCGATCTATTTTTTTTCATTTTTCATGCTGACGAAAATACAACTGCGATGGTTGACATAAAGCTGAATGAGCAAGAAACTTGTGGACAATTCATTAATATTACTGAAACCAATTCTAAATGTGGCGCACGAAAAATAAATCATCGAGGCTTGATTACATTCGGTTCAACAACGTACCATGGCAAATATCCATGGCATGCGGCTATTTATCGCCTAACACCGTCGTTATATGACGCAAGTTATACATGCGGCGGGAATATTATTACCACGAATGCTATTCTAACGGCGGCTCATTGTATCCAAAACTCAGAAGGTATTATAACTCCGTATATGCTTCGAATTCAATTGGCCAAATATGATTTATCGGTATTCAATATGGATTCACGTGAGCATCGTGTTGCCGAGGTTATACCACATTTTGACTATCAAAAAGACTATTTCGAGAACGATATTGCCATTTTGAAATTGGTAACATACATAACATACTCGAATTACATACAACCAATATGTATAAACGATAATCGCAATCATGAGGCATATATAAATGAGGTAGGATTTGTGCCCGGGTGGGGTAAAAACGAAAAACATGTCCAACATCTGGAATTGTATGAAGCGGCCATGCCAATTGTGGAAGAACAGGACTGCCGCCGAAGTAAACGCGAGTTTTTCTCCACATTTTTGAATAGCCGAAAATTTTGTGCCGGATTTCGAAATGGTCAGTTTTAAATAATTAATATATCGCAATATTAATCGAAATTACTTCAACAGGCACAAGTGTTTGTGGTGGGGATAGTGGCGGCGGTCTTGTATTTGAACTAAATGGTATATGGTACCTTAAAGGAATTATATCGTTGGGAGTTGCTCATAACTTTGGATGCGATTTTCTCGAATATGTTCTGTTTACGGATGTTACGAAATATGTGGACTGGATTAATAATAATACAATATCGTGAATAAATTGTACATTGTCTAAAATAAATTATAAACTAATATAAACCAAAGATAAGTACAGTTGTTTATGTAAAAAAAGTATCAACTTCAATTAGGTTTTACTTTAGACCGTTGAGTTCTTTAGACGAAATACGGTTTTAACAACAAAACCTAGTTTATGTTTAAACGCCCAAGTACCATTTGTTGTTGAGGTCCTACAACAGAGCATATTACACACCATTACCACGAGTGTGAAATTATTGCCAGATTAACAGAATATATCAATGTATTGGTAATACACTGTTAAAACAAAATCAAATAAGAAAAAATATGATTCTTATTGGAAATTTGAGTGTTATTTTAAATATTAAGTTAATTTAAAAACACTTCAAAAACGTAATCCACATAAATAAACACATTTGTATACTAGTAAAAGGTAAGTTTTGTAAAAGAGCAGTCCACCAGATATTAATTGAATCAACCATCAAAAATTGTCAAAAAATGGGTACTTCTCAATTAAAATTGGACATCAAAAATACACATGAAATTTTACCATCCAAATTTACTCGAATTTTTCTCTTAATTTCAGCCATTTTGATCAGGTAATTTAATGGCCTTTCCCATGTTCTAGTTATTTTAATCAACATCTCTGGTATTGACCGAAATTGGTATTTTAAATTTTGAGTGTTAACAAATAATTATATTCTTATAAGACTTCTTTGATTCTTATTTAATATATGAATGTTCATATATGCTACATCCAATACACAAACCAATTTTATCAAATATTAAATTTTAATTATTTAACTTGTAGGTTTGAGTATATATAAATAGAGAAATCATGAGCAATTACAATGTTACCTCAATAGATAGCGTTACATACACGATTTTGACTGCTTTTTTAATTTTTTGTGCATCGTATATTTAGGTTGCAATGTATCGAACTATACAGTAAGATTTTTTGCTGAAATATTTTGTTTTGAGTATCATAATTTGTTTTCGCTCTTATATGTACACCAAAACAACAACAAAACAATTTAATAACTAAAGCTTGATTTACACTTGACGACTTTCGACGTCTACAAAAAACCTGAGATACAATGATTAAAATTTATTAAAGCGAGAACGAGAAAAATATATCGTCTGCAAAAAAAAATCATACCAAAACGATCCCAGTAAACCAAAAAAAGCAGATGCAAACGAAAAAAAGATGTCGAGCTTCATCTGCTACTATAAACAGACGTCAATTCATGTACTTAAAATGTATAATATACTAAATTTTGTACACACATTGAAAATAATTTAAAATATTATAGTTATTTTAGTTATTATAGTTATTATTAGTTATTATTTGTTATTTTTGACGTTTCTTGCAGATCTGCTTAATCGTTCAATGTAAAGCAAGCTTTAGGTAGACGAATTAGATTTTGTTTTTTTTATCACACAGACCAGACCCGTGTGAATGTGCGATATCAGTGAGAGTGTTATGTATTTTGATTTTAAAATCTTTGGAAATTTAACTTCGAAACTATCTAGGATTTTCGAAATACACGTTTAAATGTACGTTCTTCTAGAAAAATATAACAAGTAGTTAATTAAATGAAGTTTGAAAGTGAAACGATTTCACGCATATTCCAATGTTTATAGGTTTTTCAGATCAAATTGAATGAATCTTTTATAAATTAACAGAAACCTTTTTCAAATAAAACGAGACCATTTCTAAATAGAATGAAATCGTTTTCAATTGGAATGAAACTTTATTCAATTAGAATGATACTATAATTACAAATCCAATGAAACCTTTGATATTAAGTTGATCGCCTTTGAATCTAACACTTGAGATTTATGAAGATTAATGTGTAATAAACAGTAACATAGCTGTTTTCAATAATTTAAAATTCGACAAAATTAATTTTTAATTGGTATTAACTATACAAGATTAACCCTTATCGATCTGATAGGAGGACTCATTTTTTCATTTGTTTTTTTCGCTATTTGCAGATTTTCATTTGCTGATGGTTTTTACCATAAAAATGTATAAAAACCAAGACTTTTTCGTAATTAAAAACACAATAAAACTGTTGTCTATTGTAATTTTGATTATTTTGTTATCATTGTCTTTGTTTTTGCACCTCAATGAACTGTTTATGCAGGGGACAATTTTCAAAATTTTTCGGCAAAACGAGCTAACCGATAGAGATAAAAATTCAGCAAGAATGATGAAAACGGGATTCTAAAATTATTGTCACCATTGAAGTTCTGGAATATGGCCAATTAGGAAGGAACTTTGTTATTTCTTAACCGATTCAGACGATGTTTAGCATGTACGATGCAAGTGGAATTCTAAAATTATTTTTACAAGTTCTGGAATATGGCCAGTTAGAAAGAACTTTGTTAACCGGTTATAATAGAATTCTTAACCGGTTATAATTAAATTCGGCATGTTCGAAAGTACTCAGATGTTTCTTAAAAGATTTCATATCGTCCTTCATCATAATCGGTTAATAAATAGCCAAGTTCCTTCATAATTTTCTTTGTCCACATCTTCTGCTAAATATGATTTTAGAAAACCATTTTCATTTCACATTTCGAATTTCATCATAATCGGTTATGAAATAACCAAGTTCCTTTTTGCCTGCCCATATTCCAGAACTCCATGTAAAAATCATTTAGATTCCTTTTGGTAGTGCACATTTCGAATTTCCCAAAAATCGACTAAGAAATTACACTGTTCTTTAGTGATTGGTTATATTCCAGAACTTCATGCATACAAATTATATTATTTAATTATTATAGTCCCAATTTCATCGTACATGATGAATTTCATCATAATCGGGTAAGAAATTGCCAAGTTCCTCCATCGACTTATTGCAAAAATTATCTATAAAACCGTACCGACCGGTAAGTGTTAAACATAAATGTTCATTATGAAACTCGAAGAGTCCGTAGATGGCAATGAATTCACACTACCCCAATTCTGTTCTCTCGTTGAACCCAATAAATTTCTGGCCATTGCTTTTATTTTTGAAAAGGCTTATTCAATTGGGTTCAACGTTCAACATGGAAGAGTACGACGGTAGGAACCTTAAACTGTTTCCTGAGGTTTCTATTATATCCTTGGACTGCGCAGTTTTGTGGATTTGTGCGTCATCCATTACAAAATAGAACTAAGTTCATTAATTTTGCAGCGAGTTCTTCAATAAATTTGCAAACATTATTTGAATTAGAGTTTGAATTATAGAGGTAGAGGAGTTTGATTTGTTTTGGAACGGATAATGCCCAAATCTATAAAACTGCGCATTTCATGAATAAAATAAAAACCTCAGGAAGTGATTTAAGGTATCTAGTATCTACCACCGTACTCTTTCATGTTGAACTCAATTGAAAAAACCATTTATGATCGTGTTTATAATAAGAAAGTAAAGCGAAGTCGGATTGGTTGGACATTCCAGGTAAAAAGAAAAAGAGGCTCTTTTATTAGAATAAAAAACATGTACCCGTCTTAATTGTTTAGTTAGTTTCCTTATTTCAAATCACAGTCATTAAAATTATATTTCTTGATATTTTCATTATATTGCTGCTTGCTGCGCTTCGTTGGAACTTGGAAGCAAATATATAAAGATCGATTCTGGAATAATAAAATGCATGCTGTTTTCTTATTTACCTGCTTTCTAAATGAATTTATTTCGAAAAAGTTTGGTATATCCTACTCCTCAAACGACATTTCGAAAGCGTCATCTATTAAAACGAAACTCTAGCTATATAGTCATCTATTAAAAATGTACATATTTATACATCATTAAAATAATCATTTGCATTAAACGCTGCAGTTTAAAAGAGGTCATAGGATTACTCAAGTGTGCCCAAATACCCTTTCTCTAGTACATACCTTTTAGAATTAGGCTGGGGTTACATTTGATATGAATTCTTACGAAAATTTCTTTTTATGAATTTGTACGAAATCATCAAAAGTAAACTAAAAGCTCGTCTAATTCGAACGAACCCTCTGAATTTGAACTGAATTTCAATAGCAACAAAGTATTTTGTTTTTTGATCAGTTGTAGTTTGAAAAATTGGTACATAATAAAAAAATATTATTAAAAAACTGAAATAAAAACAAAATTTAAAAAACAAAAGATAAAAAATTTGTTTGTATGATTGTACCTTTGTAAGGTTATTTTGCTTTTGTTTTTTTCGTTTCATTCTATGTACAATTCTATAGTTGATTGTCGCGCTCTACAATTCGAGCGAGGAAACATTGTAACTTTTATTTTATTATGGTAATCACTCTATATATAAATACACAAAGCTTGTAGCAATATACACTTACCATTATTTATGTCGATAATTGTTTTAATTAAGGAAACTAAATAGATGTTTCATACTACAACTACAATTAGATGAAAAAAATCTTTTTTCATCTAATTGTAGTTGTAGTATGAAAAATAAAACAAAAACAACAGTATACTAGTTTCAATATTAAACACTAGATGGCAGTAAACTTCAATAAAATAAAACATTATAATAATTGGTTTTGAAATACTCAATTGTATTCTAAGTTACTCATTTATTTATGTACAATGGTCCATAATTCAATATTACTAATAAAATGTATTTCTCTAACAATAACGCAGTTTTGTTAAAAACTAAATTACTCAAAACATTTTTTTTAAAACTAACGAATATTTGGCTTAAAAATAAGCATAGAGACATCTATGGCATGCAACTATAATTATAACATTTAGGACTTTTTCATCTATGTTGTTGTCAACAAAATGCATGCTAATGCGACTTATTTCAAGTTATTGTAATATATAGGTAACCCCTCCTACAGCGTGATCTCGCTAAATAAAATTGGTCCGACTGTGTTGAATGACAATGACGCAGTGTCAATGCTGTGTTACAGTTGAGAACAGGGTATCAATAATTTTTGCGGTTAGCTTGGGTGTGTGGCAGGGAGATGCCCTGTCCCCGATACTCTTCAATCTCATGTAGCAGTACATCTTTCGTAAAATTGAAACGCCTTACCGCAACATCTTATATTGCCAGTCCAATCAGGTGCTTGCATATGCAGATGACATATGCGAGATAGGACTGAATAGCAATGGAGTGAAGGAAATACTTGATTCACTTGTAGAGTTTTCAGTTTCTGTTGGACTCCAGAACAATGAGTCCAAACAAAATTCACGATCTCTGGATATAGGGACGTATAGTAGTGACCACTACACGTTTGAGAGATTGAGGAGGTTCAAATATTTGGGCTCTCTTATCGCTCACGATAACAGTGTGAGTAAGGATATTATTGTGCTCCTGGCAGCCAGCAGTCGTCCTTTGTATCCTCAAAGGCCACTGCTGAAATCGAAACACCTGCGTCAAATGCCGGGAAGCTTAAGGTTTACAAAGCGGTCATCAGCTCGGTTGTTACGTTTGGATGTGAAAGTTGGGCAATGACGAATGAGTTCTAGAGATAAGGATTAAAATGATTTGAAACAATGGAACGTAATTGTATTTATTGATATGGGGGGTTAACAAATGAGTCGTTAAAAATTGAATGTGATTCTGTAGAAGGTTCTTCTATGTGGGGTACGTATGCAAAATAAAAATATATGGTTGATAATGAAGGCGTGTTTTTTACGTATTATAATAAACTTGACCTTAAGATATCTTGGTATATATGTCATGATGGTGTCCGTTTTTTAGGATTTTTCCAAGAAACTTCAGAAAATAATGTATTCGTCCTACGAAATATGATTGTCCTTTTATGATAAAATTCGCGATATCGACACATTTTGCTTTGCACACCAACAAATATAAGAGGAAAGTGTGTTTGTTGTTTTTAAGGACAGATTTAGGACTAATTTTACATACGTAAATTATCGACAGGTTCACTAACTTCATGCGCAAGCGAAGCTTTTATTCAATTCAAACTTTAACTTTGGCTATTCTAACCTAGTTTATGAACCGGATAATTGGAGCCGAATAGATTCAAAGTTTTCATAATTTTGATGCCGTGATAATTAATTGTATTTACTGATCGTCACTTCAAACCATTGGTGAAATTAGTTGTGTAAACTTGGACCATTTCACAAATCTAAATGATAGTTAGGGTATTACTTCATCGCCTTTATGCCTCATCTATTCTTTTCTACATCAACGTGGCGACAACTCGTAGACAACGTCGATAATGTAAACAATTCCTAGAGTGATTTTATAAATTAAATCTAAAATTTATAAAATTGCGCCTTCAATGCATTTTAATCTTCACTTTAAAAAAAAATATTCTTTTTAATCTCCTTTGTCTGCAAAGCGTCGTTAAAATTGGTTTTATTAGTAAAAATTTATTAAAGAATTATGATTAAGCAAGCGATACGCAGTTGTGGACTCAAATGTTGGTGTTATCACATTCTCCACAATGACGTCGATTCTATGCAAGTTTAGAGTAGAAATCGACTCAACTACATTATAGTCAGTTGTTTTATTCATTCAACGATTAATTTAAAAAATCGTGTTGAATGCCCAGTTGGTACGAAACTAATATATTCATTGTTGTCTCAAAACCGCTGAAACACATGATGGAATTGACAAAATGACATCCATCAGTCCTTAGCATATATGGATTAGAAAAAAGGAACTACTTGATTGGAGGCCTTGTGGTGATTATAGGAGATTAAATGCCGTGACCATTACCTTATACCCCACATACAACATTTCTCTATGAACTTAACTGGTTATACTATGTATATATTCTCTAAAATTGACCAAGTCAGGGCGCATCATTTAATACCTGTTGCTACAGAAGATATTGCTAAGACAGCAATTACCATTCCGTTTGGCTTATTCGAATTCACCCAAATGCCTTTTGGTTTGTGCAACGCTGCTCAGACATTTCAAAGGTTTATGAACGAGGTAGTTAGAGGACTGGTGTTTGGATACATTGATAATATTCTTGTAGCTTCTGTTTAAAAGGCTTGTCGATTTTGATATCAATATCAAAACTTTAAAATTCGTTTTTCGTGTTAATGCTCTAACCTTTCGCCGTCTTGCATCAACTCAAAAATAGATGTAAGGAACCTCTAGCAAATTTCTCCAAAAAGTCACAACCATCAGCCGAAACGAAATATTCAGCATTTGATGAAGAATTACATGCCATAAACTTATCGGTTAAACAATTACGATATTTTGTATGTACACCAAACCTTTATATGCTCCAAAATAGAAAGAAGTTCACGAAAAGCTGGTCATTTGGATTTTATTTCGCAGTATACAACGGACATTCAATATATTTCAAAGATAATGTTGTCGCTGACAGTCTGTCACGCACAAGCGATAACGCAACTCCATCTATCGAAAACACACTAGATCTCTTATCTATTTCGGAATAACAAAAGCCTCACTAAGTAAGAACTTCTGAAATTACTTTCTGGTTCCACTCGTCTCACAACTAGAAAATTAAAAATTAATTATTACTACGCCTACCATGAACAAAGACGTTAACATCTGAACACAGTCCTGTCTTTCATGCCAAAGATCTAAAATTCGAAGGCACACGAAATCGGAATTAGAATAATTTAAACAGCCTTTTGGTTGCTTTAATCAGATTCATTTGGACTTCGATGGATCACTTGCACCACTATATATGGTGCAAGTGATCGTTTCACTAGATGGCCTTATGAAGGATATTACCACCGCTACTGTTGTAAAAACTTTTATGGGAAACGAAATATCAAGATTTTGGATATACTTTTATAAGCATAACTACAGATCAGAGAAGCGAATTCCTGTCTAAGCTATTCTCAGAATTAACGAGGCTGCTAGACACATCGAATTTGGAAAGCTCCTCATCACCCGCAATCTAATGGAGTGGAACGTTTTCATCGCCAACTAAAATCATCTCTCAAAGCGAGAGGCGATACGATAAATTGTTTTTATATAAGAGCTACACCAAGAGATACTATTAAATGTTCCCCGGCGGAACTATGTTTATGAACAACTACTAAAATGACCATGTGAATTTTTTATGGTAGTGCCAGATCAACAACCAACATACTCCGATCAGGTTATTAAATATCTACGATATACTAATCGCAGTCTAGTTCCAGCTGCGTCCTCACATGCTCTGAAAAGCGATATATTTATTCCAAAAACGCTGGATAAATGTTAGCTCGTTTTTATCCAGGTTGATAAAATTCCTACATTCCTATACTAGGCTGACATCGCCTTACGAAGGCCCACATAAGGTAATTCAACGATTCAGAAAACATTTTGTGGCGGACATCAATGGAAAAAACACATCCTTATCTATCGATCGACTTAAACCAGCTTTTGGGGTCTCGATCAATAATATCGCAAAACCAAAATGTTGTTCAGTTTTCAGTTTAGAAGGTAAGTTTAGGTAAGGTTGAGTAGCTGCTACGCCACAGTTAGACCGATGACGGTCCGTTGTGATACCACAGGATCTTACTTCCCTAGTACTCTTATGTGATTGAGGTTGAGTTTCTTATGTAGCGTAATATATCTCGCACCTTACAGTTTTCGAGATCAGAGAGGCAGTCCATCAAGAATCTACCCTTATATTTATGTCTTTTGAGTGCCATAGACGGACATGAGCAAAGGAGGTGGACGACCGTCTTATCCTCCTCCTCGTCCATACAGCTTCTACAGAAATCTTTTGCTTCTAGACCTAGCCTCCTCGATAGCTCTACAAGTTGGCAGTGTCCTGTGAGTATCGCCACGACCGTTTTTAATTCACGTCTGCGTAGGGAGATCAATGTCTTTAAGCGTTTCAAGTCCAGCTTTGGCCAGACTTGCCTTGCTGCATCACATGAGAGAGTGTTGAGCCAGATTTAATACGCTGAGGCTACTGCCTCCTTTTTAACCAATGTTTTGAGTGCCCTAATAGGCCTTCCCAAATATGCCCTTTCCGGTAGCAGTTGGAGAGTTCTACCATGCCTAGCTAGTTCGTCCGCCCTGTTCGTCCGAGTGGCCGGGGACCCAGATTATCCAAATGTTGAAATGCTCCTCATCCCATTCAGAGACAAATGACAAACAAACGCCACCCTAGGTGTTAGAGAAACTGAATCCAGCGACTTGATTGCCGCCTAACTGTCCACATAAATTGCGATATCAATCGAAGATACCACATTATGTCTAAACCAATTCAATACCTCCTTAATCGCTATCGCCTCTGCTTGGTATACGCTTCAGTGATCAGGGAGAAGAACCGATGTATCTACTTCCAATTTATCACAGAACACCCCAGCTCCTACTTTATCGTGTAGCTTGGAGCCATCCGTAAAGAACTACAATGCTTCTGTTTCCGAAACCAACCCGCTCCTCCTTGATTCTCTTTAGGGGCAGGTAGTTTGGAACCTTTCCTCGAAACATAATGTTTGTGTCACGTAGTTTAGATTCGCCAGTTCCTCCTTTAGCGATCAAATCATCGTTGAGTGTCCTGTCTGAAGACATTTCCAATGAGAATTGGTTGATAGTCGAGTGGCAGGAATCGTCACCATCTGCTTACCATAAATATCGACGGGGAGAAGGTGAAACATAACCTCCAAGGCACGTGTCGGTGTTGTCCTCAGCGCCCCGCTTATATGCATGTAGACCGTTCTTTGCACTTTCTCGATCCCCATCTTGTAGGTTACTTTATCCAGAGTTGGCGGCCACACGCTCACCCCATACACCAGTACAAGTCTTACTACGGCAGTGAATATCCGGTGTATCAGCTCCGGCTTAAGGTCTCATTTCTTTCCAATGGTGTCTCTGCACGAGTACATCGCTATATTAGCCTTGTTTACTATTTCCAAAATGTTGGGCTTCCAACAAAGCTTACTGTCCAAGGTTACACCCAGAAATCTTGCCTTATCAGTAAAAGCTAGTCTCCTACCATTTAAGATATGTGGATCTACTACCGGGATTTTATATTTCCTAGTAAAAAGTACCAGTTCAGTTTTGAACGAGCAGATTGCCAGTCCACATCTAATGGCCCACCTTGTAATGATTAGGAGGGCATTTTGGATTACCTTCTTTACCGTGTTTAAATATTTACCAGAGACAGATTTTGCTACGTCATCTGCATACGCAATTATTCCGATCCCCTCTGTCTCCAGCTCTAACAGCAACCCATTGCTATGTTCCAGAGAAGAGGAGAAAAGATACCTCCATGCGGGGTTGCCTAAGCCACCTGCCTCCTAATGGTGGATTCCCCCCCCCCCTCTCCGAGTTAACCATCCTGCTCCCCAGCATATGATTGATAAACCCGCTTACAGGTTAGTCCACCCGAAACAGCGACAATCCCTCCAGAATTGCCTCTGTCTTTACATTATAACAGGCGCCCTCAATATCAAGGAAAACCACCAAACAAAACTCTTGCGAGAATAAGCTAAGCATGCTGAGACTGGGCCTTCAAGTGCCTATAGAATAAAATGAGAAGTGTCACAGTTTCAGTATATTGACACTTTCAGACAAGTTTCAGTATTTAATAAGTATTCAAAAAATAACTAACCCCTCTCGTTGATATCAGTGCTGCCCCAAATTGTGTGGTACGCATTAGCATCACATCCAAGGATCAGCCCAATCCTCTTTCTTTCCACTTCGAGAACCAGGTCCCCCAGGTTATCCGGCGGAACCTGTTTGTCCCGGTCCATATAGGCTGAGACCAGCCAGATTAGACTGCCGCCAACCCCTAAGCTGACAGCAGTTATTACGGAGACCCATTGCTGTATTGAGAAACCAGACACATGTTTAAATTAATTTTGGCAAGAATGCAGGGTCTGATTTTCCCAACATTTCTTGAGTATATTAGGTTATACCACTTCATTCATTGCCAGTGCCGCCCGTATCGCCTCCACTAGAACTTGGTTCCCCGTTACTGGCAGCCCTCTCGTCCCGCGACTCCGACAGGTAATCCTCGTCCGACACTAGGGACAGGCGGCTGCCCATCTTTTCCCCCAGTGCAGCCACCTCGGCGGGCTCCATTGGTTGGATATTTCCCCTCCTGGTGGAGTGCGTTTGCGCCTCATCTTTCTTGTAGACTCTGAGAGTAATTGACCCAAAACCGAAGTCAATTACTCCCTTAGTCACGGAAAGAGGAGCCAGGGACTCCTTATTGATTACCACAGTAGATAATCTGGAGCCCACCTTGGTACTCTCTTGCCTCACGAACTTCCAATTCACTGTCGGAAGATTTGGGTTGCTGATCCTTATTATTTCAAGGATCTTCTCTGGGCTACCCTGTTCGGTTGGTAGCCAGACGAGGGTTTTTGGCCTGCTAGGAATCTCTTGCCTGATTACAGCCGGCAGCCTCGTGCCTTGCCACACCTTCTCAGATTCACTGATCTGCATCAGAGCACGCTGTTAGCTTGATTCGGCCTTGAAACCATCCCGCATCTCTGCAGGATGGAGGGGTCCTGGATTCTCTCATAGGACTTTGAGAAAAATAGAGTTTAGTGCGTTATACACTAATCTCCATTTTTCCAACGTAAGGCTGCTTTTACGCAGGTGAGGCTACTTACAACTGGAGGTCGCCAGGTATCCAGAGGGCTCCGTTTGCCACTGGTCTTTGTTAAAACGGCCCCCAGCCTGATAGTTTGAAGGCACGGGTCGCGTAACACCTTAAACCGGCCCTTCTGCCTTCATAATTATTCACGATAAGCAATGAAAATAATTACAGATGTACATAATAATCCAGTTTGTAAAAATGCATCCGTCTACAAAAAAATTCGTGATGACAATAAATTTTATTTTCATAAATGGTTTTCAAGGTTTCTCATAATTTGCAAAGAGTTGCGAATTTAATTTACAAACTTTTTCAATTTAATTTGAACAACACTGATATTTAAATATAATTATAAACGATTTGTCATTATAATTAAACCAAAAAGCGTTTTATGTTATGTATATACGTACTTAAGAATAACTATTATTACTCTCTAATCACCACTCAACTTAAGCAAATAATGAATTCTTAGAATTGCACATATAAAATTAAAAATTTGTTAGCTATAAAACGTTCTTATATATGAAACAAGAGTTTTGCCATAATAAGTTTTCAGATCTCACCAAACAAGCGGCAATTAACCCATTTAAAATTTTAAAACCATTTTAAAGTATTTTGATATTCTTAAAAATGTTTTTTATGAATATTTAATTTTGCTATTGGTACCCTCAGACGTATACATAGATGTACATATATACATATATCTATACACAATCTACATCCTCTAGATTCTAAAATGCTTAATGCCAAGCAATAATTTCTTTTTCATTATGGTTTTTCTTCTGTACAAAAATTAAAATGAAAATTTGTAAAATGTGTGATAGAACCACATGTAAATTCGAAAATTTTACCATTTAGAAGGAAACAGTTTTTCTTTTTTGTTGTTGTCCCTCAAATTGTCTTGTATCAAGAAATTAAAATGAAAGCTCAGCTATGAAACACAAAACTATATAAACATCTAGACAACCAAAATGAATGTATGTATATGTATATGGATATACCGAGTTAGAGAAAATAATTTTTATATGTTGAGCTTTTATTTACTTACATATATTTACATTCAGTTTCCACTCTACCCAGCTACAACTATGGTTTTTCCGTATATGTATACTGTGTTTCCCACAGCTAGTGTATACACTCGTATCGACGATAAGTTGTTGTGTTTTGTAGTTTTTCTATTTTTAGATTTTTTTTTAATGATAGTAAATTTTCATTAAGCAAGATAACTTATTTCAGTTTAGTTTTTGTGCTATCTCATGACAAAGTTTATTTTTTGGTTGCTACATATATCGTTGTTCCCCTTCTCATCCTCTGCATATAGTATACACAGTATATACACACCATATACATGAATGTTTATTTTGTGTAATGTATATTGTAGAAACATAACATTTATATAGTGTGTATACACAACTACTATACATACTAAAGTAACAAAAATATATATAAAAAAGCTTCATTGAAATAAAATAAAATAAAAATAAAAAAAAGTTCAAAAGTTCAACAAATATAGAAACACTAATTGTGAAAAAAAAAAAGTTTTCGGATTTTTTATTTTTTGTGTTTTGCTATTTTCAGTTGAGTTCTTTAATTATTTTAGTTGTGTAACAGAAATTGGTAAATAGCACACAGTACATGTAATTCTCGGAAAATATATTATTTTATAGTGATGGAGGGTTCCGATGAATACAATAATCGTATAAAGTTTAGAATTTGACTAGGTTTGTGTTCACTCAGCATTAAACAATTTTTCAAAATTTTAAAATTATAGCCGCGACGATTCATTGTAGGTGATGTGGCTATAACATAAATCGTTATATTGGACAATAATTGAAATGAAATTGGTATAAAGGTGTGTGAACATGTGCGGTTTTGTGGTTTGGTTATTATTAAAATAATATTTTTCGACAAGCAAAAAATGTTTAATACAACAAATATATATATATATACAAATAGAAAATTGGTCGGTGATGTAAACTATTTGTATATAATTCTGGGAAAATCCAATCACCGTTGACAATTCAAACCACATTATTTAATATTTTTTTTATATATATAAACTAACCACAATACATATGTACATATAAAATACAAGGGTCAGTAGTACATGCGGCACCTGAGTCCAAGGTCATATGACATGTGTAAATATGACCTTGAGCGTAAATGTGACCTTGAGCGTAAATGTGGCCTTGAGCGTAAACGACACGACCTACCTCAACGACCTTGCGTATACGTCACGACATACCTCCAACGACCTTGCTCGTAGTAAATGACAAGACCTACCTCAATGACCTTTAGCGTAAACGTCACACGAATTACTCAACGACCTTGCTCGACGGCCTTTAGCGTAAACACGACCTGTCTCAACGACCTTGCTCGTAGTAAATGACAAGACGTAAACACGACCTTGGCTCAATACTACACACGACCTTTAGCGTAAATGATTACGCCTTGTTATTATGACGGCCTTTAGCGTAAACACGACCTCTCTCAATACCACACACGACCTTTAGCGTAAATGATTACGCATTGTTATTGTTGATCTATATATTTGAATGGAAATATTTTTTTGATCAAGTCAATTAATCACACCGTCATTTTTTGATGACTCACTTTGAATTTTACTTAGAAAAGTGACGTGTGTGTGTGTGTGTGTGTAAATGTAGTATGGTATATTTTTACTGATTATAAATGTTTATATGGATAATTTTTTTGGTCAGCGTGTGGAATCGAACTCGGGTCCGCGACATGAAAAGCAAGCGTCTTACCATCACACCACCAACGTGTGATAAATTACTATGACTATTTGTGGTATATAAACAAACTATTACCCCTCAAAGATAGATTACTGTTAGTACTCGGTCTATATATATATATTATTTTCCGCCTAAAGGTATGTTAACAGGGTTACAACGTCTACGTCATATTTTTATATGGAAATAATAAATATAGTTAGGGTTCGATATTTCAATCTTTGCGCGCATATATCGTATTAAATGAAATAAGTTTTTCGTTTCACATGTTAGACTGTAAATTCTTCTAAACAATTTAATTATTCAAAATAGATAGTCATTTAGGTGGCGGTCTGTATTAATAATCAACAAAATACGTGTGTATAACATTGTTGTTGTTGTTTCTTGTTTTCAATTTTAAAAATGTAAACATTCATACAATAATAATAATTTATGCAAAATAATAATTTCGTAATTATTCAAAATAATAATTTTGTAAACACGTAATATAATATAAAATTCAAGATCAAACATGTTCACTATATTGGTCATCTTTTTATACACATATGATTTTAGCTGAGTTGTATAACATTGTTGTTGTTTCTTGCTTCTCATTAATCAACAACTTAATTGACATAATAATTATTGCGGTGGCCATCTTTTTTTTTTTATACACATATGATTTTAAAGGTGTTTGTATAACGTTGTTGATGTTTCTTGTTTTTAGCTTTAAAAATGTAGACAATTATACAATGATGTCATAATTTATACAACAATCATCTGTCGTAAGCACGTAATAGATAAAATTCAAGATCAAACATGTTCACTATATGGGTCAGTTTTCAATTTTAAAAACGTAAACACTATTTTAAGAGGTCGTTGAACTATATATTACGGAAATATTTTTTGATCATATTTTTTTTTTTTATTGGTCTACTTTTTATACACATATATGATTTTAGCTGCGTATGTATAAAATTGGTGTTGTTTCTTGTTTTTAACTTTAAAAATGTAAACAATCATGCAATAATGTCATAATAATTTATGCAACAATTCAAAATCCACAAACATGTTCACTATACTACACATTTCACTATTATTAATTAATCAACAACTTAATTTATTCAATGTAAATTCTAACAGGGAATATATAAAATTCAAAAGCTTAAAATTTAAGAAAAGTAAACATTCATACAAGGTTGTTATAATAATTATTGCGGTGGTCATCTTTTTTATACACATATGATTTTAGTTGCGTATGTATAACGTTGTTGTTGTTTCTAGTTTTCGTATGTATATAACAATGTTGATGTTCCTAGTTTTTGTATGTATATAACATTGCTGTTGTTTCAACTGTAAACATCCATACAATGCTGTCATAATAATTATTGCAGAGGTCATCTTTCATACACGTGGCGATGGTATGCATGCACAAACATGTTCACTCTATTAGTTTAACTAATTCTAATGCGTAATATATAAAATTCAAAACCGAACATGTTCACTAAATTAGTCATTTCAGTAATATGCATTAATCAACAGTTTAATTTATTCAGTGTAAATTCTAATACGTAATATATAAAATTAATATTAAGTCGTTTTTAACAAGATTTTCATCATTTTTAGCCTATTTTGTCAGAAAAACCCGAGATTTTGTCAGAAAAACCCGAGATTATGTAGAATAACGGCTTTTTTCTTGCATATTAAATGGTTTTTACAAGATTTTTATACAATAATTATCTCAACACATGATTTAATTGTATCCTTGTAGATTATTTTGCGTTACATATATAAGAGAGAATTTATTATACATATATAAGAGAGAAAGAGATAGCTATTTATTATACATATATAAGAGAGAAAGTAAGCATGCAGTATGATTACAGATATAGCCTTCACTCTAACAAAAATATTGGATAGGGCAGAAATATTAAGGCACCTAAGTAATTTCTAGTTTACCTATTAATAGAACGTTGCACTCTAGGCAAAAAAATTTTTAAATTGCATAGGTCAGGAATATTTCGGCAAACAAGATTAATTAAGAGCATAAAAATACAAATTAATATTTGTTTTTCTATATCATCTTTACACATACTATGTAGTGAGTGTAAGAGAAGCTGATGTCATTCAACACAACAATATATTAAGTTATTTTATCTGTGTCAGTAATTCTCTTATAATTTATTTGTTGTTGGTATAGATATAAAAATTATTAGAATGACGTAGAATTTTATTTTGTATAATTATTGTAATCAAATAACATACATATGTAGGAACAAATATGAAAGCGGTCTAAAGAAAATGCTGAAAAGCATAATAAATAAGATCTATACAATAAACCATGTATGTACCTGATAAACAGTACGCGGTTCAAGCGTAGTCCTATAATATGTTGGATTTAGTGGCCTTTAGGGAAAATATTTGTTATTGTGAGCCTTTTAGAACTAATTGTGTTAGTGTTTTAACGACTGAATTAAGAAGAGTCAGTATGAAAAGTCGTTATTTAGGTTAAATAATACACATTTTAAATACACAATTGCGGGCAAATTTTTTCTTTAAAAAGATTTAATAAGTAAATCATCTGAAAAAAAAAAATAACATACACATACTCGTATGAATAGACTAAGGTTTTATTTTACGTTTTTTTTATGATAATCTAAGTTTGTAATATTTTCATAATAGACTGTCTCCCTAATTGTTTTTAATAACGGTGAAGATTCGCTAAAATAACCAATAATATTTTAATTTAGTAGAATTTTATTAATGCAGTATTGACATGTAAAAATTAAAAAAAACAATATACTTTAAAATATTATATTTAAAAAATATAAAAAGAAATATATAATAAAACACATTTAAAAAATATCTAAATAAGTTGGATTATGCCTATAGACAAGGCATCTGATAACGGGTCATAGTAATTTTGAACGTATCACTACCTATCCCTTTACCGATACTCTTAATCATACTACCCATAATACCCCAAACATCGTTGAAAGTAATATCGCGAGCATAACTAAACGTGAGCCGTGAGGGTTTATTAAATCTTTTGGAGGTGAATTCAAATCCAACCTTATCCCCAGGGCTAACTTCACGCATAATATAGCTAACTATCTCATGCACCCCACCCTTAGCCCACTCCACAGGGTTTACTTCGTTAGTAGGCATCCCGGTTAGTTTAAATTTAATTCGTGTCCAGGTCAGGCTGAATTTACGATTTTCTTGCAAATCGTCAGAAAGAATGATGTATTTCTCAGGGTTGCTCATTATTTTCTATAATAAATAATAAATAAATTAGTTTTTACAGTTTCGACGTCATTATACTTGAGCACCTTCTTCTTCTCTGTGGCCGCCTGCACCGTGTTTAATTTATTCAACAGCTGATCTCTATGTGTCTCCATGGTAACTTTTCTTCAAACTGCTCTCTAGTCGAAGAAAAGCGGCTCCTTTTATACCAAGGTCTTAGTCCTGAACGTTCGTTAATGAACAATTCTTAAAATTAACTATCGCATATCTGATATCGGAAATTAGATAGTGGGGCATTGCCCATTGTTCATTGGGGGTGTCGCAAAAAAAAACAAAATAACACAAATAATCGTCAACCTTCTTCACATAATCTTGTTCGAGCACGTTTATACCTGTATACACGATTGTTTGTTTGTTATGTATACCAACACACTTCTTTTTTTTTTTAAAAAAATATGGATTACTTTTAATATATTATTACGAACGATTCTTAGTTCAACTAAAAAGATACTGACCTAAATTTTTCAAATTTGTTTTTCCTGTTAATTAGAAGCATTCATACAATGTGTCATAATAATTATTGCAGAGGTTATCTTTGATACACATACGATTTTGGGGTATGACGTCTATAAAAGAGGTGAAAAAAAAAAAGAATTTCGTCATACATTCGATCTTGCCTATTAAGTCGTTTTTAACAAGATTTTCATCATTTTTAGCCTATTTTGTCAGAAAACCCCGAGATTATGTAGAGAAACGGCTTTTTTTCTTGCATATTAAATGGTTTTTACAAGATTTTTATACAATAATTAACTCAACACATGATTTAATTTTATACTTGTAGATTATTTTGCATTATTCTACATATTCTAAACTTTTTTTTTATTATACATATATATGAGAGAAAGTAAGTATGCAGTATTATTACAGATATAGCCTTTACTCTAACAAAAAATACTGGATAGGTCAGAAATATTAAGGCACATAAGTAATTTCTAGTTTACTTATTAATAGAACGTTGCACTCTAGGCAATAAATTTTTAAATTGCACAGATTAGGAATATTTTTGCAGGCAAGATTAATTAAGAGCATAAAAATACAAATTAATATTTGTTTTTCTATATCATCTTTACACATACTATGCAGCGAGTGTAAGAGAAACTGATGTCATTCAACACTACAATATATGAAGTTAGTTTATCTGTGTCAGTAATTCTCTTATAATTTATTTGTTGTTGGTATAGCTATAAAAAAATTATTAGAATGACGTAGAATTTTATTTTGTATAATTATTGTGATCAAATAACATATGTAGGAACAAATATGAAAGCGGTCTAAAGAAAATGCTGAAAAGCTTAATAAATAAGATCTATAATAAACCAAGTGTGTACCTGATTAACAAGTGATTAACAGTACGAGGATCAAGCGTAGTCCTATAATATGTTGAATTTAGTTGCCTTTAGGGAAAATATTTGTTATTGTAAGCCTTTAGAACTAATTGTGTTAGTGTTTTAATGACTGAATTAAAAAACAATTAGGGAAACAGTCTATTACGAAAATATTACAAACTTAGATTATCATAAAACAACTTAAAATAAAATCTTAATCTATTCATACGAGTATGTGTATGCTATATTTTTAATTTTCAGATGATTTACTTATTAAATCTTTTTAAAGAAAAAAAAATTTGCCCGCAATTGTGTAACTAAAATGTGTATTACTTCACCTAAATAACGACTTTTCATTACACTTTAACTTGTTTATATGATTGGAGCGTATGCTGGTCTACAATAGATCATACATTTAGTATAAATTAATATCAAACTGTCTGGTATATTAATATCAAACTGTCTGACCCAATCGTCCCACGTTAAAATTGATGTAAACGTCTATAATTCTAACTTTTCTTCAAAAACTGATCTCTAATCAAAGAAACTAAGCTCGTTGTATACCAAAGTCTTAGCCTTGAACGTTCGTTAATGAACAATTCTTAAAATTAACTAGCGCCTATCCGATATCAGAAATTAGAAAGTGGGGCATCGCCCATTGTTCATCGGGGGATGGCGCATTTTCTAATTTTAGAAAGCACATATCCGATTTGCGCAAATGCCACGGCAGCCGTGTCAACAAACACAATTAAACATGTTTTTTCAAGGTGAAAACCAGAAAACAACGCAAATGTGAAAATCCTTTATTGTAATCTTATACAGATGGAAAAAATTGATATGAATGAACGACAGCGACGTATTAAAATAAATTTGTTTATTAAGAAATTTCTAAAAGCAATTGTAGTGTTGAATGACATCAGTTTCTCTTACACTCGCTGCATAGTATGTGTAAAGATGATATAGAAAAACAAATATTAATTTGTATTTTTATGCTCTTAATTAATCTTGCCTGCAAAAATATTCCTAATCTGTGCAATTTAAAAATTTATTGCCTAGAGTGCAACGTTCTATTAATAAGTAAACTAGAAATTACTTATGTGCCTTAATATTTCTGACCTATCCAGTATTTTTTGTTAGAGTAAAGGCTATATCTGTAATAATACTGCATACTTACTTTCTCTCATATATATGTATAATAAAAAAAAAGTTTAGAATATGTAGAATAATGCAAAATAATCTACAAGTATAAAATTAAATCATGTGTTGAGTTAATTATTGTATAAAAATCTTGTAAAAACCATTTAATATGCAAGAAAAAAAGCCGTTTCTCTACATAATCTCGGGGTTTTCTGACAAAATAGGCTAAAAATGATGAAAATCTTGTTAAAAACGACTTAATAGGCAAGATCGAATGTATGACGAAATTCTTTTTTTTTTTCACCTCTTTTATAGACGTCATACCCCAAAATCGTATGTGTATCAAAGATAACCTCTGCAATAATTATTATGACACATTGTATGAATGCTTCTAATTAACAGGAAAAACAAATTTGAAAAATTTAGGTCAGTATCTTTTTAGTTGAACTAAGAATCGTTCGTAATAATATATTAAAAGTAATCCATATTTTTTTAAAAAAAAAAAGAAGTGTGTTGGTATACATAACAAACAAACAATCGTGTATACAGGTATAAACGTGCTCGAACAAGATTATGTGAAGAAGGTTGACGATTATTTGTGTTATTTTGTTTTTTTTTGCGACACCCCCAATGAACAATGGGCAATGCCCCACTATCTAATTTCCGATATCAGATATGCGATAGTTAATTTTAAGAATTGTTCATTAACGAACGTTCAGGACTAAGACCTTGGTATAAAAGGAGCCGCTTTTCTTCGACTAGAGAGCAGTTTGAAGAAAAGTTACCATGGAGACACATAGAGATCAGCTGTTGAATAAATTAAACACGGTGCAGGCGGCCACAGAGAAGAAGAAGGTGCTCAAGTATAATGACGTCGAAACTGTAAAAACTAATTTATTTATTATTTATTATAGAAAATAATGAGCAACCCTGAGAAATACATCATTCTTTCTGACGATTTGCAAGAAAATCGTAAATTCAGCCTGACCTGGACACGAATTAAATTTAAACTAACCGGGATGCCTACTAACGAAGTAAACCCTGTGGAGTGGGCTAAGGGTGGGGTGCATGAGATAGTTAGCTATATTATGCGTGAAGTTAGCCCTGGGGATAAGGTTGGATTTGAATTCACCTCCAAAAGATTTAATAAACCCTCACGGCTCACGTTTAGTTATGCTCGCGATATTACTTTCAACGATGTTTGGGGTATTATGGGTAGTATGATTAAGAGTATCGGTAAAGGGATAGGTAGTGATACGTTCAAAATTACTATGACCCGTTATCAGATGCCTTGTCTATAGGCATAATCCAACTTATTTAGATATTTTTTAAATGTGTTTTATTATATATTTCTTTTTATATTTTTTAAATATAATATTTTAAAGTATATTGTTTTTTTTAATTTTTACATGTCAATACTGCATTAATAAAATTCTACTAAATTAAAATATTATTGGTTATTTTAGCGAATCTTCACCGTTATTAAAAACAATTAGGGAGACAGTCTATTATGAAAATATTACAAACTTAGATTATCATAAAAAAAACGTAAAATAAAACCTTAGTCTATTCATACGAGTATGTGTATGTTATTTTTTTTTTTCAGATGATTTACTTATTAAATCTTTTTAAAGAAAAAATTTGCCCGCAATTGTGTATTTAAAATGTGTATTATTTAACCTAAATAACGACTTTTCATACTGACTCTTCTTAATTCAGTCGTTAAAACACTAACACAATTAGTTCTAAAAGGCTCACAATAACAAATATTTTCCCTAAAGGCCACTAAATCCAACATATTATAGGACTACGCTTGAACCGCGTACTGTTTATCAGGTACATACATGGTTTATTGTATAGATCTTATTTATTATGCTTTTCAGCATTTTCTTTAGACCGCTTTCATATTTGTTCCTACATATGTATGTTATTTGATTACAATAATTATACAAAATAAAATTCTACGTCATTCTAATAATTTTTATATCTATACCAACAACAAATAAATTATAAGAGAATTACTGACACAGATAAAATAACTTAATATATTGTTGTGTTGAATGACATCAGCTTCTCTTACACTCACTACATAGTATGTGTAAAGATGATATAGAAAAACAAATATTAATTTGTATTTTTATGCTCTTAATTAATCTTGTTTGCCGAAATATTCCTGACCTATGCAATTTAAAAATTTTTTTGCCTAGAGTGCAACGTTCTATTAATAGGTAAACTAGAAATTACTTAGGTGCCTTAATATTTCTGCCCTATCCAATATTTTTGTTAGAGTGAAGGCTATATCTGTAATCATACTGCATGCTTACTTTCTCTCTTATATATGTATAATAAATAGCTATCTCTTTCTCTCTTATATATGTATAATAAATTCTCTCTTATATATGTAACGCAAAATAATCTACAAGGATACAATTAAATCATGTGTTGAGATAATTATTGTATAAAAATCTTGTAAAAACCATTTAATATGCAAGAAAAAAGCCGTTATTCTACATAATCTCGGGTTTTTCTGACAAAATCTCGGGTTTTTCTGACAAAATAGGCTAAAAATGATGAAAATCTTGTTAAAAACGACTTAATATTAATTTTATATATTACGTATTAGAATTTACACTGAATAAATTAAACTGTTGATTAATGCATATTACTGAAATGACTAATTTAGTGAACATGTTCGGTTTTGAATTTTATATATTACGCATTAGAATTAGTTAAACTAATAGAGTGAACATGTTTGTGCATGCATACCATCGCCACGTGTATGAAAGATGACCTCTGCAATAATTATTATGACAGCATTGTATGGATGTTTACAGTTGAAACAACAGCAATGTTATATACATACAAAAACTAGGAACATCAACATTGTTATATACATACGAAAACTAGAAACAACAACAACGTTATACATACGCAACTAAAATCATATGTGTATAAAAAAGATGACCACCGCAATAATTATTATAACAACCTTGTATGAATGTTTACTTTTCTTAAATTTTAAGCTTTTGAATTTTATATATTCCCTGTTAGAATTTACATTGAATAAATTAAGTTGTTGATTAATTAATAATAGTGAAATGTGTAGTATAGTGAACATGTTTGTGGATTTTGAATTGTTGCATAAATTATTATGACATTATTGCATGATTGTTTACATTTTTAAAGTTAAAAACAAGAAACAACACCAATTTAATACATACGCAGCTAAAATCATATATGTGTATAAAAAGTAGACCAATAAAAAAAAAAAATATGATCAAAAAATATTTCCGTAATATATAGTTCAACGACCTCTTAAAATAGTGTTTACGTTTTTAAAATTGAAAACTGACCCATATAGTGAACATGTTTGATCTTGAATTTTATCTATTACGTGCTTACGACAGATGATTGTTGTATAAATTATGACATCATTGTATAATTGTCTACATTTTTAAAGCTAAAAACAAGAAACATCAACAACGTTATACAAACACCTTTAAAATCATATGTGTATAAAAAAAAAAAGATGGCCACCGCAATAATTATTATGTCAATTAAGTTGTTGATTAATGAGAAGCAAGAAACAACAACAATGTTATACAACTCAGCTAAAATCATATGTGTATAAAAAGATGACCAATATAGTGAACATGTTTGATCTTGAATTTTATATTATATTACGTGTTTACAAAATTATTATTTTGAATAATTACGAAATTATTATTTTGCATAAATTATTATTATTGTATGAATGTTTACATTTTTAAAATTGAAAACAAGAAACAACAACAACAATGTTATACACACGTATTTTGTTGATTATTAATACAGACCGCCACCTAAATGACTATCTATTTTGAATAATTAAATTGTTTAGAAGAATTTACAGTCTAACATGTGAAACGAAAAACTTATTTCATTTAATACGATATATGCGCGCAAAGATTGAAATATCGAACCCTAACTATATTTATTATTTCCATATAAAAATATGACGTAGACGTTGTAACCCTGTTAACATACCTTTAGGCGGAAAATAATATATATATATAGACCGAGTACTAACAGTAATCTATCTTTGAGGGGTAATAGTTTGTTTATATACCACAAATAGTCATAGTAATTTATCACACGTTGGTGGTGTGATGGTAAGACGCTTGCTTTTCATGTCGCGGACCCGAGTTCGATTCCACACGCTGACCAAAAAAATTATCCATATAAACATTTATAATCAGTAAAAATATACCATACTACATTTACACACACACACACACACACGTCACTTTTCTAAGTAAAATTCAAAGTGAGTCATCAAAAAATGACGGTGTGATTAATTGACTTGATCAAAAAAATATTTCCATTCAAATATATAGATCAACAATAACAATGCGTAATCATTTACGCTAAAGGTCGTGTGTGGTATTGAGAGAGGTCGTGTTTACGCTAAAGGCCGTCATAATAACAAGGCGTAATCATTTACGCTAAAGGTCGTGTGTAGTATTGAGCCAAGGTCGTGTTTACGTCTTGTCATTTACTACGAGCAAGGTCGTTGAGACAGGTCGTGTTTACGCTAAAGGCCGTCGAGCAAGGTCGTTGAGTAATTCGTATGACGTTTACGCTAAAGGTCATTGAGGTAGGTCTTGTCATTTACTACGAGCAAGGTCGTTGAGACAGGTCGTGTTTACGCTAAAGGCCGTCGAGCAAGGTCGTTGAGTAATTCGTGTGACGTTTAGGCTAAAGGTCATTGAGGTAGGTCTTGTCATTTACTACGAGCAAGGTCGTTGGAGGTATGTCGTGACGTATACGCAAGGTCGTTGAGGTAGGTCGTGTCGTTTACGCTCAAGGCCACATTTACGCTCAAGGTCACATTTACGCTCAAGGTCATATTTACACATGTCATATGACCTTGGACCCAGGTACCGCCACTACTACTAGGGTCGAGTTAGAATTTCGATTTTTAATAGTCCGTGGAACGGGGCCAGATTGGCACGGAAAAGTTCATTTGACTCTTGTTAGTGACCCTTCACAGTTTAGTTTAACCTTCCCAACTGCAGTATTTTAAATGAAAATCGACAAAGATACTCATCTTACAATTTAGGTTAGGTTAGGTAAGGGTGGCCGTCCTAAAGGACTAGCATAGACACTAAATTGGTCCGTAGCTGTACCACATTCGAGTTTTCTCCTCTTCACTCGCTGAACCATCGTGAGCTTACCAAGAAGCGTTTAAAGTCCCGGATCCCGATCATACTAAGATCCGTGAGGTCGTTCAAAGGGGAAGTCCCCATAAATTTTGTTCTGCTGTACGCTAGACCAGGGCAGGTGCAGAGCAGATGGAGCACATTTGCCTCCTCCTCCTCATCACCACAGCTGCGGCAGAAATCGTCTGCGCGCATGTATCCCAATGAGACAATGTCCCGTTATACCTCCCACGACCATACTAATAATGTGTCGTCGTAGCGATATCAGTTGGTCTGATCTAGACCGGTCAAGACCAGGCCAGATCTGCCTGGTTATTACATACGAACTGGCTTTAGACCATCTGACGTTCGTTTCTTTTATAGCTTCTTCCAGAAGCAACAGTTTACATGAAGCAAGCGGTATCTTTATATCCCGCCTGCTTTGGGTTATTAGGCGTGCTGTACCCTTGCGGGCCAACTCATCTGCCTTTACATTCCCTGCGATATTGAAATGCCCTGGCACCCACGTCAAGCGGATGTTGAACTGATCAGCCATCTCATTTAAAGATGCCAGACAGTTCTGGGCTACTTTCGACGTCAGGGAGTATGATTGTAGCGTTTTAATAGCAGCCATGCTGTCCGTAAAAATGCGAATATCCCTCGTAGATATTACATTATACTTCAACCAGTCCATGACTTCCATTATCGCGATCAGTTCAGCTTGAAAAACGCTGCAAAGGTCGGGAAGATGAAAAGAGCGGTTAATCCCTAGTGCCTCACAGAATACCCCGCAGCCAACCCCTCCATCCCTTTTTGAGCCATCCGTGAAGAAGCTTAGCGCCTCATTGTCCATAACCGTTTCGTTCACCCAGTCCTCTCTGGTGGGAAACTCAGTTTGGAATCTCACCTCAGAAGATGGCAAGGGAATAGCGTAGTCGGTAGCTTCCGGAATACCCCTGTTGCATAGGATAGACGAGTGCCCTGCATTGTTACAGGTCCACATAGATATGGATTTGAGCCGAATGGCTGTGCAAGATGCAAGCTCCTCGGCCGCAATATCCAATGAAGTAAGATGAAAGAGAATCTCCAGAGCTTGAGTAGGTGTGCTCCTGAGAGCCCCACTTATACACAAGCAGGCCGTTCTTTGGACTTTCACCAATAGTTTAAGGTTGGCCATAATTTTTAACGCTGGCCACCAGACGACAACCCCATACAGCAGTATAGGTTTGACCACTGAAATGTAGAGCCAGTGTACTATGTGGGGCTCCAAACCCCATCTCTTTCCAATGGCATTTTTGCAGGAGTAGAGCGCTATAATAGCTTTCTTTACTCTCTCTACGATGTTTGGTTTCCAGCTTAGCTTGCTATCCAAAAGAAGTCCGAGGTATTTTGCTCTATCCGTAAAGATCAAGCGAGTACCATTTAATGTTGGCGGGTCACACTGAGGAAGCTTGTGCTTCCTGGTAAAGAGGACCCGCTCTGTTTTCTGTGGGTTTGTGTTCAGTCCGCAGCCGCGTGCCCACTCAGAGAGGTAGCCAAGCGCGCACTGCTTGCGCTCACTCAGCGTACTAGGATATTTACCGAAGACCGCAATAGCAACGTCATCCGCGTAAGCAACCACCTTGAAGCCTTGCCCTTCCAGGTTTAGTAACAGGTCATTTATGACCAAGTTCCAAAGAAGGGGGGATAAAACCCCACCTTGAGGTGTCCCTCTGCTCAACAGAAAAGAAGATAAGCTTATAGGCCTAAAGTCTTTGGGATAGCAGTGAGAGCTTTTTCCCGCCTTAGGTATAAATATTACTTTTATTTCAGTCCACTTCCTAGGAATGTGACAGAGCTCCAGGCTGCCTTTGAAGATAACTTCCAGCCAGGGCAGGGTTAAGTCAATAGTTCGCTGGATATCCGCAGGGATAATGCCATCAGGCCCTGCCGACTTGTATGGCTTAAAGCTGTTTATTGCCCATAGGATATTCCGCCTGCTTACTATATGGCTTACGGAGTTTACACCCCTATTTATGATGGGTCCCTCCGGAGCTAGTACCGAGCACTCCGGGAAGTGCGTTTCTAGTAATAGCTCCAGGGATTCCTCACTACATGTAGTCCATGAACTATCCGGTCGTTGTAGATAACTCGGGATGGAAGGACTAGAACAAAGTACTTTGCGTAGCCTGGCCGCCTCCGAGGACTCCTGTATATTGCCACAGTAGAGTTTCCAAGCCCTCGTTTTGGCTGCTCTCAGCTCGTACTTATAGGTTTTGAGGATTTCCTTGTAACAGTCTCAGTCTGCAGCAGCATTTGTGTACTTCGCTTTCTTGAACAGTCTCCTGCATTTCATACGAGTACCTTGGAGTTCCTTTGACCACCAGGGTGGCCGAGATTTACCCAAGGGTCTACTGATAGGACATGCACCTAACATGGCCTTGTTAAAAGCATCAGATAGCTTGGCTTCTAGAGCATCAAGCTCCTGTCTAGATGCAGGAGGTTTTGGAACCGATACCGGTAATAAGTTACCCAGAATGGTTCTGAAACAATCCCAATCAGTTTTCCTCCTATTTCTGAAGGATGGTTTGCTAGTGGGTTTTGTATCCACTTCGTACTGGTGATAACAATGGTCAGAAAAGGAATGGTCTTCGGACACTTTCCAGTTCAATACCCTCTCCTTAATAAAATCCGAGACAAGTGTGATATCCAGCACTTCTTGTCTATTTTTAGTAATAAAGGTTGGCTTGCACCCGATATTACATATATTTAGGTTAGTACTTAAAATAAAATCAAGGAGTAACTCACCTCGCCTGGTGATATTTGTACTTCCCCAGATTGAGTGATGCGCATTAGCATCACTGCCCATGATGACTCCTACTTTTCGTTTTTGAGCCTCCATTATTGCACTAACCAACCTACCTGGTGGTATGTTTTCCTCCTCGTACGGTAGGTAGGCCGATATTAGCCAGAGATTTTGCCCATCCATCTCGATGCTAGCCACCACTACATCAGCGTTGCTGTAATTAAGTAGTATAAAAATATTCAGATTATTTCTAGCGAGAATGCAGGAACGTATCATACCTTCATTCTTCGCATGTAGTATTTTATATTTGGAAGTTCTGAGGCCCAGCACTCGGTCACCATTGACCCAAGGTTCCTGAACCAAAACAACATCAATGGACTCAGATTCCATTTTGAGCAGGAGGGCCGCCGAGGCGGCTTTAGAGTGATGGAGGTTGATCTGAAGGATCTTAAGCATTAGATATTGCTTACCTCCACCACTGTTGAATCAGAATCTTCTGACGTCGATTCGTCCGGTAGGAGCGCACAGCGTAGTCCCAATGATCTCTATATCTCCGAGTCCAGGGATAGTGTCTCCTGAGCGTCTTCCGGGATGCTTTGGACATCTGGGTCACCAGCAATAGGCGGGACACCACTAGTGGCTTCCCCACCTGCTGCAGTTGCCCCAGGTCTGTCCGCCTCATCGCGCTTATAGATTTTGATCGTAATCGCTCCAAATCCATAGTTGACCAGGTCTCCAGATTTTGCCAAGGCACCCACGGATTCTCTGTCGATGATTATGACGGCCGATCTGTGATCTGTTTCCGCCTTTACCTCATCTAACCTGGCAATCTTCCAGGTGGCCGTTGGCAGATCCGGATTGCTGATTTTCAACATTTCCAGGATCTCCCTAGGATCACCCGGCTCCGCAGGAATCCAGGCTCGTGCCCTTGGCCTGCAGGGAATTTCTTCCCTAATCACCACTGCTAGTTTGGCCCCCGGCCAGACTTCCCCCAGGCTGCCGATCGCCTTTTTATAGAGGGTCACAGACCTCTCATCGGCACAGGCAGTCAGTTTTACGTGACCCCGGTGCCACCCTCCGTCTCGGCAGGACGGAGCAGGTCCTGGGTTCTCCTTCATGATTTTTAGGAAGATGGCGGCTAAGGCCTTCTCCACCTTCCTCCAGTTAAGGGTCGTAATGCTCCCATCTTCTTGTGCCCTGTCAACGACTGCCATGATCAGGTGATCCTTTAGCACCTCGTTGAAGGGCCTGGTAACATTGTCCGGAACCCGTTTCTTTTTAGCCTCCGTAGGCGGTTCATCATCAGATCTCTGCCTTTTCGGCTATGAGATCACAACGGAACCCTCCTGCTTTGGCTCAGTGATACGTCTTGCCCACGCAAGCGTATCCTTGTCTCTATCCGTTCTCTGCTCCAACGGAATGTTACAGATCTTAGAGATCATGCGCCAGGCTCTCTTCCTGGTCTGATAGTTTGACACTGATGGAGGGCCAGCATTCGTGCCTTTGCCCTTTGGTTTCGAGGGGCCAGCCTCATTCGGTCTTATGCCCCTAATTGCACGTTGGAGACCGGGCCTAAAGGCCGATGTCTCCGCAGTACTAGACTCCGGTTTTTTAAGAGCACCGGTCTCTTCTTGTTGTTTATCTGGATCTTCCATAATAGGTCCCACGAGTAGCGGAGAAAGGAGGTCCACCTGTGCAGAGATCCGCAATACACAGGTAAGGCTACATGATCCGGAGGGCGCCAAGTATCCGGATACACCGTTAGAGACTGGGCTAGTTTTTAGACTGGGCCCCCAGCCTGGCCGGTTATTAGCACGGTACGATTAACACCTTAACCCGGCCCAGTTATTTAGCGCCGTGTTTTCGCCTAGTACACCACATGGTGTAATAGTTGCCCGGTGGTCACCACGGGGAGATAACACGCACACTTGTGGAAGCTGCAAGATACGGAGCAGGCAACAAGTGCCAACTTGATTCCCCCAGACAGCTTCTCACCAGACCACCATCTTACAATTTAACTGTCCAGCCATTTGTTATAGTGTACATAGAGGAATGGTACAGAAAAGTATGCGGTATCAATAGACGAACATTATTTTATTTTTGACGATTTTTTGCATTCAACCTTAAATATCCCATTGAATGAATGTCAAAAAATTTTATATTTTATTCAAAAAATTTTTTTTAATATAATCACAGAATCAGATATAGTTGATACTGAAAGCAGTATTTTGATTCAAGAATTAAATTCAAATTAATAATCATAAAATTTTAATATAATTTTAAATTTTTATGTAATATAATCACGAATTCATAAAATAATATTTTGATACAATTGCTAAATTTGAAATAATAATTATAAAAATTTTAATTTTTAAATTTAAATTTTTTTAACTGAATTAATTTTATTTTTTTCACCTTTATTAGAAAACCTTTTATTCAGTATGTATTCATGTTTTAAATGCTGGAATTTTTTTATAGAAATTGACCAACTGATAAATCATTTAAAAATAATTCATAAATTACATACAAAAAGTAAATTTCAGTGTCAGGCTAACTGTCCTTTAACATTTTTCAATATTTCGAGTTATAAGAGACATTTATTAAATTGTGATAAAATTAATGAAAATGTATTGCCGGAAATATCTGAATTTGGAAATGTTGACTCGAATAGCATTCCTCATAATTTAGAACCTAGATTACTACATAAAAGATCTGAGGGCAGCATTTCACAAGCTTCTAGTTCTAATACACCAGAAAACTTGTGCAGTATTGTTCAATTTGATAAAAAATTATTCGATGAAATAAAAAGTCAATTTTCAAAGTCATGTTTTTAACATTTTTAACGAAAATGGGTAGTATTAATAATCTCACTTCAGCTAATCTGCAAATAATTGTAACAGATGTCTCAATTTAATTTCTTTTCCATTATTTGAAAATTTTAAAAAAATTTTACCTATAGTTAATCAAGAATATAAATATTTTGTGGAAGATATATTCGCCACATGTTCGAAACCATTTTTTTCTATAAATTCAGAGTTCTTATTATTAAAAAAAACTGAAAGCAGAAAATTTATATTGTGCTCCAACAGGTTGTTTAATAAATACTAGAACGAATGTTGGAATGAAAAAAGGGCGTAATACCTTAGACTATATGAAATATCTTCTAGAAAGTAATACAAATTGTATTACAAATGTTATTCAAGGAGATGCTTAGCAAAAAAAAATTAAATTATATGATGGTAAAGTCATAATACCTTTTTTTCTCTTTTACGATGATTTTGAAACCGGAAACCCATTAATGCAGGTAGTCAATCAATAGCAGCGTTTTATTATAGTTTTCCAACTCTTCCCAAAAAGTGTCTAGCGCTGGAAAATATTTTTGCAGCTATGTTTGTACTATCAAAAGAACATAAAAAAAATGGCAATACTCAAATTTTATATCCTTTGATAGCAGTTATTAAAAAACTTGAAACAGAAGGTTTACTTATTGAAACGGAAACAACAACTATTAACGTTCATTTTATTTTGAGTTTAATAGTAGGAGACAATCTAGGTTTAAACGTTTTTTTATGATTTGCGAGATCTTTCAATCATAATCAATTTTGTAGATTATGTAAAATCAATAGAAAAGAACTAGAAAAATATAGCTATGAAAGTGAAACTTTGTTGCGAACTAGAAATAATTACGAAATTGACATTAATACTGAGAACCACAAAATGACAGGAGTATTCGAAAATTCAATATTCAACGAAATCAATAATTTTCATGTGTCTGAAAATTTCTGTGTAGATTTAATGCATGATGTTTCTGAAGGTGTTATTCGATACGGGTTGGCGAATGCTTTTTATTGTTATGTATTTGATAAAAAATATTTTACCTTAGAATTATTGAATTTTCGTTACCAACATTTTGACTATGGTGAAATTGATATAAATTCAAAAGGATGTTCTAGAGACTTTAAATTTTTTAAATTATATCACCTGTTTTATCGGGGACTTAATTCCCAAAAACGATCAAATTTGGAAGTATGTTTGTCTGCTGCAAGAATTAGTCGAACTTTTACTTTCACCAGTATTTACCCCATCAGATATATCTAATTTAAAACAAATGATTTTTATACATAATAAGCTGTATGTTGATCTATTTGGTGATTCATTAAAACCAAAACACCATTTCCTTACTCATTATCCAAGAATTATAGAAAATTCAGGGCCATTGCGAAATATATGGTCTATGAGGCTTGAATCGAAACATAGAGAAATGAAATATTATACGGACTCCATAACTTCCAGAAAAAATCTTCCGATATCATTATCAAAAAAATGCGCAATGAAATTTTGATACCTTATTTTACTGAATCAAGGTTTCGAGCAAGATACTCAAATAATAAAATTTGAGATTTGCAACATTGAAAGTAAACAATACTTCTCTAAAATCTCGTGGCCGTTTCCTCTGTCAGAGATTGAGAATATTACTATTTCTAAAATAAAATATAAAGGAACTGTATTAAAAATATCATATTACCTTTATTTTAAAGAAACGAAAAAGTTATTAATAATTATTGATATCGTTAAAACCAATTTTAAAATTTTTCTGGTTACGCAGCTGTTGTGGGTTCTTTTTTTTTATTAATAAACAATTAGGATTTATTTAAGGTTTTTATAATGTAAATTAATTTTAGTTTTATTTAATTAAGTATATTAGGTTTTAGGATTAATATTTATTGATTTCACGTTATTTATTTATTTATTTTTACAACTTTATATAATATTAAGCTATAGTTTCATTTTATTTATTTTAATGTTTTCATGCTTAATTTTTAGCTCGGACTGTTTTAAAAACATGTCTATTCATCTTTATATAATAATTTTTGTACATGTGTATAATGTATAATTACAATACAATTATATTAATTACAATTACAATGATAGGAATCAGGGGTATACAACAGGTATACAACACAGCATATACAAATAGTAAAGTACGATGATCATCTTCGGGCTTATTATGTTGGTACCGAAGAAAATACATTTGAAATTATTTTGTGTAGTGAAAACTACTTTACATATTTAAAACCACTTGTTTTACATACCCTTCCAAACGGAGTTAAAATATTTAAATCAAATTTATCTTAAATTTAAAAATAATACACTTTTTATTTTTAGTGATATATTAAACTAATATTTTATAATATATAGTAATAAGTATTTTATTAAATAATACTTCATTCGTTTAAAACTATTTTTTTTTCTCTCCCAAATAGCGTTAGAATATTTAAAGTAAATATTTTATTATGAAGTTATTAAAGTTTTATTTAGTAATTTATTATATTATAATACATTTATATAAACACTTAACTGAAAAACAAAATTGTAATTTTAATAAAATATTATTATGATAGTATTTTATTAAAAATACTTACAGTTAAGTTTTGGAGTATTAAATTTATTTTCATTTTATGTAACTACATATATATGAATTACCAAATAAGTGCAATAAAGTTTAAATATATAATATATTTTATAACAATAAGTTAAAATTTTATTATAATTAAATTATTTTATTTACTTTCACCACCAAAATCAATTTTCAGAACGGCATTCTTAAGACAAGAAATTTAAGTCTCAGTGAATAAGAAAATTTTTTCTTTTATGAAGAAACGAATAGTTTCCTAGAAGAAAAATAAATCAGAAATTGTTTTCTGGTTTTAATAAAAACCTTTTCTTACCCTAAGAAATTGTCACTTAGCCAAAGAAATCCGATTTCCTAATTATATATTAATATATTCTTATTCTCAGAAAAAAACGTTTAAATGAAGAAAAGTATTTTCTCAATTTGATATTACATATATTTCTCTAAACAAGAATCCTTCAAAGTCAGATCAAGAGTTTCTAATTATAAATGAAGAAATCCATACGAGCCTTTTAGAAAATAATTTATCAAAATAAAATTATATTTCTTGCATTATGGTATACAATTTCTTGCATGAAGAAATACAATTACTTCCAATAAAAAATTAATGATTATTTTGATTTGCAAATTTACATTTCAAATTTCAAATTTCAAATCAAGAAATCAATAGTTTATATTGTTAAATAAATTTCTTAGCTGAGAATCAAGTGTTGGGTTTTTTTTGATTCGGTCTATTTTTTCTTAGTAGAACTCAGTATTTTTTTCCGTGTAGAAATCGAAATTTCTGCGAGTGGCAGAGACAGTTAAGTTGCAACAACCTCATCAACGAAGTCAAGCAACCGTATGCAGGGTATACTAGAAATTTGAGCATCTACAGTTTCTGTTTTCGCGAGGTTATCTAGTTCTCGAGATCCGAGAATCTCGAATTCGTCTCCAATTTTTAATATCGAGAACACAAGAATTCTATAGTAAATTTTCTCGAGAATCTTGAGATTCCCGAATTTTTTTATAGATGTATTTTGACATCATATTATTTATGAATATCATATTTAAAATACGTAAAAAATTTACTTGTGTTATCGTTCAATCGTCCTTTGCGCTAATTGCAAGAATTTTCCGAAACAAAGAAGTTCATCCCGTTTTGAGTAGGTGTCGGTTTTATCATTAATAATGGCATTTTGAGCATCGCAAGATTACTGGTAATTCACGAGTCGCTTCGTATACACATCGGTCACTGGCTACACTTTAAAGATATCGCGTAGGAAGTTGTCCAGTTCCTCATCAACAGAATTACACACATTCACTTCTATATACTTCTGGGTCTGATATTGATATTGTTGTTGCTGTAAGATAACATCCTTATCATTACTATCAGGGGCTTTAAATAATAACCTCGAGATTGTTTTTGCGGTTTTAGTTATTTCTATTTTAGAACAGCTAGGAAAAAAATTATCTTCTTCGGCTTTTACTATAGGATTTTGTAACAAATTAATGGAATAATTTGTTGGTCCCTACGTTTGGCGGCTTGATTATTTATTTCATTTAACTGATCTTATTTTCGAATTATTGGCCCGAAGATTTTTAAATAAATATTTTAGAATGCCTTCTGCAATTAACAATGAAGCATTATGGGGGATTAGAGCATCTATTGATTTTTTAACTGGTTGTAAAGCGCAAAGTTCTGTATTCCATAAATTGTTAAATCACTTAACGTTTTTAAAATTGCTGGTTTAACTCTTTCAATGGTCGTGCCAGCAAAAAATCCGAAATCATAATGATTACAGAAACGAACACTAGAAAAATAAACACAATCCAATAAACAGAAAAATCGACCATTGACTATCGTACATGGACACAAATCGGAAACTGGAACATCAGAACTCTAACAAAAACATCAAGGTTAACACGGAAAAGGAAATGAAACGATATAAAATTGAGGCCTAGCTCAGTGAAAAATAGTGGAGAACTAACAGCAAGTACTGAATTAATTAACTGATGTTCTCTGGTGGAACAGACACCATGAACCAGGCGTGTAGGCATACGAACGACGGCTAACAGCTAAAGGAAAGAAGGGACCATTCGAATGGAAGACCAACAAGTAGCAGAATAATAACATCAAGATTACATTCGGAAATACGAAACACAACAATCATAACTACGCACCTACGGAAGAGGCAGATGACATAACAAAAAAAAAATTCTACGAACCTTTAAACTCTGCAAGCCACTATCTAGTTAGTAGTACAGACCGAAACGACATCAAAATTGTCGAAGGAGATTCTAATTCGATAACATAGGCATGACGTCAATCATGGGTACATCTGTTGTGTCACAAACCAACTATTCATAGGAGACAGCAAATTCCCGCACATAAAGAAATACACAAATTGATTGTTTCATTTACAATTTGGACGGGTCCATTTTTTTAAATTGTTCAATTGATTTTTCAATACTATTTCATTGAAATAATGACTGGCCGGATCAATATAATTGAAATTCTCTTTTTAAATCGAAAATCTTTAATTCGTCTAGAATCATCTTTTAATTCGCAATCCCACCGCTGTCACCAATTGTTACGTTTATGCCTTGTCAAACAAGGTTCGATCACTGGATTGTGAATAAAACAATCGACGTAAATTCTAGTTAACACTAAATTTATTTGTTTCCGAATAATTTACACCAACCACTGATTTGGAACAGGATGTCAGAACAATGCGAGGAGCAGATGTACACATCCACTACCAACTGGCAATAGCAACTTTCAAAGTCAAACCAGCCGCTGTAAAAACAGACATGAAAACATATCACAGGAAGTTTAACATCAACAGATTGAGAAACACTGACACAAATAATACATTCAAAGAAACGCTCGATCTAACAACTCAATGTGAACAACTGATGCCTCATGATAAGATGATCGGCTACCAAGACAAAGAATACGTGGAAAAAAATCGAGGACGGAAATCCGAAGGAAATATGTAAATAAAGGCCAATAAGTGAAAAAGATGGCAAGAAGAGACCGCAGAAAATACACAGAAGACATTCATTAACTGCAGAGGAAGCAGCTGTAATCAGCGCAAACTACATCAATGAGTAAGGGTCACTGCAAATACACAAACATTCCACCCATAATGGATCAATCTGGTCCAACCTTAACTACACATCAGCAGCAACTAAATGATCTCACAAGTATACCGAATACAGCAGAAAATACAGAAGCTGCTATCAGACCTCACACTTAATAGGTCTCAAAATTAACATCAATATAGATAAAAGTTCTGAGCCAATATAGAACTTAGCAGCAAACAAACATTGAGACCCCAAATAAGAAAGCACCAGTGGAGCTGGATCGGGCACACACTGAGGAAAAATTCAAATGACATAACACGGATGTCATTATAGTGGAATCCACAAGGAAAACGTAAAGTGGGAAGGCCAGCTATAACCTGGAAAAAACGCATGCTATCCGAAGCGAACTTAGAACAATTATTGCAGAAGCGTTTGATGAAGAATATGAAAGCGACATTGGTAAGGCTAGTGACGGTGGAGAAGCAGATTATGTTCCGGATGAAAATCCTTCTGATGCGGAGAACGAAATCGTTTTGGAATACTTCACGGACATTGAAAATAGCTACGATGAAGAGTTATTAGAAGGAAATTACGCTGACATTCAATCAGTGTACGAGACGGAACAAAATGGCATTAAGAACCAATATTATACGAAAGGCGGGCCGCACTGCTCGGCGAGGAAGTAGTCTAATTCCGATAGATGTATTCAAAACGCTCATAACACCGGAAATACTACATATTATAACAAGGGAAACTAACCGAAAAGCTGAAAGTCAAATAGCGAAAAATCTGAAAATATCATCTTTGACACCTCTAACAGGACAGAAGCTATACACGTATATCGGTATTTTTCTGGCAGCCAGATTGAATCATAGGAATATGCAACACACGACAGAGTTGTGGAAGAATAACAACAGTACAGTCTTTCGAACCACAATATCGCTTCATCAATTTCGGTTAATAGGCCGTTTTATCAGTTTCGACAACTTTCGAATTCACGCTCAGCGGCAGAAAAATGATAAAGCAGCTGCCATACGCGATATATGGATTTTGTTGAACAATAACCTCAAAACAGCATATTCACCGGCCGAGGCAGTTACTATAGATGAACAAATATTTCCGTATACAGGAAAAATGAGATTCACTCAGTATACATTCCGTCGTCACCGGCTATCATTGTGAAGATATTCTGGATACAGAAAAGGAATCTGGTCAACGGCGTGAGTCGAACCAAGGAGAAAAAGTGCTGGTTGAACTCTCTATAGGTATAAATCGAGTGGAAGAACCATTGTAGCGGACAACTTCTTCAATTTTGATGCTGCTGAAAATTTCCGAACCACAGGCTTAGCTTTTGTTGAAACGCTCCGCAAAAATAATTGGTTCATTCCAAAGGTGATGTTGCCAAACCGGAACCATCCCGTGCTCTCAACTGAGTTTGGTTTCTCCGAAAATATAGCTATCGCTTCATATGTTCCAAAAAAGAATTGGGCTGTTATTTTGCTGTCGTCGCTTCATTATGATACTGAAGTGGTTGGCAAGGCTAAAAAACCGACGCGATTTTGTTTTACAATAGGCATAAAGGAGGCGTTAACAATATGAGCCAAATGCTGGGAGAGTACACATGTAAACATCAGACAAGGAGATAGCCGTTGGCTTATTTTATAACCTGTTTCATGTCGCAGCATTGGCATCGTATATCATATATAGAAAGGTGAACGACAGTTGTGCAACTAAAAATACGGATGCCTGAAGACAATTGTTGAGGTTATTGATTGATCAAATTGTGACTCCTCAGGTAGAATTGCGTATGAATAACTCAAGAGTATATGGAAAGTTCAACGTCAATAATGGAATATAAGCCTTTTTTGGATCACCAATCCAGCACAGGATTCCATTGCCAAGCACCAGCAGGAACTCCGATCAAAAAAAATTCTATAAGATCTGTCGATAGAATGATATATTTCAAAGAAAAATACGATTCATATATGCTAAAAGTATTCAGATACTGTATGTTTACAGAATAGCCGACAGTTTCAAAAGTGCCATAGATGTCTAAATAATGACCTGCAAATTCCATCTAGCCTTGATATGGATATCCATTATATCTGATTGTAGTGATGGCTTTTCTTATCCAGAAATTTTCTGGACTTTTAAACTTATCATCATCTGTGTCGTTAGAAATAGGTGCTAGTGAGGCCTATATAAAATTTAAGCAAGCTTCTATCTAGGCCAAAACGATGGAGAGCTAGGAACAATTGGAGACCATTAAAACAAAGCAGCAATTAGACTATATTGAAGTTGGAAAAAAGTTTCGAATAGGACAATGAATTAAAAAATCAATATAAAAAATTCGTGGTTGCGTACATTTAGCTAAACCATATGGAATTGATCCGAGACAACTGGACTCTAGATATTCCATTAGTTTACTACAATATATTTGCCACAACATTCTGTCATAAAGGAAACACTACAAAATTAAGCTTATTTGATGGGTCTTGCAAAATAACAAGACGTATCTCTCAAACATCAAAAAGTAATTACCTCAGATATTGAAACGATTACACAAGGAACGGCCTTTGCAACATATTTGGCTCCCAAAACGTTGAATCAATCAGGTAAAGATGATGCGTCAAAATGCGAAAATGTGTACAAAATGAATTCTACGTCGAAGATGTTCCGTTTGGACCAATTACTCAGTATTCTTATTTCTGGATTCTTTAAAATGAGCAAGCAACAACCAGGCAATATTTAATGTTGAAAGAATCAGGATTTCGCACAATAGAATTCGATGGTACAGTAAAAAGTTTTGAGCTCATCTGAAACCCTTCAACAGACACGTTTCAATTTAAGCTTTCTTTACCTGAATACCAGAAACTAAGAATCTGAATCCTGTCAGAATCATGAACACTTTTGGACCCACTACGATGCCTAGTACCACTGGTGATTCGAGAATAACTGTTAGTACAAAATTTATAGGCACCCTGTGCACACAAATTATGAAAAAGCTGGATATGCTATACAGGCTCGAACTATCACAGTTGGAAAATATAATGATTCCACGTTGGTCAAACTACACTAGCGGAACCTGGTATAGCATGGAACAAAAGCTTGTAAAAACATTCACAACAACAGTAAAACAACCTATTGGCGAATTTGATCGGTATACGCAATGGCTCATTCGAAGTATTGTATATGACGCTGGGAGAGACATATAAACATATCTTTAACAAGAATTATTATAATCGTACAACATAAAGCCGTCGCAGCCGAGTTAAAAGGATTAGAATCAAATATGGGTATACCAAAGAATAGCACAATTATAATTCACAATTCTAATCCTATTAATCCATAGAACTGGCCTATTAAGAATAAGAGGATATGGCTTTTAAATTCAAACTTTTCGTATATGAATAAAAATATGCGATAATACTGCCCAGAAGTCACTGGTTATCAAAGCTGCTAACATATATGAAAACGTTACATGGTGGCAATCAAGCAACGAAGTTAATTGGCATCAAAGTGTATTACCAGTACTTCCATTCACGAACAGTAAAGTGGAATATATGGGTCCAATTTCAATAAAATTGTGGAAAGTTTGTTGCTACAAAATGTCCAAATCTAGTTCAAAATATCCAGTGATTGTAGACATTGTCTGGTCCAAATTTTGGTTGGAGCAAGCAAATAATTATACAAAACCCTGCAAAACAGCAAAAGGCCAGAATTAAAAATAAAATACTACAGATAGGAACTGAACTTTGGAGGATTAAGGGGAGCTGGCGCGAAATCAACTAAACAACATCTTCGGAAAGTAATTGGACCTCACACATTCAATTTAACCAATAATACTTTAGTGAACTTATTGCGTGATTAAAATGTCACCTATAAACTTGCAAGTTCTACGAAACAATGTGATATAGTTTGTCCGATTTAGTAAAACTGAATAGTCCTATATAGAGACATTATAAGTGCCACCTCTGCTATTAATACGAACCTCAACTTGAAAATCGATAAAATGAATGGCAATGTTTAGGATTTGCTAAGCGAAAGTACAAAAAATCCCAGAGGTTATCTCAATGCTCTGGAACAGGTTATGTTATCCTTAACAGTTCCAATTTATTTCATGGTATTCCCGAATTCTTGGTAATTCTAATACTTCAATTCATTACGTAATTTCGGACTGCGTTTTTCTAAAATTCATAATAGGACCCATTGATATCTCTTAATCTGATCATAAAATGGTGGTGACAAAAAACATATATATCCAACTACAAAAGATGAAATGCTTCAGATTTTAACTTTAATCTGAAACTGCAGGTTTGATAATATATCTTTTAAGTTTATCTTGAAATTTAAAACTATCTTATTACCAATCTTAACCAGGGATGGGCAAATCTATGCAATTGTTGACACGTAGAGCATTACGTAGGTTACTTGGCAATATTTTTTATCAACCTCGACAAGTAAGACAACGTCAACAACCTAAGATATTTTGGTATGTTGAAATTACAAATATAAGTCTGCTGCTTCAATATCTAGATTTGATCGATTGCACGGCGGTTACTGATAATGGATTAAAAGTGATGGTTAAACATTTTCTACGCAATTGGTTTCCGTTTATTTAAGGCGATGTAATCAAATCACAGATATTTCCCTAAACACTTGCTAAGCTTTTGTGTTGCTCTGCGTTAACTATAAGCGTATCTGGTTGTGAGTGGATGCGCAGCTGTTAGTAACCAGCGATTCAGTTAAGCCGTATGACAAATACTAATTTGACACTTATATGAAATTTGTCTTAAACCTGTCCTTCAAAGCAATAAAAATAATTTCCAGAATGTCCCGATGAAACGTATCGTTCAATATTGGAAAAGATAGGGGAATAGGACGTTTAGAACTACCATGCTTGGTATGACTTCATATAATAACGTTGTATATATATATCTCATGGCTTACAACCAATGACATCTTGAACTGTTCAGTATTATGGAATTAGCGTCTGAGGATTTTCCCAAGAAAATCCTGGCCTATTACATCTTGGTATATATATATATATATATATATGTATATATATATATATATATATATATATATATATATATATATATATATATATATATATATATATATATATATAATATATATATGGTGAAAAATACGTGAACTCACAAATTCACTATATGGAGCCGTAAGTCATGTTTTAATTTTATGGTTTTTATGTTTTCAATGCATAGCCTTGATTAAAAAAAAAATTTAAGAATACTTAATTTTTTTTTATTGTTGTTGTTGTTAAAAATACAGGGTGTCAAATTTTGAGAAAAATGATAATTATGATGTTGTATTTATGGCAATAAAAAGAAAACTAATTGTCCGATAATTATGATTTTGGACTCACTTTAAAGATAAGTTAATAGCAATTAACAAAAAAATATAAAATTAGTATGTTGTTTAATTTCTTCTTCTTTAAATTTCCCGCCAAAATGTTCTTTTTCAATTTTCTCAAAAACTTATTTTTTTTTTTTTTTTTTTTTTTTTTTTTTAAATTTGGCAACTATTATTTTACAACATATTAAAACACTGGACCAGCGTTATTTTTTATATTCTTGCAAAATCTGTTTTAGTAAGAGCATTATTTCATTTTTATATGGAAAAACTATATTTGAATAGATATGTATATCTCATTGTTTTGGAATTACATATTTACAAAAAAGACAGTTCAGTTAAATTATTAGTATTTATTTATTTTCAAACCCAAAGATAATTTTACTTTATTGTTTAAAATTCAATCTTATTCTAATTAAAAATCACAATTTAAATTTAAGATAATCATCAGAATTAGAATATTTTTAACAATTCAAATAGCCATCCTCTGTTGGAATGAATGCGTGAAAACCGTGAGTTCCTTTTACTGTTTTTAAATTTTCAAACCTAGTTGCAAGTTTTATTTGCTTTGATTTATGTTCTGCGTCTGAACAAAATCCAAAATTGATATCTGTTTTCAACGTTTTAGCCCATTTAAATAATTCATCTGCATTGGTTATTGTACTGCCGTATTCCATTGTGAGACTAGCTCTGGATGCCATTCTTTTGATGGTACCCCCTACTCCATCACATGGACCTTTTCCATGAGCTGTTGCATGAAAATGCAATTCGCAGTCAACTCCAAAATCCTCTTTGTGTTTTAGGATGTTCTTAAAATTTTTCTTATTTTTATAATGCGTGACTGCACCATCGGTAATATAATAAATTTTAGATAAACTGGATATTTTAGTTTTCAAAAACTGCATTAATTTCTCAATAAATAAGTGAACCGCTACAGTATCGTGGTGAAGACAATCCGACATTATAACGAAGGTGTGGTGATGTAATTTGCCTTCTAAATTTTGGTAAATTACAAATGGATGAATAGTCGCTTGTTTATTATTCCAATGAAAACCTTGTGCGGCATTTTGCATTATAAATGCATAATTTTCTGCAAAATCACATAAAACTATCACCTCGGTAGACTTCAGCGCCAATTTTTTATTTTTTAAGAAACTGGACTGCTGAAGTGAAATGAAGTAATGAGGCAACAGATTCTTCATCTTATTTATGAAATAATCCAGAAATACATCTAACGATTGTGAAAAAGTTTCCAAATTGCATCTGTCGGTAGAAACCCACTGATTAAACTTTAACTCAGCATCCTCGCAGCCATGCTCCAGAAATGCATTTTTCAAATATTGTTTAAAGTTATCCAGTCCTGGGCAGCTTTCGCATTCTAGAAGGTAACATGTTGGTGTAGGCTCAACACATAATATAGATGAAATACAATCCCGGTAGTCTGCTATCTTTCCGTTGGTAAAAGTTTCCATTTTGGTACCATAAATAATTAATTTGACATTTTGATGTATGGTACACACGCAGACTGTATGCGTTCCACTACTACCTGGTTGTACACAGTATTTAGGACGAAGTAGTGAAAATTTGGAAAATCCAATTTTTTTTGACTCATCGCCCTGATGCAACGACTTATATCCCTCGTAGCATTCTTTCAGTGTACACATCATTAGCCGCTTTTGAACTTTAGCCTTATCGATAGTTAAACAATCGTTTTTACCGGGCATTATCCGACTAACATCAGTGTAATAAGATAATACTGCTTGCTTCAGCTCATCACTTATTCACTTTCCTACTTTAGTTGCTGGACGACTTAGTGGACCGTTCTTGTCCCGTACATCTTTAGCTGTTCGGACCATATGTTGCGTTGCGTTGAACTCGCTCTGAATTTCTTGCATGGTTAATGATTTTGGCAATATAGTAAGTAACTGAATCTTATCACTGGTTTTCTCCAGTTCTTGGAATTTGGTTTTTAGGTCACCAATCAATTCATCATATAGTTTAATCTTCCTTTGGTCATCGGTTGACTGATTAAAAAGCGGCACGATTCCCGAAACCAAAGATGTTGATAATGTCATTGAAGTTAAACCGATTAATTTTTGCTGCTGCTGTTTTGGCCTGACTTCCAATGTACTCGGATATATAGGAGACTTCCCAATAACGGGTAACACCTCATTTATTTTTTCCAAAACAGCTATATTTTTGAAATGACACGCTTCACTATCACTACTATCATCGTCATCGGCTCTTTGCGGTGTTATAGGTGATGTTGCTGATGGTCCCGCAACTGGTGACAATTCTGGTTCTATTTTTCGTCGTTTGCATGTTAGATTTATATAGCACGTTGAACAGATATACAATTTATCTTGATTCTCAACCGATTGTGGCATTAATTGCTTAACATAATCCGTAACTGGTTTTAGTTTACTCGAACACTTTGAGTCGCGAAATGGTTTACAACACTTTCGAAATTTATCCATTATCAAATTTAATGCACTAGTACTTATTTATCAGTCACTTTAACACACTGTTTTTTTTACAAATTTTAAAAAATGTTGCTCCTTATTTAAATGTTGTTTACAAATAATCACAATGTCAACTAATCAAAATTTTAAATTTTAACTGTTATTTATATCGACAATATTTTTTTTTTGGTTTTCAAAAGAATTACTCATCGTTTAACAGGTACACCTGTCAAGTAAAAATAATCAACCCCCCCAATAAAAAAGGAAAAAAAACATTTTATTTAGTCTTATAAAATAATCTAAGAAACTAAAGGGATTTATGGTACTATGGTTAACCAATTTTCAAACGATATAAACCAGGGGGTGGCACCTTCCAATTCGGTGACTAATACTTAAATGTGACGCTAAATTGAATATTATTAATAAACAAAACAAAAAAATTAAACAGTAGCAAAACACTGAAATATCTATTCAAATATAGTTTTTCCATATAAAAATGAAATAATGCTCTTACTAAAACAGATTTTGCAAGAATATAAAAAATAACGCTGGTCCAGTGTTTTAATATGTTGTAAAATAATAGTTGCCAAATTTAAAAAAAAAAAAAAAAAAAAAAAAAAAATAAGTTTTTGAGAAAATTGAAAAAGAACATTTTGGCGGGAAATTTAAAGAAGAAGAAATTAAACAACATACTAATTTTATATTTTTTTGTTAATTGCTATTAACTTATCTTTAAAGTGAGTCCAAAATCATAATTATCGGACAATTAGTTTTCTTTTTATTGCCATAAATACAACATCATAATTATCATTTTTCTCAAAATTTGACACCCTGTATTTTTAACAACAACAACAATAAAATAAAATTAAGTATTCTTAAATTTTTTTTTTAATCAAGGCTATGCATTGAAAACATAAAAATCATAAAATTCAAATATGACTTACAAAAATTTGTGATTTCACGTATTTTTCACCATATATATATATATATATATATATATATATATATATATATATATATATATATATATATATATATATATATATATATATAAAAATATATAAATATATATATATATATATATATATATATATATATATATATATATATATATATATATATATATATATATATATATGAAATTATGGTGTTTGCTTCCTAGGAATTTCGAGAGGAATTCCAAATAAAAATTTTATTTGGTATATGAGATCGTACCAAACTTGGTTGTCCTAAACCCTCTAATCCCTACTTTTTCAAAATTTAAATATTTTGCGGATACTTTAGATCCAATGACATCTTGATATATATTTCATTATGGTGTTAGATTTCCAGGGTATTCCTAAGAAAATTTGAAAATGTATTCATTTGATAGACCTATATGCCAAAAGCAATGCTTTAGCAGGAAAAAGTCACAAGCTCGGTTAAATTATTAGATTTAAAAAACATTATACTATCACTAACTCATGTAAAGAAATTTAGGATCTATTTCAAACGGCCTATAAAGAAATGAGAATTTTGTCTAAAAAAATTTTTTTTTTGTTTTTTTACGACAGCTATAGGATTTTTATCTTACCTAGTTGTGATGTTATGCCATAACATTAAAAAACATCTATAACAGATACAGGTTACAATGTCATTCTTAATTTTTAGGGGAAATTATGAAAATATTTTAATTTAAAACTCTTCTACGTAAACTACTTTAAAACAAATTAAAATGCATTCAAAGAGATTAAAAACCTCGTTGCTGCCTGTCTCGCATTAAAATCTGTGGCTACAGTAGTTTAGAACTAGTTCACTAAATCACTCTATCAATCGTCTACATTATCAAAGTTTTCTACGAATGTTGTCTACGTTGTCTACGATTTGTCGACACGTCGATGTCGAAAATAGTAGATGAAATGTAACTACCCATCTCTGATCTTAACAGTTCTCATCAGCTTATCTATATACAAACTGGAGATTTTCCGAATAATTTAAAAATTGCTAAAAAAACTCCTATAATAAATTTTATTAGACACAGTTCTGATCTAAGTGCGATATCAAAAATATTCGAATATAGACAAAAAAATTTGAAAGAAATTCTGTCATTCACGAAAACAAATCTGGAGTAATAAAGATGTTGCAAATCCAATGAATAAAGTGTTACTGGCGTTTTAATTGTTTTGCTGGAATCCGTTGGGGCTCCATAGTGGGACCTGCAGTTTCTATCTACTATATAAATGACAGTGTTCAATTTAATTCTGCTGGCTATTCGTACTCGAGGAATCAATCAGATATCAGAACAAAATTGTCAACACTTTTAAGAAGTTGCCATCCTTAACTAGAACTAAACAAATCTATATTTCAGTAATTAAAACATATTTGATCTTAAATTTAGTATATTCAATTAAATATTTTAGCAAACAATTATTTAATATATTAATAAGCTTTCCACCACAGCATATTCTATGCTATCAGAAAGTAGCTGAATTTAAAAAAAAAAAAATATAAATTTAGATTCATGCATCTGATATACCGTCACCATTTCACCGATTTGTTTGACCAAATATTATTGAATAAACTGGTATCGATAGTTCAGTCTAGCATAACACTCTATAACCATTTTAAATTCTGCCAAATCCCAGAAAACACCATTACCAATGTGTGTGTGGTTTTTAAAAATAATTTTGGGTAACTGATCGCGTAACATACATCACAAATAAAATGACAACTGAATTGAAAGTTGTAAGTTAAAAAAGCATTAGAAACTATATACATTACAACAATAACAGATTTTTCGAATTTAAAAAGATTCAATTGTCTTAATACGGGACACAATATTTATCGTCATGTATAGACAATATCAACAACCTAGAATAATTAATTTCGTATATTCAAATCCAACGCCCTAGTTATAGTGTTTAATAAAGAGGCGGCTTTAATCAAGCTATATATGAAAAAATTCTGATGTATGGCTTTATCACACAAATATTTCTACCAGGAGGTTTATTTTAAGTTACTCACCAAATATCTCAGGATTATTGAGGAGACAATACTACTATCTGTCAAAACTAACAATTTAGAATAATTTAAATTTATAAAAAAAAACATGGTCAAAATCTTAATCTTAATTGAATTTTCAAATATAAAAACGCTATGCAAATTAATATTTAAGAAATAATTCGCATAATTGATTAAAATTGTGTACCCCTAGGTTGGTTGCTTATGAAAATCCGTTTCATTTGATATATCACAAGGCATAACCCAAATTAAACTTTTTAATCCATCCTCCAGCATCTGCGGTCCAGGTGAGTTTTTACTAAACTTTGTATCCTCGAATCCATTGTGCAAAACTCCACGAATACTTGTAAAATAAATTTCCAATTTAAACATTTGGTTTACCTATGTAGATTTAGCATACAATATAAATTTTAAATTGGACATTTATTGACAAGTATTCGTGGATATTTGATATGGGTTAGAGGTTAGAAAATTTTATAAAACTTCATCTGGACCAGAGATGCTGGTAATGGATTCAAAATTATTTTTATTATATCATATATCACATGACAACCCCCTGTGGTCGGGGGGCACTCACATGTCTCGTAAACCTAAATTGCACGAACATGTTTCCCAAGAATACCACCACAGTATCCTTTGCTTGTCGTAGGAGGCGACTAAACGGTTGGATCGCTGGGCTGACGACCCGCATCCGTAAAAAAAATAAAATGTTTATAAAATCAACAAAAAGAAAAATGGATACCGCCAAAAAAACACCGGACCCCCGCTCAAGTACCCGGATACGAGATTTAGGATCGGCACGTGGAACGTGCAATCACTTAGAAAACCAGGAGCGTTGGAGGGCCTAATCACGTGCATGAAAGAGTATCGGCTGGAACTCGTTGCTCTTCAAGAAACTCGCTGGCCCAAAAGTGGAGACTATGTGTCCCAGGGCTATACGTTGCTCTACAGTGGAGATGATCTCGGAAATCTTGGAGCTGGATTTCTTCTTGGGCCGCAGGTAAAGAACGCTGTTTTGGATTTCCAAGCAGTCAATAACCGATTGTGTAAGCTTCGCTTGCGCATGAAGTTAGCCAACCTGTCGATAATTTGTGTACATGCGCCCACAGAAGTCAGCCAGCCCCAAGATAAAGACTCATTTTACAATGACTTGGACGATCTGATGGGATCTATACTCGAACACGACGTTAGAATGGTAATTGGGGACTTTAATGCTAGAGCTGGCCGAAATCAGACCGACTTATGTGAAAACATAGGTCCGTACTCCCGACACGAAACTGCGACCGATAATGGTGAGAGAATAATGTACTTTGCAATTGCTCATGATCTGAGAGTAGCAAGCACATTCTTCCCTCACAAAAACATACATCTAGAGTCATGGACACATCCTCGTGGAACTTCCCGCAGCCAAATTGACCATGTGTTAGTTTCTAAAGGACGGGCTCGGGTTGTGCAGGATGTGAGAACTTATCGGTCAGCAACCAAATACGTAGGTAGCGATCATCATTTGGTCGCTGCAAAGCTACGATGGAAGTTTTCGTACAAGTCTGGGAACACAGCGAACCGCATGGTACGTTACGACTGTGAAAGTCTGGTAAATGAAGATCACAAGAAACGATATCAGGATCTTGTCAGCGACAACATTGAAGGTGCCAATTACCAGTCTGACTGCGTGAACTCTGTCTGGGAGGTACTGAAAACTTCGGTTGTCAGTGCTGCTCAACAGACTTTAGGTATAGTGAAAGTCAGACCCAAGAATGATTGGTTTGATGACGAGTGTCGTCTTGCAGTTGAGCAACAAAATATAGCCCATAGTGAAGTGCAACAACGTCTCACAATCGCGAGGAAAAACAAGGCTGCTTTGGCGAGAAGGGCAGCTAAGCGGATTTGTAGACGGAAGAAGCGAGAATGGTGGAAGGCCGAGGTTCTGAAAGTACAACAACTCAGCAATGAGCGCAGTTCACGTAATTTCTTTAAACGAATTACTGGATTGCACCATACTTTCAGGCCTTCGTCAACCGCCATTCGGGACCGGGATGGAAACGTCTGTGTCAACATCGACGCAGTACTTGACGCATGGAGTGGACACTTTACTGACCTGCTTGATGTCCATCATGCGTCACAGACTGTTGTTGAGCCACCTCTAAGACAGACTGCGGAGATTTGCACTGAAGATCCATCCCATGAGGAATTCACTAAGGCCATGCAGCGATTGAAACGAAACCGCTCACCTGGAGTGGACTGCATTAATTCGGAGCTCTTGGATATTCGGAGGGGATACTTTGTGGAACTGTCTTTTCGACCTTATTCGATTAGTATGGCGAACCGAAGTTATGCCTGACGAATCGAAAGTGGCCGCGATATGCCCCATCTTCAAGAAGGGAGACCGCTTGAAGTGTGAGAATTATCGCGGTATAGCTCTCCTTTGCACATCATACAAGTTACTGTCATACATTGTATTGGATAGAATCACTCCTCTGGCGGAGGGCTTGGTTGGTTACTAACCTCCTTGATCCTCGTTCGGATCGATCAGTCACTGATCAGGTCTTTTCGCTGCGGATGATTCTATCTAAATATTATGAGACATCCATCTCCGTACATCAGGTGTTCCTGGATTTCCGGCAGGCCTACGACTCGATCAATCGAGAGAGTTTGTGGTCTGCCCTGGAATACCTAGGAATGCCAACAAAATTGGTACGACTGTGTAGGATGACAGTGACGAGGTCTCAATGCTGTGTTAAGGTTGAGAACAGGCTATCGAAAATTTTTGCAGTTAACTCGGGTGTTCGGCAGGGAGATGTTCTGTCCCCGATACTCTTTAATCTCATGTTGGAGTACATCTTTCGTAAAACTGAAACACCTCAGCGCAACATCTTATATCGCCAGTCCAATCAAGTGCTTGCATATGCAGATGACATATGCGTGATTGGACTGAATAGCAACGGAGTGAAAGAAATACTTGAACCGCTTGTAGAGTTTTCAGCTTCAGTTGGACTCCAGATCAATGAGTCCAAAACGAAATACCTGATCTCTGGTTTTAGAGACAATGGCACTCCAGATTTTAGTAGTGGCCACCACACGTTTGAGGGAGTGAGGAGGTTCAAATATTTGGGCTCTCTTATCACTCACGATAACAGTGTGGGTGAGGATATTAAAGTGCGGCTGGCAGCTGGCAGTCGTTCTTTGTATCCTCTAAGGCCACTGCTAAAATCTAAACACTTATCAAGTGCCGTGAAGCTGAAGCTTTACAAAGCGTTGATCAGGCCCGTTGTTATGTTTGGATATGAAAGTTGGGCGCTGACGGATGAGTACGAGAGATGGCTCCTTACATTTGAGAGAAGAATCATGCGTGTGATTTACGGCCCTAAACGCGAAAAAGATGGTACATACCGAGCTCTGTACAATTTCGAGATCAGAGATCTGATGAAGATCCCCGATATTGTACATGAAGTTAGATCCCAGCGAGTGCGCTGGCTCGGTCACGTTCTGCGTGGTGATCCGGAACGAATGGTGCAGCGATCTCTGAAAGGAGAGCCACCATATGGTAGGCGCAGAGGTCGTTGCAGGCGACGATGGCTCCACGATGTAGAGAACGACTTGGCCTCTCCTGATTGTCTTAGACAGTATGAAGACCAAGCTCAGGATCGAAACCGTTGGAGCCAAATTGTTGATTCAGTAAGGGGCCAGTAATGGCCTTTAACACTGTTATTATTATCACGTGACAACCATGTCTGCTTTAAATTTAGATGTTGCTCTAAAAATCATCTCCAATTTTGATGGGAACCCAGATCGTCTCCACAAATTTCTATTATGTTTTGATATGGTGTATAACGACTATTATTGCACACAGAACATGAAAAATTTCTTAATTTAATTAAATCAAAACTTTCACATAAAAGCGTACGATATAGTGAAATATACTGCTAAAGCAAGCACATGGAAATAATTGAAAGATGAATTAAAACATAAATTCCAGCTCATTAACGATAAGCAACAAAGAAATGAAAATGTTACAACATATGCGAAATGATTGAAGTATGCATAGCTATAGTGAAAGTACATCTGCTTCAAAAGCCATTGTACACCTAAATTCTAAGACAATTTAAAGCTTTTTAAGAAGGTCTCATTGATCCAATTAAACTTATCGTTAAGGCTTGTCGCTTTACTACACTTCAGGATTCCATAAAAAAGGCTGGTGAAAAAGAACTTACACTAAGTAGACACAATACTTCCAATTATTTTGATCAAACGAATAAAGTTTAGCGCCAAATGTGCAAGCGACTATTGCATTTAGATGAAAAATATTATAGTCGATACCCTGATCAGAAAAATCAAGTTTCTAGTAGCATTTTACCAAATCCTATGACTTTTAATAGGTATAATGAAATAATACGTCAAAAACCAGAAATATGTATATATGATCGGACTGCCGTCAAAATCGAGCGATTAACTCTTTCCGACATATTACTTTGAGGTGAGTATTTTGGTGTTCGGATATGTTGTATACCAAATCCTTCTAAAAAAATTTTAAAAGCGTTCGAAGTGACCTGAACTCCATTATCACTAATTATACACTTGGGGACAGAGAACATATCGAAAATCCCTTCCTTTAAAAATGAAATTACATGTTTAGATGTCGCGTCCCTGAACGGTTCCAACAGGGTAAACCTTGAGTATTGATCAAGAACAACAAATAGGAAACAATTTCCAGATTTTGACCGGGGATATGGTCCAAGGAAGTCAATATAAATTCGCTCCCAGGTGCGAGTTGGTTCTACGTAATTACCCATAGTTGGTCGCGTTATATAGTTAACTGGTTTAGAAGCTTTACATATTTCGCAATGTTTTAGATATTCGGATACGTCTTTACACATTCCGGGCCAAAAAAAATGTCTTCTTAAATTTTCTAGGGTCTCAGCCACTCCAAAGTGAGAGGCAGAGGGAGGACAATGAGCATCTACTATGAGCGAAGTTACCAATGGTTTTGGTACATAAACTTTCCATTGAGGAATATCATCATACAAGTCTTATGTACCAAAGAAGGGATAATAAAAAATTCGATCGTTGAACACTCTAAAATTTAGATGGCTTTGAGTTTGAGTTTTTAGAGTTTTTAGAAGTTCTTGATATTCAGAATCCTGGAAAACATCGGAATTGAGGTCTACGCAGCATGTCTCAATCACATGATCATCAGGAGTGAGCTTAATATAAATCTCATCTGCATCTTTTCGGGACAAAGCGTCTGGAACAACATTTTCCGATCCTTTCCTATATTCTATTGTAAAATGAAAACCTTGTAATTTTAAACACCACCACGCCAGTCGTCCCGTTGACTCCTTTTGACTCATTAACCAAGTTAAACTGGCGTGGTCTGTTATCACCGTGAACTCAAAACCTTCCACATAGTGTCTAAATTTTTTTATACTAACAACTGCTGCGTAACATTCTAGTTCCGTCGTACTATAATTAATTTAGCAGAGACATAAGCAATTGGGCGTTCCTCATTAGTTTCTGATTTTTGAAATAAAACCTCTCCAATACCTGTTTTGGAAGCATCGAACAGGTGCAGATGACAAAGCTTCTTTAAGTTTTTGGAAAGAACTCTGCGAGCGGTGTCACTCCATATAAACTTTTTGGATTTCTTAAGAAGATCGGTAAGCGGGCTAGTCAAATCAGAATAACTCCTGATGAACCGTCTATACCATCCTATCATTCCTAAAAATCACCTCAATTGTCGTATAGTTTTAGGTGCAGGATAATCGACAATGGCTGCCACTTTGTCCATGTCTGGTTTTAGTATTCCATTCCCCACTATGTAGCCCAAATATCTAATTTCGCGTATGACAAAATTGCTTTTTTCCACATTAATTGTGAGATTAGCCTTTGAAATGAGTCCTGCAACTTTACTTAGCAGTTGGAGGTGTTCTTCAAACGTTTCGGTGGTAACCAATAGATCGTCTAAATAGACGAATACTTGATGATGGAATTCGTGTGGTATCACCCTATCCATGAGCCGGCACATTGTCTGTGGGGCATTACAAAGCCCGAATGGCATGACGGTGAACTGGTAGAGGGGTCTACCGGGTACGGAAAAAGCTGTCTTATCCCTCGATACCTCATCTAAAGGAATCTGCCAAAAGGCATCTTTAAGATCTATGCTGGAGATAAATTTAGTTTTGTCTAGGCGGCCAACCAACCTATCTATGATAGGTAGAGGATATGCAGCTTTAACCATAACCGCATTTACCTTCCTCGCGTCTAAGCACAAACAGACTTTTCCATTTGCCCTCCTCACCAATGCGATAGGCGAACTACCGGCACTGAAACTTTCTTCAATTACCCCTAAGGCAAGCATGCGATCTAACTCATTATATAGCTCTTTTTGTACAGCTGGCGATATCGGAAAATGACGTTGCTTAATTGGTTTAGCATCGCCAACATCAATTGAATGGGATAAAACGTTAGTTTTACCTAATCCGAGAACCGAACACGAAGGAAATTTCTTTACAACTTCATCAAGTTTCGATTTTTGAGAACTGTTTAGTTGGTGGAAAATTTTGTTAGATTTGATTTCACTGGTTAACTCTGAGATTTGGTTCTGTAGACTATCAGCAGGAATATGAATTTTTAAACCAAAAGTAACCCAAAAATCTACTCCCAAGTACAAACTTTGGCTAAGATTTGGAGCTATATGAAGCGATAATGTTCTTGTTTGGCCCATGAAAGTTATTTGTGTCCGCGTATGACCCAAAATGGTTACTGAGGAACCATTTGCCGTTTTAATAGATGAAGGCAAATGACGGAATTTGATATCTAATTTATCAATGAATGATTCACTTCCACGACCTAGCACTGAAACATTTGCACCACTATCGAGTAATCCAATCCATTTATTCCCAAATATTTCGACTTCAGCATACGGGCGTCCATCTGTTGAATCGTAACGTTGATTAATGATTCAGCCAGACGAGATTTGATTTGCTTACGATTTTTCCAATAGTTGAGGTTTCTTTGTAATTTTCGAGAAATACCTGATGATAATGGTACATCTGGCGTACCTTCAGAGATAAAATTATTTGGTTCGAATACTAATCGTTGTGTTTCCGGTCGGACATTTGATTGGACTCCTGACCCAAGGTTGTTTGAGACCCACCAGTGTTTTGCTCTTAGAAAAATTTATTTAAATTTTTTTATTAGTACATAATAAAATTACGGAGTGATAGAAAGAAAGTAATTAGCAGTCGAGGTGTATACCTCGTGTATACATACGGGTTTGAAATTAAAAATAAAATAAAAATAAAAATAAAAATATACTAAGTGAAGATAAAAAAATACTTGTGAGTTAAATATAACGTATATAGCACTGATAGACAAATTGTGATGTGTTGTAGTTTTTTCCTTGACTTAAGATATATTGGCTTAAGATTATGAACGTAAAACTAAATTTAAAAACGTTTAGAAATATGTAAAAAAATAATATTGTGTAACGAAAATCACCGTTTTCTAACTTGAACAAAGCTAAAGATACATCAAAACAAGATACTCCATATTCTTCGGGAAATGTTTCGGGATCCGTACCAAAAATTTCAGCAAAAACTCGGATCCAGGAATTAAGGTAGTGTTTCCCAGATTCCAAAAATAATCATTTACCAAACAAATATGATCATTCGAAGTTCTTAATTGAGTCTACAAATCTTATTAATCATAACGCAAAATTAAAATGGGTTCATGAATGTTTCAAAATTAATACTTTGAAGGTAAATTTAGAAAAGTACCGATTCTTATATCTAAGGACATCATATATCTAACCAGATCAAAACAATACAAATACAATAAAAAATTATCCTCAGCCAAATAATCAAGAGGAAGTGAAATCCTTAAAAATTGTTTACTAAACCCTCCGATTTTACAACACCCAGATTTTGCTTTACCATTCACAATAACAACCGATGCGAGTGTTATTGCAATAGGCGCGGTTCTTTCTTAAAGTCGAGTGCTAAATAAAGTTGAACTTAATTAGCCAACGATAGAGAAGGTGTTGTTGGCGATAGTATGGGATTGCGAACATTTCCATAATTAGGTTTCCATAATTATAGATCATAAGCCGTTGATATGGCTGTATAATTTAAAAAACACCTTCCTCTCGGTTAATGAAGTGGGACATTTGATTGGAAGATTTCGATTATAAGGTTTATCACAGACCTGGAAATGACAATCAAAATGCGGATGCTGCGGAAGTCGAACCGCAATTGTACCTGATAAATCTTCAAAACTTAATTCAACATCTAAAGAAATAATGGTCGTAATTCGATCGAAAAGTAAACAACAATCTGAAATTAGGTCAAATCCAGAAAATATATCTCACTGATGATTCTGAAATTGATAAAGTTATTAAAAAATGTTATTCTAAACCTTTAGGTCGTCATCAAGGTGTATTCGAACTGCACAGCGAATCAAAAGAATCAAAAAATATTACCATTTTAATAACTTATACAGTCGTATTAAAAAAGCAATAAAATCTTGTGAGTTATGTCAAAAAAATAAAAGCTGCAAACTCAATAAAACTCCAATGCAAATAACTTCAATATCATCTCAAGCATTCGAAAAGCTCTTTTTAGATAAAGTCGGTCCTCTCCCTGTGTGACATCAAGAAAACAAATATATACTTACCGTGCAGGATGACCTGACTAAATTTTCTTTTGCATTTCCTATAAGGTACTAGGATGCCGAAAGCATAGCTCGAATTTTCGTCGTCTAGAATAAACACGTTATATGATTGACAAATCTCGGCTAATCCATAGAGTTCTCATTTATAAATTTCTTGGCAAAAATAGACTTCACCATATATTGGCTTTGTCCACATGTTTTTTTTTTGTTTGAGTTTCACAAGCTGCATAAATAATTTGTATAGACCCATCCAAGAATCAAATTAAAATTCCATATGTTTAAAATTTCAGGTAAATGCAGCCGATGGAAGCACATCATGTAAACGAGTTGAACACATAAAACACAAGTAAAAGTGTCATGACTTAAAATATCCACCCGATTTCCAGTGGAAACATTATTCATATCATGGGTTCCAGCGGAAAATAAAATAATGTATTTTTTTTTAAATTAATAATTGGTAAAAACAAACAAAATGTTATTTGTATCAAAATCAATTTTTATGGTAAAAACTATTAATAATGGATACCATTGCTGAAGAGAACGAATATTTAGAAATAATTTCAAAAATATTTCCACCCACCGGAACTCATAATACGAATTTCAAAATTTAGGAAAAATATCCACTCCATTGCAAGTCATGGTAGGGATGATAGTTTCATCAAAATTACTATAATGGTACTAAAAAATTTGGAATACTTTACGACAACTTCCTTCACTATAAACCAGTATATGGTTTTGTCTCTAAAACAATTGTTTTTTTTATTTTGTTGGTTAATTTCGTCAAGCATAAAACTATAACTGTAGACAAAAACAACAAAAAAAAAAAAAATTGAGTTTGTATTATAGTTTTCCAAAGATATAAAAATCTGAAAACTATCATAAAATATACAACTAATTCATCCAACATTTTATGTGTGTGTGTATGTGTATGTCTATCTCTAAGTAGATAAGATGCGATGCGATAATAAACTAAACATTTAATTGATTTTATAGTTTTGTTTTCCCATTTTCATTTCCCAACATCTTTTCTATTTATGTACACTTATGTATGTATATAGTTTAGTCATACAAGGACTAATGGCTGTTATAATTGTTTATGTTATATATGGTTGCCATTGCGCCATAAAAACCCATAGCAAATAAGAGAAAAACTATAAATAATTATTTTTCTTGTGCACAAAAAAAATTAAAAATATAAATTAATTTAAATTAATAAATGAATTTTTCATTTGAAAACTATATATAACAAAAACTTTTCCGTATTGCATACATACACACACACACACAGTAATGCATACATAGGCACAGCCGGGACTTTATACCATGTATGTATGTATTTGAATTAAATGGTAATAAACGATGTTAGTTGGTTTATATAATATATGTAAGTATGTATATGGGCGCACCCCAAAGTTGAGTTTTGTAAAAGTTTCGTTTACAAAAAATAACACACAAAAAAGTTTTTCATTTTGGGTTTTAATTCGGAAGCTTTAATTTTGAAACAGATTTTGATCATTTTGAATTTATTTGGAAATTTATAAAAAAAATAAGAAGAAATAACAACAAATAAATAAATAGTTATACAACAATTTGTATTCCAAATGGAAAGAAAATAGTTTGTGTTTTAATTAGATTTAGATAGTTTTGGGATTTAAAATTTGGTTGATTAGTTTAGTGGAAGTAATAATATATTATTTATACTTTATAATACCTACAGGGTATTCCACGTGAATCTAGAGAATTTCAATGTGCGATAACACATTTTGTAAAATTGCAGAATTCAGAATACAATTAAATTGCGCAAAATAATTGTGTGATATCAATATTGCGCAATATATTGTGTTTTTTTTCAGTTTGCACAATAAAATTATTGAATAAAAAATGTTGGAAATTTTGAATACAAATTCACTGTATTAGTACTACCAAGTTGCTCTAAAGGTAGATCAATTATCAAAATATAAATGTTGACTCTTTTAAACTTTAAACCGATACAAGAAAGATTTTTAAACTCTACAATAATACAGCCTAGACGTTCGGAGAAGTTAGGGAATATGATGTTGTTAACCTGAAAGAAACCTTTTCTACCTCTTTAAATATATAAATATTGACTGTTTTGCCTATTATTTTTACTATACATTAGGTACCACAATTTCAACCTACATACTTGTACTATGCTATAGTTATAGTATTTTATTTTTCATAGAACTACCATAGAATTAAAATTTAACATTTTAATGCAACAATTACTGTTGAAAAATAAATTGCGTGTAGACTATATTTGTTCAGATACATAGTTATCAGATACATATCTATAGATCTTGTTCGATATAAACATATATATTTTACTAAAGTCACAGTTTGATCACATGAATCAACCAAAATCGATTGGTTAACATCGAAAAAAACCTGTTTATTCATAGGGCCCTGGTAGCACAAATGGTTGTTTGTACTATTTCTTTTCTACATGTTACCTGATTTAAAGAAATTGATTTTATTTTTTCTACCGGCATTTATGAGATCCCCGCCATATTCAATAAACAGTGAAGTGACTAACGATCGTAAATCTGGCAAATATTCACCACAACTCTCTTTGAACTTTCACCACGTACTTATATAAATAAGAAAAAAATATCTCATTTTAGGGTCATTTTCAGTGATGGGCATTTACGCGTCATCTATTAATTTCTACGTCGTCCGTCGACAATGACAACAATGTAGACAACTTCTAGAATGGTGATTTATTAAACTATTTAGTTCAAAACTACAGTGATCCAATTTTTGTAGTGTGAATTTGATACTTTGATGGGACTGTAAAAATTATATGTAGAATAAATTTTTCGGATTTATGAGTAATATCTGTAAAATATCGAGAAGCTGTTAGATACTTTATACAGCAATATATGAATCAATAAAATTGTACAAATCTAAATATTTTCTAGTGTTATATCTGCAAATGCCAACTTATAATTAAAAACTCACATATGGTTCGTAATGTTGGGTATTGAGTACCCCGGCTACTCTCATTTCTGGATTTTTGAGTACCCGAATACCCGTGTAATTACGACGGGTATCTCTGAAACGTGTTTTTAAGGAATGCCCGTGGACAACACAAAATTTTCTGATTTGGTGTTTGAATTAACCATCATTCAAACTTCGAATAGAAAATTTAAATGTTTAGAGAGCCGTTAATTGTATCAAATTAAAATATTGGTGGTACACACGAAATCAAATATTGAAAAGTTTAGAACTATGGTTCTTCTAAAAAATCCTACATCAACAGCCAACGAATAGGTTTTCATTTTTAGTGGTGAAAAATATATTTACAACAAATAAAAGTCGTTAGGCGTTTAATTTTTCAATATGCCAAAATCTCCACCGATTTCTCAGATTGATTTAAGTTTTATTAACTCATGTAATGTGAAACGCAAATGCGTCTAAATTTCTAAATTCTTTGCAATTTCTTTTCGCGCAACTTGTGATCTTGATTATGCTTTAGAAAGGATTTCACGTATAGTAAAGTTAATTTTGGACGAAACATTTATAAATGCGAACTCAAAATGTCTTAGCCAAAATATGTCAATCAAGTAACGCGTTCATTCCATACGCAGCTGATTTGCGGTTGTCGTTGTCAATGAATATGCCTGACAACTCAAAAAATACGAAGACGTGTTAAAAATTCTTATGTGTGCATCTCATGACTTTATCACCAAAACGTGTTTAGACGGAGGTTAGTTTTTCGTGCTCACCAAATATTTTAGAATTTTCAAGAAACAATTACTCTCTGTCAATTGCGAATTTTTTAGAGCTGTTAAAACTAGCAATTGAGAATAATTTAAAATTCTAAAATCCATCTGTCTGTTTGTATCGTCAAATTTTGTAATCAATTTTTCAACCACTTGCGATAGTCCAATTGAGCTGAAATTTAGCCTTTTAGGCTTTTCAAAGCCTTTAAGGCCCGAAAAATGTTAGAATCTTGTATTGCCATCGGAGTTAATCCTGCATGCAAAATTTCAGCTCAATTGGACTATGAAAAATTGATTACAAAATTTGACAAAGACTTATAAAAGTTGGCTATATTACAGAACAATCATATGACATAGTGCTCTCGGATCGCACTCTAAAAGGTTAGGTCCAAAGATAGATATACCATCTATCTTTTTGCAACTTCCTGACAAATGTTAACATGGTCGAAAAATTGATTGCAAATTTCGATGACTAAAAAGTAGAAAATAAAATATATTAAAAAAAAACTTTTTAATAAACCACGCTTATATTTGCTTTGAAAAGGCTTTGAAGAGTAGAAAATAAAATTTTTCTTCCTTACTCCTATCAAGGTATATTTATAACAAGTAGAAATTTAAAATTAATATGACTAAAAATATAAGCGTGGGGCGCTCCTTCTGAATGTATATACTAATACTATCTCTCAATATATCATTTTTACGTTAATACTGAAATGCTCCAGCAAAAAATCTATTCTCCGGATACATCAGAATAGACTGTTCCATTAGTGTTACTAAAAGACTTTACTAAGACTTTGCTTCGTGTGTCTAGTAGTCTTAAATTACAATTGCCGTATAGGAGCGCCCCACGCTTATATTTTTTTTTAGTCATATTAATTTTAAATTTCTACTTGTTATAAATATACCTTGATAGGAGTAAGGAAGAAAAATTTTATTTTCTACTCTTCAAAGCCTTTTCAAAGCAAATATAAGCGTGGGTTTTAAAAAGTTTTTTTAAATATATAATTTTATAATAAAAACACTATGCAAATGATTATTTATTTTTATTTGGATTATCATATGCCATAATCCAAATTAAAAATGTTAATCCATCATCCAGCATCTATGTATATGATCCAAGCGATTTTATCCAGAAATTTCTTTCCTCTGTTCTATTTCTACAAAACCACGAATTTTTGGTGAAAAAAAGTTTCAAATATTTTTTGTATGCTAACTCTTCAAAAAAAATTTTGTTATTTGGAAGTTTTGTAAAAAATCATCTGGACCAAAGATGCTGGATGAAACAGACTTTTCTAAATTACGTCCAGGTGGTTTTTAAGAAATTTAAATTGTTCTAAATTGTTAATTTTGACGGCTCTAATAAATTTGCATTTGTCAGTGAGTTTCATCGTCCTGATATTCCTGAGATATTTGGTGAGCAACGGAAAATTAACCTCCTTGTAGACACGGATGTGTGATAAAATCATGTGGTGCACATATCACAGAATTTTTTCATATACCTTCATTAACGCGGTCCTTTTATTAAACACAAAAAATAGGGCGTTGGAATTGAAAATGCTAAAATTATTGTAGGTTATTGATGTTGTTTACATTACGCTGACATTGTCTACATGACGATAAATATTGCCAGGTAATCTACGTAATACTTTACGTGTCGACAACTGCGTAGATGACTTGGCGTAGTCTACTTCGCCCATCCCTGGTCATTTTCATTTACACCGCAAAATCGTCACAAATTCAAATAAATAGTAAAATTTAATCTGTTAAATAGTTGGCCGCTTCCATAAATAAACACCATGAATCTTGAATATCGCTAATCAGTAAAAAGTATAGCTATTTTTGATAATTTTCGGAAAGAAGGCTCAACACGCAGTAACTCTACCACAATCAATTATATATTGGAGCGTCCTAAATGGAAAATGGGCATTTAGTGAAGACACCTAGAAAACTGAGAAAACTTAATTCACAAGGATTGATAGATATAGCGGTAACAAAAATCCCTGACCCTCACCATCGAATTATTATGACCATTATTATTCCCTGTGAATAAATAAACAATTATATAGGCAAATGAGCGTTTTTCGATAGCACAAACACTGTAAGAAAGAATTCTTATTATTGGGTATAACCATAGATATCGAGTATAAACCATTAGATTTAAACTTATCTGGTTCTTTTGAACTCGCACTTCATAAAAAAATAAAGTGAAAACCATAAAACGCAGTTGGACAGTTAATTCCTCCAAACGAAATGAAAGCTAGCAATTGCCTCATGATATCAGGCTTAATATTTCCAGCAATTATTGCAAACTCGCTGTTAAAGAATATTAGTGGGAATTTGTAGCTCAATTTGTTAAGATGGCTGATAAAAAAATCACGAAAATTGCTTAAGGAGATAACCGAAGAAAATCGTCTACGATATATTACCTGCGAACTATCGTTTAAACGATAAACTTGAAACGGTAAGAGTATGTCTATAAAACTGTTGCTCGATTCTCTTTCAATATCTAGCCAGGTAGTCGATACTGCAATTTCTTAATCCGCAAATGGTTGCGGATACGTGCGGGCGGTGAATGAAGTTAAGCAAACTTCAAAAAATTTGGTAATAAAGCATAAATCTGCTTTTCTCGTATATAGTCGAGTCACACTACTCACGAACACATACTGAGAAATGTTTTCTAAACTGCGCTGTAATCTTTCAGTATCCAAACTGCATCGTCTTAATAGTGTGAAATGGATATAGAAGAAAAACAGATTGCGAGTCCCACATAGTTACAGAACGACAGTACAGGGATATCATTAGGTTAAGTTTTTTTTTAAAAACGACCAATGCAATATTTGCACCAGTTTCAACTTTCAAAAATTTATTACTGTACATGAAAGCATATTAACTGTTCATTAATTCTCTGCCCCTTCGGTGAAACATATAAAGGGTGGTCCATCTAGCATTTGCAATTTCAATTACCCGTTCTTTCGAGTGTGGCAACACTAACGTCATTCGTGTTATGACAGAAAATTAGTTTAATGTTGTACATTTACGAGGTAAGTCACTTTACGCTTGAACAAAATTGGAAAATATTGAAAATTTACTTGCAAAGTTGCGAGTCTTCTACCCAAACTGTAATAAAATTACGTGGAAAATTCAGGAAAAATGAAATGCCCACAATGGTCTCCGACCTTTCATCACCATCAGCTCGCCATCGGGCTCAAGAATTGACCATTTCATGCAGTTCTGTGATGAGAATTTCGCATAAAGGCTTCGGTGTGAAGGTGTACAAAATTCAATTAGAGCAGCAGCTGAATCAAAATGACTATCCGCAACGTTTTCGGTTCGCTAATTAGACTGTGGAACGATTCAAAGAAAATGAGCATTTTTATCGAAAACTCATCTTTTCCGACGAAGCTCATTTTCGTCTCGGAGGCTATGTCAACCAGCATAATTGTCGCATTTTTGGCTCAGAAAAGAAAAATCAATCGGGTCAGAAGAGTTCTAGAATACTAAGAAATCTCGGCCTTCTAAAATTTTTCATTTTTTTTGATAATAATGGATAAAAATTTGGTGTGTTATGATCCCAGCTAGGTTTCAAGCATCAACACTACAAATTTAGTTCCATTAAAGGTATTCGAATTACAAAAGAATCGTATTTAACCTGAACCAGAAGGATTTTTTTGTAAAGAACAGAAAATCCCCACTACTTGCGCGAGGATGAACTATCAATATTTTGAACTATCTCTAATATTTTTATACAATTTTCTGTTGCCAACCCAATGATTATTTTCATTGTCCTCTGCTACAGGCTCTCTGAAGTTATTGGATCACCCGATTTTCTGTATCATTCATTTCTTTCATTATTGTAGGAAATCATCGATGTTTATTGATGTAATTTAATTCTTAATTGTTCTAAATATTTCGAAGGCCGCATGCTCTCTAATTGATTACTATTAGGATAATAATCGTATTCTTTATTGAGTTTATTGCGGAATATCGAAATTTACTGGAATTGCGGAACACAAACAGTTCAAAATATAGTAACCGAATATTAAAAACGGCTGCTTGACTATCAGGAAGCTCCAGTTCTTGTCCTATTATACATTGCCATGATTGGAGTATTTGTATCCATTGAAAAAATCTCGCTTACATACAAATACTTTTAAAAATTTATAGGAAGATACTCTTATATATACTCTAAGGTACTCTAAGCCCTATTTGGCACATCAAACATTTTGTGACGTTTTAATCTTTCCCTCGTCGAGGTGAGAAATTCTCAATCTTGAGTGAAACCTGGCACTGGACTCCCTAATTTCTTCCCGTATTGTGTATTGACCTGTAGGTATCTTGTAGGTAGATCCAGATTATTCATTTGTACTGGTGGGCAAGTGCCTTTTCACATTGTAAATGTTACTTGTTTGAATTTAGCTTGATTAACTTTAATTAGCCATATTTTCATCCTTATACTTGAATATTGGTCATATGCTCCTGTAAAACTTCAACCACTTCGTTAGGATCTTCATGTGATAAGAGCACTACCGTGTCGTCCTATGAGTACTACCGTGTAGTACTACCGTGGGTGTTGTGATAGATACATGATTGCTTGTAGGTAAATCTGCGGTATATAGCACATATAATATGGACCTAGCACGCTGCCCTGTGGTATATCAGGTTTAATTGTATAAACATCTTGACGTGTTATAATATAGTATCTGTCGTAAGATACGATGTTAATATTCTGTATAAATCATGCGGTAAGCATTGCTTAGTTTTGTGTTGTAGTTCAATATGCCATACCTTATCAAAAGCTTGCGCTATTTCCATTAATACAGCAGCACAATATCTTTTTACCTCAAGCGCTTCGTGAATTACTTGAACTATTCTGAATACCTACTGTATTGTTGAGTGCCTGGTCTAAATCCAAACTAATGGTCCGGAATCAGCTTCTTCTCCAGAAATATAGGCTTTCAACGCTTAAGCAGTAATTTTAAAAATAATTTTAAAATAATTGGTAATAAACTTATCGGTCTGTGCGATGTTACTTCTTCTGGGGGCTTGCCTGGTTTTGGTATTATTAGTTGTAAAACCCTGGTAACTGTTGCAATACTTTTCCTGTAATAATATCATATCCTGGCGCCTTTTAGGGTTTAACTCTTGCTGTATCGTTGTTTTTACTTCGAAGATAGAGAAATTCGTGATGGTTCGATTCATATGCAACGGCGATTCCAATTGACTTTGAATGTTGTTATTCTATTCGCTCGTAGTTTCTGATGGATACGGTTGAAATATTTTTTCGAAATGGTCTGCAAATATCCCAGCCTTTTCTACATTATTTCTCGCCCAGTGACCGTCATTTTTACGTATCGGCGGAATATGATGTTATGGTTTTAGCTTCTTAGTCGCTTTCCATAGTGAATAGTCGTGTGTTTTCTATTGGTGTGAGTCGAGATAAATATTCTTGAATTGATTGGTTTGTTCATTGAGCAGCAGTTCTTTTAACTGTTTGACCGTTTTGTTTAGCTTGCGTTTCATTAATCGATATCTTCGCCATTGCTGTCTTAATTTTCTTTTCTCCTTAATCATTTTTTTTTTACGTGTGAACTTCCAAGGCCGATTGAATACATTCATTAAGATGTTTCACTGCCTGAACTTTAACAGCCTCCGTGTTTAACTTAATGTTTGCGTTTAGTATCCCTCTTATCTTTTTATTTAAAGTTATTCCAGTTAGTTTAATTGTTAGGCGAACAACAGGTTCAAGCATGGTGTCGTTTTAATGATATTATTTGATATTATTAACTCATTACTGAGTTGTTGTATTTTCAGAACCTCAGCCTTCCATCATTCTCGCTTTTTCCGTCTACAAAATAGCTTAGCCACCCTCCTAGTAAGAGTAGCCTTGTTTTTCCTCGCGATTGGGTCACGTCATTGCACTTCACTATGGGATAAATTTTATTGCAGAACTGCAAGACGACACTCGTCATCAAACCAATCATTCTTGGGTTTGACTATCACTATACCTAAAGTCTATAGAGCAGCAACGACAAACGAAGTTTGCAGTACCTCCAATACAGAGTTCACACGGGCAGACTGGTAATTAGCTTCCTCAATGTTCTCGCTGGCAAGATCCTGATATCGTTTTTTTTAATTTTCAATTATCAGACCTTCAAAGTCGAGACGTTCCATGCGTTTCGGTGTGTGCCCGGACCTGTACGAAAACCTCCATCGTAGTTTTGCAGCAGCTAAATAATGATTGCTCTCTACGTATTTGGCTGCTGACCGATAAAAAAAATATTTAAAATTAAAATTAAAATTGGTCGAGATTTACTCCAGTATTCAATACCACTAATGGGCCCACGGCCCACATTCACACTAACGTTCATTCAACCCATTCAACCCAGTCACACAAGTACAGTATACCATCTGCGCATTGCATAGCTCCATGTCACCCTGTACAGAAACATTTTATTCTACAGTAAAACACAACATAATTGTGGTTATAGTGTGGATTCATTAAGGAACAATGAATTAGAGCAACGCAAAGCTGCGTAATGCTGAAAGCTTAAAAAAATTGCCTTGTAAAATTATGAGGCTCAAATTACCTTCTTTTACAAGAACAGATTGAGGTATCCCAAAAGCCTCGTCACACAATTTAACCCAATGGAAATTTACATTTTTCTTTAAAAGATCGGTAACAGGCTTTTCCATCTCCGCAAAAACGTTAACGAATTTTCTATAGTACCCTGGTAGACCAAGGAACGATTTGATATCTCTAACGTTTTTAGCAATTGGATAATGATTGATAGCACAATTTTTTTTTTGAATCAGGTTTTATACTTGATGGCGTAATGACATGGCCAATATAGTTTATTTCACGGCGAAGGATGTGGCATTTTTATCAATTTAAGATGATTTTGCCGGAAACAGTTAAGAACTTCATTCAATTATTTGTTATAATCTTTTAAATTTCGACCGTACACTACTAATCCACTTAAGGCTGAATTCCTAAGTCTTTGGAATGAGCTGGCGCTCCTTTTAATCCAAAAGGCATACGTGTGAAACGATAGTGACCTCTGTCCGTCCTGAAAGTGGTTTTTCTTTGTCGGATTTCAATGAACTTATTGATAACCATTTTTTAAGTCAACTGTACTGTAATATATATACAGATCGACCTAATTGATCAAAAATCTCACTATTTATTTATATTATCGCCAGACTGTCGACACGTAAAATATAACGCGTATAGATTACTTGGCAATGGTTTTTGTGGTCGCGGGAGTATTTTGTAAAAGCGTTCATCTAGAGGTTATTTTTTCATTTGTTTCTTTTTGACAAATGACGCATGAATAGTTTCAATCTTTCATCGTGTTTTTATTTGTTCAGTATTGATTGCGATTTCATCATGGAAAGACTGAGCCGGACATAGCAGGGGTGACTTTTTCACTTCAGCACTCTTTCCTCTATAACCCAAATTTTTTCGTTACATCGAAAACCTGTGAACTCGTTGAGATAACGAGTCGTGGAACGAGCTATATATGGCCAAAATTTTACTGCTGAATCACGTTGAAGGATTAGCGGCAAAATACGTGGTTATGAAAAATGTGACAAAAACCTGGCTCCACAACTGCAAATTACTGGCCAAATCATACATTTTTTTGCAAACGTATCTAACTTGAAGTGTTCCAAAACCAATTTCATCCATCAAAACACATCCACTAAATGTTTGTGAAAATTTTGTCATCAGTCTGGCACATATTTTATCGAACAACTATTCGTTATCTCAACGATTTGGCATTTAAATAACTCGGTAGCAATCATCGCCTTCCTGAACTCGAATTCGTTTTACCATGGAGATGGGGTGTTCTAAATTTTATGACACGGTCATAGTTAAATTTCCCCGGATTATTTTTAATGAAGGTTATAACCTTTTTGTAAAAATTATCAGTTGTGCCATTTAAAGATTTTTACCTTTGTTCAGCACCAATTTTTAATACGCCGATGGTCGAGTAAGAAGAGTCAATGCTCTTGAAATCCTGGACTCGAATTCAAGACTCGTTAGCGCCAATATTTTTTTAATTTAATTTCTGCTGTAAAATTACTTTAACACAGCTTCTACAAAATCTACATTCAATTTCTGCAAGTATAACAACCATCTCTTGTATATGACCGTAATGAAAATATACGGTAATGGTCAAATACTACATATGGTCAAATACACTATTGAATTGGCAAATATAAAAGATTTGTATAGCATTATGCATATTCGGCGGTGTGGCAGTTAACAAAGTCATTGCTTTTGCATTCGTGGACTCGAGTTCAATTGTCGTCAGCGTCAATACTTTTTTTATTTAATTTCTTCGGCAAGTATAACAGTAATCTCTTGTGTAAGATCGTAATGAATTGTCCATTCCTGTTCATTTCATTTCATTTTTCAGTTTTCTCTATTGAATTGGCCAACATTAGAGATTTGTATAGCACCAACTATATTTACGCCGGTGGTCCAGCAAGCTGAGTCGTTGCATTTGGAATTGTGAACTTGAGTTCGAGCCTCGGTCAGGGCCCATGGTGCAAGCATATTATGGTGTTAGTTTGAAATTTTTTTTATGGCTTTAGAGGACAGATTTAAAATAAATTTCACATACGTGTCAAATTATTATTGGTATTTTAAATTTAAATAGCGTATCATCTAGCGACCGAGAAATATCTTAAAGTAGCACCTAATTTGGCCTTAGCATATAGAGTCCAAAATCGGTTAAATTCGAATAATCAGATACGCTAAATTCAAGCAGTGCGAGCATGTGCCCATATTTCCAAATGTGTCTGTTTTCTGCCAGCTGTAGCATTACAGTCCCAAATTACCATTCTTACATCGTGCGCGGATCAGATCTGCCAAGTTATTGTAAAATAAGTCTTTATCTTGGAGCTGACTGACTGTGGGCACATGTACACAAATTATCGACAGGTTAGTTAACTTCATGAGCAAGTGAAGCTTAGACCATCGGTTATTGAGTACTTGGCAATCCAAAACAGCCTTCTTTACCTTCAGCCCAAATAGAAATTCAGCTCCAAGATTTCTGAGGTCATCTCTACTGTATATATAACAAGGTATAGCCATGAGATACATGGTCTCCACTTTTAAGCCAGCGGGTTTCTGGATGTGCAACGAGTCCCAGCCGTCACGCATCCATTCATGTAATTAGGCCTTCCAACGCTCCTGGTATCCCAAGTGGCAGCACGTTCTACTTGCCAATCCTAAATCTCCTATCCTATTGTATGGGCGTATTTTGAGGCGCTCTGGCCGATAGATTCTCTATAATCTAAACAACAGTGCTTTGCCAAAAACTCAATGGTATCTGAGATACCAACATAATAAAAAGTCTGAACACAAATGTACCAGACTATTTTATTTGGTTTTTTTTTCATTTAATTATGGCGGTAAGTATTCAAATTAATCACTATTTTGGTTCTTATACGTACTAACTAGAACAGGATAATTTCATATTAAAACCCAAAACTCAATTTCATCCCCCCCAGGCCACGAAAACAATAAACAATTATTATGAGTTCGTTGAATTTCCAAAATTTCCAATTAATTGAATAAAAAAGGTTTTTGTGGAGTACATAAAATAGAGCGATCGCAGTTATTTTTATTTTATTTTTGGCTATAAAAAACAAAGCTTTCAAACCACAAAAAAATAATAACTTTATATACGAAAGCATATTCCTATACTATATAATGCATTGTGTTTTATGGAATGAAACTTTTTGCCATAAATGTATGTATGTATACAGGTCATTGTTCTATGGTAAATGATCTGATATATGTACATATGTGAATAACCATCGGTTCTGTAGTATATACGGGACCACCTTTCTATCCGTACTTGTGCACTAACCACACAACATAAATAAGCATTTTATAAACAAAAGAACGTTATCGCGAAATCACCCACACATAAAACATCTGTAGGAAATACATACAATGGAAATTATTTATATTTGGACAATGCAGTCCGCATTTCCAACACAGTTTATAGATTTTAAAGTTTCCCTATATACCAATATTTTTATATTTTATTGTTTGGAAATGGATTTTCTTTTCAGTTATATACTTGCTCCTTGAAAATTGAATAAATAAAATTGGGTAATGGTACTGAATGAGTATATATACGTATGAATACGGGCAAACAGAATGAAGCCAACAAAAGATTTTTATCATTTTCTTAATATTATTCTCTATATTCTATTATGTATGTATGTATGTATACACTCATAAGTTTTATATCTTAAAAATGGGAAAACCACTCTCTATCCATACATACATAAATATATTATGTACTCCTATTATACAGAACATTTAGTATATGTATAGAATGTCCTTTTTTCGAACCATTATATTATGTTAAAATATTAAAATGATTTTATTGTGTATGTAACTATGTACATATGTACATGCATAGATTTCTACTATATATGGCACAATACCATTATGATTTTCCATTTCATGTTTAATGGAAATTTACATAATCTTTATTATATGTTGACTGATAATCATATAGAACCAAAATGAAATGAACAGAACACTAACATGCATTATTAATTCGGTACGTACATATAGAGTCTCTAGAATGTGGTCTAATATGTGTATTGTTTTTTCGATTATAAACTATCCACTGTTGAAAATCAACAAATCCACGACTTATAATTGGAATTGATTTATTTACTTTGTGCTGTACGTATACATTTTGGTGGAATCAAGTTGGCACTTGTAGCCAGCTTCGTATCTTATGCAGCTTCCACAAGCGTGCGTGTTACCTGTCCGTGTATACCAGCCAGCAAGTAATACACCATGGCATGTGGTGCACTAGGTGAAAACATGGCGCTAAACAACTGGGCCGGTTTAAGGTGTTAACCGTACCACGCTGACCAGCTGGGGGTCTAAAAGGCCAATCTCTAACTAATCTGACCTTAGTTGTGTATTGCGGATCTGTGTACAGGTGCACCACCTATCTCCGGTACTCGTGCGATCTATTGTAGATGCAAATAATAAAAACAAATAGAGTCCGGCACTCTTAAAAAACCGGAATCTATTGCTGTGGTGACATTGGCCTTTAGACCCGGTCTGCAAAGCACAAAACAGGACAAAAGCACGAATGTGGCTGGTCCTTCAAAACGATAGGGTAAAAAGCACAATTGCTGGCCCGCAAAAGCCAACTACCAGACCAGGTAAGAAAGCCTGTCGCATGATCCGAATATTGGGCAAAAGCTCTGGCTAATATCGGCCTACCTACCACACGAGGAAGAAAGTATACTACCAGGTACGTTGTACAGTGCAATAACGGATGCTCAAAAACGAAAAGTAGGAGTCATCATGTGCAGTGATGCTAATGCGTATGACGGTGAGTTACTCCTCGATTTTATTTTAAGTACTAACCTAAACATATACATACGGTCGTAAGCCAACATCCATTACTAAAAACAACAAGAAGTGCTAGACGTCACACTTGTCTCCGATTTTATTAAGGAGAGGTTATTTAACTGGAAAGTGTCCAAAAACAAATCTTTCCTGACCACTGTTCTCTCCAATATGAAGTGGATACAAAACCCACTAGTAAACTATCCTTCAGGAATAGAAAGAAACCTGACTGGAATTGCTTTAGAACCATTCTTGGTAACTCATTACCGGTATCGATTCCAAGCCCACCTGCATATATACAGGAACTTGATTCTAGTAAACAAGCTATCTGATGCTTTAAACAAAGCTATGCATTTTCTGGACTGCTCGGTAAGTTCCGGAGAAATAGGTAGAAAGTTCTATGGGCAATAAACAGGTTTATGCCATACAATTCGGCAGGACCTAATGGTATTATCCAGCGATCTATTGAATAAACCCTGCCCTTCATGGAAGTCATCTTCAAAGGTAGCTTAGAACTTTGTCACATTCCTAGTAAATGAATTCCTATAGCAAATGAACTAAAGTAAAATTAATATTTATACCTCAGGCGGGAAAAAGCTCTCATTGCTATGACTTGGGTGCCAGGGCACTTCATTATCGCAGGGATTGTAAAAGCAGATGAGCTGGTCCGCAAGGGCAATGCAAGCCTTATACCACAAATCAGGCCGGATATAAAAATATCGCTTGCTTTCAGTTGGATCAGAAGGGAGCCTTATACGAAACGAACGATGGATTATAGTCTAATGCTAGTTCGTGTGTAATAACCAGGCAAATCTGGCCTAGACTTGACCAGTCCAGATCCGGCCAACTGATATCGCTTCCACAGTACCATATTAGTATGGTCGTAAGAGCTATAACGGGACATTGTCTCATTGGGCTACATGCGAGAAGAGTGGGTCCACCTATGATTTCTACCGTATAGCTGTGATGATGAGGAGGAGGAAGAAAGCTCCATCTGCTCTGCACCTATCCTATAGTCTAGCGTAAAACGCAGAATAAAATTTATGGGAACTTGGTAAGCTAAGGATAGTTTGACTATAGTGAAGTGGAGGTAACTTAAATGTGGTACGGCTACGGACCAAATTGTGTCTATGTTAGTTTATAAGGACGGCCACGGAATGTTGATTTCAAGTAAAAATTATAAAAAAATATATTAAGTTAAATAAAAATTAGGGCGTTGTTTTTATTTTATATAATCTTCTGCGACATAGAAATATTAAACATTGGATAGTGACATAAAAATTGTTTTAAAAAAGGAATATGTTTTTTCTTCACGTAAAAATTAAAAGCGAGATGAGAGGTATGTATACTGAGAGTAAACTTTAAAGTAAAATTAAGACATATACAGGGTGATTATGATTTTTGCCTATACTGGGGAGACCAGATATAGTATCGCATACGATAATCATATTTTCAAATAATGAATATGTTAATGAAATTAAGAAAATATATGTGAACTAAATCCATACTCCGCGCCTTGATTTGTCCGTGGCAGGCCAATCAACATTTTATTCGCCTTTCTCTATTGGCAAGATTGCTAATCCAGAGATTGATTGTTCAAACGTTTTATTACCACATCGCATCACTAGCACCAGCACATCTCCATCAATATTATCTTGAGTTGGCATTTCTAAAGTCTTACTACACATAATCTAACACCCGGGTATAAACTCCCATTCAACAGACGACTGATGCACTAACATGCCGTATGGCATATAAACATATAAGCAAATGATTGGCCGTCCCTTTGAAATTTGCTCCATTAACCGAAAAAACATTTCGCACCATTCCTTAATCTGAGAACAACCTTTTTGCACAGCGAATGAACGCTTTAATAGACAACAATAAGCTCCAGGTGAACTGCGTTTGTGGAAAAGCAAACGAAATCCTTTTTTCAGAACTTTGCAACTATTGTGTTGACCTACATTCAAAGGTCAGCAAAAGTAAAACCCGCTCACTTGATATGGTCGAACGTTTTTGAAGTCGAGTCATGCTCATGGTAAATTATCCATAATTCGCGATAGAAATATTGGCCTCATACGGAAACATCTGATGCACTGACGAATAATGCTTCGAGTCTGGACTAGTCGTTTTATTGGCCGGTACCTTGCTCGAACTGCTGTGAGAACAATGTGTGGTCCAGCGTGAAATGTCCTAATGAAAATCACGAATTAATGACCTTGTGAATTCGTGGTCTCTAGAAATAAGAATTTGGTGTTTTGATTGTACGGGATGTTGGCCTTCTTCAAGCACCCTCCAACTCTTATGATTCCGAACTCATCCAAAAACGGAGCCAAAGATTTCAGACACAGCACGATTGTATTCGGACCGTAAAATCAAAACTCGGACTGGGCAAACTCTGCGGTCAACATACCATCGACTGATGAGGTCACCAGGGATTAAATTTCCGGAAATATTTCCAATCTTTCATCTTTGTATCTTGCTGAATTTTAGTTATGCGATGTACAATAAAAAATATTCCGCAGTTGTGCGGCTCTGCACTGATCGAACGCAGTATAATTAACGAGTAAGCCTAATAGAAGTAATTATTGACATTCAACTCGTTCAGTACGTCACGCTTGAGACGAGTAACCAGATCGGTCATAATTTCGATCGGATAAATAGAACGATCTTCATGGAGACATCGTCAATATACGCAGGCCCATAAGCTTTTTCACTTCTTTTTACTCTTTTCATTGCAAATTTGTCAAATTTGAAACCATTCCTCTTTAAAATCGTGATTGATTCCTTCAAAATTCCACATGAAACTTTGTACTGGAGTTAGTCAACTTCATCACGCAATGGTGTGGTAAAAAACAATGCAGAACTGTCGAATCAAAATCATGAACAGTGTGTAAGTGTTGCAATTGTTCGTACTCGCGCTGGTTGTCTAATCTCTTCTTCAGGATGACAAAATGTTTCATAGCGATTCCCAACGATTACCCTATAGGAACGACGTTATTTTTGAAAATGGCAAACGAAGAACATATTTCTATTCGAATTGCGACGAGTGTGCAATGCATAATGATCACTTTTTATCTCTGGAACATGTCTGGATTACGTGTTGATTTGGCTTCGGGTTTTGTGGTTAGCAGACCACCAACAATCCAACCTAATTTGGTTTCCTATGAAGAATGCCAAAAGAGCCCATAGCTCCGATCAACATTTCTGGCAATCTTGGGTAAAATAGCTAAATATGCTTTTAATTTTATTAAATCGTCGAGGCAAGACGATATTGTGATAAAGCTGATGAATTTTTGTCTGCGAAGGTTTCGAATTTGTACAAACCGACCGGAAACGAAATAAGAGGTTACACCACTATCTTAAACCAAGCAGTTCATTTAAATCTAGAACGTTAACATTCGCTGTGGCTGATATAAATAGCTCGTCACTGATTCGCGGCGTATATAAGACTTCGTGAGGCCTAATGGAATATAATATTTTGATATTTTTGAGTGAAGACTCAAAATACACTATAATATGATGTTACATCTATTTGCATTGCAAAATGCTGAATGTTCCACCTCGACTAACTTAATGAACTTTTGATATTTTGCTGCGTATGGTCAAGAGCTAATAACTTGGCATAGCAATTGTAATTGGAAGTCGTCATTCAACATGAGCCGTAGATCTGACCGTGGTGGATATCGTGATAAAGATGATTTTGATTTATCTCACTGCTTTCTGTTGTCTTCTTATTTTTCCAATGTCATAGAATACCTTTCTAGAGAGGAATGAAAACCATTCCAAATCGACCATTCTCTAGCGGTCATTTCTTCCTATTTCTCGTCAGTATTTATATTAAATTTCATCAATATCAAGAAGATGATTGGTTTTGTACTGTGGTATCCAAGCTTCTTTGAATCTATTTCATCGAGTCTTGTCTCGAGTAGATTTATGATCTCACCCTTAAGATAGGCATATGCCGATTCAAAATCGGTAAATTGAATTCATCGTCATTCTCTGACTCTACTTGATCAAATATTTGGTCCTCAATCTATATAAACCGTTTATAGTGTGATTCTAACTGCCCAATCTATCGTTTGACGTTATAGTCGTACTTCCACTACTTCCAGGCAGTACACCCAATTCGCTAAGCTTTTCATTGCATTTAAAGGAATTGATTTTGATCGGCTTAGTCTCTTCCGCTTAGACGTTGTATATTTACAATATATATTTCGACCAAATTGGTGGATCCGTTGATTTTGGAAATGATTAAAACAATATTATCGGAATATAAGTTTCTTGTTTTGTTATAAGGGGTGTGGCAAACCATATGGTACAAAGGTCGTTGTAGACGACGATGGCTCCACGGCGTAGAGACTTGGTTGTCTAAGACAGTATGAAGAACTGTTATAATAGTAATGATCCCTGGCGTGATTTCACTATCACGAACTAATCCTGTTTAAGCTTGTTTAAAGTTCTAAATATATATATTACCGGCTCCTTCGGAAATACCAAATTGGTGGTATTGTGACTTAAATATTCTCAGTCGGCTAGTTAATTTATTTGAATCGCGAAACGTGCTCTTGTTTGACACGCAAAAGTTTCAAAAAAATCTAATCTCAATCCTAAGACATAAAATATATTTTCTAATTCCCAAAATTTGGTTTTTCACGAGGTCATAAATATCCTCATCAAATATATTATCTCAGTCTGTATAGATTAATTACAAAAATGTTATGTTGATGTCATTAAATATATTATCAGTTTTATAGTTTCATTTACCTATCATGTATGATGAATATATTCAAAAAAAAATTTAGCTTTAAACATTTCATATCGTATAATATGAACTCGTATATATATAAAGCAAATCGTCTTGTCATCTCCTAAACTATAAATATTATAACATAAAATTCAAATCACGTCAATAAAATACACCAACCTGAAATGGTTATTGAACTTTAACACTTTCAAAATAAAAATAAAATAGAACCACAATATGGATGTGGGTAAATTGCAACTAACGGCCAATATACTAGAAAATGGTGATAAAAAAAAATCGTTACAAAACGTTAGCTAAGCATAAAATACCATTTAGGATTATCATATTTTTAGTAAATTTATGAAGATTATTCCGTAAAATCAAAACCTGTGATATTATGTATATCGTCTATATACGTATAATACATATATAAATACAAAAATTATTTAAATTGCATTTTGACCGTAAAACGAAATATGTATAATGTATATATACCTAGAGTAATAGAAAATCCCCGCATCAGCCATATTCCCGAAAAAGAACACAAATGAACCGTGAACGCAAAATATTAAGTACAAAAGCCAATAAATTCCCAAAGCACTTATACGTGTATATGTGTGTGTGTGTGTGTGTGTTTATAAATGTGTGTGTGTGTGTTTATAAATGTATATCTACATACCTAAAAGGATCAATAAATATCACACAAGTTGTGTATAATACAAATATATGTATATGGAAATGTGTCACAGACACACATACGAACCATACAAACAATCTTCACAATCCGTCTTATAAAAATTTCAAATCAGATGCCATAAAATAAAATATATACAGGAGTACCCTGTATAGCACCGTGCTTGAAGGTACATTTATCAGTCTGTAACAAATTGTTCATAAAATTGCAATTCAGCTTAACGATTTCTTTATGTTCCTTCTAAGTATACAATGGACGGGCCTCATTGGAATATTTTCAATCTCTAAATGCTTGGTAGTACAACAATTCATCGAAAAAGACAATTCACTAAAAAATAAAATACATCGAAACGACACTGATTATAATGAATTTATAGGATTTGTTTCCTAATTAATGTTGGTTGTCCAATTAGGACTTCTCAAGTTAAAACACCAAAACACAATAATATTCAATTAATTAATTTTGGTTTGATTTGTATATCATTTATTTTTTATGTACACGTATTTTATTTATTTATAATTTATTTATTTATTAATTTAATTTAATTTATTTTAATATTTAATTTATATATTTATATATATATATGTATGTACCACCACTCGCACATGTGACATTTGCAAAAACTAAAAACGCAATGGACGCAAAAATGTTTGTTGTTTTGTTTTTGGTTGTGACGTCGCCTTCGTGTTCGTTTTTGTTGAGGGAACACATGCGCCGGCGACGGTCGACATTGCACTTATGTTAAGTGTTGCATCACCGAACATTGTTAGTTCGTGGTGATGTTGTAAGATGGCGACATGCTTTACTATAAATGTTTTATAGTAATGGTTCGGCTATTGGATATGTGATGGGGTTAGTGAACGCTTAATTCAAATAAGTTGATTTATATTTGAATTTCACTAATTGTTTTGTTTGTGGCAGAATCGAATATCGGTGAGTCGAATATTCGAGCTGCTACAGTACCCCCTCTCCAGATGAGAAACCATAGGTTTTGAGACGTTATACGTTGAACCGGACGGTTTTAAATCGTTTGCTGGCTGATATTTGATCAGCGGTGTTGAGAATACCGTAGGCCGGTTTCAATCTGTCGATTGAGATTGAGTGGTGTTTGTCTTTGATTGAGACAATGAATTGCTTGCGTAAGCGGCGTATAACTTTGTATGGCCCATCGTATGGAGATTGTAATCCAGTGCGAACCTTATCAACCCTGACAAAGACGTAATCGCAATTGTTGAGCGATTTGGGAACGAATATGTTGCTTTCATTCGTTGGTCTTGTTGCCGTGGGGATAAGATTTTGCATGGTGGTGCGGAGTTGGTCGATGACTGTGTCGGTTGTGGATGGAGACGGTAGAGGATGTTCGATGAAGAACTCACCGGGTAGCTTGATGGTTTGTCCGTAAACCATTTCAGCTGGTGAGCACTTCAGATCTTCTTTAACCGTTGCTCGAATACCAAGTAGAACGATTGGTACTTCGGAGCTCCAGGCTTGTGGGTGGTAAGCCGTTGTACGTATCCGATGTGAGCCGAGGAGTTTCGTTAACTCCGAGAAAAGCTTCGACTCGAATTGGGTTCCTTGAACAGTGGTGATGTCAAGTGGAACGCCAAATCGTGATACGTAGTTGTGTACGAATGTGGTGGCAATGGTTGCTGCAGACATGTCGCTCATGCAGTACGCTTCTGGCCATCGAGTGAAACGATCGACACAGGTGAGTAAATATGAGTATCCATTGGATGGAGGAAGTGGTCCTACGACATCCAAATGAATGTGCTCGAATCGACCAGGTGGAATTGCGAATTGTCCAAGAGGCGATTTTGTGTGTCGCTGGACTTTTGATTTTTGGCAAGATCAGCATGCTTGTACCCAATAGGTCACGTCTTTGTTGATGCTTGGCCAAAAGTATCGAACAGTAATCAGTTTACGAGTTGCGCGGACACCAGGATGTGAGATACCGTGTAGTGTGTCGAAGATGGTTCGACGTAGTTGCTCTGCGATGTACGAGCGATTTGCACCCGTAGATGTTTCGCAGTAGATTTCGGGGCCAGGTAGTGTGAAAAGCTCCAGTTTCAGTGATGAACTGGCGTGACAAGCGGAACCAGTGCGATTTTGTTGCAGTCGAAGTGAGTCTCGACTGTGGCCGTTTCGTTTGCTGTTGTGCGCGAAAGTGTATCCGCGACAACGTTGTCGGTACCTTGAACATGCTGGATGTCCGTGGTAAATTGACTAATATAATCCAAGTGGCGTGCTTGGATTGCGTTCAGTTTTAGACTGAATTGCTCGAGTGAGAGGCTTGTGGTCGGTGTAGATTGTAAAGTCCCGACCCTCGACAAAATATCTGAAGTGTTTGATTGCTAGATATATTGCGAGTAATTCCCGATCGAATGCAGAGTATTTCTTTTCGGCATCCGAGAGCTTCTTTGAGAAGAATCCCAGGGGCTCCCAACACTTGTCGTTGTACTGGTGCATGACTGCTCCGACAGCAGTGTTTAATGCATCAGTAGTAATGCTGAGCTTTGAGTCGCTCAGTGGATGTGACAAGAGTGTTGTGCGTGCCAATTCAGCCTTTAGTGACGTGAATGCGTGTTGGCATTCGTCAGGCCAAGAGAAGTTCTTGGCGGTTTTGGGCTTACGTAGTAGTACTGCCAGGTGGCTGTGAATTGGGTTGAGTATTTTAGCGAGCTTTGGTTTAAATCGGTGGTAGTAGTTGACCATGCCGATGAATCGCTGAATACTTTTGATTGAGGTTGGAGCTGGGAATTCTTTAATGGCATTGATTCGTTCTTGTGAAGGAAGGATGCCATTAGCGGTGATCTTGTGGCTGAGGAAATCAAGAGTGGATGCGCGGAAGACGCATTTTGAGCTCTTGATGTGAACATCAAACTCGACAAGTCGTTGGAAAAGTGTTTCCGGAGTTTGTGTTGGTCCTCAGTTTGAGATGCCACATGAATGTCGTCTATGTAGACGAAAACGAAGTCGAGATCTCGAACGACTTCGTTCATGAAGCGCTGAAACGTTTGCGCGGCATTGCGTAATCCAAATGGCATTCGGGTGTATTCGAAGAGGCCAAATGGTGTTGTGATTGCCGTTTTGAAAACGTCTTGAGGTGCCACGGGAATGTGGTGATAACCTCTGATGAGGTCAAGTTTGGAGAAAACTTTGCAGCCATGCAAGTGCATGGTGAAGTTTTGAATGTGGGGTATCGGGTAGCGATCCGGTATCGTAACCGTGTTTAAACGCCGATAGTCCCCACATGGCCTCCAGTCTTGATCTTTCTTCTTGACCATGTGTAATGGACAAGAAACGGAAGATGTCGATGTTCGACAAATTCCTAATTCCACCATATGTTGAAATTCTGCCTGTGCAGCTTTGTGACGCACCGGATCTAGTCTGCGTGGTCTCGACACGGGAAGATGGCCTTCTGTGACGATGTGATGTATCACGTTGTGTCGGACTGGCATTTTGTAGTTCGGCTCTGCTGTAAGTAGTGGGTACTTTTTGAGCAGAGTGCCGTAGCCGTTGTCGATGTTAAAATGGATCGGTGTTGGTGTGTTAACACGAACCATTGTGGCGTTTATTGACAGCTTTGTTGCTGGATCAATCAGCAGTTTGTTCTTAACATCAACAAGAAGTCCGAATTTGCTTAGAAAATCGGCGCCAATGATCGGACGGTTCACTGCAGCTAGTATGAAAGCGTGCGTGAAGGTTCGTTTGAGTCCGATATCCACGTTAAGCAATTTTGTGCCGTACGTGTGGATGATTGAACCATTGGTAGCCGATAAGACTAGATCTGAATTTCGATTTGTTACTGTATAATTCAATTTGAAATTCATGGCTGGAATAACCGAAAGGTCAGCGCCAGTGTCGACTAGGTAGGTGAGTTTGTTGTGTCTATCGTACACAAACAAACGGGACGTATAAGTCGGTGTCAGGGGAGGTGTGATACTCTCAACCCGTGACTTTAGCAGTTTTTTTGGTGGTCAATGTCCATTTTTACGGCGGCCGCGGACGTCGATGGTTGCGACGTGTCGAAGTTGCACGGTGGGGTGCATTTTCGCGCGGCTCTACCAAATTTTGTGTGGAACCAGCATTTACCTTGTCGGTATGTGTTGTTGCTGGGACTGCGGGTTCTATGTTGTGAGGGAGCTCGTCGCCCACGCGAACGGCTTCGACCTCGGAGTAGCCCGTCGAGTCTAGACTCGATTCTCGATAGTCTTGCTTCGAGTGTGTTTGGTGCTTGTGTTGAACTGGGAGTTCTGTCTCCACTGCGTTCACGTGTTTGCCGGTATGGTGCATTGACTTGCCTGACGCTTTAAGATGTGATGTTTATGACATCATACATCTTGTCGGCAATTCTGGCTAACATTTGTGTCGTGGAGGATTCGGGCTATGCTACCAGCGCTATGCGAATCAACTCCGGCATTTTCCGGATCCATAGCGATCTGATTATTTTTTCGGAAAAGTTGTTGTTAGCCAGTGTTTGTATGTGCCGTAAAGCGTCAGATGGTGTGCGGTCGCCCAATTGCTGGCCTGAAAGTAATTGTTCCAGTTGGCGTTCGCTCGATGGTGCTAGGCGTTCTAGCAGTGTCTCTTTAAGTTTGTTGTACTGGTTTGTGGTTGGTGGATTGAGCAGAAAATCGGAGATCACATCGCACGTTTCTGGCTGTAAGGCTGACAAAATTTGCATGTATTTGGTTTTGTCAGCTGTGATGCCTTGTAGCCCGAATTGAATTTCGCCGAGCTGAAACCATGTGTTTGCTCTTTGTGGCCAGAACGGTTGAATGGCGATTCGTTGATGTGATGCTGTGATTTGTGGACTAGCGCCTTGAGGCGTGGTGTCCGTTTTTTGTGGTTGATCTTTTTCATCATCCGACATTTTGAAAACCAATACAACAATAAAAATAATTTAAAGAGAATAAAAATAAAAACAACTATGAATGAGAAATGGTTACCTTGTGATTACGGTTTGAAGGCCGGGATGTTCCTTCGGCTTAACTCCCTTGTGACGAGATACCCCTGAATATGGAGTTCCTATGCATCCTACTTTATATTGAGGGGGCTCGTTGAAATTTGTAGCAAAACAATTCAGAAAATGCAAGGTGAAATTGGAACAGTGTGCAGCGAGAAACCGCGACCAAGAAACCTAAAACACCAAAACACAATAATATTCAATTAAATAATTTTGGTTTGATTTGTATATCATTTATTTTTTATGTACACGTATTTTATTTATTTATAATTTATTTATTTATATATTTAATTTAATTTATTTTAATATTTAATTTATATATTTATATATATATATGTAAGTACCACCACTCGCACATGTGACATTTGCAAAAACTAAAAACGCAATGAACGCAAAAATGTTTGTTGTTTTGTTTTTGGTTGGGACGTCGCCTTCGTGTTCGTTTTTGTTGAGGGAACACATGCGCCGGCGACGGTCGACATTGCACTTATGTTAAGTGTTGCATCACCGAACATTGTTAGTTCGTGGTGATGTTGTTAGATGGCGACATGCTTTACTATAAATGTTTTATAGTAATGGTTCGGCTATTGGATATGTGATGGGGTTAGTGAAAGCTTAATTCAAATAAGTTGATTTATATTTGAATTTCACTAATTGTTTTGTTTGTGGCAGAATCGAATATCGGTGAGTCGAATATTCGAGCTGCTACAAATTGGTATTATTTGATGGAAATGGGATAATAAAATCATTTTTGGCAGAAGTTCTGGAATATGGCCAACAGGAACGGAAGTAGGCCGTTACTTGGGTGATTGAAACTCGGCATGCTGGGTGGAAAGGGAATAACAAAATGAATTTTAACAGAAGTTCTGGATAATGGCCAACTGAAATCGGAAACCACCCCTTCTCGTATACCTGATGAATTTTGCTATGTTGGATAAAAATGAAATGCTAAAATGATTCATAGCAGAAGCTACGAAATATAGCCATTAGAAACAGTACTAGGCCATTCTTTAGCCGATTATGATCAAATCGGTATGTTAAATGGAAATCGGATTATAAAATTATCTTTGGCAGCTGTTCTGGAATTTTGCTGCAAAACATTTTATCGAAATCAACTTTTGTTTCTGTTGGCCATACTCCAGATCTTCTGCTAACGATAAATTTATCATCAAATTACCATCAAACATTAATTGTTAGACAGACATAGTTCACACTACTACAAATAATTGTAAGATCCCATTTCCATCCAACAGACCTAGTTTCATCATAATTCACCATAAGCCAAGGAATGCCCTACTTCCGTTCCTGTTGGCCACATATTCCAGAAAAAAATTTGTTAAAAATCATTTCAAAATTAAATTTCCATCCAATATACCCATTATAATCGACCACAGACTGACCTATTTCCATTCGTGTGGGTCAAATTCTGGAACTTCCGCCAAAAACAAATAATTCCAATTCTATTCAACATACCTATTGGTTATATTCTAGAACATCTGACAAATATTATTTTATAATTCCATTTCTATCCAACATACTGAGTAACATTTTAAACAGGCCGACTGCCATTCTTGATGGCAATTATTCAGAACTTTATTCAAATATCATTTAAGAATCCCAACCAACATACTGAATTTCATCTTAATCGGTGGAGGAATGATCTAACCTCATCCTTGTTGGTCATGTTCCAGAACTTCTGCCAAAAAATGGTTTATGATCTCATTTGCATCCAACATACCGAGTTTCACCATAATCGGCCAAGGAATGGCCTACTTCCGTTCCTATTGGTCATATTCCAGAGCTTCCGCCAAAAATTATTTTGTTATCCCATTACCACCAAATAATTCTAGTAAAGGGTTTTCCAATAAGGAAAACCATTTGACATAAACCAATGATTAAACGTAGCTTCATAAAAAAAAGTCTAAGGGGCTTAAATCACACGATTTAGACAGCCAATCGACAGGACCATATCTAGATATAACACGTTCATCGAATTGAGATTTCTATATGTTAGACCCGCTGTGTGGCAAGTCGCACCATTTTGTACACCACATAACATTAATGTCCATCTCATGGATTTGACCAAAGAAATAAGGTTGCAACATGTATCTGTAGCAATTTCTATTGACGTGATGGTAATTTTCATCAACGAAAAAAAACGGTCCAATGACACCACCAGCATGAAAACCACACCATACCGTTATTTTTGTGAATGTAGTGGTGTTTCTTGAAGAACGTGATGGTTTTCATTCTGTTTGTTGACGAAGCCGTTTAGCCAAAAATGCACTTGACCATGAAAGTTGTTGTCCCTACTGAATGTTTTGACATTGACAGTTTGGTTATTTGTTTAAGGATGAGTTCAATAAATAAACTTTCATTGATCATCCGCAGTTTTGTTTCTGATTCTGCGGCAAAATGGTTATGGACATATGAGAGGAAGAATCCTAATACTACATGGAGAGAGCTAAGACGATCAATTCTATTACGATTTTCTAGTTACGAATCAGAAAAAGATACCCGATGATTTATTCAGAGAAGAATTCAGAAACACCGTGAATCATTTAACGAGTACTTGTTGAGAATGGAAAGTTTAAATGGCCGGCTGACTGAAGCATTTTCAGAGGTCGAGCTATTGGATATCATTCGTCTGTTACTCTTCAAAATACTTTTAATACCATTGCGCAGCTATGAGTAATCTGCCAGCGTTATGAACGATTATGGGGTAGTTCCAGCTAAGCTTCCCGAACGCCCAAAGAACTTCATGATAGGTATCAAACAGTTAATAGTATTAAAGAAGAGCCTAAGGAGGATGATCTATCAGTCGAACACATCAAAATTTCAGAACCAACTGAAATATCGAGTATGGCCGCGAAAAATCAAAGTTCACAATTGGATGAACTGGGAGCCATTGGTCTCATCTGTTGGAACTGCAATTGCACTCGAGAATTATTCGAAGTCTTTTGCTTCGGATGTGGTAAAAGCAGAAATAGGTAACCTAACTGTAAAATTCGGAAAATCATCGTCAAACTACATGCCGAACGTAGCATGGTCTGGGATTCCTTGTTCGAGAGCCACAAAGTGAACTCCCAGGCCGTAGAACAACTTACCATATTTTGTTCATATTTTTTGTTCACCTATCAGGCTACTAGACCGTGGAACGTCTATAAGCCTTCTTGGCAAAAACTCGTTTGCACTTATTGAAAAACTACATCTCAAATTAAAAACAGCGGAATCGTATGTTAAAACAGCGGATGGGTCCTCAAACTGAATTGTTGGATTCGTCGAGGTACCGGTATCTTTTTCGAACATTACTCACAATATGGGCCTGTAAGTGGTGCCGACTCTAGAAAGCGCTCTTTATCTCGGTTTTGATTTTTGGTCGCAATTTAATTTAGCTCCCAACGTGATTAGTGCTACTAATATATCTCAACTATCACCTGAATTAAAGCAACATAAATTAACGCAAGAACAAATGGAACAATTTGTATATTTGAAAAGTAAGTTTTCATCGTTTGAGGCTAATGGATTAGGTAAAACCACGATACTGGAACACATAATCGATGTTGGCAAGACCCAACCTATATTAAACAATGATTTTACAACGTATCACCAGCGATTCAGTATTTGATGTACCAAGAATTAGACCGTATCCTTCAATTAGGAGTAATTGAAGAAATCATTAGTGTATAGTGACTCCCGAAAGTTGAATTCAGTCACCAAAATAAGGATAAGTATCCACTTCCTCTAATAGATCGATTGTTAAGCCGCCTTCACGAAACCAAATATATAACCTCTCTGGATCTGAAAGATGCCTTTTGGCAAACTCCACTCTCCGCTTCGTCACGTGCGACAAAACCGCATTCACAGTGCCTGGTAGATGAGCAAGTTTTTATATATTTGGACGACCTATAAATTATGTTGGCAACAATTGAAGAACATTTTAAACTCCTAGAAACCGTAGCAAAACTTTCGACTGGCCTTACCATTAATTTATCCAAAAGCGCAATTTTGTCATTCGTGAAATTAAATACTTAGGATTTTTAGTTGGTGAGGATGGTCACCATACCGATCCTGGCAAAGTAGAAGCAATATGCAATTTTCCTAGTCCAACGACAGTCAAACAAGCCAGAAGACTTCTTCGATTACTAATTTGTTGAAAAAAACGAAAAAATTTGAATGAAACCAAGATGCAGAAGCCTTTCAGAAGCCAAAAACCCTACTCACAACTGCACCTGTTCTGACCAATGCTGATTTTAATAAGCCGTTCTATATTCGTTGTGATGCTAGCACTAATGGAGTTGGACGAGTATTGTATCAATTGGATGAGCAAGAGAGCAATCTCTTTCGAATCTCAAAACCTCAATAATGAACAAAAAAATTATACTGTAACGCTATAAAACCTGGTATGTCTCGCTGCTTTAATTAGTGTCCAGAAATTCCGTTCCAATGTTGAGGGATTTAATTTTACCATTGTGACGGATCATGCCAGCCTTAAATGGCTTTTGTCCCAAAATGATTTAAGCGGCAGACTTGCACGATGGAGCTTAAAATTTGAACAATATGATTTTGTGATTGAGCACCAAAGGGAATCTCAGAACGTGGATCCTGACGCTTGGTCTAAATCTTTCTGTGACACCTTGTATAAAATGAAGAATGATTTTCCTCTTATAGGCGCAGTAGATTTAATTTCAGCTCATTTCAGCGACGTTGACTACTTTAACTTAATTACCAAAATTAAAGATCAACCTACTCTATGGGTCCTCATCATAAAACACAGGACAGTCGTCTCTATATCAGAATCGGACCTAATCGTAAGTGTGGAAACTATGCATTCCAAATAACATGACCGACAGTTTAATTCATCAAGAACATTGTAATCCACCTGCAGCACATGGAGGTAACAAGAAGACTTCGGAACGATTACTTCTGGCCAAGGATACCCCCGTTTTTTCTTACTGGATCTGCCGCCTATAAATAATTCAAATCATCTTTTAATAGTTGTACCTGGACTTTTTTCCAGCAAGTGATATCGAGGTCTGCAACGCTTATCTTCCGCTTATCTTATACATCTAATTTTTAGAATAAAGCATTCACAACAGTTTGAACTTTCCTTTAAAATTAATTTAGGCCAGAGCTTGTACCTCCCAGCTCCTATTATATTGGGTCTTTAGGAAAACGTTTTTAATTTTCACTTTGACCAATGTGTGAGTGTCAAATGTCTATTGATCATACAATATTCCCATATCAATTCAATTATTCGATAGCTTCTTCAATCGTTTATCTTATTCACAAAATCATTAGTTTGTATCGCAGACCAACCAAAATTTTCATTATCCCCGCGTTTTGGATTCAGTTCCAAAAATGTTTTCTTCTGGTTTTCCGCTATGGTTTTGGGAAATACTTATCGTTCCAGTATAGTTCTAGGAGAGATCCGATTTGAAACCGGTTTGAACTTAACTATAACTATGTATAGTATTGTGTTTTATTCGTTTTTTTGTATCATGCGAAGACATACAACACTAGTTCTGCTTTTCGCACTTAACATTTATTTACGTTTTGTTTTCCAAGGTCCTATTACTACACTTACCAGGAGCCTAGTTGATTTTGTTTAAGCATAGCCTATCTATTTGGAATAGCCTTGACTACTACATACCACCAATTTCGGTGGCAAAAAAATTATAGCTACTTTGGAATGTCTTGGCAATTGAAATTTGAATTTTTAAATAATTGATCCCAAGGATTTTAGTCCGCGATAATGGGCGCTAACGTTATCCATCATTTCACGAGCTTCTTCAGCGGATCCCTTTTGCTGGGTCTCACTCAATCCATTCCATTTGTGATAGTGTATATACGCTTGGCAGAACCATAGTCAAACAAGATCTTAAAAATCGAAACTTATCAGCATCCGTTAGCTCAGCATCCTCGATTATCGTTGAGTTAAACTAAGGTTTTAAAATCTAACCGTTCACTATATATAGATGCCGGAAAATTTCGGTGGTTGCAGTTTCGGTAATCTAGCAGCATGTGTTGCTGGTACTAGCAGCTTATTTGGATCTATCGAGGCTTGCCTCGAGTAAATTCATAATCTCAGCCTTAACATCGGCATAAGCCGATTCACAATTGGTAAATTCCGAATTGAACTCGTCCTCATCCTCTGACTCTACTTGATCCAATATTTGGTCCTCAACCTCTATAAACCGTTTACAGTGTGATTCTAACTGCCTAAACTATAGTTTGAGCTTAGTCGTACTTGCAGTACTTCCAGGCGCAGTCTTTCAATTCGCTTAGCTTTTAATTGCATTAAATGGAGTTGATTTTGATCTGCTTAGTCTCTTCCGCTTAGCTGCTCTTTGTTTTTTCTTGGGCGGGCTAGTTGCAGTTGATTACCGTAGTCAAGCTACGCATAATTAGATTATTTGTAGAGCTTGTCTGATCGTAGATGATAACCAGCTATTGAATAGCCCATTTAATTGTATATATGTGAACATGTCGACTGCCCAACTGTGGATCCAACAAAAAATATTGTTTAGAGTAATCTAGAAGTCCATGGGTAACCGATTTCGTTAACAAATAGGAGAGTTAAACATAAAATTGTATGAAAATTCGATCACTAATGCTGTTTGTCTCAATCGATTAAACTAACTCAACTAAATTAAGACGTGTTAGTTAATACAATACTTATGTAAATAGATGGCACTAATATAAAAGATATCTGGGCCTCAACTTACACCAAACTAAACTAAATAATATTCCAAATTTGCTTGCTTTGATGATTGCTTTTTGGGGCCTGCGAGATATTAACAGAAACTTCAACACTTTTTTACAGTACAGAAGTATATGGCCTAAAAGACAATTGGTGCACTGTCGCTTAAACTCAAAGAACACCCACTTCAAGTTTAACGATTCTTTTGGTTGATATGGATCTCTGCACCCGTTCTTCTCAAATGTGCCATATAGCACCTTGCCAATTTTTTGCGATGGTATCTGTTTCTCTAACCCTTTTCGCATTAAAGTTCAGGAACTTACTTTTATGACTGTCAATCCTCTCTGACTGGGACGTAAATTTTATATTTTTAGATGAAGTCCATCTTGAGTTCATTTAGATTTTATTTCTTTATGATAGTAAGGGCTTACTTCAGGGCTTCCTTATTTACTGCTAAATGTAACGGAGTTACGCTCAGCATATCCGTTGATCGAAGTGGTTGCTACGGAACCTGGTATTCCAAGACACGCTAGTCGCTGAAGACTTGCCAGGTTTGTAATTCCCGTTTTTGCTCTCTATGTGTAACTTATTTTGCCTCTCCTAGTTCGATCAACAATCGTATCTGCACAATTTTACTGAGGCAGCTCGATGCGAGGTGTACATAAAAAGTATGTGTGTATAAAAAATGCGGGCAGAATATTGTTTTCTTTTTATTTTATAAAAAAGCTCAAGCACTTATGAATAATGAATTGAAAATATCAATAAGGGATTTTCTAGTTTTTATTTTTATTTTTTCACCGTTTCTGATACGAGTATATGTACTCGCACATTTTATATCTTTTTCCCCACTTTCTCCCGCACCCACCTTTCCGTTGACATGTACGTACTCTTTTATAGTGTCTTAATATTATTGTGGTGGAATCTATGTCTATAGCAGAAAGAATATTTCTTAGCTTGTATATATACATTTATTTTATTTATTTCCAATGAACGAATTAGGTTTTAGATTATTGAAGAGGTTTTAATGGAATCGAATTAGGTATTATCGGTCTACCGCCTACCTACCATGCGAGGAGGAAAATATACCACCAGGTAGGCTGGGCATTTTATTTGAAGTACTAACCTAAGTAGATGTAATATCGGGTGTAAGCCAACCTTCATTACTAAAAATAGACAAGAAGTGCTGGACATCACACTTGCCTCAGATTTTATTAAGGAGAGGGTATTGTACTAAAAATGTGTCAAAAGACCATTCCTTTTCGGACAATTGCTATCTCCAGTACGAAATGGATACAAAACCCACTATCAAACCATCCTTCAGAAAAATGATTGGGATTGATTCAGAACCATTATAAGTAATTCGTTACCGTTATCGGTTCCAAACCTACCTGCATTTACACATAGGAGCTTTAAGTTCCAGTAACCAAGCTATCTGCTGCTATTAACAAAGCCATGTTAGGTGCATGTCCTATCAATAGACCTTTAGGTAAGTCTCGGCCTAGGGAATATTATAAGGAAGTCCTCAAAACATACAAGTACGAGCTAATAGCAGCCAAAATAAGAGTTTGGAGGCTCCACTGTGGTAATATAGGGGAGTCCTGGGAGGCGGCCAGGCTACGCAAAGTACTATGTTCTAGTCCTTCCATCTCTTTCAGTCCTCTAGTCCTTTCTACGTGTAATGAGGAATCCCTGGAGCTATTACTAGAAACGAATTTCCCGGAGTGCTCGGTTCTAGCTCCGGAGAGACCAATGATAAATAGGGGAGTAGACTCTGTAAGTCATATAGTAAAAAAGCGGAATATCCTATGAGCATAAACAGTTTTAAGCGATTCCAGTGGGCAGGACCTGATGGTATTATCCCGGTGGATATCAAGCGAAGTATTGACTTAACCCTACCCTGGCTGGAAGTTATCTTCAAAGGCAGCTTAGAACTCTGTTACATTCCTAGAAAAGGGACTGGAGTAAAAGTTATATATTTACCTAAGGCGGGAAAAATCTTTCCCTTCTATCCCAAACAATTAAGGCCTATAAGCTTATCCTCTTTCTTATCCTTATCCTAAATAAGCAAATAAAGGCTAGACATTAGAGTATTAATCAAGCCGGGGGAGCTGTCGGGATTTCAACACCCTTACTGCAAGAGACGATCGTTGGAAATACCTCATGTGAGGGGGTCTTTAACAAAATTAGACCGGGGGCAACCACTTTGACCTTTGGACAGAGGTTGGATAGATCAAATGCTTAGAGGTAGGATCGTGACAGCTTATCTGGGTGGGACGTCTGCCGCTCTGACACCTCAAGGTGGGGTTCTATCCCCCCTTCTTTGGAACTTGGTCATAAATGACCTGTTACTAAACCTGGAAGGGCAAGGCTTCAAGATGGTTGCCTACGCGGATGATGTTACTATTTACCTTTTTCCGATAAATATCATTGTACGCTGACTGGACGCATGCAGGTCGCACTCGGCTACCTCTCTGAGTGGGCACGCAGTTGCAGACTTAACGCAAACTTACAGAAATCGGAGCTGGTCCTCTTTACCAGGAAGCACAAACTTCCTCAATGTGACCTGGTAATATTAGATTGGACTACTTTTGGACAGCAAGCTAAGCTGGATACCAAACATTTTAGAATGAGGAAAGAAAGCTACTAAACCGCTCTACTCCTGTAAAAATGCCATTGGAAAGAGATGGGGTATGGAGCCCCACATAGTATTACTGGGTCTACGTCTCAGTAATCAAACCTATACTGCTGTATGGAGTTATCGTTTGGTGTCCAGCGATAAAAATGATGTCATGTATAAACTATTGATGAAAGTCCAAAAAACGGCCTGCTTGTGTATAAGAGGAGTTCTCAGGAGCATACCTAATCATGCTCTGGAGATACTTTTTTATCTCACTCCTTTTAATATTGTGGCCCAGCAGCTTACATCTTGCACAGCCATTCGGCTCAAATCCATATCTATGTGGACCTGCATCAATATAGGGCACTCATCCATCCTATGCATTAGGGTATTTCGGATCTGGCCTGGACTTGACCGGTCTCGATCCGGCCAAGTGATATGGCTTCGACGGCACCATATTGGTATGGTCGTGGGAGCTATAACAGGACATTGTCTCATTGGGATACAAGCGAGTAGACTGGGTGAGGACGAGGAGGAAACTGTGCTCCATGCGTTCTGCACTTGTCCTAGTCCAAATTTATGGAAACTTCCCATTTGGACGACCTCACGGATCTTAGCAAGATTGAGGTCTGGGACTTTTAACGCTTCTTGGGATGGTTTAACGAACGAAGAAGAGGTAGCTCGAATGTGGTACAGCTGCGGACAATTTTGTCTCTATGCTAGTCCACCCTAACCTAACCTAACCTACAGTCAACAACATTACTGCTGAATCGTGTTAACGAAATATAGGTCAAATACATTTCTGCGTATAGTCATTATTTTATGGAACCATTTGACGGCATTTTAGAGGATGTGACAAAACCTGCCCTTGAATTCACAAAAGCAAATCGCCTGCCAAATTATAATTCTGTTTGTTAATTTATCTAAGTTGAACTGTTGAAGATACAATTTTTTTGACTCGCTGACCTGTTTCAAATCTAATTTGACGTATGTTTTACCATCATTGTAGATTAACATACATTGAAGGAAATTCTATAAAATCGCATTGGATCCTAAAGAATTTTGCTCACTATTTGGTAGTTTAGAATTTATTTACAAACACTCAACCTAGGAATTGTCTACACTATTAACATTTTCTACATTGTCGAAGTTGTCTATGAATTAGATGACGTGTAAATGCCCATCCCTGTGTAAAGTTCCGCACCCCCCCCCCCCCACCCATCTCCCCCCTCAAAAAAAAACATTGTATTAGTAAAACTTGAAATTTTAGTAACCGAAATAAAACCGACGAGATCCTTAAATTAAGTATATAAAATGCTTTGTTGTGGCTTTTCGAAAAATCCATGAACAACCCAAATTTTATAATACACAAAAGAAAATTTTCTTCGGTTGAAAAACACAATAACACAAATTAAATACAATAATACACCAAAGAATAAAAGGAAGAATATATCCTTTTGTTTATAAAACGAAAATAAATAAAAATTTAATTTAATTTCGAATGTAAATATATGTATGTATGCAAATACGAGATAGTGAGCAGAAACTATTATATAATATGGTGCAGAGAAGAGATAATGATCAGAAGGCGAATATTTTAATGATACTCTTGAAAATAAAAATAAATTTTTTTTTTTTTTTTTTTTGTAAAATCCAGGCAACAATAAGCACATTGAATATTAATTAATTCAGGACTATAAATAATAGTATTATGTGCCACGAAATTGGTTTTCGATAAACTATATAAGTTAGGAAGTTAATTATTAGAACATAAAAAATAAAAACACTAAAATTAAATATATTTTCAAAATTTGAATATTGTCTGATTATCTTTATATTTATCTGTACATACGAGTACATACCAGCATTTATCGATGCATTAAAAATCAATTTTAATTATAAGAATTATTTTGTATTCGATACCATTGTTCTATTGTATTATCTATAGAACAATATAATAAAATCTCGTTGCATGTTGATACATTTTAATGTACACAATTCACCTGGAGGACATCCCAGGCACCTTTGTGCCCTTAAATCAATATTGAAATAAGCTTTTTTGTTTTTGTAAACGTATTGACATAATATATAAACATAAAATGTGCCATATAGATGTATACGATTATAAAAATGAATTAATTTTTATAGATAAAGAGTTATAGTTCAAAACTATTGCCATTGTAATTGTTATTTGTTCAATGCAAAAAATTCAATAAATTATTCAATGTGTACACATACCATATTGACAGATATCCATTTACGTACCAATATGTTTGTACATTCAATAATACGAATTAGATATAGTTTTTTTTATTTTAATTGCCAATGGCTTTATTCTGGAATCTTTGTTGTTTCGAAACTAACAAGACGTGTGCAAAGCATACAATCTAAAAATTATATTATCTAAGTCCTTAAACTATGTTAAATACTTTATTAGTAATTTGATTGGAATGTTCGACCAATCATTAAGCAGGATCTCGCGGAGATGGCCAGGCCTGACCGAACACCCGTTTACACTGTAAAGATTCAAGACTCACCTGTAAGACTAAGATTTCCACGGCCTCGTTAACCGTTTTGATTCGATTCTGGTTCGTTGCGTCTTATTATATTTTAATGTTCATTTTGTTTTAAACTTTTAACACGCACCCGGCACACACACTAGACACCAACTTTTCTTGGACAATTAATAAAACAATATAATCACTATTTACAATTTAATTTTATTAAGAATTGAATTTAAATTTAACAAATGATCACGGCCAAAATGGCTACGATCTTTATATAATTTTCGCTGTTTTACGATCTCTGGTCTCTGAGATCCCAACCTTCACTGTCTTCTCTATATTTTTTTTTTCATCTTGTTGATTTTATCCGTCTGTATTTTATTTTGCTGGTATATGCTGCCATCTACATTACGCTAGCTCAAACGATGTCATTCGCATTAACAATCCAAAACGCCTGGATGATGCTGGCGTATCACTTGATGCATTTTGTCTCATTCGCATTTTGGATGTGCCTGTGTTAAATGAAAAAAATAATAAAAACATCATTAGTATCCCCGAATCAGATTAATATTATCTGCCATTTTCATAATCAATTCACTGTTGCTTATACTATTCTGCTAATCAGACAGGTGAGTTGAAAATGAGAGGGATTTGTTAAATGGATGGAGTCAGAAGTAATAGAATATGGGAATATTTTGGAAAATGGAGTTAATCACAAAGAATTACCATTATTGCCGCTTATGGTGGATTTTGGTTAAGTTATTATTAAGTTAATTTTAATAAATAGTGTCTGTCGCTCTATTTTCCCTATATCCTTATATTATAGTCTCTTCCCATATTCCCAAAACAAACATTTATTTCGTACCATTCGAGTAGAATTTTTTGTCGTTGTAATTCCACGATTTTATATTCATCGTGTAATTCAATAAACAACAATATTAAAATTAATAATTATCAGTTACACCTATGTGAGGAGGTACTCTCAATAATTCGAAACACTTTGGAAATTTCAGAGTTACTCTCTCTCGGTGGATCAGTTAGTTGTTCACCTGAGAGTTATTTACTCTCGGGTGAGTTTTAATTTGACTCGCTGAGACTGCTCTCAGTATCGCACCCTTTAGAAATTTTACTAATGAGAGCTACTCTTGAGAGTCTTACTAGCAGATGGACATTTTAGCTTTATAGAGTTATATGAATTCTAGCTTTAAAGGATTTTCCTAAAAACGTCGGAAGAATCATATTTCACTGGAGTGAAGTTGCTTACAAAAAATTTGTTAAAACACATTTATAGTAGTGTACATTTTAAAAATTCTATTTAGTCCTTCTAATGATTTTGTTTTTACTTATGGTCACTTCTATTTCTGAATCTTAGAAATTTGAACCTGAATAAGTCCATCTAAAATAATTTTGTTTTTAGCGGTAAGTCCAAATTGATGTATTTCAATGTGAGTTTTACCATGCAAGATTCGATACCATTACTTTATTATTCACTTTCTTGTAATGAGTCCAACTGTAATACTCGTTGTTTCCCTATATTGAGCCGATAAAGACATTTAAATATTTGCAGCTGACCTTCGATTATTAGTTCAATTTTAAAGTGCACGTGGCCATCTTAAAAAGATTTAAAAAAGATACTTAGACAAACTTTAAGAACATGTTTCATTGTTTGGTATAACGCATTGGGGTGATATTTACTTATCAGTTAATATTTCACCCTTGATGACCCTTCGATAAGAGTATTAAGAATTATGAATAACTCACCAAGAACCATGCCATATAGTTACCTTCGTTTGTGAATTTAAAATGTTTACCCCTGCGCTATCTATACGCCTTCAAGATTTTAAGAATGTACTATTTGATGAGCGGTCATCGTCGAAATAATATTCATATTATTGTACAGTATTTGGTATACGTAACAAAAATACATTTAAAACCCCACAACCGAATAAAAAACATTTTCAGAACAATTTTCGCATAAACTGCTCCCAAGTTACATAGTCAAGTACTTTCCAATATCATATAACCGAAATCAACATACCTGACAAATTAAAAAAATCTATCGATGAAATCAATTCTGAAATTTTTTGAACGTCGTCAATTAAGTCCGATCTCCTGAACCCTTCGTCGTTGAAACAAATATATTATTTGTATTTATATTGTAGATACAGTAACGATCGAATACCATTTTAAAATAATTTTGAATTTATCCGTTTTAGATAAATTTATATTGTCGATACAGTACTGATCAATTTATTGTAAATTTTTATTTGGCCTAATTTGAAGTCAAAAGGCCTCTAACGTTCACATAAGCAAATTCCGAGAGAAAATTCTGTGAGCTATGGTAGTTCACTGTTTTAAAGATTATACGTTTTTGAAAAATTCATATTATATAGATACAGTAGGGATCGAATACCAATTCTCGGTTCGAAATTATCCGATTTTAGAGTATCGATTAAATGACATTTCCAAACCCTTTTGTATTAAACCTTTTCGTTATATACCCAAATATTGTTGAATGTATCGGCTGTGATGATTTTTTTTTCATTTCAGGTGGCATACATGTTTTATTGCTTCGCAGCGTACCTAGAAAACCTAGACCGATCTCCATGAGGCGTTTATACCCTTCTAAGATAGTAAAAAAATTATGCGCGATTATCCTTCCCGAATTCGAAAAGATGCCAAATGCCATACATTCTTTCATTTTGCCCTTGCTCAACGGCTCGTTCTGCACCTGTATATTTACCCGTAAAAATGTTTCCTTGTAGTGGATAGTATGTTTTTGCGTCGCTGTAACCGACCATACTATAGTGGCTGCACGTTTTCAATATCGGGTAGACTCAACGGCTTGGGGGGTTACTTCTGCCACTTAGTTCGAATGGTGGAACAAACATTCTACGTGCAATTATGACTATATATATATATATATATATATATATATATATATATATATATATATATATATATATATATATATATATATATATATATATATATTTATATATATATATATATATATATATATATATATATATATATATATATATATATATATATATATATATATATAAACGAAATCACAGGATTCATCTTCGACCATCACCATCATCAGAATAAAAAAAATAAAAATCACTTCATTTCTTCTAATAAAATCTAATTATATTTAAATTTTAAATTTAATAAACATTAAATTTATGTTTATATATTTCTAATTTTTTTTTTTTTTTTTTAACTAATTATTAATTATTTATTTTAGTGTTTTTTTTAAACTGAGACGATCAAATATCTCGAAAAATAGCCACTCTACGGAAAAAATGTCCATAATCAAAATTTAATCATACCGCGGGGGAAATACATTAGTGCAAAAAAAAAGTCCCCCCACCCCCGCTTTGTAGGTGGGGCGGGGGTAACTTTTAAACTAAGATAGGAAGCCATATTTTTTATTGCAGATACGGATTCTACGACTAAAAGTACGTATGATTTGAATAAAATATTTTGTTCGGTTCATGATAGATGGCGTTGCAATCGACGAAATTCAATTTTTTCAATTTCTCCTTCTTAGAACACACGCATTCGATTCTGCAATACGTTTGAAATAAAAAACATCAGGTTTTCATTGGAAATACTCGAAATTCGTCATCAAAACAATTTATTCAGTTTTGTAAATCTAAATAAGTGTTCAAAATTAATTTCAAGTTTTATTATTAAATTTCAAAAATACAAAATTCAGGCCATCATTTTGAACGCTTATTTAGATTTACAAAACTGAATAAATTGTTTTGATGACGAATTTCGAGTATTTCCAATGAAAACGTGATGTTTTTTATTTCAAACGTATTGCAGAATCGAATGCGTGTGTTCTAAGAAGGAGAAATTGAAAAAATTGAATTTCGTCGATTGCAACGCCATCTATCATGAACCGAACAAAATATTTTATTCAAATCATACGTACTTTTAGTCGTAGAATCCGTATCTGCAATAAAAAATATGGCTTCCTATCTTAGTTTAAAAGTTACCCCCACCCCACCTACAAAGCGGGGGTGGGGGGACTTTTTTTTTGCACTAATGTATTTCTACCGCGGTATGATTAAATTTTGATTATGGACATTTTTTCCGTAGAGTGGCTATTTTTCGAGATATTTGATCGTCTCAGTTTAAAAAAAACACCCGGTATATGATTTATAAATTAATGATAAAAAAATTTACTATATTCTTTTTAATTTTTTTATTTTAATTTTATAGTATAGAGATTTATAGTATACAAAAAAAACTCACCAGACGCCCAAAGAGTACTTCTTCTGTAGTAGTAAGCCCGCCCTCTGAAATATTAGGAATCTCCCCAACACAACACTGTTGTACACCCCTGATAAGTAATAAATATATAAATAATGTAGTAATAGATTAATAAAGGTAATACCATAAAGGTAACACCCAATAAGAATTAAAGTTAACACCTACTAAAAATATAACATTACTCCACATTTAGGCCATAATAATTATTCAGAACAAAATTTAAAAATTAGATTACCTAAATGTCATTTTTTAACAAACAACATGAATAACCAAAATTACAAAATACAAAATTTATGAACCCAAATAAACGCGCAAAATACACAAAATACTTACGCTGCGAAAATGAAAATCGAAAATAATTTTCAAAATAGCTATTCAGGTCACAAAATGCAAACTGCAAATTTAGTTAAATTAATTGAAAGACCTAATTTTAAGTTCAATGAAACCAAATATTTTAGTATAAATAATTCAAAATTTTAATCAATAAGGCAGTTGAAGTCAAGAGTTAAAACAGTTGCAGTTGAAGTCAAGAATTAAAACAGTTGCAGTTGAAATTAAATAAGTCAAATTAAATAAAATAAAAAGTAAAAAGAAAAAATAATCTAGTGTTCATTCAATTATCTAAGGAATACAGCATCAAGTATAACAAGTAAGTATCATTCACCAAACAAAAATCACAATACCGTCATAGCCGCCACCAGTGGTAAGCGGGTATTGTCAATAATCAACTACTAACATAACGGCACCGATTTTGGTAAACATTGGCGGACGAACCTCGCACGGCAAAGCGAGGGGGGAAGACAGAAGAGTGTTTCAGCGCTCAAGCTTCCCTAGTTACGGTTGTCTACCAAATTCTTTCTCAATACTAACCACAATATCAAAATTAAATTGATATATCTCTCAATACTACCAGTTGGTATCTCATAATACTTAATGCATCTACTACCCAACTAGCATTTTGCAACTGGTTAGTTGTTCACAACTAAATATTGGTTGTGTAAGTGTTGGCACAACCACATTTTGTTTGTTAAATGGTTGTCAGTTTTAGGAAAAAAATTGAAAAAAATTGTATTTGTGGAACAGTTGTCGAATGAAATATTTACAACTAATTCGTTACCACAACCAGTTGATCCTAAAATTTTGGTTCTTACATTCATGTCACAACTAATTTAATTACCACTCCTGAGACTAAATCAACTGGTTCAGAAATATGGTTGGGGAATGCATGTTACAACTTTTATAGTTACCATTTGAGAAGCGTCGATAAATAAGTGGTAAAATTTGGTTCGGACATGCATGTCACAGCTAATTTAGTCCCCAATAAATAGCTAAAGCAAATGCTATATGAAATCATTTATGAAAGAGTTCCGACAACTAAATACAATTACCATTTGAGATCTGCTAGTATAGTTCGCAATTAGAAAGTCGTGAAAAGAACTCAACATCCATTTGCGAACTAATTATCAGTCATTTCGTTTGAATGGTTGTACATTAGTTGTTAAAACTCCGTTTGCAAACTACATAAATAGTCATTTTGTCCAAGTGTCAAATTTTTTTTAGAACAGTCAAGACGTATTTGAGCAGCGCGCACATATAATTTAAAATGTTTAAACCAATTTTAAATATTTCTAGTTGGAAAAAATATAAAAAAAGTGGAACATATAGGCGGCTACTGATTGAAAATCGCCTAAAGTTTAAAGTTTCTAACTTAAACAATGCTCCTCGAGAAAACATTGTGGTAGAAAATTTGCAACCTTTATACAAGGACAATTCATATTTAACTAACCAAAATGATCCTTTAACTCCAACAAGCAGCCATAACGACAAAAACCAAACCAGTTATGCATATTTGGAAGAAAACAACTTTGAAAATATGGTTAATGATTCCGAAGAAAGTGAAAATGATTACGAACAAAACGATCTTGATTCTCGTTTTCAAGAGGATTTAAGACGTTGGGCTATAACTCATAATATAAGGCATGATGCCATCAACTCCTTGTTGAAAATAATAAAAAATAAAACGACGGTCAACGTGCCACATGATTCAAGAACTTTACTGGAAACACCAAAACATGTGTCATTAATAACTGTTGGTCATGGTGTTTATTGGCACCAAGGTCTAGAAATTTGCCTTAAATATAGCTTAGGTGAGGTAGACAGACCAACTAATATTTCACTTAATTTTAATATCGATGATCTACCTATTTATAAGAGCTCCAAGGAAGAATTTTGGCCGATACTATTCAATATTTTTGAAATTCCAACATACAAGCCAATGGTAATCGGTATCTGGAGTGGAACTGGAAAACCGCAGTCTGTAGAAGAATTTCTAAGGTAATTATTCATTCATCAATTGTTCTGTTGATTTAATAAAAAATTATTATATTTTATTTGTATAAAGACCGTTTGTGGACGAGCTAAATATTTTGTTAAAGACTGGTATTAAAATAAACGGATATCAAGTTAACATTAAAGTCAGATGTTTCGTTTGTGATGCACCGGCCAGAGCCTTTCTCAAAGGTGTAACAAATTTTAATGGCAGACATGGTTGTCTAAAATGTATTGTAATTGGAGAATGGAGTTATGACCATAAAACTATGTCATTTCCACATATTGGACTACCAAACAGAACGGATCACGATTTTCGGAATAAAACTTACAGTAGTCATCATAAAATAAGATCACCAATTGAAGATTTGCCTATTGATATGATCAAAGATATCATTGTTGCTGAAGAGTTACATTTAATTCACCTAGGCTTTATGAAAAGGTGTTTATTTGGATGGAGGGATGGAAGTTTTAAAAACTATAAAGGCAAGTGGAATGCTCGAGAAATTTCAGCAATTTCTTACTATTTAACATCGTGCAAAATGCCAAAGGAAGTACATCGCGCTGTTAGAGGCCTAGACTATCTTTCAAATTGGAAAGGTTTGGAATTCCGTACTTTCTTTCATTATATTTCAATAGCTGTTCTAAAAGACTTTTTAGAGTACGAATTGTATGAACACTTTTTATTAATTTTTTGTTCAATAACAATTTGCTCTAGTAACGTTTATTCACACTTACTTAATATTGCAAGTGATATGATTAATACATTTATTGAAATTTATATAAGTATTTACGGCACAGGGTCTATCACCAGTAACATACATAATTTATCACATATAGTCGACGAAGTTAAAATATTTGGTATATTATCGACTATGAATGCATACCCATTTGAGAATAAACTATATCATATTAAAAGAATACTACGCCAGGGAAAACATCCGTTGGCACAGGCAGCTAAGCGTTTGACTGAAATGGGCAAATTGTCACCGATAACAAGAAATTTAAAAAAATATCCAATTTTTTCAGGAGAGAATAATGCCAGGGGTATTCCAAAATTGGGAATAAACGAAAAATTCTTTCATAAAGTGGAAATCATAGAAGGACTGTATTTCAGTAATGAGTTGCACAACAAATGGTTTTTAACGAAAACCAATGGAATTGTTGGGATGGAAAATGCAGTTAAAAAACCTTCAGAATTGTTAATTTATGGCGCTGAGTTAGAAACATTGCATAATGTATTTGAAGAACCAATTCGTTCGTCGTATATAAATATTTATAAATCCAACTTATCAAGGAAAAAAGTGTCAACATATTATTCCATTAATGATATAAAATGTAAATTAGTAGTGATTGCACATAATGATAACCAGTACATATTTATACCTCTTTTGCATACTTTGGACTTATGTAGCGGAAATATTTTAAAGCCATAAAATAAAAAATAAATTCAAAATTTGTTTATTAGTTATTTCTAGTAACATATTTGTTTACAAAATGGTTAAATAAAAAAAATACTTTGGTAACAAAAAAACATTAATTCATTTCCTTCACAAATTATGTGTTGCTTTATCAGGATTGTTAGAGTTCATTTAACTATCAACTGGTATTGAAATACTAATGGAATCACGAATGAGCTCTGTGTGATCTATAAAACCATCTTCAATATTTTTGGATTCATGGGATAGATTTTCCCCAGTAATAATAGTATCAGTGGATCCGCTTTTGACAACTTTAGATCTATAAAATATAAAAAAAATAAATTTTAGAGAGAAAATTATATAATATAGTTATACCACATACTTTTTAGTGGATCTGTTTTCATCTAATTTAGCTAGTTTCTCCTCCAAACGACGTTTGCTGTTTTTACATACAGCCTTAAAAAATTTTTGATTCTCATCAAATGTATATTTGGAGTCCGCTAGTAAAATAGCATTGAAGAAACACTTTTGAATATTTGTAAACATAATTAATGCCGGCTTTTCTTTGCCGTAACACTTGGTCCACTGGATTAATTGCATTACCTCACGCGTAATAAAATGATCGATTACCTTATAGGATACATCCCAACCAATTCTCTTCCCGCTAGTTCCACAAATTTTAGCTAGGTGTGACGTCTAAATCGGGGAACATACAAAAAAAATTTTATTGTGTATCTATATTAGATAATATTATAATTACCAATTTGGCCATTAATGCTCCATCGTTTAACTTTTTATCCCAATCAGTTAACTCATCAATGGTCGAAATTGGCTCAAACTTAAACAAGTCCTCCTCCATTTGACTATTTGATTTACATCCACCTGCCGATAGTAATTTTATTATTTCCGCATGTTGCGTCATTAGAGATGTCATTGTGTTGAAAATCTGTTTTTGTGTATTTTTTAAATTTTCAATTTCTTCTATGATTTTGTTTTGATTGGTTTCAATTCTGATAATAGCACAACTCATTTCATAAGTTCCTTCCTCCATGTAATTTTGACTTTTATCCTCGTAAACGTTGGCCACTTCTGCGTTTTGGGAAATATCGGTAATATTTATGATTTGGCCAGTTTGTGGTATGCTGTATCGAGGAATATTTTCTGGTGTTCGTGGGGAATTTAAATGAAGTGGTCGTGTGTCAACTACCTCTGAAGCAACATTCTGCAGTATTTCAACCTGGTGGTTAAAATTCAGCGCGGTTCCTCGTACTGGATGCATCCTTTTTAAATTTCGGAATGCCTTTTCGTTTTCCTCTTCCTCGGTATCAGAGAAACCTGAGAGATCCTTCTCTAAAGCCCGCCCTTCTTGAAACGTTTTGACGTTGCGATTTAGAATGATGCAAGGTGTTTGGCTCCATGATTGAAAATCCGGAACACTATGAGAATTCCTGCGATATTTCTCGACATTTTTTGTATTTGGCCAATACAGGGTCTTTTGTTTCCCCCTTTCCACGACCCATTGAACTGGCACGGTGCTCAGCAGTCTCTCGCCATTTTCCTTGGTTTGTACCACCAAAAACGTACCCATTGTTCTAAACGCAAATAACTTCTATAAAGATAATAAATAGCTTTAAGTTTAGAAACTGAAAACTCTAAAAAACTAATTCTGAAAATCAAAAAAATTAATTGTGAATCGGTTTACACGTACAACGTTCCTCGTGCTGGATGCATCCTTTTCGTTCTCCTCTTCCTCGGTATTAGAGGAACCTGAGAGATCCTTCTCTAAAGCCAGCCCTTCTTGAAACGTTTTGACATTGCGAGTTAATCCTTCTCTAAAGCCAGCCCTTCTTGAAACGTTTTGACATTGCGAGTTAAAATGATGCAAAATGTTTGGGTCGATGTTCGAAAATCCGGAAAACACGAAAATCACTTGCACCGAATGACAAAAAAACCGTTGACGAATTTATAGGAATATAAAAACACAAAACAAATAAATAATAATAAATTAACACTAAACCAATTAATTTCTAGAAATCCCGATTTCACAACCATTTCTTTTTATATATACATATTGGTTCGCACACAACTACTTAAAAAAGAAATTTTTGTGAAAAGTGCGATTTTACAAAAATTTGTTGTGAATCATTTCGCAATCACAACAAATAAAATCTTTACAAATAATTTTTTGTAGAAAGGCCGATTTTACAAAAATAATTTGTATTCTAGTACGCACACACAACCAAATTTGTTCCTTTGCATAAGTAAATCCCGTTAGGCCTAAATAAAAAAATAAAGATAAAATGTTTTTGGCGATTGCTATAAAATGCAACACGTTATTTTTTTATTTTAACTACATTTTATAATGCTCTTTATTATCACAAACAAACTTTACATATAATTAAAACTTTTATATAATTATATAATAATTAATTAAATAAATTATTTTAACAAAAAAATGCAGTACTTACGTGTTCCGTGTTATTTTGGAAATGTCAAATCAACGTATGAGATGAATATATTTGCAAGTATATATTTGTCACAACTCACAACCATTTCACAACCCGTTCACATACAAACGTTGTTTCTCTAGTTGTGAACACAACTAAATGACAATGAACGTTTGTTTTATAACCGATTCACAACTTTGTTTTGCTATGTTAGTCACAAACACAACAATTTCATAAAACATTGTTGTCTTTTTGCATTTGAACGGCTGTTGGTACAACCTACGCCATATTATATGGATAATTTTCGACTCCATTTTGGAAAAAAATTGTAGTTTTAACCAAATGAAGTTGATTGACCTTTTATCTCGTAGTAATTATTTTTTTAATTGGTTTTTAATTATATTAATTTTCTTCTAATGACAAATAAAATAGAGCCAAGCTTTAGTTTTCGAACTAAAAATCACTATTTTGCAGTAAAAATTGTAGTTCCCATAGTTTTTCACGTACATGTGCGAAAAAAAATCAAATGAAAATTCGCAAAATATTAATACAATAATTATTAAACTAATCTATTATGACTTATACTTCCATTGTTTCGTCTATTTGTTTTTGGTATTGTATAACATTGTACTATTACAACCTTTAAACAATTGATTAGTATACAAATGGTTGTTATAATTTAACGTCCCATATTGTTTTGTTTGTTAACAGGTTGTGGATTATGTTGAGTTTTCGATTATTCTTAATCACCGATATTGTTATGAACTGGTTGTATCTTAGCTGTAAATACTATCTCAAAAGGTTGTGGTAACATTTAAATTACCATTTCACATATATTACACAACCGTTTTACGACAAATTACATAAGTTGTGTACCACAACCACAACCACCTAATGATAAGACTACAACGTTGTAACAACCGATTATTTTCGCCAAATTTGTTGTGACATCCTTGTAGTAGTATTGTGATCTACGGTTCGCAACATCAAAACAAGAATGAAATTAGTTGTCACAATTATGTGAACACTTCTTTACAACTCAAAATGCTAGTTGGGTAGTTCTTAACTCACAAACGATTCCTAATTCACAAAAAAACAGTATAATATAATATTTACATTACCATAACCCACATATATACAAATTAACATTGACAAACCCTTCAAGTATAAATATAAAAAATTTATACAATAACACTATTAAAAAAATTTTTTCTTATACCGTTTGTTTTTATCTTAACTTTTAATTTTATCTTATATTTTTTTTATCACTATTATTTATTTCAATTATATAGATATATGTATATTTTTTTAATTTAAAACAGTTTTAAAGGCCATTACTGGCCCCTTACTGAGTCAACAATTCGGCTCCAGCGGTTTCGATCCCGAGCATGGTCTTCATACTGTCTAAGACAATCTGAAGAGGCCAAGTCGTTCTCTACACCGTGGAGCCATCGTCGCCTGCAACGACCTCTGCGCCTACCATATGGTGGCTCTCCTTTCAGAGATCGCTGCACAATTCGTTCCGGATCAGCACGCAGAACGTGCCCGAGCCAGCGTACTCGCTGAGATCTTATTTCATGTACAATATCGGGTATCTTCATCAGATCTCTGATCTCGATATTGTACAGAGCTCGGTAGGTACCATCTATTTCGCGTTTTGGGCCGTAAATCACACGCATGACTCTTCTCTCAAATGTAAGGAGCCATCTCTCGTACTCAATCCGATATATGTATATAAAATTTTTTTTATTTTATGAAAAATAATATTCGAACTATCTTAACTATGCACAATATTATATATAATATACATAACCGCCACACATACACCAGTGATTTTGATTTGAATTGATCACTATATTTTTATTCCATAAGAGCGACCATATGGTAGGCGCAGAGGTCGTTGCAGGCGACGATGGCTCCACGATGTAGAGAACGACTTGGCCTCTTCAGATTGTCTAAGACAGTATGAAGACCAAGCTCAGGATCGAAACCGTTGGAGCCAGATTGTTGATTCAGTAAGGGGCCAGTAATGGCCTTTAACACTGTTATTATTATTATTTTTATTCCATTATTTTGTGTATACACAAAACTAGTATATATAGATGGAATGCGAATTCGTACGCTGTCCTTTATTTTTAATTTAAGATGATTAAATCGGTTTTTTTTTTATTCCCGCTAATACTAGGTTATATTCCGGTATTAAAATAAATCTTCTTTTATTTAGAAATTTTTATACGGCTGAGAGGCCATCTGCCCCATGCGGGTTTATACTCGTCTTCTTTAAAGAGTTTCCTATAGCACGAGGAAAAACGCCCTATCCAATTATTATTTACACTATATTATCAATAAAAAAAACAATTTCTTACCAATCTGGTTATTCACAAAGAACTCTAACAATTATTTGCAAAAAAAAATAAACTTTAGAATTTTTTTTTTGTGTAGCAAAATATGGGCAGCAAATGTACATCATGTCAGTGTGATCCGCATGACCTCTCAAGTTAAATTAGCATATTAAAAAAATTATAGTAAACAAGCTAAAGATACTATTCTCCTGAATTTGCTGAATTTTAACTATATACCCGAAATTTCCCCCTACTTAATCTTTAAGCCAACCAATTCTATTAGTACATAATGATCGTATGATATTTTATATATTCTAGTAAATATATATGTTCATCGATGTTATGTATGTAAAACTGCATAATACAATCGTTTCTTTATGTACATAGGTAAAGTATACCGGAATGTATAAATACATATTTTGGTGATTCATCAAAACAATAAAAATTAAAAATTAGGTCAATGACCGAAAATGTAAAATAAAATGCAATTGTTGTTGTTGTTGTTGTTATTGTATATACATAAAATTGCTATCGTTTCGCCGATCGCTCATCGTTGGTGGTACAAGTGTATTCAATGCAGCAGTAACATCGCATGCCCACCATAAATTAATTCCATACCTCTCAGGTTTGGACGGTATGTACTGTTTGATTGCTTATCCATGGTAATATCTTGTTCGATAATTCATTTCCAAATTTCCGTTTAAAAAATTCTATATACCCCGAATAGGTGCAGCGTTCATCGTTTCCCACAGAAAACTCGCGTGTTGCATATTATTGTGACTTACGCCACCAGTTAACAGTATTCCAATAAATGCATTAATGTTCCATTGCCTAATTGTATCATTCGCATACCTATTTGCGCTAGAAACCTTTTAAACACTTCAATTGGTACAGAGTTTGTATAGAAGTAAGTCCTCCACTAAACCTGATAACATTATGGATGCGTCTCCGACCAATTTGTGGTACTGCTCTGTTCCACTTGGTATACCGTTTTTCCCGAGCATGTGCAATGTGTGCACTAAATCCATAGCTTAGTTTGTTGACTGCGTTTCGGCTGCTTGCTTAATTTCGTCTACTTGATGTACTTCATGTGCTGTTCAGTTGTTAACAGTATTTCATTATCTTTGCTGTAATATGACTCATGAAGCACTAATTTCTGTTCTGCCTCTCTATCCGATTCGTCATATTCATTGGGTATATAATCAGCATCTTCGTCGGAATTTGCTTTACATAAAAGCTTTATCCGAAGAGATACATATATAGTGAGAACAGACATACAAATTAAATATATTTTCATAAAAAATGTCTATGGAGTCTGGCTGGACCCTTGTTTTTCGAATATGACTGGAATTTTAAGATGCACTAAGACTCCAGGCTACCCTCCAATTTTTGGAAGTTTTTTTTCATATATCTGTTCCAAACTAGAAGCTTGAGGATATCATTTTAATGATAGTGAAATTATAAATATAGAAATTGTAGCGACTCTACAACTCCACAAACGTATACATATAGGAACGCACCCGTTCACGCACTATCTGATCATCATGTTCTGATCATCACAGGCCAATCATTGGTGCTGACTTTCTGACAAAATATGATCTTCTCGTCGATCTACGTGGAAGACGGTTACTCGATCCAGCGACTAGTCTAGCTGTAAGCGCAATGGCAGCTAAGGTTAAAACACCTACGCCAACATTACCAACCGCTAAAAATGGATATGGCGAATTTCTGAAGCTGTTTCCCTTTTTAACCGGAGAACCGAACTACAACCATCCAGCAAAACATAGTGTGGTTCATCATATTTATACGAAAGGCCAGCTGCCTTTTTCGAGACCACGCCGTCTGGATCCTGTCAGACACAAGACAGCACTTGCCAAGCATCTACCGTCATCTTATGAGGTATCATCACCACTTCACATGGTCCAGAAGAAAATTGGGACAGATTGGAGGCCATCTGGAGATTATTACAGAATTTTTCTATGCACCTGGAAGGTTGCAAAGTTTTCTCGAATATTGACCTGGTAAGAGCGTATTATCTAATCATCATTGCGCCCGAAGACGCGTGCCCAAAACGGCCATTACCACACCATTTGGGTTATTTGAATTTACGAGAATGCCCTTTGGTCTTCGGAATGCTGCGCAGACTTTTCAACGCTTCATCAATGAAGTGGCCAAAGGTTTAGATTTTGTATATGTCTATACATAGACGATGTATACTTGTGACTAGTAAAAATGAGGACGAGCACAAACTTCATCTTAAAGGGTTATTTGAGAGATTAGTCAAATTTGGAATAAAAAAAATGCGAATTCGCAGTATTCGCTCTAGAGTTCCTCAGCCACCATATTACCACAGATGGCATATTACCTTCGCCACGTTCGTGCTCCAACATCCATAAGGCAAATTCGGCGATTCATGGGAATGGTCAATTATAATCGTTTGAGTCAAAACTCTTCTCCGAACTAACGCGTTTACTAGGCGCACATAGAATTTATACCACCGCCTGCCATCCACAGACAAACGGTGTGGTCGAACGTTTTCACCGACAACTGGTGATAACGTTATTCATTGGAGCACTGAGCTACCCCTCGTTTTGTTGGGAATACGAGCTGCAGTCAAGATTGAACTGAATTGCTCACCAGCAGAACTAGTATAAGGACAAGTCTTCAAGCTTCCAGGAGAATTTTTTGTAACTAGCTCTTCGGATCCAAGTCCCGATCAATTTGACTTTGTTGGCAAACTACGTGCAAATATGCGCAAGATTATTCCTGTTGACACTCGCAAGTCAACTTGCACGCCAATTTATATCCCGAAAACACTGGAAAGTTGCGAGTTCGTTTTTGTTCGTATCGACAAGTTCCGAACTGGCCTATCAACACCATACGAAGGACCGTATAGAGTCATTCGTCGTTTTAGGAAAAATTTCATTATAGACCAAAATGGTCGGAATGTAAATGTTTCCATCGACAGACTAAAGCCAGCGCATGGTATACTCAGCTTAGCAAAATTTAACCAATCTAATCCTAGCAAAAAAGTCCGATTCCAAATTCCTTAACTTCCTTTTTCCTAAAACTTCTTTTATTTTTTTTGTTATTTCTTTTTTCCACAGATAACGAGAGGAATCTACTTGCAGAGGGTAATGTAGCGACTGTACAACTCTACAAACGTGTACATATAGGAACGCACCCGTTCACGCCTTATCTGATCATCATGTTACGCACTGTAACATGATAATTTGCATATTGCAAGGAAAAATCAAAAAAATTCATTTTCGACAGTCCAGAAAAGTATACACGAGAAAGAAGAACAAGCCGAAATTAATAGCAAAAAATAACTTCTTAATTTATTGTACATCAACTCTAATAATAATAATAATTAATTAATAACAAATATATTTATTAATCCGTGTGTACCAAGAATAGTGATTGTACTAGTTGTTAAGCCTAATAAATAAATTATATCATTCAAAATTTGTGTTTAATGGTGAATGATACAGCGTCCATAATATTTACCGCATCACTTATCAACGGTGGTGAATATAAGTAACGTCACAGGAAAATAGATGTATAGGTAAACCAGTGCAACAATCATATAAGTGCACATAATTCCTACAGAATAATGCACACAAATACAAATAGTGTCTGGTCAGACCTTGGTGTCTGGCCTCGGATGTTCTTAGAAGTTTGAATTTTTTTCAAATATTATATGGGGCCATATATATGATTTTACCAGAGCTTGGCCTTACTATGGCCTAGACATTTATGAAAAATTTCATACTTTTATTTGGTTTAATATTGCCTGATGTACGTTTTTGATTTTTCTGGGATGAAGAACATGGGATAACTTCACATGCGTATATGAAAACCTCTTTGAATTAAGCTATTTGTGATAAATTCAAATTATAGATACAGTACCGATCGAATGCCATTTTAAAAGTTTTTTTGAATCTATATCCGATTTTGATAAATTTATATTGTAGATACAGTACTGATCAATTTAAAATAGTTTTTATCCGGTCTAATATTATCAACGAGACCTTTATCGCTCATATAAGCTAATTTCGAGAGAAAACTGTGAATGGATCGAGTGGTTCACTGTTTTAAAAATTATCCGTTTTTGAGAAACTCAAGTTGTATATAGAAAGAAAGTTTGAGAAATTCAATACAGTACCGATCGGATGCGATCTTAAAAGTATTTTTGAATTTATCGGTTTTTGATAAATTTATATTGTAGATTTATTTTAAATTATGTTGTTTTGTCGAAAACTTCACAAACCGAGTTTATTCCAATGCAGACGGATAATTATGTACATTGTTTTGGCGGGCAACACATAATCAAGCGCCGCGTGATACAGAAAAACCATACACGATAATTAAAAAAGAAAATAGTAATTAATATTTTTCCAATTATTCCGTTGCTCAGCTGCAAAGAGTTGTACAAAAGCGATATTTTTATGAAACAACTTCCATCACTGTTCGAAACCGCAATAAATTTAATTTTGTATACAGAAAAATTCTAATTATTTACAATTACATAAATTTTACATTTTAATGTTGTTGTTTTTTGTAGCATAGACAGCAAAACTATAATTTATATGTATTTCTACGTTCAATTTTCCATTTTAATTTTCTATATTACGATGCATATTCATTACATATAAAGGCTCATTTACACGATATGCACAACAAAGGCCAGTGTGATACAATATTTGGCGTTGATGTATAAAAATGTTCATCATTGTATATACATAGTGTAAATGGGGCTTTATGTTGTGTATACAATAGTAATAATAATGAGATAAAAATTACTGATAATAGCAATAATGATAGCAACAACGTCGGTATAATCAAAATATAGGAAACTCTACATATATATACACAACAGATGCTTTCCAAATACATTAATGAATTCGTATTGTTACGTTGTATAACGAGATAGTTATCTAATTTACAATCCACTATTATTTATATAGATAGTCGGTTAAACATATACAGTGGAAGACTAGTCCTGCAGAACAAATCCATCTAATCAGCAATAGTTTAACGCGGCTTAATCGTCAAATAAGCAAAAAAAAAATGTGGATCCATTATTTTCTACGTTGACGTGTCGGCAACCCGTAGGCAACGTCAACAACGTAGACAATGTCGTTAATAAATTCTAAGAGTGGTTTTGTCAATTAGTTCTAAACTATAGGATGACCAAATTATTAATTTACATCCACATCAAGCGTGGATGAAAGTTTTAAATAATTATGTTTCCATAATTATTCTGTAAAAATTAAGAATTTCATTGTAATCTGAATGTTCACAAAGTTAGTTTTAAGCTAAAAAATAGTACAAATTAAATCGGGAATCACATAACATAAATTGTAAGTTTGCAATATAACTACCCAATGTGTCGATAAAATCGGTTATAATATAGTAAAAAGTTATTAAAGGTGGACATAATCGAAAACTAATCGTGCTGAAATACCATAAACCTCCTTCAGCGTTCTAATCCATTTCAAAATCATTAAATTGTCACCCAAACCTAACGATATATACCACTATATAGAGTGGAACTCTCTTTATATCGTCGATGGAACAACTCAGAAACATTGCACAAGTGATGGAAATATTTACAAGAAGGTTATAAATTTCATTAAAATTATTCTGGGGGCACTGACAATGACCGTGCCATAAAATTTAACACAATTCCAGTAAGGAAGGCTATAAGAGCTATACCGCTCAATGAAAAAAACAATTCGAGAACAGGAACGCTATAAAATCTATCGAGTTAGTAAAGAGTTCAGTCGTTCAGATAACCAACACTTGTTCGCTACAAAATGTATCCCAGACTAGTGACCAAATTTTCACAAAATTTAGTGAATGTGTTTTGATGGATGACGAAACGATACGTGAAATTACCAAAAACGTGGCAATGCTCCTGTTAAGTATAAGCACTTCAATACATTTGTAAAAAAAAAAAATAATTTGATCAGATATTTGCGCAGTTGTTAAGCCAGGTTTTAGTCACTCTTTCCATAATGGAAGTCAGTCACATTTTGAACCGGAAGTTGTGTCAGACACAGGGAGCATCAAACAACAAGTGCGTCTGACTATTGGTTGTTTTATTTCAACGTATTTTCAAAAGTTATAATGAGTGCGATTCATCTAGAGATGATTTCTGCAAAAAATAAAAAACTGAAACAAATCAATGGAATTAACGAAAGAGCATTTTATACCATTTATCTGTTCAAAGATTATTTCGTTTGGTTGCCGCAACTGCGATTAAGATGGTCATTTTGATGACGCTCCTAATATTGGCTTCCAATGCCTCAAGTGTAGCTGGTTTCCACAAAAAATCTGGACTTTACGTAGCCCCAAAGAAAAAATTCTAGAGGTTTGGTATTACACGACCTAGATAGCCATTAATTCATTGGTCCGAAGCGTGAAATGAACGGCAGCACGCCAACAGGATTTCTCAATAAGTTCAATGTTTCACGACCTGGATGGCAAGTATATATCGCTGTCTTTTTGGAACTAAATGCCGTCGAGATCACGGGATTGAATTTCAGGCAGCAAATAAACTTATCATGGTCGATAAGGGGCGTATGTTCCAGCCGTCTTCATCTGTGAAGGAATATTCATTCAAATTATTCAAACTTTTCAATGGTACTCCAAATAGTGGTTTCAATAAACCAATTCTGTGAACCATAACTTGGTCTAAGCGCACAAAACACCACCCTCACAGAAAGCTGATTTTCGTACTAAAGCTGAACAATTTGTAGATGCTTTGCCGGGTTCAATCATTCCATGGCCAACAATACTGAATAAATAAAACACGATGACAGCTTGAAACTATTCATGCATCATTTGTGAAAAAGAAACAAATGAAAAAAATGATTTTTAGATGAACGCTTTAACAAAATAGTCCCGTGACTGGCGCATTTAATTTCAAATCGCTAAAATATCGTAGGTTGATGACATTATTTTAATTGTCGACGTTTACAACAAAAACTGCCAAGTAATCTACGTAATAATTTACGTGTCGACAAACGTGTATATTACATGGCGTAATCTACCTCGCCGATCCCAGCCGCGTGTGCTTTGTAAACTATTGGCAGCGGTGTTATTAGTTGCAACTGCATATATAAATGGTCGCTGAATTAGGCACAACTATTAAGTTGCCTTGATATACAAGAACCGCTTATATACAATTTTGACGATTGTATCGCAATTGGTCGCCCGAAACGTTGAAGCAAACGGATTAAATGTGTAAAGTTACCAAATGAAGGCACACTCATTACATGGCACTTCTATTTGAATTTGTTGCATTTCAACATTTTGGGAGATCTGCACCATAACCGGTATGGAAAATGCTAAAAATTTCGTCTCTTCTCTAAAAACATGACTAGAGTTTAAAATCAGAAGATTTTATTGGAAGACAATATTGGGCCCGCCGTACTTTTAAATTTGATTTGCCACAGCTTGAATTGACGGTGATACCGAATTTGTATCCGGACCAGGTGATTGGCCAAACTTCCAGTTTCACACATTAATTCAACGAATCCTTTTGGCAAACGATGATTGGAATATTTTATTCCATTTCCAATTATTGCTTAAATTGCCCTTCCAATACATAAACCGTACCTTAAAATGGAGTTGGTATGTTCTTAATTTATTGGGGTTGACACTTTTTAATTATAATCGTGCACTATAGGAGTTTCCATGTTCCTGGAGCCTTATTTCGTGTTTGGCGGCATGCATTTTTATTTCATCTTTGATTTATTCCATTCGTCGATCCCTTACACCAGCTAGGGTAGGGTTAATGCCATATTAGGACCTGCCGACATACAGCTGTTTATTACCCATAATAAATTTTCTGCCTTTTTACAATATGACTTGCGAGGCTTACACCCTTATTTATCACGGGTCTCTCCGGAGCTAGTACCACTCCGGGAAATGCGTTACTAACAGTAGCTCCAGAGGTTCCTCACTATACATAGTCCATGAACCATCCGGTCGTTGGAGATAAGGTATGGAAGGACTATAAAACATAGTGAAGGGTATGCCATGGAAAATAACATCATTCAAATGACCACCACGAATTCTCCGTACGTACTGCATTCTGTGAGCCTAATTTATCATCACTTTTTCACATAAATTTGACTGAATTTCATCAATAGCACGTTCAATGTTGATTTTTAATTGCTCAAATGCTGTTGGATTATCAGCATAATCTTGTGACTTAATATATCCCCATAAAGAAAGTAATTTCAAGGTGTTAAATCACACGATTTGCGAAAATAATTAACTGGACCAAATCTTCAGATAACTTCATCACCAAATTTTATTTTCATTAAATCGATTGTTAAGGTGGCTGCTTGTGGCAGGTGGCACCGTTTTGTTGAAACTACATATCTTCCAGATAATTCTCAACAAAAATCATTTAACATTGTTCTGTATCGTTCTCCATTGACTGTTACTCTTCGACCAATTTCTTCAAAGAAAATTGAACCAATCACTCCACCAGCATAATAATTGCACACTACACAGTGACTTTATCTGGATGTAATGGTGTCTGAACAGTTTCATGTGGATTTTCATCACTCTAAATTCTGCAATTTTATTTGTTTACATGACCATTTAACCAAAAATGAACTTCACCACTGGATATCATTTTTTAATAAAAATGTTCATCATTTTCAAGTTGTTCAAGAGCAGAACCAGAAAATAAACGCGTTTCTGGTGGACTAATGGCTTCAGTTCTTGAACCAGTTGAATTTTTTAAGGATGGTAACCCAAATCTTTTCTTAAAATTCTCAATACTGTTGTTCGATAAAGATTAAATTGTTGAGAATGACGTGGAATCGATAAATTTGGATTTTCTGTTACACTTGCTTCTACCAAACTAATATTCTCTTGTGTGCGTGAATTTCTTTGTCGAACTACTATTGGAAAATCCATTACTTTGCAAAGCCTGGCCGGTTCCCAGGACTCCTGTATATTATCACAGTATAGAGCCTCTATGCGCTTGTTGTAGCTGCTCTTAGCCCGTAGCATCTGTGTTCCTCGCTATTTTTAACAGTCTCCTGCATTTCGCACGAGTACCTGGCAGTTCTCACGACCACCAGGGTGACCTGACGTAGCTTGGTGGAAAATAAACTATGGAGACTTGTGTTCTAAAATAATTGATTTAAATAGTTAAACGCTTAGTTAGAGCTTTTTAAAGCTTAATGATAAGTTAATTTTAAAATTTATTTTTGACAGCAAAGGTTACACATCCAAATGCACACGATTTTAGTTTCTTTGCGCATTGTATGATTATTTAACTAAACCAACGCTTTCGAGAGCTTTTAATAATACATGCATGATGTGAACTATATACATATGTTTGTGTTTTTTTTTTTTCAAATAAATGTGATATAGGTATCATCAGGGCTCACAGCCCACGCTTAGTCTTGCCACACTAAATGATGCGTTCATCAAGTGAGGAAGAGCACGAGGTGGAAATCAAATTTATTTCTCACCACTATCAGCTTACTGATACTGCTCAGCATTCGGTTTTTAATGCTCAAAATTCATTGGGTGAATATATGAAGAGATGATTTCTCAAAGGCCTATAACTTGTTTCTTACAATTTCAAGATATTTGTCAAGGTACTATAGGTTTAGTCGAAAAAATTGAAATTATGATTTTGGTTGTTCAATTGGCAATATTGTTTTAAGCTTATGAAATTAAATCATAAATCAAATTCAATAAAGTTTTGAAAATTATTCATTTTACTGTCAATATTGAGTTCAACAAATCTCCGAATATAAATGTAATATGTTCCCTAACTAATCTCGACCTTATTCTTCTTCATGTGTATCGTAAAATCGTTGAAAATAAATTTTTTTCAATTTATTTCACAAAAAATGAGACAGAAATGTGACATGGCAAAATAGAACAAAACCATAATACAAACAAACTTGTTATAACTTTTCAAATTTTCAATTAAATTGTTAAATTGTTTCGTAAAGTAAACTTTTTTCATATATACGTCTGTATGTATAACATTATTACGCTATAATTGTAAATCACCTTAAATTCAACACATTTTTCATGCAACAACAAAGAAAAAGCAAATAAAGCTTTTCATATATCCATGCCAGTTATGTACATATATACATCTACCATTATGACAGAAAATTATAACAACAACAATATGTTATATAATTTTTCATAACAGAAACCTACACCGCGATGTGTAATAAGGAGCGCACGATATATATCCCATTTACGGCATCCTGAAAAAAGTAACGGAAATAGCAATAAGAAAAATCACCATAACTTAGAAAAAAAAATTGCGTACAGTAGAAAATCCGATATTTCCCGCAATTCGATTTACTTTGGTATCGTCCTGGGTTTGTCGTATGTGTATAACAATAACAACATATAAGGAAAATGTGTAAACAGGCAATTTTCTTAGTATTCCGTTTATATTCGTATTTATATAATTCAAGCCCATTTCGATCAATTCACTTGACAATCATGATTGTCATTTGGAATAAAAGACGAAAATTCTATTTTCTTATAATACAGCATAAACTGTTGTTGTCGCTTTTAAAAGAGAAAGTTCTCTTTTCAATTTTTTTTTATTTTTATCAGCTTTCAATTTTTCTTTTATATTCCGCGCTGGTGTCAAAAGTTTTTCTTCGTATATACGCACAAAGCTTATAAAGTTTATCTGCGTTATTTTGAGAAATAAATTTTCTTATGTCATGACATCAAAACATAAATATGATTTATATTAGCCTGATTAAATTGTTCAAGATATGTTTGTAAATATATATATAATGTAAGAACTCACCATGGTGTTGAGGAATATATATATGCACATGCCGGTTTATCTTAACAGAAATTAATTTTATGTGCGCGTAGGTGCGGTACTTCTGATTGGAATTCTGGCGAAATGTATCGAATAAATATTTTGTGTGGTATTCGATTATCCATGTAGCCTACACATTTTTTCAGTTGGTTGCACCGTTTGAATTGTCTATATGTCTTAATTCGTTAAACCTTTAATGGGTAAAGTGTTCAGACTCGTGAGTCTTAGTAAAAATTTTGACAGTAAAACAAATTATGTAGTCGTCAATACTAAATAAAGGAAATTAACTTTCAAAAGTTAAATAAAAAACACTTTGCTGTTAAAAATATCAATTTTATCAATATCACTTTTAAAATTCATCTATAATAAGTTAAGCTAATAAGAATAATCAGGTTTTTAAGGCCATTACTGGCCTCTTACTGAGTCAACTATATTTGGCTCCAACGGTTTCGATCCTTAGCATGGTTTTCATACTGTCTAAGACAATCTGAAGAGGCCAAGTCGTTCTCTACATCGTGCGGGGCAATCGTTACCTGCAACAACCTCTGCGCCGTTCCGGATCAGCACGCAGAACGTGACCGAGCCCGCGTACTCGCTGCGATCTAATTTCATGTACAATATCGGGGATCTTCATCAGATCTCTGATCTCGATATTGTACATGGCTTGGTATGTACCATCTACCTCGCGTTTTGGGCCATTAATCACACGCATGATTCTTCTCTCAAATGTAAGGAGCCACCTCTCGTAATCAAAAGCTAATCTACTCTGTCTGTATAAAATGTGGTAAGTCGTGTTTATCAAGCTACCTGTACCAAATTTAAGTCGATCTTCGCATTTGAATGTTTTTTTGAATTTTTTTGTTGAAAATTTTTGTTTGAATGTTGAAGTGATTGGTGCGAGAACTTAATGAATGGTGTGTTGCACAATATGACGGGTCGAGCCTAATCTATAACATCTTATTTGCGTGGTGCAACATAATGAGAAGTTGATATTAAGGGTAAAAGGATTAGGACCCAAGAGACGAATGTAAACCAAATGGTTCAAAACTGGACCATAGTTCTCAATTTCCTACAGTAATGTGATTTAATCTTGAAATTAAAATAACAGCATGGTCAAATAAGAAAAAAATCCGGGTACTTGAGCAGGGGTGTGTGTTGGTTTGGTGGTATTCAGTATTTCTTTTGTTCATATTGCAAACAGTTGACATTTTTACGAATGCGGGTTATCAGTTCAGCGATCCAACAGTTTAGTCGCCTCCTAGTTTATAGTGTGGTGTTATTCTTGGAAAACATGTTCGTGCAATTCGGAATTACGTGACATGTGAGTGCCCCTTGACCACAGGGGCTATTACATACAGGTTTAGTCAGTATTATTATTATTAAAATTAAAGTTGGCTGGAACCCAAGCAGGTTCCTTACTCAATATCACTCTGGACCCATGGTGCAAACCGAGAATTCTATCATAATTCGCAAATGCGCTCAGCTGCTCTGGCAAACTGTAACAGCTTAAACCAGGGTAGGGATGACAATTGGCCTTCATTTAAAGATTTATGATTAAGAAATCGGGACCTATGTAGCTACCTCGAAAGCGGGACAGCCACAGACAAAGTGAATGCTATCATCGTCATCTGTAAGACAGTTGCCACACAAGGAACTTTGAACAAGTCTCATTATTTGTAAATGGAGTTTAAAACGACCATGGTCGGTCAGAATAGCGACGAGTACTTTCATTTGGCCTTTCTTCAAAGATAGAGCAAACCTTGTGAGCCTCAGATTAGGTTCATAAATGAAGTAAGAAATAAGATTGGCTACAAAGCAAGTATAGAAGACGAAGTAATAGCACTCATAATAGCTCGACAAGCCATACCTTGTATGCTATATTAAGCTTCGCAATGACAGAAACTAACTGAACCATAAGCCACCAAACAACACACGTGTAAGATAGCATAGGTAAAGCAGAGATTTGTAAATAAACATCAGCATTTTGGGGGTCAGACCCCACGACTTCCCAAATGCTGTTCTATACTGCCAGAAAATGGAAGTGACCTTTTGCAGTTTAATTTCAAAATGAGATTTCCAGGAGAGTTTAGTGTCCAGAATGACAGCCAGATGCTTTACTGTGTCGGATGTAGCGATCGTTTCTCCAAAAAGAGAAGGAGCAGACAGCTCGCCAGTATTCCTACGTCTGGTGACGACTATCAGACAAGTTTTTGATGCATTAACGTACAATTCCATCTCTAGACACCACATTTCTACAACTTGGAGAGCGCGTTGCGTTAAGTCTGATAGTACATTAAGGTATTTACCCTGAACCAGAACGACTAAGTCATCAGCATAACTCTGAGCAGTGAAGCCGGATTGCTGTAGTTTTACAAATAATTCGTCAATAACTAAGAGCCACAGAGGAGCATTTTTCAGCCCAAATGGCACTCGCATAAAATGAAAATGGTTTGTTTGTGTAAATTAAGACTAAAAAGTGCCTTAATTGATGAATTCAATTCCAAATTTATATTGATCCAAGTATATGGACCAAGTATTTCATAATAAGTAACCATTTACAAATTATATGAAAATCTTGACTGGACAAAACAAGTACAAATGGAACGGAATCCTAAAAATTAGAATTCTAACTCGAATAATCTGGATTTGAAATAAACTCCCGAAGCTGAGAAAGTATGGCAGATTCCCGATCTTTCCTTTTTCTTGGTTTATCTGTATATATGTATATGAATCAACAGCAGCATCTTCTTTTAATATAATTGGTTTTTGTTACCCATCACTATTTCAGGTGATGCCTACGATCTAATACAACAATTTAACCTGGTTATGAATGAGATGAGACGCTGTATAGCCAACACTTGCTTTGAACTGGTAAAACATATAATTGAGCGCTGTAATAGAAGCGATGACCCACTTGTAGTCATTTTGTGAGAATAGTACAGAACTTCTCTGCAGGAAAGAGTAATCCCAGACCAGTGAATGGTGTAAAGACTTATACTCCTACATACAACCCTCTCTTTTGCAGTCTAAGACTCGACAAAGAAAATACTACAGCGTATTATCCGAAATCGAGTACATTTTACAATAAATACTGCAGGTCGCCTCTCCACGCATTTATTAAAAGGTTTAAGAAGCGTTCTCAATTATTGACACCATTCATGTTGTGAAAGAAATGGCTCTGAATGCCTTGGAATGAAATCGCTGGAATGGAGGCGACACGAATGGCTGACCAAAAGCAGAAGCAGTGTTATTATGTTGGGTACACACGATTAGTATACTCAAACCATCAATTAAATAGAAGATACATTATAGATGCGCAGCGCATTTGACATTTAAGGAACACCTCACTTATATGTGAGTGAGATAGCTGCGAAAGCAATCATTGCCCTATATTAATAAAGGATAATGTTTAACTCAACGAGTCTGATCCAACGCCGTAGAAACCTATTAGTTACTGTATGTAGTAAAATCCATTTTAATATATTGAGCTCATATATGGTTAATGCGGGTGAATGTTTGACAAATTTCATCGACACCTAGCCGGGACTGGAGCCTTAGATGAATAAAAAGTATTAGAATTTCAAATATAAACGCTGACCCGGACAGGCTAACAGGCCACATACAAAAAAAAAACAAAAATACAAAACCTTTTTAAACGATACTTTAAGGTGATCTTAGAAAATCCGTTAGTCGAAAGCATTGCTTGTTTCGTTCAACTATAACTATAAACTACTCTGACGAGCAATCTTGGTTAAAACATGAAAGGAGACCTTTTCCAAGGTATACAGCGAGACAATATGTCCCAGCAGCGCACTATTCCTATCATTGAAGCACCCCGTTGTTCCTTCAGTTATTCAGTGTTGCAATTTTATATTTCTGACATATTTGAATATAGAGTGGTAGCCGAGAAATATTTTCGTAAGTTATTAGATTGTTGTCATAATTCCAGCCATTTTTTCAGCAACTATTATGAATTTGATGATACGGAGACCAAACTAGAACATCGAATTCAATTTGGGATCTAACAAAGGCAAAATTAGGGAACATGGCATGTTAACTCCCATCCACAGCGAAAACACCTAATCAATGATTGATCGATTCGGACGGAATCTCCCTTAGATAGTGGTGACTATCCAGGCCCTGACAGGCCCTCTATACCGCGATAATTTTCACACTTCAAGCGGTTTCCCCTCTTGAAGATGGGGCATGAATGCGGGTACTTTCCATTCGTCAGGCATTATTTACATCGGTTTGCCATACTAATCGCATAAGGTCGAAAAGACAGTTCTACAAAAAATTCCTTCCGAATATCAAGAGCTCCGAATTTATGCAGTCTACCCCAGGTGAGCGGCTCTGTGTTAGTCTCTACATGGCCCTATAGTGAGTTCCACATGGGATGGATCCTCAATGCAAATCTCCGCAGTCTGTGTTTAAGGTGACTCAGCCACAGTCTGTGACGCATGATAAAAACCAAACAGGTCGATAAACTGTCCACTCCATGTGTCGAGTACTGTGTCAATTTTAATACAGAGGTTTTCATCCCGGTCCCGAAAAGAAATTGTCGCTGGTCTGAATGATATGGTGCAATCCATTATTTCCCTTAAATAAGTTACACGAACTGCGCTCATTGCTGAGTTGTTGTACTTTCAGAACATCGGCCTTCCACCATTTGCGCTTCTTCCGTCTACAAATTTGCTTAGCTGCACTCCGAGCAAGAGCAGCTTTGTTTTTCCTCGCGATTGTGTCACGTTGTTCCACTTCACTATGGGCTATATTTTGTTGCTCGACTGCAAGACGACACTCGTCATCAAACCAATCTTTCTTGGGTCTGACTTTGACTATATACCTAAAATCGCTGACAAGATCCGGATATCGTTTCTTTTGATCTTCATTTATCATACCTTCACAGTCGAAACATTCTATGCGTTTCGCTGTGTTCCCAAACATGTACGAAAACTTCCATCGTAGCTTTGCACCGACCAAATCATAATCGCTGCCTATATACGTATTGAATTTTTTAATGAAATTTGAGCCTTTATTGTGGAAAAATGTTACAAGATTTTTTATTCAAAATATTGCCCATCGCTACCCACTATCTTTCTGGCAATTTATGGATTCCACCCCAGAAAAACTTCGTCGGCTTGGCAGCCAAAAAGGAATCGAGGCAATTTTCGATACCTTGAACTGAAGTGAAGCGTTCTGCATGGATCGAAATAAGTGGTAGTCCGTGGAAGGAGCAAGGTCTGGACTATAAGGCGGGTGAGGCAGAATTTCCCATCTGTTATTTTCCAGTTAATTTTTGACCAACGCCACAATAGGTGGCCGAGCGTTATCGTGGTGGAAAATGATTGACTCGTGTGTGTTCGCAAACGTTGGCCGCTCTGCCTGGATTTTCTGCTTCAATCAGATCAATTGTTGACGATAGAGTTGAGCATTGATGGTTTGGCCACTTGGCAACAGCTCATAGTGGATCACACCTAGCTGGTCCCACCAAATACACATCATGACCTTAGCCCCGTGAATATTCGGTTTTGGGGTCGATGGGCCGGCCTCGCCTTTCTTCACATACGCCTTTTTGCGCTTGGGATTACCGTAATTGATCCATTTTTCATCGCCAGTGACAATACGATACAAAAACGACTTCTTTTTGTGGCGCTCAAGCAGCATTTCGGACATGCAAAATCGTCTTTCCACGTCTCTTGGCTTCAACTCGTATGGCACCCAATTTCCCATCTTTTGGAAGAATCCCAAGGCTTTCAGACGTCTGGAAATTGTTGCTTGATCATGCTCCCAATGATTCTGCAATGATTCTGCTGCTTGATCAACTCCCACTGATTCTTCTTGCGTTTGACATGAATCATGATCGAGTAATGCGTCTTATTCTTCATCCTCAAACTTTTTCGGCTGACCAGGATGCTCTTTGTCTTTGATGTCAAAATCACCACTTTTGAAGCGACTAAACCATCAAAGCACTGTGTTTTTGCAAGAGTATGCTCATCATACAAATCCACGAGCAAACGATGACTTTAAAAAGTGACTCAACAAAACTTCCCGCAAATGCTGTTTTTTTCTCAAATTTGATAAATTTTCCATCGTTAAAATCGGTTGGATGTGCACAATCAAAACAAAAACTTTTAGCTGATTTTGACAGGTATGGAATAGAGCTTTCAAATGGCATAGATGTCATTGATGAACTATTACGCATAAACAAGTAATGACATGTAGTATCAAATTCCGGTTTTTAATGCACACACCCAATATTTGGTTGCTTACCGATAAGCTCTCACATCCTGCACATCCCGAGCCCGCCCTTTTCAAATTAACACGTGGTGAATGGGGCTGCCGGAAGTTTTGCGAGGATGGATCCATGTTTTCAAATGAATTTGTTTTTGTAGGAAGAATGTGCTTGCTAATCTAAGGTCGTGAACAATGGCAAAGCACATCATCCTCTCACCATTATCGGTCGCAGTTTCATGTCGGGAGTACGGACCTATGTTTTCACAGAATTCGGCCATATTTCTACCAGCTCCAGCATTAAAGTTCCTAATTACCATTCTAACATCTTGTTCGGGTATAGATCCCATCAGATCGTCCATGTCATTGTAAAATAATGAGTCTTTATCTTGGGACTGGCTAACTTCTGTGGGCGCGTGTACATAAATTATTGACAGGTTGAAAATCCAAAATAGCCTTCTTTTTTTTTTTTTTTTTTTTTTTTAAACGGTTGGAACCTACAGAGGTTCCGCACTCAATGCCACAGCGGGCCCATGGTGCAAACCTTGAGGATCTATCCTAACTCGCATAAGCGCACTGCAGCCTTAGCAAACTGTAAAAGTTTGAACCAACAGATGGATAATAACTGATCTACGTTCAAAGATCCGTACGAGGACACTAGGGATCTAGTTTCGGCAAAGGCCGGACAGCTGCAAAGGTAGTGTAGGCAGTCGTCCACTTCCTCCAGGCAATCGTCACAAAGATCATCTTGAGCTAGTCCCATGTGTTGGAGATGAACCTTGTAACGTCCATGGCCCGTAATAAGAGCAACCAGAATTCTGAGTTGGCTCTTTTTTAAGGATAACACATATTTAGTGACCCTTACGTTGGGTTCGATGATGAACCGTTTTGCCTTACGACAACTAGGCGTAGAATGCCACCTCTGCGCTAGTTCAAGTAAAGCGAACTTCTTAATAGCATCCTTACCACCGTTGAAAGAAAGAGGAGTTGCTGGCTCTGGGCCACAGAATTTACTGCGCGATCCAGCTTTCGCTAACAAGTCAGCAACCTCATTTCCCTCAACGCCACAATCAGCAGGCACCCACATGACCCTTACTCTCGAATTGGAGCAAAGGAGACTAATGAAGTGTTTGCACTCTTTGACCAGTTTGGATGTAGTCAAAGGGTTTTTAATGGTATTGAGCACGGCTTTACTATCTGTGCAGATAGTAATATCCTTGCCTAAATTACTAAACTTAAACGCCTCAATTGCACTACGGGTAAGTGCAATTAATTCAGCTTGAAAAACCGTGCAGTGTTTGCCCAGACTACCCGAGAATCTGAGCCCATACTTTGGACAAAAGAAACCCAACCCTGCACTGACTTCTGATCGAGAGCCATCCGCGAAAAAAACTATCGACTCAGACAACTGTCTATAGAAATCCTGAGAGAGCCACAGTTCTCTCGAAGGGAAAACGACGGAGAATGAATTGGTGAAGTTAAATTCGGGCAAAAGCCTGCCAATCTGTCTATGCCCTGTACAAGTCCCGAAGGTATTCCATGCCCCAATGCACCTCAGTCGAAACGCAGCAGAGCACGCCATACCCAGAATGTAAGACTGCAATTCGGGCAAGCATAGAATAGACTCCATAGCAAGAAGGGGAGTAGACGACATAGCCCCGGTTATAGCCCTACAGGCTGTCATCTGCAGTCCATCCAGCCTTGCTACAGAAGCTGTCAGTTTCACAACTGGCAACCATACCTGCTGCATACGACAGTGAGGGTAAAACCAGTGATTTGTAGATGATAACATCATTTTTGGGGTCAGACCCCAGGAATTGCCAAAAGATAGCAATGGCTTTTTGTAGTTTATGATCAAGGTGAAATTTCCAGGAGAGTTTACTATCTAGAATAACGCCTAGGTGTTTCACGTGCTCTGTCCTTGTAATCGCTCTACCAAATAGAGTGGGAACAGATAAATTACCACTGTCTCTACGTCTAGAAATACGACCAGATCAGTTTTCGAGGGATTGACGTGCAACCCCTTTTCAAGACACCAAACTTCCACTATATTAAGGGCGTTCTGCATCAGATCAGATAAGACGTTCAGGTATTTACCAGAAATTGAAAACGAGATCATCCGCGTAGCTTTGCACGATGAACCCAGATCGCTGCAATTTAACAAGTAATCCATCGATAACCATGAGCCACAGCAAGGGTAAGAGTACTCCTCCTTGAGGACAGCCTTTGGCTACTTTGACAGACACTGATGAGCCATCTAGCTCAGTCTCAATTATGCGGGATTTGAGCATTGAGTCGATGAAT